>CM060352.1:91099481-92417620 GCA_030545235.1 Helianthus tuberosus
CGATTTGCGCGTCGTAATATATATACATAAACGTTCATATAATTTATCATAAACACACGTGAAATCTTATTAACTTATCTATTTTGTCATTTCTAAAGCAAATATACATAAAACATCTCATATGTATCAAATTTCAGTCTCGACAACCAAGTTACACATTTAACGCGATTTTTACCGTTTCTACAGCTCAAAACGCACAAATATATATGCATAATCTAAATTTCCAAAATCATGTTGAAAACTTAAAATAATTTCACATTCTTATGTTTAAATCACATAACACATTTTAATACATATGGTTTACCCAAAATTTTACCCATACTTGTGTACACTGAAAAATGCGTATTTTAGCGATTCGGCAACGTTTTCAGGCGTCGGAAGTCACGTATGACCAAACAAACACCAACTAAACTTAAAATTAGTTAAAATACTTATTTTTATACTAAAAAAATCAGTTTACTTACTGATCTAAATCAGTTTTGCAAAAATCACTCGAAAAGCCGATTTTTGACCGTTTTAACGCATAGTTTTGCGTTAAACGTTACTATAATCATCCCAACTCGAAACGACTTGATATTTTAACACAATACATGTTATTTACTGATTAAAATATTTGTTATAATCAGATTAGTATAGTTTTTGTATAAGTCACATAAATCATGCGATTTCACGTATTTTACAACCTTTAATGCACTATGTACAACATGCAAAGCTAGCAAACATTATGACAAAGTTATATGTCACTAAATACTTTAAAATAACTTTATTTAAGTGTTCATAATCTGTTCAAAACTTATTTTTACTAAATCATCCTCAAATCACCCTTTTCATATACATATCTCATCATGCAAGATCTAGTTAGTGCATCTAATGCATCCAAAACATATTTTAATCATTTTGTATGAACTTGAATGCTCTTATATCTTCATTTATTTCATGTTTCTCATACTCAAACATTCCAACATTCTTATGATCATCATACAATCATTTCTTTTAAATGCAAGACATACACCTTCTTACATATTTAAAACTTTTAATCATCAAAATTTACAAGCATGTGTACATAGACATATATACATACACGACACATATACACACATGCATATACTTCCAAAGTTTTACTTTTTTAACATTTTTATTTCAATCATAAAAACCTTTTTAAGAACATTCTTTTAATGATTCCTTTTCAACACATGCATGAACCCATCTTTCAAAGATCAACTCAAATCATTCAAGAACAAGAAATCAAAACATAACTTAACACACACATGGCCATAACTTTCGGCCATATATACACACATATATACACTCACTTTTACTTTGATTAAAATCTCATTCTTTGTTAAATACAAGTTTGTGATTCATTCAAAGTTCAAGAGAAATCATCTAACATCTCCATCGTCACTAAAAATCAAGAATGTGATTTAAAAACAAGTTTATACCTTCAAGATTTTTAAGTGGGTTTTTGAGAAAAGATGATGATATGAGACTTGTTATTGCTTGAATCTTGCTTGAAATCACTTCCAAACACCCATATTAGCTTGAAATCATCTTGAAAGACTCTTGAATCTTCATGGAAAGATTGGAAATTTTGAATGTGTGTGTGTGTAGAGGGTTACGGCCGTGAGGTATCAAGAGGGAAGAGAGATAGATTGTTTGATCTTGTTTAAATAAAGTTGAGTGTTTTAAAAGCTCAAATGATTACACACACTTCACAAGAGCCACATGTCTATTTCTCACAATTCCAAGGTGGGTGGCACCCCCTCTAGCCGCCACCTATCTTTCTCTCTCTTATATACACACATAAAACACACACACACACACACACATATATATATATATATATATATATATATATATATATACATATACATATGAAGATTAGTGAATAAAACAGGTATTTTACTGGATACCGGGTATTTTATCTAGCGTTTTAATCCGGTTTTAGTGCATTTTAAATTATTTTTATCATTCTATAAAAATAATCACTTAAAATTATTTCTGAAATAATTACCAGTTGCCTCGACTGGCTGCGTTGACAGTATTTTGTTTAATTCGCGCAGTATCGCGCAGTACGCGCTCAAACTCGAAAAATAGAGTTTCTTAGCGTTTTAATTTATTTTTCCTCACGAATATGATTAAAATTATTATTCTAATCATAACAGACTATTTTTAGGATTTTAACACTGATCGGGTGGTCACCAACGTTCGTTTCGCATTTTAACCATTACGCGATAAGCGTTTATCTTACCGTAGCCAACATAAATTTTATCAAAGTTTAATTTTACCAACTCATTAAGTTTCACATATAAACATCATAACCAGTCAAATACAGCCCTGTTACCTATTCGCAACACATGTTACAATTGTACGCTACGGCCTGAAAAGTCGGGTGTCACATAAATAGTTATGAAAACCACACTTAAAAAGTCGTAAATTTCAAGACATAAAAGTCTTGAAATTTTTAGGAAATCAATATATATATAAGAGCTCATGAATTAGGGAATACATGGTAGTATTATTACATGCAAAGTTGATGGAATGAAACTTGGTTTGGATGGATCATGATTAAGGGTGCTAAACATGCTTAAAAACGCGTTTTAAAACGTGGGGAAAACGCCATAGTTTAGGTGAAACTATGGCGAAATTTTTCTAAAATATTAATCGCGATTAAAAAGAGATTAACAGGGTGATTAACATGGTTAATCGCGATTAGTAAACTTAATTGTGATTAACGACCCTAATCATGATTATACAAACCCAAATGACGATGGTTAAGTCTTAACCATCCAAGAGTTTATATAAACTCAAAAAGATATTTTTATAACATAAAAGTGGGTAAAGTTTATAAATGAAACAATAAATATAGTTTTTGGAAAATTATATATACATATGCTAAATACTCTATTGGTGTATATTAATTGTATAATGTGTGTATGTATTAGTAGTAGGAGGAATACATACAAAAAATAATACATACAATACTTGCAAAATATACACTTACACCATGACGAAAACCTCACGAATATTCGTGAATATAACAATGGCCGCGAACCTTCGCGCTTACTAAAAATATATACACTTGTGTGATACCAAAACTCAAGGCGTGAACAACGGACGATGAATCTCGAACGACGGACATCGGACGGCACCTTATGCTTTATCGATGAAACGGACATGTCGACACCTCGAAAGGTTACTACGACGCTCGACAACTTCGACACAAAAACTATATATATTAACCGGTAATTACCACAAGTCTAAAAATGAAATATTTTAGACACTTCATATATATTAACGACCACGAAAACCGGAAAGTTTAATAATGAAAATAACACTAAGTATAATTATAAAAGTTTACTTGTATGTTACTTAATACTTAGTGAAATATTACAAAATTCAAGAACATTAAAATTGGGCCAACTTATATAATATTGGGCTAAAACAATTAATGTTGGGCTAAAATAACATAAATATTGGGCTAGGCCCAATACCTTAAACACATGGGCAAAGGCCTATTCCATAAACGCTAAATAAGCCCACTTATAATAACTAAAAATGGGCTAGGCCCAAATACAATAATAACATGGGTTAGGCCCAATAACTTAAGGATGTGGTCTAGGCCCAATGACAAAATGTGTGAACTAAGCCCAATAACACAAAAGGTGGACTAGGCCCAATGTAAAATACACGTATATTTTTATGAATATATATTGTAATAATACATTAAAAATACGGTATACCTACATGTATAAATACGGTATACGACACGTATAAATACGGTATATCATGCGTATAAATACGGTATAGCGCACGTATAAATACGGTATACCACACGTATAAATATGGTATACCACACGTATAAATACGGTATACCTACACGTATAAATACGATATACGTATACATATAAAATACGCAAATACATAGCGACGTACTCATGCACACTTGTTGAAGCGTACACTCACAAGGGATACCGTATACGTACATTAACATATATACGATGTTAAAAATGAATATTTTTAACAACTATATCTTGAGAAGATATACATATACATATATATTTGTGAAACAAATATATACCTAAAACAAACTGATCATACGTGTACATGTGAACGACGTTCACCGAACTTAAAAATATATATTTTTGAGGAATATATATTTCATACAACAAAATCGCGTCGTGCGCAGCACAAAGACGTTATTGGACTCGGTCCACTTATACTTGTACGAGACACAAGGACTTAAATGGGCTAGACCCACATATACTCGTGCGAAGCACGGATACTTACAAAGGGCGATGCCCGTTCTAACACATTATGAACTCTAGAAGTATTTATATATATACATTAAACAAACATACGAAACAAATGCCAACATATCTTAAATACACAAGTGTTCCAAAAACAAAACGTATACAATAACGTTCAAGATGAACAACGAGTACAAGGTCTAGAAGAGACCGACGTGCCTAACGAGTTAGAACCCTTGTAGGTTAACTCACGCTTACGGAACACAGTTTCTAGAACTTATTGCTGGATGCAATACTGTGAGTTCATGTCCCCCTTTTCTTTTTAACGTTTCAGTTTTACAACTCTCGGGGGGAAAACATGTTACTTTGGTATAGTTAAGCTACGGAATTAATTAGTAAATCACGTGCGAATAGGCTGATACTTAAAGCACCATTAATCTTGTTTAAGACCAAGGAACAAGAAGGTAGATCTATCGGGTACAGGGCGAGCCCCACTCATGGGTCCTTGTGTGGCCACATGGAGTTTCCTTTGTTACCCTCCCCAGGTGGACCGGTACTAAATCGCTTACGGGTTGGTGGCTTCCTATGTCGGCACACATATTAATGTCCTAGCTACACATTAATGATCAACATGTTCATTGACGCTTTACATACCGGATTTCGATACTTAAACTTTCAAATGTTTTACAGATTCATTTGATGCTTACGAACTTAAAACACATGAACTCGCTCAACTTTTGTTGATGTTTTCAAACTTACATGTATTTCAGGTTGTTGGGTTTTTCACATGTTTATCAAAGCTATTTTATCCATATAAAATAAAAACGCAGCGGAAAGATTATTTAAAACATGTTACTTACGAGATATAAAACTCATTTTATATGTAAAACCCAATACCCGGATCCATATACGAATATGCTTGCTATCAAAATTAAAACACAACCATAGGGTGTTTCAAGAATACTGCCTTCTAAGGAATAAAATAAATGAAGAATACGATGCTTCTTGAATGGTAGTCTTCAAGTGTAGAATACCTCAAGCTTGTATACCCCAAGCTTTCCAACAAACACTTTAAGGTTAGCTAGGATTTAACACTCATGAACGCACTTGAAAAATCCCTCATGGACAATCCATCTTGGCCGAAAATATGAGAGACAAAAATGGAGTTCTTGCACTTGATTTTCCAACTTGAAAAACCCTCTTGCACACACACCCTCTTGCCCTAATTTTTAGAGCAAAAAGGGAAGTTCTTACAACTTGATTTTTGTGTGTGTAAGTGTATGTTTATCTCCATCAATTTTGTCATACAAAAAGGTATTAAAAGATGAGAGAGGTTAGCCACCCATAGTACCCAATCACAAGGCCTCTAATCATGCAAAATGCATGTGATCTTATTGGACCAAAATCACTTGGGAAGAGCATGGGGGTGGGGGCGGCCCACATGTAGTTTAAAAAAATTCAAATTTTCTTTTTAAATAATTTAAGTCATGTTTTATATTTTATAACTTTTATAAAATATGTTATAAGACTTATACAATATCTCACAAGTTTTTATGATGTTATTTAACCCATTAAATAACAAAATAAAATATTCTCTCATAATAAATTATCCATAAAATTTATTAGTTTGTCAAGTGCAATTATTTAGAAAACCAATTTTTAAATATTCTAAGTGTTAATATTTATTTGTTTGATCATATCACAAATAAATATTATAAGCGTTTGTCTAGCTTGTATTTGGGTATGACTCGACTTGGATCATAGCGTACTAGCCACATCAATTCAATATGTGTCTTGGGCATACAGAATCCAACACAGGTAACTAAGTGGATCTTGGTGCAACAAATTATGAAGTTTCAAGTTTATTATGAAGACGATGTCATCCGTATTTTGGAGGGTTTGATCCATATATCACGTCTTCGAACGGGACATAGGATGCAAAACCTCATTATTTCAAAAACTTTATTTTGAACAAGTCTTGTTTGTAAAACTTATAAACTTATGTCATCTTTTGCTACAAAACAACTTATGACTTGTATCTTTACATTATGGAATGGATGAACATCGTGTATGTTTTATATCATATAGTTTGTTTACTTACATCGTTTGTTATGGAAACCGATTAAGTCACACTACGTGCTTCCGCCTTTGACACGGGTGTGACAATTGTAACACCTGTGCCTCCACGGCCATCAAACAAATACCAAACCAATGAAATATTATATTTCATACTTGGGATTTGTAAAAATATGTGTATCATTTGCACATATCAATTCTTGTTCAATTTCAAACTCTAAATCGCTTTCTGGAAGGTTATACGCGCACTGATGCGTAAATATAACCAGTTTAATGCAACAAACACTCCGTAATAGTGACAAAGGCTTAACATACCTTAAATAACCTTTACATAACTTAGAAATAAGTTTTGAAGGCTTTGGTATGGCAAAATCAAGTTAGATCGCTTACAGGGACTAAAGTTGACAAACTGCGAAAGTATGCCAATTTGAACTGTAACAGACATTCCGGAACATGACCATAAGTTAAACATACCATATATATCCTTTACATAGCTTAGAAATAGGCTTTGAGGGGTTCGGTGTGCTAAAATAAACTTTTGGGTCATTCAGGGACTAAAAGTGTCAAAAAGTGCACAAGTTTGCATTTTCGCGCATAACTTACGTTCTGAATACATCCGGACATCCAAAAATTTATGTAAGCACTAAAATATTTTATTTTAGTGTTCGCCATAAGAAAAATCCATTCGTCACGTCATTTGGATCGTTTTTCGCATTCGGGACCAGATTCGATGTATTAGCCGTTGTTTAATTCACAACCACACATTCTAACAATGCTTAGTCAGCGGATAAGGATGGAATTTAGGCACCATGACATTTCAACACATGTATGGATGGAATTTAAACACCTAAACACCATGACATTTCAACACATGTATGGATGGAATTTAAACACCTAAACACCATGACATTTCAACACATGTATGGATGGAATTTAAACACCTAAACACCATGACATTTCAACACATGTATGGATGGAATTTAAACACCTAAACACCATGACATTTCAACACATGTACGGATGGGATTAAGGCACGTTTTCCATGAAACGATCTTAACGGTTCGGGTATTCCTATAAATACCCCATACCCCCCATTGCTAAAATCACTAGAATTCTGATTTGAGAACCTCTAAGTTGAAACCATTGTTTCATACCTGAGATTCTTGAATCGGGATTAGCATTCGGGGACCCTTCGTAAGTATTCTTTCGTTCTTTTCCTTATTTTACTGCTTTTCGAGTCAGAAAGTCAAACTTTGTTTGACTTTCAGCGTTGACCAGTAATGGTCAATGCGAAGTTCGTTTGAACTTCGCAACGTGATTGTAATCACGTTGGTTATAGTCCCTTGGGACTATGCCTACTGATTACCACGTTGTCTAGGGTCGTAGGGTAAGCGATCTGATAAATCGCTTATACCTTCGAACCCGACCCAGTTTGGTCGATCATTAGGATCCGACCAAATACATTAGGTGACCATAGTAGGTAGGGAATAACCTTCCGAGGTTATACCCTATGGTCACATCGTTTGAGTAGTTGTATGATAGGTGGTTTATATGCCTTAGGTAAATTACCAGAATACCCTTTTCATGTATAATTGGTAATTAAGCATATGTAACCTAAACCTTTGTCACATAACTGATTATGTAACATGTTTAGGCATATAACACTTGTCATAGGGCTAGTTAGACGGTCCGAACGCGTTTCACGCGCACGACGCGTTAAAGTAGCATAAGTTACCTTAATGGGTCGCGATGGGTCGATAATACTTAGGTTAAGTTTCATTTAGTATGTAGGCTTTGTTAAACCATATCATATGTGTTCCTACACTCATTTGGTTTACAAACCCTCCTGCTACCAAGTCTTCCGATTTAGGTCCGGGTTAATTATGTAGTTACCTATATTAGGTACCGTTTGATTTCCGGGACTCCTCTAGCTTACTTGGTAGTTGTTCAAGACTCCTAAGCACTCCCAGGCGAGTACATTATTCCCCTCTTTTACTGTTTTCAACTGTTTTGGGGTGACTCATATGTGCTAAATGTTTTATCAATGGTTTCAAGAACAATTACAATGTGGTTTCAAGAACAATTACAATGTGGTTTCAAGAACAATTACAATTATTTCAAGAACGCTAACAATGATTCAAGAACGAATACAATGATTTCAAAAACTAATAACAAATTTCAAGAAGTGAACAAACTTGTTGGTTGTAGTTTACATGACCGATGACATTCATTAGCAATGATCAAGCCGACCAGTATTAGGTTATGGTACCATAGGATCTGACAAATCCCGTTATTTACTGCACCCATTGTTATGTGTGGGGGTTGTGGGTAGCGACTGAATCTGTAATTATTAACTTATCCTTTGGTAAGGGTTTGTTAAGAACGAGAGCGAGAGCGAGATGGAGCGAGGAACGCGTCAAGAAGGTTTGAATGTTATTAGAGAATCGACCATAAAGTAGTTTCACAATTAAAACAAGAACGACTAGAACGATTTTACAAAATGGGTTAACGATTGGGTAAACATTTTAACATGATTGACATTTGATCATGCATTTTCTCACAAAACATAACTTTGATTTAAACCAAGTTTTACTTCAATACTTTGTTTTTGTGCATATGGTTTAGTTGAGACATTTCACTTGCCATACATGGATATTTGACATAGACATTTGACATGGACATTTTGACATAGACATTTGACATGGATATTTGACATAGACATTTTGACATGATTTACATCTTGACATGAATACTTTGACATATTATTCAATACATTTGACAATTGATTTAAACATAGACATTTTACATTGTTTGGTATGGTTTGGTTAAGTGATTAAGTAACGATGCGTGTGTAATATGATACAAACATGGTGGATACGCCGCTGGTACTTCCTATATATAAGTGTTTGTATGGTATTACATATCATAGCGTTATTTGACTCATTTCAGTTTGAGACATAGAACATTTTATACAAATAACATACTTTTCACAAGACATTGATTTATAAACAACTTATCTTATGCAAACTCATTTACATGGTTATTCATTTAATCATGCATTATTTTCTTATTTATACTTATCATCCGAACTTATTATTTTTCAAATGATTTACAAAGACAAAGCAAATTACAAGGTTCATGACTACACATTTTCTTAAACAGACGTCATGAATCTTATTTTCACAAAACCTATGTACTCGCCAGCATTTCTTTGCTGACCTCGTTTTCACATATGTTTCAGGTATTGTTGGATGATATCGATTGATAAGATGCATGCTCACATAGGACTGGACAAGGCCTTAGTGACTCAATAATAATGATAGACTATGTCTAATTAGCGTATTTAGATTTCCAGACGATGTAATTACTCAATGTTTAATAAAACGAAACACTTTTGATATCCATGGTTATGAAACATTAATTCTGTTGCAACACGCCCCGATGTTTCCGCCGCGATTTGTTGTTTTACGCGGTCGGGGTGTGACAACAATCTCCTTAGTCCTTACCCGACCACCACCACCACAACTACCACCACCGCAACGTCCACCTCCATCGTTAAACCACCACCATCGTTCTCACCTTAAACCACCCATGCCGCCGTAATCTCCACCAAGTCAAAGTTCCAAATCCAAATCATGAAACTTGGGCTCCACAAGCAGACTAGTAGCTGACTTCTAACATAAATTCGAGTTTTCGTGTTTGTGTTTAGGATTTTGCACAGTTCGAAAGACTCCACAAGTAGCCAGTAATCCTTTCATTTTTCTCCATTTACTTTTTTGCTTTTTGAGATTTAATATTTCAATTTCGTTGTATTGGTCAATTGGGTTTGTGTACTGGTTAATTGGAATTTTATTAGGGTTCGTGTACAGGCCAATTGGGTGCCCCTTTTAGTGGTGAATTTTATTAGAAAATTCTTTTTGTTGTATTTTTTTGTTCATTTTAAATAAAAGGTGTGAAAAGACATACATGCCTTTACATGAGGGGCGCATGATATGACTTAACGTTTCAAGTTAATCTGGTTAGAGCCAAAGGACGTTGGGTGTAACGGGTTTTGCAAATAAAGGATTGTGACTGTAATTATTGAAGTTAAAGGATATCTGTTGCAATCCAGTACAAACATAAAGGACGAAAAATGTAATTTAGTCTAAGAAAAATACAAGCTTTAAACTATGTTATACCATCATTATATGCACGCAAGAGCGCACACACATAAAAAAAACAACGCAAATGTATCTTCCTCATTATCGGAAACCCCTAGCAATTGAGAAATTTGAAGCTAAAGGTAGCCACATATAGAATCTATGCCTAATAAACAAGTAGAACATGTTTCTATTTTGTGAGCTCAAGATTTTTTTACCGCTACTCTTGTGTTAAGAGTGCACACACATAAAAAAACAACGCAAATGTATCTTCCTCATTATCGGAAACCCCTAGCAATTGAGAAATCTGAAGCTAAAGGTAGCCACATATAGAATCTATGCCTAATAAACAAGTAGAACTTGTTTCTATTTGGTGAGCGCAAGATTTTTTCCCGCTACTCTTGTGTCATTGTTCCACATTTTATCTCTTAGTTTTTTTAAGTATGTCGTATTTCAGAATATAGCTTTATAATGTTAAATCTCCATTACTAACTGTTTATTACTTTCTTTATTCAACTTGTGTAACACGCGAATTTTTAACCTAGTTCAAAATATATGTAATTGATATATTTCATTTTGTCTAACGATAGATCCCTTGATCCACCAATATATGTGTGTGGAAGGGTTATCATGAGAACTCGCGAGAAACCAATCAAAATCATCATTTATTATGAAAAGTATAAAAATGTCAAATATTAAAAGATTTATCTCTTCAATTAATTAAATATATATAAAATACAATTATCAACTTGGGTAAATAATGATTTGAGACTATTTTTTTTCTTGTCTTTTTGTATTTTTTATATTTTTATCCCTCAACTTTCAGTATTAACACTTACAACCCCTTAACTTTCTAAAAACTTTGTAATCGAGTTTTACGTGTTTATTTTTATATACATGTGAATTAAATTCAAGTTGATTTATGTTTCGACGTAAAGTTTTCTCGGAAATTAGCCAGGTCAAATATAATATGTTCTTATGCTTATTATTATGTACGTTTTCGGTTGTTCTACGTTTTGACATAAGGTTTTTTTTTTTTTTTTTTAAATGAGTTGGATCAAATATAACACGTTTTTATGCTTATTTTTATGTATGGTTTTAGTTGGTTTACATTTGGACATAAAAAAAATTCAAAACAACGCAGCAACGCGTAGAGCAATTTACTAGTTCAGATCTCTTTTCTAAGATACTATAAAAAAATTGTGCACAAGCAAAAAACTTACTTTTATGTAAATAGTAAACTTAAAGATATGTAATTTTTTTCATGCAAGTTTACACATATAAATTCATTTTTGGTGTTTTATAATAATAATAATAATAATAAATGTAGTAAAAACAAAAAAAATAGTTTTGATCAGTTTTACGTATGTACTTGCGGTTCTCACAATATTTATATGTTTTCATTTGATTTCCCCCTTCCCTCTATATATATATAGAAAAAATTATATCGTACATTACGGCTTAACGTACTTCACGTACAACAACGTACGTGATTTGTTCTATAACATGCGTGATTAATGTTTTCCATATGCGTAATTATTGTGTTTCAACATGCGTGATTTTGGATTTTTGAGTTATAACGTGCGTGATTTTAAAATGAACGTGCGTAATTACCTGTCGTACGTGAAGTACGTTAAGTCGTAATGTACGTTAACCTTCCTATATATATATATATATATATATATATATATATATATACACAATCATATGATTTACAAGAGAGAATTATTTTCTTGATTATGTGAAACGAGTAATTACCCTATATATTAAAAATAGAAAGAAATGAACAGTAACATCACTTGTATATTAAAAATAGAAATGAATTAATAGTAACATCACTAAGTGATGAGTAAATGGTATCGGGTACTGGTACCGGTATCAAATTCATCAAACTGGGTGTATTTTCGATATAGGTATTCACCGGTTTACCCTCAAATACCGGTGTCGTACCAGTACTGGCCGGTACTGAACCGTACCGTAACCGGTATATTTGGTACCTGTACCCACTTTTGGGGATTTCGATAACGGTATTTTCAGTACCGGTTGGTACCGAGCTCATCAAATCCTGTAGCAACATAGCAATGCAAGTAATTACACCGTTTAGATTACTTTTCATACACACAGTAAGTAAAATCAATGTTGTAGAAGGCGCTAGGCGCTAGTCGGGCGGTGAGGTACAGCCTAGGGATTAATCGGGATTAACCGGGATTAATCGGGATTAATCGGAATGGGATTTTTATATGTATTTTTTCAAAATTATATATATATACCCAATAATATAAAAATAATACTTCAAAATTCACATAAATACTTCAAGTTTCAGATAGTATGGTTCGATTTTGACCGATTTTGACCAATTCTGACCGCCTAGGACCGCCTAGGACCGATTTTGTCCGATTTTGACCGATTAATATAGTCCGATTAATCCGATTTTTGACCGCCTAGGACCGATTTTCACCGCCTAGGACCGCCTACGACCGACTTTGACCGATTACCGATTAATTCACCGACTAGCTTAAAATTAATCAGTAGTTGACCGCCTAGCACCTAGGCGCCGATTAATCGGCCGCCTAGGCCGATTTCTGCAACAGTGAGTAAAATGTATTTTGTTTGAATGAGTTTTTATATACACAACAACTTATTTTGCTTTCTTTTTTGTCTTTTTCTGTAATTAATTAATTGTAGCATGCAAAATTTACTTGGATATTTAGATTATTGATGAGCAAATCGTATCAAATCCTGTAATCAAACTGGTATCGTATTGGTACCAAATTTACTATACCAAATCATTTTCGGTACTAATTTGGTACCCACTTTTTGGCGTTTTCAGAATCGTTACTTTCGGTTCGACACCGGTCTAGCACCATACCTGTATTTATTGATTTTTAACTTCAAATACCATACCGTATTGTACCGAGTATTTTCGGTGCCGGTACCTAATTTCGAGATTTTCCGGATCGGTACTTTCGGTGCCGTTACCAGTACCGAGCTCATCCATATTTTAACGTGTTAACACCGTAATAACTGAACTGAAAACAACCGAATTTCCAACATGTAGGACATGTGGGTCCTATTATTATATATTATGTTATTTAAAATCATTTTTTTATGACGGAGTGACTATCCTTACCACGCCATTTTTATTTATGTTTTGATATTCGATATCTTCTTACCATTGCTGACACGCATTTTGCAGTCATTGGGTCCCCGCCGCAACGCGCGAGCGGAAAATCAACTAGTTAAATTTAACATGCAACTCGTTATTTTTAAAATTTATACCAGAAGTTAGGTACAAATAATCTCAATGTATCGGTATATCAAGAATTTAGAAAAGGAAAAATTACACTTTTCGTCCTTTATGTTTGTACCTAGTTGCAATGGATGACCTTTACCTTTAATAATTACAGCCACAGTCCTTTATTTTGAAAACATGTTACACCTTTCGTCCTTTAGTGCTAACCATGTTAAAATTTTCAGTTAAATCTAGTCACATGAGGGTATTATGGTCATTTCACGTTTTTAATGTTATTATAAAGAAAACTAAAAAATTAACATATATATATACATACTACAGTCTACAGCTTCATTCCACCACTCAACCACAGACATTTCTCTCCGATAAAACCACCACCCAACCACCGCCAAAGTCCACCACCGCCATTGCCACCGCCTTCGCCACCGCCTGTAACATTACCACCACCATCATCGGAGCTACACGACCACCACACACACTCTCCCTCTCTCTCTAAATCATAACACCACCGTCGGATCGGAGCCCTAGATTTTTTGGATCTACAAACACCGCCAGCACAGCCTGTGACATCACCACCACCATCATCGGAACTACACCCCCTCTCTCTAAAACATGATTGTTTGACCATCGGACTTGTGGCCGAGCTCACGAGTGAACTGGAAAACCCTAGCGGCGCAGATGATCTGAGGTATTTTGACGGATAAAACGCCGTTGCCTGGAGGCTGTTGCTATTGATTGTTGATGATGGAGGTTTTTCCCTCTGTTTTTCTCCTTGTATTTTGGGGATTTTTTAAGTTCTTTAATTTAGGGATTTTTTTTGGTCTTTAATTTGATTATTTATATCCTAAATGAGATGTTTTACGTTCTTGGTTTTAATATTTAGGGCTTCTGTCGCCATGATTTAATATTTGTTGGGGTTGGTTTCATACGGCGGCTGGTGGTGGTGGGTGTTGGTTACATATGGCGGCTGGTGGTGGTGGGGCTCGATTCAGATTCAAACGAAGGTGCAGATAGGAAAAAAAACAAATGGAGTCGGTGATGCGGTGTGAGGGGTGAGTGATTCAGATTCGAAACAAAAGTGGATGGTTGGTAGGGGCGATTCAGATCAAGGGAGTGGCAATCAGAGGTCTGTGTGATGGTGAGGAAGAGAGGGACATAGGGCTTAGAGAGAGAGAGAGAGAGAGAGAGCCACCGCCATCATCTCCTACCACCACCTCTAGCCGTCGTCACCTCCTGCCACCACCACCAGCCACCGTCATCACCCCACCCCTGTTTTTTTTTTGCTGCAGACAATTAAGAGAGAGAGAGAATGAGAGAGAGAGAGTGAAAGAGAAAAAAAGGTATTTATATTTGATTTTAATTTTCTTATTTATACTATAAATAATTAAGTAGAAAGACTAAACTGCCCTTAAGTAAATTTAACTGAAAATTTTAACCAAGTTAGTGCTAAAGGACGAAAGATGTAACATGTTTTCAAAATAAAGGACTGTGGCTGTAATTATTAAAGGTAAAGGTCATCCATTGCAACTAGGTACAAACATAAAGGACGAAAAGTGTAATTTTTCCTTTTCTAAATTCTTGATATACCGATACATTGAGATTATTTGTACCTAACTTCTGGTATAAATTTTAAATGTTTTTGTATTTTCTAACAACATTACTCCCCCTAAAATGCAAAATCATATAAAGAAAATTTGACAACTAATACTGATAGCTTTGTTTTGCCATCCATTTTCTGCTAAAAGTGTACTGATTTGCAGAAAATCTAACATAAAGTACCCCCATGATTTACAACCCATTGATTTTCGACAGTTTGAAAACCGTTTTTCAATCTTGTGAAAGTAATCATGTTTGTTCAGCCGTGAGGGTTTCGGCGTATTCAATCAGAACTTCCCCTTACAACAAACTATTTTCCCATAATGATTTCAAAACACTTAAGTTTGTTTTAATCAGAATGGTTTTTCCGGAAAATTAGTTTGTTTACCCATCATTTGTGGGTTTGGGGTCATCTCATTACCTTGTTCTCTTTTAACCATTATGAAAATTTAACATTATTAGGTCAAACACCACTATCACCTGTAGAAAATCAAGTACAACTTAATGTCCTTGATTAACCACTTGTAAGACGAAATATCACAGTTACCATCCTGTGAATTTCTCAAGAATGATGCCGATACCTGCTTCACACTTACCAACCTGGAAGCTCCGGCAAGTCAGAAATTCAACCAACACATTTATGTACCCAAGCCTGACCAGTCTTGGGTGTGTTTTGGACATTTCTCTTTTCTTCATAAAATTCTTTTGCCCCTTTTACCTTTCCATCAGCCATCTTGCTAAAAATATGTTTAACATTGCTATTAAACATTTTTCCAGCATCAACACCTTTTGATTTTAAGTTTGCGGCTCGTAATGGTGGAAAGTTCTCATCATTCATTAACGGAACTATCTCTTCCTTTTTTACCTCAACTTGTGGCTCATCTGATTTTGTGGAATCAGATTCATTGCCTGATCTTGGCTTGTCTGACTTGAATGAGCCAGATTCATTGCCAATAACTTTATTTTTCCTCTTGTTTGTCCTCAGATTTGCATCTGAAGAATTCTATTTGCTTGACTTTGCCGTCGAGTGAATCGATTCATCAGAACTTTTATTCGAACCAACTGGTGAACCCGAAGACAAAATCTTCTCCAAATACTCTCTTGCCTTCTTCCTCTTTTTCCCCAGTCTGTCTTTTTGCCCCTGCGAAAGCTTCACTTTCTGTTCTTTGGGCTTGACATTTACTGGTTTCTTTATCGTTCTCTGAGATTCAACCCTTGATCTTCCCATCGATCTCCTTGGGCAATCTCTGGCAATATGTCCTCTGATATGGCAATTATAGCATCTTCGTGTTTCAAAATTCCAATTCTGGCAGTTAACAGCAATGTGTCCTCTAACACCACAGGTGTAGCACACTCTGTTATCGTACCATCGATCATCTTCAAACCACTCATTCAAATCATAGCATTGTTTGGCTTTGTGGTAATCATTTCTCCTCTCGTAAGCATGATTTGTCCTTTGAGCACTGTGGTCAAACCTGCACCACTTATTACCAACATTTTGTGAATTTTCATTTACAAATTTTTGTGATTTTTTATAATGATTGGATGACTGAACTGATGAGCTTTTATTTTCATTTTATAAAATTTTTCGAATTTTTTACTTTTTGTTTCTGTTCTACACTCTTCTTAACAGGTTTTTGCTTAGAACATTCACCTGTTTCAGTAGATTGCAAAACAATATTTTTAAATTTTTCTTGTAAATCTAAAAATATTTTTCTTTTCTTTTCTTTTTCATCATCAGCTTTGTCATCACAATCTTCAATTTTGACTTTGTCAAAATTTGTGACATTGTCACTTATTGGAACAACATTGATCGGTTTTGGACAAACGTACGATGCAGAAGTCACAAAACTTTTCAACTTATTCTCTAACTCAGCAATTTTCTTTCTATTATCTTCGGCTTCATGCTCAAGTCGAATGATTTTATCAAGATGAGAATTTATCGCACATTGTTTTTCGAGATTATTTTTACCAAAAACATCTCTCTCATCTTCTAAAATCTTTAATTGACTTTTGAAATCATTTTCTAATTTTTTAAAATTTTCATTTTCTAATGACAAACTCTCAACATTCTTCAAAAGTTTGTCATTTTCAGATTTCAATTTTTCGCAGTTCAAGCGCAACTCCAGAATCTGTTCATCATCGGTTTTCTTGTCAACTCTCAAAGCTTTGTTTTCCAATGTCAAATTCTCCACATCTTTCAAGAATTTCATATTATCTGCTTCAGATTTTTCACATTTTTCACATTTTTCATTCATCTTTTCAGCATCGGCTTCTTTCTTTGTTTCCATCATGTATGTTCCTGCACAAAAAATTTTAACAAAATCAAGAGGGTTTGCATATTCATCAATAAAACAACCTCTCTTAATATCATATTTCATGACATTTTTTGCAGCAAGACATACAGAAAATCTTTTTCTCATTTCGATGATCACTTTCAAATTTATATTTTCTAAATCCTTCTTCATCTCATACATCAACTCTTCTTTTCTTTTTTCTTTATCAAACTTATGTAATCTAAGCTTATTGATGAATTCTCTAAATGAAAACTCTGAGAAATTTTCATTCCTTTTTAGTTCACTCAAAAATTCATCCCATTCTAGAGGTCACGCATCAGCAAATTTTGAAATTTTTTCAGCATTTGAAAACTTTATCTCATATCTATTTATCTTATCAATCAATTCATCAAAACGTCTATCCAACTGTTCCAAAGATTCATGTTTCATGCATAAGAAATTTTCGGATCTTTTAATCCAAACATCCTTCCTGTTCTTCTTATCAAACCAAGAATCAGAAATCCAAACGTTTAAATCTTTAAGATTCTCGTTTTCCTGTTCATCAAACATTTTAGCCATCTTGAATCACCTGGACAACAAACAAACACAATCAGTTTAAATGAACTGTATACGTAAAAGTGTGAGAGCAAAATTGATCTAGGACTCGTGTCGAAGATTCGCGGACTTTTCAAAAAATTCACAACTTATGAGTCGATAAACTTTGACTTTACTCAATTGCAAAATGGGTCTTTAATAATGTTGAGACTTGGGTCGAGACTTGGGCCAAGAACAATTTCTCCAACTATGCAAACCTTTATCAATACTATGAGTCACAAGTAATTTTGAATTTATAAATGGCCAACAACAATTATGCTTCACAAATCTTTGATTGGGCCTCTCTTTTACTTGGATCTAATTGGACCTCACAATTCAATGTGGCCGGCAACTCCAATGTTTACTTAAATCTGATTTGACCGAGCCTACTCACATGAATTGTCACCTTTTAAATTCACGTGATATGCACTGATGTATACTGAAACAACACTCAAGCAGAATACCACATCAATTTCAATGACTTGATCAGATATCTATATTATCGAAACAAAAAAAAATCACATGTAACAACAAACTGACACCTTGACAATAGTGCAGCCAACAATTATCACATGCAAACTTGATTTACATGCAGCCGACAATTATCACATGCATACTTTGAATTTTTTTTTTAAACATGCCGACAACTTTCAATACCCAACAACAATTTCCGATAACATGAATGAATCGGTGCACCAGATCACGTGATTACACTGTTCGATGACCTTAGTTGTCACAAAATCGAAATCTAATTGTCACTATAAGCGAAATCACTTTTGGTCACAAAAGCGGAACCCAACTGTCACTAAGAGCGGAATCATGTTGTAAAAATGAGCGGAATTAAAATGTTCACATAAGCGGAATCAGCTGAAGTATGACCGTAAGAGCGAAATCACAAATAAACCTGCTGATGTCACTTTTTGTACGAGACCGTAAAAGCGAAACCACAAAAATTCGATGTTTTAGGTCGATTCAAGCTTTGAAACTTTCAAGGATTTACTTTTATATGATTACGAACCCACTGTGTGAATTTAAAGCAATTTCGACCGAAAAATTTTTTGTTTTTCGAAAAAGAAAGGTGTAGAAACAGATATTTCGGCTGAATTGTAGAAAACTCTTATTCACTAGCTCTGATACCACTTGTAGGATCGAATTCGGACCTAAACGAGTCGCGTAGAAGAGTTTATCTCAGTTTGAACGGCGGAAACAGACAAACCGAGTACAATTCAGCAAGTATACACACTAAACTGTTGATATTATTGATCTGGACAATGTTTACAACCTGTCGACACTTCGGCAGCACTTCGTGGCTCACCGGAAGACAACACCTAGAACTATATGAATGATTCCGCTCCAATGACCTATATATACTACATGTGATTTCGCTTATATGTACACTGACATATAAGCGATACCTCTACATGCCATAAAAGCGATATTACAACTGACATAAAAGCGGAATCACATTGACATATGAGCGATATCATGCATTTGACAAATAAACGAAATCTCATCTAAATCCATGCAAACTTCTTTGTCTTTTGTGGGATGGTGTCATTGATTACTTCATATTGATGATGTCATCTTTGCAAATGATGACATCATGCTGAATCATATCCGCAACGAACTGAGACTCGATATAAGACGAAGTTGACAGATGAATGCACTAACATGTTTTTATTTAGTCTGATACTTATTGTGTTATATGTTATCGTCATTGTGTTATACGTTATGGTCATTGTGTTTTAGTATGTTGTCCATTGTGTCTTTATTTGTTGTCATTGATTGTGTGTTTGATCTACTTTACATTGTGTTTTACATCATGTCCATTGTGTAATATGCAATTGAGTTTTTGAAAAATATAACAATATGGTACTCATATTAAAGATAAAAAAACGCTCGATTTTATGGTATATTTTTTTTTAAAACAAATGATGTATAAAAAAGTTACGGACGTTTAAAAATTGGGGGGAAAATAATATGTGACTTGCATGTGAATATTCTCTTTCCTCTTATAGACAAAATTATCATTTCCATTTAATTCCTCCTAGGACACTTGTCACTCTCTGGTGGCTTCTTACCCTTCTTATTTTTAAATACTTTGTATTATAACTCAACCCATGGAAAAAAAATTAAAAATATATTATATTTGACCCGGTTTAGTTTTGAATAAAATTTGTGTCAAAACATTGATAAAAATAAACACGTGATAACAACGCATTCAAAATTTTGGGGGTGGGATAAGCTTAGGGACCATTAAATCCTGCGTCAATTCCCACAAAGAGTTTTTTTCCAGATTTATTGGGTTTCCTCTTGAATCGGTGTCACATCAAAATTCCTTTTCGTTGAACACTTATTTGAGTGTCCGTCGCCGGTTTGCAAATTGTTGTTTAGATAGATAGATAGTGTGGTCCCCAAACGTCACCGTGAGAAATGGTTAGCTGTCCTTTTATTAATAATAAAAGTATTAAACGCTTATCTTTTATGCATATGCGAAAGTCAATAAGCCCTTGATTCAAATGTGTTTGATCTTGATGGTTCAATAAAAAATTACCACCTCTTTCACAATTATAGCTAAGGGGCTGTTTGTTTACCTCCTAATGAGTCTTTTAATGATTCAGACTTTTTACTTGTTTAGCACTTAATGGTTCAGACTGTTTGTTTTATGAGGAGATGTCTGAATGGTTCAGACATTTGCCTCTGAATTGTTAAGAATTATATAGAGTCTGAATGGTTAATATCTCTAATCTGAATTGGTCAGGCATTTGTCTCTGAACGGTTAAACATTATACAGGCTCTTAATGGTTCAGACCTCTGACTAGTTCAACACTTAATAATTCAGATCTTTTACTGGTTTAGCACTTAACCATTCAGATGTTGACAAACAGCCCTAAAAAAGACTACGAGTGACTAATCACTATACCAAATATTCTATGTTGGTTGTGTTAAATTATGATAATCAACTTTTTTTTTGTTATCGTAACAAGATTTATACTGTGTTACTCGGTCATTGAATACAAATCTAACACAATATTTTTTTCTGTATGTGGCACTAGGGTTCGGTATGTGGCACTAGATACCTGCCCGCAATCTTTCAAAGACATCACTTTGGGGTTAAGGATGCCCACGAACACCCAATCCATTGCTAGACATTGACGAGAATCTTTGGGTTTGTTCTTTTTTACTTTCTTTTTTTAACGGCGAACACACTAGAGGTGTCTAACGAGTCGAATAACAAATTTTTGAATTAATCGAATCGAATTTTAATGTCTTTTGCCTGAATTCGTATTCAAATTTTATGCCCAATTCAGAATTTAATTCAATTCATATTTGAAACTCGAATTCGAATAAATTCGACTTAATTCAAATTCACCATTTGAATCCGAATCGAATACTGAACGCACTTTGAACACACATCCCCTCTAAATCTACTCCTAAAATCCATCTAATGCCCACTTTATAGGAGTTGAACCCACACCACTTTAATAGTAACACCTAGTGTTACTAGTCCAAGAAACCATCACATAAGGCATATATAGAGAAGTGGGTCCATTTATGAAATATGATGTAGAAAGCAAGACCCAACTAAAGTAGTTTTTTTAATTTAACATGTACCCAAAATTTTAGCTTTATTGTAATTGGGACTGTAAACGAACCGAACCGAACGTTCAGCGAACAGTTCGGCAGGAACGTGTTCGTTCATTTATGTTCGTGAACGTTTGATAACGTGTTCGTTTATGCTCAGTAGTTCATTAGTGGTTTTAGTTTTATAGTTTTATATTTATCTAAACACTATAGGGTGGGAAGCATTTTGCACTTTGGGAGGACCCGTTCAAGAAACAATGCTATCTATTCGCGTTAGTTGTGGGCCAGTTAGCGAGCCGAGACGGTATGTTCACAACGTGTTCGGGTCGTAAAGTTGCCTTGAGAATATGGACCCCCGCAGAGGATATTCCGAAAACCGAGCATGCCATGTATTCTCTCAAAGCAGCCATGAAATGGGATGAAGATATCAGTTCTTCCATGCTCTTTTGTTACTTTTTTTATAAACGATGAAAAGGGTGGGTTGCATAACGGGTCATATAGTTTTTTGTTTGAAAAGTTAAAACGGGCCTGGCTGAGCGATCCTGCAAACATGTCTGTATTTATTTTATTCAACATTCTTATAAACAATTAGCATGTTATTTATAAATACAAACTTTCTATTTTTTTTTTAAATCAAGCAATCAGGAGGTTTGACTTGTTATTATGTATATATTAAAAGGCTATTTTGTCAACATCAAACATCTTTGGCCCCTCAAATTTGGCGACAGTCAGTTTATTTGGTTAGTGTGTGTCTCACTTGTTCATCAGGTCGATGGCCATATTCGGCTTACGGAAGGAAACAATACAGGCCCAATCAACCTTGGAAATCCAGGTCAACATTATGGTATGCATATCTTTTTACGTGAATATCTATTGCTGGTTTTTAGTAGTGTACTGGATGACTAATTTTATGATTTCTTCTTCACTCAGATGAATTCACCATGCTTGAAGTTGCAGAGAATGTGAAAGAGGTCAGTTCTGGAAGTTCTTTAACAATTTTATTGTTATGTCCAAAATGCCCTTGAATTTGGCGTTTAATATGAGTATGAAAACCACATATGGTAGCTGATAAACCCGAAAGTGAAAATAATACATGTGGAAAACACGCATGATGATCCTCGACAAAGAAAGCCATTGATAACCAAGCCAAAGGAGGTGCTTGATTGGGAACCAACATTCAAATTACGCTATGGACTTCCCCCAATGGACTTTCCCCCAATGGACGAGGACTTCCACAAGAGGCTTGGACTACCAAGGACTGCATGAGTGTGAGCGTGCGTGTGTCCTCAAACCGCAAGAATTTTGGAAGTAATCGTGCTGCAAATGAAGCATCTGCTGGAACTGCACTCTTTCACCCGCTCTGATTTTCAATGATGCCAGATACATTGAAAAGAAAAGGTTTGGACAGTAACTTATAGATGAGATTTTCATTTGATATATGCAATTGAAACTTTTAGGCTTAATTTGTAACTTTTGTATAACCACAGGGACTAATGTTGAAATTTACTGTTTTGTGGAACATGTTAGATGTAGTTATGTACTAATTTAAGAGGTTAATCATATGTGAATGCTTCACTTGTCTTGTCCGGTTGTATATATGTAATGTACATAATTTGCATTTGATGATCATCAGCTCACCTTCTATAATAATCACTTTTAGTCTAAAACTGAACTTCGAAAACTTTGCTCATATGACTTTAATCTTGTTTTTAAGTTGTTTTTATAAATTGTTGTTACACTACTGATTACGTTCAAGATTTTTTGTCCGAATATCTTTAGAATTCTTGGCAACACTCGGGTACCCGCCGCAACGTGCGGGCAATTTAACACCAATAATTCAGTGATATATCGGTTATATCGGTCAAATATCGGTGATATATCGGTTATATCGGTCAATATCGCCGATAATATCGGTACCGATATTTTACTCAGGGACCGATATGATATTAAATGCATAGCTTTGAACATATGAACACATGTAGTACAATAAATTGAAGTGCTTGAACCAATTAAGATATGTTCACTTATATGAAAACATGTATTATGCATTTTTGGATAGTTCATTTTATTTTTATTTTGTGTATTTCATATAAGAGCTCAATAAAGCCCCAAAGCAAACCGCTTGCAATGGTTCGGTTTCGGTTTTCGATAATAAAAAATTGTTACTAATGGTTTGGCTCACAGTTTGATCCAAAAACCGTCAAAACGGATAAACCTTTTGTATAATTAAATCTAATATTTGTAATAGATTGTACAACGACGTCTCATGACATCCTCATTTCACTCTTGATTGTTTGATGCGTATTGTCGACTCCGTCGCAACGCTCGGGTTCCCCACTAGTGATGTAGAAAGCAAGACCCAACTAAAATTATATCAACAAATAAATTACATGACATGAGTTAGCTTATGGGTATTAAAAAAACTCATGCGACAGTTGTCCCATTACAAATGCTATATTGTCTATTTTAGTAATTAAATTATGGCATCATATATTAAGCTATACCGTATCGTATTTGTTTTGCCCATTTGAATATCATTTATCATTAATTAACGTTATCACAAAACATTTTTTAAACCTACTTTTGCCACTTCTATGCCAGTTATTGTTTTAGGTTAACGCAGCCTAACCCAAACCGAAAAATACCCACTTTGACCCGATATCTTTACCAATGAGTAAATGAAGGCATGCATGCTCTGAAAGCTATCATATGCAAGAATTACATGATATCTAAACTTTAAAGTTTAACAACTACAAACAAAGGTTTTTCAAGTCAAATTAATAATAGTCGCAAGCGTAAGTAATCAAGCCAATAATAACCTGTTAGATATACCACCAAATTCACATTAAAAACCCTAATCATCATCGTCAAGCACACTTCGACGCCTCTGGATCTGAGGAAGAACAGTAAATAACAAACAGTCAAATTCATTTTCAGTTAATCAGTCATATTTAGAAGACATTTGATCTGTTTGGTTGTAGCACAACAAGTTAAGGAATGAAACTTACAGTAACTTTGGTTTGTTTGGTTGTATGCGTGTTCATTTGTTCCAACAATGATATGAGCTTCTCTTCAAAAACCTGTATTTAGTTGCAAAGAATTAATACACGAAAATGATGCTTTCAGTAGGTAAGGTAGCTAACTCGACCCCAAGAATTCAAGAAACATAGTTTTAAAAAGCACTGGTCAATCAGAAAACCGCCTTAGGGCAGGGCCGTTCCAACCTTTCTGGAGGCCCAAACCGAAATGAAAATTTGGTGCCCTTTTTCCTTCTTTGATTATTATAAACGATACTCCTTTATCTGTGTTTGGAATCAAGCAAAAATCTAACACAACTATAATAGAGAGTGGTTTGCTTGTATAAGGAATCAAACAAATCTAAAACAATAATCTGCACTAATATTAATAGTTAGCGTATTAAATATTTTTAAGTGGAGGCCCTATTTTCTGGAGGCCCTAGGCCCAAGCCTATGTTACTTATACTATAGGTCCGACCCTGCCTTAGGGAGATGAGGTTGATATGCAAAACCAATAAAATGATGAAGAGATTACGAATGGTTTGCTTGATGAAGACGGATGATATGTAAAAGAATGCGAGAGATGCAGCTTTTGGTTGTACATATGCGCTTCGGCTTTCAGGACTTAAAACGCCTCGGACGATGTGGCGCTTTCTAAAACCAATCGAATGAACATTTCATGATGAAATTGAAATGAATTTATACAAAAAAAGTAGCTACCTTTTCTACAATCTGATCCATTTGGGCAGCCCTTAGAATAACATCTTCAATACCTCGGGCCTTCTCAGGTTTCACTAATGCTATGCGAGCAACTGCATAAAGTCAAAGATACATCAAGTTGAATGGTGTTATAAAAAGATAACTTTGCAAGAAGAATTTAAAAGGCAAAACTATTCATGTCTTTCACGTGCTTGAGATGACAATATCTGACTAAGCATCATTTTCCTTCATTCATCTGCCTCGCTGGATGGGTTTTAAGAAGTCAAATCAGCAAAAGAAAATAACAACAATAACTCCCCTTTGTAACAAATCATATGACCACTAATCCCTTTTGATTAAAACCAAGATTTCCTTCCTCTACTAACAACCTCAAAAGTAGACACATACTCTCAGACTACTTGAATTATAAAGATATGAAGCAATTAATAAGAAGAAAAAGAACTTTTTTGCTTCTTCTTGGGCTTTCTGCTGCTCAGGTGTTTGTTGACTTCCCTGTTTATACGCAACTTCCATAGTTAATACCAGTATACAAAATGAATCCAAATCAGCCAGTTAACAAAAAAAATCACTTACACCACCGTTGAGCCATAAGCTCTTGCATTCTTCTTTGCCTGATAGCTTCAAGTTCTGGATCAGCCTGCATGTACAACCAAGATAATCGCCTTAAGTAACCAAGCCAATAGCAGCAAAGCATATCTTGCTAATATCAGTTCATACTAACTCTTATTATGGATAATGTTGGATTTAACTAATAACCTAATTGATTAATATATCCAAACTTAATTTTGATTTGCAGCAAACGAACAATAACCAATTAAGAATACTGTTTGATTGAGAGTAATAAGAAGTTAAAAACTCAAGATTCAAGAACACAAATCTCAGAATCGCCCAGTTCATTTGATATCCGAACAAATGTCACAGTTAGTGTGTAGATACTATTGCTTCAAGAAGACAACTTAAAATTTGATCTACAAATGACAGAACTTTCAGTAAATAGCTACCAATCAATGAGCTCACACACAACCAAAGATCACAATCGTCATCCTCCTAATTAATTCAAGTTATTCACCTGATAGTTTAAGATCACTACTATCTTTACCTCAAGATAGACAAAATTATAAAACAGGTAGAAATCTTCTATAAACAATTTGAGAAACCGAAAAGAGAATCAAGCATTAAACACAACTTTATAAGTATCCATTTCAATCTTCTTCTCCAATTTTAGAATCCGATTATGTTCCTGCACAACGACAAAAAGCCTCCCCTAACGATGAACAAATCAGATCAGATCAGATCAAACCAAAGCACAAATTCAGAATCCATTTTCTCTGTAGAATTCATATCAACAAGTGGATTTGCAAATTCAAAGAAATATGTGTAGATGGATCATAAATCCATCAAATTCGCCCTCTAAAATTGATACTAAGCGTAACTTACATAGCTTGTTCTTCAATTATACATAAACATAAACACATATGATTAGAGAAAGTACTATTGGTTTCAGTGGAATCAAATTCCGAGACAGAGTTTTATGGTCAGGGAATCGCAACAACAGCGGTGAAGGTGGAATGCGTTTGGTTGTGGATGCAAAAGGATTAAAGCCTCAAACTAGTGTTTAGATAGATATATTTCCATCGATATCGGTTTTGTGAGTTACAACATCGTTATACCAACTAAAAGAGATACAAATGACCACCAACATCCGTACGGATGTTGTCCAGAAACCATCGATTCGCTTAAGCACACTACTTGGCCCAAATAGATATCGACACGTGTTTTACATCGATCGAAAACCTTAATATACTTTGAAATAACCATATTCTTGTATCGAATTTAGTGATATCAATAACGGTAGCGATTGTTGTTCGGTCAAAACTGCTTCAGTTCGTCACAACTATACAAAAAAAACTTTTCTCTTTTGAATAGAAATCTATTTTCAATGATTATATTTACCTATTTAAAGAAAATAAAATTAAAAGAAAAGAAAACGTTTTGCAAATTAATATAAGAAATAATAATGTGTTTCGATTTTGTTTGATATAATATGGATATTTGACAGATTAAGAGATGAAATATGTGAAGGTCATCCAATATTTAATGTATTTTTAAATGTCATTGATACACCAAAACATCATATATTAATTATTTCTAGTCGGCTACCCGCGTGATATGGCGGTGGTGACGATTTATAATAGGATACTCGTTTACCGTTAGTTTATCAGTCGTCTCGTGATATATTGTATAATACTTAAGTTAGTTTTCTTATTCGTGATATGTTAGCACTCGTTTTTTCTATTAGTTTATCAATTCTTTGGTGATTTTTTGTTAATTTTTTTAGTTGTAGCTTCGGCGTGATCTATCTATGCCTTGAATGTTTTTTGGAATTTTTTAAGTGGGTACGAAGAAAATTTAAGGTTGTTAGATACGTTTAGCCAATCTGATAAACTATGAGTTTAAAGTTGATGTAGGATAGCGTAGTTAAAAACAAAAAGCATACAAAACAAGCAAGTAGCTGTAATTAAAAACAAAAAGAGTACAAAACAAGCAAGTAGCTGGACAAAACACCAAAAACAAAATACGGGGAGTCTCTCGTATCTCTTCCTGTTTTACCATTACATATGTTCGCTGATGACTTTCTTGTATCTTCTCCTCTACTGTACCCGACACATAAAAAAAACAATGTTAGACGCTTACAGGTGTTTTATCAAAACTAACAAAGTTATATTTCAATATAGATGTTAACTTGATACCTGACATATCTTCTGATTTCTTCTTAGTTTCATCCATAACAGATTTCTAGTTTATGCAAGAGAGAAAATAAAAAAGTAATTCCCGCTAGCAATTAAATTAAGGCACAAAATCTACTAACTTACCTTCGTTTTAATACGAATGCGGTTCATTAATCATGCAACACTTCCTGGTAGACAAGATTTGATGTGTAAACTCCACGTTGTTTAAAATCTTTGGTGAGATGTACCAACACCTTCGTATTTTGTCTTGAAATCCATCTTGATAACGCCACATAAAATTGTCCATGTGAAAATACAAAATCCGGTAGATAAATACCAACGTGCGGAATTGTTTGACCTTGAGCTTTATTAATCATCATGGAAAAGCTTAGACGAATTGGAAACTGTTTTCTTTTTAGCTTGAATGGGAACATGTCATCTTCAGAAAGGCTTAGAGGGATTCTCGGCAAAAAAAAAAAAAAAAAAAAAAAAAACTCTTTTTCCGAGACGTTGATCGACTGCAATTTTTGCATCAATAACATTTCACATGAAACCTTTACATATCAACTGTATGCCATTACACAGGCCATGTGATGGATCGATATTCTGTAACAATATTATTGGGCATCCAATTTTTAAACGAAGCTTATGAGGTGGCAAACCACCAACATTTACCGAGTTTAATAACTCGACCCGATTGAAGTTGTGTTGATCGTCTTCAACTTCGTCAAAAGTGTAATAAACTTTTTCTTCCCCTTGAAATTGTCAATCATTTGATTGTTAATCTCGTCAACACTCTCATTTTTTGGGGACAATATTGCTCTAGAGATTCTATAATCTAAAGAATATACATTATCTTCATTTGATGGAAAGTTAGCATTGGTCAATTCTTTTATATAGTTTTCTCTATTGTTGCACTGAATTGCCATGTCATCGGGTATGCAGATATAGTTTCCTTCGAGTGGTTATTCACTTCCATCGCCGACTCTTAAAAGAAATTCAGAAAACCATGGATCTTTCAGCCTTTCATATTTATGGTCAACCGCATCTTTTTAGTCAAAGACCAAAGAGGTGACATTCATAGGCTGGAGTCTACAATCTGTGCTTGAGTGCCACATTTAATAACTGGCAACACCCGTCTGAAGTCACCTCCCATAAACATTATCTTCCCACCAAATAAGAGACTAACACCTATAATGTCTTACAATGTTCGATCGACTGCCTCTATCGCCTGTCGTTTAGCCATCGATACTTCATCCCATATGATTATTTTGGCAGACAAAATTAGTTTAGCGGTCCCACTCTGTTTTTTGATATTGCACATTGAATTATTTTCAAGATTAATAGAAATCTTGAATCTCGAGTGAGCCATTCTACCTCCTGGAATATTATTAGCCGCAACACCTGATGAAGCTATTGCGAGAGCAATAAGACCACGTGACCGAATTTTAGCAAGCAAGGCATTGTACAAAAATGTTTTTCCAGTTCCACCTGGACCATTAGTAAAGAAGACGCGTGGAAGATCATTATCAACATGCATCATGATCTCATCAAACACGCTTTTTTGGTCTGGATTAAGTGAATCTTTGGCACTCAAGTGTTCAGGTTCCAAATGTAACGCCCAGCATTTCGAAACTTTGATCTTTTGGCAAGTCTCGTCCTTGTGATACTTATTATTACTATTTGAAACTTTTTACTCTATGTGAAACTTTTACTCTATGAGGCTTTTGTGATACTTTGAATCTTGACTCTTTTGTGATACTTTGAATCTGTGATACTTGACTGTTGTGATACTTTGAAACTCGAATCTTGAAACTGACACTTGATAAACTTTGATACTTATTGAACTGGAAACTTTGATACTTGGTTAAACAAGAAACTTGATACTTATTGAACGAGAAAACTGGATTCTTTGTTGAACGAGAGACTTTGATACTTGATACCTATGGAACGAGAAACTTTGATACTTTATGGATACTTGTTGAACGAGAAATTGATACTTATTATATGATAAACTAGCTTGAACACAACTTAAAACACGGAAAATTTTGTGTTAAATTATGTAATTATACCATTGCGATGGTTACTCACAATAATACACAACACTTAATCTAACTCACAAACCGAACCAAAGTCGGCAAACTAGCAAACGGGAATTGGCTGTCCGAATGGACATCCGATCAGATGACCATCCGATCGTATGACCATCCGCTCGGATGACCATCCGACCAAATAGCCATCCGACCCCTTGCACACTTACACCGCCTTAGCTGTCCCTTTCACCTATAAATACGCCCCTTGTGCTCTCATTTCACACTTCCACTCTCTGCCATCCGACCACACGCACTCCCATGCACTTTAATCAAGACTCGAGCCATTTTCGTAAGTATTCTTCCCCGATTCTTGCACAACTTTCATCATTTAACACTTCTACACAAGATTCTTCATCAAAATCAGACGACACTTCAACTTTTTCATGAAAATCAACTGATTTGGGCCTCTCGAAGGTGATTCCTCCTTAGATGTTGGTACAAACTACTGTGGAGCACCATGTGACCAAGATCGGCCTAAGATCTAACAGATTTTCACATCTTTTAAACGAAATCTAAAGAAACTCACACTTTTACCTCAGATCTGATGGAATGACACTTTTTTTCTGGCTCGGATCAGAAGAACATCACGTTTTACAACTGATTTTTAGATTCTTCTTAAACATTTATACAAACAGTAGTGGAATCAGACTCAAACAGGCTATTGACTCGCTCCTTAGTCAAAAGCCGGCTTGAAAACTGATTTTCATCGGAAAACAGACTAATCGACGGGTCTAAAACATGAAACACCACCAGAAACAGTTCGTCGGTTCGAGAAGGGGTGGTTCTCAGCTGACCGAACGAGCTGGGTTTGGTATGTTTCCGTTGTTTGATGCGTCGTTACACCGTCTGCGTTAACTCAAAACTTGGAAAATCTCACAGAAACTACACTCACTGACCATCTATCCGAATGGTCATCTGATCGAATGACCATTCGTCCAGATGATCTGATTATCATGACACTTGTTTATTTTACATGACACTATGATCACAACGTTTAAACTTTAACAGTTCGCAAACTTTACGCACTTTTCGAATGGCCATCCGTTCGAATGGCCATCCGTCCGGATGACCATCCCCTCAGGTATTCTATCAGACACTTTTACTTGATTTTCGCACCATTCGACACTCTGTTCCCAACCGGGTCAGCTCTTAGAGGACTTATGCTCTGTTCCCCGCACGCAGGCTGATCCAGCGCTCCCTTCGATCCAACCTTAGCATTGTTTGGTACATTTGTGGGATTGTGAGATATGGTTGATGTTCTTAGACATTTTTATGGAATCTTGAATTAATTAATATTGAAACTAATAGTGTTGTGGAATCTCTTGAGCAATCTGAATCACTTAGTATCGCGCCCCGAAGTTTCCACCATCGGTTGGGGAGTGACAGATTGGTATCAGAGCCATAACTACAGGGAATTAGGAAAAGTAGGAATACTTTTCCCTAGTCTATAGTTCTAGGAACTTGACTCTTATTTGTTGTTTAAAACTTATGCATTCTACCATACATGCTACCTACCTAGCAACACTTTCCTGGTAAACTTACAGGCCTTTCCTAAGGCTAACACAATACACAAATGGATGCTTTGAAAACACTCTCGAAACGGCTCATCAAAACAGGGGTGATTCCCGCCTTTGATGATGACTTTCGCTCAGTAGTGTTAATATTTTGCACGAGATTTGCCCTCAAGTCAGGAGTGACATCCAAACCTTGAAGGGAAGTTTCCATATCATAATCGACACTATTAGGGTACAATGTTACCAAGTTAGAGGTGAAACTCACATCTTGATAACTAGTCCCACTCTTTGATTTTAGCCTCGCCAAAGTCTCGAGATATCCAATCGATTAAGGATATGTAGTGACCGAAAGGACAAATATCGTAGGCCTAACATCGAGAGACGTTTCTCTACCCGAAACGCTCATATGTTTTATGAGCCTATCTTTTATGTTGTCTCGATTTTACATGTGGTTTTATACTTGTCGCTTGTTCGTTTCGAAACTTTTACATGAATCGCACGTATCTCTGCAATCTAAAACGTTAACAATAATCTCTCAGGATCGAACTAAATTTATGATGCTTTATTCATTGTATTAAACTACATGGGAGTCTTGATTAAACTATGGGAAACATAATTGAACATTATGCTATGTGAAACAACTTGATCAACTATGTGAAACATGTTGAACGCATTATGCTATTAAACAATGTGAGACTTGTTGAACGTTTTGTGATATGTGAAACAACTTGAGTCTTTATGAAACTTTATGCTATACTATGTGTTGTGAAACTATAACTTAAACGAAACATTGTGATCGAGCCTTACCCGATTCTTTGTTGAATCTTTAGATGTCGTTGAGTCGCCTTAACAACCCACGCAAGAAGTCAAAGGCCAACACTCAGAAAAAGTTGATGTCTTTTATGGCCGACCATATTGCACACATTGTTCCCAAGATTGTCATTGAAATCCAGGGATCACACACTCATCCCTCCTCTATTGATTCTAAAGCAGACAAACCTAAGCCTATGAGCTTCAACTACAAACACTTTGTCCCTTGCAACCCTAAGCCTTTCACTGGCAGTGATGGAGTGACTGCAATGCTAGAGTGGTTCGACAACATAGAAGTTACTTTCATCAACAGTGAATGCCCTGAGCATCTAAAGACTAGGAGTGCAACTGGCGTGTTTCAAGGAAGAGCTCTAGAGTGGTGGACGAATGAGAGAAACATTCGCTCTAATGAAGAAGCTTATGCTTTACCTTGGGCTGAGGTTAGGGAAATGATGATGCTTGAATTCTGCCCTTCACATGAGCAGCAGAAACTTGAGGATGAATTCTGGCATCTTAAATAAGTTGGAGATGACAATCTGGCTTATACTACCCGTTTTAAGAAACTCAGCATTATTGTGCCTCACTTGGTGTCCACTCCTAAACGCATGATCGCCAAGTACATTCATGGGTTACCTCATGTTATGCGTGATGCCATTGAAGCAGCTCAGCTCGTATCTATTGAGGAAGTTTACCGTCTTGCAGCAAGCTTGAACAACAACCGCGTTCGTGATAAATAGTCTGGAAACTCTGCTCCCTCAAAACCTGCTACCCAGATCACCCAGCAGCCAAGTGGCAGCAAAAACAAGAAACGAAAGTCTCAGGGTTCTGGCTGCAACGCAATTGTCCCTGCTGCAGATGCAAACCCTGTTGGCAATGCTATTGTGCCTGCTGCTAACCCTCTTGCTCCAGAAAACACCAAGAAGTCGTACACAAGGATTCATCCCAAGTGTGCAACTTGCAACTATTATCACCCCGTCGGCATAGCCTGTCGTATGTGTACCAATTGCAATCGCTATGGTCACACTGCCCCTTACTGCCGCCAAGCCAATCAAGTTCAACAAGCAGCTCCAGCCTTACCAGCTCCTCAGAACCCCAAACTAGCAAACAATGTGAGAGCATGTTACAAGTGTGGAGACACTACTCATCTCCGTTCCCAATGTCCCCAACTGAATCAGGAGCAACAGTAAGCTGCTCAAGGACGAGCGTTCAACATCAATGCGAATCAGGCGCGTAACGACAATGACGTCGTTAATGGTACGTTTCTCGTTAATAATCTTTACGCTTCGATAATATTTGATATTGGTGCCGACAGAAGCTTTGTGTCCGTAGAATTTGAATCTTTGTTAAACTGTGCATGCTCTAAACTACCTAAGTCGTTCTCTGTTGAGATTATCGATGGTAAGTCTATCCTAGTTGATTCTATTATCCGTGATTGTTCCCTGACTCTTAACGATCACATTTTCACTATTGATCTCATATCCATGCAATTGGGTAGTTTCGATATCATAATCGGCATGGACTGGTTGCGTAAGAACCATGCCGAGATTTCTTGTCACGAGAAGTACGTTTGTTTACCTCTTCCGTCTGGTGATACTTTGCACGTCTATGGAGACCGACCTTCTAGAAGACTGAAGTTTATGTCATGCACTCAGGCGAATAGATGCTTGTGTAAACAGTACTTTGCCTTCTTGGCCCACATAGTGGAACAAAAGGGCAAGGGAAAGAGCGTAAGTGATGTTCCAGTAGTGTGTGATTTCCCTAATGTCTTTCCTGAAGATCTTCCTGGTCTTCCTCCTCCTCGATCTGTTGATTTTCGTATTGATCTCCTACCTGGTTCAACTCCTGTCGCCAAAGCGCCATACCGACTTGCACCCTCTGGGATGCAAGAATTATCCAGTCAACTGCAAGAACTACTCGACAAAGGTTTTTATACGTCCAAGTACCTCACCTTGGGGTGCTCCCGTGTTATTCGTCAAGAAGAAAGATGGTTCATTTCGTATGTGTATCGACTATCGTGAACTTAACAAACTCACCGTCAAGAATCGTTATCCTCTCCCTCGTATCGATGATCTATTTGACCAACTACAAGGTGCAAGTTGTTTCTCTAAAATCGACCTTAGATCTAGTTATCATCAGCTCCGTGTTCTCGAAGAAGATATCCCCAAACCACATTTCACACTCCTTATGGGCACTACGAGTTCGTGGTCATGCCTTTTGGCCTGACCAACGCACCCGCTGTGTTTATGGACCTTATGAATCATGTTTGTAAACCTTATTTGGATCGTTTTTTGATTGTCTTTATTGATGATATTCTTATTTATTCGAAAACTCGAGCTGATCATGAAAGACACTTACGCCTCATGTTAGAACTATTACTGGTGAACGCTTATACCCAAAGTTTTCTAAGTGTGAGTTTTGGATTAATGAAGTACAATTTCTTGTGTACGTTGTTAGTAAACAAGGAATTCATGTTGACCCTTCTAAAATCGAGGCAATGCAGAATTGGAGTACGCCTAAATCCGTATCTGAGATTCGTTCCTTCTTGGGATTGGCGGGTTATTACCGTCGATTCATCTCGGACTTTTCAAAGATCGTCGTTCCTCTTACTTCATTGACTCGGAAAGAGAAACCTTTTGCTTGGGGTCCTGAGCAAGAGGAATCTTCCAGACTCTTAAGAATCTTCTTTGTAATGCTCCTATATTTGCTCTCCCTGATGGGAATGACGATTTCGTGGTATATTGTGATGCCTCGAACCGTGGATTGGGCGGTGTGCTCATGCAATGGGACAAGGCCATCGCTTATGCCTCCCAACAGCTCAAGATACATGAGAAAAACTATACTACCCATGATTTAGAGCTTCGCGCAGTTGTTTTTGCGTTAAAGATTTGGTGATACTACCTATATGGTACTAAGTGTGTGGTTTTCACTGACCATAAGAGCATAAAGCACATCTTTAACCAAAAGGAACTGAATATGCGTCAGCGACGATGGGTAGAGTTGTTTAACGACTATGACTGCGAGATTCGCTACTATCCTGGCAAAGCGAATGTTGTGGCCGACGCTCTTAGTCGTAAGACTCATGCTAGTAGCATCACCTGTTCTCAGATCACTAGTGATCTTCATGCTTGTATCCGTGAAGCTTAATACTCGTTAGCAAACGAAGGAAGTCTAAATGTGGAAATTCGAGGTGATACGATTGATCATCTTGAAACAAAGTCTGATGGACTTCAATACTACCTCAACCGCATCTGGGTGCCGGATCACGATAACCTTCGTGAGCTCATTATGAATGAGGCTCACAAATCACGATACTCTATTCATCCGGGTGCTGATAAGATGTACCATGATCTGGGTATGACTTATTGGTGACCTGGTATGAAGAAGGAAATCGCTGCCTACGTCTCAAAATGCCTTACTTGCTCAAAGGTCAAGGCCGAACATCAACGTCCTTCAGGTCTTCTTGAACAACCCGAAATCCCTATTTGGAAATGGGTTAGTATCGCTATGGATTTTATAACTAAACTACCTCGAACAACCGCTGGTCATGATAGTATATGGGTAATCATTGACCGTCTAACTAAATCAGCTCACTTTCTTTCGATTCGTGAAGATTTCAAAGTGGAGAAACTTGCTCGAATTTACACTGATGAAATCATATGTCGTCATGGTATACCCATTGACATTATCTCTGACCGTGATAGTCGATTCACTTCACGTCTTTGGCAAACTTTTCAGTCCGCTATGGGTTCTCTCTTGAATCTTAGTACATCCTTTCATCCTCAAACGGATGGACAGACTGAACGCACAATCCAAACCCTAGAGGATATGCTCCATTCTTGCGTCATAGACTTTGGTGGTAATTGGGATGTACATTTACCACTGATCGAATTCTCGTACAACAACAGCTATCATTCCAGTATTCAGATGGCTCCTTTCGAAGCTTTATACGGTCGCAAGTGACGATCTCCTCTCAGTTGGCATGAGATTGGTGACAAGCAACTTACTGGCCCTGAAATCATTCAAGAGACGACGGATAAGATTCTCCAAATCCGCGATAACTTGATCAAGGCTAGGAGCAGACAAAAGAGCTATGCTGACAAAAGGTGTAAGCCTCTGGAATTCAATGTTGGAGATCACGTTCTACTCAAGGTATCTCCTTGGAAAGGAGTAATACGCTTTGGTAAAACGGGAAAGCTCGACCCTCCCTATGTAGGTCCTTTCAAGATTCTCGAAAGGATTGGCAAGGTGGCTTACCGACTCGATTTGCCTCAAGAGCTTAGCAATGTACATCCGACGTTTCACGTTTCTAATCTCAGGAAGTGCTTAGAAGATGAGGAACTTTAGGATCCCATCGAAGACTTGCAGATAAATGAGACTCTTCATTTTGTGGAGAAACCGATCAAAATCGTGGACCGAGGTACCAAGCGGTTAAGGCGCAACAAAACTTCCATAGTCAAAGTGCGATGGGAAGGAAAGTGTGGTGTCGAGTTCACTTGGGAACTTGAGAGTGAAATGAAGACCAAGTATCCATAGCTCTTCGAGTCGTCTTCCTCTTAGATTTCGGGGACGAAATCTCCTAAAGGAGGGGAGACTGTAACGCCCTGCGTTTTGAAACTTTGATTTTTTAGCAAGTCTCGTCCTTGTGATACTTATTGTTACTATTTGAACCTTTTTACTCTATGTGAAACTTTTACTCTATGAGGCTTTTGTGATACTTTGAATCCTGACTCTTTTGTGATACTTTGAATCTAGACTCTTGTCATACTTGACTCTTGTGATACTTTGAAACTCGAATCTTGAAACTGACACTTGATAAACTTTGATACTTATTGAACTGGAAACTTGATACTTGGTTAAACGAGAAACTTAATACTTATTGAACGAGAAACTTGATTCTTTGTTGAATGAGAGACTTTGATACTTGATACCTATGGAACGAGAAACTTTGATATTTTATGGATACTTGTTGAACGAGAAATTGATACTTATTGTATGATAAACTAGCTTGAACACAACTTGAAACACAGAAACTTTTGTGTTAAATTATGTAATTATACCATTGCGATGGTTACTCACAATAATACGCAACGCTTAATCTAACTCGCAAAACGAACCAATGTCGGCAAACTAGCAAACGAGAATTGGCTGTCCGAATGGACATCCGATCGGATGACCATCCGATCGTATGACCATCCGCTCGGATGATCATCCGATCGGAAGACCATTCGACCGAATAGCCGTCCAACCCCTTGCACACTTACACCGCCTTAATTGTCCCTTTCACCTATAAATACGCCCCTTGTGCTCTCATTTCACACTTTCACTCTCTGCCATCCGACCACACGCACTCCCAAGCACTTTAATCAAGATTCGAGCCATTTTCCTAAGTATTCTTCCCCGATTCTTGTACAACTTTCATCATTTAACACTTCTACACAAGATTCTTCATCAAAATCACACGAACACTTCAACTTTTTCATGAAAATCAACTGATTTGGGCCTCTCGAAGGTGGTTCCTCCTTAGATGTTGGTACAAACTACTGTGGAGCACCATGTGACCAAGATCGGCCTAAGATCTAACAGATTTTCACATCTTTTAAATGAAATCTAAAGAAACTCACATTTTTACCTCAGATCTGATGGAATGACACTTGTTTCTGGCTCAGATCAGAAGAACATCACATTTTACAACTGATTTTCGGATTCTTCTTAAAAATTTATACAAACAGTAGTGGAATCGGACTCAAACAGGCTATTGACTCACTCCTTAGTCAAAAGCCAGCTTGAAAACTGATTTTCACCGGAAAACGAACTGATCGACGGGTCTAAAACATGAAACACCACCAGAAACAGTTCGTCTATTCGAGAAGGAGTGGTTCCCAGTCGACCGAACAGGCTGGGTTTGGTACGTTTCCATTGTTTGACGCATCGTTACACCGTCTCCGTTAACTCGAAACTTGGAAAATCTCACAGAAACTACACTCACTGACCATCTGTCCGAATGGTCATCCGATCGAATGACCATTCTTCCAGATGATCTGATTATCATGACACTTGTTTGTTTTACAGTACACTATGATAACAACATTTGAAACTTTAACAGTTCGCAAACTTTACCCACTGTTCGAATGGCCATCCATTCGAATGGTCATCCGACCGGATGACCATCCGTTCAGGTATTCTATGAGACACTTTTACTTAATTTTCACACCATTCGACACTCTGTTCCCAACCGGGTCAGCTCTTAGAGGACTTATGCTATGTTCCCCGCACGCAGGCTGATCCAGCGCTCCCTTCGATCCAACCTTAGCAGTGTTTGGTTTAAGCACCCACTGTGAGTATACTCGATCCCTTTTTGTTTTAAACACTTTTGGGATGCAACATGTATTCTATTATCAAGACACTTGACACTTGAAACTTGAAACTTATTTGAAACATACTCTATCCAGTAAACATGAAACTTGATACTTGTAAAACTTGAGACTTGAGACTTTTATGCTATGTGAACGTTTCATCCTTGTGTGTAGTTCCGCCTTAACAATAGTAGCGCTATAGGGGTAACGCACCTCCCCGTTAGTCTTGGGAGTATTGTTAGGAGGAGACATTAACTTCCCGTTAGTCTTTGGGAAGTGCATTTAACGCGTTGGGAAACTTGGGCTATCACTTGGACTGCGTAAACTAGCATGGTGAAACTTAGTATATGTTTTATGTTGGATATGAGTCTTTGAAACGATTATGCTACGTATTCAAACTTGTATGCTCGCCAACATTTTGTTGATAGTATTTTAATACATGTTGCAGGTTAATAGTAGTTGAGGAAATCAATTAACAAGCTAGGATGATGCTTAGAAACTCATTCTAGTTAATTAGGAAAATTTGGGAAATGTTTGATTTGTTATGATACTTTGGTACATTTGTGGGATTGTGAGATATGGTTGATGTTCTTAGACAATTTTATGGAATCTTGAATTAATTTATATTGAAACTAATAGTGTTGTGGAATCTCTTGAGCAATCTGAATCGCTTAGTGTAGCGCTCCGATGTTTCCGCCATCGGTTGGGGTGTGACACCAAAACAATCCCATACTCCTCTTGTAACTCACGATAACCTACATCTTGTAAGTTAACATCGTCTGTTATGTTAGGAAGGTCGAAGTCGTTGATATTTTTACCCATGGATTGTAGAAAGACCCTAATTTCAGTAAGAACCATATTTTGAACTCGTTCGATACTTTGACAGTGTAACCGATGATCTTCAGATAGTGAATCAAAGTGCTCATTCCATAACTTTTGAATATCTCCAGGTTGGCAAAAAATCATTATGGTAGCAAATAACCTTCTAAGAGCATTGGGAAACTGAAATAGAGAGGCTTCTTCGAGACATTGTGATAGATTTTCATCGTCTTCTATTAAGCCTAACTCAAAAGCTGCTTTTCGAAATGTCTCACTTGACCATTAACCGTGCAAAGATGTTCAAAAGAAGTAGGCCCTCTGACTTTAACAAAAGTAAGCGTAAGTAGTACCTTTCTCCTTCGGTTGGATTAGCGGAAACGATACGACCTCTTTGTTTTTTTATTGAAACGACGATTCCAACGGCGTGTACTTCCATTCCACGTGAAGTGTTTTGGAAAATCTTTATACAAATATACCCTTCTTGTGTCATCGGTTCTATTTTTCTCAAAAAATGTTAGCATGGTTCTCTTATCCCTTTCCATATCAACAATATTAGACATTATGTCATCATCTCTAAATATAACCACTTGATTATTTGGGAGATAAAGTTGTTGTATGTTCATTTCCGGATCGATTTCGTAATCCCGATGACTGTGAAAATCACGTATCACATGCGTAATCCGTGTACGTGAGTGGACCAGGCACAAGAACGTAATTAAACGTTGATTCTATTAATAATCCTGACAATTACAAGCACCTTGAATCAATCTTGCTCTCTAATCTCCAAATGAGCAAAAAGTCCTAAAATGTTAATACTAACTCCGCCACAGGAGGGCGTTGATAAGGGCGCGGGGCAAGCCCGTGGCTGGAACTGCGGGCGTGGGACAAGTTTTTTAAACATCGGTGTCCTTGAAAGTTGTGATATTTCCAAATCTATGTCCTTTTTTTCGTCGGAGGTGGTGAGTCATGGGGGATGTGAGCGGTGGATGTTTTAAGGCCACCTGTAGTGGGCCGTTGTATAACACCAAAATGATATATGCCCCCCCCCCCATAGCGCCGCCAACACCACTACAGCGGGCGCGATGGGGTGGTTTTTTCAACTCCCGTGATATTGATAGTGGCGTGAAAGTTTTATGATTTCAAATTTTTGACCATTCCCTTTATCCCCTACTCACATACATATGTATGTATAATTGAAGGGGTTATATAATCCCCTTACCACTACACCCTCTTGTGATATTAATCCCCCCTCTTACACTTTTCGCCACTTGTCGTATAACGCCTCTTAGAGGGCTTGATGACTACACATGGTCTAAGGTCGAGTGTAGTGGGGCGCCATGTGGGGTTTTTTTTGGGCTATAGCGCCCCATAGCGCCCGCCACACCACGACAGCCGACGCTATGGGGCCAAATCTTGGATGCAGCGTTATCTCCATATCGGCGCTTTGGAGTTGCAAATCTTCCCCCCACTCACACACACATACATACATACATACATACATACATACATACATACATACATATGTATAATTGAAGGGGCTATTAATTAATTGAGTAATGATGAGGTAGGGGTTTTATGACTATGGGCTCTAGTGATATAACTGTAGGATCGTGTATGGACCCGAAATGAGTCGTTCAGAGGTGTTCTACACAATATGAAAGGCGGAAACAGACATATTGTGTGTAATTCAGCTAGAATATCACTTAAACTGTCTTTCTATTGATCTGGTAACAATTACAAGTCTGTAGACACTTCGACAGAGCTTTGCCGTCGGAAACACTCTTCCTAATCCCATTTCAAATGACACAACCTAACACCTATTTATGGACTTCCTAATTTCGTTTTAACAGGCTCAAACAGAATCATAGTTCAAATGAAATCACGCACTCAAACGAGATTACCCGATTCAAAACGGAATTACATCACTAATTCCGTTTGGAATTACCATATGTCCTCTTCAAGCGGAATTAGCCATCTTCAAGAGAAATTAGCCTTTTGACTTGATTTCTTGATCTTCGTGCCCTGAATAATGCAAGACTTGATACAAGACGAAGTCGACAGACGTATGCACCAACAGACTCCCCCTCGGATGTTGACGAGTCTTAAGTGTCGAGTCTTCAACGTCTTCAGTCTTTATCAGTCTGATTACTCTCTTTCTTCATCAGCACCAACAGATAACCTCTCTCTTAATCAGATCTCTTGATTCCTTATGTTCATCAGCAATAGCAACCTCAGGATCAGAACCTGGCTCTTTGTCATTCAGACTCCCCCTTTCAATAAGCTGGGATCGCAGTCTGGATTCCACAGGTTCAAGACCAATTCCTGGCTCTACCATTACCTGCACATATCTCTACCCAACAATAAATTTCACCTATTTAAAATTTTACAAAATTTATATACTACTTGCAGGAATCTTTCCAGAATGATTTAACATTATAATTTCTGATGAACCAATTGTAGGCAAATATTCAAAATATTTTCTTATTTAGAACACATACTCCCCTTCACCACATGCTCATCATGTTTAGCACTAGGAATTTTGAAAATCAACTCTCCAACATCAGTTGTCGAAAATCTTTTTGAATTTTTTTTAATGAAATGAAATGCAGTAAAGAAATATTTACATACAATATTTTTGTGAGTTTGTGTAAGAGGATCATATCAGCTTATGACAAGTCACACATACCGTTAAGCTTAGTTACACATTAAGAATTAAACAATTCACTTAGATTGCCGATATACTGATCCACTTAAATTTTCACACAAATTTCAACTGATTCAGGATATGAATTAGGTGTATTAAGGACTTAAACTTATTCATGTGTCCCACCTCTTGAATATACTCCCGTATCCAGATCCCAATATTCAGTCTTACAGGTAAGTATACCACAGATGATATTTGTAAGGGGTTAAATTACGAGACCGTGAGAGCTCAGGTCAGAACTTCCGTTCAGCAGCGAGATGACGACTCGACTTTTGGTGGGTCCCCTTTAGAGGATCTTTTTTACAACAGCACATGATTTGCATTTTGCAATGTTTCATCATTTTTTTATGCTGAGGGCAGGCTTTTATTTCAAGCAAGCGTAAAATATTCTCCGGGGACTAGGCCATTGCTTCCGCAAAATCAAAAGTCCCGGGATAATACCTCAGATATCACTGAGCATAAAGACCTAGTATCTCAGAAAGAGAGATTCTTCAAACGAAATTTCAGGGGTTACCTATATATCCAAGTAGTGTTCCCCACGAAATAAGCAAGTTTGAATTTTAAGTTTATATCCCGAAAAAGCTTACTAAATGTGTAAAAACCTATCGGCATATCATCAGTGAGACCATTTAACACTATTTAAACATTACATTTCTTTAGCATACTGTAACTGTCCACTGATGTACTATCATTTCCTCTTTTTCACAACAAAACTCATTTTGTATTTTATCAAGTTTTTGACTTTTTCAAATTTTCTAATGTTTTTGGATTTTCAGAAAATTCTTACTCCCCCTAAAATTCAAACACATTTAAAGGAAATTTGAAAACAAACTGTACAAGTAAAGTGACAACTGATATCGAATCACTTCAATTCGCCATCCACTTGGCATAAACAATCAGAACTCCCCCTTACAACAAACTATTTTCTCATTATAATTTCAAAACACTTAAGTTTGTTTTAATCAAAATGATTTTTTCCAGAAAATAAGTTTTGTTGATTTTACCACTTGTAGGTTAGGGGTTCATTTCATCACTTTGAAAAAATTTATCTATTTTAGATTTTGTCAACAAATATCACTTGTAGAAAATCAAGTACAACTTAATGTCCCTGATTTACCACTTGTAAGTTGAAATATCACCAGAGTGAACTTCTCGAGAAAGATGCCGATACCTGCTCCACACTTACCAACCTGGGAGCTCCGGCAAGTCAGGATTTTACTTGTGAAAAACTGCCATCCAAGCCTGACCAAACTTGGATGTCTCCTCCTCAACTTCACTTGGGTAATAAGTTGCTTTCTTTGTTTCATAAAAATCCTTTACCCCTTTCACCTTACCCTCAACCATTTTTCCAAAAATCTTTTTCACATTTCCATTAAACGCTTTCTCGACATCAAATTCTTTCTTCTCAGAATAAAACTGATTCGAGATCTCAACTTTCCCAACTTTTGATTTAAAATTCTCAGCTCTCAATGGTGGAAAATTAACATCATCCATTGGAGGAACTGAATTTTCTTCTTTAACCTCAACCAGTGGCTCGTCTAACTTTGTGGAGTAAGATTCATCGCCAGATTTCACATCAAACTTTTCGATATCCTCATGAACCCTTTTAACAACCACATTTAGTTGTCATTCTTGGCTCTCTTTTTGTAAAAATGTGTCTTTGAACACTCACCAACTTCATATGTTGAATTTTCAAAAATTTTGAATTTCTCAGTTGGTGGTTCATTTTTCTCAACAACTTTTTCTTTGAGTTTTTTAGAGACTTCCTGTTTTGTTTTTGTAGCTTGAGAACAGTTCCATGCAATGTGACCAGCTTCATTGCATTTGTAACAGGTTCTTGTCTCCTTTCTTTGATTAGCTCCATTCTTCACATTCTCTTGCTTTTTGGCAAGGAATTCTTTATTCGATTGTTTCCAGAATGAGCTTTTTGATTCCTCTTCACAGCTTGTCCCTGAAACAAATTTCATTTTTGATTTAAAATCTCGAACATATTTTTCATTTTTATAATTTTCTGGTGGAATAAATCCAAGACCTTTCCTTTTGAAATTACCGTTATGGTTTGGTTTCTTTTGAAAACCAGAACCAGAACTGTAACCTTTTTTCTTGTTTAAACATTGTTGATGTAGGATCGGTTTGCGACCCGAACGAGTCGTTCAGAAGAGATTTATCAGTTTCAGAGGCGGAAACTAAGAAACCGATTGCGAAACAGCTTGCGTATCACTTTAACACTGATTATATTGATATACTATCGTTTACAATCAGTCCTCACACCGGCAGCACCTCGGTATGGAATTTCAGAAAACCTTACAAAAGAAATGACCAACACCCCTATATATACTAAACAAGGTTTCGCTTGAAAACATTTCAAGCGAAATCCTTATAATGACATTGAAGCGAAATCTATCCATCTATTTTGTCTTCAAGCGAAATCTTCAAATCTGATTATTTGTTATGATGATGTCATTGTTGTGATGTCATCCTTGATATCACACAAGTGATGTCATCATTCTATAAGATGATGTCACGCTTGATTAGATCTGCAACGAACCTGAGACTCGACATAAGACGAAGACGACAGATGAATGCACCAACAGACTCCCCCTCAGATGTTGACGAGTCTTAAATGTCGAGTATTCTCAATCTTCAGTCTTTATCAGGCTCTTTTCTTTCTTAGGATATACCAGGATCTTCTCTTTGGCTCTAACCTCGTCAGACTCCCCCTCTCATCATGATGGGATCGCTGTCTGGAATTAGCTATCACCTTGAGATTAATCTCTGGCTTTAACTCTGTTCAGTTCATCTCCTGCACAAATCTCATCCAAAACATAAGTTTTTACTTAAATCAATAAGAAAAACTTACTAGTAATAGTTACATCAAGTTCAAATTAATGACCTTGATTAACTAAACTCAATTTCTTTCTCAAAACAAATTTCAACTGTTAAACTCACACTCCCAAACCTGTTCATCCTGTCCAGCACTCGGAATTTTGAAAATCAGCTTTCCAACATCAGTTGTCGAAAATCTTTTTGGACTTTTCAAAATAATGAAACATGAATGCAATAACAGAAATTAACTGCAGAAATAAAATATGTACAAACATATTTTTGTGAGTTTGTGTAAGAGGATCATATCAGTTTATGTGACCAATCACTAGCACCGTTAAGCTTTAAACATTTTTAGTTCTAAACGATTCACGTAGATTGACGATATTGTTGTCCACTTAAACTCAATCTAAAACTTTCAATCTGCTTACCGATACTTTAAAGTATATTAAGATAGCACTAAAATTCTTATGGACCCCACGATCTCAGCATATTCCCTCATCATGCAATACACTGACTCAAGTAATGCCTTTAAACTTTATCAACTGTGATTTGTGCGAAAATAAAGCAGAATGTTTAAACATTAACAATCAGGTCGATACTTCCGTATACGCAGAGAAAGTCCAATGTTTAAACAAAATAAGAAAAATAAAACAAGTTGAAGTTGTTTAGGCTTTAACCACCAGGTCGATACTCCCGTATACGCAGAGGAGGTCCAAAGCTTAAACGAAACACCAAAGAAAATAAAGCAGAATGTTTAGGCAACAACATCCAGGTCGATACTCTCGTATACGCAGAGAATGTCCGATGCTTAAACAAAATAAAGAAATAAAACAAGTTTAAATCTTTGCAAAATGAAATGCACAATCACAGTGATTTTTTTAGCAAAGTTGTGAAAGTTCACAAACTTAACCAGTTTTATGTCTTTCGACAATCAACGATTACTGAGTAGGTACACAGTTAAGAAGGACAAAACCAAGTACTACACTTTCAACCGTGTTTCCCACTAGAACTAGGCTTTTTCATTTAGGTTTGTATCGTTATCGCAAATCTACTAGTCTAGCTGAGCCTATCGTCACATCTTTAGTGAGACCGTTTATCACTTTTTAACTTTCCATTTCTTTAGCATGTTGTGATAGTCCACTGATGTACCATCATTTCCTCTTTTATACAACAAAACTCATTTTTGATTTTATCATGTTTTTGCCTTTTTCAAATTTTCAAATGTTTTTGGATTTTCTGAAATTTTTCTACTCTCCCTAAAATGCAAACACATTTTAGGAAATTTGAAAACAAACTATACAAGAAAATGACAACCGATATCGAATCGCTTCAAATCGCCATCCACTTGGCATAAACAATCAGAACTCCCCCTTTCACAAAACTATTTTCTCATTATGATTTCAAAACACTTAAGTTTGTTTTAACCAAAATGATTTTTCCGGAAAATAAGTTTTGTTGATTTTACCACTTGTAAAGTTAGGGGTATGGTTCATCATTTTGTCCATTGAATCTCTTGTATCAGGATTACATCAAGTTCAAACTAATGACCTTGAGTAATCACTTTGTCAGAATCAACCTCTCACCACTTGTAAGAATATCCAACATTTTAAACACATGTAGGAATAAACCTCTACACAAACCATTTTACCAATCAAGATGCCGATTCCTGCTTCGCACTTACCAACCTGGAAGCTCCGGCAATTCACAATCTGTAAAATTTAACAAACTTTAAGATTCATTTACACAATCAATTTTTAAGAAAGATTCCGATTCCTGATCCGCAATTACAAACTTGGGATCTCCGGCAAGTCAGGTTTTTCATTTAAACAAATTCACCCAAGCCTGACGGTCCTTGGGTGATTTTGAATTCTTGTTCAACAATGGTGGAAAATTTTCATCATCCATTGTTAAACCTGAATTCTCCAATTTTACCTCAACCAATGGCTCCTCTGGCTTTGACGAACCAGAATCATTGCCTGCACATGGCTTGTCTGACTTTGACCTGTCAGATTCATTGCCTGATGGTGGCTTGTCTGACTTTAACACATCAGATTCATCGCCGACCATTTTCTTCTTCTTCTTTTCTTCTATCATCCTTAGATTTGTATCTGATAAATTCGTCTTGCTTGACTTTGCAATCGAGGAAGTCGATTCATCAGAACTCTTATTTTTACCAACAGATGAACCCGAGGACAAAATCTTCTCAAGATACTCTCTCGCTTTCTTTCTCTTCTTCCTCAGTCTGTCTTTCTGCCCCTGAGAAAGCTTCACTTTCTTTTCTTGAACTTTAGGTTCTTGAACCTTCTGTTCTTTGAGCTTGACATTGACTGATTTCTTTTCCATTTTCTGAGATTCAGCCCTCAATCTTCCCATTGATCTCATTGGGCAATCTCTAGCAATATGGTCAATGATGTTGCAGTTAAAACATCTTCTTGATTCAACCCTCCAATTATGGCAGTTAACAGCAATGTGTCCTTGATAGCCGCATCTGTAACACACTCTGTTATCGTACCAATCACCATTTTTAGTCCAAACACTTAGATCAAAGCACTGTTTGGCTTGGTGATAATCTTTCCTCCTCTTGTTTGCTAGATTTGACTTTTGAGCACTGTGGTCCGACCTGCACCACTTATTGCCAACAATTTTAGAGTTTTCATATTTTGATTTTTGTAATTTTTCATTGCGATTGAATGATCGATCTGATGAGCTTTTATTATCTTTTTGAACATTTTTCAAAATTTTCTCTTTTTGTTTTTGTTCCACTTTCTTCTTCAAAGGTTTTTGCTTAGAGCATTCTCCCTTTTCAGTTGATTGTGGAACAGTTTCTTGAAATTTTTCTTTTAATTTCAAAAACAATTTTTGTTTTTCGAATTTTTTATTTTCATCATCAGATTTCTCATCACAATCTTCAACTTTGACTTTGTTAAAGTTTGTGACATTGTCACTTATTGGAATAGAATTGATCGGTTTTGGACATGGATAAACTGGTGTTGATGGCGAAGTCTCAAAACCTTTCAATTTCTCTTCAAGCTCTTTGATTTTAATTCGAGCTTTTTCAGCTTCATTTTCAAGCCGAATGATTTTCTGAAGATGAGAATTTATTTCAATTTGTTTTTCAAGATTATTTTGAAAAATGGCAGATTTCTCATTTTCTAAAATCTTCATTTGACTTTGAAAATCTTTTTCAAATTTTAATTTTTCATTTTCAAATTCTTTTTCCTTTTCTTTCAAAATCTCGTTTTCTAATGTCAAACTGTTTAAATCATTTAACAGTTTGTCATTTTCAGATTTCAACCTCTCACAATTTTCCTGCAAATCAAAAATATGTTTCTTATCAACTTTCATCTCGTCTTTCAAAACTGAAATTTCTTCAGTCTGTTCCTCTCCCACTTGAACACCTTTACTCTTGCTCTTCTTTAATATTGATTTTACACTTTGACTTTTCTTCTTCTCAGCATTGATCACAATCTGTTCTTCAATCTTTTTAACGAGTGGACTAATTGTCAGTTGGGAAAATTCTCCAGAAGTCTTCAAGTTTAAGATATAATTTTCCCATTCTTCTCGAGGTAAAGCACTGACAAATTTTTCAACCCATTCTTCTGATTCTTTTTTAATACCCTTCTCAGACATTGAGCGAACAAGATGGCTATACCTCTCAATGATACTCTTTGTACTTTCTCCTGGACAACCTGAAAAAGAATCAAATTCTTTATTTAATACATTTATTCTATCAATAGTTTCTCTTGTCATTTTAAAGAAATTGATATCCATGATTCGGAAACCCGGTTTTCAAGACAGTCCGTTAAATGATATAACTTGTTCAAGCGAATACACCTGCAAAAACAATATATCAAGCGAAAACAAACGTTTTAATTATCCGACAACTCGTGATGATTCACATGGACTTCGGTATTCACATTTACCAACAACGATTTAGAAATTATAAAAAGTGGTCAATAAAATATATGAACTAAATTCTTGTAACTTGAACTTTTTGAATATCTCACGTGACCTGACAACAACTTAACCTGCCAACACTTATCAACTCACATGCTCACAACAATCAATGATTTGTACTCAATTACAATTAACTGATAATTGTGATTGGGCCGAAAAATATGTAGTGGGCTGATTGAACTGCACTTTATCACAACAATCCACAAACTGACAACAATATTAATTGATGATACACCAAAAGCACATGGGCCGAAGTATATTGTGTATTTTTTATAATTGCCGACACCCCAATTGACAACTAAAATTCTATCTTGTGCCGACAACAATTAATGATGATCACATGTATCGGTAAATGATTGCTGACACACTCAACCTACTGATCATATGCCACTAACAATCTTCTATAACGTTTCACACAAATCGAAGATAATCACCTCTCAAACACAATACCAATTAAAAAAAATATGATGTGGCTGACAAAAGCTAATGATCAGAACAGTCCCATTATCTTTGAATGAGGCACACTATGAATTATCAATTAAAAAAAATGTGATGTGGCTGACAACTTTAATTTTTCAACAACTTTCACGTGACATGAATGAATCAGTGCACCAGTTCACGTGATTTGTAAGTTCAAGACAACCTCTTTTTAATGTTTCAAGACAATTTCCGAAATATGTATCACACAACTCGATGCAATTTTCAAGCGAAATCCACATGTATTTCAAACAAACTGCTGTTTTCAAGTGAAATCCTCAATTTCGCTTCAAACTCTCATTTTTTTCAAGCGAAATCCAACATAATGTCAGCAAATAACGATCTGATTTTGGTCCGATTGAACAGGATTTAAGCCGATTTTAGATCTGAAACTCTCAAGGGTTTGTTAAAACATGTTTACGCACATTATGTGAGAATATGAACCGATTTTAACCGTAAAAATTTGTTCGATTTTGAAAGAAGGTGTAGAAAATCAGAAAAAGTGATAAAAAACGAGTTGTTTTGGCGAAATCTCTTCCTCCTGAGCTCTGATACCACTTGTAGGATCGGTTTGCGACCCGAACGAGTCGTTCAGAAGAGATTTATCAGTTTCAGAGGCGGAAACTAAGAAACCGATTGCGAAACAGCTTGCGTATCACTTTAACACTGATTATATTGATATACTATCGTTTACAATCAGTCCTCACACCGGCAGCACCTCGGTATGGAATTTCAGAAAACCTTACAAAAGAAATGACCAACACCCCTATATATACTAAACAAGGTTTCGCTTGAAAACATTTCAAGCGAAATCCTTATAATGACATAGAAGCGAAATCTATCCATCTATTTTGTCTTCAAGCGAAATTTTCAAATCTGATTATTTGTTATGATGATGTCATTGTTGTGATGTCATCCTTGATATCACACAAGTGATGTCATCATCATATAAGATGATGTCACGCTTGATTAGATCTGCAACGAACCTGAGACTCGACATAAGACGAAGACGACAGATGAATGCACCAACAGTTGAACTCTTGAAGTGTATTTTTTAGGTTTTTCAGTAAGATTTACATCTTTTATTTCAGAAATATTGATTTCTGTTAGTTTGAAAACCTTTTTGATCTTTTCAACTTGAACACTTCTTATTGGAAATTCCTCATCAGAATATAATTTGTCTGAATCAATCAATGTATATTCTACTTTGATTGCTTCGTCATTCAAATTAGATTTTGATAAAAGAAATTCTTTATTATACACCCGTTTAACCGACGACTTTGAATTGTTGACCGACGAACTCGAACTTTTGACGGACGAACTTGAACACCCAGACTCAGACTTTGACTCAGACTTTAACTCCGACTCCTCATCTGTATCCAACACCTGATCGACCACCTTTTTTATTAACTCGGACTCATGATCAGTGTCAGCTGATGTAAAAATAACATCAATGTTTTCTGGTAATTCATCGGTTATATCGGACTCTAACTTTATATTGACTGCTTTTTCGACTTGCTCCTCATTCGGTTTTCTAGAAGAATGCCCTTCCCAAATCGGAGGCGGACACTTGTTATAACTAACACTCTGCTTCTTACCAGTATCCTTCTTCTTTGGCTTCTTATCATCTTGAAATGCTTCAAAACCTGCAACAGTTGGATAAATTCGATCAATCAGATAATCAGAACTAGAATAGCTTTGTAATAATCGTCTGATTCTTTCATTTTCTATCTTTTCATTTTCCAACTCCCACTGCAACTTTGCACATTCTTCAATGTAATGATTTATGGCTTTTTGCTTCGTCATCATCACAGCATTCATCATAGTCAACGCATCTTCTCTTTCTGGATTAGTCTTTTGTAGACCAGTTACTGTTCTATTCAAAACGTCATACGACTCTTTCACATAATTGAGATTGAACAATAATTGTTCTTTCATCTTTTCTTGCTCACTCAGTTTCTCATCTTTTTCTGCACATTGCTTGCAAGATTCTAAACACTTTAAGCAAGGCTTGATGACTTCCACAATCTTTTCAACTTCGATTATTTTCTCCACTTCAACAACTTTTTCACCTTTAATCACCTTTTCTGTTTCAACCATCTCCTCAGCAATAATTTTAACTTCTTCATTTCGAACAGTCTCTTCTTTTTTAGCAACATTTTCACACTCCATTCTCTTTTGTTCTTTTGCAGCTTTTCTCTCCTTCCACTTCTCCAAGCGATCTGCAAAATAAAATTGAAAACTTTCAGGAGATAAATGAATTTTTGCAACATTAATATGTCTTTCTTCCTCATCATCACCACTTTCATCAGTTGGTGATTGATCAAAATCTATTGTCTTCTCAGAACTATCATCTGAAGAACCAGAATCAGATGGTGTTTGATCAAAAACAGTTGTTTCTTCTGAACTTTCATCGGATAAAACAGATTCTTCTTCTTGATTCTTTTCATGAACACCAATCATTTTCATCCATTCTGTAAACAAATCAGGTTCTTGAACTACATTTGCAATGAAAGCTTTAAACTCCCCATTCTCATCTACAAACTTATCCCAGCTAAATCCTGGAGCCATTTTCTCATCATCTTGGTCAATTATACCATAATAAGCTTTCTTGTTTGCATCTTGGATCATTTTCCCATGAGCAGTTTGTGAATATTTTTGTTGATGTGGTTGGTGAGCAACCTGCTGATATATGGCTTTCCGATAGTAATCATCTTTTCCAAAAGGATTCTTTGCCCCACTCGCTTCCTGATTTTTGCATTCTCTTTTGAAATGACCTTTCTCCCTGCATCGAAAACAAGTAACTTTAGATTTATCAAAACCCAAAGTAGAAACATGTGCATCCAGAAAATCATTTCTTCCTGTAATCATTTTAAAATTTTCAGCTCTTCTTAAGACACTAGCTAGACACCATTTGATATCCATGAGCTTCGTTTCTTCAGCGTCTTTCTGATCATAATCCTCTTTCGTCAGCATAGGATTTCCGATCCTCCCTGCAACCAAACCTTCATAGGATTGTAACACAGTTGCAAGTAATGCCATATGATCTTTTGCAATTTCTTCAGAAAAACTTTGACCATCTGGAAGATTCAATGCAATGTTGCACTGTATCACATAACCATTTCCACTTTTTGAACTTTGAGAATGGAAACTTGAAGTTGAACTCTTTGGATTAACACTCGGATATGAAGAAAAACCACTGCTGCTATTTGGACTTTGTTCAACAGTTCCAGATAAGTCTCCAGCACTAAAAGCAGTTTGAATCTTCGGACTCATTTCAGCCTCTTGAACATTTCCTTTGTAATACATTTTCACATCTTGTTGACCACTCGGATTACTCATCCTCGCAATCTTTTGTTGTTCAAGATCTTGACCCTCAATCTTCTCGATGAACTGAGAAATCGTCAAACCATCATATACTCCGGTGTTCTTTAAGATCATCAAAAATGTACCCCATTCTTTTTGAGGTAAAGCATCAGCTAATTTGTCAACCCATTCGTCTCGTTCTTTGGTTATGCTTAACAATGACATAGAACGCACTAAGTGGCAATATCTTTCAATCAAATTCTTTGTATCTTCCCCTGGCAGACTTGTGAATAGATCAAATTCTTTCTTAAGCAATGCCTTTTTACTTTTGATCATCTTCTCACTTCCCTCAAATTTGATTTTAAGAGCATCCAAAATTGATTTTGAAGTTTTATCATGTTGAAGCAATACAAAAATGTCTTCTTTAATAGCTTGCTGAAGTAGACTAATTATCATCTTTTCTGCTCTGTACATGTCTCATTCTTTATCAGTGAATTCAGAGATTGTTTTCTCAACTTGCAGATCAGTACGTGGTAGTACATATTTTTTCAAAATACACTCCCAAGATCTTAAATGATTTGCTTGAACCCAGTTTTCAAACCGATCTTTCCAACCGTAATACTCCTCAATGCTCATTAGCTTCGGGGGTTTTTGTGTAGTTCCAGTTTCATTTTCCAAGTTCATGTTTTGAGCAATGGTAGCCGGAGTAGTCGGAGATGTGGCAAATGCATTATAAAATTCTTCACTCATGATTCAGTAACAAGTTTTTCACAACAGTCACTTTCAAACGAAATTAGTGCTTCAAACGGAATTACTTCAAGCGAGATTACTCTTTCAAGCGAGATTACTCTTTCAAGCGAGATTAACCTGCACACAAACTTCAAACGGAATTAAGAGTTTCAAACGAAATTAGACTCTTCAAACGGTAGCACTGATTCCGTTTGAAATTTCAAGCGGAATACCAATTTGAAACGGAATTACTAATTTCGTTTCAAACTTCAAGCGGAATAGCAACTTTGAAGCAAAATACCCAAGCGAAATTACGTTTTTCAAGCGGAATTACCTCCAACTTTCAAACGGAATTAAGTTCTTTGTCAAATTGATCAGGTTATAGCTCGATTTTAGGTCCAATTTTCTCAAGGGTTTGTTAAAACAGGATTACGCTTATGTTGTGAAAAATTCAGGTCATTTTGTCCATTAAAAGTTGTTCAATTGATAAAAGAAGGTGTAGAAGCAAGAAAATGAGATGAAATCAAGCTGAAATTGACAGAACTCCTCCTCCTGAGCTCTGATACCACATGTAGGATCGTGTATGGACCCGAAATGAGTCGTTCAGAGGCGTTCTACACAATATGAAAGGCGGAAACAAACATATTGTGTGTAATTCAGCAAGAATATCACTTAAACTGTCTTTCTATTGATCTGGTAACAATTACAAGTCTGTAGACACTTAGATAGAGCTTTGCCGTCGGAAACACTCTTCCTAATCCCGTTTCAAATGACACAACCTAACACCTATTTATGGACTTCCTAATTCCGTTTTAACAGGCTCAAACAGAATCATAGTTAAAATGAAATCACGCACTCAAACGAGATTACCCGATTCAAACGGAATTACATCACTAATTCCGTTTGGAATTACCATATGTCCTCTTCAAGCGGAATTAGCCATCTTCAAGCGAAATTAGCCTTTTGACTTGATTTCTTCATCTTCGTGCCATGAATAATGCAAGACTTGATACAAGACGAAGTCGACAGACGTATGCACCAACAATAACGCCCCATAAACCCCTGTGTGACGTGGCACGACATGTGTCGCATAACGCCCACAAATGGGCTTTATGACTACACATGGCCCAAGTGATGGGGGTTTAAACTTGGAGATGAAGACGGAAATAAAAAAATCGTGGGGATGTGAGACATTTAAGGGGGTGGTGATCACTCATCACTCACTCATCATTCACAACATCCAATCAAGTTCCTGTGACAACCGGTGATTTACGGCTCTTAATTACGTGATTAACAGATGATTAACGCAATAATAAATAGTGTTTACAGCGCAAATTAACTTAATTAGGCTTTTTGAGTGCCTAGAAACGACTAACCGACTTTACAGGGCGTGAACGGTGGTTTACGGAAAAATCTGGTGAATATTAAGCGACAACGAATTGAAACCGAACAGAATACTGACAACGCCGACAAGTATGAATGTTACACGAAAATCTTATGCTTATGAAATTAATTTTGTGAATTTATTGGGCTTCCATGCAACACAAATGCAAACGTGGACTAAAAACGCGATGGTAGGAAACGCAACGACAACGAAACGGAAGCAACGGAGACGCCTGTCACCTTCGAAACTTACATTTTACGCTATATTTAGCTCCGTAATAAAATTTTAGTAACTACAGTCGAAACCGGATCGAAAAACGGATCAAAGACGGCAACGACATAACTTTTCGCGATTATTACCGTAATCGACAAATGAACGCGTCACACGACAAACGCCACTATTATACGCCTTTTAATTTTATAATTTTATTCTTTCGACACTTATGAAGTTTGAGTTGCGATATCGGGTCTCGTAGAAATTAAATGCCGCTTAAACACGGGGATTGAGCTTGTGGGCCCTGGGCCCAAGCCCAAAACCCACAAGCCTAAACTTGCACATAATATATTAGATATATTACCAAATCTTATCAAGATCTTAATAAATCTCATCAAAATCTTTTCAGGATCCATTAAATCTCTATAAAATCTATGCAATCGATTTTGTCTCTAAGATTTGAAACACTAGATCTTATAAGATCTCTATATAATATCCTTATCCTCTCCATCTCTCAATACCCACACACACAAACAAACACAGACTTATAGTCTGTCTTTCTCTCTCACTCGATTTCTACTTATACAACAACACACAAAATCATCAACCTCCCTCATTTCTCTCTTGAACACACACAAATACACCACAGAGACATTATCCTCATTCCTTCTCCTTTTAAATCACTGCAAGTTGAATCATATATACACACAAACATGGAGGATCATCTTTTCACAAACAATAGCCCAGCCAAACACCCTCGTAACACCCCCCCCCCCCCCTCTCGATTACCGGCCGGCCACCACCGTTCTTGGTGGCGGCGGACTTGAACTACGACAACCCCACCACCATAGGCGACGGCGCTGTGGTGGGTGGTGCAAGACAACGACGAAAGACAGAACAGAGAAAGAAAGAGGTAGGCGAGGAGAGAGAGTAAGAGATGGAGAGCCGGAATGAGAATGAAAGGGGAGCACGGCAGCGGCGCCACCGCTCACGGCGGCAGTAGTGGAGGCGACGGTGGTGGTTGAGGTGGAGTTCCGGTTCGGGTGGTCTCGGTCAGATCTAGGTCTCTTTTAGGCAGGTCAGTTTTGGATTTCGGGTTCGGGTGACGTTTTGGTTTGGGTCTCGGGTCACAGATGGGTTCGGGGCAGCAAGGTTGCAGGCTTCTTGTTCGGGTTTCTTTTCAGCAGGTTGTTCGGGTCTCGTTTCGGGTCAAGCAACTTCGTTACAGGGTCGGGTCTCGATATGGGTTTAACTTTAACTCATTTAATGGTGCGACTCATTTCAGTTTTGGCTTGGGTCGTGATAGGGTCCAGTTTCGAGTCTCGGCCTTCAAGCGCGGGTCAGTTCAGCGGGTCGAGTCCACTCGGTCAACGCGTCAAAGGCAGTCAACTCAGTCGAGTATGGTCAAACTCAGCCAACGGTCAACTCGGTCAACTCACCGAGTCAACTCAGTCAAGCCTGGTCAACTCGGCTTTTCGACACGAGAGCTTTGGTAAAGATTTTTATGGCGCGAGTTATATCATTATTTCTATAGTTTTACTTAAATAATTTCGTGAACGAGCTCGAACCAAATAAACGACGAAATATTAGTTAGAATTACTTATAATTTTGTTTATATAAAGTGATTATATGCAAATTTTGTTGAATAAATTGCTGATTTTGATAAAACAACGACAACTTGTGTTGTCGGGGGCGTCCAAAAACAGAGGAAACTCTGCCCGTTTTTCGAGAAAATCCAAGTGTATAATACTTGTGTTGTCGGGGGCGTCCAAAGACGAAAGCTATCAAACACAAACGGTTATTATAAAAACAAAACATAAGTGTATAATACTTTCTACGACACGATACAATTTACGAAAACGATGATTCGGAAAGTATTTACAACAATAAATATAGTATTTATATTTATTCTAAACTTTGAAATCTCGACGATTCTTTTATAAAGGTGAATGTAGTCTACGTCGGACATCAACACATTTCGGATTCTTTTATAGAAATTAATATAGCTATTATATTACTTTAAACTTGAAAGTTCGACAAGTCTTTATAAAATCAATGTAATGATTTATATCGTTTCAAATGTCGACTAATACGACTTCTTTTCATAAAAATAAATATATTGTATATTTATTTCAACAAACAAACGACACGACAATTGTTTACTAAAATAAATATAGTGTATATATTTATTTGAAATATTAAACGACACGAATTCGTTTTATAAAAATAAATATAGCTTATATATTTATTTTAAACATCGCACATCACGAGCTCTTTTGTAAAATAGATACAGTTTATCTATTCCTTACAAACGTTCAACAACTCGATCATACCCTTGTAAAATAAATATAACTTTTTATATTTATTTCAAAACGCCTAAACGGCATCTACATATACTTTGACGAATATATACAAGACGCAATATATGATGCGAATTTGTTATATGTTATTTTTATATAAACATTCTTTTTATATACGTGCGACTTCTCAGGACGACTAACGCTAATATACTGACATATTTATATATTTTTATATAAATATTCATATATTTTAAATCTCTCGAGAAGCTAAGTCTTTCTAAGACCTATTAACTATTACCGACAATAGGCGAAACTTAACTAGTATAACTTAATCGTTACTATTAAGTTATCAATTTACCGTTGAATCGTTCGGTTAACGATTCGGTAGAGCTCAATGATACGTAGTTTAGACAACTGCATTATTTAGAAACTTATAAGATATTCCGTTGATGGGTGTTAAGTGTTATATATATTATGTGTATATTTTAAGCCCCTTTAACACTTTTTATTCAAGTTTTAAATTTATAAAACACGATATTTACTAACACTAGACACTCATATGGGCAAGTGCACCCATCGTGAGCGTAGTATAGTGTTGGTAAGATACCGAGGTCGTCCAAGGACACAAGAGCTTTTAGTACCGGTTTATCCTCAACGTCTAATCAAAATAAAAGAGTTTAGAAAAATGTTTTAAGCTAAGAAAAATAAAAACTAACTAAAAATGCTGAAAAAGAAAATAAAAAGAAAAACAGATAGACAAGATGAATCACTTGGTTCCGACTCGTATCTAGTGTAACCTTTGATTATTTCCGCACTTTTGCACTATTCTAAGAGATTATCTTAGTTATTGTAGTAGGCCCCTCTTTTGAAGGTGACGTTACCCTCACCCCAGTAGTTTGAGTCAGCAAGGATACAATCCTAAAAGAGTGGATTATTGGAAGATAATTAATTAAGTTATTAATGCAAATTATGGTAGGCCCCTCTTTTGGAGGTGACGTTACCCTTGACTAAGTAGTCTGAGTCAGCAGGGATACAGTCCTAAATAGCCGGGTTATAGTATTAATAGTAGTTAACTTATGAGGGGATCAAAGAGTTTGGACACCCGCCATCCAATACCGTTAAGTATTGAAGGAGGTCCTACTAAATTTGACCCAGGTCCATTGCAGGACCTCTAAACGCTGAACAATGGCAAGACCTTTACCAAACCATTCCCTTAACCCCCGACCAGGTAGCCAACATACCTCCATATAGACCGTGGAGATATGAATGGTGAAAATCTTTTATTTTATATAGACAGTAAAATAATGCCAAGACACCACGGACAAACGATAAGGAAAGATCACCTTCAACATAAGCAACTAGTTATTAAAGTCATTAATACAAAACCAAGTAAAAAGTGCGAAAAGAATAGAAATAAAAAGAATTACACTAGACACTTTGTCTTCACCAAGTGATGTAAGAGACTTAGGCAAACATGGCCTTGATTGTCAAGAACTCTTACGATCAATCTTGGATCCCGAGACGACTCACACACTCTACGATGGACAATGGATGATGATGGTGTTATGGTGGTGGTGGGTGGTGGGTGAAGTGTGAGAGAGGTGGTGTGCCAAGGGATGGTTTGAGCTTGAGCCAAGCACTCCTATTTATAGGCTGAACAGAAGCTCGGGCATGGCCCCGTGTCCAGTGGGCACGGCCCCGTGTCCACATCATCTCTTTCTTCATTTAATGCAGCTTTGTCTTATTAGTTTACCACGCCCCCGTGTCCGCTGAGCACGACCCTGTGCGCAGAAGAATCTTTGTACTATGAAGATTTGCCTGGATTGTGCGAATCTTATAGTTGACCACGGCCCCGTGTCCGCTGAGCACGGCCCCGTGGTGGGCAATATAAGCTCCTACCACTTTGTCTTTTCTGCTGACACTTGGGCACGCCCCCGTGCTGGCTGAGCACGGGGCGTGTTCAGTCCTCTGTTGCCTTGTTTTGCTTGGGAAGATGTTGTCGTGGGGTCGGGCATGTCACGTCTTGTTCCTTTTCTTGTATTTATGTTAGATTTTGATGTCTTTTTGCTTCTTTTGTTAATTTGAGCTCATTTAATCCTGAAAATACAAAAGGAAGACAAAAGCACACTTTTTCCAACATTAGTACTAAAAAAGGGTTAGTTTTATGCCACAATTGATGTAATTTATATGTTGCATTTTGCACACATCAAATACCCCCACACTTGAATCTTTGCTTGTCCTCAAGCAAAAACTCTTTAATATGTGGCTATTACACTCCCTAATGGAATGGGTACAGAATAAGGTTTTGGGCTTGTCGTAGAGTGTCGGGATTTCCAAGATTATTTAGTTTTATTTTTATTTATTTACAATCCTATTCGTCATGATTTATTTAAAACTTTTCATAAGATAAATTACTAATTAGGGTATAACATGCCTTTGTAAAATTTTATTTATATACAAGTTCACATACCTCACGGGGATCACTCAACACTCGGCCGAAAATGTATTTGTGGATCACTCGAGAGCGGCATGGAACTTACTCCTACCATAGGCTTGCCAAGCAATCAATCCTCCTCCTTTTTAACTTATATTCCTTTGTAAATATCAAGAGGACTTTGTGGGTGAAGGGTTAGGCTTGGGTTAAAGGTAGGTGGTTGGGTTAATGGTTAGTAGAAAAAGGGCTAAAAGCGTAACAAGTGTCGGTTTTCGTAAGACTTTCTATTTTTGTAACTTTTATTTATGATAAAGCTATTATTCAAACAAAGTTATTTTTGATGAACTTGTTTGTTTATTTTCTTTTGCTTCATCATCAACACATTTTTTTTTTTGAAAAGTCATATGAAAAACCGAACTTGTTACTAAAACAAAGGGTTAAAAATGAAAAAGGTTTTGGTGGGTAAAAGGGTGTTTGTTTGGGTTATGAAATGAAAAGGTTTAGGCTCAAAGGGGCTAACTAGGGGGATTTTGGGTAGGTGGTAAAAAAAATAATAATGGTGTAGAAATAAAAAGGGGTTAGTCCTAATGCCTCCATCATTTACTTACTCGGGTTTAAGTTGGTAAGGACCGGGAATGTATCGTCATGGCAAGTTCTAGAGTCGTAAGAACCAAGCGGCTATTCACACAAGAAACGAAAATGAGCATTTAGTCTAATGATATGTAAGTGTTTGCTCAATAAAGGCTCAAAACTCACTTTTGTGGGAATGAGTTTTTATGTGATCAAGTATATATAATTAAATTTTAACTAAGCTTGTCATGTCTTTTCATAATTTTCTTATGTTGGTTCTTTTTATCACGACGCTATCGGTTGTAAATTCGTAAAAATATAACCTTTTTGAGAACTTGGTTTCCCGAGTTAAACCTAGACAAGTAAAAAAAATGAATTTTTTTTTTTGAAAAAAATTTGGGGTGATTAGCGGTTCCAATAGAGTTTTGTGTAAGACTTGTATTTAGGACTTGCAAGATTCAAGGTTTTAGCATCCCCTCCACACTTAAATTACACATTGTCGTCAATGTGTCCCAAAAATAAGTTTTTAGGTTGATTGAATGTGTAAAAAGGTGTAAAAAGCAAAAATTTTGTGTTACTGGGCGCTGAACACGACCCCGTGTTGTCCGGGCACGGCCCCGTGTTCAAGTGCCAGTAACAAAATTAAATCAAGAGAAACATAAGTCTGGACACGGGGGCGTGTTGGGTGAACACGGCCTGTGTCCAGTTACCTGAACTGGATCTTTTTCTGCAGACCGTGCAGCACGGGGCCGTGTTGGGTGGACACGGCCCGTGCCGAGCTTACTGTAAACGAAGAAATTTGTCGGACGGTTCTGTTGTCCTGCATGGGATGCTGGTTCAAGTTCCCCTTGTATCCTTTGCCATCTCAAGTGTGTTTTATTCATTTCAACAACATCCAAACACCAACTTAACTAAAACCATCATTCATTGAATCATTAGAGAATTACATACTAGTCCAAAAATTAAAATAGTAGATAGCTAGGTCAACAAAACACAAGAAATCTAAATCCAAGAAGTTCTAGCCTACTATTTATTCTACTAGCAAAACTTCCGAAAAAGATAGATCTTTCGGTTAAAAGTGGCTTGACAACTTCTTCCTCCGGGCATGGGTTCCTCATACGTCGGCGAGCCACTCTTCGATCTCCCTAGGGAGAAGAAAAGCGGGCTCATGAGCATTGGGTTGAGGAGGTGCAACTTCCACCGGGATTTCTTGGAGTTCTTCAAGAGGAGGTTCCGCCGGAATGTCGTCCCAACCGGTAGGATTTTGGATCCCAAGTGCTAGGTTCCAATCCTCTTGAGGGAGGATTGGCTCCATGGGAGGTGTTACCAGAATGTTTAACCTCTGGTGCAAGAGGTTTATTTCCTGGAAACTGTTTTCCAACCCCACCGAGAGATAGTTTATACGGTCAATGAGGACCTCCTCCACCGAAGTCATCTCGTCAAGGGCTTCACGTAGCGCCATTACGTATCTTACGAGAGTTGCTTCAATCGATGGCCTCCTTTCCCGTCGACTGTTCCTTGAGTGCGCAGAAGAGGTTCCACTGTTTTTGCTAGACATTCTACGAAAAACATACCAAAAATAGTTTGTTTTAATGAAACAGTACCACGGACACGGCCCCGTGCTCACTGAACACGGCCCCGTGTTCAACTTTCTGCAGATTTTTAGAACAAGGAATCTTGGAGTTTTAAATTATTTTCTCGACTTATGAAGTGTTTTTGAACAAAAATAACTTAAAACAATGTTGTGTAACTTATTTTTAACAAGATTCCTCGAATAAAAACTCAACAATGATCACAATGGAGCTTGGAATCAAGCTTCAATGGAGGTATTGTTGCAAGAAAGATGAAGAAGAAGGCAATAGATAAAAGAGGAAAGGACAAGATGCTTGTAAGAACCTTCTTTTAGAACATACCTAGGATGGTAAGTCAGAAAATCCTTTCAAATCTCTGTCCCTGGATGGTCCAAATGTGCAGGGTTCTTGGCTGCATTTATAGAAAACGACAGCGTGCTGGACACGGCCCCGTGTCGGCTGGACACGGCCCCGTGTGCAGGCAAGATCCTGACACGTTTTGTCCGTATTCTGACAAAAGTCAGAAGGGAATCTTTTGGTGGACACGGGGGCGTGTTGACCTGGGCACGGCCCCGTGTCGGAAGGTTGTTTTATGAAGTGCGTCTATTTTTAAGGAATTTTTCCGGATCGGGCGGTTCCTTACTGGATGGAACAACCCCAAAGTGCCTAAGATACCTTAATTGATCTAGATTAAGACGAGAATGCAAGAGGTTGTCGGTGAGGGTGATTCCTATGCTATATGTAGGTGGACAAGTCCAACCCTTTCCCGGGCTCTCGTTAAAGAAGGTGTATGTCGAATCGCTCAGGTCTATGTATGCATCAAACGAAGTTGATGGGGAGTCCTTCACGGCACAATCGACACAGGGACGACTATCGCTCAAGTCCTCACTAGAGTTAGGAGTATCTTCGGAAACAACGAAGTTGTTTGAATGCGTTTCCAACCCTTCTTCTTGGTTATCACCTTGGAAAGGATTACCGAAATATTTCCTAAGTTCTTTTAACCAATTAATAATTAGATTTTCTAGTTGAAATAATTCATCGAGAAGCATTTCTCATAGAATATCCGGTTGGGCGCATTCGAGGGAGAGATAGGGATTATTTTTACTTTCGCCCCTCTTAAGGATACTAGGGAACGATGGGTCTATATAGTGGGGTTTATAAGTTAGAAAAAAGCATTCTAATTCTTTATGGTTACCACCACATAATTGACACCACATAGTACCATAAGAGTGCCGAAAGTAAAAAGTATCAGTATCACTCATGTTTGTGTCAGAAATTACCAACCGTCGGGATCTTACGATTCTGTTTTCAGTAACTGAAACTTGGGCACGGGGGCGTGTTAAGTGGGCACGGCCCTGTGTTCAGCTTACTGTCTGACTTAAAACAGGATTGCCAGTTACAATGATTGGGCACGGGGCGTGTTCAGCGGGCACGACCCATGCTGAGTTCTGCAGAAGCTGAAAAACTAAAAAAAATCCTAAAAAAATGAAAAATAAGAACGATTAGGCCGTTGATTCCTAACTTTCTTAAAATCCTTGTGTCCCAGGCAGCGGCGCCAAAAACTTGATGGGTGTCAAGTGTTATATATATTAGGTGTATATTTTAAGCCCCTTTAACACTTTTTAGTCAAGTTTTAAATTTATAAAACACGATATTTACTAACACTAGACACTCATATGGGCAAGTGCACCCATCGTGAGCGTAGTATAGTGTTGGTAAGATACCGAGGTCATCCAAGGACACAAGAGCTTTTAGTACCGGTTTATCCTCAACGTCTAATCAAAATAAAAAAGTTTAGAAAAATGTTTTAAGCTAAGAAAAATAAAAACTAACTAAAAATGCTGAAAAAGAAAATAAAAAGAAAAACAGATAGACAAGATGAATCACTTGGTTCCGACTCGTATCTAGTGTAACCTTTGATTATTTCCGCACTTTTGCACTATTTTAAGATATTATCTTAGTTATTGTAGTAGGCCCTTCTTTTGAAGGTGACGTTACCCTCACCCCAGTAGTTTGAGTCAGCAAGGATACAATCCTAAAAGGGTGGATTATTGGAAGACAATTAATTAAGTTATTAATGCAAATTATGGTAGGCCCCTCTTTTGGAGGTGACGTTACCCTCGACTAAGTAGTCTGAGTCAGCAGGGATACAGTAAAAAATAGCCGGGTTATAGTATTAATAGTAGTTAACTTATGAGGGGATCAAAGAGTTTGGACCCCCGCCATCCAATACCGTTAAGTATTGAAGGAGGTCCTACTAAATTTGACCCAGGTCCATTGCAGGACCTCTAAACGCTGAACAATGGCAAGACCTTTACCAAACCGTTCCCTTAACCCCCGACCAGGTAGCCAACATACCTCCATATAGACCGTGGAGATATGAATGGTGAAAATCTTTTATTTTATACAGACAGTAAAATAATGCCAAGACACCACGGACAAACGATAAGGAAAGATCACCTTCAACATAAGCAACTAATTATTAAAGTCATTAATACAAAACCAAGTAAAAAGTGCGAAAAGATTAGAAATAAAAAGTATTACACTAGACACTTTGTCTTCTCCAAGTGATGTAAGAGACTTAGGCAAACATGGCCTTGATTGTCAAGAACTCTTACGATCAATCTTGGATCCCGAGACGACTCACACACTCTACGATGGACAATGGATGATGGTGGTGGATGATGGTGTTATGGTGGTGGTGGGTAAAGTGTGAGAGAGGTGGTGTGCCAAGGGATGGTTTGAGCTTGAGCCAAGCACTCCTATTTATAGGTTGAACAGAAGCTCGGGCACGGCCCCGTGTCCACATCCTCTCTTTCTTCATTTAATGCAGCTTTGTCTTATTAGTTGACCACGCCCCCGTGTCCGCTGAGCACGACCTCGTGTGCAGAAGAATCTTTGTACTATGAAGATTTGCCTGGATTGTGCGAATCTTATAGTTAACCACGGCCCCGTGTCCGCTGAGCACGACCCCGTGGTGGGCAATAGAAGCTTCTACGACTTTGTCTTTTCTGCTGACACTTGGGCACGCCCCCGTGCTGGCTGAGCACGGGGCGTGTTCAGTCCTCTGTTGCCTTGTTTTGCTTGGGAAGATGCTGTCGTGGGGTCGGGCATGTCACGTCTTGTTCCTTTTCTTGTATTTATGTTAGATTTTGATGTCTTTTTGCTTCTTTTGTTAATTTGAGCTCATTTAATCCTGAAAATACAAAAGGAAGACAAAAGCACACTTTTTCCAACATTAGTACTAAAAAAGGGTTAGTTTTATGCCACAATTGATGTAATTTATATGTTGCATTTTGCACACATCATCCGTGTTAGGAATATTGTAGAATGCACGCTAGCAAGTCAAGTCCTGGAAACGACATCACGAAGTCGTAGTTAGCTAGCTTTGCACAAGACAATTCAGGTGAGTTCATAACCTCACTTTTTACGGTTTTACATTCTTGTAAATGTTTTCGGGGTGGAAAGACTTGCACGTTTTGCAAGAACATACAAGTTTTTGAACGAACAAAAACTCATATTTCTAAATCATGTTACGAATGGATTTCGAGGAAACTCAAATGATTTACGAATGGATTATACTAAATATACCGGTTTTTACAAAACAAATGTGTATTATCGAAACGTGAATGATTTTCATGACTAGGGATGGATCGTCTGGTGATAATATAGAGAGACTGGGGAGTTAGCCTTAGAGGCTGGGGAGGTTCAGCCTTAGTGGCTGGGGAGGTTCAGCCTTAGAGGCTGGGGTAAAATACATGTTATAATTATTACCATGGTTGTAAAACAAGGTTTCCAAGGCCGAGTACATCCCGAGTAGTCGCTACAAGGTAAGCTGCCGAGCCGACTTTTTTTGACTCCGCCTAATTACTCGGAATCGGTCAAACGCGGTCAACCGAGGCCAAAATCGTATCTAGTAGGTCAACTTGGGCCGATTTTGACTTTAAAAATAATAAAGCATAATTTCTATGCCTATCATATTAAAGAATAAATATTATTTTCACGTATTTTGTTATAGATATTAGTAAATTTATGTTATTTGACATGTATTTAATTTCCAAAAACTAATTTCTTTATAATTTAACATGTCCGAGTACTCCCCGAGTACTCTCCGCCTAGGCCGAGTACTCTCAACTCCCCGGTCGACCGACAAGGGAGCGCCTAGCGACTTTTGCAACCTTGATTATTACAGACGCTTTTATACACGGTATGGTTAGCCTAAGGAGGGTTTAGACGCTTAGATCATGTGAAAGGTGGGTACAACACTTAAGGCCATTAATCCTCGTTGTTAGGACTGAGGAACATGAGTGATAGATCTATTTGGGTGTAGCGAGGCCACACCCATGAGGCCAGGGTGGCCCATAGTGGTGACTGTGTCTTACAGCCGGAGGCCTGGTACAAATTTGCTAGGTTTGAGTACTTCCTGCACCTTTTCACACATACCAGTGGCTTTGCAACCCATTGGTGATATCTTTTTCCTTATTGCTACATACCAGGGACACACATACTTACAGAAATATTTGATTTATACAAATTAAATACCATGTTTTATACAAATTCAAAGCATAGGATTTATGCGGGCGTGGAGTCAAAGTCAGGGTGGGCATTGACGGTTATACGAACATTACAAATACGAGAGTTTACAAACACATGGTTTTACAAACATAATGCGTTACAAATACAAAGCTTCCATATAACTTGGCAAGAAAATGATTTCTAAATTCGTTTTCTCAAGATTATGTTACAAACCGGTTATTCAAAAGATTTATTTCAAATCTTTTACAAACAAACTATGAACTCGCTCAACTTTATGTTGACTTTTTTCGCATGTTTCTTTCTCAGGTTGCATTTCATAAATTATGGCACGGTTGGAATAGGAGAACGATTGGAGACTCGAGTACTTAGTGGGCGTTCTTTTTCTAGAAGTCTTAGCTTATTTGCTTCCGTTGTGCAATGAAGATACCAGTCCAGTCACGCCAAGGCTCTGATATTTGGGGTGTGACAGATTGCTATCAGAACTATAGGTTACAGCGAATTCGGTTTCTATTGTGATACCTAGGCTCTAACCTCACTTTTCTCTGGGAACTTAGAATATTAAAACCCGAATACATACAGAACGCATAGTACTCGAATATGGTCTCCAACCGTTGCCGAAAACAAAAAGATCAGAATTTTGATTTTTAAACATACGCTAAAGTTGTGTTTTACACATGGTACACAAAACAGTCGCATACAGTACACAAAACCCTGAGAGTTTAGGAAACATGCATTTAAGACCTTCGGAAACTTATGTTGAAGTTCATTAAAGGTCATCACGTAGGAACCGCGAATAGTAACTCGGGCACACACTATTATCCATATTGTCTATGATAATTTAACTTCCCGAGCAGGCAGCCTACGCACAACAAAACGCTAGTGCACGAGAATACATGGAACTCAAATTTTACGTCAACGGATGTCGGGGTACATCACATTCTACGAGAAATGAAACGCTAGTGCACAGGTATACGTGAAACTTAAGTTATACATCAACGGAGGTTGAAGTACGACACATACGACTATCGAGGCGATGCCTTTGAAAAGGAACGATGGCGCAATTCAATGACGACGCTAGATTCCTGTAAGCAGGAGAACTATCGATCAGGAAGTGGCGGTTTGGCACGCGGTCCTGCAACGACACGAATCACTCTAAGGAGAAGACGTATGTCTCCGCATCCCCCTATTTCAGTTAATGACGAATACGATATGTTCGACATTCCATGGTAATGTCACCTAATAACCGGTCATCACACGCAACCCCAGGTAAAGTCCTCAAATTTCTTTTATTGAAATTTCGACTTTCACATTTACTGAGTAGATTTTCGTATCTCTACTCCTCTTAATGGTCATTGTGTCACGATCATTTCTTTCAGTATAGCGAATATTCATTTGCTTCATTTCTTAAAAATTTATAGGTTACGCATGCATCGTTTGTTACGCATGTGGTTTCATTTCGGATAAAGCGTTTCATTAAAGTTCGAATATTATTTCGCTAAATCTAATTATTGATTTGTGATTCGAATGACCCGCATTATTGTAACTGTTGGCTCCTTTGTTATCAAGTCAACACATTTTCTTGAAATTTTATTTCTTTTCAAGTTACATACATGGTTTTTTTCGTTGTGACCATGCCGAAAGTTTTCTTGTCGATACATATATTTATTGTTGGATTGCTCTAAAACCAAGTTCAATTGTTTGAACTTGTCCATTACACATTCACTTCAGAGCATCATATGATGTATTGGGAGCATCATATTCAAAATTCGTTTTAACAAGTGTCTCATTTGTTTCGAGTCGAAGTAAACTTGTTTGGCATTCGACTCCATTAAATTGTTTGTTGATTTCGACACCTTGTGGTGGTATTTTCACTTATTTGAAGCTTGTTCTAAACTCGTTTGCATATCTTATGCACGGATTTAATTATTTATTTATTGATTTAGATTAAATCCGCTTTTATTTATCACATTACAACAGTCTTAACACAATCGTGTGATAAGACAAGGGTACACAAAATTCATTTCATATTCCGGTGTACCTCCTAACGGTCCTTTCAACATCGATCGAATGCCTTACGATATTCATTGCTTCTTCGTCTTCGATCGAAAACATAATTTCTTTGATGTTCCATTTTCAATTGAAAATTCTATGATGTCATTTGAAACAAACTTTCAGATTCACTTTATTACGTTTTCATTTGACTTCAAACACGGTGAATTTGTTTGATCACCGCTATTATTGAATTATTTAAAACACTACGACACCTTGTGGTGTCAGTACAACTTGTAGCTTGGGCTAATCATGATCAAGCGTTTCATGTAAAATATAGGTGACACTTGTTAGATCACTGCCATATTCGAATTGTTTCATTCATTGCGTCACCTTGTGGCGTCGGTATAACTTGCAGCTTGTGCTGATCACGATCGAGCGTTTCATGCAAACTATTACATTCGAGCTTGTTGATTCTAAGTTCATCCAGTGGATGTTGTTGCTTCTAGAACTCATTTACTTATTATGAACATTCATATGGAATTCGATTGGTCGAAGTTCCTGTTCATTGTTGGATCCTTGTTAACTTAGTCGCACCGGTGACTGTATCATTACGTCTCGTTCCCTTTGACATCAATTACTGAGACACATTTCTCTTAAACCGTTGGGTTCTTATTGTTGAGGAATGTCATTAAATTCACATGATTCGAATAAGTCTTGTTTCGCTTACACGGTCATTCACTTTGTTATTATTCGGACTTACCTGCGAACAACACAATTCTGAGGAGATAACATAGTCTAAATTTCGAGGACGAAATTTCTGTAACAGGGGGTGAATGTGACAACCGGTGATTTACGGCTCTTAATTACGTGATTAACAGGTGATTAACGCGATAATAAATAGTGTTTATAGCGCAAATTAACTTAATTAGGCTTTTTGAGTGCCTAGAAACGGCTAACCGGCTTTACAGGGCGTGAACGGTGGTTTACGAAAAAATCTGGTGAATATTAAGCGACAACGAATTGAAACCGAACAAAATACTGACAACGCCGACAAGTATGAATGTTACACGAAAATCTTATGCTTATGAAAATAATTTTGTGAATTTATTGGGCTTCCGTGCAACACAAATGCAAACGTGGACTAAAAACGCGATGGTAGGAAACGCAACGGCAACGAAACGGAAGCAACGGAGACGCCTGTCACCTTCGAAACTTACATTTTACGCTATATTTAGCTCCATAATAAAATTTTAGTAACTACAGTTGAAACCGGATTGAAAAACGGATCAAAGACGGCAACGATATAACTTTTCGCGATTATTACCGTAATCGACAAACGAATGCGTCACACGACAAACGCCACTATTATACGCCTTTTAATTTTAGAATTTTATTCTTTCGACACTTATGAAGTTTGAGTTGCGATATCGGGTCTCGTAGAAATTACATGCCGCTTAAACACGGGGATTGAGCTTGTGGGCCCTAGGCCCAAGACCAAAACCCACAAGCCTAAACCTGCACATAATATATTAGATATATGACCAAATCTTATCAAGATCTTACTAAATCTCATCAAAATCTTTTCAGGATCCACTAAATCTCTATAAAATCTATGCAATGGATTTTGTCTCTAAGATTTGAAACACTAGATCTTATAAGATCTCTATATAATATCCTTATCCTCTCCATCTCTCAATACACACACACACAAACAAACACAGACTTATAGTCTGTCTTTCTCTCTCACTCGATTTCTACTTATACAACAACACACAAAATCATCAACCTCCCTCATTTCTCTCTTGAACACGCACAAATACACCACATAGACATTATCCTCATTCCTTATCCTTTTAAATCTCTGCAAGTTTAATCATATATACACACAAACATGGAGGATCATCTTTTCACAAACAAAAGCCCAGCCAAACACCCTCGTAACACCCCCCCTCTCGATTACCGGCCGGCCACCACCATTCTCGGTGGCGGCGGACTTGAACTACGAGAACCCCACCACCACAGGCGACGACGCTGTGGTGGGTGGTGCCAGACAACGACGAAAGACAGAACAGAGAAAGAAAGAGGTAGGCGAGGAGAGAGAGTAAGAGACGGAGAGCCGGAATGAGAATGAAAGGGGAGCACGGCAGCGGCGCCGCCGCTCACGGCGGCGGTAGTGGAGGCGACGACGGTGGTTGAGGTGGAGTTCCGGTTCGGGTGGTCTCGGTCAGATCTGGGTCACGTTTAGGCAGGTCAGTTTTGGATTTCGGGTTCGGGTGACGTTTTGGTTTGGGTCTTGGGTCACAGATGGGTTCGGGGCAGCAAGGTTGCAGGCTTCTTGTTCGGGTTTCTTTTCAACAGGTTGTTCGGGTCTCGTTTCGGGTCAAGCAACTTCGTTACAGGTTTGGGTCTCGATATGGGTTTAACTTTAACTTATTTAATGGTGCGACTCGTTTCTGTTTTGGCTCGGGTCGTGATAGGGTCCAGTTTCGAGTCTCGGCCTTCAAGCACGGGTCAATTCAGCGGGTCGAGTCGACTCGGACAACGCGTCAAAGGCAGTCAACTCAGTCGAGTATGGTCAAACTCAGTCAACGGTCAACTCGGTCTACTCACCGAGTCAACTCGGTCAAGCCTGGTCAACTCGGCTTTTCGACACGAGAGCTTTGGTAAAGATTTTTATGGCGCGAGTTATATCATTATTTCTATAGTTTTACTTAAATAATTTCGTGAACGAGCTCGAACCGAATAAACGACGAAATATTAGTTAGAATTACTAATTATTTTGTTTATATAAAGTGATTATATGCAAATTTTGTTGAATAAATTGCTGATTTTGATAAAACAACGACAAGTTGTGTTGTCGGGGGCGTCCAAAAACAGAGGAAACTCTGCCCGTTTTTCGAGAAAATCTGTAAAACTAACGTGTTTTTATTTTAAGACGAAAGCTATCAAACACAAACGGCTATTATAAAAACAAAACACAAGTGTATAATACTTTCTACGACACAATACAATTTACGAAAACGATGATTCGGAAAATATTTACAACAATAAATATAGTATTTATAATTATTCTAAACTTTGAAATCTCGACGATTCTTTTATAAAGGTGAATGTAGTCTACATCGGACATCAACACATTTTGGATTCTTTTATAGAAATTAATATAGCTATTATATTACTTTAAACTTGAAAGTTCGACAAGTCTTTATAAAATCAATGTAATGATTTATATCATTTCAAATGTCGACTAATACGACTTCTTTTCATAAAAATAAATATATTGTATATTTATTTCAACAAACAAACGACACGACAATTGTTTACTAAAATAAATATAGTGTATATATTTATTTGAAATATTAAACGACACGAATTCGTTTTATAAAAATAAATATAGCTTATATATTTATTTTAAACATCGCACATCACGAGCTCTTTTGTAAAATAGATACAGTTTATCTATTCCTTACAAACGTTCAACAACTCGATCATACCCTTGTAAAATAAATATAACTTTTTATATTTATTTCAAAACGCCTAAACGGCATCTACATATACTTTGACGAATATATACAAGACGCAATATATGATGCGAATTTGTTATATGTTATTTTTATATAAACATTCTTTTTATATACATGCGACTTCTCGGGACGACTAACGCTACTATACCGACATATTTATATATTTTTATATAAATATTCATATATTTTAAATCTCTCGAGAAGCTAAGTCTTTCTAAGACCTATTAACTATTCCGACAATAGGCGAAACTTAACTAGTATAACTTAATCGTTACTATTAAGTTATCAATTTACCGTTGAATCGTTCGGTTAACGATTCGGTAGAGCTCAATGACACGTAGTTTAGATTACTGCGTTATTTAGAAACTTATAAAATATTCCGTGTTAGGAATATTGTAGAATGCACGCTAGCAAGTCAAGTCCTGGAAACGACATCACGAAGTCGTAGTTAGCTAGCTTTGCACAAGACAATTCAGGTGAGTTCATAACCCCACTTTTTAAGGTTTTACATTCTTGTAAATGTTTTCGGGGTGGAAAGACATGCACGTTTTGCAAGAACATACAAGTTTTCGAACGAACGAAAACTCATATTTATAAATCATGTTACGAATGGATTTCAAGGAAACTCAAATGGTTTACGAATGGATTATACTAAATATACCGGTTTTTACAAAACAATTGTGTATTATCGAAACGTGAATGATTTTCATGACTAGGGATGGATCGTCTGGTAATAATATAGAGAGACTGGGGAGTTAGCCTTAGAGGCTGGGGTGGTTCAGCCTTAGTGGCTGGGGAGGTTCAGCCTTAGAGGCTGGGGTAAAATACATGTTACAATTATTACAGACACTTACAGACGCTTTTATACATGGTATGGTTAGCCTAATTAGATGCTTAGATCATGTGAAAGGTGGGTACAACACTTAAGGTCATTAATCCTCGTTGTTAGGACCGAGGGACATGAGTGATAGATCTATTTGGGTGTAGCGAGCCCACACCCATGAGGTCAGGGTGGCCCATAGTGGTGACTGTGTCTTACAGCCGGAGGCCCGGTACAAATTTGCTAGGTTTGAGTACTTCCTGCACCTTTTCACACATACCAGTGGCTTTGCAACCCATTGGTGATCTCTTTTTTCCTTATTGCTACATACCAGGGACACACATACTTACAGAAATACTTGATTTATACAAATTAAATACCATGTTTTATACAAATTAAAAGCATATGATTTATGCGGGCGTGGAGTCAAAGTCAGGGTGGGCATTGACGGTTATACGAACATTACAAATACGAGAGTTTACAAATACATGGTTTTACGAACATAATGCGTTACAAATACAAAGCTTCCATATAACTTGGCAAGAAAATGATTTCTAAATTCGTTTTCTCAAGATTATGTCTCAAACCGGTTATTCAAAAGATTTATTTCAAATCTTTTACAAACAAATTATGAACTCGCTCAACTTTATGTTGACTTTTTTCTCATGTTTCTTTCTCAGGTTGCATTTCAGAAATTATGGCACGGTTGGAATAGGAGAACCATTGGAGACTCGAGTACTTAGTGGGCGTTCTTTTTCTAGAAGTCTTAGCTTATTTGCTTCCGCTGTGCAATGAAGATACCAGTCCATTCACGCCAAGGCTCTGATATTTGGGGTGTGACAGTTCCGCCATGTCATCAACCATTATTCCATCATTCACAACCTTTTTTAGTGGCAATGGTCATCACTTGTGATGGAATTCCATCACTCACAACCTTTTTTATTTTTTTTAAATTATAAATTAACAATAAAACACTAAAATTATAAATTATAAATTTCATTTAAATTAAAACATACTAGTTCAATTACACATACTAGAAATAATTTAGACTACAATTAAAAAAACATACATAAAGAAACTTTACTCTTCGTCCGAATCAGGAAATTCCAAACCTAAAGAACCTACTAGTTCAATTAAATCGTATCTCTACCGAAAGTGCATTTCTTCATCATGCAAGTCTTGTTGGATATTTTCGGGAACGTGAACTTGTGTAGGAGGATCCGGCACCCAATCTGGAGATATTGCACGCCCGTCTTCTTTGATTAGCATATTGTGCAATATGATACGTGCATATACTATGCTATGTATTGATTTCTTATTCATCGCACGAACCGGTCGGCTTAGTATGCCCCATCTACCCTTTAAAACACCAAAAGCCCTCTCAACATCTTTTCTTGCCGATTCTTGCAACTTTTTAAATGCCTTTTATTTAGCCTCGACAGGAAATGAAGGAGCTTTCACAAAAACATACCATGATGGGTAAGGTGCCAATTGTGTTGTATATTGAACATTATGACCCAAACCATTAGTGCAAACTTAATGTGTGATTAGCTGAATGATGTGCCATGCAATAATATAGTGGAGATTATGAAGCTGTTACGAACCAATATGTGTGTACTTAAATATGGACTGGATAACTTGTGATATGGTATGATGTGAACTTGTATTGTGGTTGTAAGTAGGATAAGGTATTTGCTAAAACTTGCATAATGATATGCGTGCTGCTTACTTGTAATTTGTGTAATAAATGCAAAGAATATATGTCCATGTGTACACGAAACTAACTGCTATCGGTAACCACCATTACTGGCCTACAGATTGAATCTACCCGAAGAACTCAGTGGAGTTCACAACGTATTCCATGTGTCAAATATGAAGAAGTGTCTATCAGATGAAACCCTCATAGTTCCTTTCAAGGAGCTCACCATCGACGATCAGTTGCGATTTATCGATGAACCAGTGGAAATCTGGGACCGGGAGGTCAAGATTCTCAAACGCACCAGGATACCTATTGTTCGAGTTCGTTGGAACTCCCGTCGTGGCCCAGAGTTTCCTGGGAACGAGAAGACCAAATGAAACACAAATATCCCCAGTTGTTCGAGAACAATGAAACCACTACTAAGGCTGAAGCTACTGCGGAATTTCGGGACGAAATTCCAAACCAACGGGGGAATGATGTGACGCCCCAGGAAAACCAGGAAACCATGCAACCTAACTAGCTTCCTCAGTAACCACATGCTAAATTTCGGGACGAAATTTCTTTCAAGTTGGGTGTCACACCCCAACCGATGGCGGAATCATCGGGGCATGGCACTGAGCGAAACAGATTGTCCAGAAGTTTCCATAACAACTATCATTACCATTCAATTCAAATTAACATGTCCCATACCATGTCTCAAACAGTAAACAAATTATTACAGATAAAATCTAGGCAAATATTCTGTTCCGACAACTCAGATTTAAACATAGGTAATTTATTTGTTGGTTTCTAGGACCTCTTTTCCTAGCTTCGATTTCATCACAGCACAGAGAGCATCCTAGACCTTTCCTAGCCTCAAGTTCACAACATGCTAAACATGTAAACTTCCTAAGCACCTTTCACATACGTTAAAATAAAGTCAATACATAAAATGTAAAGGTGAGCACACAAGTTTGATAATAGCATATAGAGTTCGAATTCGTTTACGCATAACCAGCACGCACACATAGTGAAATGAAGCACATTAGTTATCGACATAGATCCATCGATACCAATGACTGCGGGTTGACTGCCCGAGGCAGTTCGCAATACATGATTACCACCGTAATCCATGCAAGTAAAAGATCCTTAACAACCCCCGTGTGAAAAGGTGCTGAGTCCAAACTATAGTACTATCGTTGCTAAGGCAGGTAGACAGCATTCCATGTGTAAACATAACAAACAAGCATTCATAAGCCACGTATAACATGCATTAACGGTTAGCGTTCAAATAGTTTGACTAGTGTGATAGTTGTAGTTTGAATATTCGTAATGTATGTAACACCCAAAAGTGCTTAAAGCAAAAAAGGGATCGAGTATACTCACAGCGATTAATGGATTGAAGGGAGCGCTTAGCGAGTAAGATTAGCCTGAATAGATTAGGTAGCATAACGATAAGTGAAGCATAAAACGGAAAACAAGTGTTGGAGGGTCGGACAGCTGGTCGATCGGACGGTAGTTCGATCGGACGGCGACAGTCCGTTCGGTCCGCTGTCCGGTCGGTCGGTAGGCCGATCGGATGGCTGTTCGGGTGGATTGTTTCTTCCTTTTAAAAAGGATGTGTTTGTGTATGATGGTTTGACTTTTGAAGTTTTCGTTGTAGCATTTGAAAACATTGAAGTACCTTTACCTTTCAGGTCGGTCGATCGGACGGCTGTTCGATCGGCCGGTAACTCGATCGGTTAGGCATTTAAATGAATTGCAATGTTTAGTCTTTGGGTCGAACAGGTGTTCGATCGGACAGGTGTTCGATCGGACAGGTCAACTAGTCAAAGACTTTAAATGAAATGTAAAGTATGGTGCAGTGGATCGGATAGTTGATCGATCGAATAACACAACCGCTGTTCGATCGGACAACAGGGTGTCACCTGATCGGACGGCTGTTCGATCGGGTGGCACTCCTAGTGCATGGAACATGTTGAAAAATCGATGAAGTATTGAAGCATAGTATCTCATGATCCGAAGAGTAATCCGATCGGACAGTAGTTCGATCGAACAACAGTTCGTTCAATACTAGTCTTTAAAATAATTTGATTGTGTGGGACCATGTGTTAGCCGATCGGCTGACTATCCGATCAGCTGGCTGTCCGTTTGGACAGCAGTCCGATCGGTCAGCGTCTTGACCTGATCAGCCTTTTCGTCTAACACTTGGTCGTTCTGTTTGTTTGTCGTTTTATTGAGGTATTTTGACAACGAGTAGAACCATAGATCCCTCGTCCTTACTTGGTTCCTCGGGTCGGACAGGAATCACCCAAATCCGGTCGGTGGACTGTTCAGAACGAAGTTTAACGTTTAACTCGAAGTCGGTTAACCTCGTGGATAGAATCCGTATCTTGAGCCATACAACCACCGGAGTGATTTGTAAACCGGCTCAAGCTCCGTTTCTACCGGTTTGAAGTTATTGAGTGAAAAAGAGTTGAAAGAAAGTTGGAAAATCCATCTTTCAATCCCTTTCACCGTGTAGAAGTTTAGGTCTATGAAAGATCCTTGTTTGTTTATGTGGAAATCGGCTAGATCCAAGTCATTCTTGGTGGATTGAGGCCAAAACATGAAGTTCTTCAAGAACCCATGATGACATCATCCTAGAACACTTGAATCTTGATGATTTCACGGTTAGAAGTTAAGATTTGAAAGATACAAAGATGTAGGAGTGTGTATAGATCAAGAAAGTACAAGATTTAGGATGAAATCTTACCGAAATCGAGAGAAATCTGCGAAAAGGTGAGCTGAGCGTGCTGGTCGAACAGAGGTTTCCAAAAGTGGAAAAGGATGATAATGACAGGGGTATTTATAGGATGACAAAAGAGGAAAGTGCTGGCCGATCGGCCAGGCAGCTCGATCGGACAGCCTGTCTGATCGGACAGCAGTCCGTTCGGCTGGCTGTTCGATCGGCTGGGAGCCTGATCGATCAGTCGCACTTTTCGAGTGTTTTGCGCGCCAATTTTTGATATTTCGATTTCGATTGCGAGCGGTTCCATATGATAGGGTTTCCTTGTCAAATTACTTTCAGTCCCAAACACTCATATCTCGCATAATCTATTTTCCACCAATTATCATAGTTCGTTCACGATTCAGGTTCGATTGTAATTCGAGTTAGATTTCGAGTTTCGATTGAGCTCGCTTGATTATCACAACACAACATAAATAAACATGCACAGGTAACACGTAAGGCACACACACACGTATAATAACAAGTAAAAATACGTAGCTCGAGTTGCGATTTGATGTCGGTTCGATGAGCATAGCTTGATTATTTATTAGTTAACTTTATCGCATTGTTACTCCCTATAATTCACAGTCGCAAATCGATTGAATAGCGATTAACATACGTCGATTATTGCATTTAACAACACTTACTCCACGTAATACAAATAAGATAAATAAATTCCTGTAAGTCAAGTTGTGCGAAAACGGTCGTTGACTTAGACCTTGACTTGACTTATGAAAACACGGGGTGTTACAGCCTCCCCTTGTTTAGGGAATTTCTTCCTGAAATTAAGCTGGAAGTTGTACATCACCGTGAATCACGTTTGAGAACTTTCTCTTTCTAGACTTTCTCTTTCTAGACTTTCTCTTTAAACAGCTGCGGGTACTTGGCCTTCATGTCGCTTTCAAGTTCCCAAGTGAACTATGCGCCTCGTTTGCCTTCCCATCGGACTTTCACAATAGGAATGCGTGAGCGCCAGAGCTGCTTGGTTTGGCGATCCATGATTTCGACAGGCTTTTCCACGAAGTGTAATGTTTCGTTCACTTGTAGATCGTCTAGAGAAATGTGTAAGTCGTGGTTGGCTAGGCACTTTCGGAGGTTTGACACGTGGAAAGTCGGGTGGACATTACTAAGTTCCTCCGGTAGTTCGAGTCTGTAGGCGACTTTTCCGATCCTTTTCAGAATCTTAAAAGGTCCAACATATCGAGGCGCGAGCTTTCCCTTCTTGCCGAATCGGACCACACCCTTCCAAGGGGATACCTTTAGGAGTACGTGGTCACCAACATCAAATTCCTGGGGCTTGCGTTTCTTATCGGTGTAACTTTTCTGTCGATCCCGAGCTTTCACTAGGTTGTCCCGAATTTGGAAAATTTTGTCTGTCGTTTCTTGTAGTAGCTCTGGACCGGTTAGTTGCGAGTGACCGATCTCGTGCCACACAATAGGCGATCGACATCTTCTTCCGTATAATGCCTCGAATGGTGCCATTTGGATGCTAGAATGATAGCTGTTGTTATACGAGAATTCGACCAATGGCAGGTATTTATCCCAATTACCACCGAAGTCTAAGACACACGAACGGAGCATGTCTTCAAGAGTACGGATCGCTCTTTCAGTTTGACCGTCGGTTTGAGGGTGGAAAGCGGTACTTAGATTAAGCGTTGTACCGAGTGTCGTTTGAAATGTTTCCCACAGTCGCGAGGTAAACCGAGCATCACGATCAAAGATGATGTCACGAGGCGTCCCATGATTACAAATGATCTCGTCGGTGTAGATTCGGGCTAATCGTTCTACCTTGTAGTCTTCTCGTATCGGTAGAAAGTGAGCTGATTTAGTCAAACGGTCGACCACAACCCAAATGTTGTCATGACCTGATGACGTGTGCGGTAGCTTGGTTATGAAGTCCATGGCTATACTTTCCCACTTCCACATGGGAATTGGTGGTTGTTCGAGTAAGCCAGAGGGTCTTTGATGTTCGGCCTTGATTCTAGCACAAGTTAGGCATTTTCCGACGTAGAGAGCGATATCCCTTTTCATACCCGGCCACCAGTACTTATAGCGAAGATCCTGGTACATTTTGTCGGCACCTGGGTGAATAGAATATCGGGATTTGTGGGCTTCGTCCATCAGAATTTGCCGCAAATTGGTTCGCTTGGGAATCCAAATTCGGTCTAAAAAGTGAAATATCTCGTTCGATTTGCTCACCAGCTGGGCTCCATCGTGGTAGATTCGTTCTCTCTTCAGGGTGCTTTCGTTAAAACATGCATGTTGAGCGTCGCGGATGAGGGTTTCAAGATCGTGTTAGGCTTGAACATTACGGGTGCTAAGCAGATAGCTCCGTCTGCTAAGTGCGTCGGCGACAACATTTGCCTTGCCTGGGTGATAGCGAATCTCACAGTCGTAATCATTGAGAAGTTCTACCCATCGGCGTTGACGCATATTAAGTTCCTTCTGATTAAAGATGTGTTGCAGGCTCCTATGATCGGTGAAGATCGTACACTTGGTACCATACAGGTAGTGTCGCCAAATCTTTAATGCAAAAACAACCGCGCCTAGCTCGAGATCATGGGTTGTATAGTTCTTCTCGTGGATTTTGAGATGAAGAGATGCGTAAGCTATAACCTTGTCCCGTTGCATGAGAACACAACCAAGACCAAGGTTGGAAGCATCACAATAGACAACGAAATCATTGTTTCCGTCGGGCAATGTGAGAACAGAGCGTTGCAAAGCATGTGTTTGAGGGTTCGAAAGGCAGACTCTTGTTTGGCTCCCCAAACAAAAGGCTTGTCTTTATGCGTGAGAGTGGTAAGCGGTACAGCAATCTTTGAGAATCTCTCGATAAATCGTCGATAATAGCCCGCTAGTCCGAGAAAAGAGCGGACTTCAGACGGGTTCTTAGGCGTAACCCAGCTCTTGACAGCTTCAATCTTCGTAGGATCGACGTGAATGCCTTGACTATTAACAATGTGACCCATAAATTGAACTTCCCCCAACCAGAATTCGCATTTGGAGAACTTGGCATAGAGTTGGTTCCCCTGGAGTAGCTCGAGAACCAAACGTAGATGTTGCGCGTGTTCGGCTTTCGTTTTGGAATAGATCAAGACATCGTCGATGAATACGATTACGAAACGGTCGAGGTATGGTTTACACACACGATTCATCAGATCCATGAAAACCGCTGGTCCGTTGGTTAAACCAAAAGGCATAACAACAAATTCGTAATGACCGTATCGGGTGCGAAACGCGGTTTTGGGTATATCCTCCTCCTGTATAAGCAGTTGGTGATATCCTGAACGTAGATCGATATTTGAGAAACACGTAGCGCCTTGTAGTTGATCAAACAAACCGTCGATGCGAGGTAGGGGATAGCGGTTCTTGATAGTTAGCTTATTCAATTCCCGATAGTCGATGCACATCCGGAACGACCCATCCTTCTTTTTGACGAAAAGGACTGGCGCGCCCCAAGGAGAGGTGCTCGGGCGAATGAAACCTTTCTCAAGTAATTCCTGGAGTTGGGTTGAGAGTTCGCGCATTTCGGACGGCGCGAGTCGATAAGGAGCTTTGGCAATAGGATTGGCTCCAGGAATGAGGTCGATACGAAAGTCGATATCACGACTTGGAGGTAGTCCGGGAAGATCCTCTGGAAAAACATTAGGAAATTCTCGAACCACAGGAACGTCTTTCACTTCTTTCTTCTCTTTCTTTTCCTTCTCCGCTACTACAATGTTAGCCAAGAAAGCTCTGTATTCCTTGCGGAGATACTTGCTAGCTTGCACGCATGACATAAGCTTGAGACTCTTCGAAGTAGTATCACCGTATACACAAAATAAGTCACCATTTGCGAGCGAAAATCGAATCATCTTGTCGAAGCACACAACTTCAGCATGGTTTTCTCGAAGAAAGTCCATGCCTACTATGACGTCAAAGCTTCCGAGTTGCATCGGAATAAGGTCGATTGGGAAGATGTGATTGTTGAACTCAAGAGTACAATCGAGAAGGACAGAATTAACGGCGACGGTTCTCCCGGTAGCGACTTCAACATCGAATGTCGAGGAAAGTTGGGAGCGTTTACGACTAAGGAGTTTCTCGAATTCGAACGACACAAAGCAATTATCCGCTCCAGTATCAAACAAACATGAAGCATAAATACCATTCACAAGGAACGTACCATTGACCACGTTGTTGTCGGCCTGGGCTTGACGCACGTTGAGGTTGAAAGTTCTGGCGCGTGCGTGCGCCCTGTTGTTGCTGCTGCTGTTGTTGTTGCTGTGACACCCGAGGAAAATCAGGAAAACAACGCAACTTTGCTTGCTTCCTCAGTAACCACGCGCTAAATTTCGGGACGAAATTCTATTAACAGGGGGAGAATGTGAGAACCCTCAAAATTCCATGTATTCCGTACAATTTATTAATGATAATTAATGTGCTTGACGACTGTGTGGAATTACGTAACTGCTTTCTGATATCTGTGTTATATTTACATGCGCCTGTTAAGACACTAGTAATGTACAGAAAAGTCATTAAATGGTCCGTTATGATTTCCTAAGTGTTAGAAATTAAAAACGTTACAAAAATATATATATAAGACACTTTACGGTTTAATTAAGCACTTTAACGGAACAGTGTCAAACCGAACAACCGGACATTACCCGGAACACCAAAATATTGTTAAAAATATTGTCAATGACATTGTTTTTCCTTTTCTGAGCTAGTTATGGTCCCCGAGCACTATAACACACTACACAATACATATAACACATAACAACACATAACCTCCCACTAACAAGTTACTTACCATTTAATTTACAAACTACCCCCCCCCCCCTATGGTGACCGTCCCCTAGGGACCCCACATGACAAGATCTACATATACTTCTTAATATCTTCTCTAATCTTCCTTGAGATTATGAAAGATCTTAATTTGATTCATGTATGTACTTTGAGAAACACAAGACTTGCTCTTAACACCCCACTAAATCACCTACTTACCATAACAACTTACACTTAACCCCCCCCCCCCCCCCATTGTAATTTTCGGTCATGAGCATGGGCCACCTTAAGATTTTGTAATCTCCCATAAAAATCTCTAGTACTCTTCCATAAGATTGTGCCTTGGAACTTGAGGGATCTTGTTAGTACTAAGGGGGACATAATAACCAATGGGCCAGGAGATTTGAGTTATAAGTAAGCACCATCTTCTTCACCTCTCACCACTCAACAACTCTCCCCTTTCCCTCTCCATAGCTTCGGCCGAAATCCCCTATACACCACCATCCATTTTCGATCTTCATCCAAGTATTCCAAGCTCACAACAAGGTGTAGGAAGGTGAACAATGAAACTCGGTGCTCTCGGAAGTGGAAGGACCGCTCTTGTTTTCTTTTAACCACCACTTTTACGCCTTGTTTCTCCCCTAGCCTTGTGCTAGTAGTAAGTATTCTAAATCACTATCTTGTTCTTGATTTTAGTGGTTAATAGATGTTTGTATGATGAAATATGAAGAATACTAAATAGCATAACATAAACTCTTGAACAATGGATGAATATGATGGATAAAGAAAAGTTATGTGTGTAAATCATGTAGATGTTGTATGGTTATGATTATTGGTTAATTATCTGATATTTTGCTGATTAATATTAATGATTGATGTTGTTGTGGTCACTAAACATGATTAACGGAATCAATCGAACACAAGTTAGTAAGTTAATGAGTGAAAACAGAATCTGTCCCGGTTTTACAGCCAACTTCAGTTGGCTGTAAACAGGTCATAAACTCTACGGAAAACTAATATTTTGAGTCTAAAACGTGTTATTATGAAATACGGTTCTAATGGCACCGGAATCGTAATTTTTAGACTTCGTTTACTATTTTTAAAGCGTCTTTTCGTAACAGCAGCTAGAGCTGCAATTTTTCTGCTGAAAAAGTGCGTCTTGTTTTTCTGTTATAACTTGCAATCTGTGTGGAGTCTGATCACGAAATTTATACCATAGCTGACCACCGATGTATTTGTAATTACCCCACTGGAATTTCGTAAACTGGACGCTCGATGAATTTTAAATAAATTATCTCGTGGACTGTGGTCAGAAAAATATAAATCTGAGTTCAGTCCAGAAAATGAATTTTTATAAAATATTGGTAATGAACCGGACCCCGATATTTTTACACAATAAAATTTGGAACGTTTAAGACATCCTGTAAAAATTTCGGAATTTTTGGAATAATTTAACTATTTTATTAAAATATTCGAAAACAGCCGGTTTTGAATATAAATGCTGCAATGACATAAGTTGTGACTTGCGTGTCTAAATGTCGAGTATGCTATCTGTGAATGATCTAACATGTTATATGTGTTATGTGCACTATCGTATGTTTGATTTTGAGTGGGGAATGGATGGGAAACTTGGATGGGCATAAACCGTTAAAGTGATGCATGTTATGTGATAGATACGTGTAGGAACTTTGTGCTCTATTTGGAAGTCACTAAATGACTAACTGGTAATCATATTAGGACGTGATTGACCGACCTTGACCGTTAGCTATATTTGAGAATCTAACCGAGCAAACCGAGGTGAGTTCACACACTCTCTAAGGCATGGGATTCCCGGTGGTTTGGGAATGGGTTAAGGAATTAAAACTAAATCTACATATCCTCCTTGGGTAGGATATGTACGGCCATCCTCCATAGATTGGATGCCATTATTAATCCTACGAATTCTCCTGGTGCAGAATACGTACGTTCGTCCTCCTTGGGTAGGACAACAACCTTAAAAACTAGCTAGACAAAACTCTATCATGAAGTCCCTCAATTTATATCGACTTAATCGCCGAGGCTAATGGCGAGCGGGTCATCAGTTAATAGCGCTATTAGGTTTAACAAACCTCACACCGTGCCGTTCGGACGGGCGTGTACTAATGGACTTAGGCAAACTGTCAATGATGATAGAACATTGACGTAGGGCACAACTATTGTTCGTCAGTTGTCGATATGTACGGTCTAGTAGTTCAGATGGGGAAGCCCCCACTAATTATGGATATGGTTTGGGTAATAAAAGGAACTGGTTAAACATTCTTTCAACTATGGGGTAACCCCCATGGCAAATAAGCCAACGAAAGACAAACCATGTTTTCGGAAACAACTTAAAACTAAACAACCAACCGTGAACTCACTCAACTTTGTTGTTGACTCGTTGTTACATGCCTTACAGGTCGCCAGATGGAGCTTGCACGAGGAGGAGGTTGTTGTGGAATACGGATTGTTATGTCTCGTACTAAACATCTAAACCTTATGAACTTATTAAACCTACGTTTTGGACTTTAAACTTATGAACTATGGAACTTATGTTTTGAACTTTTTATGCTTCCGCTGTTAACTTAAAGTTGGTTGCTGTCTTATGGCCACCAATTGTATTGTGGTTGATATTACTTACTTAATTACGTTGTTCAATATGATTGGTGGCTCGATCCTGGTCATGTCACGCCTCCAAGCGGTGATACTCCGCATGGTGGATTTTGGGGGTGTGACAGATTGGTATCAGAGCCATTGGTTATAGAGAACTTGGTTTTAAAAAGAGAAAGGCGTTTTTGTAAAAACCAGACTATAACCTGTTCAGTGCTCAACGATCCACAACGACACTTCGCTCCACGTTCAAGACTCAACACTCTAGGTGGTATGATTTATGTATGTATTGCCCGCTTGCTAGTTTACATTTACATTGTGTGTTGCACATGGTATGCCTAGTTAGAGTAGTAGCATGTTATCTACTAGCCCGAATGTGCTCGTTATGACACCCAACTGTTTACCTGAAACTTGACGTGTGATGATCAAATTCTTTCATGTTTTCTCCTCACCCCACTACGACAATTGTTTTATGTGTTCTCCTATTCATGCAATTGTCTCGACATGACATCGCCATTTCAGCCAGAATTCAGATCTGACCCTCCATACATTTGGTTTTGCGCGTCAGCATTCACGTATACCAGAACCGGCCCAAACGAACTCGGATTTAGGAGAACAATATACCCACGCGTCCATGTTGACGAACCCCATCATCTCCACTAGTCGTCGTCACCAGAAGCGAAGTAGTCGCAGTTACACGCATTTGGCGTTGTACCACTCGAAACCTTATCTGCCAAACTCTGTTTCGGAGCAATGATATACTCACGTGACCATGATACAACTAAACTTTTCTTTCGTGTCGTTGCTGCCATCTACCAATACTGAAACTGCCCCTGGAGAACAGAATAGTTTACAAGATTCTTTGTTTATTTGTTGGATTTTGTTTTCACTCAACTCTTCGTATGAACATCACCCACCTTCTGTTTCTTCGATTGGCAACCAATATAAAGAAACGCTAACAACCATACCATGATTTCCACCGATCACAAGATCCCCCCCCCCCCCCATTACCTTGTTGGGTGGTTAATGCTTCTTTTACTTGATTTACTCCTTCGTAAACCCAACCTTGCGAATGGATGCCCTTACTGATGGGATAGTCTTCAGGACGTTCAAGGACGGAGGTATGGATCACTCAACCTACAGGCGAACACGATAATCTATACGCTTACCTGACCCACCTTACACTACAAGAAATCGTACTATTCCATGATAGTCTTCTTAAATACGCGGAATCTTTATATTAGCTTTCGTACCGACACATGATTGTTGATTTATGTTATGTCTAATTTCTACCATTTTCTTAGACCAACCCGTCATTCTCTTACCACAGTGACATTTCGTTCTCGCTCCTCCATGCAAAGACACTGAAACAAACACCCTCTAGCATAGAGAGTTTGGAAGGCTCGACTCTCGATCCTCAGTGATCACTCCTTGAAACCTTCAGGGTGATGCAAGGAACGGTCCCAACGCGGCGATGGGTAAGTTTCTTCTAGATGATTTATTTGTTACTGTTTTATTCGATTCGGGTGCCGATACTAGTTATGTGTTCTTAAAAGTTAGTCAAATGCTTAAGCGCACTCCAACACTTTTGAACACCAAACACGTGGTAGAGCTAGCAAACGGTAAAAGTTTAGAGGCCACACACATAGTTAAGGTTTGTAATCTGGTTCTTGCTGATCAGACCTTTTCTATCGACCCCATTCCTATCGTTCTGGGTAGTTTCGACGTTGTTATTGGGATGGATTGGTTATCTCATCAGCAAGCAGAAATTCTTTGCAACGAGAAGATTGTCCGCATCCCTCGTTCTGGTAAAGAACCCCTCGTAATTCGTGGCGACAAGAGTAGTGCTGTTGTGGGCACCATCTCTTTCCTTAAGGACCAGAAGTGTTTGCGAAAGGGCCACACTGCTATCCTAGCCCTCGTTTCTGATACATCCTCGGAACAAAGGAAGATGGAAGACATACCTGTTGTACGCGATTTTCCCGAGGTATTTCCTGAGGAATTACCTGGTCTTCCGCCTCATCGCCAAGTTGAGTTTCAAATCCAGCTAGCTCCTGGAGCAGCGCCCATAGCTCGTGCACCTTATCGACTAGCTCCGTCAGAACTTGAAGAACTGTCCACGCAACTACAAGAAATCTTGGAGAAGGGTTTTATACGTCCTAGCTCTTCACCCTGGGGAGCTCTAGTCTTGTTTGTGAAGAAGAAAGATGGTACTTTCAGAATGTGTATTGACTATCGTGAACTTAACAAGGTGACTATGAAGAATCGTTATCCTCTTCCACGCATTGACGACTTGTTCGACCAGTTGCAAGGGTCGAGTTATTACTCTAAGATTGATTTGAGATCGGGCTACCATCAGTTGAGAGTCCGAGAGGAAGACGTCTCCAAAACAGCATTCAGAACTCATTACGGCCATTATGAGTTTCTGGTTATGCCTTTCGGGATGACGAATGCACCAGCGGTCTTCATGGATCTCATGAACCGAGTGTGCAAGCCTTACCTGGATAAGTTCGTTATTGTGTTCATCGACGATATCCTGATCTATTCTAAGAGTCAGGAGGAACACGAGCAGCATCTACGACTTATGCTGGAACTTCTTCGAAAAGAGCAGTTGTATGCCAAGTTTTCAAAATGTGACTTCTGGCTTCGCGAAGTCCACTTTCTAGGCCATGTGGTAAACAAGGATGGAATTCACGTGGATCCATCTAAGGTTGAATCGATTAAGAACTGGCCTGCACCCCGCACACCAACAGAAATCCGCCAATTCTTGGGTTTGGCAGGATATTACAGAAGGTTTATCAAGGATTTCTCAAAGATTGCGCAACCTCTCACTTCACTGAACCAGAAGGGTGTCGTCTACCATTGGGGTAATGCACAGGAATCCGCTTTTCAACACCTGAAAGATAGACTTTGTAGCACGCCTATCCTCTCATTGCCTGAAGGCACAGAAGATTTTGTGGTTTACTGCGACGCTTCCATCCAAGGACTTGGTTGTGTATTGATGCAACGTGACAAGGTCATTGCCTACGCATCGCGCCAACTTTAAGTGCACGAAAGGAACTACACTACACACGACTTGGAACTGGGAGCAGTTGTTTTCGCGCTTAAGATATGGAGACATTACCTGTACGGTACCAAGTGCACCATTTACACCGATCACAGGAGTCTCGAGCATATCTTCAAGCAAAAGGAGTTAAACATGCGTCAACGCCGATGGGTTGAGCTTTTGAACGATTATGAATGCGCTATTAAGTATCATCCGGGCAAGGCCAATGTTGTGGCCGACGCCCTCAGTCGAAAGGATACTATACCTAAGCGTGTACGTGCTTTACAGCTTACCATCCAATCTAACCTTCCAGCTCAGATTCGCGATGCTCAGGTTGAAGCATTGAAAGCAGGGAATATCAGGGTTGAATCCCTACGGGGATCGAGGCAGCGGCTAGAACAAAAGGAAGACGGTGCCTACTATCTAAACGGACGCATCTGGGTCCCACTTTATGGCAACTTACGCGAGCTTGTGATGGATGAAGCACACAAGTCTCGTTATTCGGTACATCCTGGTTCGGATAAAATGTACCACGACCTCAAGACTACGTATTGGTGGCCTGGCATGAAAGCCCACATAGCAACCTACGTCAGTAAGTGCTTGACTTGTGCGAGAGTCAAGACTGAATATCAGAAACCATCACGCCTACTTCAACAACCAGAGATACCTAAATGGAAATGGGAGCAAATTTCCATGGATTTTGTTACTGGTCTGCCTAGATTTCAACGCGGAAACGATACCATTTGGATGATCGTAGATCGACTGACCAAGTCTGCACATTTTCTGGCCATCAAAGAAACGGATAAGTTTTCTACTCTTGCAGACATTTATCTAAAGTAGTGTCAAGGCACGGAGTGCCAACCTCTATTATATCTGATCGTGACGCTCGTTTTACTTCTGAACTGTGGCAAGCAATGCACAAGTCCTTTGGCTCACGTTTAGATATGAGCACCGCTTATCACCCACAGACGGATGGGCAATCTGAACGCACCATCCAAACTTTGGAAGACATGTTTAGGGCATGCGTAATCGACTTCGGCAATGGCTGGGAAAAACACCTCCCGTTAGTGGAGTTTTCATATAACAACAACTACCACACCAGCATCCAAGCCGCTCCGTTCGAGGCATTGTACGGACGCAAATGCCGATCACCTCTCTGTTGGACAGAAGTTGGTGACAGCCAAATCACTGGCCCAGAACTTGTAGTAGATACAACCGAGAGAATTGCTCAGATACGGCAACGAATGGCGGCAGCTCGTGACCGTCAGAAAAGCTATGCTGATAAGCGAAGAAAGCCACTCGAGTTCCAGGTTGGGGATCAGGTGCTACTCAAAGTCTCACCTTGGAAAGGAGTAGTTCGTTTTCGCAAACGAGGCAAACTCAATCCGCGCTATGTCGGACCATTCGAAATCATTGAGAAAATTGGCAAAGTCGCTTACAAGTTGAATTTACCTGAAGAACTCAGCGGAGTTCACAACGTATTCCACGTGTCAAATCTGAAAAAGTGTCTGTCAGATGAGACCCTCATAGTTCCCTTAAAGGAGCTCACAATCGACGACCAGTTGCGATTCGTTGAGGAACCAGTTGAAATCACAGACCGAGATATTAAGATTCTCAAGGGTACTAGAATACCTATTGTTCGAGTTTGTTGGAACTCCCGTCGTGGCCCAGAGTATACATGGGAACGAGAAGACCAAATGAAACTCAAGTATCCCCAACTGTTTAAGAAAAACGCAACCACTACTGAGGCTGAAGCTACTGCAGAATTTCGGGACGAAATTCCAAATCAACGGGGAGATGATGTGACACCCCAGGAAAATCAGGAAAACAACGCAACTTAGCTAGCTTCCTCAGTAACCACGCGCTAAATTTCGGGACGAAATTCTCTTAACAGGGGGAGAATGTGACAACCCTCAAAATTCCATGTATTCCGTACAATTTATTAATGATAATTAATGTGCTTGACGACTGTGTGGAATTACGTAACTGCTTTCTGATATATGTGTTATATTTACATGCGCCTGTTAACACACTAGTAATGTACGGAAAAGTCATTAAATGGTCCGTTATGATTTCCCAAGTGTTAGAAATTTAAAACGTTACAAAAAAAAAATATATATATATATATAAGACACTTTACGGTTTAATTAAGCACTTTAACGGAACTGTGTCAAACCGAACAACCGGACATTACCCGGAACACCAAAATATTGTTAAAAATATTGTCAATGACATTGTTTTTCCTTTTCTGAGCTAGTTATGGTCCCTGAGCACTATAACACACTACACAATACATATAACACATAACAACACATAACCTCCCACTAACAAGTTACTTACCATTTAATTTACAAACTACCCCCCCCCCTATGGTGACCGACAAGATTTATTTATGATATGATCAAACAAATAAATATTAACACTTGGAATATTTAGAAATTGGTTTTCTAAATAATTGCACTTGACAAACTAATAAATTATATGGATAATTTATTTTGAGAGAATATTTTATTTTTGTTATTTAATGGGTTAAATAACAATTTTAAAAGATTGCATAAGTCTTGTAAACATGGGATGTCTAATTTTATAAAAGTTATAAAATTAAAAATACAAGACTTGATTTAATAAAATTTGAAAATTTTGGGTGGGAAAACCCCATGTGGGCCGTCCACTTTGGGTGGTTCCAAGATGGTTTTCACCAATAAAATTACATGCAATCTTCCAAGAAGGCTCCCTCTTGATTGGGTGAATTGGGAGGTGAACTTCTCTCATCATTAATAAATAAAACTTTCTCTCATTTTTTTAAAAAAGATAGAAAAAGGTTCTACAAGTGCAAGAACAAAAACTCTAATTTCTCTCTAAATATTTTCGGCCAAGAGATGATTATTAGAGGGATTTTTATAAGTTTCAAGTGTAGAAATCCTAGCAATATCAAGGTGTTTGTTGGAGCTTTCGGGTATATTAGCTTGAGGCTTTCTCGTTTGGAAGCTACCATTCAAGATTCATCATCATCTTCCATCTCCTTGCTCCTTGAAAGGTTGTTTCTTAAAACACCCTATGGTTGTATTTTGATAGCATGTATGTCATATATGGATCCGATTTTGGGTTTTTGCATTTAAAAGAGTTTTAAATCTTGTAAAGTAACATGTTTTAAATCCTTATTCCGCTGCGTTTTAATTTTATTCGGATAAAATTAGCTTTGATAAACATGTACAAAACCCAACAATGGCATCTAGAGCCGCTTATATGAGTGCATGCTTCATTGGATTTAAAATTTTCGGGTTTTGGGTTTGGTTAAACCCTATGGCCGAAAGTTTTGACTATGGTTCTCCTTTTATTTTTCAAGATTTATTTCCTACATGCATAAAGGAATCTTGAAAAAATTATGTCATTTGGATGATTTGTTTTGTTTGGACAAAACCCACATTTTTCGGTTTTTCATTCTTGGCCGAAAAATATAGGTTGTAAAAGGAAACCATTTTTGCTCTTGAAATTTATATATATTTGGATATATATTTTGGTGTTCATAACCTAGCCATGACCTTGTGTGAATATGTTTGTGTTTGTGATTTTAGTTAATTATTCAATGGGTTGTAATAATTATTATTTTGTCTTCCATTTGTAAAAATATGTAATTTATTTATTTTCATTTGGTATGTAAGTAAATAGATTAGATGCATTTATTTTACTAGAAAAATGTATTAGGATACTTTTATGTAAAAGAAGATGCACACAAAAATGCGGTTTTGGTTTTTGCCAATTTCGGGCATAAAGGACTTCATAGTTCTTAACGAGATTTTAGCCCGATAACCAAAACACATTTTTGAAGTCCAAAGGAGTTTGGAGCTGAATTTAAAAGACATTTGGAAGCTCAAAGAAGTGAAGAAATCACAACACAAGATGAAGACTTGAAGCATTTTGATGCGGGATCAAGTGGGAGTTCACCGACACCTTTTTTGTGTCCATATTCACCCTTTAGGAAGGACCTTTTGACACACTTGTTTCGGCTAACAAGTGTGGTCAAAATAGTAGGCTATGGTTATGCACCTTTTAACATATGTGTTGTGTGCTTGTATGGTTATATTTTATTTATGGTTGTTTGGATGATTTTTGGATATGCATACTTAACAACTAATAACCCATAACAAGCTTAAAATTGGTTTTTACAAAATCATTAAAACGATTAATAAAAGGTTTTATTAAAAATTAATGATTTTATAATAAAATGGGTTTTATTAAAAGAACTTTGAAAATTGGTTTTCACTAAAGTACCATTTATTTGAATGCATGCAAATATATGGTACATAAAATTTTTCTAAACTAGAATTTTGAAAAATAAAAATCCCTTTTATAAAACAAGTCAAACACCATCCTTTTATACAACACTCAAATTACTTGGGAACTCTTTGTGGGATAAAGGTCACCTAACCACATTTGAGGAAACTTGTATATTTGAGGTGGGTTTACCATGTTTGTGGGATAAAGGTCACCTAACCACTTATGTGTATAAACTCACACGTGTGTGTAAGTTGGACGACTTGATTTGGAAACCATGAACTTAGGGTCACCGAAGCATGGGGAACAAAAGGTGTTGATGGGATTAAACATGCCAACTAAGCATAAAGATGTTTAACCGATCCCATATGGCTAGAAGTTGCAAAGGGTTGCAATTGTCAAACGTTGACTACCTTGTTAATTTAAATAATGGGATAAAGGTCACCTAACCAATATTTAAATGTAACGTTGGATTCTAGATTTTAATTATTAATTGTCTATGAGACGTTAAAGGGTATTAATGATTAAAATTTTAATAATATCGAAAATACTAAAATTGAACTTTGTTAAATTTTGTAGATGGTCGCTAACAATGCAAACCCGATTAACCAAATCGTCCGTAACCTATCACTAAGAACCATCCTTGAAAAGGATCGTCTCAACCATAACAACTTCATGGATTGGTTTTGAAACTTGAGAATTGTTCTCAAGCAAGAGAAGATATCCTATGTGTTGGACGATCCTATTCCCGATCAACCCGACGAGGAAGATGTAGAAGCCTACAATGATTGGGTCAAGTATACCGAGGACTCCATGCAAGCCTCTTGCCTCATGTTGGGAACTATGATTCCCGAGATTCAAAAGGACTTTGAACATCATGGGGCATACGACATGATTACCCAATTGAAGGAAATGTTCCTACAACAAGCAAGGGTAGAACGCTTCGAAACGGTTCGAGCGCTTCATGCATGTCGGATGGAGGAAACCCAATCGGTCTCATCTTATGTCCTTAAGATGAAAAGCCACATTGATCGCCTCGAGAGGCTCAATTGTCCCGTCTCTAAAGAGTTGGCTACGGATTTGATCCTCAACTCTTTAACAAAGAAATTTGAGAGTTTTGTTATGAACTATAACATGAATGGATGGGACAAGACCATTGGTGAGCTTCATGCAATGCTCAAAACGGCCGAAGCGGGAATGGGTAAAAAGGCTTTACCCGTTCTAACGATCAATGAGGGAGGCAAGAAGGGACATCACTCCGACTCCAAGGCAAATGTTGCCAAAGGAAAGGGGCACGTCAAAGGGAAGGGAAAAAGAAAGGCTAAAGCAGAACCACCAAAACCAAAAGAGAAGAAGGCAAAGGTTGCCACGAGCGATCCATGCTTTGAGTGTGGAGAGATAGGACATTGGAAAAGGAATTGTCCAACCTATCTCAAAGAGTTGAAAAACAAGAGGGATGCAGGGCAAACCTCAGGTACAATCTTTATGATACATATTGATCTAAATGTTATTTCTTCTAACACATGGGTATTAGATACCGGATGTGGAACTCATATTTGCAATTCGTTGCAGGGGTTCAAAAGAAATAAGCATTACAAGAAGGGAGACACTAGTCTCTTCATGGGCAATGGAGCAAAAGTTCAAGTTGAAGCCCAAGGAGACTATGTTTTAAAACTTCCAAGTGGTTTGGAAATATGTTTGAAAAATGTTTTGTATGCTCCTAGTTTGACTAGGAACATTATTTCTGTTTCCCTTTTAAGACAATATGGATTTGACTTGAAGTTTGTGAACAATGAAATTTATGCTTTGATGAATGACATGTTCTACTTTAAAGCTACGCCTTCAAATGGTATTTATGAATTGGTTCATGATAATACATCATTTGATAATTCGATGTACCAAACAAACACCAAGAAACTCAAAATGGATTTGAGTGAGACCTATCTTTGGCATTGTCGTCTTGGTCATATAAACAGAAATCGCATGCAAACACTTCAAAAGAATGGTCTTTTGGAAACAAATGAAATTGGTTCATTTGATACATGTGAATCTTGTTTACAAGGTAAAATGACCAAGAAACCCTTTAGTGGCACAAACCAAAGGGCAAAAGATTTATTAGGCATCATACATTCAGATGTATGTGGTCCTTTTAAGCCAATGACTAGGAATGGTGAAAGATACTTCGTAACATTTACCGACGACTTCAGTCGTTATGGTTATGTGTACTTGTTAAGACACAAAGATGAAGTTTTTGAAACATTCAAAATCTTCCAAAACGAAGTAGAGAATCAACTCAGCAAGACAATCAAAGTTCTTCATTCCGATAGAGGAGGTGAATACCTTAGTGATGCTTTTCAAGATCATCTTAGGAGTTGTGGGATCATCTCACAACTTACTCCACCTGGAACACCACAACATAATGGTGTGTCTGAGAGGAGGAATCGAACTCTATTGGATATGGTTCGATCTATGATGGCTAGAAGCACATTGCCTCTATCATTTTGGGGTTACGCTTTGCTCTCCGCGGCTCGTATATTAAATATGGCCCCAACCAAGAAAGTGGATAAGACACCTTTTGAAATATGGCATGGAACGGTTCCATCATTATCATATTTGAAGGTATGGGGTTGTGATGCTTATGTGAAGCAATACACCCCAAACAAGTTAGAAGTACAATCCATTAAGTGTATCTTCGTAGGATATCCTAAAGATGATATAGGATATTATTTCTACGATCCAACAGAGCAAAAGGTATTTGTTGCTCGAAAGGGTAAGTTCTTGGAGGATAAGTTCCTTATGGAAGGAACTAGTAGAACAGTGGAACTTGATGAGGATCAAGAACCACAAGTCGATACACGTTTGGTTGATACTAGCACTCAACAAGAGGTTGTTGAAAATGATTAAATGGTTGATCAACATACACAAAACGTTCGCAGATCTGGTAGAATTAGTAATCCACCTGAAAGATATGGATTTTTCATGGATGGATGCTATGTGGTAGATTCAGATGAACCAACCACATACCATGATGCAATGTCGAAATCCGATTGCGACAAATGGCTTGAGGCTATAAACGTAGAGATGCAATCCATGTATGACAACCAAGTTTGGGAATTGGTTGTGCCACCTCTTAACTCCAAAGTAGTTGGAAGTAAGTGGGTTTTCAAGAAGAAAACAGATATGCATGGTAACTTGGATACTTATAAAGCGGGACTTGTAGCAAAAGGTTTCACTCAAACTCAAGGGGTTGATTATGATGAGACCTTCTCGCCAGTGGCAATGCTAAAGTCGATTAGGACATTATTTGCCATAGCTGCATATTATGACTATGAGATTCGGCAAATGGATATCAAAACGGCTTTCCTCAATGGACATCTTGATGAAGATGTCTATATGGTTCAGCCTGAAGGTTTTGTCGATCCAAAACATCCTAACAAAGTGTGCAAGTTAAAGAAATCAATCTATGGATTGAAACAAGCATCGAGAAGTTGGAATCACCGTTTTGATGAAGAGATTAGGAATTTTGGGTTCATCAAGAACGGCGATGAAGCTTGTGTGTATAAGAAAGCTAGTGGGAGCACTGTCACTTTCTTAGTATTGTATGTCGATGACATTCTACTATTTGGAAATGACATTCCAACCATGGAAGGTGTAAAATCCTGGCTTGGAAGATGTTTTTCCATTAAAGATCTTGGAGAAGCTGCCTATATTTTGGGAATAAAGATCTATAGGAATAGATCAAGGCGCTTGATAGGTTTAAACCAAAGTGCATACATTGGAAAAGTCTTGAAAAGGTTCAAGATGGAGAACTCTAAGAAAGGTTTGGTACCTATTCAAAAGGGGACAATTTTGAATGTGACTCAATGTCCAAGCTCAAAGGATCAGCAAGAAAGAATGAAAGGAATCCCATATGCGTCTGCTATAGGATCCATAATGTATGCAATGATATGCACAAGACTGGACGTGTCATGCGCCTTAAGCATGACAAGTAGATACCAGCAAAATCCAGGTAACAGTCATTGGATGGCTGTTAAGAGCATATTGAAATACCTTAGAAGGACTAAGGATATGTTTCTAATATATGGATCTGGTGAAGAGGAACTCGTTGTAAAAGGTTACACGGATGCGAGTTTCCAAACTGATCGAGATGGTTCTCGATCACAATCTGGGTATGTCTTCATTTTGAATGGAGCTGCAGTCTCTTGGAAGAGCTCGAAGCAGGATGTTGTAGCATTGTCCACTACAGAATCAGAATACATCGCCGCCTCATTGGCAGCACAAGAAGCTGCGTGGTTAAAGAAGTTCATTGCTGACCTAGGGGTAGTCCCTACCATTCAAGACCCCCTAGAGATCTTTTGTGATAACGAGGGTGCGATTGCTCAAATCAAGGAACCTCGTGCACATCAAAAGACTAGGCACATTGAGCGGAGATTCAACTACATAAGGGATGAAGTTGAAAAAGGAAAGATATGTATTCGCAAAGTTCACACCGATCAAAACATTGCGGATCCACTCACGAAGCTCCTTGAACGGCCAAAACATGAGGGTCATACTTGTGCCTTAGGACTTCGGTATTCTAGTGATTGGATTTGATCTATTTTGTATTTGGATATTGGAACAATTGTTATTTTAACTCTTTTATGGTATTTTGAGTTATGTTCCATTTTAGCATGTTTAAATCCGTGAATAAATTAATTATTCTAAATGTCCGTAGTCGATCATACTTGTGGGAACAAATATGAATGTAAGACTATTATGAACTTGGATTGGTGGATATTCATTAGGTATGAATATAGAGCAAAGTGTTGCTGCCAAAGTTCATAGATATTTGTGGGATACAAATATTGGACTGACCCGCTCTCAAATGTTACTGCATGGAATCATTTATGATTGATCATAAGTAAATTTGAGCAAAGGCGAATATCATAGTATCCTCTGACCTGAGATACATATTGGGTCTTGATATTCACCAAATATTATGCCTTGACTTAGTTCTTCGCTGTCTGTAATAAGATAGTACATAAGACTAAGCTCAGGTATGGTACGAGGTGATTGTGAGAGACGTATGTAGTCAAGAAGGGATTTGTTCCTCTTATTCGTTGAGAGTAAGATGTCTAAGGCCTGCTTAAGATTTCGTTACTGGCCTGCCTAGATCTCAACGCGGAAACGATACCATTTGGGTGATCGTAGATCGACTGACCAAGTCTGCACATTTTCTAGCCATCAAAGAAACGGATAAGTTTTCTACTCTTGCAGACATTTATCTAAAGTAGTGTCAAGGCACGGAGTGCCAACCTCTATTATATCTGATCGTGACGCGCGTTTTACTTCTGAACTGTGGCAAGTAATGCACAAGTCCTTTGGCTCACGTTTAGATATGAGCACCGCTTATAACCCACAGACGGATGGGCAATCTGAACGCACCATCCAAACTTTGGAAGACATGTTTAGGGCATGCGTAATCGACTTCGGCAATGGCTGGGAAAAACACCTCCCGTTAGTGGAGTTTTCATATAACAACAACTACCACACCAGCATCCAAGCCGCTCCGTTCGAGGCATTGTACGGACGCAAATGCCGATCACCTCTCTGTTGGGCAGAAGTTGGTGACAGCCAAATCACTGGCCCAGAACTTGTAGTAGATACAACCGAGAGAATTGCTCAGATACGGCAACGAATGGCGGCAGCTCGTGACCGTCAGAAAAGCTATGCTGATAAGCGAAGAAAGCCACTCGAGTTCCAGGTTGGGGATCAGGTGCTACTCAAAGTCTCACCTTGGAAAGGAGTAGTTAGTTTTGGCAAACGAGGCAAACTCAATCCGCGCTATGTCGGACCATTCAAAATCATTGAGAAAATTGGCAAAGTCGCTTACAAGTTGAATTTACCTGAAGAACTCAGCGGAGTTCACAACGTATTCCACGTGTCAAATCTGAAAAAGTGTCTGTCAGATGAGACCCTCATAGTTCCCTTAAAGGAGCTCACAATCGACGACCAGTTGCGATTCGTCGAGGAACCAGTTGAAATCACAGACCGAGATGTTAAGATTCTCAAGGGTACTAGAATACCTATTGTTCGAGTTCGTTGGAACTCCCGTCGTGGCCCAGAGTATACATGGGAATGAGAAGACCAAATGAAACTCAAGTATCCCCAACTGTTTAAGAAAAACGCAACCACTACTGAGGCTAAAGCTATTGCAGAATTTCGGGACGAAATTCCAAATCAACGGGGGGATGATGTGACACCCCAGGAAAATCAGGAAAAAAACGCAACTTAGCTAGCTTCCTCAGTAACCACGCGCTAAATTTCGGGACGAAATTCTCTTAACAGGGGGAGAATGTGACAACCCTCAAAATTCCATGTATTCCGTACAATTTATTAATGATAATTAATGTGCTTGACGACTGTGTGGAATTACGTAACTGATTTCTGATATCTGTGTTATATTTACATGCGCCTGTTAACACACTAGTAATGTACGGAAAAGTCATTAAATGGTCCGTTATGATTTCCTAAGTGTTAGAAATTAAAAACGTTACAAATATATATATATATATATATATAAGACACTTTACGGTTTAATTAAGCACTTTAACGGAACTGTGTCAAACCAAACAACCGGACATTACCCGGAACACCAAAATATTGTTAAAAATGTTGTCAATGACATTGTTTTTCCTTTTCTGAGCTAGTTATGGTCCCCGAGCACTATAACACACTACACAATACATATAACACATAACAACACATAACCTCCCACTAACAAGTTACTTACCATTTAATTTACAAACTACCCCCCCCCCCCTATGGTGACCGTCCCCTAGGGACCCCCACATGACAAGATCTACATATATTTCTTAATATCTTCTCTAATCTTCCTTGAGATTATGAAAGATCTTAATTTGATTCATGTATGTACTTTGAGAAACACAAGACTTGCTCTTAACACCCCACTAAATCACCTACTTACCATAACAACTTACACTTAACCCCCCCCCCCATTGTAATTTTCGGTCATGAGCATGGGCCACCTTTAGATTTTGTAATCTCCCATAAAAATCTCTAGTACTCTTCCATAAGATTATGCCTTGGAACTTGAGGGATCTTGTTAGTACTAAGGGGGACATAATAACTAATGGGCCAAGAGATTTGAGTTATAAGTAAGCACCATCTTCTTCACCTCTCACCACTCAACAACTCTCCCCTTTCCCTCTCCATAGCTTCGGCCAAAATCCCCTATACACCACCATCCATTTTCGATCTTCATCCAAGTATTCCAAGCTCACAACAAGGTGTAGGAAGGTGAACAACGAAGCTCGGTGCTCTCGGAAGTGGAAGGACCGCTCTCGTTTTCTTTTAACCACCACTTTTACGCCTTGTTTCTCCCCTAGCCTTGTGCTAGTAGTAAGTATTCTAAATCACTATCTTGTTCTTGATTTTAGTGGTTAATAGATGTTTGTATGATGAAATACGAAGAACACTAAATAGCATAACATAAACTCTTGAACAATGGATGAATAAGATGGATAAAGAAAAGTTATGTGTGTAAATCATGTAGATCTTGTATGGTTATGATTATTGGTTGATTATCTGATGTTTTGCTGATTAATATTAATGATTGATGTTGTTGTGGTCATTAAACATGATTAACGGAATCAATCGAACACAAGTAAGTAAGTTAATGAGTGAAAACAGAATCTGTCCCGGTTTTACAGCCAACTTAAGTTGACTGTAAACAGGTCATAAACTCTACGGAAAACTGATATTTTGAGTCTAAAACGTGTTATTATGAAATACGGTTCTAATGGCACCGGAATCGTAATTTTTGGACTTCGTTTACTATTTTTAAAACATCTTTTCGTAACAGCAGCTAGAGCTGCAATTTTTCTGCTGAAAAAGTGCGTCTTGTTTTCTGTTATAACTTGCAATCTGTGTGGATTCTGATCACGAAATTTATACCATAGCTGACCACCGATGTATTTGTAATTACCCCACTGAAATTTTGTAAATCGGACGCTCGATGAATTTTAAATAAATTATCTCATGGACTGTGGTCAGAAAAATATAAATCTGAGTTCAGTCCGGAAAATGAATTTTTTTAAAATATTGGTAATGAACCGGACCCCGATATTTTTACACAATAAAATTTGGAACGTTTAAGACATCCTGTAAAAATTTCGGAATTTTTGGAATAATTTAACTATTTTATTAAAATGTTCGAAAACAGCCGGTTTTGAATATAAATGCTGAAATTACATAAGTTGTGACTTGCGTGTCTAAATGTCGAGTATTGTTGGACTCTGTATGCCCAAGACACATATTAAATTGATGTGGCTAGTACGTTATGATCCAAGTCGGGTCATACCCAATAACAAGCTAGACAAACGCCTACAATATTTATTTATGATATGATCAAACAAATAAATATTAACACTTGGAATATTTAGAAATTGGTTTTCTAAATAATTGCACTTGAGAAACTAATAAATTATATGGATAATTTATTTTGAGAGAATATTTTATTTTTGTTATTTAATGGGTTAAATAACAATTTTAAAAGATTGCATAAGTCTTGTAAACATGGGATGTCTAATTTTATAAAAGTTATAAAATTAAAAATACAAGACTTGATTTAATAAAATTTGAAAATTTTGGGTGGGAAAACCCCTTGTGGGCTGTCCACTTTGGGTGGTTCCAAGATGGTTTTCACCAATAAAATTACATGCAATCTTCCAAGAAGGCTCCCTCTTGATTGGGTGAATTGGGAGGTGAACTTCTCTCATCATTAATAAATAAAACCTTCTCTCATTTTTTTTAAAAAAGATAGAAAAAGGTTCTACAAGTGTAAGAACAAAAACTCTAATTTCTCTCTAAATATTTTCGGCCAAGAGATGATTATTAGAGGGATTTTTGTAAGTTTCAAGTGTAGAAATCCTAGCAATCTCAAGGTGTTTGTTGGAGCTTTCGGGTATGCTAGCTTGAGGCTTTCTCGTTTGGAAGCTACCATTCAAGATTCATCATCATCTTCCATCTCCTTGCTCCTTGAAAGGTTGTTTCTTAAAACACCCTATGGTTGTATTTTGATAGCATGTATGTCATATATGGATCCGATTTTGGGTTTTTGCATTTAAAAGAGTTTTAAATCTTGTAAAGTAACATGTTTTAAATCCTTATTCCGATGCGTTTTAATTTTATTCGGATAAAATTAGCTTTGATAAACATGTACAAAACCCAACAATGGCATCTAGAGCCGCTTATATGAGTGCATGCTTCATTGGATTTAAAATTTTCGGGTTTTGGGTTTGGTTAAACCCTATGGCCGAAAGTTTTGACTATGGTTCTCCTTTTATTTTTCAAGATTTATTTCCTACATGCATAAAGGAATCTTGAAAAAATTATGTCATTTGGATGATTTGTTTTGTTTGGACAAAACCCACATTTTTCGGTTTTTCATTCTTGGCCGAAAAATATAGGTTGTAAAAGGAAACCATTTTTGCTCTTGAAATTTATATATATTTGGATATATATTTTGGTGTTCATAACCTAGCCATGACCTTGTGTGAATATGTTTGTGTTTGTGATTTTAGTTAATTATTCAATGGGTTGTAATAATTATTATTTTGTCTTCCATTTGTAAAAATATGTAATTTATTTATTTTCATTTGGTATGTAAGTAAATAGATTAGATGCATTTATTTTACTAGAAAAATGTATTAGGATACTTTTATGTAAAAGAAGATGCACACAAAAATGCGGTTTTGGTTTTTGCCAATTTCGGGCATAAAGGACTTCATAGTTCTTAACGGGATTTTAGCCCGATAACCAAAACACATTTTTGAAGTCCAAAGGAGTTTGGAGCTGAATTTAAAAGAAATTTGGAAGCTCAAAGAAGTGAAGAAATCACAACACAAGATGAAGACTTGAAGCATTTGGATGCGGGATCAAGTGGGAGTTCACCGACACCTTTTTTTGTGTCCATATTCACCCTTTAGGAAGGACCTTTTGACACACTTGTTTCGGCTAACAAGTGTGGTCAAAATAGTTGGCTATGGTTATGCACCTTTTAACATATGTGTTGTGTGCTTGTATGGTTATATTTTATTTATGGTTGTTTGGATTATTTTTGGATATGCATACTTAACAACTAATAACCCATAACAAGCTTAAAATTGGTTCTTACAAAATCATTAAAACGATTAATAAAAGGTTTTATTAAAAATTAATGATTTTATAATAAAATGGGTTTTATTAAAAGAACTTTGAAAATTGGTTTTCACTAAAGTACCATTGATTTGAATGCATGCAAATATATGGTACATAAAATTTTTCTAAACTAGAATTTTGAAAAATATAAATCCCTTTTATAAAACAAGTCAAACACCATCCTTTTATACAACACTCAAATTACTTGGGAACTCTTTGTGGGATAAAGGTCACCTAACCACATTTGAGGAAACTTGTATATTTGAGGTGGGTTTACCATGTTTGTGGGATAAAGGTCACCTAACCACTTATGTGTATAAACTCACACGTGTGTGTAAGTTGGACGACTTGATTTGGAAACCATGAACTTAGGGTCACCGAAGCATGGGGAACAAAAGGTGTTGATGGGATTAAACATGCCAACTAAGCATAAAGATGTTTAACCGATCCCATATGGCTAGAAGTTGCAAAGGGTTGCAATTGTCAAACGTTGACTACCTTGTTAATTTAAATAATGGGATAAAGGTCACCTAACCAATATTTAAATGTAACGTTGGATTCTAGATTTTAATTATCAATTGTCTATGAGACGTTAAAGGGTATTAATGATTAAAATTTTAATAATATCGAAAATACTAAAATTGAACTTTGTTAAATTTTGTAGATGGCCGCTAACAATGCAAACCCGATTAACCAAACCGTCCTTAACCTATCACTAAGAACCATCCTTGAAAAGGATCGTCTCAACCATAACAACTTCATGGATTGGTTTTGAAACTTGAGAATTGTTCTCAAGCAAGAGAAGATATCCTATGTGTTGGACGATCCTATTCCCGATCAACCCGACGAGGAAGATGTAGAAGCCTACAATGATTGGGTCAAGTATACCGAGGACTCCATGCAAGCCTCTTGCCTCATGTTGGGAACTATGATTCCCGAGATTCAAAAGGACTTTGAACATCATGGGGCATACGACATGATTACCCAATTGAAGGAAATGTTCCTACAACAAGCAAGGGTAGAACGCTTCGAAACGGTTCAAGCGCTTCATGCATGTCGGATGGAGGAAACCCAATCGGTCTCATCTTGTCCTTAAGATGAAAAGCCACATTGATCGCCTCGAGAGGCTCAATTGTCCCGTCTCTAAAGAGTTGGCTACGGATTTGATCCTCAACTCTTTAACAAAGAAATTTGAGAGTTTTGTTATGAACTATAACATGAATGGATGGGACAAGACCATTGGTGAGCTTCATGCAATGCTCAAAACGGCCGAAGCGGGAATGGGTAAAAAGGCTTTACCCGTTCTAACGATCAATGAGGGAGGCAAGAAGGGACATCACTCCGACTCCAAGGCAAATGTTGCCAAAGGAAAGGGGCACGTCAAAGGGAAGGGAAAAAGAAAGGCTAAAGCAGAACCACCAAAACCAAAAGAGAAGAAGGCAAAGGTTGCCAAGAGCGATCCATGCTTTGAGTGTGGAGAGATAGGACATTGGAAAAGGAATTGTCCAACCTATCTCAAAGAGTTGAAAAACAAGAGGGATGCAGGGCAAACCTCAGGTACAATCTTTATGATACATATTGATCTAAATGTTATTTCTTCTAACACATGGGTATTAGATACCGGATGTGGAACTCATATTTGCAATTCGTTGCAGGGGTTCAAAAGAAATAAGCATTACAAGAAGGGAGACACTAGTCTCTTCATGGGCAATGGAGCAAAAGTTCAAGTTGAAGCCCAAGGAGACTATGTTTTAAAACTTCCAAGTGGTTTGGAAATATGTTTGAAAAATGTTTTGTATGCTCCTAGTTTGACTAGGAACATTATTTCTGTTTCCCTTTTAAGACAATATGGATTTGACTTGAAGTTTGTGAACAATGAAATTTATGCTTTGATGAATGACATGTTCTACTTTAAAGCTACGCCTTCAAATGGTATTTATGAATTGGTTCATGATAATACATCATTTGATAATTCGATGTACCAAACAAACACCAAGAAACTCAAAATGGATTTGAGTGAGACCTATCTTTGGCATTGTCGTCTTGGTCATATAAACAGAAATCGCATGCAAACACTTCAAAAGAATGGTCTTTTGGAAACAAATGAAATTGGTTCATTTGATACATGTGAATCTTGTTTACAAGGTAAAATGACCAAGAAACCCTTTAGTGGCACAAACCAAAGGGCAAAAGATTTATTAGGCATCATACATTCGGATGTATGTGGTCCTTTTAAGCCAATGACTAGGAATGGTGAAAGATACTTCGTAACATTTACCGACGACTTCAGTCGTTATGGTTATGTGTACTTGTTAAGACACAAAGATGAAGTTTTTGAAACATTCAAAATCTTCCAAAACGAAGTAGAGAATCAACTCACCAAGACAATCAAAGTTCTTCGTTCCGATAGAGGAGGTGAATACCTTAGTGATGCTTTTCAAGATCATCTTAGGAGTTGTGGGATCATCTCACAACTTACTCCACCTGGAACACCACAACATAATGGTGTGTCTGAGAGGAGGAATCGAACTCTATTGGATATGGTTCGATCTATGATGGCTAGAAGCACATTGCCTCTATCATTTTGGGGTTACGCTTTGCTCTCCGCGGCTCGTATATTAAATATGGCCCCAACCAAGAAAGTGGATAAGACACCTTTTGAAATATGGCATGGAACGGTTCCATCATTATCATATTTGAAGGTATGGGGTTGTGATGCTTATGTGAAGCAATACACCCCAAACAAGTTAGAAGTACAATCCATTAAGTGTATCTTCGTAGGATATCCTAAAGATGATATAGGATATTATTTCTATGATCCAACAGAGCAAAAGGTATTTGTTGCTCGAAAGGGTAAGTTCTTGGAGGATAAGTTCCTTATGGAAGGAACTAGTAGAACAGTGGAACTTGATGAGGATCAAGAACCACAAGTCGATACACGTTTGGTTGATACTAGCACTCAACAAGAGGTTGTTGAAAATGATTAAATGGTTGATCAACATACACAAAACGTTCGCAGATCTGGTAGAATTAGTAATCCACCTGAAAGATATGGATTTTTCATGGATGGATGCTATGTGGTAGATTCAGATGAACCAACCACATACCATGATGCAATGTCGAAATCCGATTGCGACAAATGGCTTGAGGCTATAAACGTAGAGATGCAATCCATGTATGACAACCAAGTTTGGGAATTGGTTGTGCCACCTCTTAACTCCAAAGTAGTTGGAAGTAAGTGGGTTTTCAAGAAGAAAACAGATATGCATGGTAACTTGGATACTTATAAAGCGGGACTTGTAGCAAAAGGTTTCACTCAAACTCAAGGGGTTGATTATGATGAGACCTTCTCGCCAGTGGCAATGCTAAAGTCGATTAGGACATTATTTGCCATAGCTGCATATTATGACTATGAGATTCGGCAAATGGATATCAAAACGGCTTTCCTCAATGGACATCTTGATGAAGATGTCTATATGGTTCAGCCTGAAGGTTTTGTCGATCCAAAACATCCTAACAAAGTGTGCAAGTTAAAGAAATCAATCTATGGATTGAAACAAGCATCGAGAAGTTGGAATCACCGTTTTGATGAAGAGATTAGGAATTTTGGGTTCATCAAGAACGGCGATGAAGCTTGTGTGTATAAGAAAGCTAGTGGGAGCACTGTCACTTTCTTAGTATTGTATGTCGATGACATTCTACTATTTGGAAATGACATTCCAACCATGGAAGGTGTAAAAGCCTGGCTTGGAAGATGTTTTTCCATTAAAGATCTTGGAGAAGCTGCCTATATTTTGGGAATAAAGATCTATAGGAATAGATCAAGGCGCTTGATAGGTTTAAACCAAAGTGCATACATTGGAAAAGTCTTGAAAAGGTTCAAGATGGAGAACTCTAAGAAAGGTTTGGTACCTATTCAAAAGGGGACAATTTTGAATGTGACTCAATGTCCAAGCTCAAAGGATGAGCAAGAAAGAATGAAAGGAATCCCATATGCGTCTGCTATAGGATCCATAATGTATGCAATGATATGCACAAGACCGGACGTGTCATGCGCCTTAAGCATGACAAGTAGATACCAGCAAAATCCAGGTAACAGTCATTGGATGGCTGTTAAGAGCATATTGAAATACCTTAGAAGGACTAAGGATATGTTTCTAATATATGGATCTGGTAAAGAGGAACTCGTTGTAAAAGGTAACACGGATGCGAGTTTCCAAACTGATCGAGATGGTTCTCGATCACAATCTGGGTATGTCTTCATTTTGAATGGAGCTGCAGTCTCTTGGAAGAGCTCGAAGCAGGATGTTGTAGCATTGTCCACTACAGAATCAGAATACATCGCCGCCTCATTGGCAGCACAAGAAGCTGCGTGGTTAAAGAAGTTCATTGCTGACCTAGGGGTAGTCCCTACCATTCAAGACCCCCTAGAGATCTTTTGTGATAACGAGGGTGCGATTGCTCAAATCAAGGAACCTCGTGCACATCAAAAGACTAGGCACATTGAGCGGAGATTCAACTACATAAGGGATGAAGTTGAAAAAGGAAAGATATGTATTCGCAAAGTTCACACCGATCAAAACATTGCGGATCCACTCACGAAGCTCCTTAAACGGCCAAAACATGAGGGTCATACTTGTGCCTTAGGACTTCGGTATTCTAGTGATTGGATTTGATCTATTTTGTATTTGGATATTGGAACAATTGTTATTTTAACTCTTTTATGGTATTTTGAGTTATGTTCCATTTTAGCATGTTTAAATCCGTGAATAAATTAATTATTCTAAATGTCCGTAGTCGATCATACTTGTGGGAACAAATATGAATGTAAGACTATTATGAACTTGGATTGGTGGATATTCATTAGGTATGAATATAGAGCAAAGTGTTGCTGCCAAAGTTCATAGATATTTGTGGGATACAAATATTGGACTGACCCGCTCTCAAATGTTACTGCATGGAATCATTTATGATTGATCATAAGTAAATTTGAGCAAAGGCGAATATCATAGTATCCTCTGACCTGAGATACATATTGGGTCTTGATATTCACCAAATATTATGCCTTGACTTAGTTCTTCGCTGTCTGTAATAAGATAGTACATAAGACTAAGCTCAGGTATGGTACGAGGTGATTGTGAGAGACGTATGTAGTCAAGAAGGGATTTGTTCCTCTTATTCGTTGAGAGTAAGATGTCTAAGGCCTGATTAAGATTTCGTTACTGGCCTGCCTAGATCTCAACGCGGAAACGATACCATTTGGGTGATCGTAGATCGACTGACCAAGTCTGCACATTTTCTGGCCATCAAAGAAACGGATAAGTTTTCTACTCTTGCAGACATTTATCTAAAGTAGTGTCAAGGCACGGAGTGCCAACCTCTATTATATCTGATCGTGACGCGCGTTTTACTTCTGAACTGTGGCAAGCAATGCACAAGTCCTTTGGCTCACGTTTAGATATGAGCACCGCTTATCACCCACAGACGGATGGGCAATCTGAACGCACCATCCAAACTTTGGAAGACATGTTTAGGGCATGCGTAATCGACTTCGGCAATGGCTGGGAAAAACACCTCCCGTTAGTGGAGTTTTCATATAACAACAACCACCACACCAGCATCCAAGCCGCTCCGTTCGAGGCATTGTACGGACGCAAATGCCGATCACCTCTCTGTTGGGCAGAAGTTGGTGACAGCCAAATCACTGGCCCAGAACTTGTAGTAGATACAACCGAGAGAATTGCTCAGATACGGCAACGAATGGCGGCAGCTCGTGACCGTCAGAAAAGCTATGCTGATAAGCGAAGAAAGCCACTCGAGTTCCAGGTTGGGGATCAGGTGCTACTCAAAGTCTCACCTTGGAAAGGAGTAGTTCGTTTTGGCAAACGAGGCAAACTCAATCCGCGCTATGTCGGACCATTCGAAATCATTGAGAAAATTGGCAAAGTCGCTTACAAGTTGAATTTACCTGAAGAACTCAGCGGAGTTCACAACGTATTCCACGTGTCAAATCTGAAAAAGTGTCTGTCAGATGAGACCCTCATAGTTCCCTTAAAGGAGCTCACAATCGACGACCAGTTGCGATTCGTCGAGGAACCAGTTGAAATCACAGACCGAGATGTTAAGATTCTCAAGGGTACTAGAATACCTATTGTTCGAGTTCGTTGGAACTCCCGTCGTGGCCCAGAGTATACATGGGAACGAGAAGACCAAATGAAACTCAAGTATCCCCAACTGTTTAAGAAAAACGCAACCACTACTGAGGCTGAAGCTATTGCAGAATTTCGGGACGAAATTCCAAATCAACGGGGGGATGATGTGACACCCCAGGAAAATCAGGAAAACAACGCAACTTAGCTAGCTTCCTCAGTAACCACGCGCTAAATTTCGGGACGAAATTCTCTTAACAGGGGGAGAATGTGACAACCCTCAAAATTCCATGTATTCCGTACAATTTATTAATGATAATTAATGTGCTTGACGACTGTGTGGAATTACGTAACTGCTTTCTGATATCTGTGTTATATTTACATGCGCCTGTTAACACACTAGTAATGTACGGAAAAGTCATTAAATGGTCCGTTATGATTTCCTAAGTGTTAGAAATTAAAAACATTACAAAAATATATATATATATATATATATATATATACGACACTTTACGGTTTAATTAAGCACTTTAACGGAACTGTGTCAAACCGAACAACCGGACATTACGCGGAACACCAAAATATTGTTAAAAATGTTGTCAATGACATTGTTTTTCCTTTTCTGAGCTAGTTATGGTCCCCGAGCACTATAACACACTACACAATACATATAACACATAACAACACATAACCTCCCACTAACAAGTTACTTACCATTTAATTTACAAACTACCCCCCCCCCTATGGTGACCGTCCCCTAGGGACCCCCACATGACAAGATCTACATATACTTCTTAATATCTTCTCTAATCTTCCTTGAGATTATGAAAGATCTTAATTTGATTCATGTATGTACTTTGAGAAACACAAGACTTGCTCTTAACACCCCACTAAATCACCTACTTACCATAACAACTTACACTTAACCCCCCCCCCCATTGTAATTTTCGGTCATGAGCATGGGCCACCTTAAGATTTTGTAATCTCCCATAAAAATCTCTAGTACTCTTCCATAAGATTATGCCTTGGAACTTGAGGGATCTTGTTAGTACTAAGGGGGACATAATAACTAATGGGCCAAGAGATTTGAGTTATAAGTAAGCACCATCTTCTTCACCTCTCACCACTCAACAACTCTCCCCTTTCCCACTCCATAGCTTCGGCCAAAATCCCCTATACACCACCATCCATTTTCGATCTTCATCCAAGTATTCCAAGCTCACAACAAGGTGTAGGAAGGTGAACAACAAAGCTCGGTGCTCTCGGAAGTGGAAGGACCGCTCTCGTTTTCTTTTAACCACCACTTTTACGCCTTGTTTCTCCCCTAGCCTTGTGCTAGTAGTAAGTATTCTAAATCACTATCTTGTTCTTGATTTTAGTGGTTAATAGATGTTTGTATGATGAAATATGAAGAACACTAAATAGCATAACATAAACTCTTGAACAATGGATGAATAAGATGGATAAAGAAAAGTTATGTGTGTAAATCATGTAGATCTTGTATGGTTATGATTATTGGTTGATTATCTGATGTTTTGCTGATTAATATTAATGATTGATGTTGTTGTGGTCACTAAACATGATTAACGGAATCAATCGAACACAAGTAAGTAAGTTAATGAGTGAAAACAGAATCTGTCCCGGTTTTACAGCCAACTTCAGTTGGCTGTAAACAGGTCATAAACTCTACGGAAAACTGATATTTTGAGTCTAAAACGTGTTATTATGAAATACGGTTCTAATGGCACCGGAATCGTAATTTTTGGACTTCGTTTACTATTTTTAAAGCATCTTTCCGTAACAGCAGCTAGAGCTGCAATTTTTCTGCTGAAAAAGTGCGTCTTGTTTTCTGTTATAACTTGCAATCTTTGTGGAGTCTGATCTCGAAATTTATACCATAGCTGACCACCGATGTATTTGTAATTACCCCACTGAAATTTTGTAAATCGGACGCTCGATGAATTTTAAATAAATTATCTCGTGGACTGTGGTCAGAAAAATATAAATCTGAGTTCAGTCCGGAAAATGAATTTTTTTAAAATATTGGTTATGAACCGGACCCCGATATTTTTACACAATAAAATTTGGAACGTTTAAGACATCCTGTAAAAATTTCGGAATTTTTGGAATAATTTAACTATTTTATTAAAATGTTCGAAAACAGCCGGTTTTGAATATAAATGCTGAAATGACATAAGTTGTGACTTGCGTGTCTAAATGTCGAGTATTGTTGGACTCTGTATGCCCAAGACACATATTAAATTGATGTGGCTAGTACGTTATGATCCAAGTCGGGTCATACCCAATAACAAGCTAGACAAACACCTACAATATTTATTTATGATATGATCAAACAAATAAATATTAACACTTGGAATATTTAGAAATTGGTTTTCTAAATAATTGCACTTGACAAACTAATAAATTATATGGATAATTTATTTTGAGAGAATATTTTATTTTTGTTATTTAATGGGTTAAATAACAATTTTAAAAGATTGCATAAGTCTTGTAAACATGGGATGTCTAATTTTATAAAAGTTATAAAATTAAAAATACAAGACTTGATTTAATAAAATTTGAAAATTTTGGGTGGGAAAACCCCATGTGGGCCGTCCACTTTGGGTGGTTCCAAGATGGTTTTCACCAATAAAATTACATGCAATCTTCCAAGAAGGCTCCCTCTTGATTGGGTGAATTGGGAGGTGAACTTCTCTCATCATTAATAAATAAAACCTTCTCTCGTTTTTTTTAAAAAAGATAGAAAAAGGTTCTACAAGTGCAAGAACAAAAACTCTAATTTCTCTCGAAATATTTTCGGCCAAGAGATGATTATTAGAGGGATTTTTGTAAGTTTCAAGTGTAGAAATCCTAGCAATCTCAAGGTGTTTGTTGGAGCTTTCGGGTATGCTAGCTTGAGGCTTTCTCGTTTGGAAGCTACCATTCAAGATTCATCATCATCTTCCATCTCCTTGCTCCTTGAAAGGTTGTTTCTTAAAACACCCTATGGTTGTATTTTGATAGCATGTATGTCATATATGGATCCGATTTTGGGTTTTTGCATTTAAAAGAGTTTTAAATCTTGTAAAGTAACATGTTTTAAATCCTTATTCCGATGCGTTTTAATTTTATTCGGATAAAATTAGCTTTGATAAACATGTACAAAACCCAACAATGGCATCTAGAGCCGCTTATATGAGTGCATGCTTCATTGGATTTAAAATTTTCGGGTTTTGGGTTTGGTTAAACCCTATGGCCGAAAGTTTTGACTATGGTTCTCCTTTTATTTTTCAAGATTTATTTCCTACATGCATAAAGGAATCTTGAAAAAATTATGTCATTTGGATGATTTGTTTTGTTTGGACAAAACCCACATTTTTCGGTTTTTCATTCTTGGCCGAAAAATATAGGTTGTAAAAGGAAACCATTTTTGCTCTTGAAATTTATATATATTTGGATATATATTTTGGTGTTCATAACCTAGCCATGACCTTGTGTGAATATGTTTGTGTTTGTGATTTTAGTTAATTATTCAATGGGTTGTAATAATTATTATTTTGTCTTCCATTTGTAAAAATATGTAATTTATTTATTTTCATTTGGTATGTAAGTAAATAGATTAGATGCATTTATTTTACTAGAAAAATGTATTAGGATACTTTTATGTAAAAGAAGATGCACACAAAAATGCGGTTTTGGTTTTTGCCAATTTCGGGCATAAAGGACTTCATAGTTCTTAACGGGATTTTAGCCCGATAACCAAAACACATTTTTGAAGTCCAAAGGAGTTTGGAGCTGAATTTAAAAGAAATTTGGAAGCTCAAAGAAGTGAAGAAATCACAACACAAGATGAAGACTTGAAGCATTTGGATGCGGGATCAAGTGGGAGTTCACCGACACCTTTTTTTGTGTCCATATTCACCCTTTAGGAAGGACCTTTTGACACACTTGTTTCGGCTAACAAGTGTGGTCAAAATAGTTGGCTATGGTTATGCACCTTTTAACATATGTGTTGTGTGCTTGTATGGTTATATTTTATTTATGGTTGTTTGGATTATTTTTGGATATGCATACTTAACAACTAATAACCCATAACAAGCTTAAAATTGGTTCTTACAAAATCATTAAAACGATTAATAAAAGGTTTTATTAAAAATTAATGATTTTATAATAAAATGGGTTTTATTAAAAGAACTTTGAAAATTGGTTTTCACTAAAGTACCATTGATTTGAATGCATGCAAATATATGGTACATAAAATTTTTCTAAACTAGAATTTTGAAAAATATAAATCCCTTTTATAAAACAAGTCAAACACCATCCTTTTATACAACACTCAAATTACTTGGGAACTCTTTGTGGGATAAAGGTCACCTAACCACATTTGAGGAAACTTGTATATTTGAGGTGGGTTTACCATGTTTGTGGGATAAAGGTCACCTAACCACTTATGTGTATAAACTCACACGTGTGTGTAAGTTGGACGACTTGATTTGGAAACCATGAACTTAGGGTCACCGAAGCATGGGGAACAAAAGGTGTTGATGGGATTAAACATGCCAACTAAGCATAAAGATGTTTAACCGGTCCCATATGGCTAGAAGTTGCAAAGGGTTGCAATTGTCAAACGTTGACTACCTTGTTAATTTAAATAATGGGATAAAGGTCACCTAACCAATATTTAAATGTAACGTTGGATTCTAGATTTTAATTATTAATTGTCTATGAGACGTTAAAGGGTATTAATGATTAAAATTTTAATAATATCGAAAATACTAAAATTGAACTTTGTTAAATTTTGTAGATGGCCGCTAACAATGCAAACCCGATTAACCAAACCGTCCTTAACCTATCACTAAGAACCATCCTTGAAAAGGATCGTCTCAACCATAACAACTTCATGGATTGGTTTTGAAACTTGAGAATTGTTCTCAAGCAAGAGAAGATATCCTATGTGTTGGACGATCCTATTCCCGATCAACCCGACGAGGAAGATGTAGAAGCCTACAATGATTGGGTCAAGTATACCGAGGACTCCATGCAAGCCTCTTGCCTCATGTTGGGAACTATGATTCCCGAGATTCAAAAGGACTTTGAACATCATGGGGCATACGACATGATTACCCAATTGAAGGAAATGTTCCTACAACAAGCAAGGGTAGAACGCTTCGAAACGGTTCAAGCGCTTCATGCATGTCGGATCGAGGAAACCCAATCGGTCTCATCTTGTCCTTAAGATGAAAAGCCACATTGATCGCCTCGAGAGGCTCAATTGTCCCGTCTCTAAAGAGTTGGCTACGGATTTGATCCTCAACTCTTTAACAAAGAAATTTGAGAGTTTTGTTATGAACTATAACATGAATGGATGGGACAAGACCATTGGTGAGCTTCATGCAATGCTCAAAACGGCCGAAGCGGGAATGGGTAAAAAGGCTTTACCCGTTCTAACGATCAATGAGGGAGGCAAGAAGGGACATCACTCCGACTCCAAGGCAAATGTTGCCAAAGGAAAGGGGCACGTCAAAGGGAAGGGAAAAAGAAAGGCTAAAGCAGAACCACCAAAACCAAAAGAGAAGAAGGCAAAGGTTGCCACGAGCGATCCATGCTTTGAGTGTGGAGAGATAGGACATTGGAAAAGGAATTGTCCAACCTATCTCAAAGAGTTGAAAAACAAGAGGGATGCAGGGCAAACCTCAGGTACAATCTTTATGATACATATTGATCTAAATGTTATTTCTTCTAACACATGGGTATTAGATACCGGATGTGGAACTCATATTTGCAATTCGTTGCAGGGGTTCAAAAGAAATAAGCATTACAAGAAGGGAGACACTAGTCTCTTCATGGGCAATGGAGCAAAAGTTCAAGTTGAAGCCTAAGGAGACTATGTTTTAAAACTTCCAAGTGGTTTGGAAATATGTTTGAAAAATGTTTTGTATGCTCCTAGTTTGACTAGGAACATTATTTCTGTTTCCCTTTTAAGACAATATGGATTTGACTTGAAGTTTGTGAACAATGAAATTTATGCTTTGATGAATGACATGTTCTACTTTAAAGCTACGCCTTCAAATGGTATTTATGAATTGGTTCATGATAATACATCATTTGATAATTCGATGTACCAAACAAACACCAAGAAACTCAAAATGGATTTGAGTGAGACCTATCTTTGGCATTGTCGTCTTGGTCATATAAACAGAAATCGCATGCAAACACTTCAAAAGAATGGTCTTTTGGAAACAAATGAAATTGGTTCATTTGATACATGTGAATCTTGTTTACAAGGTAAAATGACCAAGAAACCCTTTAGTGGCACAAACCAAAGGGCAAAAGATTTATTAGGCATCATACATTCGGATGTATGTGGTCCTTTTAAGCCAATGACTAGGAATGGTGAAAGATACTTCGTAACATTTACCGACGACTTCAGTCGTTATGGTTATGTGTACTTGTTAAGACACAAAGATGAAGTTTTTGAAACATTCAAAATCTTCCAAAACGAAGTAGAGAATCAACTCACCAAGACAATCAAAGTTCTTCGTTCCGATAGAGGAGGTGAATACCTTAGTGATGCTTTTCAAGATCATCTTAGGAGTTGTGGGATCATCTCACAACTTACTCCACCTGGAACACCACAACATAATGGTGTGTCTGAGAGGAGGAATCGAACTCTATTGGATATGGTTCGATCTATGATGGCTAGAAGCACATTACCTCTATCATTTTGGGGTTACGCTTTGCTCTCCGCGGCTCGTATATTAAATATGGCCCCAACCAAGAAAGTGGATAAGACACCTTTTGAAATATGGCATGGAACGGTTCCATCATTATCATATTTGAAGGTATGGGGTTGTGATGCTTATGTGAAGCAATACACCCCAAACAAGTTAGAAGTACAATCCATTAAGTGTATCTTCGTAGGATATCCTAAAGATGATATAGGATATTATTTCTATGATCCAACAGAGCAAAAGGTATTTGTTGCTCGAAAGGGTAAGTTCTTGGAGGATAAGTTCCTTATGGAAGGAACTAGTAGAATAGTGGAACTTGATGAGGATCAAGAACCACAAGTCGATACACGTTTGGTTGATACTAGCACTCATCAAGAGGTTGTTGAAAATGATTAAATGGTTGATCAACATACACAAAACGTTCGCAGATCTGGTAGAATTAGTAATCCACCTGAAAGATATGGATTTTTCATGGATGGATGCTATGTGGTAGATTCAGATGAACCAACCACATACCATGATGCAATGTCGAAATCCGATTGCGACAAATGGCTTGAGGCTATGAACGTAGAGATGCAATCCATGTATGACAACCAAGTTTGGGAATTGGTTGTGCCACCTCTTAACTCCAAAGTAGTTGGAAGTAAGTGGGTTTTCAAGAAGAAAACAGATATGCATGGTAACTTGGATACTTATAAAGCGAGACTTGTAGCAAAAGGTTTCACTCAAACTCAAGGGGTTGATTATGATGAGACCTTCTCGCCAGTGGCAATGCTAAAGTCGATTAGGATATTATTTGCCATAGCTGCATATTATGACTATGAGATTTGGCAAATGGATGTCAAAACGGCTTTCCTCAATGGACATCTTGATGAAGATGTCTATATGGTTCAGCCTGAAGGTTTTGTCGATCCAAAACATCCTAAGAAAGTGTGCAAGTTAAAGAAATCAATCTATGGATTGAAACAAGCATCGAGAAGTTGGAATCACCGTTTTGATGAAGAGATTAGGAATTTTGGGTTCATCAAGAACGGCAATGAAGCTTGTGTGTATAAGAAAGCTAGTGGGAGCACTGTCACTTTCTTAGTATTGTATGTCGATGACATTCTACTATTTGGAAATGACATTCCAACCATGGAAGGTGTAAAAGCCTGGCTTGGAAGATGTTTTTCCATTAAAGATCTTGGAGAAGCTGCCTATATTTTGGGAATAAAGATCTATAGGAATAGATCAAGGCGCTTGATAGGTTTAAACCAAAGTGCATACATTGGAAAAGTCTTGAAAAGGTTCAAGATGGAGAACTCTAAGAAAGGTTTGGTACCTATTCAAAAGGGGACAATTTTGAATGTGACTCAATGTCCAAGCTCAAAGGATGAGCAAGAAAGAATGAAAGGAATCCCATATGCGTCTGCTATAGGATCCATAATGTATGCAATGATATGCACAAGACCGGACGTGTCATGCGCCTTAAGCATGACAAGTAGATACCAGCAAAATCCAGGTAACAGTCATTGGATGGCTGTTAAGAGCATATTGAAATACCTTAGAAGGACTAAGGATATGTTTCTAATATATGGATCTGGTGAAGAGGAACTCGTTGTAAAAGGTAACACGGATGCGAGTTTCCAAACTGATCGAGATGGTTCTCGATCACAATCTGGGTATGTCTTCATTTTGAATGGAGCTGCAGTCTCTTGGAAGAGCTCGAAGCAGGATGTTGTAGCATTGTCCACTACAGAATCAGAATACATCGCCGCCTCATTGGCAGCACAAGAAGCTGCGTGGTTAAAGAAGTTCATTGCTGACCTAGGGGTAGTCCCTACCATTCAAGACCCCCTAGAGATCTTTTGTGATAACGAGGGTGCGATTGCTCAAATCAAGGAACCTCGTGCACATCAAAAGACTAGGCACATTGAGCGGAGATTCAACTACATAAGGGATGAAGTTGAAAAAGGAAAGATATGTATTCGCAAAGTTCACACCGATCAAAACATTGCGGATCCACTCACGAAGCTCCTTGAACGGCCAAAACATGAGGGTCATACTTGTGCCTTAGGACTTCGGTATTCTAGTGATTGGATTTGATCTATTTTGTATTTGGATATTGGAACAATTGTTATTTTAACTCTTTTATGGTATTTTGAGTTATGTTCCATTTTAGCATGTTTAAATCCGTGAATAAATTAATTATTCTAAATGTCCGTAGTCGATCATACTTGTGGGAACAAATATGAATGTAAGACTATTATGAACTTGGATTGGTGGATATTCATTAGGTATGAATATAGAGCAAAGTGTTGCTGCCAAAGTTCATAGATATTTGTGGGATACAAATATTGGACTGACCCGCTCTCAAATGTTACTGCATGGAATCATTTATGATTGATCATAAGTAAATTTGAGCAAAGGCGAATATCATAGTATCCTCTGACCTGAGATACATATTGGGTCTTGATATTCACCAAATATTATGCCTTGACTTAGTTCTTCGCTGTCTGTAATAAGATAGTACATAAGACTAAGCTCAGGTATGGTACGAGGTGATTGTGAGAGACGTATGTAGTCAAGAAGGGATTTGTTCCTCTTATTCGTTGAGAGTAAGATGTCTAAGGCCTGATTAAGATTTCGTTACTGGCCTGCCTAGATCTCAACGCGGAAACGATACCATTTGGGTGATCGTAGATCGACTGACCAAGTCTGCACATTTTCTGGCCATCAAAGAAACGGATAAGTTTTCTACTCTTGCAGACATTTATCTAAAGTAGTGTCAAGGCACGGAGTGCCAACCTCTATTATATCTGATCGTGACGCGCGTTTTACTTCTGAACTGTGGCAAGCAATGCACAAGTCCTTTGGCTCACGTTTAGATATGAGCACCGCTTATCACCCACAGACGGATGGGCAATCTGAACGCACCATCCAAACTTTGGAAGACATGTTTAGGGCATGCGTAATCGACTTCGGCAATGGCTGGGAAAAACACCTCCCGTTAGTGGAGTTTTCATATAACAACAACGACCACACCAGCATCCAAGCCGCTCCGTTCGAGGCATTGTACGGACGCAAATGCCGATCACCTCTCTGTTGGGCAGAAGTTGGTGACAGCCAAATCACTGGCCCAGAACTTGTAGTAGATACAACCGAGAGAATTGCTCAGATACGGCAACGAATGGCGGCAGCTCGTGACCGTCAGAAAAGCTATGCTGATAAGCGAAGAAAGCCACTCGAGTTCCAGGTTGGGGATCAGGTGCTACTCAAAGTCTCACCTTGGAAAGGAGTAGTTCGTTTTGGCAAACGAGGCAAACTCAATCCGCGCTATGTCTTACCATTCGAAATCATTGAGAAAATTGGCAAAGTCGCTTACAAGTTGAATTTACCTGAAGAACTCAGCGGAGTTCACAACGTATTCCACGTGTCAAATCTGAAAAAGTGTCTGTCAGATGAGACCCTCATAGTTCCCTTAAAGGAGCTCACAATCGACGACCAGTTGCGATTCGTCGAGGAACCAGTTGAAATCACAGACCGAGATGTTAAGATTCTCAAGGGTACTAGAATACCTATTGTTCGAGTTCGTTGGAACTCCCGTCGTGGCCCAGAGTATACATGGGAACGAGAAGACCAAATGAAACTCAAGTATCCCCAACTGTTTAAGAAAAACGCAACCACTACTGAGGCTGAAGCTATTGCAGAATTTCGGGACGAAATTCCAAATCAACGGGGGGATGATGTGACACCCCAGGAAAATCAGGAAAACAACGCAACTTAGCTAGCTTCCTCAGTAACCACGCGCTAAATTTCGGGACGAAATTCTCTTAACAGGGGGAGAATGTGACAACCCTCAAAATTCCATGTATTCCGTACAATTTATTAATGATAATTAATGTGCTTGACGACTGTGTGGAATTACGTAACTGCTTTCTGATATATGTGTTATATTTACATGCGCCTGTTAACACACTAGTAATGTACGGAAAAGTCATTAAATGGTCCGTTATGATTTCCTAAGTGTTAGAAATTAAAAACATTACAAAAATATATATATATATATATATATATATATATATATACGAAACTTTACGGTTTAATTAAGCACTTTAACGGAACTGTGTCAAACCGAACAACCGGACATTACCCGGAACACCAAAATATTGTTAAAAATGTTGTCAATGACATTGTTTTTCCTTTTCTGAGCTAGTTATGGTCCCCGAGCACTATAACACACTACACAATACATATAACACATAACAACACATAACCTCCCACTAACAAGTTACTTACCATTTAATTTACAAACTACCCCCCCCCTATGGTGACCGTCCCCTAGGGACCCCCACATGACAAGATCTACATATACTTCTTAATATCTTCTCTAATCTTCCTTGAGATTATGAAAGATCTTAATTTGATTCATGTATGTACTTTGAGAAACACAAGACTTGCTCTTAACACCCCACTAAATCACCTACTTACCATAACAACTTACACTTAACCCCCCCCCCCCCCATTGTAATTTTCGGTCATGAGCATGGGCCACCTTAAGATTTTGTAATCTCCCATAAAAATCTCTAGTACTCTTCCATAAGATTATGCCTTGGAACTTGAGGGATCTTGTTAGTACTAAGGGGGACATAATAACTAATGGGCCAAGAGATTTGAGTTATAAGTAAGCACCGTCTTCTTCACCTCTCACCACTCAACAACTCTCCCCTTTCCCACTCCATAGCTTCGGCCAAAATCCCCTATACACCACCATCCATTTTCGATCTTCATCCAAGTATTCCAAGCTCACAACAAGGTGTAGGAAGGTGAACAACAAAGCTCGGTGCTCTCGGAAGTGGAAGGACCGCTCTCGTTTTCTTTTAACCACCACTTTTACGCCTTGTTTCTCCCCTAGCCTTGTGCTAGTAGTAAGTATTCTAAATCACTATCTTGTTCTTGATTTTAGTGGTTAATAGATGTTTGTATGATGAAATATGAAGAACACTAAATAGCATAACATAAACTCTTGAACAATGGATGAATAAGATGGATAAAGAAAAGTTATGTGTGTAAATCATGTAGATCTTGTATGGTTATGATTATTGGTTGATTATCTGATGTTTTTCTGATTAATATTAATGATTGATGTTGTTGTGGTCACTAAACATGATTAACGGAATCAATCGAACACAAGTAAGTAAGTTAATGAGTGAAAACAGAATCTGTCCCGGTTTTACAGCCAACTTCAGTTGGCTGTAAACAGGTCATAAACTCTACGGAAAACTGATATTTTGAGTCTAAAACGTGTTATTATGAAATACGGTTCTAATGGCACCGGAATCGTAATTTTTGGACTTCGTTTACTATTTTTAAAGCATCTTTCCGTAACAGCAGCTAGAGCTGCAATTTTTCTGCTGAAAAAGTGCGTCTTGTTTTCTGTTATAACTTGCAATCTTTGTGGAGTCTGATCTCGAAATTTATACCATAGCTGACCACCGATGTATTTGTAATTACCCCACTGAAATTTTGTAAATCGGACGCTCGATGAATTTTAAATAAATTATCTCGTGGACTGTGGTCAGAAAAATATAAATCTGAGTTCAGTCCGGAAAATGAATTTTTTTAAAATATTGGTAATGAACCGGACCCCGATATTTTTACACAATAAAATTTGGAACGTTTAAGACATCCTGTAAAAATTTCGGAATTTTTGGAATAATTTAACTATTTTATTAAAATGTTCGAAAACAGCCGGTTTTGAATATAAATGCTGAAATGACATAAGTTGTGACTTGCGTGTCTAAATGTCGAGTATTGTTGGACTCTGTATGCCCAAGACACATATTAAATTGATGTGGCTAGTACGTTATGATCCAAGTCGGGTCATACCCAACAACAAGCTAGACAAACACCTACAATATTTATTTATGATATGATCAAACAAATAAATATTAACACTTGGAATATTTAGAAATTGGTTTTCTAAATAATTGCACTTGACAAACTAATAAATTATATGGATAATTTATTTTGAGAGAATATTTTATTTTTGTTATTTAATGGGTTAAATAACAATTTTAAAAGATTGCATAAGTCTTGTAAACATGGGATGTCTAATTTTATAAAAGTTATAAAATTAAAAATACAAGACTTGATTTAATAAAATTTGAAAATTTTGGGTGGGAAAACCCCATGTGGGCCGTCCACTTTGGGTGGTTCCAAGATGGTTTATACCAATAAAATTACATGCAATCTTCCAAGAAGGCTCCCTCTTGATTGGGTGAATTGGGAGGTGAACTTCTCTCATCATTAATAAATAAAACCTTCTCTCGTTTTTTTTAAAAAAGATAGAAAAAGGTTCTACAAGTGCAAGAACAAAAACTCTAATTTCTCTCTAAATATTTTCGGCCAAGAGATGATTATTAGAGGGATTTTTGTAAGTTTCAAGTGTAGAAATCCTAGCAATCTCAAGGTGTTTGTTGGAGCTTTCGGGTATGCTAGCTTGAGGCTTTCTCGTTTGGAAGCTACCATTCAAGATTCATCATCATCTTCCATCTCCTTGCTCCTTGAAAGGTTGTTTCTTAAAACACCCTATGGTTGTATTTTGATAGCATGTATGTCATATATGGATCCGATTTTGGGTTTTTGCATTTAAAAGAGTTTTAAATCTTGTAAAGTAACATGTTTTAAATCCTTATTCCGCTGCGTTTTAATTTTATTCGGATAAAATTAGCTTTGATAAACATGTACAAAACCCAACAAGTATGCTATCTGTGAATGATCTAACATGTTATATGTGTTATGTGCACTATCGTATGTTTGATTTTGATTGGGGAATGGATGGGAAACTTGGATGGGCATAAACCGTTAAAGTGATGCATGTTATGTGATAGATACGTGTAGGAACTTTGTGCTCTATTTGGAAGTCACTAAATGACTAACTGGTAATCATATTAGGACGTGATTGACCAACCTTGACCGTTAGCTATATTTGAGCATCTAACCGTGCAAACTGAGGTGAGTTCACGCACTCTCTAAGGCATGGGATTCCCGGTGGTTTGGGAATGGGTTAAAGAATTAAAACTAAATCAACATATCCTCCTTGGGTAGGATATGTACGGCCATCCTCCATAGATTGGATGCCATTATTAATCCTACGAATTCTCCTGGTGCAGAATACGTACGTTCGTCCTCCTTGGGTAGGACAACAACTTTAAAAACTAGCTAGACAAAACTCTATCATGAAGTCCCTCAATTTATATCGACTTAATCGCCGAGGCCAATGGCGAGCAGGTCATCAGTTAATAGCGCTATTAGGTTTAACAAACCTCACACCGTGCCGTTCGGACGGGCGTGTACTAATGGACTAAGGCAAACTGTCAATGATGATAGAACATTGACGTAGGGCACAACTATTGTTCGTCAGTTGTCGATATGTACGGTCTAGTAGTTCACATGGGGAAGCCCCCACTAATTATGGATATGGTTTGGGTAATAAAAGGAACTAGTTAAACATTCTTTCAACTATGGGGTAACCCCCACGGCAAATAAGCCAACGAAAGACAAACCATGTTTTCGGAAACAACTTAAAACTAAACAACCAATCGTGAACTCACTCAACTTTGTTGTTGACTCGTTGTTACATGTCGCCAGATGGAGCTTGCACGAGGAGGAGGTTGTTGTGGAATACGGATTGTTATGTCCCGTACTAAACATCTAAACCTTATGAACTTATTAAACCTACGTTTTGGACTTTAAACTTATGAACTATGGAACTTATGTTTTAAACTTACGTTTTATGCTTCCGCTGTTAACTTAAAGTTGGTTACTGTCTTATGGCCACCAATTGTATTGTGGTTGATATTACTTACTTAATTACATTGTTCAATATGATTGGTGGCTCGATCCTGGTCATGTCACACCTCCAAGCGGTAATACTCCGCATGGTGGATTTTGGGGGTGTGACAGTTGCTGCTGAGGCTCTTGTTTCACAACCCTGTTTGGGCACATGTTGGCGAAATGGTTCGGGTTGCCACATGCAAAGCAGGCTCTGGCTTTGACTTCGGGTGCCGGAGGAGCTTGTTGACCCTGTGGGGCAGTGAGTAGAGCTTGATTGGCAGGAGCTTGACGAATACGGCAGTTGGCAGTAAAATGGCCGTATACGTTGCAATGAGCACAAAAGCGGCAAGGAATTGCAGTCGGTTGGTGGTAGGTGCAAGTAGGGCAGAGCGGATGTGGCCCAGTGTATGCACGCTTTGCAGGTGGTGCATTAGCCACAGGCGCCGCTACTTGATGATGTTGGGCTGGTACTGATTGAACTGGTGCAGCAGTGATCGCACAGTTCTTGTTGCTGGAGCTGTTCTTTCTCTTGTTCTTCTTCTTGTTGCTTGATGAGGTGGGTTCAACAGTCGGTGCGGTGGCGGTAGCTTGATGTAGATGCTTCGAAGTCTTATCCCAGACACTAGCCTTAACCCGCTTGTCGTTGATCTTAGCGGCCAGTAGATAAGTTTGCTCGATCGTCGTAGTCTTAGCAGCTTGCACGAAATCAGCAACGCAGTCGGGTAGGGCCCGGATGTACTTCTTGATTGCCATATTTGGAGTCTTGACTTGGTCGGGACAGATAATGCTGAGCTGTTTGAAACGAGCAGTGAGACCAGCATTGTCACCGTCTTTTTGCTGTATGTGCCAAAATTCATCTTCTAGCTTTTGACGCTCGTGAGGAGGGCAGAATTCCTCTAGCATAACTTCCTTGAGCTCGTCCCACAACAGACCGTAGGCTGCATTGTTCCCTCGCTTGTTGCTCTCGGCCGTCCACCAGTCTAGTGCACGGGACTGGAAAACGCCGGTAGCATTCAGAGTTCGAAGGTCATCAGGGCAACCACTCTGTCGCAGAGTAACCTCAATGGAATCAAACCAGTGAAATAATGCAGTGGGACCTCCTTCGCCAGTGAATTCTTTTGGCCCACAAGACTTAAATTGCTTGAAGCTGAAAGGCCTTGCAGTAGCTTTAGGAGCTTCGGTTCTCGATTCCTCAGACGATTTGCTGGCATTCTCATAAACATCACTCAAGGCCTTTGCTACACTTTTAGCGATAATGGAAGCAAGGCGTTTGTCTCTCTTTTCTTAACGAGAAAGTGCGTGACGGGATCCAGACGACATTGTCTGCAATAGACATCGCCACGGAACTCAACACATTGTATTCGAATCTCACCTCACACGTTTACTAATTACTAAAGCTCGGTAACACGTACATTTACGTAAACACATAGCACATAGAGCACAAATCACATAAGCACGTAGAGCACATAATCACATAGTACCTAAGCACGTAGAGCAAAGAAGCAGGGAAGCACATACGCATTTAATCACTAAGGGTAGTCAGAAAACAGAAACCTATTATTCGAAGTCGGCGATTGCTCGAGAGTAGCGTAGTATAAACGTACGTCGTAGCATAGGTTGTCCATAATTCAACGATTTGTTAGCAGTTTGAGATAGAAAGGCAGTGCGAGTCGTGCGTTTCGATCGAGTGAAAGCGAAATTGAACAAATACACAAAATTTTACACACTTATAAAATCGACGAATTATCAAAGTCAACAGTTGCGTGTTCAGAGTTTGAAATATAAAACTCGGGAGATTGACTGTCTGCAGCTAGTAGACTTCGACTAACCAAAGCGATTCACATTTGACCTTCAGGACTATGCTTCGGCCTCGATTCTTGGGCGTTGGCACCCATCCCGTTGGTCTTATTGTGACTTTAGGTCGTTGGAGTCCGTCGAACTTTGGCGAGAGTTTTGTAAAATGTGCGGAACAGGTTGTCAAGGTTAGGGTTTCACCCCTGGCTTAACAACTTCGTCCTTGTTTTTAATAAAATTGAGGAGATTATTCATCAAAATATGGATTTCACTCCTGATTTGGTATAATTCTCCTCGTTTGTAGTAAAAATGCGGGTGGATGAAGCAACTTTAGTCGAGAGTTCGCGGTTTTCACACCTATTCTCGACTTTTATTGGCCATTCATAATTGAAAATTCAAGCGTGGCGATAGTGTAGAATAAGTGAGAATAGCGAGTGATAGTAGTGAGTTCATGCACATTCCCTAACGGATACGCACAAGTCGGTCTGTTGGTTCTTAACTATAGTCTAGGTTTCTAATACTTCGACCCGGACTAGGTCGAGTCTTGCCTAATTCCCTATAGTTATGGCTCTGATACCAATCTGTCACACCCCAACCGATGACGGAATCATCAGGGCATGGCGCTGAGCGAAACCGATTGTCCAGAAGTTTCCATAACAACTATCATTACCATTCAATTCAAATTAACATGTCCCATACCATGTCTCAAACAGTAAACAAATTATTACAGATAAAATCTAGGCAAATGTTCTGTTCCGACAACTCAGATTTAAACATAGGTAATTTATTTGTTGGTTTCTATGACCTCTTTTCCTAGCTTCGATTTCATCACAGCACAGAGAGCATCCTAGACCTTTCCTAGCCTCAAGTTCACAGCATGCTAAACATGTAAACTTCCTAAGCACCTGTCACATACGTTAAAATAAAGTCAATACATAAAATGTAAAGGTGAGCACACAAGTTTGATAATAGCATATAGAGTTCGAATTCGTTTACGCATAACCAGCACGTACACATAGTGAAATAAAGCACGTTAGTTATCGACATAGATCCATCGATACCAATGACTGTGGGTTGACTGCCCGAGGCAGTTCACAATACATGATTACCACTGTAATCCATGCAAGTAAAAGATCCTTAACAACCCCCACGTGAACGGGTACTGAGTCCAAACTATAGTACTATCGTTGCTAAGGCAGGTAGACAGCATTCCATGTGTAAACATAACAAACAAGCATTCATAAGCCACGTATAACATGCATTAACGGTTAGCGTTCAAATAGTTTGAGTAGTGTGATAGTTTTAGTTTGAATATTCGTAACGTATGTAACACCCAAAAGTGCTTAGAGCAAAAAGGGATCGAGTATACTCACAGCGATTAATGGATTGAAGGGAGCGCTTAGCGAGTAAGATTAGCCTGAATAGATTAGGTAGCATAACGATAAGTGAAGCGTAAAACGGAAAACAAGTGTTGGAGGGTCGGACAGCTGGTCGATCGGACGGTAGTTCGATCGGACGGCTGACCGTTCAGTTGAAAGTCCGTTCGGTCGGTAGGCCGATCGGATGGCCATTCGAGTGGATTATTTCTTCCTTTTAAAAAGGATGTGTTTGTGTATGATGGTTTGACTTTTGAAGTTTTCGTTGTAACATTTGAAAACATTGAACTACCTTTACCTTTCAGGTCGGTCGATCGGACGGTTGTTCGATCGGCCGACAACTCGATCGGTTAGGCATTTAAATGAATTGCAATGTTTAGTCTTTGGGTCGGACAGGTGTTCGATCGGACAGGTGTTCGATCGGACAGGTCAACTAGTCAAAGACTTTAAATGAAATGTAAAGTTGTCACACCCTGGCTTTGCGGAAGCGTGGTTAATTTGGTGTGACTTCTTAATACCATAGCTTAACCATAACAAAGCTATATGAAATAAAATCATGCAAGATCATCCATTTGATTAAGTTTTAATACCAGAGTAACACAACATTGTCTTAGAGACTTACAACCTCATAACATAAAACATTGTCTTAAATAACATAAACACCGACATGAAATAAACGCAGTTTAAGATTTGTGACTTGTCCAGGAAAGAGTCACATTTCCTAAACTGGGATGACCTTGGAACCCTTATGCAGCGGGAAAACATAACATACCGCGCCAGATCTTTAATTTCCTGAAATACATGTAAGTTGAAAAATCAACAATAATGTTGAGCGAGTTCATGTGTAGGTGAGTAAATAAACCTTTGTGAGTATAAAAATCCTGGTATGTAGCAAATAAGGAAAAAGAGATCACCAACGGTTTGCAAGGCCATTGATATATGTGAAGTGCAAGTAGGAAGACTCAAACCTAGCAGATTTAGCGTTGGGTACAAAGTCACTCCAAGGTCCGTTCTGTTGGGCCTTCCAGAGGTCCGTTCTGTTGGGCCTAGAGTTGGGCTCGCTACACCCAGATAGATCTACCGCTTACGTCCCTCGGTCCTACCATGAGGATTAATGGCCTCCAGTTTCTGCCTACCCACTCACATGATCTAAGTAGTAAACCTCCTTACGCTAACCATACCATGTATAATGTACTTATAATCAAAGTAACATGTATTTCACCCCTGCAGTTAAGAAAACTGAAAACAGTTAGAGAAAAGGGGGACATGAACTCACAGTGGTGCGTCTCTACCAAGTATGCCTCCAAATCAATCAGCTGTATGACGACCTACACGTGCTAACTCTATTAGACGGACGGTCGTGCCTTAGCTTTATGGTTTAAGTTTTTGGGAAATAGTTAGGCAACTATTTCGTGTTTACGTTCTGTATACTTGGTAGTTATTCTCCTTCCCAAGGATGGGGGATTTAATACATGTGTGTTCGTAACATTCAGACTTCACTATTAAGTCTCACTTAATATATTTTATTTCCACTTCAAAATATGAATATTCTTCTCAAAAATATTATATTTTCATACATGTGATTTTCCCCAAAATAATACTTAGTAATATTATTTTTACTCTAAAAATAATATTTACGTAGTTCACCAAAATAATCATAAACACTTATACAAGTGCTGTTGTGAAAAATATATACTAAATATATTTATGTATCACGTTTTATTTTGTGAAATCCCACCTCCGATATTTTATAAATAAAGCCGTGGCGAAATTCATAGTTCGAAAACAAGTCGACAAGTATCTCTAACACTTATAGTGAAAATAATTCCAAGTGTTAGGTTTTTAGAAAAATTTCGCCAGAGTTTCCTCTGTAACTGGAGGTGGCCACGCTTTCAAGCGTATCATTTTCTTTTATAAATCAAACCAACAATCTTCTTATTCAATCAAAACCATGTTCAAATCACAAACTAGTCAAAATATGTATATAAATCGCATAAACTTCATGAACTTGTGGTTTATCCAAACTGTGAAGTAAATCTCATTACTTTTAGTGGATCTTTATATAAAACAATCCGATTTTGTAAAAACCTCGTTTTTATGGAAGTTCCGTCTTTACAACTTCTCGTCCACTTTTACAAAAATAGTTATTTCGTCGAAACTTTGTGTTACACAAGTGTTTACACACTTGTGTGTTCTAAAAACCATTCTTGTTAGTGTAAGATCCGTCTTTTAAAGTATGATTTCTTTAACGCTTGGTCCTTTGAAAATACCACTTGCAGATACATAGATCTGCCAGTTTTAAACACTATTGTACAAGCTAAAACACTTTTACACAAGTTCATGATTCGTGTGTGGTGGAGTTTCACCCTTTAACCCTTGTTCTATTCAAAACAACCTTATGTCATGATTCGTGATCATGACCAAACCAGGTTAAGTGATGATCCGAGCTACCACAACATAGATTGGGTCTAAATAATCACAAATTTCAATTACTACAACATTTACACAACATATGAGCTTTTATCCAACACTTATAGCATTTTTAGTAGACTTTAAAGTATCATCTTGTAAGATTTCGAGTTTTAACCGTTACAAATCGTATTAACCACTTTAAAATAGTTCAAGAAGGTGATTTAAGCAACATACCACTAGCTCGAGGGTAGGGAAGAATCTATGCGAAAAACGCGTGGATAAAAGCAAGATAAAGAGGTCCTTCGCCTTCCGATTGCACCAAGCTTCCTAATATGCGACCCTTAACACTTGTAGATGCTTGGAATGTGATGATGGAAATCGAAAGGTGGTGGTGGTGTTGCTTGTGTCTTCGGTCGAGAATGAGCAGGAGAGGGAGAGAGTGTGTTGGTGAGTTGTGGTGAAATGAAGGTTATGGTGTGCTTATGCTAGATCTTATAGACAAATCATTCAAAGATTAACCAAAGGTCCCAATGTCTAATTGATATTAGACAAGAAAGATTTAAATAATCAAGCAAGTACCAAGGGTGTCCCCCAAGGGGACGATTCGGTTAACAAGGGGGGGGGGGGGTCCTAGTCCAATTCTAACCAATAGTTAGGTTTATTAGTTGGGTTAAGTAAGGTAGTTAAGTGCTTAACCCGGTTAGTGGTGTGTCATGCGTTACAAAGGGTGTTAGGGTAATCAGGGACCCTAACTGGCTCAGAAAAAGATAAATAATGAAAATAACAATATTTTCATGTTCCGGGTATAGTCCGGTTGTTCGGTTGGATAGTAATCCGTTAAAGTGCTTAACAAAGCTTAAAGTGTCGTTACTACCCTTTTTAGTGACACAACTCATTTCTGACACTTTGGAAAGTGTCTAGTAATATTTTTCTCATGTTTTGGCACTTTATTAGTTAGCTAAAAGCTGAATTATTATGTAAAGTGCTGAGTTTTGTGCTTAGAGCCCGTTTTAGGCACATCCAGTCATTGTGACTTATTCCTAGAGACGCAGTTCTACAACCCTTATATCCCTACACTCACCACTAGTGTAGCAAAATATTTCTGGCTCATACAGGCCTTAGAGGCAGTGTTTGCCTGATGCTGGCTTTATCAGCATGTTCAATAGGTTATCCGTTATAGTGCTACTGTGCTTTTTGTGCATCATGTTTGTCACTAAGGTTCAGTCATGTAAATAATGTAGTGACAGCAAGTAAAGTATGATGCAAGTAAGTACATGTATCAGTGTTCAAGTAGCAGTTTATTCACAAGTTCAAGCAAGCACAGTAATTAAGCAATAATTAATTATTAATCAAGTTGTACGGATACCTGGTTTAGTGAGGGTTGTCACATTCTCCCCCCGTTAAATAAATTTCGTCCCGAAATTTAAGTTCTGCTTGTAGATGCAGGGTTCTTAGGAAAAAGGTGGGGGTATTTCTCTTTCATCCGGTCGTCACGCTCCCAGGTGTACTCAGGACCGTGTCTGGCATTCCAACGAACTTTGACGAGCTTGACACTGCTCCGGCGGGACTTGTTTATTTTCCAATCCGTAACCTCCACCGGTTCTTCAACGAAATGGAGCGTGTCGTCAACATGGATCTCGTCGATGGGAATGGCAATGTCATCTTGAGTTGGACTTTTCTTCAGGTTGGATACATGAAATGTATCGTGGACTGAATGGAGTTCAGCAGGTAGGTCCAACTTGTATGCTACTAGTCCTATTCTTTCCAAAACTCTGAAAGGACCAATGTAGCGCGGATTTAACTTCCCACGCTTTCCGAAGCGTGCCACACCCTTCCAGGGTGAAACTTTCAATAACACCATTTCTCCAACTTGGAATTCCACATGTTTCCGGTTTGGATCCGCATAGGCCTTCTGTCTGTGGCGAGCTGCTTCGATGCGTTTAAGAATCTGCGCAATCTTGTCTGTCGTCTCTTGGACGATTTCGGGACCAGCAAGCTGCCTATCACCTGCGTCAGCCCAACATAAGGGTGATCGGCACTTGCGTCCGTAAAGGGCTTCAAATGGCGCGACACCAATACTGGTGTGGTAGCTGTTGTTGTACGAAAATTCGACTAAAGGCAAATGCTTGTCCCAGCTACCGCCCAAATCCATAACACACGCTCTCAGCATGTCTTCCAAAGTCTGTATCGTTCGCTCGCTCTGACCGTCAGTTTGCGGATGAAACGCAGTGCTCAGATTCAATTGCAATCCAAACGCTTCTTGGAAGGATTGCCATATCCTTGACACAAACCTTCCGTCTCTATCAGAAATGATTGAGAGAGGCACTCCATGACGTGCAACGATTTCTCTCATGTAAATTTCGGCCAACTTGCTCGTATTATCCTTCTCTCTGATAGGTAAGAAGTGTGTTGGCTTTGTTAATCGATCCACTATTACCCAAATAGTGTCATGGCCTCTTGGCGTTCTTGGCAATTTCGTAATAAAATCCATGGAGATTTGTTCCCATTTCCACTTGGGAATCTCAGGTTGTTGCAGAAGTCCTGAAGGCTTCTGGTATTCGGCCTTAACCTTGGCGCATGTTAAACATTTGCTCACATACACAGCAACATCGCCTTTCATCCTAGGCCACCAATAATAATCTTTGAGATCTTGGTACATCTTATCCGCTCCCGGATGGATAGAGTACCGTGACTTGTGAGCTTCATCGAAAATAACCTTCCTTAAATCTCCAAACAAAGGAACCCAAATCCTTTTCCCAAAACATAGCGTTCCTTCCTCGTTTGGTACCAGTAGCTTCTCCATCCCACGGAGATATTCTTCTTCAAGGTTTCCTTCCTTGAGAGCTTCTTTCTGCGCGGCACGAATGTGCAAGGAAAGATCGGTTTGAATAATCATTTCTAAAGCTCTAACCCTTATGGGCTTGATCCTCTCCTTCCGACTTAGGGCATCGGCGACCACATTCGCCTTCCCTGGATGATATTTTATCTCGCAGTCGTAATCGTTCAGCAACTCAACCCATCGTCTTTGCCTCATATTCAGCTCCTTCTGGTTGAATATGTGCTGAAGGCTCTTGTGATCTGTAAAGATTGTACACTTTGTACCATAAAGGTAGTGTCTCCAGATCTTTAGTGCAAATACCACTGCGCCAAGTTCCAAATCATGTGTGGTATAGTTCTTTTCATGCACTTTCAGTTGGCGCGATGCGTAAGCAATAACCTTTTGGCGTTGCATCAACACACAACCCAATCCTTGACGTGAGGCGTCACAGTATACCACAAAATCATCTGTACCTTCCGGTAGTGCTAAGATTGGCGCATTGCAGAGCTTATCCTTCAGTATCTGGAACGCTTCTTCCTGTTTGATTCCCCAATCAAACTTCTTATCTTTATGGGTGAGGAGCGTCAATGGTTGAGCGATTTTTGAGAAATCCTCAATGAACCTTCGATAGTAGCCAGCCAAACCCAAGAATTGTCGAATCTCGGTTGGCGTCTTTGGTGTTTCCCAATTCTTAATCGCTTCGATCTTTGTTGGATCCACGTGGATTCCATCTCCATTTACCACGTGTCCAAGGAATTGGACTTCACGTAGCCAAAATTCACACTTAGAGAACTTGGCATACAACTGTTCTTTCTTCAGCAACTCCAAAATAGCTCTTAAATGCTGTTCGTGCTCAGCCTTTGTTCTTGAATAAATCAAGATGTCGTCGATAAACACAATCACGAACTTGTCCAAGTACGGCTTGCAAACTCTATTCATCAAATCCATAAAGACTGCAGGTGCGTTTGTCAAACCAAACGGCATAACAAGGAACTCGTAGTGTCCATAACGAGTTCTGAAGGCTGTCTTCGGGATACTTTCCTCTTGTATCCTTAACTGATGGTATCCAGATCAAAGATCGATCTTTGAATAAAAGCTTGAGCCTTGCAGTTGATCAAACAGATCATCAATTCTTGGCAGAGGATATCTATTCTTGATCGTCAGCTTGTTCAGCTCCCGGTAGTCGATGCACATACGAAAACTACCGTCCTTCTTCTTGACAAACAGGACCGGAGCTCCCCAAGGCGAGAAGCTTGGTCGGATAAAACCTTTGTCTAACAGCTCTTGAAGCTGTGTCGACAGTTCCTGCATCTCAGACGGAGCAAGTCTATAAGCTGCCTTAGCCACAGGCGCGGCGCCTGGAACTAAATCGATGCGGAACTCTACTTGCCTCTGAGGTGGCAGTCCAGGTAAGTCTTCTGGGAAGACTTCTGGGTATTCCCTCACGACAGGGATGTCTTCGATTCTTGGCTCAGCAGCCTTCTTATCCACAATGTGTGCCAAGAAGGCAACACATCCCTTCTGCAAACACTTTCGCGCTTTCAGGCAGCTGATAATTCTTAACGGCGTATCACGCTTCTCTCCGTGAACCACAATTGTTTCGCCATCTTCGGTTGGGATACGAACGATCTTTTCGTGACAAACTATCTCAGCCTTGTTGCCTGATAACCAATCCATTCCTACTACTATGTCAAAGCTTCCCAACTGAACTGGTAGTAGGTCCAAAGCAAACTCACGCTCTCCTAATTTGATCACACAACCTCTGATGACTTCGTTGGCTTCTACTAACTTCCCATTGGCCAATTCGATTGAGTAGGGAATATCTAACTTATTAGCGGCTAAACCAAGCGTATTCATAAATTCTAGCGACACGAAGCTATAATCGGCACCAGTATCAAATAAAACGGATGCATAGCGCTGGTTTACAGGGAACGTACCGGTAACGACATTGGGGTCCTGGCGCGCTTCCCTTGCTTCGATTTGGAACACTCTTCCACGGGCTTGGTTTAATTCTGGACAGTTTTTCTTAAAATGCCCGATATCACCGCAGTTAAAACATCCAAGTCTTTGCCCGTTTCCACCAGCTTGATCATTCCTCTGATTACGATTCACGGCGCCCGCTTGGTTAGCATTGTTGCCTCGATTCTCGTTACCTTCATAGTTTCCTTGTGGGCGATTTCCATTCCCACCCCGGTTGTAATTTCTGTTTCCGAATCCTCCCTGGCCTCCCTGACCAGCAGTGGCCCAACAAGTGTCCTTCAAGTGGCCACGTTTCCCACATGCTTCGCATACTTTTGGCCCGCAACGACCAGAATGGTGGCGTTGGCAGTCGTTGCACTTGGGTTGGGTGCCCATGTATCCCTTTCCTTTCTTCCCTCTACCAGCTGTAACCTGAGCTGGCGTGTCTAATCCTCCTTTCTTAACCACCACACTGGCGCCCTACTTGAAGTTCGAGAACTTCCGTTTGTTACCTCCTGATGACTCGACGTGAGTCTCTGCCTTCTTCGTCTTGATCTCATCAAACTTGTTCAGGCGAATAGCCTCCTCAGTGAGAGCTACGCTCAAATCGATCGCCTCAGTAATGGTCGCAGGCTTGGACGAGGTTACCATGCTTATGATTTGAGGAGCTAATCCCCAAATGAAACGTTCAATCCGCTTGAACTCCGGAGTGACCATGTAGGGTACCACATGCGACAAGTCATGGAACCTTTGAACGTATTCTGCGATCTTTGGACCGTCCATTTTCAAGTGCCAGAACTCAGTTTCCAATCTCTGGATTTCCGCGCGAGAGCAGTACTTTTTGCGCATAAGTTCCTTCAGTTCGGTCCAGGTTAGCGCGTAGGCAGCACCTTCACCAAGTGTCTGCACTTGCAAATTCCACCACGAGAGGGCTCCATCCAAGAATAGCCCTGAGATATAGGTGACTTGCTGATCTAGCGCGCATTTGCTCATGCGAAGAACAGATTCAGTTTTCTCAGCCCAACGAACAAAGGCGACAGCACCTCCTGTGCCATCAAAGTTGACCGGCTTGCAGTCTAGAAACTGCTTGTAGGTGCATCCTGCACATACGTTATAACATACGATGGGCATTAGCATCATTGCTAAAGATATCCAATTAGGTCATGGTATGTCTAAATGACTTAGTATTACCATGAGGTGGATTATTGTTGTTGCCAGTGTTGCCAGAGTTGCTTCCACTAGTCCCTCCTTGAGAGGCGGCGTATTGTGCAATGGCAGCAGCGATAATTTGCTGGAGTTCTGCCTCATTGGTAGGCATGTGTGTCTCACGTCTCGGCGGCATCTTCTAAAAGATGTGTTTACGTCGGTCAGGCCATAGTTATATTACATAAGTCAGGTCATAATTTAGCGTATGTATATAACGATAGTAATAGTACATAACATCTCATGTTATAATCATATCAATCACACAACATCCCATGTCACAAACATCAATCACACAACATCCCATGTCCTAAAATACAAATAACCAAATCAAGCATCAAGTATGATGAGAATGCTGCGATTGCCATATATCGAGACCACATAGTAAGCGTACAAGTACATCACAGTGTCATACAACATCAGTCGACTATGGGCTACATCACCCTAGTCCAAAAATCATATCGAATCAGTGTCAATACATCAAATACATGGCAACAAAAGTCAGAATCATAATGTAGTCTCCAAAAATGTTGTGCAATCAAAAGCATTCGCCGTCTTCTCACCAATGTCTACCTATACGGTACTGAAGAGCTCTACACGGATGGCGGTGGAGGAGGGGGAAAGTGAGTGTAAAACAAGCGGCGCAAATGGAGCCAGTCCTCCTCCATGGCTCTCTGGGTGCGTAAGAATGAAGCAACCTGCTGCTCCAGGGCAAAAAGACGTGCAGCATAGTCTGGTGGTACAGGTCGAGAGGGCTGCAACGGAGAGTGGGTCTGACCCTGGCACTGACACGGCGGCGTCTGAGCTCTCTCAAGCTCCTGAATGCGCTGTGTGTGTGCCTCGTGCTGGGCTACAAAAGACATCAAAACGTCCTCGATAGTATACCCCATGTGGAAAGAATGGTAGGGGTCAGTAGGTGGCATAGCAGAGTGCGGTGCCCAAAGGAATGGCTCACTGGTGGGATCAAAAGGTGCCACATGAAATGGAGAAACAGTGGGAATAGTAGCGGATGGTGGTATAGTAGGGATAGATACCGGTATGTGTCCAAAAGGGTGAGCCGAAGAACCCTCTCCAGCTCGTGCTGGAAGTGTAAACCGAGGAAATGAAAAGGAAGTATCAATGTGACGGGTATCAGGGATCTGAGGGGGAAAAGGTGGGACCTCATCATCAGCCGGAATCCACCCACACTGGGCGTGCTCATCTCGTGGGTCTACATGTGCCTCAAAAAGGGCACGGTCAAACTGAACTGGTATAGGATCATGGTGAGGTGCAACAAGGGGGTCAACTGGTGCATCAGCAATAAGTGGGGGATCAACATGATCAGCAACAATAACATGATCGCCCTCTAACAACGGAGCATCTATAGGATGATCATCAATAGGTGGGTCGGCAACGACAGGCTCAATAATAGGTGCGTCGGCATGAACTGGGTCATGCTCAAGTACTGGGTCAGGAGCAGGGTCTAGTGGCTGCTCGGGCTCATCAAAGGCCATCTCAAAACCAAACTCAGGGTCGATGGGATCAACTGGGTCGACTGGATCCTCCATAGGCTGATCCATGGGTATAAACTCTATATCCTCATCTGGGTCGAATCCTGGGGGAAAGACAGGATCGGAATCCTCCATATCATCATGGTCGAAAGTAAAACTAGGAATAGGGGCAACAGAGGATGCCTGGTCGGGATCTGATCCATGTGAGAAGTGCTGCGCACTCTGGGTGTGTGAAGGTGCGGAAGCCACAAACTCGAAAGAGTCTGGGACCGGTGAGTGAGCAGGTGACTCCTCGGCGGGAGCATCTGCGATCATCAAAAGATCTCCAGCAGCAAGAAGGGCCTCGCCCTGAACCTCATCCTCCAAAGGCTCGTCATCAAAAAGATCGACGTCGTCATCAGCGTCGGCGTCGAGAAGCAAATCATAGGCAGGATAAACAGCTAAGGGTATGGGAGCAGGGATCTCCACTAACGGTAGGTCCCCGGCCAAAGGGCCATCAGTGAGCTCATCAGCACCATCAGGTAAGGCAAAGGGCTGGAAATCATCCTCGTCCGTGCTCGTAACGTCGGATGTGTGAACCTCACGCTCAGAAGACTCTAGGTCGTCCGATACTATAGGTCTAGGTCCTGTGGTGTCTGAATCACCAGTGCCAGAGGTGTCCATGGTGTCTGTAACATAAACACAAATATGCACAAACAGTCAATCATACAATCAAATAATCACATAAGTCACCAAGTAAGCATTCAAATCATTCTCCTAGTCCCACTAGCCAATTTCTCCCAGTCTCTAAGACTGCTCTATCATCTACCTCGACCTCTCAGATCGAGCCTCGGTCTCCAATACCGAGCCTCAGCTTCCAAGACTGAGCCTATTCTTCCTAGTCCAACTAGCCAACTACCTCGATCTCTCAGACCGAGCCTCGGTCTCCAATACCAAGCCTCAGCCTCCAAGACTGAGCCTACCCTTCCTAGTCCAACTAGCCAACTACCTCGATCTCTCAGACCGAGCCTCGGCCTCTCAGACCGAGCCTCAGCCCTTCTAGACTGAGCCTCAGCCCTTCTAGACTGAGCCTATAAATAATAAAATGTGCTCAACATTTGCTTATGAAAAGTTTTGGATCTGGACTTAAGTGGTATGCAGTAAAAATGTTTTCATGAGAGCCCTAGTGATCATAGTCTAGACTCGAGAAAGAATCCTAGTTCGCTATGATCAGAGCTCTGATACCAAGCTGTCACACCCTGGCTTTGCGGAAGCGTGGTTAATTTGGTGTGACTTCTTAATACCATAGCTTAACCATAACAAAGCTATATGAAATAAAATCATGCAAGATCATCCATTTGATTAAGTTTTAATACCAGAGTAACACAACATTGTCTTAGAGACTTACAACCTCATAACATAAAACATTGTCTTAAATAACATAAACACCGACATGAAATAAACGCAGTTTAAGATTTGTGACTTGTCCAGGAAAGAGTCACAATTCCTAAACTGGGATGACCTTGGAACCCTTATGCAGCGGGAAAACATAACATACCGCGCCAGATCTTTAATTTCCTGAAATACATGTAAGTTGAAAAATCAACAATAATGTTGAGCGAGTTCATGTGTAGGTGAGTAAATAAACCTTTGTGAGTATAAAAATCCTGGTATGTAGCAAATAAGGAAAAAGAGATCACCAACGGTTTGCAAGGCCATTGATATATGTGAAGTGCAAGTAGGAAGACTCAAACCTAGCAGATTTAGCGTTGGGTACAAAGTCACTCCAAGGTCCATTCTGTTGGGCCTTCCAGAGGTCCGTTCTGTTGGGCCTAGAGTTGGGCTCGCTACACCCAGATAGATCTACCGCTTACGTCCCTCGGTCCTACCATGAGGATTAATGGCCTCCAGTTTCTGCCTACCCACTCACATGATCTAAGTAGTAAACCTCCTTACGCTAACCATACCATGTATAATGTACTTATAATCAAAGTAACATGTATTTCACCCCCGCAGTTAAGAAAACTGAAAACAGTTAGAGAAAAGGGGGACATGAACTCACAGTGGTGCGTCTCTACCAAGTATGCCTCCAAATCAATCAGCTGTATGACGACCTACACGTGCTAACTCTATTAGACGGACGGCCGTGCCTTAGCTTTATGGTTTAAGTTTTTGGGAAATAGTTAGGCAACTATTTCGTGTTTACGTTCTGTATACTTGGTAGTTATTCTCCTTCCCAAGGATGGGGGATTTAATACATGTGTGTTCGTAACATTCAGACTTCACTATTAAGTCTCACTTAATATATTTTATTTCCACTTCAAAATATGAATATTCTTCTCAAAAATATTATATTTTCATACATGTGATTTTCCCCAAAATAATACTTAGTAATATTATTTTTACTCTAAAAATAATATTTACGTAGTTCACCAAAATAATCATAAACACTTGTACAAGTGATGTTGTGAAAAATATATACTAAATATATTTATGTATCACGTTTTATTTTGTGAAATCCCACCTCCGATATTTTATAAATAAAGCCGTGGCGAAATTCATAGTTCGAAAACAAGTCGACAAGTATCTCTAACACTTATAGTGAAAATAATTCCAAGTGTTAGGTTTTTAGAAAAATTTCGCCAGAGTTTCCTCTGTAACTGGAGGTGGCCACGCTTTCAAGCGTATCATTTTCTTTTATAAATCAAACCAACAATCTTCTTATTCAATCAAAACCATGTTCAAATCACAAACTAGTCAAAATATGTATATAAATCGCATAAACTTCATGAACTTGTGGTTTATCCAAACTGTGAAGTAAATCTCATTACTTTTAGTGGATCTTTATATAAAACAATCCGATTTTGTAAAAACCTCGTTTTTATGGAAGTTCCGTCTTTACAACTTCTCGTCCACTTTTACAAAAATAGTTATTTCGTCGAAACTTTGTGTTACACAAGTGTTTACACACTTGTGTGTTCTAAAAACCATTCTTGTTAGTGTAAGATCCGTCTTTTAAAGTATGATTTCTTTAACGCTTGGTCCTTTGAAAATACCACTTGCAGATACATAGATCTGCCAGTTTTAAACACTATTGTACAAGCTAAAACACTTTTACACAAGTTCATGATTCGTGTGTGGTGGAGTTTCACCCTTTAACCCTTGTTCTATTCAAAACAACCTTATGTCATGATTCGTGATCATGACCAAACCAGGTTAAGTGATGATCCGAGCTACCACAACATAGATTGGGTCTAAATAATCACAAATTTCAATTACTACAACATTTACACAACATATGAGCTTTTATCCAACACTTATAGCATTTTTAGTAGACTTTAAAGTATCATCTTGTAAGATTTCGAGTTTTAACCGTTACAAATCGTATTAACCACTTTAAAATAGTTCAAGAAGGTGATTTAAGCAACATACCACTAGCTCGAGGGTAGGGAAGAATCTATGCGAAAAACGCGTGGATAAAAGCAAGATAAAGAGGTCCTTCGCCTTCCGATTGCACCAAGCTTCCTAATATGCGACCCTTAACACTTGTAGATGCTTGGAATGTGATGATGGAAATCGAAAGGTGGTGGTGGTGTTGCTTGTGTCTTCGGCCGAGAATGAGCAGGAGAGGGAGAGAGTGTGTTGGTGAGTTGTGGTGAAATGAAGGTTATGGTGTGCTTATGCTAGATCTTATAGACAAATCATTCAAAGATTAACCAAAGGTCCCAATGTCTAATTGATATTAGACAAGAAAGATTTAAATAATCAAGCAAGTACCAAGGGTGTCCCCCAAGGGGACGATTCGGTTAACAAGGGGGGGGGGGGGTCCTAGTCCAATTCTAACCAATAGTTAGGTTTATTAGTTGGGTTAAGTAAGGTAGTTAAGTGCTTAACCCGGTTAGTGGTGTGTCATGCGTTACAAAGGGTGTTAGGGTAATCAGGGACCCTAACTGGCTCAGAAAAAGATAAATAATGAAAATAACAATATTTTCATGTTCCGGGTATAGTCCGGTTGTTCGGTTGGATAGTAATCCGTTAAAGTGCTTAACAAAGCTTAAAGTGTCGTTACTACCCTTTTTAGTGACACAACTCATTTCTGACACTTTGGAAAGTGTCTAGTAATATTTTTCTCATGTTTTGGCACTTTATTAGTTAGCTAAAAGCTGAATTATTATGTAAAGTGCTGAGTTTTGTGCTTAGAGCCCGTTTTAGGCACATCCAGTCATTGTGACTTATTCCTAGAGACGCAGTTCTACAACCCTTATATCCCTACACTCACCACTAGTGTAGCAAAATATTTCTGGCTCATACAGGCCTTAGAGGCAGTGTTTGCCTGATGCTGGCTTTATCAGCATGTTCAATAGGTTATCCGTTATAGTGCTACTGTGCTTTTTGTGCATCATGTTTGTCACTAAGGTTCAGTCATGTAAATAATGTAGTGACAGCAAGTAAAGTATGATGCAAGTAAGTACATGTATCAGTGTTCAAGTAGCAGTTTATTCACAAGTTCAAGCAAGCACAGTAATTAAGCAATAATTAATTATTAATCAAGTTGTACGGATACCTGGTTTAGTGAGGGTTGTCACAAAAGTATGGTGCAGTGGATCGGATAGTTGATCGATCGATTAACACAACCGCTGTTCGATCGGACAACAGGGTGTCACCTGATCGGACGGCTGTTCGATCGGGTGGCACTCCTAGTGCATGGAACATGTTGAAAAATCGATGAAGTATTGAAGCATAGTATCTCATGATCCGAAGAGTAATCCGATCGGAAAGTAGTTCGATCGAACAACAGTTCGTTCAATACTAGTCTTTAAAATAATTTGATTGTGTGGGACCATGTGTTAGCCGATCGGCTGGCTGGTCGATCGGCTGACTATCCGATCGGCTGGCTGTCCGTTCGGACAGCAGTCCGATCGGTCAACGTCTTGACCTGATCAGCCTTTTCGTCTAACACTTGGTCGTTCTGTTTGTTTGTCGTTTTATTGAGGTATTTTGACAACGAGTAGAACCATAGATCCCTCGTCCTTACTTGGTTCCTCGGGTCGGACAGGAATCACCCAAATCCAGTCGGTGGACTGTTCGGAACGAAGTTTAACGTTTAACCCGAAGTCGGTTAACCTCGTGGATAGAATCCGGATCTTGAGCCATACAACCACCGGAGTGATTTGTAAACCGGCTCAAGCTCCGTTTCTACCGGTTTGAAGTTATTGAGTGAAAAAGAGTTGAAAGAAAGTTGGAAAATCCATCTTTCAATCCCTTTCACCGTGTAGAAGTTTAGGTCTATGAAAGATCCTTGTTTGTTTATGTGGAAATCGGCTAGATCCAAGTCATTCTTGGTGGATTGAGGCCAAAACATGAAGTTCTTCAAGAACCCATGATGACATCATCCTAGAACACTTGAATCTTGATGATTTCACGGTTATAAGTTAAGATTTGAAAGATAGAAAGGTGTAGGAGTGTGTATAGATCAAGAAAGTACAAGATTTAGGATGAAATCTTACCGGAATCGAGAGAAATCTGCGAAAAGGTGAGCTGAGCGTGCTGGTCAAACAGAGGTTTCCAAAAGTGGAAAAGGATGATAATGACAGGGGTATTTATAGGATGACAAAAGAGGAAAGTGCTGGCCGATCGGCCAGGCAGCTCGATCGGACAGCCTGTCCGATCGGACAGCAGTCCGTTCGGCTGGCTGTTCTATCGGCTGGGAGCCTGATCGATCAGTCGCACTTTTCGAGTGTTTTGCGCGCCGATTTTTGATATTTCGATTTCGATTGCGAGCGGTTCGATACGATAGGGTTTCCTAGTCAAATTACTTTCAGTCCCAAACACTCATATCTCGCATAATTTATTTTCCACCAATTATCATAGTTCGTTCACGATTCGGGTTCGATTGTAATTCGAGTTAGATTTCGAGTTTCGATTGAGCTCGCTTGATTATCACAACATAAATAAACATGCACAGGTAACACGTAAGGCACACACACACGTATAATAACAAGTAAAAATACGTAGCTCGAGTTGCGATTTGATGTCGGTTCGATGAGCATAGCTTGATTATTGATTAGTTAACTTTATCGCATTGTTACTCCCTATAATTCACAGTCGCAAATCGATTGAATAGCGATTAACATACGTCGATTATTGCATTTAACAACACTTACTCCACGTAATACAAATAAGATAAAGAAATTCCTGTAAGTCAAGTTGCGCGAAAACGGTCGTTGACTTAGACCTTGACTTTGACTTGACTTATGAAAACACGGGGTGTTACATTGGGGATGATGTGACAACCCGGATCTTTAAGGTCAGCACTCTTTGAATTTCCTCAAACCGTGTGTCTCTGTGTTTGTTTATTTATTTATCTTGTGCTAGTTTAACACTCCTTTATACATTTCGGCCTGAGGCCCAAACCGAGCTTGCACACACACTTATGATTGTGATAATCATACTTAGTTAACCAAGCCCATCTATATATTTATAACTTGGGGCCGGTGATACACTTGGGCCTAGGATTAGAACTTGTTCACTATACTTGAAGCCCAAGGTTATGAACGTGTATATTAATAGGATACGTAATTTATTAGTTACAAGTTTTGGCAAACCCTACACACCCTTATCCCCTATTACGAAGTACGGCAACAGGAGACCCCCCAGGTCGTGATCACCATCACCATATTTCTCTCGGTTAGTATTACTTTATGTTTGCCTAATCTTGTGACTGTTTTTTTTTATATGCGAACAAGTATGATTTCCTGATTGATTAAGTGCTTTGATAGGGAGTGGAAGTGATGTAATTATGTAGAAAGTTGGCCTGTCAACTTTAAAGTGTCACGTGATATTCTTTCGGTCCCATAGGATTAGTTTGTGAATCAAAATTTTCAGCGCATATATTTAGTCAAACTTCACGGCCCAATCAGATTTAGAGAGTCACGAGTATGTGCACGTGAACATTTAATATCATGTTATAGTGATCTAATCAGTGTTATACTCGGTCCAATCGCATGTAACATAACAACAGTTTTTGTCAGCCCAGTGAACTAATTATTAGTTGATTTGAATATCAAGATTTAAAACATTAAGACCCACTAACAATTCGGTCCAATCATGTGATAATTGTGTATTGGACAGTCTTCTTTTTAAATTCATTTATTATTATACTATTTTGTAATTTGTAAGGAAGCAATGATGATATTAAATAAATCAATGGAATTGTGTGGTTCTTTTGTGGGTAATTTGTTGTTGATTTGGGTTGTACACAAGTGGACCGCATTTACATCAAAGTATGTTTGGACCTCGGGCACAACAACAAGCATATCGGTTTTTTTTAAATGGGCCTTAGATGTAATTTGGGTCAATTTAAGCAAATTAAATCATGCTTGTAATCGGTTGGGCCAGAGCTGTGTTAGGGGCTGTGTATACTCAACGGGCTACACATCTTGTGGGCCGCTAGGTTGTTTTTGGGCCGATATCAAGTGGGCCGCACATTAGGGGGAACGGGTTAGGTGCTTTGGTTGAGACTTATATGGTTTTGATACAAGATACTTGTTACCAAATGATCATAAAGTGTTATGAGTTAATGTTATTAGATGCATGTTCCTGCTATGAATTGTATGTTATTATGTATGAGCTTTGTTATGAAAATCAGTATAACAGTAAGGTGCCAATTGTGTTGTATATTGAACATTATGACCCAAACCATTAGTGCAAACTTAATGTGTGATTAGCTGAATGATGTGCCATGCAATAATATAGTGGAGATTGTGAAGCTGTTATGAACCAATATGTGTGTACTTAAATATGGACTGAATAACTTGTGATAGGGTATGATGTGAACTTGTATTGTGGTTGTAAGTAGGATCAGGTATTTGCTAAGACTTGTGTAATGATATGCGTGCTGCTTACTTGTAATTTGTGTAATAAATGCAAAGAATATATGTCCATGTGTACACGAAACTAACTACTATCAGTAACCACAATAGGGACTGATTGATCAATTTGGAATACGTATTTTAATCTTACCGAGCAAACCAAGGTGAGTTCACATTCTTTATAAGGCATGGGATTCCCGGTGGTTGGAAATGGGTTAAAGAACTAAAACGGTAGGATATGTACCTCCATCCTCCACGGGTAGGATGCCAATATTAATCCTGTGTATTCTCCTTGGGTAGAATACGTACGTTCGTCCTCTTTGGGTAGGACAACAACCTTAAACTTACTAGACAAAACTCTATCATGAAGTCCCTCATTTTTATATCGACTTAATCGCCGGGCCAATGGCGATCGGGTTATTAGTTAATAGCCCTATTAGGGTTGACAAGCCTCACACCGTGCCGTTCGGACGGGCGTGTACTAATGGATCTGGGCACTTAGTCAATGATGATAGACATTGACGTAGGGCACAACTATTGTTCGTCAGTTGTCGATATGGTAACGGTCTAGTGGTTCACATGGGGAAGCCCCCACTGATTATGGATATGGTTTAGGGAAAACAAAGACACTGGTTAACTCGTGGTTTACGAAACAACTTATGTTTTTCAAAACAAACTGGTAAAACTAAACAACCAACTGTGAACTCGCTCAACTTTGTTGTTGACTCGTTGCTACATGCCTTGCAGGTCGTTAGGTGCTTATGGAGCTTGCACAGGGAGGAGTGATCGTTGTGGGACATGGACTGTTGAGTTCCATGTTAAACACTTAAACTTTATGAACTTATTACTTATGTTTGGGTTTTACATTCTATGCTTCCGCTGTTAACTTAAAGTTGGTTACTTTCTTTTGGACACCAATTATATTGTGGTTGGTTTTATTTACTTAATTACGTTGTTCAATATGATTGGTGGCTTGATCCTGGTCAGTCACGCCTCCATGCGGTGATACTCCGCTTGTGGATTTTGGGGGTGTGACAGATACCATCCACAAGAAGAAAGCCTCGTCTGTAATATCGTCCATTAACATAGAATGGACAGAAGGGTGTAGTACCATCCGTTACAGTTTGGAACGCCGACGACGTGTGCAAAACATTGATGTCATTGTTTGAACATGGAACACCAAAATATGAATGTCAAAACCATAAATCATTCGACGTCACCGCTTCAAGTATGATGGTTGGTCTTTTGACGTCACCCCTAACATACGCCCCTCGCAACTCTCTTGGGCAATTTTTCCACTCAATATGTGTACAATCGATGCTACCGAGCATCCCTGGAAAATGCCATCTAGCCTCATGTGCGGCGTAAATATGTGAGATGTCGTGTGTCGTCGGTTTACGTAAATACTCTTTACCATACAATTTAATGACCGTGTTACAAAAAAATTGCAGACATTCATGTGAAGTTCTAGCTGACATAGCTAGGTATTCATCAAATTGATCGGGAGGGTTACCTGTCGCTAGTTGGCGAATGGTGGACGTACATTTTTGTATTGTCGTGAAACTTGGTTTGCCCCTCGCGTCATAACCTTCTTGAAACCATTCTTTAGTCACTTTGATGTCTCCAACAATCTTTAAAAATAATTCTTTCGGTAAACGAAACCGATCTCTAAACGTTTCGGCATTGTAGACTCCCCCACAAAATAATCATTTATTAACACTTCGTTGGCATGTATACGATCACGATCCACCATTTTCTTCTTTGGGCGGTTCGAACTTGATTCAAGTTCGTTATACACCGACGCGAAAAATTCAAGCGTCTCATTGTCAGAAGACGATTGGCTATCGTTGTCCATCGGAAACATCGAACCCGTAGGAAAATCCATTTGTGAAATATATAGAATGTGTGATATGTGTTTGTGTTTTGGTGTGAGTGAAATGGTATAAAAATTGTGAAGTAAATATAAATTGTTTAAAGTTTTTTTTATTAAACATTAACGTTAAAAAATAACGGTCGGATTTCAACACGTGAAGTTTATCACAGGAATTAAGTTTCACGCGTGGAAAATGTGTGGTGGTGGTGGTGTGTTCGAGTCCATCACGCGTGGTGGGAGTTTATCACTCACCATGTCGCAACCCCCGATCCCTTATCTATCCCGGGAACAGGCGGACGCGATCTCAGAGTTTCGGTGGTATCAGCTATTTAATCTTGCAGCGAAATTTACATCAGGACCGTAGTTAGGAAATGTTTATCAGAGTAAAACCACCTCATTTAATATTAATCACTTCATGGGTAAAACCCAAGTTTCTTATTACAATACATTTATAGGGATAACCCCTATTTCATTGAATTTTAAAACATCGTTTATTAGGTAACTTTTATAGCCACATTATTCCCAAGCCTTTAGTGCTCTCCAGCTGGCTTTCTACTAATTGGCTGTCACATTGGGTTACCTGAAACGTGTTTTAAAAACATTTGTCAGTGGGAAATACTGGTGAGTGAATCCCAGTTTAATCAAGTTTAAATAAAAAGTCACAGTGAACAGTATTGAGAGCGATCACATTGTTTATGTCTACATAATTACTCCATTAGTACTGTCAACCCTGACTTGTGGGTCATATTACCCATTGGCTAACTCATTGTCCAATGGTAACGTATTGTCATCCCGACTTACTACTCACAGTGTAGTACATTTTGTATACAAAACCCCAACATACCGGCCGTAATTGAAGAACTACAAAGACTCAATCACTGCTAAATTTCATAGTAAAACATTTAAGGTTTAGTAAAACATTACCAAAAAAATTAACAAAAAGAGGATCAACTCGCATTGCTATCTTAGACTTTGCGTAAGGATTTCCTGGATATAATCTATAATTTGTACAAATGTAGATTGGTTAGTATCATAACCCTTTGAAAATATTAATGATACCCTCCCCGAGACGGCATTCCAACAACTACGTCGGGTAGAACCACGACAGTTGTTACGGAACCCTAAATCAATCGGGCAGCGTAACTATTACGAAACTAGGGGTATAACACTTACAACGGAGCAGAACCTAGCTAATTAGGGGTATAATACCCGACTATAATGCTTCTTCTACAGAGATTCGAGATTGAGAATGAATTGTGAGCGACGGAAACGAAAACTGATGCGTTCTATTTATAGTTGCTGAAATCGACTCTCAGGCGGCCCACGTAAGAGTAGCCATAAGGCTACGCGGCCCGCGTCAACATGTGGTCAACGTGTAGCTGATCCCGGTCACCAAGTAGACCCGCGACGATGTTGACACGTGTCAGCTCAGGATGTATCCGCGTTTGATGATCTCTAGCGGCCCGCGTAAGAGTAAGCTAAAGCTTACGCGGCCCGTATCAACTTAAGAAATCAGTGAAGTCTGGTCTCAACCTTGATACCGCCCGCGTGAAATGTTGGGGTGGGTCTACGCGGCCCGCCTCAACTTAATATTTCATGTTTTTCATTTATTTTAAATGTTATAACATACTTGGGGCTTGGTTTTCACACACGGGGTGTAACATAAGACATATTGAGACATTCTATAATATACTAGAGTGTCGAAAATATTATAAGGGTGTTGGTTTTTACCGAGGGTTGTTACACTCTCCCTACCTTGTTTTAGAGATCGTCCTCGAGATCTTACTGAAATAAATGCGGGTATTTCTTTTGCATTTCTGATTCAAGCTCCCATGTGTACTCAGGTCCTCTTTTGGAGTCCCACTTCACTTTGACTAGAACTAATCTCTTATGCTTGAGATTCTTGACTTTCCTGTCTTCAATTTGTAGAGGTCTTTCTACAAACTTGAGTTGTTCATTTACCTCTATATCATTAAGAGGTACTATTAATGATTCATTAGCTAAACACTTTTTGAGATTAGATACATGAAACACATCATGTATCCCTGCCATTTCCTCTGGCAGTTGTAGCTGATAAGCTACAGGTCCTATTCTTCTAATAATCTCAAAAGGTCCAATATACCTGGGACTTAGCTTTCCTCTTTTAATGAATCTTACCACTCGTTTCCAAGGAGAGACCTTCAATAATACTTTATCTCCTACTTGAAACTCCAATGGCTTGTGTCTGTTATCGGCATAACTCTTTTGTCGATCACGTGCTGCTTTTAATCGTTCTTTGACTTGAATAATCTTGTCGGTTGTTTCCTGCACTATCTCAGGTCCAGATAGTTGCTTTTCCCCAATTTCTGCCCAACAGACTGGGGTTCGACACTTTCGTCCATAAAGTGCTTCGAATGGTGCAACATTGATACTTGTGTGATAACTATTATTATAAGAAAATTCTATTAAAGGTAAGTGATCATCCCAATTACCTCCAAAATCAATTACACAAGCTCTAAGCATGTCCTCCATTGTCTGAATTGTCCTTTCGCTCTGTCCATCCATTTGAGGATGATAAGCTGTACTTAATTTTAACTTGGTTCCCATTGCCTTTTGGAAACTTGACCAAAAATGAGAGGTAAATCGACTATCCCTATCATAAACAATTGATAAAGGAATGCCATGTAAAGAAACAATTTCATTTACATATAATTTAGCTAATTGTTCCATACTGACAGTTTCTTTCATTGGTAGGAAATGAGCTGACTTGGTTAGTCTATCTACAATCACCCAGATTGTATCATTTCCTTTCTTGGTTTTGGGTAATTTAGTAACAAAATCCATTGTTATTAATTCCCACTTCCATACTGGCAATTCTAATTGCTGTAACAAACCTGAGGGTTTCTGGTGTTCAGCTTTAACTTGTGAGCAAGTTAAACATTTAGAAACATAGGCTGCTATGTCTTTCTTCATTCCTATCCACCAGAAAATTTTCCTTAAATCCTGGTACATTTTATCAATTCCTGGATGCATCGTATATTTAGACTTATGGGCTTCTTCTAGTATACGATGACGTAAGTCTCCTAATTTAGATATCCACATTCTCTTTTCATGGTATCTCCAAATTCCATCTGTTCCTTGTTCTAATTCTTTTAGCATACCTTTTAATTTTTCAGAATCGTCCTTAATTACTGACTCTTGTGCTTTTCTAATTTGATCATTTAAATCTACTTTTAGATTTAATTTAAGAGAACGTACTCTTCTTGGTTTTTCATGATACTTTCGGCTTAAAGCATTTGCCACTACATTTGCTTTTCCTTCATGATACTAGATATCACAATCATAATCACTAAGCATTTCCATCCAGCGTCTTTGTCTCATATTCAACTCTTTTTGCTTGAAGATATACCTTAAACTCTTATGATCAGTGAATATGGTAAACTTACTACCATAAAGGTAATGTCTCCAAATCTTAAGAGCAAAATTTATAGCTCCTAACTCTAAATCATGGGTTGAATAATTCTCTTCATGATTCTTAAGTTGTCTAGATGCGTAAGCTATAACCTTTTGTCGTTGCATCAATACACATCCATAACCTAATTTAGAAGCATCACAGTAGACTACAAAGTCTTCAGTTCCTTCTGGTAATGCTAATATGGGTGTATGGGTTAATCTTTGCTTAAGGATTCTAAAGGCTTCTTCTTGTTTTAATCCCCATTCAAACTTAACAGATTTACAGGTTAACTTAGTTAAAGGAATGGCTATTCTAGAAAAATCTTGAATAAACCTTCTATAATAACCGGCCAATCCTAAGAAACTTCTAACCTCGGTTGGTGACTCAGGGGTTTTCCATTTAGTAATTGCCTCGATTTTTGTTGGATCTACATGAATTCCTTCATGATTGACTAGGTGTCCAAGAAATTGTACTTGTTCTAACCAAAACTCGCACTTTGAAAATTTAGCGTAAAGCTTTTCCTTTCTTAATAAACTTAAAAGTGCGTGCAAATGCTTTGCATGATCTTATTTACTCTTAGAGTAACTTAGAATATCATCTATGAAGACAATTATGAATTTATCCAAATATGGCTTACATATTCGATTCATCATGTCCATAAATGCAGCTGGGGCATTGGTTAAACCAAATGGCATGACAGTAAATTCATAATGAGCATACCTCGTTCTAAATGCGGTTTTAGGAATGTCCTCTTCCTGTACCTTTAACTGATGATATCCTGACCTTAAATCAATTTTAGAGAAAAATCGAGCTCCTTGCAGTTGATCAAACAGATCATCGATTCTCGGTAATAGGTACCGATTCTTAATCGTGACTTTGTTTAATTCACGGTAATCAATGCACATACGCATTGATCCGTCCTTCTTTTTAACAAATAGTATCGGCGCTCCCCATGGCGACGAACTTGGTTGTATAAATCCCTTCTCTAACAATTCATCTAATTGTTTCTTCAATTCTTGCATTTCTGCAGGTGCCAAACGGTAAGTTGCTTTGGCAATTGGTGATGTTCCTGGTAGCAGGTGAATTCTGAATTCAACTTCTCTATCTGGAGGTAATCCTGGTAATTCTTCTGGAAAGACATCTGAAAACTGAGATACTACTGGAATATCTTTTAAATCTTTTCCTTTAGTGTTAGTGCACTACTAGAAAAACTGGTATTTGCTACGGTCAAATCCGTAGCAAATCCGTAGCTAACACCCATTTTGCTACGGATTTGCCACGGATTTGGTCCGTAGCTACAAGTCTCGTCGCGAATTTATTTGCTACGAACTTTGCTACGGAAAATTATATTTGCGACGGGTTTAGCTACAAAAAGTGACGTCGCTATTTTAGCTACAGATTCGCTACGAAAAAGTTTGCTATGGTTTTTTTGCTACGAAACTTTGCTACCATTTTTTTGCTACAGATTTTTAGCTACGGAGTCTTTTTGCTATGGATTTTAGCTACGGTTTTTTAGTTACGGAACTTTGCTACCATTTTTTGGCTATGGATTATTAGCTACGGAGATTTTTTCGCTATGGATGCTAGCTACGCTTTGTCGATGACAATTTGCTACTATTTTTGCCACGGATTTGTTGCAATTTGGCTATGAAATTTGCTACATATATGCTAGGGATTGGCTACTGAAATTTGCTATCTTTTGCTACTCATTTTGTTACCGAATTTAGCTACGAATTTCATTTCAATTTTGCTATGAGTATAGCTATGGGTTTTGCAAAGTTTTTGAAGCAGATTTAGCTACACATCTGGTCTTAAATTTTCCAAGCATTTTCGTTTTTTATATTGTATACTACTTTTTGCCACTAAACATTATAATCAAATCTCAATAAACAAAAAAACTATACCAAAGATAAAAACTCAAAACCAAATAGAAAAATAACTCAAAGTTTCAAACATAACCAAAGTAACATGATAAAGATCCAAGTTATCCCAAGTCCCAACGCAACAATAAAGATCTAAATTAACCCAAAGCAATGATAAAGATCCAAAAGAAATACAATAAAGTTCAACATATCTAAGTTGGTGGCGGGTTTTGTGAAAGCAATTGAATTCTCTCGTTCATTTCGGCGTACAACCTCGCACTTTCTTCGATTTTCTCCATCACAGCATGCTTCTCTATCTTATCTTGTTCCAACTCCGCAATTTTTTCCTTCAAACGTTGCACCTATAACGTCCAAAGCAAACATGACCCGTTAAAATCCATTATCACGCCTTATAACATGACACATTATATGAAGTTCATTACATATTATATTAAGAATAATTTATCTAAAATTTCCAGATTTTAATTCTAAAAATAGGATTTAATGTGAATTAAGTATGCTATTAAACTGTTTTAATATTAAAATAGGTAGTTTTATAAATGAAATAACAGATTTTATATATATTTTTTTTGGTACAAGTAATAATAGTTAATAAAGTTATAAAAATTATTGAAATGGGAAAATGTTAAAAATAAATAAACAAGAAAGGTCTGAAAGTGTCTGGTTAAAATTATATATTTTTTTTGTATAAGTAATAACAGTTAACAACACACACAAATACTGTTCATTCATCTTCTCCAAACATCAAGTCAAACAGAAGGTCAAAGGTTAAAATTAACAGGGAAACGATGTATAATTATAAAGAAACAAGTTGGAACAAGAATAACGAACCGATATTGACCGAATCGGCCCAACGCGTAATTCCGGCGAGATGTTCCGGTAGTTGCAGGTTCGAACCGAGGTGGATTTCGATGTGTTAGAGAATTGTGATGTGGGGTTTTTTTTTTATATTAATATTAAATTATTTGGTCTTCTACCTTATTACTAACAAAACCCAGTCCACCCCCTGTTCTATATCCAAAGTTTCGAAGACTTTATGATTTTATTTCATGAAAAATTCAAACAGTTTGATAAATAAATCATGTTTTAACTTCCTAATAATAAGCTCGTTATTGTTTCCAAAGTTACAATTGTTTGATAAACTTTTGAAATTAAAAACCGACAACGTTTATCTTCTTCTTAAAAAAAATACAAACGTGAACTGTTATGTGTATAGATATTTTTTTCCTTTTCTACCACAGTTGGGTTTCCATTTACGTAAACAAGAACAAGGAACGGATATTAAAAATGAAATAGGTTGAAGAAAAAAGGATGGTATACCGAAACAACGGTTGACGCGTCTTCGTCTTGCTCGGCTTCCGGTGAGGATTGCGGTGTCGTCTTCGAGCTCCGACGTGAAGATACGAGTCCCCAGAGGGTGTCGCGTTTCCGGCGACGTACTCGACTCTCCGATGCGAAGACTTGCAGGTTTCCGATGGGAACTCCGGCGAGATGGTTCTTCGGTTATGCAGATGACAGCCGATGGCTTGTGAAGTACAAGAAGTTGTTTCAAATGGTGAAGGAAAGGAGATTATTTATGGTGGAGAGGGTGTCGATATGTGGGGATATGAATAGGTGGTTATGTGAATGCATGAGGTCAAGATGTTGGATTAAGTTCTTGATTGATAAATGGAATGGAAATACGGTCAATCAATCAATTACCGAACAATCAGCGGCGGTTGAAAAAGGAAATGATTCTCCTTTGATGTCAACAGTGAGTGGCGGCAACAATCTTTCAAAAGGTTTTCGATCGTTTCGCGCCTATATGAATAAATGTTGTGCTGCTAATAACAACGAAATAAGTGGTGGAGTGGTAACTGTGCGTGTCTGGGACGTCTGTGCATCAACCGTTTTGGATTTTGTCATTTTTTGAGGTTTTAATAAAATTACCATTTACACCCTTAACTATTAAAGACTTGTTAACTTAGAGAGGTTAACATGGTTAGTTATATAGCCTTAAACCTCTCTTTGAAAACTTAACAAGGTTAACTAGGTTATTATTATTTTTATAAAACAAACAAGAGTTTTAGTGTGAATTAATTTAATTAAGTAAACAAATAAAATAAGTAAACAAGAATTTTGTAATGTAAATATTATGCAAACAAATGTGTGTACAAATAAGCAAATGAATAATCACACAACCACATAATGTTTTTATATGTCACCTCACTTAACAAGGCTTACTATGATTCTCATGCGTTGAACCTCGTAATTAAGTGTGCACCCAAAATTACGCGTTTCGACATATGGTCCGCATAACACTTCTACTTAAGTGAGAAAACAAATAAGATTGAAGTATTGTTTAAATCAAATAAGCATCAATATATCACAACATTAACTAAATCAAAACATTGATAACATTGTTTGTTTGACGGTCTAGTATGCTGTAAACAAATTATAGTTGAAATAAGTCATGCAATGGATCAACTCCAGGCTCAAAACTATCAGGTAGTGGAGGTAGTGGATCCAGTTGCATACGAGCAGCTAGCATGCTTTCCAACCATTGATTCCTTTCAGTCAGCTCTTGTATTTGCCGTAACAAATCTTGGTTCTGATTGCTTAACCTAGCCATTTCAACTACCATTTGATCTGGATGTAGATCCATTTGAGGCACCGTAGTTGGGCCTGCAATATCAGTTGGTGGCAGTTGTTCCACTTCGTTCAAAAGTGACAGGAAGGACTGTGGCAAATGTGAATCCGGTTCTAACTGTTCTTGGAGCATCATGTCCTCATAAATATCTTGCATTGCTGGATCCTCCTCAAAAACTATGGGTGAGATACCTTGTGAGACGTTTGGTGTTAAAGGTTGGGATGGGTTAGCTGTAATGTATTCTTGTACGTATGGCGGCGGTGGTAGCATATCATATCGATAAAAATACTGTTGAGGAAGCTGCAATAATGATTGTTGTAGATTTGGTGTGGAGGTACTTTCTAAAACAAATGGAGCTCCCTCCGACTGGAATGGTTGAGTTGGTGTAAGGCTAAGGACAGGGGTTAACTTAATGATGTTACAACTTACAATCCTAGGTGCCTTTGGTGGAGATAACCCCTGGATAACCTGGTCACTTAAGACACCTAATGATTTTGCTAGTCTAGTAATGTAAGATCCCCCCATGAGACTTCTCAGGGGATTTGTTTGTTGACTAGAAAAATATGCAGCAAGTTCGTGAGTAATATTACAAGGAACTCGCTCGAAGATACTATACAGATAGAAGACTTCGGGGTACTAACCCTTTGTTGATTAATCTCGCGCCCCGTGATAGTGTTGGCTAAAACACGGTGCATATACCGATAACGAGAATCTTTGAAGTTTGTAGAATTATTGTGGCCGCACCATGCTTTTGATGCATGGCGTTGCCAATATTCTTTCATTCTCGCATAGGTATAGGAGGTTGGTGCACTCGTGAAAAAGGGCTGTGTAACCTCTTCATTGGTATAAATACCTAGACGAACAGCGAATTCTGCTAGGGTCATGTTATAATGTTGTCCACCAAGCCGGAAATGAATGGACTCCTCGGTAAGACTTCTACTAAATTTATAATAGAAGGAAAGGAAGAAGGAAAGAGACGTCACATGATGTTGCTTGTTGTTTTTCATCGGTCAAAGGTGGGCGAGAAGAAAACAAAAGGGTGGGAAGAAAACAAAAGAGTTGGAAGAAAACCAAAAAAATTCGTCGGCACAATAATTCCGCGGGAAAGAATAGGGATCGAGTGGTGTAGGGGTTATTAAATTGAAATATGATTAAGGTTCATTAAAGTAGATTGCATTCAAATCCAAAAGAAAGTTCTTAAACATAAATAAAATACAACATAACAAATAAATCACAATTACATTTGATTTCGGATTTATTCTAAGGCATAAGTCATTTCAACTACCATTGAGACCCTCCCATGAGACTTTTCAGGGGATTTGTTTGTTGACTAGAAAAATACCCAGCAAGCTCGTGGGCAATATTACAAGGAACTCGCTAGAAAATACTATATAGATAGAAGACCTCGGGGGTGCTAACCCTTTGTTGATTAATTTCGAGCCCCGTGATGAATTCCTGCTGCATTTGAGGATTCAGCATGCGCTACTGGGAAGTATGCCATTTGAATGTTGGGTTTTGTTGAACTAAGAAGGGTTTGAGTATGGGTTTTTTTGGGTACCTCAGGCGACGGTAGTGGGTTAAGTCGATACAAAAAGGAAGTCTGGGGGTATGTGAAAGGAGTTGTCTGGGGGCAGTGGGTTAAGTCGATACCTGGTATCGTACCGGTACCAAAAACGTCAAAAGCCGGTACTAAATATATTCGGTTCCGGTACCCAACACCATTTGCTCATACCTATGCTTAATTTGGTACGTATTATTTGTATGAGATAGTTATATTAAATGTATTTATGTTTACATCAGTCCGTGTAAAATTGACCTTTTTTTAACAATTTTTAAGTAATTAATATTTTTGATTTTGATTTTTGTATAGTATATATTATTAATTATTTTTTATGATTTTGCTATAGTATATATTATTAATTATTTCATCAATTTTGCAACGGATTTGCTATGAGTTTTGCTACGAAATTCATTTGCGACGGAATTTCGTAGCTAATTCGTAGCAAAATATGTAGCAAACTCGTAGCAAAATTTGCTACCATTTTTTTCCGTAGCAAAATTTGCCACCATTTTTTTCCGTAGCAAAATTTTCATGGTTTTGCTACGGATTTTGCTACCGGTTTTGCTATGTTATATGATTTATATTAATTTCATCAATTCTGCTACGGATTTGCTATGAGTTTTGCTACGAAATTCATTTGCGACGGAATTTCGTAGCTAATTCGTCGTAGCAAAATATGCTCGTAGCTAATCCGTAGCAAACTCGTAGCAAAATTTGCCACCATTTTTTTTCGTAGCAAAATTTTCATGGTTTTGCTACGGATTTTGCTACCGGTTTTGCTACGTTATTTGATTTATATTAATTTCATCAATTTTGCTACGGATTTGCTATGAGTTTTGCTACGAAATGCATTTGCGACGGAATTTCGTAGCTAATTCGTAGCTAATTCGTAGCAAAATATGCTCGTAGCTAATCCGTAGCAAACTCGTAGCAAAATTTGCCACCATTTTTCCGTAGCAAAATTGCCCACGGATTTGCTACGGATTTTGCTACCGATTTTGCTACGTTATTTGATTTATATTAATTTTGTCACTTTTGCTACGGATTTGCTACGAGTTTTGCTACGAAATTCATTTGCGACGGAAGTTCGTAGCTAATCGGCAGCTAATTCGTAGCAAAATGTGTTTGTAGCTAATCCGTAGCTAAGTCGTAGCAAAATCTGCCACCACTTTTTTCCGTAGCAAAACTCCGTAGCTGATGCCTGTTTTTGTAGTAGTGGTGATTATAGAAATCAAATACACTAATGATCCTTTTCTTATATAACTTGCAGTTTTCATCCCAGAAATGAACTTAGTGGACCTAGAGGGCTTATCTCCTTTAATTGTGATCGTTTTACCTTTTGGTGAATTTACTTGAATTGACTTTTGATCACATAAAATACTGGCTTTATTGGCTATTAACCAATCTATTCCTAAAACAACATCAAATCCTGCCAGATTCATGGGATATAGGTTTGCTATAAATTTCTGATTTAAAATTTCTATTCTTGCTTCCTGCAAGATTTCAAAAATCCTAACGGTTTCTCCATTAGCTATCTCTACTAGACATTCTTGTGGTAGTTTAGTTAATGATTGATTTAGAAATTTGCAAAATGATGTATTAATAAAACTTTGGTTTGCACCAGAGTCAAATAATACTTTAGCAAAGACATCATTAACTAAAAACGTACCAGCTATGACATCTGGAATCATCTTGGCTTCATCTGCAGTCAGAACAAATGCTCTAGCATTTTTAGTATTCTTGTTGTTTGCAGCTGGAGTTAATTTCGAACAGTTTGGCCTGATATGACCTTTTTCTCCACAGTTATAGCATAATCCATTACTGGATTTCTTCCTGCAATTTTCTTCCTTGTGTCCTAGCATCTTGCAATAATTGCAGAGAGTGGAGCGTTTTCCCAAATGCTTTTTCTTGCAGACCTTGCAGTAGGGTGCAGAGGTAGAACCTACGTTCCTATGGTTGAAATTTCCAGAACGGAATTCTTGAGTAAGCCTTTGAGTTAGGTTTCTCCTCTGATCTTCTTCTCTAGTACGGACAAGTTCATCTGTCAAGGTATTTGCCAGTTCTACAGCTTCTTCTATGGTTTGAGGTCTAGCTGCCTTGACTACGTGTCTTATCTCCCCAATTAATCCCCAAATATAATGGGAGATTAACACTGGTTCTGGTGAAGCAAGAGTTGACACTATTCTGGCATATTCAAAGAATATTTTAGTGTATCCCTTACTATCCACACCAGTCATCCTAAGGTTTAGGAATTTGTTTGCTATCTGTTCTTTTTCATTGGGTGGGCAGAATTTCCTTTCTACCTTGTTCTTAAATTCTTCCCATTCCATATTATAGGTTCTATCACTTCCTCTTGATTGGAGGATAGTGTTCTACCATTCTAGTGCTGCATTCTTAAATAGCTTAGAAGCAAACAATATCTTATCTTCTTCAGCACACTTACTTATCCTTAAGACTGCCTCAGTCTTTTCTATCCAGCGTAGAGTTGCAATGGCCCCTTCGTTGCCCGAGAATTCCATTGGTTTACAAGACCATAATTCTTTATAAGAACAACCATAAGGCATGGTTCTTCTTCTTTTGGGAATAGGCATTTGAAGTACTGGTCCATTGTTCACACTGTGTTCCGATTCAATTGGTCGCTTACTACTATGCTTACTTTTATTATTCGCTTCTTGAACCGTTTGAAGAATAAATGGCATGGCATCTATGATTCCTTGTGCCACTATGTGTTGGATAACACTACTATCCACTTGATTTCCATTGTTATTGATGCTTGGATTCTCATTAACCACGTTAATGTTACTCTGGTTATCGTTATTCAGATTTCCTTGATTTCCTTCGTCGGCCATCTGAATTTTAAACATTTATTCCATATTAATATCACAAATAATATCTTAATATAGTTAATCACATGACACGCAATCTAGCAAAAAACGTCGATCATTGCGACTTGTACTCTATTTTCATATACTATGCGTCTATTACACACTAGTACTGAAATAAAGATTACAATACCAACAGAAAGAAAATTACACTAATAGTACTATGCATCCGTACACACATATTTTATTTTTATTTTATTATATTTTTATTATTATTACTACCATTTCCTCCATTCTCACATTCACGGATATGGATTTATCCAAAAATCCATATTGCGCTCATCGTATTTCCATACGAGACGCTCTCCCACCTGACGCATTCTCTCACTGCTTTCTAAAATTTCCTCCCCGAAAGTCCTAAGTTCTTGCACGTTTTCTGCACTCATTGGGGGTGCAGGTTCTCGGATTGGGTTTGGAATCTGGGGTGCGGGTTCCTGATATGGGGGTGAAAGTTCCTGAAATTGGTAAGGATCTTCTAAAATCTCCCAAATATATTCATCATGGTAATAGGGATCTAGAGGGTCCATACCTGGATAGGCTTCTATGTTCTGTATGGGTGGGTATTCCTGGATAGGGTAACGTTGCACAAAGTCCCTATTGTCGTCCCACCAGGGGTCGTAATTTGGGTCTAGGGGGTTTGGTGCAGGTATCCTAGGGATTTCTTCTGGGTTAAAGTCATGCATCTCCACTTGGTTGTCATGATTTTCTATCTCCATGGGTTGTTCTGGGTTTTGTGGGGCTACTAGTTGTTCCAGACTCGGGTCAGCAGCAGTTGTAGCTAGGATATGGAAATTAGCTAGGCTTCTATTAAGCATATCCTGTGTATGGGCATCAGTCTTTCGCTTAGCAGCCGCTAAAACTCTTTGCTGTTGCAACTTTCGCATTCTCTTCCTACGAGCAAAGGCTTCCTTACTGAACCATCCTCGTTTCTTATGAGGGAATGGCTCTTCTGACTGTGCTTTAAAAGCAAACACTCCTTCTTCCTGATTAGCAGTATACCCAGAGAGGGCAGGCTGTGAAGAGGTACCTTCACTCCTAGGTGATTCAGACAACTGACGATTCATGTCTGAGGGTCCTTGATCACTCATACTGTAAACTAACAGATAGTCAAATAACACATAACAAATAATTACAGTTATGCATATATTTCTATTATTTCCTAACATAGAATTTAGAATTTAAGTGTCAGCAGAACACTTCTTTGGCTCATACCAGTGGCTAGGCTCTGATACCACCTCCTGTCGCAACCCCCGATCCCTTATCTATCCCGGGAACGGGCGGACGCGATCTCAGAGTTTCGGTGGTATCAGCTATTTAATCTTGCAGCGAAATTTACATCAGGACCGTAGTTAGGAAATGTTTATCAGAGTAAAACCACCTCATTTAATATTAATCACTTCATGGGTAAAACCCAAGTTTCTTATTACAATACATTTATAGGTATAAACCCTATTTCATTGAATTTTAAAACATCGTTTATTTGGTAACTTTTATAGCCACATTATTCCCAAGCCTTTAGTGCTCTCCAGCTGGCTTTCTACTAATTGGCTGTCACATTGGGTTACCTGAAACGTGTTTTAAAAACATTTGTCAGTGGGAAATACTGGTGAGTGAATCACAGTTTAATCAAGTTTAAATAAAAAGTCACAGTGAACAGTATTGAGAGCGATCACATTGTTTATGTCTACACAATTACTCCATTAGTACTGTCAACCCTGACTTGTGGGTCATATTACCCATTGGCTAACTCATTGTCCAATGGTAACGTATTGTCATCCCGACTTACTACTCACAGTGTAGTACATTTTGTATACAAAACCCCAACATACCGGCCGTAATTGAAGAACTACAAAGACTCAATCACTGCTAAATTTCATAGTAAAACATTTAAGGTTTAGTAAAACATTACCAAAAAAATTAACAAAAAGAGGATCAACTCGCATTGCTATCTTAGACTTTGCGTAAGGATTTCCTGGATATAATCTATAATTTGTACAAATGTACATTGGTTAGTATCATAACCCTTTGAAAATATTAATGATACCCTCCCCGAGACGGCATTCCAACAACTACGTCGGGCAGAACCACGACAGTTGTTACGGAACCCTAAATCAATCGGGCAGCGTAACTATTACGAAACTAGGGGTATAACACTTACAACGGAGCAGAACCTCGCTAATTAGGGGTATAATACCCGACTATAATGCTTCTTCTACAGAGATTCGAGATTGAGAATGAATTGTGAGCGACGGAAACGAAAACTGATGCGTTCTATTTATAGTTGCTGAAATCGACTCTCAGGCGGCCCGCGTAAGAGTAGCCATAAGGCTACGCGGCCCGCGTCAACATGTGGTCAACGTGTAGCTGATCCCGGTCACCAAGTAGACCCGCCACGATGTCGACACGTGTCAGCTCAGGATGTATCCGCGTTTGATGATCTCTAGCGGCCCGCGTAAGAGTAAGCTAAAGCTTACGCGGCCCGTATCAACTTAAGAAATCAGTGAAGTCCGGTCTCAACCTTGATACCGCCCGCGTGAAATGTTGGGGTGGGTCTACGAGGCCCGCCTCAACTTAATATTTCATGTTTTTCATTTATTTTAAATGTTATAACATACTTGAGGCTTGGTTTTCACATACGGGGTGTAACATAAGACATATTGAGACATTCTATAATATACTAGAGTGTCGGAAATATTATAAGGGTGTTGGTTTTTACCGAGGGTTGTTACACACCACCCCGTCTGCCCTTATATCTAGGTTTAGGATTGTTTTTCCATTTATACCCCTCTAAAAATATGTTAACACCAATTTTAGTCTTTATTCAACTCTACCTTTACACATTCAATTTCTTAGGTATTACTTATCCGGTAAACACTAATTTAGGAATTTGATATTTAAGGTTTATTTTTTTTTAATTTTAAAAACTGTATCTTTTAAACTTTAAGCAGTACGTAAACAAAATAAAAAGAACTAATTAGAAAAACATGGTTATACACTTATTGACAAAGCCCATCTATTACACCCCCTTGGTTGTATAAATGGTGAAAAGAAAAGTATCTCTACGTGTCATCTAGTTGGCACCACATGGTAACATTTTTTCTCATCTAAGCAGGCTCTTATAACATATCGTCTAAATAGGGTGTTTAAACCATTGTATGCAAGTTAAAGAAAAAAGCTTTAAAACACTTTATGTGACATAAAGTCTACATGACGCTGATGGGACGTGATAGATGCTTTCGGTGCACTAGCCTAAGGTAGTGTGTAGTGGGGCTCCATATGGCGCCATTTTCTCTCATAACGCCCCGAACACCACGACGGGCGGCGTTATGGGGTTTTTTTTGGTGGGTGGCGCTATAAATATCGCGGCGGTATATTTGTTTGGTTACAACCTTTTTGCCAATCAAAAAAGAGTATAGAGTTTTTATAATTAATTAATAAAATTGAAAATTAATAATTAGGTAATGATGGGTAGGGGCTTTATGACTACGGGCTCTAATGATATAACGCCCCATAAAGCCCCTGTGTGACGTGGCACGACACGTGTCGCATAACGCCCACAAAGGGGCTTTATGACTACGGATGGCCTAAGAGTGGCCTAAAACTAGGGCTGTAAACGAACCGAACGAACACGAACAAGACCTTGTTCATGTTCGTTTGTTAAGAAATATATGTGTTTGCGAACAGTTAACGAACACTTATCAAACGAGATTTTATGTTCGTGTTCGTTTGTTAAGGAAATGAAATTGTTCCTGTTCGTTTGTGTTTGTTTGTTAATTTTAGGCAACGAACAAAAACGAACGTTGACGAACACAAATGAGCACAAACTAATGTTCATGAACACAAATGGAAACAAACGAACATAAACAATCGTTCATAAACAGAATATATAATACACGGAAACTTATTAGATATTTATTTTGTCGTAATTTTGAAGTATTTAAATAGATATAAAAACTAAAAATACTAATGAACTATCGAACACAAACAAACACGTTACCGAACGTTCACGAACATAAACAAACGAACACGACCTCTGTTCATGTTTGTTTATTTAACTAAACGAACAGAATTTCTTGTTTGTGTTTGTTTGTTTAATAAACGAACGAACACAAACGAACTTCCCGCCGAACGGTTCACGAACTGTTCGCCGAACGTTTGGTTCGTTTACAACCCTACCTAAAACCCTTAACAGGAAAGGCCACTTGGTGGTATCAATCAGCGGTTGTGAAGTTGTCCCTCCCTCCTTCTCAAACAAAACCCCTCCTTAAACCCTTTTCCGCGATACAATGAACCCTAGTTGCTAAAGGCCAGGCCAGACCAGACATGTTTCTCCTCCGGCACCGGAAACCTCTTCATGGTCTCCTCTTCTCCAACGCTTTCCGCCCTCTTATGGCCTCCAAATCCACACTCTCTTCCGTTGGTTATCATCCCAACCACCCCCTTAACCACAGATTCATTTTGTTTCGTTTCCCCCCAACTTCCAACCCCCAATTGCGTCCTCTATCCTTCTCTACTCATGCCACTATTCCCAGACCAGGTTCACTAACCCACCCTCATGCATTTATTTTTTCTCAGCATTTATTTATTTATTTATGAACCCTAACTAAACTTATCATATAGTAACCAAGTTTCATAATTATTATTATTATTTAGTTTAAGTCAAACTGTACAAATAATAATCACTAAATAGTAACCTAGTTTTATATATGTTTCATTTGCATCACTTAATCTATAGAAAAAAGTTCAAAATATGGAATCCCTATGAAAGTTGAGTTGAGTGTGACACTTGGTTAGTATTGTGTGAAGTTACCAGTGTTAATAATATTTACTGATAGTTTTCTTCACTGCCTCTCCCAGAAGTATAGTATAGTATTGGTTTCATGTCAGTAGTTCATTACTGATTAGGATTTTGTGAAATGGGAGTTTGGAAGTGTAAGCACTTCGGTTTTAGTTAATGGTCAGCCGTTTCTTTTTACCGTTGAGCTAGGAAAAACTGTTGTTATACTTGCTTCACATTGATTAATGTTACAGACACCAGCTGCTGGCGATACACTCATTTCTCTGCCTCAAAACTGTAGCTTTTTATGAATTATTTACTGCTACAAAAGCAGCAGCCTTTTCTATTCTTTGGAGTGTCAATAATAGTGGGGGTGTTGTTTCTTTTTTGTTGTAGCTCCTGAAGTCTATTTGGAGAAACCTGATGATGATATAGTTGATACGCCTCAGATGAAGCAGCTTAAATCGAAATTGAAGGAAATTGGAATCGTCTGTGGACATTTCGGTCCTGGGCAAACAAATGGCTTGCTCTGCCCCATGGTATGCACAAGCATTGTTTTTCTCTCTCATACTATGGTTGTCGAAATTTGAAAATTGAGAGCGTAAATTTCTAGACTGTCATTTGGAAACTGGAATATGCATCTGCTGTTTGAAGTTGTACTACTCATGATTGTTATCTATCAGTTGTTTACAAAATTATTATAATTATCTGTTCACAATTATATTCATCGTAAGTATTCTACTCCAACAGTGTAAAGGTGGCGAATCTAAGGAGAAGTCACTCGCTCTCCTCATTGCTGAGGATGGGTAAGATGCATCATTTCATCACCACTATTTTGTTAGGGGATCTATGCAAAACACTATATATTGCGAGAACACACATAACAAAACATATCATTCATTCTTTCACTCTAAAACAATTTAAATTATAGGAAAATGGTGGAAATGCAATGTTCTTTTATCTCTCCTGAAGTTAATAATAAAAAAAAAAAAAAACCGTTTATGTATAGTACATACACATGTGAGGTTATATCACCTACACGTGTAGGTATGCGTTAAAAATTAAAGAAGCATATGAACAAGTTAGTTTAGTAATCTTTTCTATGTACATAACATACACATATGTATGTAAGAAGTCTAAAAGTTAAAAGATATGAACTATTGATTTTGGTTTGTTCTTTTTGTGTTTAGTGTTTTGCAATGAACCTCAACATACTTTGTAATTCTTTTCTAAGACATCTAATATTTCCATTCTTACTGAAAATGTTGTAGTAATACAGCTGTTTGGAATTGTTTTAGAGCCAAGTGTGGATGGGCAGGAAGCACACGTGTAACAATATTCTTTTTTGTTTTTATTCTACTTTTTTTTCTGCATTTGAGCATTCTTTAATTGTCTCATTGTGTTGCAGGGTTCTGCAGATGTTAAGTCAAGTTACAACAGGATGAATAAAATCACCCCCAAAGTGAAAAACATTAGGAGAATTACAGCACAGGAATTGAAGCTAGAACCTTTGTGTCGTGATGTAAATGTCTCTCCTCCTTACGTAGCTTATTATGTTGCGGATGGTTCAAGAATCATTGCTTGACTTAATAATCAGATACTAAAAAAATAGTGTGTATCAAATATATTAAAAACTGATTATGTTGACTTCAAGTTATCACGAAATAATTAGATAATCAGATCCAAAGCACATATATGTTTGATATTATAAAATTTATATGATTCAGTTACGTGAGTATTTTGCCGAAAGAATGATATCTGAAGAGACGCTACGGAGAAACTCTGTCATGCAAAGATTATACATGAATCAGGTACTGAACATGCCCTTCTAAAAGTAAACTTAGATTTTGGCCATAATGTTATTGGTTAGAAATCGAAGTGCTAAATATGACCCATTTACCTATGAATGAGTTAATTCATGTGTTGCATTATCTATAACGGGAAAAAAAATGAAAATATTAGCTTAAAAGGAACCGGATAAAAAGTCGCCCATAGGATATTTTAATGCATCAAACCTCCTAAATCGTTTTATTCAAAAAACAGTTTATTATTGAAATAATATATATTTTTTGAACCATATTTGACACTTAATATCTGTAAAGATAATCAAAAAATTTGGACAAGAAAGTGTTAGCCCAATCCAACTCTATCTACTTTTATGGGGAATCATTTTGCTCCATTACCCAACCCACCATATCTTTGCCTATACATCATTATTACTATCTCACTTGTCTATGTATGACACCATCTGTTTTTACCCGAACCCGTTTCGATCCATCACCCAAGCGGCCATATTTTCTATCTATGCATCAGGTATCTCTATAATTGAAATAACTGATGGTCATTATTTTGTTGGCAGATTGTCATTGCATTTACTTATAAACGAAAAGGGGAACTTATAAGTTGCAAGTACCGGGGTCTTCCAAAGACTTTCTCGCAGGTTCCCTCTCTCTCATCCATATTTGTAGTAATAAAAGACATTTTCAGAAAAAAAGCTTATGATGGTCTCGCTTATTATTTGCAGGAAGCTGATACTGAAAAAATATTATATGGACTTGATGATATAGAAGGAGCAAGTGATGTCATTATTGTAATATCTTTCATCTTATAACACATGTATTTACATATTTACATCACTTCAACGTTCTCTGTTTTTTTGTCTTTTCTGTTTACTGATATTTAGTTTCTATTTTACCATATAACAGGTTGAGGGCGAAATGGACAAACTTGCAATGGAAGAAGCAGGCTTCAGGAACTGTGTTAGTGTCCCTGATGGTGCACCTCCACAAGTTTCCTCTAAAGATTTACCATCCGAAGAACAGGTTAATTCTGTTACTTTTGGTGTTTTCTTGCTTCATCTTTTGTCAAAGTATTAGTCTTTTCATGAGTCATAAGTTGTAATATAACATGTTTGTAGGTAATTTAGATTACAGTTTGAAGATTTTTGTTTTTTTATATTTATTATCTATCATAGTTATTTATTAAAGGTGCGAGGCGCACTCATGGCGATTTGTTGGGCCCGGGGCCTTATTTGCGCCTGGGCGCTGCTTTAATAACATTATTGGCATACATGAACTAACCTGAAGATTAAAGGCGCGAGGCGCACTCAGGGCGATTTGTTGGGCCCGGGGGCCGGGGCCGTATTGCGCCTAGACGCGCCTGGGCGCTCGCTTTAATAACTATGTTATCTATTTACAAACTGATATTGATGGGAATAAATAAAGTCATAGAATAGTGTCTTTCTTAATATTTGTTGCTACTGCTTGTCGTCATTTGTTAAACAATTTATCTTGAATAGTGATGCAACTATACATGATCATAGACTAGAATAGTTTTCTTGTGATCATGCTCAATGCGGTTTTTTATTTTATGAACACAGGACATAAAATACCAATATTTGTGGAACTGCAGGGAGTATTTAGAAAAGGTATAACTACTTGCTAATTTTAGTTTTGCTTGTGTTTCATTGGTATATAGGTGGCGAATTCAGCCCCTTTACTTTCAGTTGGGTCGATTTAGGTCTTGTTGTATTCTCAAATGGGTCAAATAAATATGTAACTAAGAAGGGAATAGGTCAAATCGGTCCAAAGTCACCCAAAGTGTTACGCTTTTCTTTCTAGAATTCATATACAACCTTCTAAATCGGTTTACTTAATTGTATGGATTATTGTTGCAGTAGCTTAATTTTTTTAATCATATTTAACGTGTTAGTTATTTTCCAAAAGTCTAAAATGAACAACAAAGTGGTGCGGGTCAACTCTTTTTGACCTATTATCTGACCCGTCCATTTGTGACATCTATATCTGTATATATAGATTTAAAAGTTTTAAGGTCAGCATAAATATTGCTATGTTGCAGGCATCTCGCATAATACTTGCCACCGATGGAGACGCCCCTGGTCAAGCCTTAGCTGAAGAGCTATCACGCCGCCTTGGAAAAGAAAGGTTGACTTTGATGACTATTGATGTTGACCCTACTTATGATTGGAAGTGAAGTGTGTGATTTACAATAACGCCCCTCAAGTTTTATTATTATTTAAACAGGTGTTGGCGAGTCACGTGGCCAAGTAAAAATGAAAATGAGCGTTTTAAAGATGCTAATGAGGTTCTCATGTTCATGGGCCCAGCTGTATTGAGGGAAGTTATTGAGTCTGCTGAATTGTACCCTATTAAAGGGTTACTCAACTTCAGAGATTACTTCAGTGAAATTGATGCATATTACCATCAAACCCTTGGTACGGAGCTTGGCATTTCAACCGGATGGAAAGCATTGGATGATTTATATAATGTATGTTAATTGCTCTTTAAAACCTGTAACCTTTTGTTACGTCCCAAAACAGGCTGGCTTAAGTCGGTTTGATCCAAAACGGGATAAAGTAATAAAATAGTAACCGAGTTTCATTATTATGCCAGTAAAGTCACTTATATATAACGAATTAAATTGAAAGGCCTAAATGGAACAATAATGAGACTTGGATATAATAAGTAACTTTTTACTTTGTAATTACTGTTTACTTTAGGTTAAACTTGAAAAAGTAATCATTAAATATTAACCAAGTTTCACATTTCATTTATGACACTTTTAACATTTACCAAAAAAATACAACAGTGGAATGATATTGAAATTTGATGTTTTTTTGTAGCTGGAAAAATGTTTTGAGTGACTTAAATGAAATGATGAAGAAACTTGGTCACTATTAGGTGAAATACTCTCATTCAAAACATTTTTTGCCAATTATTTTATTTTATATAAATAATAGTGTCATTAATGATTAGAAGACCTTAATCACCTTATATTATTTTAACAATAGTTAAATTTTTTTAAATAAAATAATTTTGGCTGGTTTAGGCTTCTTTTTTTGAACAAGAGGTTTTAGGCATTATAAGTACACTTTGGGCAATCAATTTTCTTTTTAAGCAACTTTCAAATTTTACCCGTTAGATATAAAGTTTAACCCAGTTTATAAGTAGAAAGCCACCACTAAATAAAATAGGCATGATTGTTCATTTGTTTGTTAGTTACCTTGTAATCATGACAATGACGTGGTCTGTGCACAGGTTGTGCCGGGAGAGTTGACCGTAGTCACCGGAGTACCCAATTCAGGAAAGAGTGAGTGGATTGATGCATTGTTATGTAATCTTAATCGAAGCGTTGGTTGGAAGTTTGCACTCTGCTCTATGGAGAACAATGTATTTCTAAAATTCCAATTTTATACAGTAATTTGCGTGCCTCATTGACCACATTACAGAATATAATAAACATTATCATATAATTTATATGTATAGATCACTGATAAGTGGTTGTATTTTGATTCTCTACCATTAGGTTAGAGAGCATGGAAGGAAGCTTCTAGAAAAGCACATTAAGAAGCCGTTTTTTGACGTGAGGTTGGTCCAGTTTCGACTATTGTATAATCGAAGCAGTCTTGACTTCCTCTTAATGTGGAATATTTTTATTAAAATGGGCTTAAAAATCTTAAATATTTGTATCGTAGGTATGGAAAATCTGTTGAAAGAATGAGTTTAGAGGAATTGGAGGTAGGAAAGCAATGGTTGAGTGATACTTTTCATCTCATACGGTGAGTTTGTGTCATTAGATGATTTTTCTTTCTTTTTTCTTTTTCTTTTTTGATGAAAGTGTAAACATAGGTGTGAGAATGATTGCCTACCAAATACCAAGTGGGTGCTTGATCTTGCGAAAGCTGCAGTCCTTAGATACGGTGTGAACGGGCTCGTGATTGATCCATACAACGAGCTTGATCACCAGCGACCTTCCAACCAGTGAGTACTATTTCTTAGGTGTATATTTATTGCATAAAACCTCCAAATTCTATTTATTAAGAACTTTAGAATATAACCATATTATTATTATTATCTTTTAATCATATTTGACATATTAATTTCATAGAAAACCGGACAAAGTGTTTGCGGGTCCATAACCGACCCGGACTATACTAAAAAATGAATCATTTGACCTAACCGTGTTTTGATACCCATCATTCCTGCGCATTTTTTCCATCTCTATCATTTTAGTTTGATTTACCCACAGGTGTGTAAATGAGCCTAGCTGAGTTGGAGCTCGGCTCATGAGTAATTTTTCAAACTCGAGCTTGTCTTATGTTTGACTCTTTTGTTGATAATTTAATATATTTATTTAACACACATAGTTATTTATATCATAACTATTTGTAAGTATGAGGTTATAATATATATAATGAGAACTCATAAATTTCGTGAGAACACGCTAAGAAACCAATCAATATAAAAAAATTTACACTGCCATTATTACTAAATACAACATTAATAAAAATTAGTCTTCAGTTAATTCGTCCCTCCTCTCTGAATTATTCTTAACAACTTTCTTACACATGTGTAAATGGTAAACTTGCACGTGTAAATTCTTTTTTTATTTTCTAATACATGTAAATTTAAATATGTAACTTTTTTTGAGGTTGTATTTTAAGAATAATGTTAGTTTAGAATTTTTTTGATTTCTATTGGGTTTTGACTGAGTTCTTGCGGTTCTCACGAAATTTACGAGTTCTCATTTGAACCTCTGTATTTGTGTGTGCGTGTGTTGGTTTTTGACTGAGTTCTTGCGGTTCTACGAAATTTATGAGTTCTCATTTGAACCTCTATATGTGTTTGTGTGAAATAGGCATGCTTAGGGTTGCGAGCCTATCCAATCTTTCGTTGGGAATGATTTTTTTTAACTGTCATCAAGATCCATGTTATGCTATTGCACATTCTTCATTTGTTTTTATCCCACGTATTCATGTACAACAGGACTGAGACAGAGTATGTAAGTCACATGTTGACCTGCATCAAGCGATTCGCCCAACACCATTCATGCCATGTATGGTTTGTGGCACACCCGAGACAGGTTAGCATCATACTGAATCTTCATTCCACATCAAAGGTGGCCCTTTCGACCCAATCATGTATTAACGTGTCAATTCGGGTATCTAAGAGGGTCACATGGGTAAATTCCAGATATTTAGCTCAAATGGGAATGGGTTGACCGGTCGAAAGTCAACCATAGCGTATTTAAGTAGCATAATACTTTCTAAATTATTACCTGCCCAACTAGTTACCTTGACCCTTTTAACTTTCAAAATCTGCTCAACAGTTGCAGCAGTGGACTGGAGGCCCTCCTAACCTATACGACATTAGTGGAAGCGCACACTTCATAAACAAATGTGACAATGGAATTGTTATTCATCGAAATAGGAATCCAGAGGCAGGTGCACTGGACCTAGTGCAGGTACTATGCATCTCATAGCTTAAGCATTTATCAATTTTTTACAAATTTTTTATAATTACAAGTAATTATTGCATAACAGAATAACACATTATTCGTCTACTATTATTTAAAATATTTTTTAGGTTTGCGTGCGAAAGGTACGGAATAAAGTCTCAGGAACAATAGGTGATGCGTTCTTGCAATATGATCGGTATGTTGCTTCCTTTTTCTTAACCTTTTACCAAATTTGGAAATTTAACAAAGATTTTAATATTTTTTTAATTAAAAAAAATAATCCAATTAATAACAATTTGCAATGTTGCTGTGTGAGACAGTTCCTTATTCAATGGACAATGGATTTTTTAAAGTTTCAATTTCATTTCATAAAATATACATGGGTGGGTTCATTGGGGAACTCCAAAAAAGTGAGGAGCTGGCTGATCAATTTAAGCGGTGACTTTATTTTAACTATTTGAAGTTAGGCGACTTTATGTTTGTAAGAGCATCCACAATAAGGAGCACAAAAAACATCTAAAAACGTGACTAGTCACCCGCCACATCAGAAAAGCACTCATTCTTTAAAAACATTGTTAAAACCCACCCAATAAAAAATCTTAAAAACACCTAAAAACAATCCCATGTCATCAACACCTTTTACATTTACATTTTTTTAATTATTACCCAAGCCCCCCACCTGGCCCCACCACCTGCACACTACCCCACCTTCTCTCATTTTTTCTAGTTGCACAAATACATGGATAAAAAAATGGATCCTACAAACATCAACCACAATAAGAAAAAATGAAAAACAAGTCCACGTCGGCATGGAAAAATGAGAAAAAATGGCTATTGGGGATGCTCTAAACATTATTTTATATTTTGTGTATATACGCGATCCCACTAATTTGAATACAATATGTACATGATTTGTATAGATAGTGGCAAAAAGCAAGAATGCTGAATTTAAAACTCTAGAAAATCAAGAATCTTTTTTTTTTCTCTGATTGCTGGGTGAATTGCAGAGTAGTTTTTAATTTAGTTTCTTGGTGGGAATAAAAATGACTTTTGGTAAACTTACTAATGCAGAATTACTGGTGAATATAATGACATCAAGTAGCAAAAAGCAAAGTACTGGAGCTGAAGGGTTTCTGTTATTATCTGTATCATTTTGTCGACTTGAAGAAATTGAACTTATATAAAATTCCATTTTTATATCTCTATGTCCATTTGTAAATAGCCGTAACTGTGGGAACTAATCTTGTCAATACTCAAAAGTTGGAGGATTTAATAGTTTATTTTTAATTGTATTTTATTTTAGGAGGATTTAAGATTTATACTAGTTTTATTTTATTTTATTTGGTTTAGTAGGTTACTTGTTCTCCAAAGGTTGTTTAGTATAAATAGGGATTGTATCGAGTAAAGTACAGTTTTAGTCCATGAGGTTTACACCCAATCGAAGGTTCTGTCATCATTTCAAAAAATTCAACACTTGAGTCCCTGACGTTGTCAATTTGATTCAGTCAAGCCCTTGCTCTAAACATCCGTTAGTATAATGTTACCATTTTTGTTAAAAGACTTTTATGCCCCTTAGGGACTGAAAGTGTAACTCGAAAAAGAGGCTCTTCTTTTATAAACCCTGCAACTTTAGAGCAACCACTGTCATCTTCACCTTCAAGATCCTCTTCAATGGCAGCCGCTACGTATAATGTGCAATTATTAAGATCACCTGAGGGTTGGAGATGATCAATCTTATGATGCATCTGCCCGTTAAGTTAAGGTGTACTTACAGGGGGAGAAGAAAGGACATTTTGTGACCACCTTGGTTTTCACACTCGTATTTGTTTGACTTTCATTGTAACAAATACCGTATTTGGAATAAAACTTATTTGAACATACTTGCTTTGTGTTTATACATGCTTATACCAATACAAACACGTGAAACAATTGTAAATTCATCGAGTTTTATACTATTAAACAAGACTACATAAACTATAAGGACCTATTATAACATGTTGTGAAACTACAATTTGAAGGACCTATTTGTCATTCTTTGAAACTTTAGAAATATAAGGGTTAAAAGCGCAATTATTGAAAACTACAAGTTTAGGGTCCTTTTGGTCATTATTGAAACTCATTTATAAAAAGAAATAAATATAGTTTATTTTGTTTTAAAAGTCTAAGGTTCATTTGGTTATTTTCTCAAACTTAAACTCTAGGGACTAAAGTTGATCTTCTTAAACTCATTTTAACTAAAGATCCTAACCTGGTTAACTTTTATATAAGGATTCCTTCTTTAAAACTTAACTCAGTTACCTCATTTAACTGTACAGTACAGGGCCAATTGTGTCATTTTTCAAAACTTCAGGGACCAAACTTGTATTTTGTACCAAGGTTTAGGGGCTGTTTTTGTAAATTTTAGAAAGTTCAGGGACCATTTTGTAAAAAAATTAAACTACAGGGACCTAAGTGTAATTATGTCAAAAATCGGTCAAAAATGGGTTAAACCAATCGAACCGGTCATGTGTGGGATTCGAACCCGCGCACATCAGCAAACAACGAAGCGCACAAACCAGCTGAACTACCAGCCCACATGTGTTATAATCTAAACCGTATTATATATATAAACATTGAAATCGATCTGAATATTATACCCAACACAACAGGTCGCGGATCCGAAAAAATCATCACAAAAAAAAAATCGATTTTAATCCATTATTTCGACCTATAAAGCTACCCACATGATCCCCAACCCATCCCAACTCGTCCCAATCATTCAAACGACACAGATTCGTGCTATAACCACTATGAATCGGAACTTTTTATTACAAAAAAAGAAGAGTTAATTGCCATTTTCGCCCCTGAGGTTTGGGCACATTTGCCATTTTCGTCCAAAATGACAGTTTGGTATTATTTAGCCCCCCACGTTTGTCACTTTTTGCCATTTTCATCCAAATGCCTAACCTAGTTACCCAAATACCCAACCAGGTTACTTTTTACCCAATTTAGGGTATTTTTGAAATTTGAAAATGATAAAGGGGTAAATTGTAAAGTGGCTTATGTGTTTTAAATATATCACAACACATACATACAACACATACATACTGCAATCTCTCTCTCTCTCTCTCCATAACCACATAATCAGACATCACCACCAAGAACCTCACCGGCCACCACCTACCGACACCCACCACCACCATCACCACCGGCCACCCTCTGTCTCATCGTCTCTCTCCCTCTTCCCAAATATTCTATCTTGTAAAACACTAGAAATTCTTACCAAAAGCAATTTTTGTAATCAAAATCAAAACGTGATTTTCCCTAAAAATTCTCTGACCGTTTCTATCCCTAGAAATTCATACCATTCAGATTCCAACTTTCTTATCCCTAAACAAACAACCTTCATCACAAACCCTAACCATCGCAAACAAAAAAACCCAGATGTCGTGGAAGGGCGACGACCCTAAATCTGAGCCCTACACACGTTGAACGGCGGCAGTAGTCGGGTTTAGTAGTGGTGAACGACTGAGTCGGTCCGATCTAGAAACGATCGCAGAAGAGAGAGAGATGGGCCGGAGTTGCAGGTTGTGCCGTCGTTGTTCAGATCTAGAGTGAGAGATGGGGCCACCACATACAGATTATTTGAAGCCATTTCCGTCGTTGTCGGAGTTGCAGGTTGTGCAGGTTGTGCCGTCGTTGCCGGAGATGGTGCAGAGGAGGTTGTCGGATTTGCAGATGATGAAGATGGTGCAGATTATGAATGGATTTTCTGGTGTTTCGGAATTTGTTCTTGATTTGGGATTTTCTGGGTTTTAGATGTTCTTGAATATGATGTTCTTGATTTTCTGGGTTTTGATGATGATGTTTGAAGATGAATGATGTTTGGGTTTTGATGATGATGTTCTTGAAGATGATCTTGATTTCTGGGTTTTGATGAACATCATAGTAAATAATCTGTAATACTTCTTACAAATGAAAATATTTATATTTCATTTGTTACAGATTATTTGAAAATATTTATATTTCATTTGTTATATAAACTTTACAGATCATTTGTTACGGTATAATCTGTAATACTTCTTGAAGATGATCTTGATTTATGGGTTTTGATGATCATATTTAAATTTCATTTGTTACATATTATTTACAAGTTACCCCCTTACCATTAACAAATTTCAAAAAATGCCCCATCTGACGGTATAAACTGACTAGGTTAGGCATTTGGATGAAAATGGCAAAAAGTGACAAACGTGAGGGGCTAAATAATACCAAACTGTCATTTTGGACGAAAATGGCAAATGTGCCCAAACCTCGGGGGCGAAAATGGCAATTAACTCAAAAAAGAATTTAAAGTAGATCAAATCCACTAAGTTTTGTTGAATCTGAGATCTAAACTTCGTGTATTTAAGTTCCCTACATTCCTAGCAACATTCCACACCATTTACAAACACTTAAACACCCGAAATCGTCGGATTAAAACCTGCAACTCGCCGGAATACTCACTTTTTCGCCGGAATTTTTCAATTCGATCATCCTTTCAATACCGGTTAGTTTTTATCCGTTCAATTAGCTTGTTTGTGCTTATACAATGTTTCCCTAAGATTAATTTGGATATAAACCTGTTTTGATCGAGAGTATCGAGAACACATTCAGACATATGCAATGTCCGAATGGGCGTAAGGTTGAATTTGCATCAAGTGTGTTTGAGAAGCGTGCTCTTACGTGGTGGAACGGAGTGATGTGCGACAGGGGTGCCGAAGTGGCGTTGGCACAAACATGGGAAGAGCTTCGAGCTCTCATGATGAGAGAGTTCTGTCCCCGTCACGAAATTCGAGCTTTGTAACGAGAGTTTGACGATATGAAACAAGATGGGGGAGAACACCGTGCGTATACGAATTGATTTGAGGAGCTTAGTCTTTTGTGTCCTACTATGGTTACCCCGTTGGAGAATGCAATAGAGAGGTATATCGATGGTCTACCCGATTCTATTCTAGATATAGTGACCGGTATTAATCCTACTACCCTTCGCCAAGCAATCGAGTTGTCTGCTACACTGACTGAGTCTCAAGTCAGGAAGGGTAAACTCACCCGCAATGGTGATAAAAAGAAGGCGACTGATTCTGGGAAGGACAAGAATAAGGGTAAGGGTAAAGAAGGCGAGTCATCGAAGAAGGCAAGAAAGCGAAAGGGTGCTCAGAATTTTGCAGTAACTGCACAAACTGCTCAGAACCCTTAGAACCCGCCAGTTCAACCTCCTGCGAAGAAAGCGTATGCTGGTACCGCACCTCATTGTGCTCGCTGCAATGGTCATCATGTTGCAAAAAAGCTTGTAGGCAATGCACAACGTGTGGTAAGCTTGGGCATCTGGCCAACGTCTGTCATTCGGGTCAGAATCAAATTGTTCGGAATCAAGCTCCAGTTCAGGGGAATGCTGCTAGATTCCCACCGGGTACATGTTTCAATTGTGGAGAGCTTGGTCACTACCGCAACAACTGTCCAAGGTTGGCAAATGCAAATGTAAATCCAAACGTGAATGTCAATGTCAATGCAAATGCTAATCCCGCTCGTGGGCGAGCGTACAATATGAATGCTAACGAAGCAAGGGCTGACAACGAGGTGGTTAATGGAACGTTTCTTGTTAACAATCGACCTGCATATATTCTTTTTGATTCTGGCGCCGATAGAAGTTTTGTTTCACTATCTTTTGAACCTTTGCTTGCGATACCTAGAACTAAACCGAGGAAACCCTTATCTGTCGAAGTTGCTACTGGTAAACCTCTTGTCCTCGATTCTGTTATCCGTGATTGTCAGTTAAACCTTGATAACCATCTTTTTCCCATTGACCTCACGCCGATGCAACTTGGGAGTTTCGATATTATCGTGGGGATGGATTGGTTAACCAAACATCGTGCTGAGGTGGTTTGTTTTGATAAGATTGTTCGTATTCCTCTTCTGTCTGGCGATGTTCTGGAAATTCATGGCGAAAAACCATCTGGTGGATTGAAGCTTATGTCGTGTACAAAGGCCCAAAGATATTTACGAAAAGGATATGTTGCTTTCCTGGCACATGTCACCGAGGAGAAAGGTAAGAGCAAGAGTGTTCAGGATATTCCGATTGTTCGGGATTATCCAGAGGTGTTTCCTGATGAACTGCCTGGTTTGCCTCCAGTTCGTCAAGTCAAGTTTCATATTGACCTTGTACCCAATGCCAACCCGATTGCGAAAGCACCTTATCGTCTTGCACCGTCAGAGATGCAAGAGTTATCGAAACAGCTTCAAGAGTTGTCTGATAAAGGATTCAGCCGTCCGAGCTATTCGCCTTGGGGAGCTCCTGTCCTCTTTGTGAAGAAGAAAGATGGATCTTTTCGAATGTGTATCGATTATCGTGAGCTTAATAAGCTTACCATCAAGAATCGATATCCCCTACCTAGAATTGATGATCTCTTCGACCAGCTGCAAGGTGCTTCATGTTTTTCCAAGATCGATCTGCGACCTGGGTACCATCAACTTCGTGTTCTCGAAGAAGATATTCCCAAAAGTGCTTTCCGTACAAGATATGGGCATTACGAGTTCACTGTCATGCCTTTTGGTTTGACAAATGCCCCAGCTATCTTCATGGACTTAATGAATAGGGTTTGTAAACCTTATTTAGATAAGTTCATCATTGTGTTCATCGACGATATTCTTATTTATTCAAAGTCTCGAGCCGATCACGAGCAACACCTTCGTTTGACATTGGAACTCCTAAAGAAGGAACAACTTTTTGCTAAATTCTCCAAGTGTTAATTCTGGCTTAAAGAAGTTCAGTTCTTGGGTCATATTGTCAATGAGCAGAGTATTCACGTAGATCCATCCAAGATTGTTGCAATTAAGGATTGGAATACACCGACAACACCTACAGAAGTTCGTTCTTTTCTTGGTCTTGCTGGTTATTATCGACGGTTTATTTCTAACTTTTCAAAGATCGCGGTTCCACTCACTGCTTTGACTCAGAAGAATAAGCCTTTTGAGTGAGGACCTAAGCAAGAAGAAGCGTTCCAAACGCTGAAACAGAAGCTCTGTGACGCTCCTGTTTTATCTCTACCTAAGGGAAACGATGATTTTGTTGTCTATTGTGACGCGTCGAACCTAGGACTTGGTTGCGTTCTTATGCAACGAGGTAAAGTCATAGCTTATGCGTCTAGATAGCTGAAAATTCACGAGAAGAACTATACGACTCACGATCTTGAATTAGGAGCTGTGGTTTTCGCACTTAAAATATGGAGACACTATCTCTATGGAACGAAGTGTGTGGTTTTCACAGACCACAAAAGTCTCCAGCATATTCTCAATCAGAAGGAGCTAAACATGAGGCAACGACGTTGGGTTGAACTCTTAAACGATTATGATTGCGATATCCGCTACCATCCTGGTAAGGAGAATGTCGTAGCCGATGCGCTTAGTCGAAAGGAACGAGTCAAGCTTCATTATGTACGAACTCTATCTGATATTCAATCTCGTGTTCTTCAAACTCAACGATCTTGTGTGATCAATGACTTATTGAAATATGAGTTACCACTTCAACTTGAGCTTAAACTCGAAAGGAAAGACGATGGTTTACTCTATTTTGAGAATCGTTTGTGTATTCCGAATCAGGACGATCTTCGCACCTTAGTAATGGACGAATCTCACAAGTCTCGATATTCTATCCATCCTGGTGCTGATAAAATGTACAAGGATCTTCGTACTAAGTTCTGGTGGCCTGGTATGAAGAAGGATGTTGCCTTATATGTATCAAAATGCCTAACTTGTCTCAAAGTCAAGGCTGAACATCAATAACCTTCTGGTTTGCTTGTACAACCAGAGATACCGGTTTGGAAGTGGGAGAACATTGCAATGGATCTCATCACTAAGTTACCACGTACGTCTAAAGGTCACGATGCTATTTCGGTTGTAGTTGATCGTTTGACAAAATCTGCTCACTTCTTACCAATCCGTGAGGATTTCTCTGCTGAAAAGCTTGCCAAGATCTATGTAGACGAGATCGTATCACGACATGGTGTTCCTTTAGATATCATTTCCGATCGTGATGCTCGGTTTTCGTCTCATTTTTGGAAGACCAAGCAATCTGCTTTGGGGACCCAACTAAATCTAAGCACTGCTTATCATCCTCAAACAGATGGTCAATCTGAGAGAACGATTCAAACTTTGGAGGATATGCTTAGAGCATGCGTGATAGACTTTGGTGGTAATTGGGATTCTCATCTGCCACTGATCGAGTTCTCATACAATAATAGTTATCATGCTAGTATTAAGATGGCACCATTCGAAGCTCTCTACGGTCGAAAATGTCGTTCACCCGTATGATGGAATGAGATCGGTGAAGCTCAACTTACTGGACCTGAGCTCATTCTGGAAACAACAGACAAAATCAAGAAAATCCGCGATAATCTTGTGACCGCTAGAAGCCGTCAAAAGATTTATGCAGATTTGGGACGCAAGCCCATGGAATTTCAAATCGGAGACCGTGTCCTACTCAAGGTTTCACCTTGGAAGGGAGTGGTGAGATTTGGAAAGAAAGGAAAACTTGCACCACGATATGTTGGACCATTTAAGATTGTTGAAAGAATTGGAAAGGTTGCTTATCGACTAGAACTACCTCCAGAGCTTGGAAATATTCATCCGACTTTTCACGTGTCCAATTTGCGAAAGTGTTTAGCTGATGCTGATCTTCACATTCCTCTCGACGAGATTCAAATCGATGAAACGATGCACTTTGTCGAGAAACCTGTGGAGATAGTGGAACGTACATACAAACAGTTGAAGAACAAACAGATTCATTTGGTCAAAGTTCGCTGGGAATCCAAACGTGGCCCCGAGTTTACTTGGGAACGTAAGGACCAGATGAAGGCGAAATATCCGCATTTGTTTTCACAAGATTCCTCTAAATAAAATTTTGGGACGAAATTTCCTAAAGTAGGGGAGACTATGACCACCTTGGTTTTCACACTCGTATTTGTTTGACTTTCATTGTAACAAATACCGTATTTGGAATAAAACTTATTTGAACATACTTGCTTTGTGTTTATACATGCTTATACCAATACAAACACGTGAAACAATTGCAAATTCATTGAGTTTTATACTATTAAACAAGACTACATAAACTATAAGGACCTATTATGACATGTTGTGAAACTACAATTTGAAGGACCTATTTGTCATTCTTTGAAACTTTAGAAATACAAGGGTTAAAAGCGCAATTATTGAAAACTACAAGTTTAGGGTCCTTTTGGTCATTATTGAAACTCATTTATAAAAAGAAATAAATATAGTTTATTTTGTTTTAAAAGTCTAAGGTTCATTTGGTCATTTTCTCAAACTTAAACTCTAGGGACTAAAGTTGATCTTCTTAAACTCATTTTAACTAAAGATCCTAACCTGGTTAACTTTTATATAAGGATTCCTTCTTTAAAACTTAACTCAGTTAACTCATTTAACTGTACAGTACAGGGGCCAATTGTGTCATTTTTCAAAACTTCAGGGACCAAACTTGTATTTTGTACCAAAGTTTAGGGGTTGTTTTTGTAAATTTTAGAAAGTTCAGGGACCATTTTGTAAAAAAATTAAACTACAGGGACCTAAGTGTAATTATGTCAAAAATCGGTCAAACCCATCGAACCGGTCATGTGTGGGATTCAAACCCGCGCACATCAGCAAACAACGAAGCGCACAAACCAGCTGAACTACCAGGCCACATGTGTTATAATCTAAACCGTATTATATATATATAAACATTGAAATCGATCTGAATATTTTACCCAGCACAACAGGTTGCGGATCCGACCAAATCATCACAAAAAAAATCGATTTTAATCCATTATTTCGACCTGTAAAGCTACCCACATGATCCCCAACCCATCCCAACTCGTTCCAATCATTCAAACGACACAGATTCGTGCTATAACCACTATGAATCGGAACTTTTTATTAAAAAAAAGAATTTAAAGTAGTTCAAATCCACTACGTTTTGTTGAATATGAGATCTAAACTTCGTGTATTTAAGTTCCCTACATTCCTAGCAACATTCCACACCATTTACAAACACTTAAACACCCGAAATCGTCGGATTAAAACCTGCAACTCGCCGGAATACTCACTTTTTCGCCGGAATTTTTCAATCCGATCATCCTTTCAATACCGGTTAGTTTTTATCCGTTAAATTAGCTTGTTTGTGCTTATACAATGTTTCCCTAAGATTAATTTGGATATAAACCTGTTTTGATCGAGAATTGAAGCAGTTGACTTTTCTGTTTGACTCCAATTGGAGAAGATGACCAGTTCCTGTTTGGTTATAAGTTTAGCAGTCCTAAACCAAACACAAACAGAAGCTTAGCCCAGTGGTTAAGACTCTGTTTGGTTACAATACAGACCCGGGTTCGAACCCAGGGGTATACATTTCTTTTTAATCAATTAATTTTTAATATTTTCAACATTCCAATAATTTTTATAAGATTACTAATCAATGCTGCTTTTATTAAAAATGTGAAATTAGTCAATTTATTTATAAAACTAATTTTTACAATATTAAAACAGTTTATTATTAAATAATTAATAATAAATCGATTTTTAGGAATTAAATTATGAAATTTTCAGATTAATTATTTTAAGTGTTGATCTTTACAAATATAATGTTGCCACTGATATTTTATATAGTTTCAATATTTATATAATTAAATCAGTAATATTCAAGTTCAATAATTAAAAATGTTATTTTTAATTATTATGATATAAATTAATTATATCACTTGTACAATATTTTGCCAATAATCATTATATTTAATTATGATACTAGTTAAATATATTTGATTTATTATTACAAATGTTTATATTAAATCGATTGTACATTTTTTTTGCAATTTAATTATTTATGATAAATAAATAATTTTCATAAATAATTCCTCTATATCATGATCATTTTTCCGAGCCCTCTAAACATATAATTCACAAGATCCTTCTGTTAATCTAAACACTATCAAATACAATAAATACTCAACAAATCCCGTCAACACTATACGACCTCAATATTGATACATTATTCTTGTACGATTCATTAGGACAACTTGAGTTTCCTTTTTATCAGACACCTTAATCTTGACTTGCGTATTCGGAATCGCCTGCAAAATAATGTGAGTACATAGATCCCCTCTTTTTACTGTTTTCGATTGTATTGGGGTGATTCAGATGTATCAAAACGATTTTGATATTCTAACAATGGTTTCAAATCGATTGAGATGGTTTATACTAAACTAATAACGATTTCGATAATGTAAACGTGCTTGTTGGCTGTAATTACATAACGAATGACATTCATTAATTTCGGCCAAACCGACCAGTATTAGGTTATGGTACCATAGGATCCGACAAATCCCGTTATCAACTAGACCCATGGTTATGTGTGGGTTAAGTGGGTAACGACTGAATTTGATGATTGTTAACTTACCATTTGGAGGTTTGTTAATGCGAGAACGATTGGGAACGATGAACGAGTCACAAAGGTTTGAATGTTATTAGCAAGATGACCAAAAGTAGTTTTCACAATCAAAACGAGAACGATTTAAACGAGTGAATGAATTGAACGATTTGGAACGATTTAAACGAATGAACGATGTTCTATAACGAGAACGAGTTAAACAATATTACACAACGATGTTTACCAAACTATATAAACCATACGAGTTTTATTATAAGAACGATTTATGATTTGGTTTACATAAACAAATGTTTTGGGTTAAGATTCATGGCATCGAGGTTTATAAATTATGACCAATCTATTTTGACTTGGTTATTCATTTACAATACAAACATTTTACAAAACAAGGTTTCCTAATATCAATTAACGAAGTTGTACAAGTTGTTTTAACATACAAACGAGCCATGAATCTGATACTCACACAAAAACTATGTACTCGCCAGCATTTCTTTGCTGACTTTGTTTTTACATATGTTTCAGGTGATGTTGCTTAATGTTGATTGCAAATAGGATGCATGCTCACTTAGGACCGGACGGGGCCTTAGTGATTTAATAACGATGATAAACTATGTTTGAATTGCGTGTTTAACTTTAAGACAATGTTTAGTATTCAATAAAATGAAACTCTTGTATCCATGGTTTGAAACAATAATTCTGTTACAACACTCCCCGACGTTTCCGCCACGATTTGTTGTTTTACGTGGTCGGGGTGTGACAGAAAAGTTGGTATCAGAGCCAATGGTTATAGAGAATTAGGTTATTAGTAAAACTTTGACCTAGACTATAACTTTCTAGGACCCCAACGCAAGTTGATTTGTGTTTAGAATTAAAAAAAAAAACAAAATCCGAATCTGCTTCGAAAATTAATCATCCGTTCTAGGATGATTGATTACTAGGTTTTGAACCCTCTGTTATAAGGTTTTGAACCCTTCTAGTTTGACTCATTTTTGGCTTAGTGCCTTTTGAGTTTCAAAATCTCGTCAGCGTTTGGGTCTAAATAATGTGAACACGTGCAAACTGGAAGAGTGAATGCTTGTACCCTAAGTTTTCTGTCTAAGGCTAGAGTGTTCGTACAAATCCACATAATCGGGCCCGTCACTCTTATCTGGGAACTCTTGGGGTGAGTGTTCACTTATAGGCGAGCATGTCTTCGCGATACATTATTTTGATTCATTACTTTGATTAGTCACTGCGTGTCGTTTGTTTGTTCCATGTAACAAACAAATGATCGCCTTCCTTGTGTTTTGTCGATACCTCTTTTGTTTTTCCTAATTTTCAATCTCACTCGATTCTCCTGTTTCCTTACTAGACAATGCCTCCTCGACGTGAAGCACAATCTTTTACTATTGAAGAAATCGCAGCCCTGGTCTCTCAGCAAGTGGTCGCTGTGCTTCCCAGTGTTGTGATCCAAGTCCACAAGATATACAACAACAACAATAATAACAACAACAACAATAATGCACCGTGTAATTTCAAGAATTTCAATTCTGCTAAGCCGCTAAAGTTTTCTGGGTTACAAGGAGCAACTGCACTCCTTCAATGGTTCGAGAGTATCGAGAACACATTCAGACATGTGCAATGTCCGAATGGGCGTAAGGTTGAATTTGCATCAAGTGTGTTTGAGAAGTGTGCTCTTACATGGTGGAACGGAGTGATGTGCGACAGGGGTGCCGAAGTGGCGTTGGCACAAACATGGGAAGAGCATCGAGCTCTCATGATGAGAGAGTTCTGTCCCCGTCATGAAATTCGAGCTTTGGAACGAGAGTTTGACGATCTGAAACAAGATGGGGGAGAACACTGTGCGTATACGAATCGATTTGAGGAGCTTAGTCTTTTGTGTCCTACTATGGTTACCCCGTTGGAGAAAGCGATAGAGAGGTATATCGATGGTCTACCCGATTCTATTCTAGATATAGTGACCGGTATTAATCCTACCACCCTTCGCCAAGCAATCGAGTTGTCTGCTACACTGACTGAGTCTCAAGTCTGGAAGGGTAAACTCACCCGCAATGGTGATAAAAAGAAGGCGACTGATTCTGGGAAGGACAAGAATAAGGGTAAGGGTAAAGAAGGCGAGTCATCGAAGAAGGCAAGAAAGCGAAAGGGTGCTCAAAATTTTGCAGTAACTTCACAAACTGCTCAGAACCCTCAGAACCCGCCAGCTCAACCTCCTGCGAAGAAAGCGTATGCTGGTACCGCACCTCATTGTGCTCGCTGCAATGGTCATCATGTTGCACAACAAGCTTGTAGGCAATGCACAACATGTGGTAAGCTTGGGCATCTGGCCAACGTCTGTCGTTCGGGTCAGAATCAGATTGTTCGGAATCAAGCTCCAGTTCAGGGGAATTCTGCTAGATTCCCACCGGGTACATGTTTCAATTGTGGAGAGCTTGGTCACTACCGCAATGATGCGTGTGAAGTGTTATATATATTAGGTGTATATTTTAAGCCCTTTTTAACACTTATTTTAGCCAAGTTTTAAATTTATAAAACACGATATTTCACTAACACTAAACACACATATGGGCAAGTGCACCCATCGTTGAGTGTAGTATAGCGTTGGTAAGATACCGAGGTCGTCCAAGGACACAAGAGCTTTTAATACCAGTTTATCCTCAACGTCTAACCAAAGTAAAAGTTTAGAAAAATGTTTTAAACTAAGAAAGATAAAAACTAACTAAAATGCTAAAAATAAAAATGAAATAAAAACAGATAGACAAGATGAATCACTTGGTTCCGACTCGTATCTAGTATAACCTTTGATTATTTCCGCACTTTTGCACATAATTAAGAGATTATCTTAGTTATTGTAGTAGGCCCCTCTTTTGAAGGTGACGTTACCCTCACCCCAGTAGTTTGAGTCAGCAGGGATACAATCCTAAAGGGGTGGATTATTGGAAGATAATGAATTAAGTTATTAATGCAGTATTGTGGTAGGCCCCGCTTTTGGCGGTGATGTTACCCTCGACTAAGTAGTCTGAGTCAGCAGGGATACAGTCCTAAATAGCCGGGTTATAGTATTAATAGTAGTTAACTTATGAGGGGATCAAAGAGTTTGGACCCCCGCCATCCAATACCGTGAAGTATTGAAGGAGGTCCTACTAAATTTGACCCAGGTCCATTGCAGGACCTCTAAACGCTGAACAATGGCAAGACCTTTACCAAACCATTCCCTTAACCCCCTACCAGGTAGCCAACATACCTCCATATAGACCGTGGAGATATGAATGGTGAAAATCCTTTATTTTATATAGACAGTAAAATAATGCCAAGACACCACGGACAAACGATAAGGAAAGATCACCTTCAACATAAGTAACTAGTTATTAAAGTCATTAATACAAAACCAAATAAAAAGTGCAAAAGATTAGAAATAAAAAGTATTATACTAGACACTTTGTCTTCACCAAGTGATGTAAGAGACTTAGGCAAACATGGCCTTGATTGTCAAGAACTCTTACGATCAATCTTGGATCCCGAGACGACTCACACACTCTATGATGGACAATGGATGATGGTGTTGTGATGGTGGTGGGTGGTGGATGAAGTGTGAGAGAGGTGGTGTGCCAAGGGATGAGATGAAATGAATCCAAGCACTCCTATTTATAGGCTGAACAGAGAGCTGGACACGGCCCCGTGTCCGCTGGACACGGCCCCGTGCCCGTCTGACACTCTCTCTCCTCATTAATTGTAATTCGCAATTACAATAAATGCGCCTGCTGTACTTTCGACACGCCCCCGTGTCCGCTGAGCACGGCCCGTGGTGGGCAATAGAAGCTTCTATAGGTTTGTCTTTTCTGCTGCTTCTTGGGCACGGCCCCGTGCTGGCTGAGCACGGGGCGTGTTCAGCCTTCTGTTTTCTCTATTTTGCTTTGGAAGGTGCCGGTGAGGGTTCGGGCAATCCACTAATGTTCCTTTTCTTGTATTTATGTTGGATTTAGCTGTCTTTTTGCTTCTTTTGCGTTTTTGAGCTCATTTAATCCTGAAAATACAAAAGGAAGACAAAAACACTCTTTTTCCAATATTAGTACTAAAAAAGGGTTAGTTTTATGCCTCATTTGATGTAATTTATATGTTGCATTTTACACACATCAAATACCCCCACACTTGAACTTTTGCTTGTCCTCAAGCAAAACTCTTTAATATTTGGCTTACACTCCCAAATGGAATAGGTAGAAGAGAAGGTTTTGGGCTTGTCATAGAGTGTCGGGATTTCCAAGATCTTTTTGGGGTTTTATTTTTATTTATTTACACTCCTATTCGTAATGATTTATTTAGAACTGTTCATAAAAGAAATTACTTATTTGGGCATAACATGCCTTTTTAAAATTCTATTTATATACAAGTTCACATACCTCGCGGGGAAATCACTCACACTCGGCCGAAGGTGTATTTTTAGTGAATCACTCGAGAGCGGCACGGAACTTATTCCTACCATAGGCTTGCCAAGAAATCAATCCTCCTCCTTTTTAACTTTTATACCTTTGTAGATATCAAGAGGACTTTGTGGGTTAAGGGTTGGCTAGGGTTAAAGGTAGGTGGTTGGGTTAGTGGTTAGTAGAAAAAGGGCTAAAAAGCGTAACAAGTGTCGGTTTTCGTATTTTTGCAACTTTTTATTTTTGATGAAGCTTTTATTCAACAAAGTTATTTTTGATTACTTTGTTTGTTTATTTTCTTTTTGCTTCATTTTTTTTTTTCACGAAGAACCGAACTTGTTACTAAAATAAAGGGTTAAAAATGAAAAAGGTTTTGGTGGGTGAAAGGGTTTTTGTTTTGGGTGATGAAACGAAAAGGTTTAGGCTCAAAGGGGCTAACTAGGGGGATTTTTGGGTAGGTGGTAAAAGAAAAAGAAAAATAATGGTGTAGAAAAAAGAATGTTAGTCCTAATGCCTCCATCATTTACTTACTCGGGTTTAAGTTGATAAGGACCGGGAATGTATTGTTATGGCAAGTTCTAGAGTCGTAAGAACCAAGCGGCTATTCACACAAGAAACGAAAAATGAGCATTTAGTCAAATGATATAGAATTGTGTGCTCAATAAAGGCTCAAAACTCACTTTTGTGGGAATGGGTTTTTATGTGATCAAGTATATATAATCAAATTTTAAATAAGTTTGTCATGCCTTTTCATAATTTTCTTATGTTGGTTCTTTTTATCACTACGCTATCGGTTGTAAATTTGTAAAAATATAACCTTTTTGAGAGCTTGAATTTCCCGAGTTAAACCTAGACAAGTAAAAAAAATTGAAATTTTTGAAAAAATTTGGGGTGATTAGCGGTTCCAATAGAGTTTTGTGTAAGGCTTGTATTTAGGACTTGCAAAATTCAAGGTTTTAGCATCCCCCCCACACTTAAATTACACATTGTCCTCAATGTGTCCCAAAAACAAATTTTTAGGTTGATTAGATGTGTAAAATAGTGTTTAAAAAGCAAAAATTTGTGTTACTGGGCCCTGAACACGGCCCCGTGTTATCCGGGCACGGCCCCGTGTTCAAGTGCCAGTAACAAAATTGAAATAAGAGAAACAGAAGTCTGGACACGGGGGCGTGTTGGGTGAACACGGCCCGTGTCCAGTTACCTGTACTGGGCGTTTTCTGCAGGTGGTTCGACACGGGGCCGTGTTGGTTGGGCACGGCCCGTGTTGAACCTTCTGGAAGGGAGAAAATTGTCGGGTTGCCTCGTTCTTGTGCATGGGATCATTTTTCTCGTTCCCCTTTTCATCCTTTACCACCATGAGTGTGTTTTATTCATTACAAACCATCCAAACATTAAAACCATCATTTCATTTCATCATAGAGAGAACTTACATAATCCTAAATTAAACTAAAATTAAAACTTAACTAGATAGGTCAGCAAGTACACGAGGTTATCATAAGGAGTTCTACTAATTTAGGAAAATTTCGAGAATGATTTCCCGATAGAGTAGGACTTTTAGCCGAACGAGTTCCTTCCTAAACTTTGTTTAAAGCCATTCTTCGATCTCCCTAGGGAGGAAGAATGCGGCTTCGTTTTCTTCTCCTGCTGGTGGTTGAGGGGGAACATTCACCGGGACTCCTTGCACCACTCTTCGAGGAAGCTCTTGGTGCATGGCGTACCATTCAGCTGGAATGATAACTTCGGGCACCATGTTCCACGCCCTTTGGGTTATTATGGGTACCAAAGGCGGGGAGGCGAGAAGGTTCAACCTCTGGTGCAAGAGGTTTACTTCATGGAGACAGCCCTCCAGCCCCACAGTCAGATGGTTGATACGGTCGACCAATGCTTCTTCCACTCCCGTCATTTCATCAATAGCCTCCCTTAGAGCGTAAACATAGTTTACAAGAGAGTCTTCTGCTGTTGAAGATCTCCTCCCTTGTCGGTTATTCCTTGAAGATGATCCGCTTGTTCTGCTTGCCATTTTCTGTGAAGAAAACCGAAGAAAACTAAATTTTTACAAAACAGAGCCCCTGGACACGTCCCCGTGCTCGTTGAGCACGGCCCCGTGTCCATTTGTCTGCAGGATTTTTGGCTAAAGACTCTTGGAGTTTTAAATTATTTTTATGATTTTTATCTGGGTTTTAAGATCGGATAATTTAAAGTAAAGTTATTCAACTAACTTTAGCCCAGAATCTTTAGCAAATAATCTTACAAACTTCACATAGAGGATTGGAATCAAAGGATTTCCAAGCTTCCATGGAGGAACTTTTGAAAAATTTTGAAAGAGGAGGAAATGAATAAAAGTGGAAAGGACAAGAGGGTCCCTTGGAACCTTCTTTTGACACTTACCTAGGATGGTATGAGTGAAAATTCCAGAGATCTCTGTCAATTGAAGTGGTCAAAATGAGCAGGAATCAGGCTGCATTTAAAGAAAACGACAGCGCCCTGGGCACGGCCCCGTGTTGACTGGACACGGGCCCGTGTTCAGAGAAAATCCTGACACATTTTGTCCGTATTCTGACCAAATCAGCAGAGAATCTTTTTAGTGAGCACGGGGGCGTGTTGACCTGGACACGGCCCCGTGTCTGGAGGCTGTTTTATGGAGTTTTGCTAATTCAAGGATCTCCCCGATATCGGGTGGTTCCTTACTGGTTGGAACAACCCCAAAGTGCCTAATATACCTTAATTGTCCTAGACTAAGGCGAGAACGCAAGAGGTTGTCGGTGAGGGTAATTCCTATTTTCATTCTAGGTGGACAAGTCCAACCCTTTTCCGGGCTCTTGTTAAAGAAGGTATATGCCGAATCGCTCAGGTCTATATATGCACCGAACGAAGTCGATGGAGAGTCCTTCACGGCACAATCGACACAGGGACGACTATCGTCCAAGTCTTTGCTAGGTACGAAGGTATTTTCGGGAGCAACGAGATTGTCGGAATGCGGTTCCAACATTTCTTCATGGGTATCGTCTTGGGGTGGATTAATAAAATCCTTCTCAAGCTCTTCTATCCATTTCAGAATTAGCTCTTCTAGTTGAAATAATTCGCTAAGGAACATTTCCCCTAGAATATCTGGCTGGGCGCATTCGAGGGAGAAATAGTGCTTATTTTTACTTTCGCCCCTCTTAAGGTTGTGAAAAGATCGTGGGTCCATGTAGTGGGGCCTATAATTTAGGAAGTAGCATTTTACTTCTTCATGTTCCCCACCACATAATTGACACCACGTACCATAAGAGTGCCGAAAGTAAAAATAATTACTATCACTCATGTTTATGTCAGAAATTACCAACCGTCGGGATCTAACGGTTCTGTTTTCAGTAACTGAAACTTGGGCACGGGGGCGTGTTGAGTGGACACGGCCCCGTGTTCAGCTTACTGTCTGATGTAAAACAGGATTGCCAGTTCCAATGATTGAGCACGTGGGCGTGTTCAGCGGGCACGGCCCGTGCTGAGCTCTGCAGAAGCTGAAAAACTAAGAAAATCCTAAAAAAAATAAAAAGAAAAATAAAAGATGATTAGGCCGTTGATTCCTAACTTTCTTAAAATCCTTGTGTCCCCGGCAACGGCGCCAAAAACTTGATGCGTGTGAAGTGTTATATATATTAGGTGTATATTTTAAGCCCTTTTTAACACTTATTTTAGCCAAGTTTTAAATTTATAAAACACGATATTTCACTAACACTAAACACACATATGGGCAAGTGCACCCATCGTTGAGTGTAGTATAGCGTTGGTAAGATACCGAGGTCGTCCAAGGACACAAGAGCTTTTAATACCGGTTTATCCTCAACGTCTAACCAAAGTAAAAGTTTAGAAAAATGTTTTAAACTAAGAAAGATAAAAACTAACTAAAATGCTGAAAATAAAAATGAAATAAAAACAGATAGACAAGATGAATCACTTGGTTCCGACTCGTATCTAGTATAACCTTTGATTATTTCCGCACTTTTGCACATAATTAAGAGATTATCTTAGTTATTGTAGTAGGCCCCTCTTTTGAAGGTGACGTTACCCTCACCCCAGTAGTTTGAGTCAGCAGGGATACAATCCTAAAGGGGTGGATTATTGGAAAATAATGAATTAAGTTATTAATGCAGTATTGTGGTAGGCCCCGCTTTTGGCGGTGACGTTACCCTCGACTAAGTAGTCTGAGTCAGCAGGGATACAGTCCTAAATAGCCGGGTTATAGTATTAATAGTAGTTAACTTATGAGGGGATCAAAGAGTTTGGACCCCCGCCATCCAATACCGTGAAGTATTGAAGGAGGTCCTACTAAATTTGACCCAGGTCCATTGCAGGACCTCTAAACGCTGAACAATGGCAAGACCTTTACCAAACCATTCCCTTAACCCCCTACCAGGTAGCCAACATACCTCCATATAGACCGTGGAGATATGAATGGTGAAAATCCTTTATTTTATATAGACAGTAAAATAATGCCAAGACACCACGGACAAACGATAAGGAAAGATCACCTTCAACATAAGTAACTAGTTATTAAAGTCATTAATACAAAACCAAATAAAAAGTGCAAAAGATTAGAAATAAAAAGTATTATACTAGACACTTTGTCTTCACCAAGTGATGTAAGAGACTTAGGCAAACATGGCCTTGATTGTCAAGAACTCTTACGATCAATCTTGGATCCCGAGACGACTCACACACTCTATGATGGACAATGGATGATGGTGGTGGATGATGGTGTTGTGATGGTGGTGGGTGGTGGATGAAGTGTGAGAGAGGTGGTGTGCCAAGGGATGAGATGAAATGAATCCAAGCACTCCTATTTATAGGCTGAACAGAGAGCTGGACACGGCCCCGTGTCCGCTGGACACGGCCCCGTGCCCGTCTGACACTCTCTCTCCTCATTAATTGTAATTCGCAATTACAATAAATGCGCCTGCTGTACTTTCGACACGCCCCCGTGTCCGCTGAGCACGGCCCGTGGTGGGCAATAGAAGCTTCTATAGGTTTGTCTTTTCTGCTGCTTCTTGGGCACGGCCCCGTGCTGGCTGAGCACGGGGCGTGTTCAGCCTTCTGTTTTCTCTATTTTGCTTTGGAAGGTGCCGGTGAGGGTTCGGGCAATCCACTAATGTTCCTTTTCTTGTATTTATGTTGGATTTAGCTGTCTTTTTGCTTCTTTTGCGTTTTTGAGCTCATTTAATCCTGAAAATACAAAAGGAAGACAAAAACACTCTTTTTCCAATATTAGTACTAAAAAAGGGTTAGTTTTATGCCTCATTTGATGTAATTTATATGTTGCATTTTACACACATCAGCAACAACTGTCCAAGGTTGGCAAATGCAAATGTAAATCCAAACGTGAATGTCAATGTCAATGCAAATGCGAATCCCGCTCGTGGGCGAGCGTACAATATGAATGCTAACGAAGCAAGGGCTGACAACGAGGTGGTTAATGGTACGTTTCTTGTTAACAATCGACCTGCATATATTCTTTTTGATTCTGGAGCCGATAGAAGTTTTGTTTCACTATCTTTTGAACCTTTGCTTGCGATACCGAGAACTAAACTGAGGAAACCCTTATCTGTCGAAGTTGCTACTGGTAAACCTCTTGTCCTCGATTCTGTTATCTGTGATTGTCAGTTAAACCTTGATAACCATATTTTTCCCATTGACCTCACGCCGATGCAACTTGGGACTTTCGATATTATCGTGGGGATGGATTGGTTAACCAAACATCATGCTGAGGTGGTTTGTTTTGATAAGATTGTTCGTATTCCTCTTCTATCTGGCGATGTTATGGAAATTTGTGGCGAAAAACCATCTGGTGGATTGAAGCTTATGTCGTGTACAAAGGCCCAAAGATATTTACGAAAAGGATATGTTGCTTTCCTGGCACATGTCACCGAGGAGAAAGGTAAGAGCAAGAGTGTTCAGGATATTTCGATTGTTCGGGATTATCCAGAGGTGTTTCCTGATGAACTTCCTGGTTTGCCTCAAGTTCGTCAAGTCAAGTTTCATATTGACCTTGTACCCAATGCTAACCCGATTGCGAAAGCACCTTATCGTCTTGCACCGTCAGAGATGCAAGAGTTATCGAAACAGCTTCAAGAGTTGTCTGATAAAGGATTCACCCGTCCGAGCTATTCGCCTTGGGGAGCTCCTGTCCTCTTTGTGAAGAAGAAAGATGGATCTTTTCGAATGTGTATCGATTATCATGAGCTTAATAAGCTTACCATCAAGAATCGATATCCCCTACCTAGAATTGATGATCTCTTCGACTAGCTGCAAGGTGCTTCATGTTTTTCCAAGATCGATCTGCGATCTGGGTACCATCAACTTCGTGTTCTCGAAGAAGATATTCCCAAAACTGCTTTCCGTACAAGGTATGGGCATTATGAGTTCACTGTCATGCCTTTTGGTTTGACAAATGCCCCAGCTATCTTCATGGACTTAATGAATATGGTTTGTAAACCTTATTTAGATAAGTTCATCATTGTGTTCATCGACGATATTCTTATTTATTCAAAGTCTCGAGCCGATCACGAGCAACACCTTCGTTTGACATTGGAACTCCTAAAGAAGGAACAACTTTTTGCTAAATTCTCCAAGTGTTAATTCTGGCTTAAAGAAGTTCAGTTCTTGGGTCATATTGTCAATGAGCAGGGTATTCACGTAGATCCATCCAAGATTGTTGCAATTAAGGATTGGAATACACCGACGACACCTACAGAAGTTCGTTCTTTTCTTGGTCTTGCTGGTTATTATCGACAGTTTATTTCTAACTTTTCAAAGATCGCGGTTCCACTCACTGCTTTGACTCAGAAGAAAAAGCCTTTTGAGTGGGGACCTAATGTGACACCCCAGGAAAATCAGGAAAACAACGCAACTTAACTAGCTTCCTCAGTAACCACGCGCTAAATTTCGGGACGAAATTCTCTTAACAGGGGGAGAATGTGACAACCCTCAAAATCCCATGTATTCCGTACAATTTATTTTTGATAATTAAAGTGTTTGACGACTGTGTGGAATCACTTAACTGCTTTCTGATATCTGTGTTATACTTACATGTATTTGTTAACATACTAGTAGGATATAGAAAAGTTACTAAATAGTCCGGTATGCCTTCCTGAGTGTTAAAAATTAAAAACGTTGCAAAAAAATATATATATGTAGGACCCTGTACGGATTAATTAAGCAGTTTAACGGAACAGTGTCGAACCGAACGACCGGACTTTACCCGGAACCTAAAAATATTGTCAATGACACTATTTTTCTTTTTCTGAGCCAGTTAGGGTCCCTGAATACCCTAACACCCGTTATAATACACTACACTCTAGTAACTAATTTAAACACCTAATTAACATAACTAGTGCTTAACTAAATGGTTGAAATTGAACCATGAACCCCCCCCCCCTTGACCGAATCGGTTCCCCGAGGGGACACACCCTTGTCCTTGTTGATTATTTTAATTCAAATATTTAGTATCTAAACTACATGATATCTAATGCTTAATAGTGGAAAATGGTTTATAATATAACATGTAGGATAAGACCTAACTAGTTATTTAACTATCCATTGCAAACCAATTGGAATCCAACCCATTCACCCCTTTTCCCCAACCTACGGTTCTTCAAGGGAGTCCTAACCCCTTGATTTTCCTTTAATATTTTATTAGATATGCTCATGTGTAAGGGAACACAATTACCAAAGGTTAAAGGAATGTTGGAGAAACTTTTTATAAAAGCCTAAAGACTAAACATTACACTTCATTTCATCACCTTCAAACTCCATCATCTTCTTTCCTTTCCCCATTGTTCACGGCCATACACCCCCCACATACAACCTTCCTTTTTCAATCCATTCTAAGTTGAATACAAGGTGCAATAGGATCAACAACGAAGCTCGGTGAGCTCGGAAGTTGAAGGACCTCTCTACATCGCTTTTATCCACCACTTTTACGCTTTGAAACTTCCCTAGCCTCGAGCTAGTAGTAAGTGACTCTAAACGCCTTCTTGATCTTGCCTAGGGTGGTTAATAAGAGATTTGTCGGTTAAAAATTATGAACATATAAGATCAAAGTCTAAAAGTCTACTAAAGTGATGAACAAGGTGGTTAATGGATGAATATTAGTGTAAAGCATGTAGATCTTGTGTGATTATGATTATTGGTTGATTATCTGATGTGTTGCTGGATTATATGGATGTTTGATGTTGTTACGATCACTAAACATAATTAACGGTATCAACCGAGCACAAACTAGTAAGCTAGAGGCTAAAAACAGCAATCTGTCCATACTTTACAGCCAACTTCAGTTGGCTGTAAACAGGTCGTAAATTCAACGAAAAACCGATATTTTGAATCTAAAATATGTTATTATAAAATACGGTTCTAATGGCACTGGAATCGTAATTTTTGGACTCCGTTTACTATTTTTAAAGTGTTAATTTGTAACAGCAACTTAAGCTGAATTTTGACAGCAATAAATGGGTGTCATACTTTCAGTCATAACCTGAGTTTTGTGATGAATCGGACCATGAAATTTGTACAGTAGATGGAAACCGATGCATTTGTAATTACCCCACTGGAATTTTGTAAATCGGACACTCGATGAATTTTTAATAAATTGTTCCGTGGACTGTGGTCAGAAATACATAAATCTGAGTTCAGTCCGGAATATGAATTTTTATAAAATATTGGTAATGAACCGGACCCCGATATTTTTACAAAATAAAATATGGAAAGTTTAAGATATCCTGTAAACATTTGGGAATTTTTGGAATAATTTAACTATTTTATTAAAATGTCCGAAAACAGCCGGTTTTGAATATTAATGCTGAATTGACATAAGTTGTGACTTGCGTGTCTAAATGTCGAGTATGCTATCGGTGAATGATCTAACATGTTATATGTGTTACGTGCAATATCGTATGTTTGTTTATGAGTGGGGAATGGATGGGAAGTTTATATGGGCATAAATCGTTAAAGCGTGTACCTGTTATGTGGTCGAATTAATGTGCAAATAAACCATACGTAGGATACGTGTTATGCATGAGAAACTGATTGTTATCCGTACCTTATTAGGACGCGATTGACCAACCTTGACTGTTAACTATATTTGAGAATCTAACCGAGCAAACCGAGGTGAGTTCACACTTTTCTACAAAGCATGGTAAATTCCCGGTGGGAATGGGAATGGGTACATGAATAGGGATTCCTCATCCTTTGAGACGTGTTCAGGAATGTAAATTCCTCGTCCTGTTGGGACGTGTTAGACTTACTAGACTAGAACTCTATCAGCGAAGTCCCTCCCTTTTTGTATCGACTTAATCGCCGAGGCTATGGCGAGCGGGTCATTAGTTAATAGCGCTATTAGGTTTAACAAACCTCACACCGTGCCAGTCGGACGGGCGTGTACTAATGGACTATGGCACGTCGGTGGTGATAGAACACCGACGCTAGGGCACAATTGATTTCTTTTGTTAGTAGTCGATATGATAAACGAGTCTGGTAGTTTAAAATATTGAGGCAGCTCCCCACGGCCAAAGTGCCGGGCTGGATAGCCAGGGAAGGTGGACATGAGATGGTTAACTAATAAACGTTTTCGAACTATGGGGTAACCCCCACGGCTGGACGGCCGAATGAGATTAAACTATGTTTTTGGAAACAACACTAAAATAGACAACCAACCGTGAACTCACTCAACTTTGTTGTTGACTCGTTATTACATGCTTTGCAGGTCATTAGATGCCATGGAGCTTGCATATGGAGGTGGTCGTTGTGGGATGCGAACTGATATGTCCCGTACTTAATGAATAAACTTTATGAACTTATTTAACCTACGTTTTGGACCTTAAACTTATGAACTATGGACTTATGTTTTGAACTTATGTTTTATGCTTCCGTTGTTAACCAAAAATCGGTTTACTTCCCTTTGGTCACCAATCGTATTGTGTTTGGTTTTATTTACTTACTTATGTTGTTCAATATGATTGGTGGCTCGATCCTGGTCATGTCATGCCTCCAAGCGGTGATACTCCGCATGGTGGATTTTGGGGGTGAGACATATTTTTAGGTTCCGGGTAAAGTCCGGTCGTTCGGTTCGACACTGTTCCGTTAAACTGCTTAATTAATCCGTACAGCGTCGTACATATATATATTTTTTTGCAACGTTTTTAATTTTTAACACTCAGGAAGGCATACCAGACTATTTAGTAACTTTTCTATATCCTACTAGTATGTTAACAAATACATGTAAGTATAACACAGATATCAGAAAGTAGTTAAGTGATTCCACACAGTCGTCAAACACTTTAATTATCAAAAATAAATTGTACGGAATACATGGGATTTTGAGGGTTGTCACATTCTCCCCCTGTTAAGAGAATTTCGTCCCGAAATTTAGCGCGTGGTTACTGAGGAAGCTAGTTAAGTTGCGTTGTTTTCCTGATTTTCCTGGGGTGTCACATCATTCCCCCGTTGATTTGGAATTTCGTCCCGAAATTCTGCAGTAGCTTCAGCCTCAGTAGTGGTTGCGTTTTTCTTAAACAGTTGGGGATACTTGAGTTTCATTTGGTCTTCGCATTCCCAGGTATACTCTGGGCCACGACGAGCATTCCAACGAACTCGGACCAGAGGTATCCTGGTATGCTTGAGGATCTTAACATCTTGATCCGTAATCTCTAATGGTTCCTCGACGAATCGCAGCTGGTCGTCGATTGTGAGTTCCTTAAGAGGAACTATGAGGGTCTCGTCTGACAGACACTTCTTCAGATTCGACACATGGAAAACATTGTGAACTCCGCTGAGTTCTTCAGGTAGATTCAACCTGCAGGCGACTTTGCCAATTTTCTCGGTGACTTTGAATGGTCCGACATAACGCGGATTGAGTTTGCCTCATTTTCCAAAACGGACTACACCTTTCCAAGGTGAGACTTTGAGTAGCACTCGATCCCCAACCTGGAGCTCGAGTGGTTTTCTTCCCTTATCAGCATAGCTTTTCTGACGGTCACGAGCTGCCGCCATTCGCTGTCGTATCTGAGCAATTCTCTCGGTGGTATCTACCACAAGTTCTGGGCCAGTGATTTGGCTGTCACCAACTTCTGCCCAATAGAGAGGTGATCGGCATTTGCGTCCGTACAATGCCTCGAATGGAGCGGCCTGAATGCTGGTGTGGTAGCTGTTGTTATACGAGAACTCCACTAACGGGAGGTGTTTTTCCCAGCCATTGCCGAAGTCGATTACGCATGCCCTAAGCATGTCTTCCAAGGTTTGGATGGTGCGTTCAGATTGCCCATCCGTCTGTGGGTGATAAGCGGTGCTCATATCTAAACGTGAGCCAAAGGACTTGTGCATTGCTTGCCACAGTTCTGAAGTAAAACGCGCATCACGATCAGATATAATAGAGGTTGGCACTCCGTGCCTTGATACCACTTCCTTTAGGTAAATGTCTGCAAGAGTAGAAAACTTATCCGTTTCCTTGATAGCCAGAAAATGTGCAGACTTGGTCAGTCGATCTACGATCACCCAAATGGTATCGTTTCCACGTTGAGATCTGGGCAGGCCGGTAACGAAATCCATGGAAATTTGCTCTCATTTCCATTTCGGGATCTCCGGTTGTTGAAGTAGGCCTGATAGTTTTTGATATTCAGTCTGGACTCTTGCACAAGTCAAGCACTTGCTGACGTAGATTGCTATGTGGGCTTTCATGCCAGGCCACCAATATGTAGTCTTGAGGTCGTGGTACATTTTATCCGAACCGGGATGTACCGAATAGCGAGACTTGTGCGCTTCGTCCATCACAAGCTCGCGTAAGTTTCCATAAAGTGGAACCCAGATGCGCCCTGTTACATAGTAAGCGCCATCCTCCTTTTGTTCTAGCCGCTGCCTCGATCCTCGTAGGGATTCAGCCCTGATGTTCTCTGCTTTCAATGCTTCAACCTGAGCATCACGAATCTGAGCGGGAAGGTTAGACTGGATGGTAAGCTGTAGAGCACGTACACGCCTAGGTATGGTATCCTTTCGACTGAGGGCGTCTGCCATAACATTGGCTTTGCCCAGATGATACTTGATTGCGCATTCATAATCGTTCAAGAGCTCAACCCATCGGCGTTGATGCATGTTTAACTCCTTTTGCTTGAAGATATGCTCGAGACTCCTGTGATCGGTGTAAATGGTGCACTTGGTACCGTACAGGTAATGTCTCCATATCTTAAGCGCGAAAACAACTGCTCCCAGCTCCAGATCGTGAGTAGTGTAATTTCTTTCGTGAACCTTGAGTTGGCGTGATGCGTAGGCAATGACCTTGTCACGTTGCATCAATACGCAACCAAGTCCTTGGATGGAAGCGTCGCAATAAACCACAAAATATTCTGTGCCTTCAGGCAATGAGAGGACAGGCGCGCTACAAAGTCTATCCTTTAGGTGTTGAAATGCGGACTCCTGTGCATCACCCCAACGATAGATGACACCCTTCTGAGTCAGTGAAGTGAGAGGTTGCGCAATCTTGGAGAAATCTTTTATAAACCTTCTGTAATATCCGGCCAAACCCAAGAATTGGCGGATTTCTGTTGGTGTGCGGGGTGCAGGCCAGTTCTTGATCGATTCAACCTTAGATGGATCCACATGAATTCCATCCTTGTTTACCACATGGCCTAGAAAGTGGACTTCGCGAAGCCAGATGTCACATTTCGAAAACTTGGCATACAACTGCTCTTTTCGAAGAAGTTCCAGCATAAGTCGTAGATGCTGCTCGTGTTCCTCCTGACTCTTAGAATAGATCAGGATATCGTCGATGAACACAATAACGAACTTATCCAGGTAAGGCTTGCACACTCGGTTCATGAGATCCATGAAGACTGCTGGTGCATTCGTCAGCCCGAATGGCATAACCAGAAACTCGTAATGGCCGTAGCGAGTTCTGAATGCTGTTTTGGAGACGTCTTCCTCTCGGACTCTCAGCTGATGGTATCCCGATCTCAAATCAATCTTGGAGTAATAGCTCGACCCTTGCAACTGGTCGAATAAGTCATCAATGCGCGGGAGAGGATAACGATTCTTTACGGTCACCTTATTGAGTTCACGGTAGTCGATGCACATTCTGAAGGTACCGTCTTTCTTCCTTATGAATAACGCTGAAGCTCCCCAGGGCGAAGAGCTAGGATGAATAAAACCTTTTTCCAAAGTTCCTGTAATTGCTTGGACAGTTCTTCCAGTTCGGTTGGGGCTAAGCGATGAGGTGCTTGAGCAATGGGCGCTGCTCCAGGAGCTAGCTCGATTTGGAATTCGACTCGTCGATGAGGCGGAAGACCAGGTAATTCCTCAGGAAATACCTCAGGAAAATCGCGCACTATAGGAATGTCTTAAATTTTCTTCTCTTCCGTTGATGTGTCAGTAACGAGCGCTAGAATGGCAGTGTGGCCCTTATGCAAACACTTCTGGGCCTTTAAGGAAAGAGATAATGCCTACAATAGCACTACTCTTGTCGCCCTGAATCACCAGAGGTTCTTCACCAGAATGAGGAATGCGGACGATTTTCTCCTTGCAAACAATCTCCGCTTGATGATGAGATAGCCAATCCATCCCAATAACGACGTCGATACTACCAAGTGTGATAGGGATGAGATCGATAGAGAAAGTCTGACCAACTAAGACGAGGTTACAACCTTTAACTATGTGTGTGGCCTCGATACTTTTACCGTTTGCTAGCTCTACCGTGTGTTTGGCGGTCAAAAGTGTTGGGGTGCACTTAAGCATTTGACTAACTTTTAAGGACACATAACTAGTATCGGCACCCAAATCGAATAAAACAGTAACAAAGAAATCATCTAGAAGAAACTTACCCATCACAATGTTGGGATCGTTCCTTGCGTCAGCCTGACCATTCACGAAGGTGCGACCTTTGCCGTTATTGTTACCCTCGTTTTTGCCTCCATTGTTGTTCTCATTTCCTTAGTTGTTGTTCTGATTCTGATTTAGCTGAGGACAGTGCCTCTTGAAGTGACCCTCAGCACCGCACTGGAAGCATCCCTTATTACCTTGCTGGTGTTGCTGTTGGTTTTGAGGAGTTTGTGGCCGCTGTTGTCGGTTCTGCTTCACAGGACGTAAGCTTCGGCAATCTTTGGCTTCATGTCCCAACTTGCTACATCTCTGACAACGACCCTTGTTGCACGACCTGCTGTGGTGCAAACTACATCGATTGCACTTTGGGTGATTTCCCCTGTATCTACCCTGACCTTGATTTCCAAAAGGCTGCTGACTGGGGTTCCTGTGTTCATTTGTCTTTCGCTGCTGGGACTGAGACTGAACTGGAGTAGAACCCTCGCCCGAATTTCCATCCCACTTGCGCTTGTTGTTATTGGGAGAATCAGTAGTAGTAGCATTAATACGCTTGGGCAGCTTGCCCTCTTCCACCGCCTGATCGGTGAGCTGGTGTGCCAAACGAATGACTTGCTGGATTGTGGGAAGGTTGGCCGCACTTACAGACCCTTGGATTTCCGGGACTAAGCCTCTGAGGTATAGCTTGATTCGCCTAGATATGGGTTGTGACATGTTAGGACATAAGGCAGCCAAGTCGTTGGACCTCTTTGTGTATGCCTCAATCTCTGATCCTTCCATCTTCAAACCATAACACTCTATCTCAAGTTTCAGTATGTCGTCCAGGTGGCAGAACTCTTCCTTAATCCAATCCTTGAAGTCGCTCCAGAGGGTGGCATTCACGTCTGCCAACCCGAGCATCTGAACCTGTGCGTTCCACCAAGAATACGCTTTCCCTTGCAACATGCCAGTAGCGTACTCCACTCATTTGTTAGTAGGGCTTTCACTCTCTTCGAATGTAAATTCGATTCTTCGGATCCAGTGTAGAAGGCCGATTGTCCCTTCAATGCCGTCGAAAGTGGGAGGTTTGCATTCCAGGAACGCCTTGAAGGTGCCCATGCGTGTTTGAAGGTGCATGGGTTGACTCCCTGTTTGGGTTGCTAAGGCTTCAGCAATCCGTTCGTTAATCATGGTCGTCAGCTGACCCTGGGTCATGTCGAGACGTCCACTCATGATCTTCATATAGAAGGAACACACGTAAGAAGGTGTCGCAAGGTGCGTAAGTGTGGGATGACAGAAGAGAGTAAGCACACAAGGTTCAAATAGCAGTTATTACACTAGCTAATGCATACTATGATCAAATGTGCTACTAGCAGGTAGGTAATACAAACATAAACCATATTACCTATAATGTCGAGTCTTGCACGTGGAGCGAAGCGTCGTTGTGGATCGTTGAGCACTGTACTGGTTATAGTCTGGTTTTTACCAAAAACCTTTCCCTTTTTAAAAACCAAGTTCACTATAACCAATGGCTCTGATACCAATCTGTCACACACCCAAAATCCACCATGCGGAGTATCACCGCTTGGAGGCGTGACATGACCAGGATCGAGCCACCAATCATATTGAACAACATAAGTAAGTAAATAAAACCAAACACAAAACGATTGGTGACCAAAGGGAAGTAAACCGATTTTTGGTTAACAGCGGAAGCATAAAACATAAGTTCAAAACATAAGTCCATAGTTCATAAGTTTAAGGTCCAAAAGGTAGGTTAAATAAGTTCATAAAGTTTATTCATTAAGTACGGGACATATCAGTTCGCATCCCACAACGACCACCTCCATATGCAAGCTCCATGGCATCTAATGACCTGCAAAGCATTTAATAACGAGTCAACAATAAAGTTGAGTGAGTTCACGGTTGGTTGTCCATTTTAGTGTTGTTTCCAAAAACATAGTTTAATCTCATTCGGCCGTCCAGCCGTGGGGGTTACCCCATAGTTCGAAAACGTTTATTAGTTAACCATCTCATGTCCACCTTCCCTGGCTATCCAGCCCGGCACTTTGGCCGTGGGGAGCTGCCCCAATATTTTAAACTACCAGACTCGTTTATCATATCGACTACTAACAAAAGAAATCAATTGTGCCCTAGCGTCGGTGTTCTATCACCACCGACGTGCCATAGTCCATTAGTACACGCCCGTCCGACTGGCACGGTGTGAGGTTTGTTAAACCTAATAGCGCTATTAACTAATGACCCGCTCGCCATAGCCTCGGCGATTAAGTCGATACAAAAAGGGAGGGACTTCGCTGATAGAGTTCTAGTCTAGTAAGTCTAACACGTCCCAACAGGACGAGGAATTTACATTCCTGAACACGTCTCAAAGGACGAGGAATCCCTATTCATGTACCCATTCCCATTCCCACCGGGAATTTACCATGCTTTGTAGAAAAGTGTGAACTCACCTCGGTTTGCTCGGTTAGATTCTCAAATATAGTTAACAGTCAAGGTTGGTCAATCGCGTCCTAATAAGGTACGGATAACAATCAGTTTCTCATGCATAACACGTATCCTACGTATGGTTTATTTGCACATTAATTCGACCACATAACAGGTACACGCTTTAACGATTTATGCCCATATAAACTTCCCATCCATTCCCCACTCATAAACAAACATGCGATATTGCACGTAACACATATAACATGTTAGATCATTCACCGATAGCATACTCGACATTTAGACACGCAAGTCACAACTTATGTCAATTCAGCATTAATATTCAAAACCGGCTGTTTTCGGACATTTTAATAAAATAGTTAAATTATTCCAAAAATTCCCAAATTTTTACAGGATATCTTAAACTTTCCATATTTTATTTTGTAAAAATATCGGGGTCCGGTTCATTACCAATATTTTATAAAAATTCATATTCCGGACTGAACTCAGATTTATGTATTTCTGACCACAGTCCACGGAAAAATTTATTAAAAATTCATCGAGTGTCCGATTTACGAAATTCTAGTGGGGTAATTACAAATGCATCGGTTTCCATCTACTGTACAAATTTCATGGTCCGATTCATCACAAAACTCAGATTATGACTGAAAGTATGACACCCATTTATTGCTGTCAAAATTCAGCTTAAGTTGCTGTTACAAATTAACACTTTAAAAATAGTAAACGGAGTCCAAAAATTACGATTCCAGTGCCATTAGAACCGTATTTTATAATAACATATTTTAGATTCAAAATATCGGTTTTTCGTTGAATTTACGACCTGTTTACAGCCAACTGAAGTTGGCTGTAAAGTATGGACAGATTGCTGTTTTTAGTCTCTAGCTTACTAGTTTGTGCTCGGTTGATCCCGTTAATTATGTTTAGTGATCGTAACAACATCAAACATCCATATAATCCAGCAACACATCAGATAATCAACAAATAATCATAATCACACAAGATCTACATGCTTTACACTAATATTCATCCATTAACCACCTTGTTCATCACTTTAGTAGACTTTTAGACTTTGATCTTATATGTTCATAATTTTTAACCGAAAAATCTCTTATTAACCACCCTAGACAAGATCAAGAAGGCGTTTAGAGTCACTTACTACTAGCTCGAGGCTAGGGAAGTTTCAAAGCGTAAAAGTGGTGGATAAAAGCGATGTAGAGAGGTCCTTCAACTTCCGAGCTCACCGAGCTTCGTTGTTGATCCTATTGCACCTTGTATTCAACTTAGAATGTATTGAATGGATTGAAAAAGGAAGGTTGTATGTGGGAGGTGTATGGCCGTGAACAATGGGGAAAGGAAAGAAGATGATGGAGTTTGAAGGTGATGAAATGAAGTGTAATGTTTAGTCTTTAGGCTTTTATAAAAAGTTTCTCCAACATTCCTTTAACCTTTGGTAATTGTGTTCCCTTACACATGAGCATATCTAATAAAATATTAAAGGAAAATCAAGGGGTTGGGACTCCCTTGATGAACCGTAGGTTGGGGAAAAGGGGTGAATGGGTTGGATTCCAATTGGTTTGCAATGGATAGTTAAATAACTAGTTAGGTCTTATCTTACATGTTATATTATAAACCATTTTCCACTATTAAGCATTAGATATCATGTAGTTTAGATACTAAATATTTGAATTAAAATAATCAACAAGGACAAGGGTGTGTTCCCTTGGGGAACCAATTCGGTCAAGGGGGGGGGGGGGTTCATGGTTCAATTTCAACCATTTAGTTAAGCACTAGTTATGTTAATTAGGTGTTTAAATTAGTTACTAGAGTGTAGTGTATTATAACGGGTGTTAGGGTATTCGGGGACCCTAACTGGCTCAGAAAAAGAAAAATAGTGTCATTGACAATATTTTTAGGTTCCGGGTAAAGTCCGGTCGTTCGGTTCGACACTGTTCCGTTAAACTGCTTAATTAATCCGTACAGCGTCCTACATATATATATATTTTTGCAACGTTTTTAATTTTTAAAACTCAGGAAGGCATACCGGACTATTTAGTAACTTTTCTATATCCTACTAGTATGTTAACAAATACATGTAAGTATAACACAGATATCAGAAAGCAGTTAAGTGATTCCACACAGTCGTCAAACACTTTAATTATCAAAAATAAATTGTACGGAATACATGGGATTTTGAGGGTTGTCACACCTAAGCAAGAAGAAGCATTCCAAACGCTGAAACGAAAGCTCTGTGACGCTCCTGTTTTATCTCTACCTGAGGGAAACGATGATTTTGTTGTCTATTGTGACGCGTCGAATCTAGGACTTGGTTGCGTTCTTATGCAACGAGGTAAAGTCATAGCTTATGCGTCTAGACAGCTGAAAAATCACGAGAAGAACTATACGACTCACGATCTTGAATTAGGAGCTGTGGTTTTCGCACTTAAAATCTGGAGACACTATCTCTATGGAACGAAGTGTGTGGTTTTCACAGACCACAAAAGTCTCCAGCATATTCTCAATTAGAAGGAGCTGAACATGAGGCAACGACGTTGGGTTGAACTCTTAAACGATTATGATTGCGATATCCGCTACCATCCTGGTAAGGCGAATGTCGTAGCCGATGCGCTTTGTCGAAAGGAACGAGTCAAGCTTCATTATGTTCGAACTCTATCTGATATTCAATCTCGTGTTCTTCAAACTCAACGATCTTGTGTGATCAATGACTTATTGAAATATGAGCTACCACTTCAACTTGAGCTTAAACACGAAAGGAAAGACGATGGTTTACTCTATTTTGAGAATCGTTTGTGTATTCCGAATCAGGACGATCTTCGCACCTTAGTAATGGACGAATCTCACAAGTCTCGAGATTCTATCCATCCTGGTGCTGATAAAATGTACAAGGATCTTCGTACTAAGTTCTGGTGGCCTAGTATGAAGAAGGATGTTTCCTTATATGTATCAAAATGCCTAACTTGTCTCAAAGTCAAGGCTGAACATCAATAACCTTCTGGTTTGCTTGTACAACCAGAGATACCGGTTTGGAAGTGGGAGAACATTGCAATGGATCTCATCACTAAGTTACCACGTACGTCTAAAGGTCACGATGCTATTTCGGTTGTAGTTGATCGTTTGACAAAATCTGCTCACTTCTTACCAATCCGTGAGGATTTCTCTGCTGAAAAGCTTGCCAAGATCTATGTAGACGAGATCGTATCACGACATGGTGTTCCTTTAGATATCATTTCCGATCGTGATGCTCGGTTTTCGTCTCATTTTTGGAAGACCATGCAATCTGCTTTGGGGACCCAACTAAATCTAAGCACTGCTTATCATCCTCAAACAGATGGTCAATCTGAGAGAACGATTCAAACTTTGGAGGATATGCTTAGAGCATGCGTGATAGACTTTGGTGGTAATTGGGATTCTCATTTGCCACTGATCGAGTTCTCATACAATAATAGTTATCATGCTAGTATTAAGATGGCACCATTCGAAGCTCTCTACGGTCGAAAATGTCGTTCACCCGTATGTTGGAATGAGATCGGTGAAGCTCAGCTTACTGGACCTGAGCTCATTCTGGAAACAACAGATAAAATCAAGAAAATCCGTGATAATCTTGTGACCGCTAGAAGCCGTCAAAAGATTTATGCAGATTTGGGACGTAAGCCCATGGAATTTCAAATCGGAGACCGTGTCCTACTCAAGGTTTCACCTTGGAAGGGAGTGGTGAGATTTGGAAAGAAAGGAAAACTTGCACCACGATATGTTGGACCATTTAAGATTGTTGAAAGAATTGGAAAGGTTGCCTATCGACTAGAACTACCTCCAGAGCTTGGAAATGTTCATCCGACTTTTCACGTGTCCAATTTGCGAAAGTGTTTAGCTGATGCTGATCTTCACATTCCTCTCGACGAGATTCAAATCGATTAAATGATGCACTTTGTCGAGAAACCTGTGGAGATAGTGGAACGTACATACAAACAGTTGAAGAACAAACAGATTCATTTGGTCAAAGTTCGCTGGGAATCCAAACGTGGCCCCGAGTTTACTTGGGAACGTAAGGACCAGATGAAGACAAAATATCCGCATTTGTTTTCACAAGATTCCTCTAAATAAAATTTCGGGACGAAATTTCCTAAAGTAGGGGAGACTATGACCACCTTGGTTTTCACACTCGTATTTGTTTGACTTTCATTGTAACAAATACCGTATTTGGAATAAAACTTATTTGAACATACTTGCTTTGTGTTTATACATGCTTATACCAATACAAACACGTGAAACAATTGCAAATTCATTGAGTTTTATACTATTAAACAAGACTACATAAACTATAAGGACCTATTATGACATGTTGTGAAACTACAATTTGAAGGACCTATTTGTCATTCTTTGAAACTTTAGAAATACAAGGGTTAAAAGCGCAATTATTGAAAACTACAAGTTTAGGGTCCTTTTGGTCATTATTGAAACTCATTTATAAAAAGAAATAAATATAGTTTATTTTGTTTTAAAAGTCTAAGGTTCATTTGGTCATTTTCTCAAACTTAAACTCTAGGGACTAAAGTTGATCTTCTTAAACTCATTTTAACTAAAGATCCTAACCTGGTTAACTTTTATATAAGGATTCCTTCTTTAAAACTTAACTCAGTTAACTCATTTAACTGTACAGTACAGGGGCCAATTGTGTCATTTTTCGAAACTTCAGGGACCAAACTTGTATTTTGTACCAAAGTTTAGGGGCTGTTTTTGTAAATTTTAGAAAGTTCAGGGACCATTTTGTAAAAAAATGAAACTACAGGGACCTAAGTGTAATTATGTCAAAAATGGGTCAAACCCATCGAACCGGTTATGTGTGGGATTCGAACCCGCGCACATCAGCAAACAACGAAGCGCACAAACCAGCTGAACTACCAACCCACATGTGTTATAATCTAAACCGTATTATATATATATAAACATTGAAATCGATCTGAATATTATATCCAGCACAACAGGTTGCGGATCCGACCAAATCATCACCAAAAAAAATTGATTTTAATCCATTATTTCGACCTGTAAAGCTACCCACATGATCCCCAACCCATCCCAACTCGTTCCAATCATTCAAACGACACAAATTCGTGCTATAACCACTATGAATCGGAACTTTTTATTAAAAAAAAGAACTTAAAGTAGATCAAATCCACTAAGTTTTGTTGAATCTGAGATCTAAACTTCGTGTTTTTAAGTTCCCTACATTCCTAGCAACACTCCACACCATTTACAAACACTTAAACACCCGAAATCGTCAGATTAAAACCTGCAACTCGCTGGAATACTCACTTTTTCGCCGTAATTTTTCAATTCGATCATCCTTTCAATACCGGGTAGTTTTTATCCGTTCAATTAGCTTGTTTGTGCTTATACAATGTTTCCCTAAGATTAATTTGGATATAAACCTGTTTTGATCGAGAATTGAAGCAGTTGACTTTTCTGTTTGACTCCAATTGGAGAAGATGACCAGTTCCTGTTTGGTTATAAGTTTAGCAGTCCTAAACCAAACACAAACAAAAGCTTAGCCCAGTGGTTAAGACTCTGTTTGGTTACAATACAGACCCGGGTTCGAACCCAGGGGTCTGCATTTCTTTTTAATCAATTAATTTTTAATATTTTCAACATTCCAATAATTTTTATAAGATTACTAATCAATGTTGCTTTATTAAAAATGTGAAATTAGTCAATTTATTTATAAAACTAATTTTTACAATATTAAAACAGTTTATTATTAAATAATTAATAATAAATCGATTTTTAGGAATTAAATTCTGAAATTTTCAGATTAATTATTTTAAGTGTTGATCTTTACAAAAATAATGTTGCTACTGATATTTTATATAATTTCAATATTTATATAATTAAATCAGTAATATTCAAGTTCAATAATTAAAAATGTTATTTTTAATTATTATGATATAAATTAATTATATCACTTGTACAATATTTTGCCAATAATCATTATATTTAATTATGATACTAGTTAAATATATTTGATTTATTATTACAAATGTTTATATTAAATCGATTGTACATTTTTTTTCAATTTAATTATTTATGATAAATAAATAATTTTCATAAATAATTCCTCTATATCATGATCATTTTTCCGAGCCCTCTAAACATATAATTCACAAGATCATTCTGTTAATCTAAACACTATCAAATACAATAAATACTCAACAAATCCCGTCAACACTGTACGACCTCAATATTGATACATTATTCTTGTACGATTCATTAGGACAACTTGAGTTTCCTTATTATCAGACACCTTAATCTTGACTTGCGTATTCGGAATCGCCTGCAAAATAATGTGAGCACATAGCTCCCCTCTTTTTACTGTTTTCGATTGTATTGGGGTGATTTATATGTATCAAAACGACTTCGATATTCTAACAATGGTTTCAAAACGATTGAAATGGTTTATACTAAACTAATAACGATTTCGATAATGTGAACGAGCTTGTTGGCTGTAATTACATAACGAATGACATTCATTAATTTCGGCCAAACTGACTAGTATTTGGTTATGGTACCATAAGATCCGACAAATCCCGTTATCAACTAGACCCATGGTTATGTGTGGGTTAAGTGGGTAACGACTGAATCTGATGATTGTTAACTTACCCTTTGGAGGTTTGTTAATGCGAGAACGATTGGGAACGATGAACGAGTCACAAAGGTTTGTATGTTATTAGCAAGACGACCAAAAGTAGTTTTCACAATTAAAACGAGAATGATTTAAACGAGTGAATGAATTGAACGATTTGGAACGATTTAAACGAATGAACGATGTTCTATAACGAGAACGAGGTAAACAATATTACACAACGATGTTTACGAAACTATATAAACCATACAAGTTTTATTATAAGAACGATTTATGATTTGGTTTACATAAACAAATGTTTTGGGTTAAGATTCATGGCATCGAGGTTTATAAATTATGACCAATCTATTTTGACTTGGTTATTCATTTACAATACAAACATTTTACAAAACAAGGTTTCCTAATATCAATTAATGAAGTTGTACAAGTTGTTTTAACATACAAACGAGCCATGAATCTGATACTCGCACAAAAACTATGTACTAGCCAGCATTTCTTTGCTGACTTTGTTTTTACATATGTTTCAGGTGATGTTGCTTAATGTTGATTGCAAATAGGATGCATGCTCACTTAGGACCAGACGAGGCCTTAGTGATTTAATAACGATGATAAACTATGTTTGAATTGCTTGTTTAACTTTAAGACAATCTTTAGTATTCAATAAAACGAAACTCTTGTATCCATGGTTTGAAACAATAATTCTGTTACAACACTCCCCGACGTTTCTGCCACGATTTGTTGTTTTACGTGGTCGGGGTGTGACACATTTGAAATTTTTTTTTCTCTTAGTCCGTCGGATATCAGTGGTTTTTGAAATTTGGAGACAGTCTGCTATATACCTTAATGCTTAGACTTTCACTTTTGATATAAATAGTTTTACTTTAAAGTTACATATTTTTTTAGTATTTGTTTATTTGTTTTCAAGTATGATTTAACAAGTATTTACATGATTCATTTACATTAATTGACGAGTTTAAAATTTATATACTCATAGTTAAATTATTTTTCAGTTCCTTTTGTTGGGAGCTACAAATATATTTATTGTTGAATCTATTTTTTCCATCTCCATATCATTATATAGTTGTTAGCCTGTTAGGTATGTTTATATATAATTTCTAGTTATAAGAGATTTGTATAGATCTGAAACTTTGATGACTGCAACATTTGAATGGGACGGAATACTAACTGGAACAGAAGAGGAATAAGCATGATAATGGGTATCTTGGCCATGTTTTTGTGTCCTGTCATGGAGACTCGAATTTCAACCCCTAGAACGGAAGAGGAATAAGCACGATAATGTGTGAAAATTTTGTACAAAGTTTACTACCTGTTTATAATGGAAATGTAATCGGGTCAAACCACGTTGTAAATTAGGAAATGAGAAAAAAATTGAACATGTGTTGGTTATGGATTCCTAGAGAAGAAGGAGAAGAAGGAAGGATTGAAAGGTTTGAAAGGTGCAAATGGGGGCTTTTAGAGGGATCATATTTGTTATAAAGGTTTTCAAAAATACAAAATTACCATAATGCCTTTCGTTTTCTATGTAAAAGGACAGAATTGCCCAAGTCAACTAACAGTTGACTGACATGATTGAATCAAATTGACAACGTCAGGAACTAGACTGTTGAATTTTTTGAAATGAGAACTGAACAAATTGCGATTGGGTGTAAACCACAGGGACTGAAACTATGCTTTACTCGATTATACATTTAGGGTTTATGTACCTTCAGTTTTAACGAAAGATTTTTTCTTGTTAAATCTATTGTTTGATTACATTGAAGAATGACTGATTTCCAACAGTATCATCATATTCTGTCACATAATCAAATGTCTTCAAAGCTAAATGCAACAGCTATTGAATTGAATATTTGTTGGACCTACAAAAGAACAGATGATATCTAAAAGCCAAACATAACTCTCAGATCAAGAAATAAACAACCAATGAAGCAATTTCCCCAAAGATAGTGAATCTTGAACAACTATTCAGAACATCTGTTCAAGAGCTAGGCTAGCATCTGTTGAATACTTAGAACCGCTGTTCAAGAGTATAACAACTGTTAAAGGCTAACATCTGATGAATACCAAAGCCCTGATCAAGCAAAGGTTGGATGAAGAAGACCAAACATATGTTAGGCGAAACAGATGTTTGGACAACTGCATTAGAGGATAGCTTAGACAGTGTTTATTCAATGTAAGAGTAATTTATTTTAACAGTGTTTAGATTAGCCTAGAACAGATGAAAAGATTCTCAGATGATGTTTGCAAACATCTGAGAATCTTTTCTGTTAGGAATGTTAGATGTTACTATCATGGTGACATCAGCTAACATCACGAACAGAGCTTTAGTAATTGTATAAATAAATCACAACTGTTAGTGATCTATTTATCACTTTACACACATTCTCTTTTGTACGAATAGCTCTAGTGAGTGATCGGCTGAGGGGGAGATTTTAAAGTCATTGCTATAAAACTTTTGAATATATGAATCATTAGAAAATAGTTTATGATAATGTCTTTCTATTTGTGAATTTTATTGAGATAATCAGTATTTATTTGCAAATATCAAACTCAAATCCTAACAAGATTACTGATTATTTGGAACCTTAGGCCTTGTTTGGTTCACCTAATCCTTTGGAAATGGAATTGGAATTAGAAAAAATTTCATCAACAATTATGTTTGATTGAAAATTTAAAGAATTGAAATTGCATTGTTTTCTTTCTTGATGGAATCTTTAAAATCCTTTGGAATTCACAAGTATGACTATAATACCCCAACACTTTTTAATATCTATTCATCCTAATAACGCAATTACTAGGGTGCCACATGACATTTATCTAGGGTGCATATGCTATATGGCTTTTTTAGTAAATACAATGACACATGGAAATCTCATTGTAACGCTCCGCATTTTCGCACGTTCTTATTTTAGCATTACGTGTTGTACTTTCCATATTTAGACATTTGTACTCTCTTTGTTTCATTTGTAATTCGAGACTCTTGATCATAATGAAAACGAAGCTATTTTGTGTATTTATAATTAGTCTTATGTGCAACTGATAAACAATTCTCGTTTGAACGAAATATTGTTCAATGATTCTTGATTCTTTATTTATCGACACTTGATACTCGTTAAACTAATTAAAACTCTAAAAATATGAAGTTCAGATCCTAAATTCTCGAAACTCGAAAGCTTCGTGAATTGAATAATCGTTTAAATATTTTTTTTAATTAAATTCGTTAATTATCTAACCTATTTTATTAATTAAATTAATTAATATTACGATAAAAAGTTTTGTTTGTTTTTATAAATAAATAAATAACAAAACTAATAATCTAGTTAGTTTCGTTAGATTTTAAAGTTAGTATATACAAACTAACCTAGTTAGTTACAAACTAACCTAGTTAGTTAAACTATAAAGTTAGTCCTTAAAAATTAACATAACATGAGGGTTGTTAGAGTAAATAACTGAAACTTTAAAGTTCAGGGACTAATTATGTATTTGGCTGAAAGTATAAGGTTTTTAAGTAAAAAATAAAATAAACAAAAACTGCTGACAACGGGACTCGAACCCGGGTCACCAGTCCCACCACACACGCTCAACCAGCTAAGCTATATCTTCACATTGAACATAACCCAACCCCTAAAATACTTATACACTCGCTCAGAAGGCCTGATCAGCACGACCAAATGTTTCAGCTCGCTGATTTTGGCGCTTTTTTGGGTTTTTTGAGTTTGAAACTCGAATTTATGCATTAAATTCACACCCAACACAACCCTAATCCTCCTCTATAAAAACCAAGCATCTTCCAATCATTTCACACTTTACAAATCATGTAAAACACTCTTAAATCATCCCAAAATCAGCTGCAAAACACAAGTTCGAGCAGATTCATCATCTCTTACAAAAGTATGTATAACTTTCTCATTTCTTGTCCGATTCACTCCATTCTTTTTCCCACTTGCTTGGAAAAACCTTAGGAACATTTCCAGAGGTTTTCCATGGAAAATCAAGCTCTGGAATGTCACCAAAAAAGCTCCAAAGTGGACTGTTTGTTTCTATTTTCATATAAACTTGTTTAATCTTAATAAACTTGAGTCTATCTCATCTCAAACCTATGTCCTAATGCTCATAATCAATTTTATGGTTAGTTGGGCTTAAAAACAAGGCTGAGAAATGTTAAATCAGAGGTTAAAACCTCACAAACATTCTGTTTTAGTTAGGGTTTTACCCACAAGAAGTGTTCAAGCTTGAAGCTTGATGAATGTGTGATTGTTAGACTAGCTTGGGCTATCTTTCATAAAAATCCACTCACTTCTTGATGTTTTCTCATAGATTAGTTGTTGTATTTCATTATTCTTGTAAGTTCATGACCCTCCTTGTTGTTCATAACAACAAGTGTAGTGGTGAACAATGGAGGTACCTAAATAGGAGCTTTGTTCTTCCTACCTTATGTATGATTTCTATGATACTTAGAGGTGCCTAAATGAAGACTTTAGTTATATGATATAATATAATCTATGTAATACTTATGTAACACTTAAATAATCGAACCCTTGGTGATGGACTAATGGACATTCGTTGAGCTAGTAGATTGTATCATCGTAGGCCTTGACAACTTGTCACGATTCTAATGGAAATTTGTTCCATGAAAACATTTAACTCTTTTGAAGTTCCACAGTGTCAAGAACAAGTGTCATAGGTGTTAGATGATTATTTTCTTATGTCAATTTTTATGTTATTCTAAATTCCGAATCTATAATCTTCCGATTTCCCCAAACTCACACACCTATGTTTTTCTTCGTGTAGAAGGACAAGGTGCTCCAAATTAATCCATCAACCAACTGGCGGGATTTCAAGTAGGAAAGCTTGCAAAAACCATGAGTATACTCGACCCCGTTTTCCTTTTATCACTTTTGGGTGCAACATGTATGCTATACTAAATTACACATCACATGAAACTATTTTAAACTCTATCCATGATTCCATGAAACTATATGATGCTTGTGAACTTGAATGCTAACGTAAACTATTTGTGTCGATTATGTTTCATTAACATTGCTAGCCTACCTTAACAATTATAGCGCTATAGGAGTAATGCACCGCCCACGATTCTTGGGGTATTGTTGAGTTCATCATGTTAACCTCCCTTTATTCTATTTAGGATAGGCTATTTTAACGCATTGGAAACTTGGGTTTGAACATATGGTACACCGTTTCGGCATGACAGTAAACTTGCTTAATATGATTCATGTTGGATATGAGACTTTAAACTATTTTATGCTATATTATGCTATGTAACACAAACTTGTATACTCGCCTTTGCTTTTGCATTGAACTCTATTTTAATACATGTAGCAGGTTGATTATTGAGATGATGTACAAGATGAAACAAGATTTAGGTGGACCTAGATACACACCTAGATTAATTTATCTATTTTGAAGTTATGTTATCTTTGAGACAATGTTGTTTACTTTTATTTGAATCTTGTATGACAATCTAGTTTTGAAATGAAATTGGAATTTAATTATTATTGTCACATAGTGTTATGAAGTCTCTTGCAATCTCGTTTTCGTCTCATCCCGATGTTTCCGCCATCGGTTGGGGTGTGACAGATTTGTATCAGAGCCATAACTATAGGGAATTAGGAGAAAGTATGATTGCTTTACCCTAGTCTATAGTTTTAGGAACTTTGGCTCTTATTTGTTGTTTAAAACTTATGCATTCTACCTTACATGCTTCCTAGTGATACTTCTTGTTTGTTAAATTTACATGCCTTTCCTAAGGCTAACATGAATACACTTTTGCTTATTTGAAGACTCTTATAACATAAACGAGACGACTTTACCAAAATAGGCGTGAAACCCACAATTTGGTAAACGACTCTCATCCTACCTTAAACTATTTTTGCACGAAATTACACCATTAAGCTGGAGTGAAATCCACAACTTAGTGGTAATTTCCATTTCAACTCTAGTGGACCCTCGTCAAAGCGTTGAAACTTATTTTGACCCGACGAGTACTAACCACATTAGGGTACGAAATCTTCAAGTTAGAGGTGAAACCCACACCTTGTCGATTAAGTCCCATTCCTTGATTTTCAATCTCGCCAAAGTCCCGATTGTTTCAATCGATTAGAGACGTGTAGTAACTGGAAGGGTAAGATACCGCTAACCGCTTCCCGACGAGAGTATCTTACCTATAGGCCAAAGCACGTTTTCTCTAATTCGAAAGGACTTTCGACCCACTTTGAAATAGTCGACGTTTCTCTACCCGAAACAATCCAATGTTTTATTGAGCCTCTCTTTTATGTATCTCAATTTATATGTGATTTTATACTTGAACGTGCGTTCATTTCAAAACTTTTTACACCTTTCGCACGTTATTGCAATAAAAAACAATAATAATCCCTTGTGAACAAACTAAATTTACGATGCTTCATTATTCATGTTATGCTATGTAGAATTCATGATTATGCTATGTGATACAATTTGAATCTTATGTGCTATATGAATCAATTTGAACGCTTTTATGCTATGTGAAACTTATGTTATGTGAATAATTTCATGAAAACGGTTTTCTTAAAACATTATGATCAAGTCTCATCCTTTTCTTTTCTTTCGAACTTATAGATGGCATCTTCAAGCTCATCCGAAAAGCCCAAATCCAAGAAGGGTTCTCGCACTGGTTCCATCTCTAAGAAAGAACTCGTAGGCCTCATCGCTGAACAAATGGCCAACCAAATGGCTCGAGTGATACCTGACATCGTAAGTCGCATCTAACCCAATTCGTACTCGCCCCATGGCTCTGTGGACTCCAAGGTGCAGAAAACCAACGCCACCATTCCTCTTCAAGAAATTTATGGCTTGTAAACCCCTGGAATTTTCAGGCAAGGATGGTGCCACCGCACTACTCACTTGGTTTGATGCCATGGAAATCGCTTTCCATCAGAGTGGCTGCCCTGACGCTTTACGCACTCAAAACGCTACTGGTGTGTTTCGCTCAAGGGCCCTGACTGGTGGACCTTGGAGCGAGGCACAAGAGGAGAAGATGCCGCTCACGCTCTGCCATGGGCGGAACTAAAGAAGATCACGAGGGAGGAATTCTGCCCTCCGCATAAACTCAGAAAGTTGGAGCATGAATTTTGGTTTTTGAAACAAGTCGGCGATGATAATGATAGCTTAATCACCCGTTTCAAGCAACTTAGCATTCTTTGTCCTAGCCAGGTTGATACGCCTGAAAAGAAAATCAACAAGTACATCCATTGCTGCCCTGATTCCTTCATGAACCCTATGGAAGCTGCTCTTCCAGTAACCATAGAAGAAACCTACCGATTGGCTGCTCGCCTTAACAACAACATCGTCCTTCGTAGGAACTCTGAAAAGGATTCCTCGAAGAACGTGCACCAAGCCACCGTTGAACCCTCCTCATCCACCAAAAAGAACAAAAAAGAAGAAGCGGAAGGCTTCTAGTCAGAATTATGCGGTTGTTACTCCGCTGAACCCTCAAGCTTTACAATCTAACCCTGCCACACCTGCAAACGAACGAAAGTCAAACACAGGGATTCATCCCAAGTGTACTACTTTCAATTTTCACCATCCTGCCAATGCCAATTGTCGCCACTATACCCATTGCAATCATTTCGGCTATAACACCGTTTATTGTAAGAATAACCCCACACTGCAAGCTCAACAAGCTCGCCAAGCACAACCAGCTCAACAAAATGCCCAACCAGCTCGAGCCTGCTATAAGTGTGGTGACACAACTCACCTTCATCCTCAGTGTCCTCAACTCACTCAGGAACAACAAGCTCCTCGTGGACGCGCTTTCAACATTAACGCGAATCAGGCACGCAACGATAATGGCGTCGTTAATGGTACGTTTCTTGTTAATAACCTTTATGCTTCATTGTTATTTGATACTGGTGCGGACTGTTGGTGCATGTTTGTGACAACAGCTTAGATTTGGTCTTTGGATATCTTGTAATTAGATAAACGATAAACAATTAGCGGGTTTAGCTTTGTATTAGTGAGTTAATAGAGTTTGGGCGAAACAAAACCCACATTGGGTGATGGGGGACGATTTGGGCCTAGCCCATGTAGCAAACCCAGCCCAAGTAGCAAACCTTGTGTTATATAAACAAGGTTAGGCTTTAGGGTTTAGGTTAATCAGCCAGAACAGTGTGTGAGAGTAATTTCGTGAGAGACTAAGTGCTTGGACGAAATTGTGTTGGTTAGGGTTTGATTGATTGTAATTCTTGTAATCGATAATCAATAGAAACCCAGTTTGAAAGTGATTTTCTGTTGAAGTTAAATCCAAAGGCGACTTTGGTAACCGACGAAATTAACTGATCCAACATTTTTACCAGCGAATTTGTGACTTGATTACTCGATGACCAGCGAAGTTAAATCCAAAGGCGACTTTGGTAACCGTATAATTTTCCACAGTGAAATTATTATGGTTTTCGGCGACTTTACAGGTCGTCGTAATCGCGAAATTGACCGGCGAATTTGACCAGCGAAATTGATAAGCGAACTTGAACTTGACAGCGAAATTTAGGGGTGTGCATAAAACCGAATTAACCAAAACCGAAACCGAATAACCGAATTAACCGAACCGAAAAAACCGAACCGAAGCAATAACCGATGGTTCGGTTGTCGTTTTTTGAATAACCGAATTTTCGGTTTCGGTTAATCATATTTCTAAAACCGAAAATAACCGAACCGAACCAATTAGCCATATATATTTATATTGTATATATATAAACATTGTAATATTATTTATAACTTTATGATCCACTGATTTTTTTAAGTTTTAAGTCCAATTGGTGGTCCATTACTATTTATTTTATTATAAATACAATAATTTTTCAATATGCGTGTGTAGCTATATAATTTTACAAGCTTTATATTCTTTATTTTGTATTTTTTCAAGCTTTATATACATCGGATAATTAACCGAAACTAACCAAAACCGACCCATAACCAATGGTTAACCGAACAACGGTTAACCGACTATCGGTTACGGTTATGTTTAACACTTTTCAATTAACCGAACCCTCGGTTAACCGCTCATCGGTTAACCGAACCCGCGGTTAACCGCCTTTGCACACCCCTAGCGAAATTGACCAGTAAAATTAATTATCTGACCAGCGAATTTAAACAGACCAGCGAAATTAACAGTAAAACCAGCGAATTTAACAGGGTGGAATTTTTGTTGGCAAGCGTCGATAAAATTTCAGTGTTTTGCAAATAGAAATTGATCCGTAGCCCGTTAGACAGAACCGTTTGGACCGTTAGATTCCTTGGATTTGTAAAAAAAAAAAAACCTCTGGAAAATTCTGATTTCGGTTTTCGACATTAGATATCATTAGATTCGTCTTTTCGAGACGATTCTAACGGTGTAATTTGGTAACCACTGTTTTCGGAGATATTTTGTACGGTTTTCTCAGTCTGCAACGTTTAAAATGTCGAACATGTCTACTTTGAATGAGCTGTTGAAGATGGAGCATGAGGTTTGCACTACCAACAAACCACCAAAGATGATGAAGGTGGAGAACTATTTGACATGGAAGGATCGTTTTCAATCCTTCATTGAATAGCAGGACACTCACATGTGGATATGCATTGAAGATGGGTACACAAACCCAACACACGACTTTGAGGGCAGACCACGTAGAACTTCCTATGTGAACATGGAAGATGCTGATAAAAAGATGTATGAGGCTGAAAAGAGAGCCTTGGCTGCAATCAAAATGTCCTTACCTGATAGCATCAAGCATACTTTCAAGAAGTACACAAACTCAAAGGATATGTGGGATGCATTGGAGAAACGATATGCTGGAAATGAAGATGTTAAGAAAAACAAAGTTGATCTACTGAAGAAGCAGTTTGCTGTTTTCAAGTACATGAAACATGAGTCACTTGAGGACATCATCACTTGATACTACCATCTGATGTCGGAAATGGATAATTATGAGATAGAGTGCTATACTGACGTTGAAAAGAATGACAAGCTGCTCGATGCCTTACCTACTAAGTGGGATATTTACACTCTCATGATTAAGGGGGAGGCAGATAATGAGACAAAGGAGCTTGAAGAAGTAGTTGGCAAGCCGAGAGCTTACGAGCTCAGTATGAAGAAGAAAGACACTGGATATGATCAGGTTCAAGATCCAGCGATTTACAATGGGCTTACATCTTCTTCATCTCACAACGCTTCTAGCGACTCTGCTACTGCGTTTCTTTCGTGTGAGAACGAGCAGGTCACAGTGAATGAAGATGGTGATGTGTGTTTTGTAGCTGCTTCAGGAGGATCATCAGGAGCCAAGAGAACATCAGGTTCTAAGCAGAGCCGTGGTGTTAAGTCGATGCCAATGAGTGTGAAGTCTGCTGAAGAGCATCTGGCTCTACTTGCTTCATTTGTTGCTTCTTATGAGAACTACATTCAGGGGAAGATATCTGATCCTGCCACTTTGGATGAAGATTATGATCAGATTGACCTTGATGATCTTGAAGATATGGATTTGCAGTGGCAAAAGGCCATGATTACTAGAAGAGTGAAGAGATTTATGAACCGAACAGGAAGGAAGTTTATTGGAAAGACTGTTGGTTTCGATAAGACCAAAGTGAGATTCTTCAACTGTCAAAGTTATGGGCATTTTGCTAGGGAATGTCAGAAACAAAAGCAGGAAACTTCGAGTCAGAGTTCAAACAATAGGAATGCTTCAAACAACTCTAACTCGAGAGCGCTGATCTCCACTGCTAGAGAAGGTTCATATGACTGGAGTATTCACTTGGAAAATGATGACAATGTCACACAGGCATTCATGGCAGAGATAACTCCAGTTGAGGATGGTGAAGCTACTGTGGGAGATGCTGAAGCAAAAGTGGATGCTGAGGCTGAGGTGAAGATAGAGAATAAAGCTAAAGAAAAGAAGGTTGATCAGACAACAGTTGCTGAAGAGGAAAAGCAAAAGTCTGACCAGGAATGGGAAGCTGAAGAAAAGGATGCTAAGTATAAAAGAATGGAAGCTCAGCTTGCGACTCTAATGGCCAATCTTCACAAACAAACAGGAGAGGTAAAGTCTAAATCTATGTGTTTAAAATGTCGTGAACTACAGGGTGAGGTTGACAGGTTGTCAACACAAAACCAAAGTCTGGTGAGCGAGATGTCAAACATAAAAGAAGCAAACTTTTTTGCTAAAAGAAACGAATCGTCATACTTGAAGAAGATAAAAGGTTATGAAAGTAAAATTGACTTATTAACCTGCAAACTAAACGAAAAACTTCAAGTCATAGACTTAGCTCATGAAATGATGGCAGAGAAAACAAAAGAGATTTCTGAAAAATGCAAAGAGTTGTCAGATGCACAACTAAAAATTGTTGAACTTGAAAAGAAATTAGGTCAATTCAGGGACTCTACTTTTGTTATGAAACATATGATGGGTGGCTTGAAGAAAACTAATGACAAAACCAGTGTGGGATTTCATGAAGTTCCACCTCCTGTTAGTCATGACTATTCTTTCTTGCCTGATGAAGATGAGCTCATGAACTTTGGGTCAACATCACCAAATAGTTCCTCGTCACGTCAAGGAAATGTTTTTGAGAATGCTGATGCTAAGAAGGATAATAACAACAAACCTGTTTTGAAAAAGAACCCATCACATCCTAAAAATAACAATCCAACTTTTGTTAAAAAGGTTAATTTTGTTCAAGGAAGTGACATGAACAACGAAACAGCTGTTATTGAAAACGAATCTAATGTAGAGTTTGCTAAAAACAAGAACAAAGAAAATTCAGAAACTAAGCAAACTGAACCAAATCCTTCTAAGGCATCATCATCAAAACCCGAATCTAGTTCAAAGGCTTCAGATAAAAAGTCTTCGAAAAAGAGACCGTGCTTCAAATGTCACACCAAAGGACATGTAGCTAGCTGCTGTCCTAACAAAAAGAGTGAAGCACAAGTGAGTGAGAGGAAGAGAGAGAAGTCACCAGAGAATAGTGGTGATAAACAGGAGAAAGTTGCAAATTCTCCAAAGAAATCTGCTCCTAAGCAACCAGAAAATGTTGCTGTTGGTGTAGATAAGGCTGAAAAAGGAAACCCACACGTTCCTCATTTTCAAAGAAATCAACCAAGATTTCAGCCTAGATCTCCACCAGGCAGATACGAGAGACCTAGAAGCAGTTCACCAAGAATGAACAATAATAATTCAAATAATTTCAGAAGTCAAGGTCAATATCAAAATCGATACCAAAATAATGGTGGTCGAACTTTTTATAACAATGGCTTTAGAAATTATGATAATCAAGCTTCTTGGAATCAAAATTCAAGATATCAAAATCAAAATTTCCAAAGGTCAAATAGTCCAAACACGTATAGGAACCCTCAGGACCAAAGACCTAGTGGAAATCAAAATCAAATTCCATCAATAGGTCTGAGATCCAAGACTCCAGTTAGGAGTAATGGATATTGGATGGATGTTCCAGTGGTTGGTGAATTTGGACGACCCAAGACCATTAAGGCTTGGGTCCCCCAATCTAACTAATTTCTTAGTTGGTGCGTGCAGGAGCTGCTAAGGAGGATTATCAACTTATGTTGATAGTGGCTGCTCTAGGCACATGAAGGGGGATGTGAGATTGTTGATATATATATATATTGATTGATTTAAATTGAAGTTCAAAGTGCTGAGTCGACACACTAGATAACCTGGCAGATCTTTATACTAAAGCTTTTGACAGGGCTCGCTTTGAACATTTAGTCGAACTCAACGGGATGAGGAATCCTGAATAACTGGTTTTTCATAGGAATTTTGTAAATAGTTTACTGCTGTTAAAAATAAAAAATTCAAAAACATTGAAAAATAAAAAAACATAAAAAAATAGAAAATCAAAAATGAGTTATCACTGTGTGAAAAAGAAGAAATGATAGTACATCAGCAAGTTAGACTGTCACACTGAAACTGAAATTAAATTGCTTAAGTGTGATAGCAGCTTCGTTATATGATGTACCAGTAGGCAAAAGCATGAAATAATCAACTTACCAATGTGATATAAACCTAAATACAAATGAGTATGAGTGGGGAACACATCAGTGGTGTATGGTTTAATTACCTTAAATCTTGCGTTGATAGATTACCAAAATCTGAAGTTTTGGGTCTTTATACTGTTATTTCATCTGGGGATATCAGGGGTGTCCTTCTCCTGCATCCAGATACATGCTGACCTAGACACACCCAGGATATCTTAAAAGAGATAAAAATGCCAAAACCTTAAATGAAGAAGCTCTCAAAGAGAGTTATTCAAATGTGTAAAATGCATAAATCGTACCAAAAATGGTATTTGTCATAGCCCTCGTTAGATATTTTGGTGTCTCTGCTGTACGGAAGTACTGACCTGTTCACCAATTATCTAAACGTTGAAAAATAAAACGGATGAATTCAGTATACTCACCTACTACGATGAATCTTTGGGCATACCTTGATCGCGGGGGTATATCCTGAAGTGGGACACACTAGTATATCAGTAATAATATTACCTTAACGTATCATACGGTAATGGTACTTGAAATGTTCATGCATTTTGTTTAAGTGGACAAACATACTGGTAATCGTCTTGGACTGCTTTTCACGAAAAATTAAATAAAGAATTATCTAATAGTGTGAAACAGTTTGATTTTGTTGATATGATATTCTTACCAGTGATTCTCACAAAAATAGAGTGCTTATTGCTGTTGGTGCACTAAATGTCTGCTGATTACGTCATAATCAAGTCTTGTGTCTAGATAGGTTGAATGTACACACAACACGATCTTATTTAGGGTTTTATATGTTTAATTTGTAGATTTAGCTTGAAAGGGTTTATGTGTGTTTCGAACTAAATCAACAACTAGAGATTTAGCTTAAAATGGTTCAAGGGAAATCAGATTTAGCTTGAACTGATTCAAGGGAAATCATGATTTAGCTTGAACTGACTCAAGCTAAATCAACTTACTATATATAGGGTTGTGTGGTTCATTTGTAGGAGAGATGGTCATTGTATGAAACACGAAGTGCTGCCGGATTTGTATCAGAAAACGTTGTAAAAGCACGAATATCAATCAGAAAAGAAGGATTAAAAGGATAATAGCTGTTATGACTTTGTTTATGTTGATTCCGCCTTCATACTCAAAGATGAACTGCCTTAACTGACATTTAAAGGTCGTAGAATGGTCCAACAAGTGGTATCAGAGCTCAGGACGAGGAGTTCATACCATTACAGCTTGATTCTACTGGATTTTCTTATCTCTACTCACTTCTTCTCTTACTTTTCTGATTAGAACATATTTCAGCGGTGAAAATGACCTGAATTTGACATATAACAAGCGAATTAGTGTGATAACTAATCCTTGAAAGATTTAGACTTAAAATCCATTGAATTCATATAAAAAATTAAGATTTAGCTTGAAAACTGTTCGAACATTGCTGATGTCATCGTGATTTAGCTTGAATTTACACGTGATTTAGCTTGAAAAGTTCAAGCTAAATCTGATTTCGCTTGAGTTTATTTCAAGCTAAATCTAATTTCACTTGAATCCATTTCAAGCTAAATCAGATTTCACTTGAATCCATTTCAAGCTAAATCTGATTTTACTTGATTTCGCTTGAACAGTCTTAAGTATTGATTTCGCTTGAGACTGTTTACACTTCAAAGGATTTCGTTTGAACTTGCTGAATTTTCAAAACTTAAAATTTTTCTAAGTGTTTACTGATTTTGCAGGAACATTCACGATGGATGATCTTTTCATGAACCCGTTTAGCGACATGTACGCGTTTGCTGGAGATTCCGGAAACAATGATACTTCGTCAAGCAATGTGAATGATAACCCACCAAAAGAAAAGAAAAAGGAAGCTTGGGAATCGGAAAGTGCTTTCGGAACGTTCAATAAACCTCCAAAGCTAATGGCTATTGAGGAATACACTCGGTGGTCCAGAAAGTTTGAAGATTGGATGATGGCATTTGCATTTCCAAGTTGGAAAAGTCTGAAGAACGATTATGAAAACGGAAATAAGAATGGTGAAGTCTTAACAGCTACTGATGAGGTTGAATCATTCGTAGCCGAACAAAAGTGTGTGGCATTGATATTTCAGTCTGTTCGGGAGGATATCATCTCATTGATAGATTATTCAAATGCTAAAGATCTTTGGGCAAAGTTAAAACAGAAATGTCTAGGAAGTACTGAAATTGTAAAAAATAAAAAGAAACTTCTTAGGAAAGAGTTTGATATGTTTGGTTGTCTTAAGAATGAGTCAGTGTGTAAAATGATAGAAAGGTTTGGTCATCTGAAGTTGGAATTATCAAGACATGATATCAATTATTCTGATGAAGAACTTGTTGACAAACTGTTCGATTCATTACCAGACGAGATGGATTGGAGATATTATGCACTGATGTTGAAGAATACTATTGCTCCTGAAAAGTTGAAACCAGATTTGGTGATTGAGAGACTTGAAAGTCATGAACTGGAATTAAAGAAGACGTACAAAGTTAATCATTCATCTTATCAACATAATTTGGATCTATATTATCCAAAGAGCATGATGCCAAAAGCAACTTCTCCAAAGTCTGCGTTTTCTGCCGAGAATGTGTTCACAGCAAATAAAGAAAGTCAAAGTGGTCAAAGCAGTGGAAGTCACAGTGGTTATCGCAGTGGATCTTCATCATCTGGAAATCATCCAGATGCAAAGAATCGTTTTCAATGCAACATTGCGATAGACTTGAAGAATGCTCAGAATTTTGATGAGGAGTCGGCCAAGCAGCAGATGATCTTCCTAGCATCGGTGTTGGAATCGTATGAAGGGTTAGTAGCTGGGAAGATAGGCAACACAAATCTGACAAAAGAAGATTATGATCAGATTGATCTGGAGGAAATGGAACTGATCGATATTCGTTGGGCTATGGCAAGTGCTGTTCGTCGTGCACAAAGATTCATGGAAATTACCGGAAGGAAGACAATTGGTGGTGCATCTACTAAGTTGGGGTTCGATAAATCGAAGGTGACTTGTTTCAAGTGTAACCAGAAGGGTCACTTCAAAAGAGAATGCCGAAACGCTTATGCTGATGAGTCGGAGAATCCTTTCAGAGATGATTACTACAAGAAGGCTGTCACACCCCGACCACGTAGAACATACAAAACGTGGCGGAAACATCGGGGAGTGTTGTAACAGAATTTATGTTTCACAACCATGGAAATTAAAGTTTCGTTTTGTTGATTAAAAGTGTTACTATGCCTTAACAAACAAAGAAATACAACATAATTAACTAGTCTTGCATCTTTTATTGTCACTAAAGCCCAAGTCTGTCTATGTGTATCTTGAACATCTTATGCAACAGCTCCTGAAAAACACATGTGAAAATAGGTACGTCAGCATAAAAATGCCTGTGAGATACATAGGTTTTGTGAAAATAAGATTCATGACTTATGTTTGAGAAAATGTTTAGTCATGAACCTTGTTATTTGCTTTGTCTTTTAAATCATTTGAAAAACGATAAGATCAGATGATAAGTATAAATAAATGTAAGGTTAAATGAATAACCAAGTAAAATGTGTTTGCATAAGATAAGTTGTTTATAAATCAATGTCTTGTGAAAAGTATGTTATTTGTATGAAATGTTCTATGTCTCAAACTGAAATGATTCAAATAACGTTACGACATGTAATACCATACAAACACTTATATATAGGAAGTACCAGCGGCGTATCCACCATGCTTGTATCATATTACACACGCCTCGTTACTTAATCACTTAATCAAACCAAACCAAACAATGTAAAATGTTCATGTCAAGATGTAAATCATGTCAAAATGTCTATGTCAAATATCCATGTCAAATGTCTATGTCAAATATCCATGTCAAATGTCTATGTCAAATATCCATGTCAAATGTCTATGTCAAATATCCATGTCAGATGTCTATGTCAAATATCCATGTCAAATGTCTATGTCAAAATGTCATGTATGGCAAGTGAAATGTCTCAACTAAACCATATGCACAAAAACAAAGTATTGAAGTAAAACTTGGTTTAAATCAAAGCTATGTTTTGTGTAAATGCATGATTAAATGTCAATCATGTTAAAATGTCTATGCCGAAATGTCTATGTCAAATGTCTATGTCAAAATGTCATGTATGGCAAGTGAAAGGTCTCAACTAAACCATATGCACAAAAACAAAGTATTGAAGTAAAACTTGGTTTAAATCAAAGCTATGTTTTGTGTAAATGCATGCAAATATTTAATATGAACATTTATGCGGTATTGTGAAAATGCATACATCCAAGCCTTGCGACTGTGGTGATAAACCCTTTAAACAAATTAAAGGTCTATCTGTCTTATATCAACGAATTCGGTCATTCCTTTCATCCCCTTTCCCTGGGACGTCCGGAACGGGAGTTGTCAATTCCTATGGTACCACTACCTACTAACGAACGGCATGATCGGTGTTAATGAATGTATTGTCCCATGTAAACAAACCAAATGTCATACCAAAATGTAAGCATGTGATGAAAAACAATGTACTAAGTATGCACGCAATGGACATAAATAGCATAAAATGTAAATGTAAAACGATGTACTAAGTATGAACGCAATGGACATACATAGCATAAAATGTAATGAAATCATGTACTATAATGTACTAACGAACATAGCAGGTATATGATGTGAAAACATGGAAAGCATGAAAGTAACAAGTAGGCACATGTGTTCCACCCCAAAACAGTTTGGAAAACAGTAAAAGAGGGGTCTATGTACTCACTTGAGATTGCTCAGATGTCTAAAGATAATCACCAAGTAATGCTAGAGATCTCAGAATCAAACGGCACCTAATATAGGTAACTATGTTAATAACCGGACCTTAATCGGATGATTGGATAGAATGAGGTTTCGTAAACCAAACGAGTGTAGAGACTCGTGTCATTTGGTTTAACAAAGCCTACATACTAAATGAAACCTAACCTAAGTGCTTGTGACCCATTACGACCCGTTTAGGTAGCTTATGCTACTTTAACGCGTCGTTCGCGTGAAACGCGTTCGGACCGCCTAACTAGTCCTATGACAAGTAATATATGCCTTAACATGTCTAATATGGTTGTCAAATCAGTTTAGATGTCAAATGTTATGTTACATATGTTTAAAATGAATTTTGGCATCAAAGGGGTACTTTGGTAATTTACCTAAGGCATATAAACTACCTATCATACAACTACTTAAACGAAGCGACCATAAGGTATAACCTCGTAAGGTTATTCCCTATATACTATGGTCACCTAATGTGCTTGGTCGGATCCTAATGATCGACCAAACGGGTCGGGTTCGAAGGTATAAGCGATTGTTTAGATCGCTTACCTTACGACCCTATCTAAGCACTAAACTAAAAGTGACGAGCTAAGCATGTCAAAACATGCTTAACTAAGTTTAGAAAACAGGTTTGGTATCACAACAAACGGTTGTGATACCTAAGAGTAGTTTGGTTACAAAATACGTAAGAATACGTATTCTGCCCGAAACTACGGCTCGTCACTGAGCCTAGAATACGTGGTAATCAGTAGGTATAGTCGCTAGGGACTATAACCATCGTGATCACGCTCACGTTATGAAGTTCAAACGAACTTTGCATCGACCATAAACTGGTCAATGCAGAAAGTCAAACAAAGTTTGACTTTCGGACTCGAAAAGCAATAAAAGAACGAAAGAGGACTTACGAAGGGTCCCCGAATGCTAATCCCGATCCAAGTAACTCAGGTATGAAACGAAGGTTCCAACTTAGAGCCCAAATGATCAGATTTGTGGGTTTTGAAGCAATGGGGGGGTGGGTATTTATAGGAAAAGTAGAGCCGTTAGGATCGTTTCTTGAATATCGTGCCACGATCCGAGCCGTACACTTGTCACAAAGTTGTGGTGGCTAGAAATGATGTTTATCAGCTGAAAATGCAAGTTGCAAACATGTGGTTGTGGTTTAATCAGCTGATAATCTGCTGACTGTTTGTTATTATCTGTTCTGGCATAGGCTAGCGCACCGCTACACTAAAAGTGTAGCGCACCGCTAGGCCTAAGTTTGGCAGATTTACACTTTTGGTCCCTGTTATGCATTCAACCCATTTTCGACACGTTTAAGGCCCGTTAACCCCATTTCAAAGCTCTAAAATGAAGTTAAAGTATAGGGAACTTAAAATGTGTTCAAAAATATCTCGGATGTCGGTTCGTTTGGCCGTACGGTCACGATGTTCGGTTAATTACGACGGAATGCGCATAAGCGCGAAAAACGATCCAAATGACGCGACGAATGGATTTTTCTTATGGCGAACACTAAAATATAATGTAGTCATGCTTACATAAATTTTTGGATGTCCGGATGTATTCAGAACGTAAGTTATGCGCGAAAATGCAAACTTGTGCACTTTTTGACGCTTTTAGTCCCTGAATGACCCAAAAGTTTATTTTAACACACCGAACCCCTCAAAGCCTATTTCTAAGCTATGTAAAGGATATTTAAGGTGTTTTTAACTTATGGTCATGTTCCGGAATGTTCGTTACAGTTCAAATTGACATACTTTCACGGTTTGTCATATTTAGTCCCTGTAGTCGAATTAACTTGTTTTTGCCATACCAAAGCCTTCAAAACTTATTTCTAAGTTATGTAAAGGTTATTTAAGGTATGTTAAGCCTATTTCACTATTCCGGAGTGTTCGTTGCATTAAACTGGTTATATTTACGCATCCGTGCGCGTATAACCTTCTAGAAAGCGATTTAGAGTTTGAAATTGAACAGAAATTGATATGTGCAAATGATACACATATTTTTACAAATCCCAAGTATGAAATACAATATTTCATTGGTTTGGTATTTGTTTGATGGCCGTGGAGGCACAGGTGTTACAGTCTCCCCTACTTTAGGAAATTTCGTCCCGAAATTTATTTAGAGGAAACTTAAGAGAGCTTGAAAACATGAAGTTGAAAACATCGAACAACATTGGTTAAGGTTCTGAACTTCTAGTAACCTTAATAGCATTATGCTTTCAATGTAAGAGGGACACTTATATACAAGTATATGAAGCGTCATTGGTGCGTCCACCATGCCTCCATTACATCGTTATCATTTTGTTATTGTTGTCACTATCGGTTCTTACACATAATAAACCTTACTAGGTTTCTGTGCACTAAATTTCATAATTATGTACGCGTCCATAATCAGACAATTCCTTGCACAGTTCACACAGTCTATTTTATAATGTGTAGGGTAAAACCAAATGAACAATCATGTGATGAGTGTGACTAGACCGCCATAGAGTCCTTTTGACTAAATCAATAAATGATCTAAATAGACTATCAAGGAGTCTGTCCAGCTACATCACTAGATGTCGTTCTTTAACCAAATCGTGAATCAATCTTTTTGACTAGACCACTAAAGGGTCTCTTATAAAACATGGAGTGGTACTATATAATCCAAGGGTCTTAACTATTACATAGAAGCCCGTTAAGGATTTAAGGTAGTACCATTTGAATATCCTGCTACGAATCCCTCATATGAAGATATGAAAGATCCTGCGAGGATTTGGATAACGAATATCCAGAGTATAAAAAAACACACAAAAATGCATAAAAGAAAACATAAGATGAATAAACACATATCACATAACCACAAAATTGTTTAACTAGAAGTTTGTTCTGCTAACAAAGCACATGTATTTAAAGCACACTAGGAATCCATCTCGTGGATTTCATTTGGCACTTTAAACATTATCAAGAATCTAACTATAAAGATAGAAAGATTCAAAAAGAAAATTCAATTTCGATTACTAGAACCCGAAATGTTCGAATTTAGGTATATAAGGAATCCAATTAAGGACTCTGATTTGAATGATAATCATCCACAAGGATCTAATTGTAAAGATAAAAAGATCTCATATGAATTTTAGAAGTTGAAGATGTTTTGAAACCTTGCACTGGATGTGCTTAGGTCAAAACATGATGTAAAATGCTTATGAAGTTGAGATGCTTGATATGTCAAGGCGACATATGAAGCAGAATTTTGAAGGTTAAGTCAATGTATGAGGAAAATGTTTTTGAAAACTATGCATGGGGTTCTTTTAAGAAAAATGTGTTTAACGTTTTTGAAACCTTATATATAATACTTTTTGAAATCATAAAGTAGGTGTATTAGGTAGATATATTTACAAAAATGTTTTAAAATCATGCGAGATGAATTTTGAAATTATGTATAAGGTTTTTGAAAGACATGAATGATGCTTTTCGAAATCATGCACTTGATCAGAAAATGTATTGTGTTAATATTGTATTCAGACTATATGAAATATTTTAAAATTAGAAAGGTTGGTTTTGATAACATGGCCAATGTTTTTTGAAATAACATAGACAATGTATCTAGAAAAATTGTTTTCAAACTATATGGAATGTTTTGAGATCATGAAGATTGTGTTGAAATACTTGTACTGTGTATGTTGAAAAATCAAAACGTAATGGGTATGAGATTTGAAAATACCCTTAGTTATCTAACCAAGGATTTAAAGGTAAAGATGTGCTGATGCATGATTACTCATAATGTCACTTTATTTTCTGTACTTCGTATCTTGGAATGAAACGAGTACTTAAAATTTTCGAGGGAATCATGAGCGATCATTTGAAAGAGAGAAAATCACAAGAGTAGTTTGTAAGGAACATAGTTCCTTGATACAGGTATTATAGGGAAATGCCATAAACACATGTAATTTTACCTGTATATCAGAATTTGTGAACAACGATTTATTTATAAACAAAACAGATTGTTTCACATTACAAGGAAACAAAAGAACAAAAGCATAAGACAGCAACATCTTCTACTCAGCCGAATGCTCATCCAAGGGTTGGATTTGCATTAGCAAGCTTTGGGCAGTTGTTCCTGAAATGGCTCGTATCGCCACAGTTGTAACAAGTACCACGCGGGAAACGAGCTTGAGTAGGGTTGACTTGGAGTTGGGTAGTAGCAAGATTTGCAACAGCTTTGTTCTGGATAGCAAAGCGGCATGTGTTGACCAAATGTCCCCGCCATCCACAGTAGGTACATTTCCAGCAGGGTATGAGGTTTGAATGATGACCGTTGCATCGCTTGCACCTAGGAGCAGTTCCTAAGTACGGCTTCCTAGCTGGTGGCCTTGTCACTTGGCTAGGTCCAGCTTGATTAGGTGTAACCGCTGCGGGTTTCCTTGAAGCCTTACGCTTCCTTGATGTTGGTGCAAGCTTGACTTTTGCTTCCTTTGGTGGCTCTTGAGTGGCTTCATTGTCGAGACGAGAGGCTTCATTGTTAAGACGAGCCATGGCAATGCCTAGATCCACAATCTTCTGAATCACTTCGCCTATTTGTTGGACAAATTTGGCTGTTCGCTCAGTCGTTTGACCAGTGCCAAGAGGAAGAGACATTCTAGAAGAAAATGAAAGACATAGGAAGAAGCAAGTGAAAGGTTATTGGATAATCAATACAGAATGGTAACGAATGAAAATTGTGATCATTTGTTTGTTACCTAAGGCAAACAAATGAGATGGTGACAATTCAAAGTAAATGGGTCAAAAATAATGTATCGCGAAGACATGCTCGCCTATAAGTGAACACTCATCCCAAGAATTCCCAGGTAAGCACAACTGGTCTCGCGTCTGATGAGATGTATACGAAGTGCTTGCCTAGCCAGAAAACCCAGAATACAGGCATTCACCCTTCCAGTTTGCACGTGTTCACATTATTTAAAACCCAAAACCTTGACGAAGTTTTGAAAACTCAAAGGGGTTCAAAACCATATAATAGAGAGTTCAAAACCTAGTAATCAATCATCCTAGAACAGATGATTAGTTTTCAAAGCGGTTTTGAAATTCATGTTCTTGTTGCGGTTGTCGCCTAAGGATAGGCGACAGTATTGTTTTATGACTAAACGCAAGTAAAATCGCGTTAGGGTCCTAAGAAGGTTATAGACTAGGTCAAAGCATTACTAATAACCTAATTCCCTATAACCATTGGCTCTGATACCATCTTTTCTGTCACACCCCGAACACGTAGAACATACAAAACGTGGCGGAAACATCGGGGAGTGTTGTAACAGAATTTATGTTTCACAACCATGGAAATTAAAGTTTCGTTTTGTTGATTAAAAGTGTTACTATGCCTTAACAAACAAAGAAATACAACATAATTAACTAGTCTTGCATCTTTTATTGTCACTAAAGCCCAAGTCTGTCTATGTGTATCTTGAACATCTTATGCAACAGCTCCTGAAAAACACATGTGAAAATAGGTACGTCAGCATAAAAATGCCTGTGAGATACATAGGTTTTGTGAAAATAAGATTCATGACTTATGTTTGAGAAAATGTTTAGTCATGAACCTTGTTATTTGCTTTGTCTTTTAAATCATTTGAAAAACGATAAGATCAGATGATAAGTATAAATAAATGTAAGGTTAAATGAATAACCAAGTAAAATGTGTTTGCATAAGATAAGTTGTTTATAAATCAATGTCTTGTGAAAAGTATGTTATTTGTATGAAATGTTCTATGTCTCAAACTGAAATGATTCAAATAACGTTACGACATGTAATACCATACAAACACTTATATATAGGAAGTACCAGCGGCGTATCCACCATGCTTGTATCATATTACACACGCCTCGTTACTTAATCACTTAATCAAACCAAACCAAACAATGTAAAATGTTCATGTCAAGATGTAAATCATGTCAAAATGTCTATGTCAAATATCCATGTCAAATGTCTATGTCAAATATCCATGTCAAATGTCTATGTCAAATATCCATGTCAAATGTCTATGTCAAATATCCATGTCAGATGTCTATGTCAAATATCCATGTCAAATATCTATGTCAAAATGTCATGTATGGCAAGTGAAATGTCTCAACTAAACCATATGCACAAAAACAAAGTATTGAAGTAAAACTTGGTTTAAATCAAAGCTATGTTTTGTGTAAATGCATGATTAAATGTCAATCATGTTAAAATGTCTATGCCGAAATGTCTATGTCAAAATGTCATGTATGGCAAGTGAAAGGTCTCAACTAAACCATATGCACAAAAACAAAGTATTGAATTAAAACTTGGTTTAAATCAAAGCTATGTTTTGTGTAAATGCATGCAAATATTTAATATGAACATTTATGCGGTATTGTGAAAATGCATACATCCAAGCCTTGCGACTGTGGTGATAAACCCTTTAAACAAATTAAAGGTCTATCTGTCTTATATCAACGAATTCGGTCATTCCTTTCATCCCCTTTCCCTGGGACGTCCGGAACGGGAGTTGTCAATTCCTATGGTACCACTACCTACTAACGAACGGCATGATCGGTGTTAATGAATGTATTGTCCCATGTAAACAAACCAAATGTCATACCAAAATGTAAGCATGTGATGAAAAACAATGTACTAAGTATGCACGCAATGGACATAAATAGCATAAAATGTAAATGTAAAACGATGTACTAAGTATGAACGCAATGGACATACATAGCATAAAATGTAATGAAATCATGTACTATAATGTACTAACGAACATAGCAGGTATATGATGTGAAAACATGGAAAGCATGAAAGTAACAAGTAGGCACATGTGTTCCACCCCAAAACAGTTTGGAAAACAGTAAAAGAGGGGTCTATGTACTCACTTGAGATTGCTCAGATGTCTAAAGATAATCACCAAGTAATGCTAGAGATCTCAGAATCAAACGGCACCTAATATAGGTAACTATGTTAATAACCGGACCTTAATCGGATGATTGGATAGAATGAGGTTTCGTAAACCAAACGAGTGTAGAGACTCGTGTCATTTGGTTTAACAAAGCCTACATACTAAATGAAACCTAACCTAAGTGCTTGTGACCCATTACGACCCGTTTAGGTAGCTTATGCTACTTTAACGCGTCGTTCGCGTGAAACGCGTTCGGACCGCCTAACTAGTCCTATGACAAGTAATATATGCCTTAACATGTCTAATATGGTTGTCAAATCAGTTTAGATGTCAAATGTTATGTTACATATGTTTAAAATGAATTTTGGCATCAAAGGGGTACTTTGGTAATTTACCTAAGGCATATAAACTACCTATCATACAACTACTTAAACGAAGCGACCATAAGGTATAACCTCGTAAGGTTATTCCCTATATACTATGGTCACCTAATGTGCTTGGTCGGATCCTAATGATCGACCAAACGGGTCGGGTTCGAAGGTATAAGCGATTGTTTAGATCGCTTACCTTACGACCCTATCTAAGCACTAAACTAAAAGTGACGAGCTAAGCATGTCAAAACATGCTTAACTAAGTTTAGAAAACAGGTTTGGTATCACAACAAACGGTTGTGATACCTAAGAGTAGTTTGGTTACAAAATACGTAAGAATACGTATTCTGCCCGAAACTACGGCTCGTCACTGAGCCTAGAATACGTGGTAATCAGTAGGTATAGTCGCTAGGGACTATAACCATCGTGATCACGCTCACGTTATGAAGTTCAAACGAACTTTGCATCGACCATAAACTGGTCAATGCAGAAAGTCAAACAAAGTTTGACTTTCGGACTCGAAAAGCAATAAAAGAACGAAAGAGGACTTACGAAGGGTCCCCGAATGCTAATCCCGATCCAAGTAACTCAGGTATGAAACGAAGGTTCCAACTTAGAGCCCAAATGATCAGATTTGTGGGTTTTGAAGCAATGGGGGGGGGGTGGGTATTTATAGGAAAAGTAGAGCCGTTAGGATCGTTTCTTGAATATCGTGCCACGATCCGAGCCGTACACTTGTCACAAAGTTGTGGTGGCTAGAAATGATGTTTATCAGCTGAAAATGCAAGTTGCAAACATGTGGTTGTGGTTTAATCAGCTGATAATCTGCTGACTGTTTGTTATTATCTGTTCTGGCATAGGCTAGCGCACCGCTACACTAAAAGTGTAGCGCACCGCTAGGCCTAAGTTTGGCAGATTTACACTTTTGGTCCCTGTTATGCATTCAGCCCATTTTCGACACGTTTAAGGCCCGTTAACCCCATTTCAAAGCTCTAAAATGAAGTTAAAGTATAGGGAACTTAAAATGTGTTCAAAAATATCTCGGATGTCGGTTCGTTTGGCCGTACGGTCGCGATGTTCGGTTAATTACGACGGAATGCGCATAAGCGCGAAAAACGATCCAAATGACGCGACGAATGGATTTTTCTTATGGCGAACACTAAAATATAATGTAGTCATGCTTACATAAATTTTTGGATGTCCGGATGTATTCAGAACGTAAGTTATGCGCGAAAATGCAAACTTGTGCACTTTTTGACGCTTTTAGTCCCTGAATGACCCAAAAGTTTATTTTAACACACCGAACCCCTCAAAGCCTATTTCTAAGCTATGTAAAGGATATTTAAGGTGTTTTTAACTTATGGTCATGTTCCGGAATGTTCGTTACAGTTCAAATTGACATACTTTCACGGTTTGTCATATTTAGTCCCTGTAGTCGAATTAACTTGTTTTTGCCATACCAAAGCCTTCAAAACTTATTTCTAAGTTATGTAAAGGTTATTTAAGGTATGTTAAGCCTATTTCACTATTCCAGAGTGTTCGTTGCATTAAACTGGTTATATTTACGCATCCGTGCGCGTATAACCTTCCAGAAAGCGATTTAGAGTTTGAAATTGAACAGAAATTGATATGTGCAAATGATACACATATTTTTACAAATCCCAAGTATGAAATACAATATTTCATTGGTTTGGTATTTGTTTGATGGCCGTGGAGGCACAGGTGTTACAAAGGCGATTTATCACCAGAATAAATCCGAGCCGCCTAGATTAAAGCAGGTTGAAGACAACAGAGAGAAATCTAGAGCTCTTGCGGTGATTTACGATGATGAGGGGTATGATTGGAGTCAAGAGGTTCTACCGGAAGAAGATGCGGTTGGTTACGCACTCATGGCGAAAAATGAACCTATTCCATGGAAAGATGATAGAACTGAAGAGCAGAAGTATAGATACAGAAAGATGATTTCGGAAAACAAAATGATTAGACTTTCTGGTATCTATTTGGAAGCAAAGAGAGCAAAAATATGGGATCCAGACAGGGAGTGTTATCTTGATGAGTATGGAAATATTGCAATCGATCACAAAACTCTCGATCTGGAAGCCTTAATCAAGGAAATGAAAGATGAGGATGAGTATTGGCAACACAAATGGTGGGGAACTCCAACCGAGAAAATGAAAGAGGAAGCGAAGAAAGAAAAAGAAGAAAAAGAGATGAAAGAGAAAGAAGAGATCGAAAAATCAAAGAAGATTGATACTGGAGTTATCGATACTACGCAGGAGTTGACTGCAGAGAACCTGGGAAAAATGGCTGATAAAGTGCTGGCTGCTAAAGCACTTGAGGTAGATTCTAATTCCGTGTCTGAGTCAAAAGGCCAGGTCAGTCCAAAATCGTCAACAAATGCGTCAGGTAAAAAGATCGAAGGAAATGCTGATTGCAAAAATTGCAACAAAGAGTGCAAATTTTGTAATATTGTCACGTATCTCAACGGTGAGAAAATTAAAGATCTGACAGCAAAGGTCAATTTTATCATTTTCAATTTGAGTAGTTAAAGCTTCAACTGAACGGATAAGAGAATTAACTACTCAAATTGAAAATGATAAAATTGATCATGATAAAGTTAAAAATGAAAATGAAAAGTTGATTCTTGAAAACCGTCAAATTTCTGAAAAGTTTGAAAAAACTCAAAAGCACAATGAAAGATTGTGATGATCGAAATGGTAAAACTTTTAAAGAAAATGAACATTTGAAAGCAGTGCTTAGAGTCAAAGAAGAATCAATCAACCAACAACTGGATGAAATCGCTAAATTGAAACTTAAAGTTCAAGAGGCTGTAATCGAAAACGAGCGAATCCAGTTGAAGCTTAACAGTTACAACTCCGCAAGCTTTGTTTTGCAACACATTATTCCCAAACCCATCGGGAAAGACAAAGCGGGAGAAGATGTGTATTGTGATGGAACTGGGGTGGGGTTTCATCAAGTTCCACCACCTGTTCTTGATAATTACACGAAAAAGCAATCTGGGTTGGTTGAAATTGAGGAAGAAAGTGAAGTTAAACTTCCAGAGAACATTGATGTTACTTTTTCTACATCATCTGATGATAGTGTTCAGATAGAGATTGTTAAGAGCACAGCTGAAAGTGTTTTGTTGTCTGATTCAGCTGAAGATGATGAGTGTTTCTTGGACAAGTACATTCAGAAATCAAAATCCAAAAACAACTTAAGTGATGAACCGGGTCTTGTGATGTACAAGATGGCTGGATCTGATAAGTTGTATTCGGATTCTGAGTTTCCCATTGAGAATGTTAATGTGAAAAAGTTGACAATTGTTTTCAAGTTAGTTGAAGTTGAGTTGTCAGAAATGAACAGTTTGTGTCAAACAAAAAGGCAAATGAATTTTGAGAAAGATAAAGCTTATTACAAAAAGCTTGTTGTTCCACCACGGTTTTATAATAACAATCGAAACAATTGGTTGGGTGGTTATAGGGGTGGTAAGAGTTATCAGAAGAAAAGTTTTCAAAACAAAAGATTTGCTGAAAAGAAGGTGTTTGTGAACAGTTCGAGTTCACTTTCTGATGAGGAAAATGAATTTTTTTCAAAATCAAATAAAGAGTTCTTTGAGAAAAGAGCTTCACATTATCAGTCTGAAGGCACAAGTCGAGTTGTTGATACTCGAACATGTTTCAGATGTAATCAAGTTGGTCACATTGCACGAAAGTGTACCAATGTGAAGCCTAAGACTGAAACTGTGAAGATTCAACAGAAGAAAGTTGATGTGAAGGGTAAAGCACCAATCATTGTTGAGAAAAAGAGTGTGAAAAATAACAACATCAAAGTGAAAAATGAACCTGTTAAGAAAGTGATAACTAAAAACGACAAGTTTTATAAACAGGTTGCATTATCTCAACAAGTTTGGAAACCAAAAACTGAAATGAAAATTTCAACTTCTGAAGTGAAAAAGGCTGAAGAATCAATTTCGGTTGATTATGATGCAAATTTTCCACCTTTGAAGGCTGAAAATTTCAAAATTCAAGTTGCTAGAGTCAAGGTTACACCTAAGGCTGATGAGGCCTGGGTGGACACCATGTTCGAATAAGCAGTTTGAATTGCCGGAGCTTCCTTGTTCGCGAAGCATGAATCGGCATCTTTATTGAAATGTTTTAAAATCAACTTGTGGTGTGTGCAGGATCTTCCAAGAGCCATTTCAAGATGGATCATGGATAGTGGCGCATCTCGACATATGACAGGAAAAACTGCATTGCTGTATGATGTGAAGAATATCAATGGTGGTTATGTGGGATTTGCAGGTCATGAAGGTGGTAGAATTGTTGGTGAAGGAACGTTATCCAATGGGATTGTGATGTTTGAGAGAGTTAACTACATCACTGAGCTGGAGAACAATCTGCTTAGTATCTCGCAGATTTGTGACAATATGTATACTACTCACTTCACTGATAAAGAATGTTTGATTTTGAAACCTGGTTTTGTTGTTCCTGAAGAATGGATTATCATGAGGGAACCTAGAGTGAATGATTTATATGTGTTAGATATGAGTGTAGCAACTACAACTACTGGTCAAGTACATTGTTTTGTGTCTAGAGCAACTGAGAAAGAATCAAGATTGTGGCACCGCAAGATGGGGCATATTCATCTTAGAAAAATGAATCACTTGGTGCACAATGATTTGGTATTGGGTGTTAATATCAAAGGTTTTCATCTGGAAGGGGAGTGCATTAGCTGTATCAAAGGCAAGCAGAAGAAAAAGTCACACCCTACAAAGCAAGTCAATTCAGTTTCGAGACCTCTGGAACGACTTCACATGGATTTGTTTGGTCCTGTGAATGTCAAAAGTATTACAGGAGATTACTATTGTTTGGTCGTTAGTGATGATTATTCCAGATTTTCTTGGGTTTCTTTCTTGAAGACGAAAGATGAAACTTTTGACAGTTTGATGGGACTGTTCAGGAAGATTGAGAATCTGTACCAAAGGCATATCAAGAGAATTCGTAGTGATAATGGTACTGAATTCAAGAACAGCAAGATGGAAGAATTTTGTGATGAAAAAGGTATTTTGCATGAGTTTAGTGCTCCGTATACTCCGCAGCAGAATGGAGTAGCAGAACGTAAAAACCGGACACTAATCGAGACGGCTAGAACTATGCTCGCAGATTCAAAGTTACCGATTATTTTTTGGGCTGAAGCTGTTTCCGCAGCATGCTATACGCTCAACAGGGTTCTCACTGTCAAGAAGTTCAACAAAACATGTTTTGAGCTAATCAATAATCGCAAACCGAATTTGAAGTATCTAGAACCGTTTGGGTCACCCTGTACGGTTATAGAGCCTCATGGAAAGTTTGGTCCGAAGAGCATTGAGGGAATTTTTGTTGGTTATGCAAATCCAATGCGACGTGTCTTCGTTCCAAGTGAGAAGCGGATTATTGAAGCTGCAAATCTTGAATGTCAAGGCTATACTATGCCGCCACAAAATCCTGGTGATTCATGGCGTTATCATTATGACAAACTTTAGGATTCGTTTGACATGAGAGAAGAATCAGAGGATGATGAAGATTTCTTTGATGAGTTGGATATTTTGCGTGAATATGAGTCGCAGCTAAGGTTCCCAGCTGAGTATTCGAGGAGACCACGGGAAACTTCCAATGACGATGAAGCAGGTCTGAGTAATGCTGGTGAACATGATGATGTCCAACAGAATGAAGTTGCTCAGGATAATCAGTCGGTTCAGAATGATAATCTAGAAGCTGAAAACATGCCAGTATTTGATCATGGTGATTCAGATTCTGAGGGGGAGCAAATTCAGATTTCAAGTCAAACAAACCAAGTTGGTGAACAAGATGCAGAGCAGAATGTTACTAATCTGGAGGGAAATGTAGATGTTCCAAGTGAAGTGATGCCGCGAACTTTTTCATATCATCCAGAGGAGTTGATCATAGGAGAATTGCAGACAGGCGTTCGCACTCGAAATCAGATTGATAAAGGGCTTACATGTTTTTATACAAAAGTTGCTCCTTTGCAAACTGAATTCTCATTGAGTTGTTTTATCTCGCAGGTTGAGCCAAGAACTTACAAAGAGGCGCTTACTGAAGACTCTTGGGTCATTGCAATGCAGGAGGAACTTAGTCAATTCGAAAAATTGGGAGTGTAGAAGTTAGTTGATTTGCCGGATGGTCAGAGAAAGATTAACACCAAGTGGGTGTTCAAATGTAAGAGGGACGATAGAGGAGTTATTGTAAGGAACAAAGCTCGACTCGTTGTTCAGGGCTTTAGTCAACAGGAGGGGATTGATTTTACCGAAGTCTATGCTCCTGTAGCACGACTAGAGGCAATCATAATTTTCCTAGCATTTGCGTCTTGGAAGAACTTCAAAGTTTATCAGTTGGATGTTAAATCGGCGTTTCTTTATGGGAAGGTTAAAGAGGAGGTTTATGTCGGTCAGCCACCGGGCTTCATCGATCCAATCCACAAAAACAAGGTCTACTTATTGGACAAAGCGCTGTATGGTTTACACCAGGCCCCGAGAGCTTGGTACGAGACTTTGTCTCAACACCTACTAGCCAACAAGTTCATTCGTGGAAAAGTGGATGCCACTCTCTTCACTAAAGAAGTCGATGGTCATCTTCTGATAGTTCAGATTTATGTGGACAATATAATCTTTGGGTCGACAAATGAAAATCTATGCAAAGATTTTGAATCAGTGATGAAGCAAAAGTTTGAAATGTCATCAATGGGGGAGATGAAATTCGATCTGGGTTTACAAGTTGAACAACTTCCTGAGGGAATTTTCATTCATCAGTCAAAGTATGTTCATGACATTCTAGAGAAATTTGGGATGTCAAGTTCTACTCCAGCTGCTACCCCACTTGCAACAAATCATGGGATTCACCCAGATCTCACCGGAGACAGGGCTGATGAAACGTTTTACCGTTCCATGATAGGTTCTTTAATGTACCTAACTGCTTCACGTCCTGATATCATGTACCCAACGTGCCTCGCAACAAGATTTCAGTCTAACCCAAGAGCATCGCATTTGATCATTGTGAAGAGGATATTGCGCTACCTGAAAGGAACTCCTTCATTGGGGTTGTGGTATCCTAGAAAAGGCGACTTTACGCTCGAAGGGTATTCCGATTCGGATTTCGGATGCTGCAAAGTCAATTCAAAATCAACAATTGCAGGATGCCAGTTCTTTGGTCCTAGATTGGTTACCTGGCAGTGTAAGAAACAAACGTCTGTGGCGTTATCTACTTGTGAAGCGGAGTATGTTTCTGCTAGCAGTTGCTGCTCTTAGATCTTGTGGATACAGCAACAGATGCGCGACTACGGTTTGCAGTTTCTTAACACACCTCTTTTTGTTGATAATGAGGCCGCTATAAATATAACAAAGAATCCAGTACATCACGCTAAAACTAAACACATAGAAATTCGTCATCACTTTATTCGTGATTGTTTTGAGAAAAAGTTGATACGAATTGAGAAAATCCACACTGACAAACAGAAAGCTGATTTACATACCAAAGCTTTTGATAAAAATCGGTTTAAATATTTGTTAAAACTGAATGGTATGAAGCTTCTTTCGGTGTCGGATGGAATTGTGGGCGTTGATGAGAGTACTGTTGCGGATGAAGACGAGAAACAATCTGCAATGGTTTGTCGATTTTTTACTTGTTTTAGTATTTAGGGGGAGTAGATATTTGTATATAGTTTATTTTCAGAAAATACAAAAACAGTAAAAAATGCAAAAATACAAAAACATGATAAAATCTGAAAAAAAGAGCTTGTGTTTATAGGGAAAATGATAGTACATCGGCTAGACGATTACAGTATGCTAAATATTTGTAAAGTATAAATGAATTAAACAGTCTCACTGATGATGTGTCGATAGGTTTTCGCTCATTTAGTAGATTTATTCGGGATATAAACCTAAATTCAAACTTGTGAATTCGTGGGGAACACTACTTGGATATATAGGTAACCCCTGAAATCTCGTTTGAAAGGTCTCGTAATCTGATATACTAGGTCTTTATACTCAATGATGTCTGGGGTATTATTCCGGGACTTCTGCTGAACGGTGGTTCTGACCTAGTCCCTGGATAATGCTTTCTGCAATGCTTGAAACACAGCATTAAACCCTCAGCATGCCGATGAAACAATAAAATTGATAGTCGCTGCTGTTGTAAGTAAAAAGATCCTCTAAAGGGGACATACCGTAAAGTCGAAGCTGATATCTCTCTGCGTATACGGAAGTATCGACCTGAGATCCCTCAGCCCTCGCATACCTAATTTATATACATATATCATTGTAGTATACTCACCTGTAAGACTGATTATTGGGATTCTGGATACGGGAGTATATTCAAGAGGTGGGACACATGAATGAGCTAAGTTCATAATTCATCTAAATCGTATCCTGAGTAAATTGAAATTTGTGTGAGAATTTAAGATGGATCAGTATATCGACAATCGATGTGAATTGTTTAAGTCTGTGTATGAAATGAAGCTTAACGGTACTTGTAATTTGTCTGAAAAGCTGATATGATTTCCTGACACGCTCGCCAAAAATATGTTTGTAAATAGTTTACTTTGTTTACTTTCTGCAATTTAAGTTTTCTGTATTTCATTTCTTAGTTTAGAACTTTTTGATAAAATCTAAAAAGATTTTATTTCTGCTTTATTTTCTGACAAACCAAAGTGGAGAGTTGATTGTTGGATTCTTAGTTGTTTGAAGCAGATGCAGGAGATTCTGGACTGAAGAATGAGGAGAGCTTACTTTAATGAAGTTTGAATTGTTTGAAAAGTCGAAAACAAGTTCATTAACTTGATACTTGTTATTTTCAGAAAATGTTTGAAAATGTTTTTAGAATCAGTTTGTTTCGTCAAAAGATCAACCAAGGTCATTAATTTGAACTTGGTAGATTAATCAAGTGATCAGGGTCATTAACTTGGACCTGAATACTTGAGTGGATTGTTAAAGCTGATTGAGTTTGTGAGTTATTGTTGGAAAGATAGTTTGTAATGTTTGTTGGTTGAGTAACAGGATTGGACTTAATTATTCCCAACGGAAGCTAATTGTCAAAGCTTGAACCAGATATCTCAGATTCTAGCATATCGAGAGGGGGAGTCTGTGAAAGGGGGAGTCTGGATCAACGGTCAAAGGGAAGATTGAAGTTTAAAGTTTTAAAGTTTGAAGATAAAGATTGAAGAGAATTTTTACAATGTTTGAAGAATGATAAAGACAAAGACTTGAAGCCAAAGACTTCATCAACATCCAAGGGGGAGTCTGTTGGTGCACTAAATGTCTGCTGATTACGTCATAATCAAGTCTTGTGTCTAGATAGGTTGAATGTACACACAACAGGGTCTTATTTAGGGTTTTATATGTTTAATTTGTAGATTTAGCTTGAAAGGGTTTATGTGTGTTTCAAGCTAAATCAACAGCTAGAGATTTAGCTTGAAATGGTTCAAGGGAAATCAGATTTAGCTTGAACTGATTCAAGGGAAATCATGATTTAGCTTGAACTGACTCAAGCAAAATCAACTTACTATATATAAGGTTGTGTGGTTCATTTGTAGGAGAGATGGTCATTGTATGAAACACGAAGTGCTGCCGGATTTGTATCAGAAAACGTTGTAAAAGCACGAATATCAATCAGAAAAGAAGGATTAAAAGGATAATAGGTGTTATGACTTTGTTTATGTTGATTCCGCCTTCATAATCAAAGATGAACTGCCTTAACTGACATTTAAAGGTCATAGAACGGTCTAACAATTGCTTTTGTATTTACTTGCTTTCAGAAAATTTAAAAAATTCAAAAATAGGGTCTTTTTCTGTTTAAAATTCTTAACGTACGGAAAACTGTTATTCTTGGAGGAATTGTTACTGATAGGGGAGACGGTGTTAGAAAGTGAGTTCAAAATTTTAAATCATGCGGGTTATAGGGTGTGATCAAAAAGTTTTGTGTGTTGGTCATGAATTGAGAATGCTTAATCTGTGATATAATCTCTTGAAAAATAATAATTTATTTAACTTTGTTGAAAAATTCTTATGGTTTCTCGAGATGTTTGTTTTATAGTATACAGATTGAAGCGGTATGTTGCTGTGAAGATGAGAGTTTGATTGGGTGCATGGTAGAACCTCCTTTCTACATTGCAGACAAAGTTGAAGAGTTTGAAGATTGCTATTCAAATGCTGAACTGGAGTTTACTCAAACGCTAAAGTTTTTGAAGATTTGGTGATTGGATGCATCAGCTTAGGGGGAGTCTGTTACTGACAGAAGCTATTGAAGCTGAAGCTATCCAAAGACCAAAGACAGTGCAAGACTACTTGAAGATTGCAAGATGACTGAAGACAAAGTTATTTTATGAAGCTATTGTCAAGGGGGAGTTTGTTGGTGCATGTTTGAGACAACAGCTTAGATTTGGTCTTTGGATATCTTGTAACTAGATAAACGATAAACAGTTAGCGGATTTAGCTTTGTATTAGTGAGCTAATAGAGTTTGGGCTAAACAAAACCCACATTGGGTGATGGGGGACGATTTGGGCCTAGCCCATGTAGCAAACCCAGCCCAAGTAGCAAACCTTGTGTTATATAAACAAGGTTAGGCTTTAGGGTTTAGGTTAATCAGCCAGAACAGTGTGTGAGAGTAATTTCATGAGAGACTAATTGCTTGGACGAAATTGTGTTGGTTAGGGTTTGATTGATTGTAATTCTTGTAATCGATAATCAATAGAAACCCAGTTTGAAAGTGATTTTCTGTTCCTACACGTTTTCTGCTATATTCTGATCAAGAGGATTCCGCACTCTTGATTAGATTGACAATTCTGTTGAAGATCCATACACATCAAAGGGACCTACACGGACAAAAGCTTTGTGTCTGTTGAATTTGAACCTTTGTTAAATGTCACACGCTCTAAGCTACCTAAGTCGTTTTTTGTCGAAGTCGCCAATGGCAAATCCGTTTTAGTCAATTCCGTTCTTCGTGACTGTCTTCTTACTCTTAACGATCATACCTTCACTATCAATCTTATACCCATGCAATTGGGTAGTTTCGACATCATCGTAGGCATGGATTGGCTTTGTGAAAACCATGTTGAAATCGCTTGCCACGAGAAATACGTTCGCTTACCTCTCCCATCTGGCGACACCTTGCGCGTTTATGGAGACCGACCTTCAAAAGGACTAAGATTGATGTCCTGCACACAAGCGAACAAATATTTACGCAAACTGTACTTTGCCTTTTTAGCCCACATTGTGGAAGACAAGGGCAAGGGAAAGAGCGTAAGTGATGTTCCAGTGGTGCGCGACTTCCCTGACGTCTTTCTTGAGGATCTGCCTGGCCCTCCTCCTCCCCGATCTGTCGATTTTCGTATTGATCTCGTACCTGGTGTGACTCCTGTTGCCAAAGCTCTGTATCGTCTTGCTCCCTCCGAAATGCAAGAATTATCCACACAACTCCAGGAACTTCTCGAAAAAGGTTTCATTCGTCCAAGTACCTCACCTTGGGCTGCTCCTATACTCTTCGTAAAAAAGAAGGATGGCTCGTTCCGCATGTGTATGGACTATCGTGAGCTTAACAAGCTCACTGTCAAGAATCGTTATCCTCTTCCGCGCATCGATGATCTTTTTGACCAACTTCAAGGCGCTACTTGCTTCTCCAAGATCGATCTTCAATCTGGTTATCACCAGCTTCGTGTTCTCGAAGAGGACATTCCCAAAACCGTTTTTCGCAATCGCTATGGACACTACGAGTTCGTGGTTATGCCTTTTGGCTTGACTAATGCACCCGCTGTGTTCATGGATTTTATGAATCGTGTATGTAAACCTTGTTTGGATCATTTTGTGATCGTCTTCATTGATGATATCCTCATTTAATCTAAATCTCAAGTCGATCACGAACGTCATCTACGCCTTATTCTCGAACTCTTACGTGCTGAACGCTTATACGCCAAGTTCTCTAAATGCGAGTTTTGGATCAAAGAAGTCCAATTCCTTGGACACGTTATTACTGAAAAAGGAATCCATGTTGATCCCTCCAAAATCAAAGCAGTGAAGAATTGGACCGCACCTAGAAACCCTTCTGAAATCCGTTCTTTCTTAGGATTCGCAGGCTTTACCGCCGATTCATCTCGAATTTCTCTGAGATCGCCGTTACTCTCACTTCGTTGACTAAAAAAGAAAAACATTTTGCTTGGGGTCGTGAGCAAGAGGAATCCTTTAAAACTCTCAAGGATTTGCTTTGTAACGCTCCTATTCTTGCTCTCCCTGATGGGAATGATGATTTCATGGTGTATTGCGATGCCTCGAATCGTGGTCTTGGTTGTGTCCTCATGCAACGAGACAAATTCATCGCTTATGCCTCTCGTCAACTCAAAATACATGAGAAAAACTATACTACACACGATCTCGAGCTTGGCGGAGTTATTTTTGCGTTAAAGATTTGGCGACACTACCTATATGGTACGAAGTGTGTGGTTTTCACTGACTACAAGAGCCTACAACACATCTTTAACCAGAAAGAGCTTAACGTGCGATAGCGTCGATGGGTGGAGTTGCTTAACGACTATGACTGCGACATTCGCTATCATCCTAGAAAAGCGAATGTCGTGGCCAACGCTCTTAGTCGTAAGACTCATGTTAATAGTATTCGTTGTTTTCATATCTCGATCGATCTTCACACTTGCATTCGTGAAGCGCAATACTCGTCTATCAATGAAGGAACCATGTTCGTAGAAATACGTGGAGCTACTGAAGACCTACTCGTTACGAAATCTAATGGTCTGCTATACTGTCGTGATCGCATTTGGGTACCAAATCGCGATAATCTTCGTGAACTCATCATGAACGAGGCACACAAATCCAAGTACTCAATTCATCATGGTGCTGACAAGATGTACCACGATCTACGTACATCCTATTGGTGGCCTGGTATGAAGAGAGAAATCACCGCTTATGTTTCTAAGTGCCTTACCTGTTCGAAAGTCAAAGCCAAGCATCAACGACCTTCTGGGCTACTCGAACAACCTGAAATCCCCGTCTGGAAATGGGATAACATTGCTTTGGACTTCATAACCAAACTTCCTCGTACGCCTTCTGGTCACGATAGTATTTGGGTAATTATTGATCGTTTGACCAAGTCCGCTCATTTCCTTCCTATTCGTGAAGATTTCAAGGTTGAACGACTCTCTCGACTCTACACTGATGAAATCATATGCCGTCATGGCATTCCTCTCGACATCATTTCTGATCTTGATGGTCGTTTCACTTCGCGTCTTTGGCAAACTTTTCAGTCCACTATGGGTTCTCATTTGAATCTCAGTACGACTTTTCATCCTCAAACGGATGGACAGACTGAACGTACTATCCAAACCCTTGAGGACATGCTCCGTTCTTGTGTCATCGAATTTGGTGGTAGTTGGGATGTGCATTTACCATTGATCTAGTTCTCGTACAACAATATCTACCACTCCAGTATTCAAATGGCTCCTTTCGAGGCATTGTATAGTCGTAAATGTCGATCTCCTTTATGTAACAACCCGATTTTGGAAGTCAAAGTACAAGTCAAAGTCAAAGTCAAAGGAAGAAAAGATTGCTAATTGCGATCTGTCACTCCTTGCTTAATTATTGATTGTACTCTTTGACTTGTAATCGATAATCTATTTTAAGTTACTTTAGTTGTATTATGTGGAGTAAATGCTAATAATCGCAGTTTAATCGTTAATCGACTTACCGCTAATCGCATCGCTATCGCATCGCAACCCGAATTATGTGTTTTGGATATTGTTTTACGTGTGTGTGCCTTTATGTGTTACTTGTGCATGTATTACATTTATGTTTGAGGTAATTAATTGAAAACGCTATCGCAACGCAATCTCATCGCAACACAAAACGAAGAATGGGTATGTTTAGGTTTATGACTGTTAGTTAGAATATTTGTGTAGTTAATGGGTAATACTATTGCATCACTTACTCGCATCGCAACGCTCAACGCACGAAACGAAATCCCGAAACTAAACTCGCCGGAGACGTCCGACCGAATGACCATTCGATCGGACTGCCCTCCGATCCGCACACCTGCATCACATTTCCCTCTTTTGGAATCCTATAAATAGCAGCAGGCCCATCACAAACAATGATGTGACAACTCTGGTGCGACTCTTCTGTAACACCTGTGCCTCCACGGCCATCAAACAAATACCAAACCAATGAAATATTATATTTCATACTTGGGATTTGTAAAAATATGTGTATCATTTGCACATATCAATTCTTGTTCAATTTCAAACTCTAAATCGCTTTCTGGAAGGTTATACGCGCACCGATGCGTAAATATAACCAGTTTAATGCAACAAACACTCCGGAATAGTGACATAGGCTTAACATACCTTAAATAACCTTTACATAACTTAGAAATAAGTTTTGAAGGCTTTGGTATGGCAAAATCAAGTTAAATCGCTTACAGGGACTAAAGTTGACAAACTGCGAAAGTATGCCAATTTGAACTGTAACAGACATTCCGGAACATGGCCATAAGTTAAACATACCATAAATATCCTTTACATAGCTTAGAAATAGGCTTTGAGGGGTTAGGTGTGCTAAAATAAACTTTTGGGTCATTCAGGGACTAAAAGCGTCAAAAGTGCACAAGTTTACATTTTCGCGCATAACTTACATTCTGAATACATCCAGACATCCAAAAATTTATGTAAGCACTATAATATTTTATTTTAGTGTTTGGCATAAGAAAAATCCATTCGTCATGCCATTTGGATCGTTTTTCGCGCTTATGCGCATTCCGTCGTAATTAAACGAACATCGCGTTCGTACGACCAAACGAACTGACATCCAACATATTTTTGAGCATGTTTCATGTCCACAATGTTTAGACATCATTTTAGGGCCTTAAAGTTGGCTTTACGGGCCTTAGAAGTGTCGGAAATGGCATAAACACATAACAGGGACCAAAACTGTCATTTCTGAAAGATGTTTGCTTATACATCGAATCTAGTCCTTCCCACTTGTTGCACATGGTTTTGGGAATCTATGGGCTGGTATTTTGGGCACATGGTATTACAATACCATTTGTGCTAAGTGTATGGCCAAGATCGCATCACGTTTTCCTAGAAACGATCCTAACGGCTAACCGAATACTATAAATACCCCACCCCCCATGCTTCAAAATTACAAGAACTTTGATTTGAGAAACTCTAAGTTGAAACTATTGTTTCATACCTGAGATTTTTGAATCGAGGTTAGCATTCGGGGACCCTTCATAAGTATTCTTTCGTTCTTTTATTGCTTTTCGAGTCTTTCGAGTCTGAAAGTCAAACTTTGTTTGACTTTCTACATTGACCAGTTATGGTCAATGCGAAGTTCGTTTGAACTTCGCAACGTGAGTGTAATCACGTTGGTTATAGTCCCTTGGGACTATGCCTACTGATTACCACGTTGTCTAGGGTCGTAGGGTAAGCGATCTAATAAATCGCTTATACCTCGAACCCGACCCATTTGGTCGATCATTAGGATCCGACCAAATACATTAGGTGACCATAGTAGGTAGGGAATAACCTTCCGAGGTTATACCCTATGGTCACATCGTTTGAGTAGTTGTATGATAGGTAGTTTATATGCCTTAGGTAAATTACCAGAATACCCTTTTCATGTATAATTGGTAATTAAGCATATGTAACCTAAACCTTTGTCACATAACTGATTATGTAACATGTTTAGGCATATTCTACTTGTCATAGGACTAGTTAGGCGGTCCGAACGCGTTTCACGCACACGACGCCTTAAAGTAGCATAAGCTACCTTAATGGGTCGCGATGGGTCGAAAGCACTTAGGTTTGGTTTCATTGTAGTATGTAGGCCTTGTTAAATCATATCATATGAGTTCCAATACTCATTTGGTTTACCAAGCCTCATCCTATCTGATCTCCCGATTTAAGTCCGGTTTATTTATATAGTTTTAGATTGCCGACTGATTCCGTGCTCTCTCTAGCTTTGTTTGGTTGTTGTTCAAGACCTCCAAGCATTCTCAGGCGAGTACATTCTTCCCCTATTTTACTGTTTTCAATTGTTTTGGGGTGACTCATATGTGCTAAATGTTTTCGATGTTATAACGATGGTTTCAAAAACGATTAAGGCGATTTATACAAAACTAATAACGATTTCATAAAGTGAACAAACTTGTTGGTTGTAGTTACATAACAAATGACATTCATTAGCAATGATCAAGCCGACCAGTATTAGGTTATGGTACCATAGGATCTGACAAGTCCCGTTAGTTACTACACCCATAGTTATGTGTGGGTGTTGTGGGTAGCGACTGAATCTGTAACTGTTAATTTACTCTTTGGTAAGGGTTTATTAATGCGAATTGTTAATTTACTCTTTGGTAAGGGTTTATTAATGCGAATTGTTAATCTATCCTTTGGTAAGGGTTTATTAATGCGAATTGTTAATTTACTCTTTGGTAAGGGTTTATTAATGCGAATTGTTAATCTATCCTTTGGTAAGGGTTTATTAATGCGAATTGTTAATCTATCCTTTGGTAAGGGTTTATTAATGCGAGTCAAGAAGGTTTGAATGTTATTAGCGAGACGACCATTTAAGTAGTTTCACGACCTAAAACGAATTTAACGATTGTGTAAACGATTGGTTTTCACACGATGTTTTAACGATTGGGTAAACGATTGGTTTTCACACGATGTTTTAACGATTGGGTAAACGATTGGTTTTCACACGATGGTTTAACGATTGGGTAAACATTTGTACATGATTGACATTTGATCATGTATTTTCCACAAAACATAACTTTGATTTAAACCAAGTTTTTACTTCAATACTTTGTTTTTGTGCATATGGTTTAGTTGAGACATTTCACTTGCCATACATGGATATTTGACATAGACATTTGACATGGATATTTGACATGGACATTTTACATTGTTTGGTTTGGTTTGATTAAGTGATTAAGTAACGATGCGTGTGTAATATGATACAAGCATGGTGGATACGCCGCTGGTACTTCCTATATATAAGTGTTTGTATGGTATTACATATTGTAGCGTTATTTGAATCATTTCAGTTTAAGACATAGAACATTTTATACGAGTAACATACTTTTCACAAGACATTTATTTACAAACAACTTATCTTATACAAACTCATTTTACATGGTTATTCATTTAATCATGCATTATTCTATTACTGATACATATCACCTGAACTTATCATTGTTTTTCAAATAATGTACTAAAACAAATGTTTTTGGGTTAAGAGTCATGGCTACGAGGTTTTACAAATTATAACTCGCTTGATTTGAGTTGGTTAATTAAGTTGCAATATTATACTCTTTTCAAAACAAGGTTTTTAAATAAAGTATTGCAACGTCTAAACTAGCCATGATTTCGACACTCCTACAAAACCTATGTACTCGCCAGCATTTCTTTGCTGACCTCGTTTTCACATATGTTTTAGGTATGTTGGATGATATCGATTGATAAGATGCATGCTCACATAGGACTGGACAAGGCCTTAGTGACTCAATAACAATGATAGACTATGTTTAAATAGTGTAATTAGATTTCCAGACGATGTAATTACTCAATGTTTAATAAAACGAAACACTTTTGATATCCATGGTTATGAAACATTAATTCTGTTGCAACACGCCCCGATGTTTCCGCCGCGATTTGTTGTTTTACGCGGTCGGGGTGTGACATCTTCAACTTCTCAGGCCTTTCTCCTTTGATTTCTCATGATTCTTGTAAGTTTCCACCTCTAATCTTGTACATCTTTGATCTACACACACTTCTTCATCATTTTCACCTTTAAATCTTAACTTTTCACCATGAAATCGGGTGATTTGAGGTGTTCTAAGATGATGTCATCATGGGATTCTTATGAACTTCAAGTTTTGGCCTCATTCCACCAAGAACAACTTGGATCTAAAGGATTTCAACATGAATCAACAGTGATTTCGCATAAATCTAAACGTTTTCAAGATTTGAAAGATTGAAAGATGTCTCATAGCATTCTTTCAACTCTTTTACACTCAATGCACTCAAAACGATAGAATCGGGACTCATTCAGGCCTTCTACTCGCTTCTAGTGAAGTGCCGGCCTGAGATCTGATTCTTACCAAAGAGACAACCGATTCCGGATTAAACATGAACGACCGTCACGAACAGTCAACTAATCAGGCTGGGGTGATTCCCGCTTCGATCGGGTGACTCGGACTAGACGGAGTTCTCGTTGTTTAACGCGTGTCATACCGTCTCGATCGAACCACAAACTTTTCAAAACTTAGCAAATATTTCAAGTTTCAAAACGACCAGGTTGTTCAATGGATTTCCGTCCAATCGGATTGCCATCCGATCGAACGACAATCCGATCGGATGACATATGGTCTCCAACACTTTATTATCCTCTGAGAAATGTCTCGCTGGACGGATCGCCTTCCGATCGAACGACCGTTCGACCGGGCGACCTGAAAGGTAGAGATACTTCTCTGATTTTAAAATGCTACAACGAAAACTTCAATGCCATCATACACAAACACATCCATCCCAAACGAAGGACAATCCGACCGAATGGCCATCCGACCGGATGACCATTCATCACTTCAGCTCACTTACATTGTTTTACGTGACACTCACCGTTTATGCTATCGTTCTGTAATCAGGCTAACTCTCCAGCGCTCCCTTCAATCCAAGAGAGTGTTTACTTACTAAACACTATTTGTGAGTATACTCGATCCCTTTTTGTTTTAAGAACTTTTGGGTGTTACATACGTTACTTATACTAAATCAGATCGAGCACACAACGCGAACACTTTTTATGCGCTAACCGCCCTCGCATGTTATACGTGTTATTCGATGAGTGCTTGTATGTTATGTTTACACAGTGATTGTTGCCTGATACCTTAGCAACGATAATACTATAGTTTGGACTCAGCACCTGTCGTGGACGGGGGTTGCTAAGGGTATTTCTTCACATGTCACGGTGGTGATATGTGTTGCGCACTGTACAACTCGCAGTCATGTCTGTGCATATTTCATTGTCGATAACCTACTTGCTTCGCATTATACATGTTACATGCTGGTTATGCGTAAACTCGCTTTCGCTACTATTATACTATCAAACTTGTATGCTCACCTTTACACTATGTGTATTGACCTTTATTTTAACGTATGTGACAGGTGTTTGAGATGATAGGATGCTTGCTATCATGGAATCAAGTAGGATGAGTCTGGAAACAAACAATTTAAATATGAGTTGTTGGAACAGTTTTTATTTGTCTTTGAGAACTACTGGTCTGTAATAACCGTGTTGCTTATTATGTCATGGTATAGGACGTGATGCTTAAATAATTGGTAATTATAGTTGTTATGGAAACTCTTAGACAATCTGTTTCGCTCAGTGCCGCGCCCCGATGTTTCCGCCATCGGTTGGGGTGTGACAGATTGGTATCAGAGCCATAACTATAGGGAATTAGGCAAGACTCGACCTAGTCCGGGTCGATGTCTTAGAAACGACCTAGTCTGTGACAACCCGAGATTTCAAGACCTTTCCCTTATGTTTGTACATGGTATTATGTGATTTATGTTGGAATGTTTTTGGTAGTTTAATGATTGTTTACTTAATAAAAACCTTTAATGACAAAACCCTTTCACCTTTTCACAACATTGATCGACAAAGAACTGTTCGACGAAACATGTAGTGTTTCGTCATTTGCTTGTTCGACGAAACATGAATTTCGTCGCCATGGGGTATTTCGCCGGCCCAGTTGTCATCAAATCCCAATAGGGTCCCAACCCACTCCCTTTTAGAACGTGTTTGTATATATGTCGCACAACTGATCAGTTGCAACCCTTGTCTTCCCCTAAAGCTTAGCGACGATAGTTCCCTCATCTCCCATTCGAGACTCTCAAACCCTAGGCACCACCGATCTATACCACATCAAGGTTAGTGTATAAACATTGTTACTGGATGAATTGTTGATGATTATGGTTCTGTTGCTGTGATGTCATATGGATTCGGGTTATTATCAATAGTGTAAATCTGATACTTGCATGATAAAGGTTTGATAGTTGATTCATGATTCTATGTACGAATTAGTTTGGACATGAACATGTATGTGAATGAGTTCTGATATGGTTGTGATGATCTAGTGTTGTTATACGAGAATCTTTAATAACTTTTGGATTTAAAAGAGTTGTCAAGGTGTTGATGCCGCATAAGAAATTAGGATGTTAAAAAGGATGATCTTTGTATTTTCATTGTTAATGCCCTTATTGCATGATAATTGGGAACTGAATGATTGATCGATGATGTTGGGATTGAACCCTACCAAAGGAACAGATAACTAAAGCCAAAGCTGGATCAGAGAAGTGGATCCAGAATAAGCAGATGTTATGTATACAAGTCTCTCCCCTTGAAAGTGGTTTCAACATCTGCTGACCTCCTATCTACTGATCGTACAAACTGTTGACCTACAAACTACTGATCAAGTAAAAGACTGATGAAAGATTAAAGATCTGCTGTTCAATCTACTGCCTTGAGTCAAGCTCTGCTGATCATGATAAGTACTGCTGGGTTCACATCAGTGGAAGGATGCAGCAGTAGTTTAGATGTCTTTATGTAATGAAATGTAATAACAGTAGTTAGCATAGCAGAGGTTGTATAGATTAGAGGTTAGAGTTTGTTAGGAGGTTAGATTCCACTTTCATGGTGACGTCAGCTTAGATGCTTCAGTGGTTTGCTCGTGCCTATAAATAGAACAGTACCATGCACTGTTCTATTTAGCTCTTTCACTATCTTCTTCCTGCACGAACAAACACTGTGAGCTCAGGCTGAGGGGGAGTTTATTGCATACTTGCAAATTGTAATCGTTGTTGAAATTAAATTCAATCATTCGGTTCAATGTTAAACTTGTATGTTAAAAGCAATTCTCTTGTTTGATTGTGAAAAGTTTGCTTCCATCTTAATTCCGCTGCAAAACTCATTCATCTTCATTTTAATTCAAACGTAAACACAATCAAAACCAAACTCAGATCCTAACAAATGGTATCAGAGCTTGGACAGTCAAATTTGATTTAACAATCATTTTGACATAAATAGTTCAGCTCATAATCGTTGATACTGATAGTTTGTTCGTTTGTTGAAAAACAGAGTAAGGTTTAATCACCATCAAAGTTGATTAATCAGTACCTGTAAAACAACCAGGATGACGTCACAATCACAAGATGATAAGAATAACATTGGCTCTCTTTTTAAACCACCTATGCTTAAACGTAATGAGTACAACATCTGGGAGAGAAGGATGGGTCACATCCTTGCTCAACAGAACACTAGATGTTGGAGGTCTGTTGTTTTTGGTCCCCATGTTCCTATGGTGCCAAGTGCTGAGGATGCAAAGAAGTTCGTACCTAAACCAACTGAAAACAATACTGAAACTGATTTTCAAAAGTTCGAACTCGATGCCAAAGCATTTAGCATCATAGCATCTGCATTACCCAATGAAATCTATGCTGGACTGTTACATTGTAACAGTGCCAAATTGCTATGGGATGCACTGAAGGAACAGTTTGGGGAGACAGAATAAGTTATTGAAAACAATAGGGAAATTCTGAATCAGCAGTATGAAACATTCTGTCACATTAAGGGTGAATCATTGACCAAACAGTTTGAACGTTTCAGTTGTCTCATCAGTGAGCTAAGACTTGTTAAAGTTGAAATTCCAAAATCAACACAAAATAGTAGGTTTCTTAGATCACTACCTGATAAATGGGACACAATTGCATTTGTGACTAGAAACTCTGCTGAGTTCATAGATCTGACCCTGACCCAACTTCATGGTAGACTCCTGACCTATAAAAGGGAGTTAAACCAGAAAAAGAAGTTGCAAGAGTCTGGCAAAGTTGCTGATGATTATTCATTTGGCAGCACAGCTCTTTTTGGTCAGGAAGAATCTGGTAGCAGTAGTAAGGATCAAGGTTATGATCACTTTAGTGATATAACTGTTGGTGGAAATTTCAACAACCCTGATTCTCACTCTGCCAATTATGCTTTTACTGCAAATTGTGAAAACCAGATGTCAGATAACTTGTGCTTTGAACTCAATGATTTGCAACATTTTGATCCCACTGACTTAGAAGAAATGGACATTTTGCATCAATTGGCTTTGCTTAGTGTAAGAACAAGCAAATTCTACAAAAGAACAGGGAGAAAATTCCCAGGGTTACATGGGAATTTAAAAGTGGGGTTGGATAAGTCAAAAATCAAGTGCTATAAGTGCAATAGGCTAGGTCATTTTGCTAGGGAATGCAAGAGTCAAACAACTGGTCCAATAATAACTCATCCTAGCTCAAACCCTAGACTACAAAATCAAAGCACTGTGCACTATACTCAATTTACCCCCTGCATTCCATGTTAACACTGCTCATTATGCTGCAACCCCTGTGCCTGTGCATTATGTTCAAACCACTGTTCCACAAATTCAGTATGTTCAAACCCCTGTCCCTCAGGCACAAGTGCAACCTGTTGCACCTCAACAAGCTGCTCCAACAGTGGTACAACTAGATCAAAAAAGCTTTTACACCCAAGGTTTTGTTGACTGTAGTAGCGTGCCTGATGAGTTTGGTGATGAAAAATTTGCACTCTATGCTTTTAATGAACCTTCTAATGATGAATTTTGTTTGATGGCATTAGAGTCAATACCAGAGGGGGTAGAAACTGAAGGTGAACAGCTAAGTGCTGAAACAGTGGATGAGGTGACTGAAGCAGTGGTTACTGCAGTTGCTGGTGAACTACTGCTGGGAGAAAATTCAGAAACCCTGATTGAAGATGACAAAGAAGAAAAGGAAGAGAAGAAAGCAGGTGAGAAAGAAGATAGAGCTGATGAAGAAGGTGATTATAAATGTGATTGTGCCATGATGGCTGCTGCTAAGGTAACACCTCAAGTGCTTGAGAAACTATGTTCAGACCAATGCATTATTGCATTTGCTAACATCAAAGAGGTAAATGAAAACCTTAGGGATAAAGTCTTATCTGATGAAGTCAAATTTGAAAAGTCATTAAAAGAACTTAGAAACAAATTGGCTGAAAAAGATAAAGAAACAGCGGTCTCAAAGAAGAGCAAAGCATAACCAAGACTCAACTTCAAACCATGGAAGAAAAATACCAAGTTTGCAAAAAGGAGTTGGAGGCCACCCAGATCACCTGTGAAAGATGGGTGGAATCTTATAAAGGGTATGAGGTTATGCTTGAGAAACAACTTGAAAGCAATGTCAAGTTTGGTGTAGGATATAGAAAATATGATGATCTTGTAAACACTGCTGGAAAACAAGCTGTTTCATCTGAAATGAAACCAACAAACAAGAATGGCCAAGAAGTGAAAATCACTGATAAACTTGGTAACAAAATCACACTTGAGAGACCAGTGGGATCCTCTACTTTTGAGGAAATTGAGAAATACCAATTTAAACCCACATGGTCTGATGAATGTGACATTCTTGAAAATTTTAAACCCATGGATTTCACAACCACTGATGGTGTTAAAGCTCCAAAGGCAAAAGTCATTCCTCTCAAGGACATCCCAGCAGAGGTTAAAAACTCTTTTGCAAAGGAGTCTAAAAAGAGAAAGAAGAGAGAAAAAAAATCAAAAACCTGTTTTGTGAATTCTGTGCAAAAAGGAATTATCTAACAAAACAGCTGTTTGTGCCAGTCCAAACAGCTGTTACAAAACAGCTGAATCAAACATCTGTCCATAGAGATGTTCAAGTGACTGATGCACCCCTGCTAACCAATTCAGAAAAGGCAAGGGACAATTATCTTACCAAAGGATTCCACACATTTATGAGACCTACAAAAGGCCCTCTAAACCTAGAGTGAACAGGCATCCTTTTGGGTATCAACAGGTGATTGGCCAAAACCCACAACAGTGGTTAGAAAGAAACAGTCCTAAAACTGTCCAAACCCCTGACCTAACCACTGTCCATCAATCTACATCCATCCCAGACACTGTTGAGACCCCATCCAAATCCTTATTGGATTTGGAAACCCTAATGAACTAATCCTTTTACTTCATGTGCAGGGGGCTTCTGCATGCTTAGATAGCTTTTGGTATGTAGATAGTGGAGGCTCCAGGCACATGACAGGATGTAAAGCCCTACTCAAAGATTTCAAAATCCATGGAGGGGGTGATATATCCTTTGGGAATAACAGTAAAGGGAAAGTTCTGGGGTCTGGTACAGTACAGTCTGGAAATGTAAAATTTGAAAATGTCAATCTGATAGACAATCTGAAATTCAACCTCCTGAGTGTTTCACAAATGAGTGATAGGGGGTATGGGTCATTCTTCACAAAGGAGTGTTGTAGGATTGTTGGACCAGAAATGCTTGAAAAGATTGAAGCAATAATAAAAACTGGAAAAACAAAACTTGTTGCTCAAAGAAGTGGCAATGTTTATGTTGTTGATATGTCAAAAGAGTGTCCCAAAACTGATGCCTGTCTATTCTCAGATGCCTCTAACAAAGAGACAGAACTTTGGCACAGAAGATTGGGGCACACAAATCACAAGACAATCACTGAAGTTTCAAAAAATGGCTTGGTAAGAGGCTTACCACAAAAATTGTTTTCATGTCCTGAGCATTGTGTTTCCTGTTTAAAAGGAAAACATCATAAAAGCGCCTTTAAGTCCATTGAAGAGTCCAAAACAACCCAGTGTTTGCAAATGCTGCACATGGATTTGTTTGGCCCAGTTCAAGTCAGGAGTCTCAAGAAAAAGAGATATTGTTTGGTTATTATTGATGACTTCTCTAGGTTTACATGGACTTTCTTTTTACACTCAAAAGATGAGACTGCAGGCATTTTGCAAGACTTTGTGACACAGGTTGAAAAGCAATTTGACCTTCCAGTAAAAGTCTTCAGGAGTGACAATGGCACATAATTCAAAAATAAGGAGTTAGATGCCTTCTGTGTGAAGAAAGGGATTGTAAGGCAGTACAAAATCCCTAGAACACCAGAGTAAAATGGAGTAGTTGAAAGAAAGAACAGAACTTTGATTGAGGCTGCCAGAACCATGCTTGCTGATTTAGGTTTACCATTAACTTTTTGGCAGAGGCAGTAAACACTGCTTGCTATGTCCAAAACAGAGTTTTAATAAACCCCAGGTACAAAAAGACTGCTTATGGTACGTTTCTTGTTAATAACCTTTATGCTTCGTTGTTATTTGATACTGGTGCAGACAAAAGCTTTGTGTCCGTTGAATTTGAACCTTTGTTAAATGTCACACGCTCTAAGCTACCTAAGTCATTTTTTGTCGAAGTCGCCAATGGCAAATCCGTTTTAGTCAATTCCGTTCTTCGTGACTGTCTTCTTACTCTTATCGATCATACCTTCACTATCAATCTTATACCCATGCAATTGAGTAGTTTCAACATCATCGTAGGCATGGATTGGCTTTGTGAAAACCATGCTGAAATCGCTTGCCACGAGAAATACGTTCGCTTACCTCTCCCATCTGGCGACACCTTGCGCGTTTATGGAGACCGACCTTCAAAAGGACTAAGATTGATGTCCTGCACACAAGCGAACAAATATTTACGCAAACTGTACTTTGCCTTTTTAGCCCACATTGTGGAAGACAAGGGCAAGGGAAAGAGCGTAAGTGATGTTCCAGTGGTGCGCGACTTCCCTGACGTCTTTCTTGAGGATCTGCCTGGCCCTCCTCCTCCCCGATCTGTCGTGTCACACCCCGACCGCGTAAAACAACAAATCACGGTGGAAACATCAGGGCGTGTTGCAACAGAATTATCGTTTCATAACCATGGATACAAAAGTGTTTCGTTTTATTAAACATTGAATATTTATATCGTCTGGAAATCTAAATACACAATTTAAACATAGTCTATCATTGTTATTGAGTCACTAAGGCCTCGTCCAGTCCTATGTGAGCATGCATCCTATCAATCGATATCATTCAACAATACCTGAAACATATGTGAAAACGAGGTCAGCAAAGAAATGCTGACGAGTACATAGGTTTTGTAGGAGTGTCGAAATCATGGCTAGTTTAGATGTTGCAATACTTTATTAAAAAAACCTTGTTTTGAAAAGAGTATAATATTGCAACTTAATTAACCAACTCAAATCAAGCGGGTTATAGTTTAGAAAACCTCGTAGCCATGACTCTTAACCCAAAAACATTTGTTTTAGTAAAGCAAATTGTGAAACATCTCGAAATAAATCGTTAATAAAACTCGTTAATAAATCTCGTTAAAAAAGCGTATTGTTTATATCATATCGAAAACCTCGTTTGTGTGACATCGTTTGAAAATCGTTTACCCAAGTGAACTAAATAACGCCACGGTTTGTAATATGATGAAATCACTTATATATAAGAAGTACCAGCGGCGTATCCACCATGCTTTCATCACATTACACCCGTACCGTTATCTAAACACTTAACCGAAAACCAATCGTATATCGCTTTGAAGCTAATCGTTTAACCAAATCGTTTAACTCGTTAAAACATCGCGTGAAAACCAATCGTTTACCCAAATCATTCAAACATCGTGTGAAAACCAATCGTTTACCCAAATCGTTCAAACATCGTGTGAAAACCAATCATTTACCCAAATCGTATAATTCGTTTTAGGTCGTGAAACTACTTATATGGTCGTCTCGCTAATAACATTCAAACCTTCGTGACTCATCCCTCGTCGCTTTTCGTTTTCGCATTAACAAACCCTTACCAAAGGGTAAATTAACAATTACAGATTCAGTCGCTACCCACCACCCCCACACATAACCACGGGTGCAGTAAGATAACGGGATTTGTCAGATCCTATGGTACCATAAGCTAATACTGGTCGGCTTGATCATTGCTAATGAATGTCATTTGTTATGTAACCCAACCAACAAGTTCGTTCACATTATCGAAATCGTTATTAGTTTTGTATAAATCGTCTTAATCGTTTTTGAAACCATCGTTATAACATCGAAAATCGTTTTGATACCATCGTTAAAACCTTGAAAACATTTAGCACATATGAGTCACCCCAAAACAATTGAAAGCAGTAAAATAAGGGAATAATGTACTCGCCTGAGGATGCTTAGAGGTCTTGAACAACAACCAAGCAAAGCTAGAGGGAGCACGGAATCAATCGGCAGTCTAAAACCATATAAATAAACCGGGCCTAAGTCGGAAGATCGGATAGAATGAGGTCTTGTAAACCAAATGAGTGTTAGAACTCATGTAATATGGTTTAACAAAGCCTACATACTACAATGAAACCAAACCTAAGTGCTTTCGACCCATCGCGACCCATTAAGGTAGCTTATGCTACTTTAACGCGTCGTTTGCGTGAAACGCGTTCGGAACGTCTAACTAGTCCTATGACAAGTGTTATATGCCTAATCATGTTACATAATCAGTTATGTGACAAAATTTTAGGTTACATATGCTTAATTACCAATTATACATGAAAAGGGTATTCTGGTAATTTACCTAAGGCATATAAACTACCTATCATACAACTACTTAACGAAGCGGCCATAAGGTATAACCTCGGAAGGTTATTCCCTACCTACTATGGTCACCTAATGTATTTGGTCGGATCCTAATGATCGACCAAATGGGTCGGGTTCGAAGGTATAAGCGATTTATTAGATCGCTTAACCTACGACCCTAGACAACGTGGTAATCAGTAGGCATAGCCCCAAGGGACTATAACCATCGTGATTACAATCACGTTGCGAAGTTCAAACGAACTTCGCATTGACCATAACTGGTCAACGCAGAAAGTCAAACAAAGTTTGACTTTCAGACTCGAAAAGACTCGAAAAGCAATAAAACAACGAAAGAATACTTACGAAGGGTCCCCGAATGCTAATCTAGATCCAAATAACTCAGGTATGAAACAATGGTTCCAACTTAGAGTCTTTTAGATCAGATTCTAGTGAGTTAGAAGCAAATGGGGGTGGGGTATTTATAGTTTTCGGGTAACCGTTAAGATCGTTTCATGGAAACCGTGCTCAAATCTCATGCGTACACTTGTTGGAAAGTTAAGGTGGCTAAAATTGGCCCATAATCAGTTGAAAGGTCAAGTATGAGTATGTGGTTGAGGATTAAACAGCTGGAATTTGCTGATTAAGCATTCTTATCTGATCAGGGAGGCTGATGCGGCCCGCTTCAGAATCAGACAAACCTCAGGCGGGCCGCCTGGGGCTTCTGATCAGAAAATAAGTTTCAAAAGTGACAGTTTCAGCCCCTGCACGTGTTTAAGGCCATTCCCGACACTTCTAAGGCCCGTAAAGCCAACTTTAAGGCCCTAAAATGATGCCTAAACATTGTGGACATGAAACATGCTCAAAAATATGTCGGATGTCAGTTCGTTTGGTCGTACGAACGCGATGTTCGCTTAATTACGACGGAATGCGCACAAGCGCGAAAAATGATCCAAATGACGCAACGAATGGATTTTTCTTATGCCGAACACTAACATAAAATATTTTAGTGCTTACATAAATTTTTGGATGTCCGGATGTATTCACAACGTAAGTTATGCGCGAAAATGCAAACTTGTGCACTTTTTGACACTTTTAGTCCCTGAATGACCCAAAAGTTTAATTTAGCATACCGAACCCCTTAAAGCCTATTTATAAGCTATGTATAGGATATTTGTGGTATATTTAACTTATGGTCATGTTCCAGAATGTCTGTTTCAGTTCAAATTGGCATACTTTCGCAGTTTGTCAAGTTTAGTCCTTGTAAGCGATTTAACTTGTTTTTGCCATACCAAAGCCTTCAAAACTTATTTCTAAGTTATGTAAAGGTTATTTAGGGTATGTTAAGCCTATGTCACTATTCCGGAGTGTTTGGTGCATTAAACTGGTTATATTTACGCATCAGTGCGCGTATAACCTTCCAGAAAGTGATTTAGAGCTTGAAATCGAACAGGAGTTGATATGTGCAAAAGATACACATATTTATACAGATCCCAAGTATGAAATACAATATTTCATTGACTTGGCATTTGTTTGATGGTCGCAGTGACCCAGGTGTCACAGTCTCCCCTACTTTAGGAAATTTCGTCCCGAAATTTAATCAGAGGAAACTTGTGAGAGTTCAAAACAGGAAGTTAAAAGACAAAACAACACTGGTTAGGGTTCTGAACTTCTAGTAACTATAAATAACATTATGCTTTCAGTGAAAGAGGGACACTTATATACAAGTATATGAAGCGTCATTGGTGCGTCCACCGTACCTCCATTACATTGTTCTCATTTTGTTATTGTTGTCACTATCGGTTCTTACACGTAATAAATCCTACTGGGTTTCTGTGCACTGAATTTTTATAATTATGTACGCGTCCATAATTACGCAATTCTTTGCATAGTTGACACAGTGTATTTAATAATGTGTAAAGGAAAACCATATGGATGAACCTGTGATGAGCGTGACTGGACCACCATAGGGTCCTTTCAGCTGTATCATCATATGCCATTCTTAACCAGATCTTGAATTATTCTTTAACTAGACCACTCAAAGGTCTCTCATCGAATCATGAAATGGTACTATATAACCCAAGGGTCTTAACTACCACGTAGAAGCCCATAAGGATTTAAGGTAGTACCTTTTGAATATCCTACTATGAATCCCTCATATGAAGATATGAAAGATTCTATGAGGATTTGAAAATCGTATCACACAAAAACATAGAGGAGAACACATAAACACATATCACATAATCGCATACTCGCATAATTGTTTAATTTGACCTTTAAATTTGTTATCTTTGGACACAGATATTTAAAGCATACTAGGAATCAAATCCTTAATTGCAGCAATTTGGATGGATCCACATGAATACCCTGCTTGTTGACTACATGACCCAAAAACTGAACCTCTTTAAGCCAAAATTTCCTCTTGGAGGATTTAGCGAAAAGTTTGTTCCTTCTTTAGGGGTTCCAATGTCAACGATGGTGTTGATCGTGATCGGCTCGAGACCTGAATAGATCAAGATGTCATCAATAATCAACAATGATGAACTGTTCCAAATAAGACTTGCAGACTCTATTTATTAAGTCCATGTAGATGGTTGGAGCATTTGTTAACCCAAAAGGCATGACTGTAAACTCGTAATGGCCATACTTCGTGCAGAAAGCCGTTTTGGAAACATCTTCTTTGAGAATACGAAGTCGATGATACCCAGAACGCAAATAGATCTTGAAAAGGCATGAAGCACCCTGCAGTTGATCGAAGAGATCATTGATTTAAGGTGGGGGATATCGATTCTTGATGGTAAGCTTACCAGGCTTACATTAATCGATACACATTCGAAAAGATCCATCTTTCTTTTCACAAAGAGGACAGGAGTTTCCCTAAGGTGAAAAGTTCGTGCGGATGAATCCTTTATCAGACAACTCTTGAAGCTGTTTTGATAATTCTTGCATCTCGAACGGTGCAAGATGTCACACCCCGACCGCGTAAAACAACAAATCGCGGCGGAAACATCGGGGAGTGTTGTAACAGAATTAATGTTTCAAATCCATGGCAATTGAAGTTTCGTTTTATTCATTAGAAGTGTTACAATGTCTAAACAAACATGGAAAAACAACATAATTAACTAGTCTGCATCTTTTATTGTCACTAAGGCCCATGTCCGCCTAAGTGTATCTTGATCATCTTATGCAACAGCTCCTGAAAAACACATGTGAAAATATGGTACGTCAGCATAAAAATGCCGGTGAGATACATAGGTTTTGTGAAAATAGGTTTCATGACTTATGTTTGAGAAAATGTTTAGTCATGAACCTTGTTATTTGCTTTGTTTTGTAAATCATTTGAAAAACGATAAGATCAGATGATATGTATAAATAAATGTCAGGTTAAATGAATAACCATGTAAAATGAGTTTGTATAAGATAAGTTGTTTGTAAAACAATGTCTTGTGAAAAGTATGTTATTTGTATAAAATGTTATATATCTCAAATTGAAATGATTCAAATAACGCTACGATATGTAATACCATACAAACACTTATATATAGGAAGTACCAGCGGCGTATCCACCATGCTTGTATCATATTACACACGCATCGTTACTTAATCACTTAATCAAACCAAACCAATCAATAAGTCTATGTTTAAACGAATTGTCAAATGTATTGAATAATATGTCAAAGTGTTCATGTCAAGATGTAAATTATGTAGTATGTAAAACCAATGTCAAAAGTGTTTGTGTCAAATGTAAATCATGTCAAAATGTCTATGTCAAATATCCATGTCAAACTGTCTATGTCAAATATCCATGTCAAATGTCTATGTCAAATATCCATGTCAAATGTCTATGTCAAAATGTCATGTATGGCAAGTGAAATGTCTCAACTAAACCATATGCACTAAAACAAAGTATTGAAGTAAAACTTGGTTTAAATCAATCTTATGTCTTTGTGGAAAAATGCATGCAAATATTTAATATGAACATCTATGCGGTATTGTGAAAATGCATACATCCAAGCCTGGCGACTGTGGTGATAAACCCTTTAAACAAATTAAAGGTCTATCTGTCTTATGTCAACGAATTCGGTCATTCCTTTCATCCCCTTTCCCTGGGACGTCCGGAACGGGAGTTGTCAATTCCTATGGTACCACTACCTACTAACGAACGGCATGATCGGTGTTAATGAATGTATTGTCCCATGTAAACAAACCAAATGTCATACCAAAATGTAAGCATGTGAAAACAATGCACTAAGTATGAAATCAAATGAACATACATAGCGTGAAATGTCATGTAAAACAATGTACTAAGTAATGCACATAATGGGCACACCTAGCAGGAAATGTCATGAAATCATGTACTATAATGTACTAACGAACATAGCAGGTATATGATGTGAAAACGGGAAAGCATGAATGTAACAAGTAGGCACATGTGTTCCACCCCAAAACAGTTTGGAAAACAGTAAAAGAGGGGTCTATGTACTCACTTGAGAATGCTCAGTAGTCCTTGAGTGACAACCAAACAATGCTAGAGATCACGGATATCAAACGGCACCTAATATAGGTAACTATGTTAATAAACCGGACCTAAATCGGAAGATCGGATAGAATGCGGGTTCGTAAACCAAACGAGTATTGAGACTCGTGTAATATGGTTTAACAAAGCCTACATACTTAAATGAAACCTAACATAACTGCTTACGACCCATTACGACCCGTTTAGGTAGCTTATGCTACTTTAACGCGTCGTTCGCGTAAAACGCGTTCGGAACGCATAACTAGTCCTATGATAAGTAAAATATGCCTTAACATGTCTAATATTGTTGCCATATCAGTTTAGATACCAAAATTTATGTTACATATGCTTAAAATGAATTTTGGCGTAAAAAGGGCATTTTGGTAATTTACCTAAGGCATATAAACTACCTATCATACAACTACTTAAACGGAGCGACCATAAGGTATAACCTCGGAAGGTTATTCCCTATATACTATGGTCACCTAATATGTTTGGTCGGATCCTAATGATCGACCAAATGGGTCGGGTTCGAAAGCATAAGCGACTGATTAAGTCGCTTATCCTTACGACCCTAGACAACGTGGTAATCAGTAGGCATAGTCACAAGGACTATAACCTATCGTGATTACAATCACGTTGCGAAGTTCTAACGAACTTCGCATTGACCATAAACTGGTCAATGCAGAAAGTCAAACAAGGTTTGACTTTCGGACTCGAAAAACAATAAAAGAACGAAAGAATACTTACGAAGGGTCCCCGAATGCTAATCCCGATCCAAGAACTCAGGTATGAAACAATGGTTTCAACTTAGAGCTCTCAAAATCAGAATTCTTGTGAGGAAAAGTGAAGGGTGGAGGTGGGTATTTATAGTAAATGGTCCACCGTTAGGATCGTTTGTCGAATATCGTGCCTTCATCACATCCGTACATGTGTCGGAACCTTATGGTACCCAAAATGGCCACTCACCATAAGAGATCAACATGTGGCAAGGGGTTAGGGAGTGGTTAACAGCTGTTAACAGCTGTAAAAAACCCATTTTGCTGCATTTAGCCCCTACTTAGGGACCTAGTTTGGCAGATTTACAGTTTCAGTCCCTGCAACCTCAAAACTTGGTTTTCGATGCATTTTTTTGACACGTTTTAGCCCTGTTAACCCCATTTCAAAGCTCTAAAATGAAGTTAAAGTATAGGGAACTTAAAGTGTGTTAAAAAATATCTCGGGTGTCGGTTCGTTTAGCCGTACGGTTACGTTGTTCGGTTAATTACGACGGAATGCGCATAAGCGCGAAAAATGATCCAAATGGCGTGACGAATGGATTTTTCTTATGCCAAACACTAAAATAAAATATTTTAGTGCTTACATAAATTTTTGGATGTCCGGATGTATTCAGAACGTAAGTTATGCATGAAAATGAAAACTTGTGCACTTTTTTTGACGCTTTTCGTACCTGAATGAGCCAAAAGTTTATTTTAGCACACCGAACCCCTCAAAGCCTATTTCTAAGCTATATAAAAGATATTTAAGGTGTTTTTAACTTATGGTCATGTTCCGGAATGTCTGTTACAGTTCAAATTGGCATACTTTCGCAGTTTGTCAAGTTTAGTCCCTGTAAGCGAATTAACTTGTTTTTGCCATACCAAAGCCTTCAAAACTTATTTCTAAGTTATGTAAAGGTTATTTAAGGTATGTTAAGCCTATGTCACTATTCCGGAGTGTTCGTTGCATTAAACTGGTTATATTTACGCATCAGTGCGCGTATAACCTTCCAGAAAGCGATTTTAAAGCTTGAAATTGAACAAGAGTTGATATGTGTAAACGATACACATATTTTTACAAATCCCAAGTATGAAATACAATATTTCATCGGTTTGGCATTTGTTTGACGGCCGTGGAGGCACAGGTGTTACAGTCTCCCCTACTTTAGGAAATTTCGTCCCGAAATTTATTTAGAGGAAACTTGTAAGAGTTTAAAACATGAAGTTGAAAAGATCGAACAACATTGGTTAGGGTTCTGAACTTCTAGTAACTTTAATAACGTCATGTTTGCGATGTAAGAGGGATACTTATATACAAGTATATAAAGCGTCATTGGTGCGTCCACCGTACCTCCATTACATCGTTCTCATTTCATTATTGTTGTCACTATCGGTTCTTACACATAATAAATCTTACTAGGTTCCTATGCACTAAATTTCATAATTATGTACGCGTCCATAATTAGACAATTCCTTGCACAGTCTACACAGTCTATTTTATAATGTGTAGGGTAAAACCAAATGAACAAACCTGTGATGAGTGCAACTAGACCGCCATAGAGTCCTTTTAATTAAATTGATAAATGATCTAAAAAGACTATCAAGGAGTCTGTTCAGCTACATCACTAGATGTCATTCTTTAACCAGATTGTGAATCAATCTTTTTGACTAGACCATTAAAGGTCTCTTATGAATCATGGAGTGGTACTATATAATCCAAGGGTCTTAACTATTACATAGAAGCCCATTAAGGATTTAAGGTAGTACCTTTTTGAATATCCTACTACGAATCCCTCATATGAAGATATGAAAGATTCTACGAGGATTTGGATAATGAATACCCAGAGTATACCAAAAACACAAAAATGAATAAATGAAAACACCAAATGTGTAAACACATAATCACATAACCACAAAATTGTTTAACTAGAAGTTTGTTCTGCTAACAGAGTACATGTATTTAAAGCACACTAGGAATCCATTCAGCGGATTTCATTTGGTACTTTAAACGTTATCAAGAATCCAACTATAAAGATAGAAAGATTTTTAAAAGAAAAATTCGATTTCGATTATAAGGAACCGAAATGTCTGAATTTAGGTACATAAGGAATCCAATTAAGGACTCTGATTTGAATGATATTCATCCACAAGGATCTAATTGTGAAGATAAAAAGATCCCATATGGATTTTAGAAGTTGAAGATGTTTTGAAACCTTGCACGGGATGTGCTTATGTCAAAACATGAAGTAAAAATGCTTATGAAGTTGAGATGCCTGATATGCCAAGGCGGCATATGAAGCGAAATTTGAAAGTTAAGTCAATGTATGAAGAAAAATATTTTTGAAAACTATGCATGGGTTTCTTTTAAGAAAAATGTGTTTAACGTTTTTGAAACCTTATATATAATACTTTTGAAATCATAAAGTAGGTGTATTAGATAGATATATTTACAAAAATGTTTTAAAATCATGCGAGATGAATTTTGAAATTATGTATAAGGTTTTTGAAAGACATGAATGATGCTTTTCGAAATCATGCACTTGATAAGAAAATGTATTGTGTTAATATTGTCTTCAGACTATATGAAATATTTTGAAATCAGAAAGGTTGGTTTTGATAACATGGCCAATGTTTTTGAAATAACATAGACAATGTATCTAGAAAAATTGTTTTCAAACTATATGAAATGTTTTGAGATCATGAAGATTGTGTTGAAATACTTGTATTGTGTATGTTGAAAAATCAAAACGTAATGGTTATGAGATTTGAAAATATCCTTAGTTATCTAACCAAGGATTCAAAGGCACAGATGTGCAGAAGCATGATCACTCATAATGTCACTTTATTTTCTGTACTTTGTTTCTTAGAATGAAACGAGTACTTAAAATGTTCGAGGGTATCATGAGCGATCATTTGAAAGAGAGAATCACTAGAGTAGTTTGTAAGGAACATAGTTCCTTGATACAGGTATTCTAGGGAAATGCCATAAACACATGTAATTATACTTGTATATCAGAATTGTGAACAACAACTTTTATTTATAAACAAACAGATTGTTTCACATTACAAGGATAACAAAAGAACAAAAGCATAAGACAGTAACATCTTCTACTCAGCCAACTGCTCATCCAAGGGTTGGATTTGCATTAGCAAGCTTTGGGCAGTTGTTCCTGAAATGGCTCGTATCGCCACAGTTGTAACAAGTACCACGCGGGAAACGAGCTTGAGTAGGGTTGACTTGGAGTTGGGTAGTAGCAAGATTTGCAACAGCTTTGTTCTGGATAGCAAAGCGGCATGTGTTGACCAAATGTCCCCGCCGTCCACAGTAGGTACATTTCCAGCAGGGTACGAGGTTTGAATGATGACCGTTGCAACGCTTGCACCTAGGAGCAGTTCCTAAGTACGGCTTCCTAGTTGGTGGCCTTGCCACTTGGCTAGGTCCAGCTTGATTAGGTGTAACTGCTGCGGGTTTCCTTGAAGCCTTACGCTTCCTTGATGTTGTTGCAAGCCTGACTACTGCTTCCTTTGGTGTCTCTTGAGTGGCTTCATTGTCGAGACGAGAGGCTTCATTGTTAAGACGAGCCATGGCAATACCTAAATCCACAGTCCTCTGAATCACTTCGCCAATTTGCTGGACAAATTTGGCTGTTCGCTCGGGCATTTGACCAGTGCCAAGAGGAATAGACATTCTAGAAGAAAATGAAAGACAGAGGAAGAAACGAGTGAAAGGTTATTGGATAATCAATACAGAATGGTAACGAATGAAAATTGTGATCATTTGTTTGTTACCTAAGGCAAACAAATGAGATGGTGACAAATCAAATTAAATAGGTCAAAAATAATGTATCGCGAAGACATGCTCGCCTATAAGTGAACACTCATCCCAAGAATTCCCAGGTAAGCACAACTGGTCTCGCGTCTGATGAGATGTATACGAAGTGCTTGCCTAGACAGAAAACCCAGAATACAGGCATTCACCCTTCCAGTTTGCACGTGTTCACATTATTTAAAACCCAAAACCTTGACGAAGTTTTGAAAACTCAAAGGGGTTCAAAACCATATAATAGAGAGTTCAAAACCTTACAATAGAGGGTTCAAAACCTAGTAATCAATCATCCTAGAACGGATGATTAGTTTTCAAAGCGGTTTTGAAATTTATGTTTTTGTTGCGGTTGTCGCCTAAGGATAGGCGACAGTATTATTTTATGACTAAACGCAAGTAAACTCGCGTTAGGGTCCTAAGAAGGTTATAGACTAGGTCAAAGCATTACTAATTACTAATAACCTAATTCCCTATAACCATTGGCTCTGATACCATCTTTTCTGTCACACCCCGACCGCGTAAAACAACAAATCGCGGCGGAAACATCGGGGAGTGTTGTAACAGAATTAATGTTTCAAATCCATGGCAATTGAAGTTTCGTTTTATTCATTAGAAGTGTTACAATGTCTAAACAAACATGGAAAAACAACATAATTAACTAGTCTGCATCTTTTATTGTCACTAAGGCCCATGTCCGCCTAAGTGTATCTTGATCATCTTATGCAACAGCTCCTGAAAAACACATGTGAAAATATGGTACGTCAGCATAAAAATGCCGGTGAGATACATAGGTTTTGTGAAAATAGGTTTCATGACTTATGTTTGAGAAAATGTTTAGTCATGAACCTTGTTATTTGCTTTGTTTTGTAAATCATTTGAAAAACGATAAGATCAGATGATATGTATAAATAAATGTCAGGTTAAATGAATAACCATGTAAAATGAGTTTGTATAAGATAAGTTGTTTGTAAAACAATGTCTTGTGAAAAGTATGTTATTTGTATAAAATGTTATATATCTCAAATTGAAATGATTCAAATAACGCTACGATATGTAATACCATACAAACACTTATATATAGGAAGTACCAGCGGCGTATCCACCATGCTTGTATCATATTACACACGCATCGTTACTTAATCACTTAATCAAACCAAACCAATCAATAAGTCTATGTTTAAACGAATTGTCAAATGTATTGAATAATATGTCAAAGTGTTCATGTCAAGATGTAAATTATGTAGTATGTAAAACCAATGTCAAAAGTGTTTGTGTCAAATGTAAATCATGTCAAAATGTCTATGTCAAATATCCATGTCAAACTGTCTATGTCAAATATCCATGTCAAATGTCTATGTCAAATATCCATGTCAAATGTCTATGTCAAATATCCATGTCAAATGTCTATGTCAAAATGTCATGTATGGCAAGTGAAATGTCTCAACTAAACCATATGCACTAAAACAAAGTATTGAAGTAAAACTTGGTTTAAATCAATCTTATGTCTTTGTGGAAAAATGCATGCAAATATTTAATATGAACATCTATGCGGTATTGTGAAAATGCATACATCCAAGCCTGGCGACTGTGGTGATAAACCCTTTAAACAAATTAAAGGTCTATCTGTCTTATGTCAACGAATTCGGTCATTCCTTTCATCCCCTTTCCCTGGGACGTCCGGAACGGGAGTTGTCAATTCCTATGGTACCACTACCTACTAACGAACGGCATGATCGGTGTTAATGAATGTATTGTCCCATGTAAACAAACCAAATGTCATACCAAAATGTAAGCATGTGAAAACAATGCACTAAGTATGAAATCAAATGAACATACATAGCGTGAAATGTCATGTAAAACAATGTACTAAGTAATGCACATAATGGGCACACCTAGCAGGAAATGTCATGAAATCATGTACTATAATGTACTAACGAACATAGCAGGTATATGATGTGAAAACGGGAAAGCATGAATGTAACAAGTAGGCACATGTGTTCCACCCCAAAACAGTTTGGAAAACAGTAAAAGAGGGGTCTATGTACTCACTTGAGAATGCTCAGTAGTCCTTGAGTGACAACCAAACAATGCTAGAGATCACGGATATCAAACGGCACCTAATATAGGTAACTATGTTAATAAACCGGACCTAAATCGGAAGATCGGATAGAATGCGGGTTCGTAAACCAAACGAGTATTGAGACTCGTGTAATATGGTTTAACAAAGCCTACATACTTAAATGAAACCTAACATAACTGCTTACGACCCATTACGACCCGTTTAGGTAGCTTATGCTACTTTAACGCGTCGTTCGCGTAAAACGCGTTCGGAACGCATAACTAGTCCTATGATAAGTAAAATATGCCTTAACATGTCTAATATTGTTGCCATATCAGTTTAGATACCAAAATTTATGTTACATATGCTTAAAATGAATTTTGGCGTAAAAAGGGCATTTTGGTAATTTACCTAAGGCATATAAACTACCTATCATACAACTACTTAAACGGAGCGACCATAAGGTATAACCTCGGAAGGTTATTCCCTATATACTATGGTCACCTAATATGTTTGGTCGGATCCTAATGATCGACCAAATGGGTCGGGTTCGAAAGCATAAGCGACTGATTAAGTCGCTTATCCTTACGACCCTAGACAACGTGGTAATCAGTAGGCATAGTCACAAGGACTATAACCTATCGTGATTACAATCACGTTGCGAAGTTCTAACGAACTTCGCATTGACCATAAACTGGTCAATGCAGAAAGTCAAACAAGGTTTGACTTTCGGACTCGAAAAACAATAAAAGAACGAAAGAATACTTACGAAGGGTCCCCGAATGCTAATCCCGATCCAAGAACTCAGGTATGAAACAATGGTTTCAACTTAGAGCTCTCAAAATCAGAATTCTTGTGAGGAAAAGTGAAGGGTGGAGGTGGGTATTTATAGTAAATGGTCCACCGTTAGGATCGTTTGTCGAATATCGTGCCTTCATCACATCCGTACATGTGTCGGAACCTTATGGTACCCAAAATGGCCACTCACCATAAGAGATCAACATGTGGCAAGGGGTTAGGGAGTGGTTAACAGCTGTTAACAGCTGTAAAAAACCCATTTTGCTGCATTTAGCCCCTACTTAGGGACCTAGTTTGGCAGATTTACAGTTTCAGTCCCTGCAACCTCAAAACTTGGTTTTCGATGCATTTTTTTGACACGTTTTAGCCCTGTTAACCCCATTTCAAAGCTCTAAAATGAAGTTAAAGTATAGGGAACTTAAAGTGTGTTAAAAAATATCTCGGGTGTCGGTTCGTTTAGCCGTACGGTTACGTTGTTCGGTTAATTACGACGGAATGCGCATAAGCGCGAAAAATGATCCAAATGGCGTGACGAATGGATTTTTCTTATGCCAAACACTAAAATAAAATATTTTAGTGCTTACATAAATTTTTGGATGTCCGGATGTATTCAGAACGTAAGTTATGCATGAAAATGAAAACTTGTGCACTTTTTTTGACGCTTTTCGTACCTGAATGAGCCAAAAGTTTATTTTAGCACACCGAACCCCTCAAAGCCTATTTCTAAGCTATATAAAAGATATTTAAGGTGTGTTTAACTTATGGTCATGTTCCGGAATGTCTGTTACAGTTCAAATTGGCATACTTTCGCAGTTTGTCAAGTTTAGTCCCTGTAAGCGAATTAACTTGTTTTTGCCATACCAAAGCCTTCAAAACTTATTTCTAAGTTATGTAAAGGTTATTTAAGGTATGTTAAGCCTATGTCACTATTCCGGAGTGTTCGTTGCATTAAACTGGTTATATTTACGCATCAGTGTGCGTATAACCTTCCAGAAAGCGATTTTAAAGCTTGAAATTGAACAAGAGTTGATATGTGTAAACGATACACATATTTTTACAAATCCCAAGTATGAAATACAATATTTCATCGGTTTGGAATTTGTTTGACGGCCGTGGAGGCACAGGTGTTACACAAGACGATAAGGTGCTTTCGCAATTGGGTTGGCATTGGGTACAAGGTCAAAATGAAACTTGACTTGACGAACTGGAGGTAAACCAGGCAGTTCATCACGAAACACCACTGGATAAATCCGAGCAATCGGGATATCCTGAATACTCTTGCTCTTGTCTTTCTCCTCGGCGACATGTGCCAGAAAAGCAACATATCCTTTTCGCAAATAACTTTGGGGCCTTTGTACACGACATAAGCTTCAATCCACCTGAAGGTTTCTCGCCACAAACTTCTAGAACATCGCCAGAAGACAACGGAATATGAATAATCTTATCGAAACAAACCACCTTAGCATGGTGTTTGGTTAACCAATCCATTCCAACGATAATATCGAAGCTCCCATGTTGCATCGGTGTGAGGTCAATAGGAAAAAATATGGTTATCAAGGTTAAATTGACAGTCACAAATAACAGAATTGAGTACAAGAGGTTTACCAAGAGCAACTTTGGCAGATTAGGGTTTCCTTAGTTATCTAACCAAGGAATTAAAGTGATTTCTCAAATTGTCACTTCGTTTTATAGAATGAAGTGAGCACTTAGAATTTTCGAGGAATTCATCAGCGATCAAATGAACGAGAGAACTACAAATACGGTTCTTTGGTGTAGGTATCGTAAGGGTATGCAATACACACATGCAACTATATTTGTACATTGGAATTGCAAATAAAGATTTATTTATAAACAAAATCGATTGTTTCCAAGTTCAAAGGGAAATACTAGAAACATAAACATAAGATTCAAATTATTCAAAGCAGTAGCTTCTTATAATCGGCTAAATGCTCATCCGTGGGTCGGATTTGCGTTGTAAATCTTTGGGTATCTGTCCTTGACATAACCCGCCTCGCCATAGGTGTAGCAAATACCAGGAGGAAAACGAGCCTGTGCTGGATCTGCTTGAAATTGAGTGGGGTTCTGAAAAGCTTGGTTTGGCACAGTGACTGAACGACAGTCTCGTGCCAAATGACAAATGAGTCCACAGTTGAAACATTTCCAACATTTGGCACTGTGGTGGCAGTTACACTGATTGCACAGAGGAGCAGTTCCTAAGTACGGCTTCTTGGCTAGTGGTGCTGCCACCTGGCTAGGTTTTGCTTGATTTGGTGTAACGGCTACCGGATCCTTTGGAGCTTTACGTTTCTTTGACTTTTTCGAAGGCTTGACTTCTTTCGATGCTTCTTGGGTGGCCTCATTATTGAGACGGGACATGGCGATACCTAAATCCACAGTCTTCAGGATTACCTCGCCTATTCGCTGGGCTAATTTGGCAGTTTGATCGGACATTTGAGTGTCGTTGCAATGAAGAGACATTCTAGAGGAATGAAAGACATAGGAGAAAACAAGTGAAATGTCATCTGATAATTAAAACAGAACAACAACGCATAGAAATTGCGATCATTTGTTTGTTACCTAAGGCAAACAAATGAGACGTGATCAATCAAAGTAAACAGGTCATATTAATGTATCACTGAAGACATGCTCGCCTATAAGTGAATACTCACCCCAAGAGCTCCCAGGTAAGAGTGACTGGTCCGATAATGCGGATTTGTACGAACACTCTAGCCTTAGACAGAAAACTCAGGGTACAGGCATTCACTCTTCCAGTTTGCACGTGTTCACATTATTTAGACCCAAACTTTGATGAGATTTTGAAAACTTAGAGGGTTCAAAACCTTACAGTAGAGGGTTCAAAACCTAGTAATAAATCATCTTAGAACAGATGATTAGTTTTCAAAGCAGGTTCGAAAATTGTGTTCTTGTTGTGGTTATCACCTAAGGATAGGTGACAGTTTTGTTTTAGAAATCTAAACGCAAATTTCTTCGCGTTAGGGTCCTAAGAAGGTTATAGACTAGGTCAAAGCATTACTAATAACCTAATTCCCTATAACCATTGGCTCTGATACCAACTCTTCTGTCACACCCCGACCGCGTAAAACAACAAATCGCGGCGGAAACATCGGGGCGTGTTGCAACAGAATTATCGTTTCATAACCATGGATACAAAAGTGTTTCGTTTTATTAAACATTGAATATTTATATCGTCTGGAAATCTAAATACACAATTTAAACATAGTCTATCATTGTTATTGAGTCACTAAGGCCTCGTCCAGTCCTATGTGAGCATGCATCCTATCAATCGATATCATTCAACAATACCTGAAACATATGTGAAAACGAGGTCAGCAAAGAAATGCTGACGAGTACATAGGTTTTGTAGGAGTGTCGAAATCATGGCTAGTTTAGATGTTGCAATACTTTATTAAAAAAAACCTTGTTTTGAAAAGAGTATAATATTGCAACTTAATTAACCAACTCAAATCAAGCGGGTTATAGTTTATAAAACCTCGTAGCCATAACTCTTAACCCAAAAACATTTGTTTTAGTAAAGCAAATTGTGAAACATCTCGAAATAAATCGTTAATAAAACTCGTTAAAAACTCGTATAGTTTATATCATATCGAAAACCTCGTTTGTGTGACATCGTTTGAAAATCGTTTACCCAAGTGAACTAAATAACGCCACGGTTTGTAATATGATGAAATCACTTATATATAGGAAGTACCAGCGGCGTATCCACCATGCTTTCATCACATTACACCCGTACCGTTATCTAAACACTTAACCAAAAACCAATCGTATATCGCTTTGAAGCTAATCGTTTAACCAAATCGTTTAACTTGTTAAAACATCGCGTGAAAACCAATCGTTTACCCAAATCGTTCAAACAACGTGTGAAAACCAATCGTTCAAACATCGTGTGAAAACCAATCATTTACCCAAATCGTATAATTCGTTTTAGGTCGTGAAACTACTTATATGGTCGTCTCGCTAATAACATTCAAACCTTCGTGACTCATCCCTCGTCGCTTCTCGTTTTCGCAATAACAAACCCCTACCAAAGGGTAAATTAACAATTACAGATTCAGTCGCTACCCACCACCCCCACACATAACCACGGGTGCAGTAAGATAACGGGATTTGTCAGATCCTATGGTACCATAACCTAATACTGGTCAGCTTGATCATTGCTAATGAATGTCATTTGTTATGTAACCCAACCAACAAGTTCATTCACATTATCGAAATCGTTATTAGTTTTTTATAAATCGTCTTAATCGTTTTTGTAACCATCGTTATAACATCGAAAATCGTTTTGATACCATCGTTAAAACCTTGAAAACATTTAGCACATATGAGTCACCCCAAAACAATTGAAAGCAGTAAAATAGGGGAATAATGTACTCGCCAGAGGATGCTTAGAGGTCTTGAACAACAACCAAGCAAAGCTAGAGGGAGCACGGAATCAATCGGCAGTCTAAAACCATATAAATAAACCGGGCCTAAGTCGGAAGATCGGATAGAATGAGGTCTTGTAAACCAAATGAGTGTTACAACTCATGTAATATGGTTTAACAAAGCCTACATACTACAATGAAACCAAACCTAAGTGCTTTCGACCCATCGCGACCCATTAAGGTAGCTTATGCTACTTTAACGCGTCGTTCGCGTGAAACGCGTTCGGAACGTCTAACTAGTCCTATGACAAGTGTTATATGCCTAAACATGTTACATAATCAGTTATGTGACAAAAGTTTAGGTTACATATGCTTAATTACCAATTATACATGAAAAGGGTATTCTGGTAATTTACCTAAGGCATATAAACTACCTATCATACAACTACTTAACGAAGCGGCCATAAGGTATAACCTCGGAAGGTTATTCCCTACCTACTATGGTCACCTAATGTATTTGGTCGGATCCTAATGATCGACCAAATGGGTCGGGTTCGAAGGTATAAGCGATTTATTAGATCGCTTACCATACGACCCTAGACAACGTGGTAATCAGTAGGCATAGTCCCAAGGGACTATAACCATCGTGATTACAATCACGTTGCGAAGTTCAAACGAACTTCACGTTGACCATAACTGGTCAACGCAGAAATTCAAACAAAGTTTGACTTTCAGACTCGAAAAGCAATAAAAGAACGAAAGAATACTTACGAAGGGTCCCCGAATGCTAATCTAGATCCAAATAACTCAGGTATGAAACAATGGTTCCAACTTAGAGTCTTTTAGATCAGATTCTAGTGAGTTAGAAGCAAATGGGGGTGGGGTATTTATAGTTTTCGGGTAACCGTTAAGATCGTTTCATGGAAACCGTGCTCAAATCTCATGCGTACACTTGTTGGAAAGTTAAGGTGACTAAAATTGGCCCATAATCAGTTGAAAGGTCAAGTATGAGTATGTGGTTGAGGATTAAACAGCTGGAATTTGCTGATTAAGCGTTCTTATCTGATCAGGGAGGCTGATGCGGCCCGCTTCAGAATCAGACAAACCTCAGGCGGGCCGCCTGGGGCTTCTGATCAGAAAATAAGTTTCAAAAGTGACAGTTTCAGCCCCTGCACGTGTTTAAGGCCATTCCCGACACTTCTAAGGCCCGTAAAGCCAACTTTAAGGCCCTAAAATGATGCCTAAACATTGTGGACATGAAACATGCTCAAAAATATGTCGGATGACAGTTCGTTTGGTCGTACGAACGCGATGTTCGCTTAATTACGACGGAATGCGCACAAGCGCGAAAAACGATCCAAATGACGCAACGAATGGATTTTTCTTATGCCAAACACTAAAATAAAATATTTTAGTGCTTACATAAATTTTTGGATGTCCGGATGTATTCAGAACGTAAGTTATGCGCGAAAATGCAAACTTGTGCACTTTTTGACACTTTTAGTCCCTGAATGACCCAAAAGTTTATTTTAGCATACCGAACCCCTTAAAGCCTATTTCTAAGCTATGTAAAGGATATTTGTGGTATATTTAACTTATGGTCATGTTCCGGAATGTCTATTTCAGTTCAAATTGGCATACTTTCGCAGTTTGTCAAGTTTAGTCCTTGTAAGCGATTTAACTTGTTTTTGCCATACCAAAGCGTTCAAAACTTATTTCTAAGTTATGTAAAGGTTATTTAGGGTATGTTAAGCCTATTTCACTATTCCGGAGTGTTTGTTGCATTAAACTGGTTATATTTACGCATCAGTGCGCGTATAACCTTCCAGAAAGCGATTTAGAGCTTGAAATCGAACAAGAGTTGATATGTGCAAAAGATACACATATTTATACAGATCCCAAGTATGAAATACAATATTTCATTGACTTGGCATTTGTTTGATGGTCGCAGTGACCCAGGTGTTACATGTCGATTTTCATATTGAACTCGTACCTGGTGTGACTCCCTCCGAAATGCAAGAATTATCAACACAACTCCAGGAACTTCTCGAAAAAGGTTTCATTCGTCCAAGTACCTCACCTTGGGGTGCTCCTATACTCTTCGTCAAAAAGAAGGATGGCTCGTTCCGCATGTGTATGGACTATCGTGAGCTTAACAAGCTCACTGTCAAGAATCGTTATCCTCTTCCGTGCATCGATGATCTTTTTGACCAACTTCAAGGCGCTACTTGCTTCTCCAAGATCGATCTTCGATCTGGTTATCACCAGCTTCGTGTTCTCGAAGAGGACATTCCCAAAACCGTTTTTCGCACTCGCTATGGACACTACGAGTTCGTGGTTATGCCTTTTGGCTTGACTAACACACCCGCTGTGTTCATGGATCTTATGAATCGTGTATGTAAACCTTATTTGGATCGTTTTGTGATCGTCTTCATTGATGATATCCTCATTTAATCTAAATCTCAAGTCGATCACGAACGTCATCTATGCCTTATTCTCGAACTCTTACGTGCTGAACGCTTATACGCCAAGTTCTCTAAATGCGAGTTTTGGATCAAAGAAGTCCAATTCCTTGGACACGCTATTACTGAAAAAGGAATCCATGTTGATCCCTCCAAAATCGAAGCAGTGAAGAATTGGACCGCACCTAGAAACCCTTCTGAAATCCGTTCTTTCTTAGGATTCGCAGGCTTTACCGCCGATTCATCTCGAATTTCTCTAAGATCGCCGTTACTCTCACTTCGTTGACTCAAAAAGAAAAACATTTTTCTTGGGGTCGTGAGCAAGAGGAATCCTTTAAAACTCTCATGGATTTGCTTTGTAACGCTCCTATTCTTACTCTCCCTGATGGGAATGATGATTTCGTGGTGTATTGCGATGCCTCAAATCGTGGTCTTGGTTGTGTCCTCATGCAACGAGACAAAGTCATCGCTTATGCCTCTTGTCAACTCAAAATACATGAGAAAAACTATACTACACACGATCTCAAGCTTGGCGCAGTTGTTTTTGCGTTAAAGATTTGGCGACACTACCTATATGGTACGAAGTGTGTGGTTTTCACTGACCACAAGAGCCTACAACACATCTTTAACCAGAAAGAGCTTAACGTGCGATAGCGTCGATGGGTGGAGTTGCTTAACGACTATGACTGCGAGATTCGCTATCATCCTAGAAAAGCGAATGTCGTGGCCAACGCTCTTAGTCGTAAGACTCATGTTAATAGTATTCGTTGTTTTCATATCTCGATCGATCTTCACACTTGCATTCGTGAAGCGTAATACTCGTCTATCAATGAAGGAACCATGTTCGTAGAAATACGTGGAGCTACTGAAGACCTACTCGTTACGAAATCTAATGGTCTGCTATACTGTCGTGATCGCATTCGGGTACCAAATCGCGATAATCTTCGTGAACTCATCATGAACGAGGCACACAAATCCAAGTACTCTTTTCATCATTACGCTGACAAGATGTACCACGATCTACGTACATCCTATTGGTGGCCTGGTATGAAGAGAGAAATCGCCGCTTATGTTTCTAAGTGCCTTACCTGTTCAAAAGTGAAAGCCGAGCATCAATGACCTTCTGGGCTACTCGAACAACCTGAAATCCCCGTCTGGAAATGGGATAGCATTGCTTTGGACTTCATAACCAAACTTCCTTGTACGCCTTCTGGTCACGATAGTATTTGGGTAATTATTGATCGTTTGACCAAGTCCGCTCATTTCCTTCCTATTCGTGAAGATTTCAAGGTTGAACGACTTGCTCGACTCTACACTGACGAAATCATATGCCGTTATGGCATTCCTCTCGATATCATTTCTGATCGTGATGGTCTTTTCACTTCGCGTCTTTGGCAAACTTTTCAGTCCACTATGGGTTCTCATTTGAATCTCAATACGACTTTTCATCCTCAAACGGATGGACAGACTGAACGTACTATCCAAACCCTAGAGGACATGCTCCGTTCTTGTGACTTTGGTGGTAGTTGGGATGTGCATTTACCATTGATCGAGTTCTCGTACAACAATATCTACCACTCCAGTATTCAAATGGCTCCTTTCGAGGTATTGTATGGTCGTAAATGTCGATCTCCTTTATGTAACAACCCGATTTTGGAAGTCAAAGTACAAGTCAAAGTCAAAGGAAGAAAAGATTGCTAATTGCGATATGTCACTCCTTGCTTAATTATTGATTGAACTCTTTGACTAGTAATCGATAATCTATTTTAAGTTACTTTAGTTGTATTATGTGGAGTAAATGCTAATAATCGCAGTTTAATCGTTAATCGACTTACCGCTAATCGCATCGCTATCGCAACCCGAATTATGTGTTCTGGATATTGTTTTACGTGTGTGTGCCTTTATGTGTTACTTGTGCGTGTATTACATTTATGTTTGAGGTAATTAATTGAAAACGCTATCGCAACGCAATCTCATCGCAACACAAAACGAAGAATGGGTATGTTTAGGTTTATGACTGTTAGTTAGAATATTTGTGTAGTTAATGGGTAATACTATCGCATCACTTACTCGCATCGCATCGCAATGCTCAACGCACGAAACGAAACCCCGAAACTAAACTCGCCGGAGACGTCTGACCGAATGACCATTCGATCGAATGGTCATCCGATCGGATGGCCATCCGATCGGACCGCCCTCTGATTCGCACACCTGCACCACATTTCCCTCTTTTGGAATCCTATAAATAGAACCAGGCCCATCACAAACAGTGATGTGACAACTCTAGTGCGACTCTTCAACTTCTCAGGCCTTTCTCCTTCGATTTCTCGTGATTCTTGTAAGTTTCTACCTCTAATCTTGTACATCTTTGATCTACACACACTTCTTCATCATTTTCACCTTTAAATCTTAACTTTTCACCATGAAATCGGGCGATTTGAGGTGTTCTAAGATGATGTCATCATGGGATTCTTATGAACTTCAAGTTTTGGCCTCATTCCACCAAGAACAACTTGGATCTAAAGGATTTCAACATGAATCAACACTGATTTCGCATAAATCTATACGTTTTCAAGATTTGAAAGATTGAACGATGTTTCATAGCATTCTTTTACACTCAATGCACCCAAACCGATAGAATCGGGACTCATTCAGGCCTTCTACTCGCTTCTAGTGAAGTGCCGGCCTGAGATCTGAGTCTTACCAAAGACACAACCGATTCTGGATTAAACATGAATGACCATCACGAACAGTCAACTAATCAGGCTGGGGTGATTCCCGCTTCGATAGGGTGACTCGGACTTGACGGAGTTCTCGTTGTTTAACGCGTGTCATACCGTCTCGATCGAACCGCAAACTTTTCAAAACTTAGCAAATATTTCAAGTTTTAAAACGACCAGGTTGTTCAATGGATTTCCGTCCGATCGGATTGCCATCCGATCGAACGACAATCTGATCGGATGACATATGGTCTCCAACACTTTATTATCCTCTGAGAAATGTCTCGCTGGACGGATCGCCTTCCGATCGAACCACCGTTCGACCGGGTGACCTGAAAGGTAGAGATACTTCTCTGATTTTAAAATGCTACAACGAAAACTTCAATGCCATCATACACAAACACATCCATCCCAAACGAAGGACAATCCGACCGAATGGCCATCCGACCGGATGACCATCTGAACAGATTATCATCTGATTGAATGACCATCCGCTCGGATTGTCATCCGACCGAATGACCATTCGTCACTGCAGCTCACTTACATTGTTTTACGTGCCACTCACCGTTTATGCTATCGTTCTGTAATCCGGCTAACTCTCCAACGCTCCCTTCAATCCAAGAGAGTGTTTACTTACTAAAAACTATTTGTGAGTATACTCGATCCCTTTTTGTTTTAAGCACTTTTGGGTGTTACATACGTTACTTATACTAAATCACATCGATCACACAACGCGAACACTTTTTATGCGCTAACCGCCCTCGCATGTTATACGTGTTATTCGATGAGTGCTTGTATGTTATGTTTACACAGTGATTGTTGCCTGATACCTTAGCAACGATAGTACTATAGTTTGGACTCAGCACCTGTCGTGGACGGGGGTTGCTAAGGGTATTTCTTCACATGTCACGGTGGTGATATGTGTTGCGCACTCTACAACTCGCAGTCACGTCTGTGCATATTTCATTGTCGATAACCTACTTGCTTCGCATTATACATGTTACATGCTGGTTATGCATAAACTCGCTTTCGCTACTATTATACTATCAAACTTGTTTGCTCACCTTTACACTATGTGTATTGACCTCTATTTTAACGTATGTGATAGGTGTTTGAGATGCTAGGATGCTTGCTATCATGGAATCAAGTAGGATGAGTCTAGAAACAAACAATTTAAATCTGAGTTGTCGGAACAGTTTTTATTTGTCTTTGAGAACTACTGGTCTGTAATAACCGTGTTGCTTATTATGTCATGGTATAGGACTTGATGCTTAAATAATTGATAATTATAGTTGTTATAGAAACTCTTGGACAATCTATTTCGCTCAGTGCCGCGCCCCGATGTTTCCGCCATCGGTTGGGGTGTGACAGATTGGTATCAGAGCCATAACTATAGGGAATTAGGCAAGACTCGACCTAGTCCAGGTCGATGTCTTAGAAACGACCTAGTCTGTGACAACCCGAGATTTCAAGACCTTTCCTTATGTTTGTACATGGTATTGTGTGTTTTATGTTGGAATGTTTTTGGTAGTTTAATGACTGTTTACTTAATAAAAACCTTTAATGACAAAACCCTTTCACCTTTTCACAACATTGATCGACAAAGAACTGTTCGACGAAACATGTAGTGTTTCGTCATTTGCTTGTTCGACGAAACATGGATTTCGTCGCCATGGGGTCTTTCGCCGGCCCAGTTGTCATCAAAGCCCAGTAGGGGCCCAACCCACTCCCTTTTAGAACGTGTTTGTATATATGTCGCACAACTGATCAGTTGCAACCCTAGTCTTCCCCTAAAGCTTAGCGACGACAGTTCCCTCATCTCCCATTCGAGACTCTCAAACCCTAGGCACCACCGATCTATACCACATCAAGGTTAGTGTATAAAAATTGTTACTGGATGAATTATTTATGATTATGGTTCTGTTGCTGTGATGTCGTATGGATTAGGGTTATTATCAATAGTGTAAATCTGATACTTGCATGATAAAGGTTTGATAGTTGATTCATGATTCTATGTACGAATTAGTTTGGACATGAACATGTATGTGAATGAGTTCTGATATGGTTGTGATGATCTAGTGTTGTTATACGAGAATCTTTAATAACTTTTGGATTTAAAAGAGTTGTCAAGGTGTTGATGCCGCATAAGAAATTAGGATGTTAAAAAGGATGATCTTTGTATTTTCATTGTTAATGCCCTTATTGCATGATAATTGGGAACTGAATGATTGATCGATGATGTTGGGATTGAACCCTACCAAAGGAACAGATAACTAAAGCCAAAACTGGATCAGAGCAGTGGATCCAGAATAAGCAGATGTTATGTATACAAGTCTCTCCCCTTGAAAGTGGTTTCAACATCTGCTGACCTCCTATCTACTGATCGTACAAACTGCTGACCTATAAACAGCTGATCAAGTAAAAGACTGATGAAAGATAAAAGATCTGCTGTTCAATCTACTGCCTTGAGTCAAGCTCTGCTGATCATGATAAGTACTGCTGGGTTCACATCAGTGGAAGAATGCAGCAGTAGTTTAGATGTCTTTATGTAATGAAATGTAATAACAGTAGTTAGCATAGCAGAGGTTGTATAGATCAGAGGTTAGAGTTTGTTAGGAGGTTAGATGCCACTTTCATGGTGACTTCAGCTTAGATGCTTCAGTGGTTTGCTCGTGCCTATAAATAGAACAGTACCATGCACTGTTCTATTTTGCTCTTTCACTATCTTCTTCATGCACGAACAAACACTGTGAGCTCAGGCTGAGGGGGAGTTTGTTGCATACTTGCAAATTGTAATCGTTGTTGAAATTAAATTCAATCATTCGGTTCAATGTTAAACTTGTATGTTAAAAGCAATTCTCCTGTTTGATTGTGAAAAGTTTGCTTCCATCATAATTCCGCTGCAAAACTCATTCATCTTCATTTTAATTCAAACGTAAACACAATCAAAACCAAACTCAGATCCTAACAAATGGTATCAGAGCTTGGACAGTCAAATTTGATTTAACAATCATGTTGACATAAATAGTTCAGCTCATAATAGTTGATACTGATAGTTTGTTCGTTTGTTGAAAAACAGAGTAAGGTTTAATCACCATCAAAGTTGATTAATCAGTACCTGTAAAACAACCAGGATGATGTCACAATCACAAGATGATAAGAATAACATTGGCTCTCTTTTTAAACCACCTATGCTTAAACGTAATGAGTACAACATCTGGGAGAGAAGGATGGGTCACATCCTTGCTCAACAGAACACTGGATGTTGGAGGTCTGTTGTTTTTGGTCCCCATGTTCCTATGGTGCCAAGTGTTGAGGATGCAAAGAAGTTTGTTCCTAAACCAACTGAAAACAATACTGAAACTGATTTTCAAAAGTTCGAACTCGATGCCAAAGCATTTAGCATCATAGCATCTGCATTACCCAATGAAATCTATGCTGGACTGTTACATTGTAACAGTGCCAAATTGCTATGGGATGCACTGAAGGAACAGTTTGGGGGGACAGAAGAAGTTATTGAAAACAATAGGGAAATTCTGAATCAGCAGTATGAAACATTCTGTCACATTAAGGGTGAATCATTGACCCAACAGTTTAAACGTTTCAGTTGTCTCATCAGTGAGCTAAGACTTGTTAAAGTTGAAATTCCAAAATCAACACAAAATAGTAGGTTTCTTAGATCACTACATGATAAATGGGACACAATTGCTTTTGTGACTAGAAACTCTGCTGAGTTCAAAGATCTGACCCTGAACCAACTTCATGGTAGACTCCTGACCTATGAAAGGGAGTTAAAGCAGAAAAATAAGTTGCAAGAGTCTGGCAAAGTTGCTGATGATTATTCATTTGGCAACACAACTCTTTTTGGTCAGGAAGAATCTGGTAGCAGTAGTAAGGATCAAGGTTATGATCACTTTATTGATATAACTGCTGGTGGAAATTTCAACAACCCTGATTCTCACTCTGCCAATTATGCTTTTACTGCAAGTTGTGAAAACCAGATGTCAGATAACTTGTGCTTTGAACTCAATGATTTGCAACACTTTGATCCCATTGATTAGAAGAAATGGACATTTTGCATCAATTGGCTTTGCTTAGTGTAAGAACAAGCAAATTCTACAAAAGAACAGGGAGAAAATTCCCAGGGTTACATGGGAATTTAAAAGTGGGGTTGGATAAGTCAAAAATCAAGTGCTATAAGTGCAATAGGCTAGGTCATTTTGCTAGGGAATGCAAGAGTCAAACAACTGGTCCAATAATAACTCATCCTAGCTCAAACCCTAGACCACAAAATCAAAGCACTGTGCACTATACTTAATTTACCCCTGCATCCCATGTTAACACTACTCATTATGCTGCAACCCCTGTGCCTGTGCATTATGTTCAAACCACTGTTCCACAAATTCAGTATGTTCAAACCCCTGTCCCTCAGGCACAAGTACAACCTGTTGCACCTCAACAAGCTGCTCCAACAGTGGTACAACCAGATCAACAAAGCTTTTTCACCCAAGGTTTTGTTGACTGTAGCAGCATGCCTGATGAGCTTGGTGATGAAAATTTTGCACTCTATGCTTTTAATGAACCTTCTAATGATGAATTTTGTTTGATGGCATTAGAGTCAATACCAGAGGGGGTAGAAACTGAAGGTGAACAGCTAGGTGCTGAAACAGTGGATGAGGTGACTGAAGCAGTGGTTACTGCAGTTGCTGGTGAACTACTGCTGGGAGAAAATTCAGAAACCCTGATTGAACCACTGTCTGACCCCTGGTCAGAAGATGACAAAGAAGAAAAGGAAGAGAAGAAAGCAGGTGAGAAAGAAGATAGAGCTGATGAAGAAGGTGATTATAAATGTGATTGTGCCATGATGGCTGCTGCTAAGGTAACACCTCAAGTGCTTGAAAAACTATGTTCAGACCTATGCATTATTGCATTTGTTAACATCAAAGAGGTAAATGAAAACCTTAGGGATAAAGTCTTATCTAATGAAGTCAAATTTGAAAAGTAATTAAAAGAACTTAGAAACAAATTGGCTGAAAAAGATAAAGAAACATCGGTCTCAAAGAAGAGCAAAGCATAACCAAGACTCAACTTCAAACCATTGTAGAAAAATACCAAGTTTGCAAAAAGGAGTTGGAGTCCACCCAGATCACCTGTGAAAGATGGGTGGAATCTTATAAAGGGTATGAAGTTATGCTTGAGAAACAACTTGAAAGCAATGTCAAGTTTGGTGTAGGATATCGAAAATATGATGATCTTGTAAACACTGCTGGAAAACAAGCTGTTTCATCTGAAATTAAACCAACAAACAAGAATGGCCAAGAAGTGAAAATCACTGATAAACTTGGTAACAAAATCACACTTGAGAGACTAGTGGGATCCTCTACTTTTGAGGAAATTGAGAAATACCAATTTAACCCCACATGGTCTGATGAATGTGACATTCTTGAAAATTTTAAACCCATGGATTTCACAACCACTGATGGTGTTAAAGCTCCAAAGGCAAAATTCATTCCTCTCAAGGAAATCCCAGCAGAGGTTAAAAACTCTACTGCAAAGGAGTCTGAAAAGAGAAAGAAGAGAGAAAAAATCAAAAACCTGTTTTGTGAATTCTGTGCACAAAGGAATTATCTAACAAAAGATTGTTTCCATTTAAAAGCATATGACTTAAACAAAACAAGTGTCATTGTACCTGCTGAAAGCTGCATCATCTATGGTAAACCAAACCACAAAACTCAAGAATGTGTGTATCTTAAAAACTTTGATGTAAAAAAGAATGAGTACACTGCTAAAACATGCTTGAGTGCATCAACATCATCTGTCAAATTCACCAAAAATCAACCATTGTTTATGCCAGTCCAAACAGCTGTTACAAAACAGCTGAATCAAACATCTGTCCAAAGAGATGTTCAAGTGACTGATGCACCCCCTGCTAACCAATTCAGAAAAGGCAAGGGACAATTATCTTACCAAAGGATTCCACACATTTATGAGACCTACAAAAGGCCCTCTAAACCTAGAGTGAACAGGCATCCTTTTGGGTATCAACAGGTGATTGGCCAAATCCCACAACAGTGGTTAGAAAGAAATAGTCCTAAAACTGTCCAAACCCCTGACCTAACCACTGTCCATCAATCTGCATCCATCCCAGACACTGTTGAGACCCCATCCAAAGCCTTATTGGATTTGGAAACCCTAATGAACTAATCCTTTTACTTCATGTGCAGGGAGCTTCTGCATGCTTAGATAGCCTTTGGTATGTAGATAGTGGAGGCTCCAGGCACATGACAGGATGTAAAGCCCTACTCAAAGATTTCAAAATCCATGGAGGGGGTGATATATCCTTTGGGAATAATAGTAAAGGGAAAGTTCTGGCGTCTGGTACAGTACAGTCTGGAAATGTAAAATTTGAAAATGTCAATCTGATAGACAATCTGAAATTCAACCTCCTGAGTGTTTCACAAATGAGTGATAGGGGGTATGGGTCATTCTTCACAAAGGAGTGTTGTAGGATTGTTGGACCAGAAATGGTTGAAAAGATTGAAGCAATAATAAAAACTGGAAAAACAAAACTTGTTGCTCAAAGAAGTGGCAATGTTTATGTTGTTGATATGTTAAAAGAGTATCCCAAAACTGATGCCTGTCTGTTCTCAGATGCCTCTAACAAAGAGACAGAACTTTGGCACAGAAGATTGGGGCACACAAATCACAAGACAATCACTGAAATTTCAAAAAATGGCTTGGTAAGAGGCTTACCACAAAAATTGTTTTCATGTCCTGAGCATTGTGTTTCCTGTTTAAAAGGAAAACAACATAAAAGCTCCTTCAAGTCCATTGAAGAGTCCAAAACAACCCAGTGTTTGCAAATGCTGCACATGGATTTGTTTGGCCCAGTTTAAGTCATGAGTCTCAAGAAAAAGAGATATTGTTTGGTTATTATTGATGACTTCTCTAGGTTTACATGGACTTTCTTTTTACACTCAAAAGATGAGACTGCAGGCATTTTGCAAGACTTTGTGACACAGGTTGAAAAGCAATTTGACCTTCCAGTAAAAGTCTTCAGGAGTGACAATGGCACAGAATTAAAAAATAAGGAGTTAGATGCCTTCTGTGTGAAGAAAGGGATTGTAAGGCAGTACAACATCCCTAGAACACCAGAGCAAAATGGAGTAGTTGAAAGAAAGAACAGAACTTTGATTAAGGCTGCCAGAACCATTCTTACTGATTCTGGTTTACCATTAACTTTTTGGGCAGAGGCAGTAAACACTGCTTGCTGTGTCCAAAACAGAGTTTTAATAAACTCCAGGCACAAAAAGACTGCTTATGGTACGTTTCTTGTTAATAACCTTTTTGCTTCGTTGTTATTTGATACTGGTGTGACAAAAGCTTTGTGTCCGTTGAATTTGAACCTTTGTTAAATGTCACACGCTCTAAGCTACCTAAGTCATTTTTTGTCGAATTCGCCAATGGCAAATCCGTTTTAGTCAATTCCGTTCTTCGTGACTGTCTTCTTACTCTTAACGATCATACCTTCACTATCAATCTTATACCCATGTAATTGGGTAGTTTCAACATCATCGTAGGCATGGATTGGCTTTGTGAAAACCATGCTGAAATCGCTTGCTACGAGAAATACGTTCGCTTACATCTCCCATCTGGCTACACCTTGCGCGTTTATGGAGACCGACCTTCAAAAGGACTAAGATTGATGTCCTGCACACAAGCGAACAAATATTTACGCAAACCGTACTTTGCCTTTTTAGCCCACATTGTGGAAGACAAGGGCAAGGGAAAGAGCGTAAGTGATGTTCCAGTGGTGCGCGACTTCCCTGACGTCTTTCTTGAGGATCTGCCTGGCCCTCCTCCTCCCCGATCTGTCGATTTTCATATTGAACTCGTACCTGGTGTGACTCCTGTTGCCAAAGCTCTGTATCGTCTTGCTCCCTCCGAAATGCAAGAATTATCCACACAACTCCAGGAACTTCTCGAAAAAGGTTTCATTCGTCCAAGTACCTCACCTTGGGGTGCTCCTATACTCTTCGTCAAAAAGAAGGATGGCTCTTTCCGCATGTGTATGGACTATCGTGAGCTTAACAAGCTCACTGTCAAGAATCGTTATCCTCTTCCGTGCATCGATGATCTTTTTGACCAACTTCAAGGCGCTACTTACTTCTCCAAGATCGATCTTCGATCTGGATATCACTAGCTTCGTGTTCTCGAAGAGGACATTCCCAAAACCGTTTTTCGCACTCGCTATGGACACTACAAGTTCGTGGTTATGCCTTTTGGCTTGACTAACGCACCCGCTGTGTTCATGGATCTTATGAATCGTGTATGTAAACCTTATTTGGATCGTTTTGTGATCGTCTTCATTGATGATATCCTCATTTAATCTAAATCTCAAGTCGATCACGAACGTCATCTACGCCTTATTCTCGAACTCTTACGTGCTGAACGCTTATACGCCAAGTTCTCTAAATGCGAGTTTTGGATCAAAGAAGTCCAATTCCTTGGACACGTTATTACTGAAAAAGGAATCCATGTTGATCCCTCCAAAATCGAAGCAGTGAAGAATTGGACCGCACCTAGAAACCCTTCTGAAATCCGTTCTTTCTTAGGATTCGCAGGCTTTACCGCCGATTCATCTCGAATTTCTCTAAGATCGCCGTTACTCTCACTTCGTTGACTCAAAAAGAAAAACATTTTGTTTGGGGTCGTGAGCAAGAGGAATCCTTTCAAACTCTCAAGGATTTTCTTTGTAACGCTCCTATTCTTGCTCTCCCTGATGGGAATGATGATTTCGTGGTGTATTGCGATGCCTCGAATCGTGGTCTTGGTTGTGTCCTCATGCAACGAGACAAAGTCATCGCTTATGCCTCTCGTCAACTCAAAATACATGAGAAAAACTATACTACACACGATCTCGAGCTTGGCGCAATTGTTTTTGCGTTAAAGATTTGGCGACAGTACCTATATGGTACGAAGTGTGTGGTTTTCACTGACCACAAGAGCCTACAACACATCTTTAACCAGAAAGAGCTTAACGTGTGATAACGTCGATGGGTGGAGTTGCTTAACGACTATGATTGCTAGATTCGCTATCATCCTAGAAAAGCGAATGTCGTGGCCAACGCTCTTAGTCGTAAGACTCATGTTAATAGTATTCGTTGTTTTCATATCTCGATCGATCTTCACACTTGCATTCATGAAGCACAATACTCGTCTATCAATGAAGGAACCATGTTCGTAGAAATACGTGGAGCTACTGAAGACCTACTCGTTACGAAATCTAATGGTCTGCTATACTGTCGTGATCGCATTTGGGTACCAAATCACGATAATCTTCGTTAACTCATCATGAACGAGGCACAAAAATCCAAGTACTCAATTCATCATGGCGCTGACAAGATGTACCACGATCTACGTACATCCTATTGGTGGCCTGGTATGAAGAGAGAAATCGCCGCTTATGTTTCTAAGTGCCTTACCTGTTCGAAAGTCAAAGCCGAGCATCAACGACCTTCTGGGCTACTCGAACAACCTGAAATCCCCGTCTGGAAATGGGATAGCATTGCTTTGGACTTCATAACCAATCTTCCTTGTACGCCTTCTGGTCACGATAGTATTTGGGTAATTATTGATCGTTTGACCAAGTCCGCTCATTTCCTTCCTATTCGTGAAGATTTCAAGGTTGAACGACTTGCTCAACTCTACACTGACGAAATCATATGCCGTCATGGCATTCCTCTCGACATCATTTCTGATCGTGATGGTCGTTTCACTTCGCGTCTTTGGCAAACTTTTCAGTCCACTTTGGTGGTAGTTTGGATGTGCATTTACCATTGATCGAGTTCTCGTACAACAATATCTACCACTCCAGTATTCAAATGGCTCCTTTCAAGGCATTGTATGGTCGTAAATGTCGATCTCCTTTATGTAACAACCCGATTTTGGAAGTCAAAGTACAAGTCAAAGTCAAAGTCAAAGGAAGAAAAGATTGCTAATTGCGATCTGTCACTCCTTGCTTAATTATTGATTGAACTCTTTGACTTGTAATCGATAATCTATTTTAAGTTACTTTAGTTGTATTATGTGGAGTAAATGCTAATAATCGCAGTTTAATCGTTAATCGACTTACCGCTAATCGCATCGCAACCCGAATTATTTTTTCTGGATATTGTTTTACGTGTGTGTGCCTTTATGTGTTACTTGTGCGTGTATTACATTTATGTTTGAGGTAATTAATTGAAAACGCTATCGCAACGCAATCTCATCGCAACACAAAACGAAGAATGGGTATGTTTAGGTTTATGACTGTTAGTTAGAATATTTGTGTAGTTAATGGGTAATACTATCGCATCACTTACTCGCATCGCATCGCAATGCTCAACGCACGAAACGAAACCCCGAAACTAAACTCGCCGGAGACGTCCGATCGAATGACCATTCGATCGAATGGTCATCCGGAAGGATGACCATCCGATCGGATGGCCATCCGATCGGACTGCCCTCTGATCCGCACACCTGCACCACATTTCCCTCTTTTGGAATCCTATAAATAGCACCAGGCCCATCACAAAGAGTGATGTGACAACTCTGGTGCGACTCTTCAACTTCTCAGGCCTTTCTCCTTCGATTTCTCATGATTCTTGTAAGTTTCTACCTCTAATCTTGTACATCTTTGATCTACACACACTTCTTCATCATTTTCACCTTTAAATCTTAACTTTTCACCATGAAATCGGGTGATTTGAGGTGTTCTAAGATGATGTCATCATGGGATTTTTATGAACTTCAAGTTTTGGCCTCATTCCACCAAGAACAACTTGGATCTAAAGGATTTCAACATGAATCAACACTGATTTCGCATAAATCTAAACGTTTTCAAGATTTGAAAGATTGAAAGATGTTTCATAGCATTCTTTCAACTCTTTTACACTCAATGCACTCAAACCGATAGAATCGGGACTCATTCAGGCCTTCTACTCGCTTCTAGTGAAGTGCCGGCCTGAGATCTGATTCTTACCAAAGACACAACCGATTCTGGATTAAACATGAACGACCGTCACGAACAGTCAACTAATCAGGCTGGGGTGATTCCCGCTTCGATCGGGTGACTAGGACTTGATGGAGTTCTCGTTGTTTAACGCGTCTCATACCGTCTCGATCGAACCGCAAACTTTTCAAAACTTAGCAAATATTTCAAGTTTCAAAACGACCAGGTTGTTCAATAGATTTGCGTCCGATCGGATTGCCATCCGATCAAACGACAATCCGATCGGATGACATATGGTCTCCAACACTTTATTATCCTCTGAGAAATGTCTCGCTGGACGGATCGCCTTCCGATCGAACCACCGTTCGACCGGGTGACCTGAAAGGTAGAGATACTTCTCTGATTTTAAAATGCTACAACGAAAACTTCAATGTCATCATACACAAACACATCCTTCCCAAACGAAGGACAATCCGACCGAATGGCCATCCGACCGGATGACCATCCGAACAGATTGTCATCTGATCGAATGACCATCCGCTCGGATTGTCATCCGACCGGATGACCATTCGTCACTTCAGCTCACTTACATTGTGTTACGTGGCACTCACCGTTTATGCTATCGTTCTGTAATCAGGCTAACTCTCCAACGCTCCCTTCAATCCAAGAGAGTGTTTACTTACTAAACACTATTTGTGAGTATACTCGATCCCTTTTTGTTTTAAGCACTTTTGGGTGTTACATACGTTACTTATACTAAATCACATCGATCACACAACGCGAACACTTTTTATGCGCTAAGCGCCCTCGCATGTTATACGTGTTATTCGATGAGTGCTTGTATGTTATGTTTACACAGTGATTGTTGCCTGATACCTTAGCAACGATAGTACTATAGTTTGGACTCAGCACCTGTCATGGATGGGGGTTGCTAAGGGTATCTCTTCACATGTCACGGTGGTGATATGTGTTGCGCACTCTACAACTCGCAGTCACGTCTGTGCATATTTCATTGTCGATAACCTACTTGCTTCGCATTATACATGTTACATGCTGGTTATGCGTAAACTCGCTTTCGCTACTATTATACTATCAAACTTGTATGCTCACCTTTACACTATGTGTATTGACCTCTATTTTAACGTATGCGACAGGTGTCTGAGATGCTAGGATGCTTGCTATCATGGAATCAAGTAGGATGAGTCTAGAAACAAACAATTTAAATCTGAGTTGTCGGAACAGTTTTTATTTGTCTTTGAGAACTACTGGTCTGTAATAACCGTGTTGCTTATTATGTCATGGTATAGGACGTCATGCTTAAATAATTGGTAATTATAGTTGTTATGGAAACTCTTGGACAATCTGTTTCGCTCAGTGCCGCGCCCCGATGTTTCCGCCATCGGTTGGGGTGTGACAGATTGGTATCAGAGCCGTAACTATAGGGAATTAGGCAAGACTCGACCTAGTCCGGGTCGATGTCTTAGAAACGACCTAGTCTGTGACAACCCGAGATTTCAAGACCTTTCCCTTATGTTTGTACATGGTATTATATGTTTTATGTTGGAATGTTTTTGGTAGTTTAATGATTGTTTACTTAATAAAAACCTTTAATGACAAAACCCTTTCACCTTTTAACAACATAGATCGACAAAGAACTGTTCGACGAAACATGTAGTGTTTCGTCATTTGCTTGTTCGACGAAACATGGATTTCGTCGCCATGGGGTCTTTCGCCGGCCCAGTTGTCATCAAAGCCTAGTAGGGGCCCAACCCACTTCCTTTTAGAACGTGTTTGTATATATGTCGCACAACTGATCAGTTGCAACCCTAGTCTTCCCCTAAAGCTTAGCGACGACAGTTCCCTCATCTCCCATTCAAGACTCTCAAACCCTAGGCACCACCGATCTATACCACATCAAGGTTAGTGTATAAACATTGTTACTGGATGAATTATTGATGATTATGGTTCTGTTGCTGTGATGTCATATGGATTAGGGTTATTATCAATAGTGTAAATCTGATACTTGCATGATAAAGGTTTGATAGTTGATTCATGATTCTATCTATGAATTAGTTTGGACATGAACATGTATGTGAATGAGTTCTGATATGGTTGTGATGATCTAGTGTTGTTATACGAGAATCTTTAATAACTTTTGGATTTAAAAGAGTTGTCAAGGTGTTGATGCCGCATAAGAAATTAGGATGTTAAAAAGGATGATCTTTGTATTTTCATTGTTAATGCCCTTATTGCATGATAATTGGGAACTGAATGATTGATCGATGATGTTGGGATTGAACCCTACCAAAGGAATAGATAACTAAAGCCAAAACTGGATCAGAGCAGTGGATCTAGAATAAGCAGATGTTATGTATACAAGTCTCTCCCCTTGAAAGTGGTTTCAACATCTGCTGACCTCCTATCTACTGATCGTACAAACTGCTAACCTACAAACTGCTGATCAAGTAAAAGACTGATGAAAGATTAAAATCTGCTGTTCAATCTACTGCCTTGAGTCAAGCTCTGCTGATCATGATAAGTACTGCTGGGTTCACATCTGTGGAAGGATGCAACAGTAGTTTAGATGTCTTTATGTAATGAAATGTAATAACAGTAGTTAGCATAGCAGAGGTTGTATAGATCAGAGGTTAGAGTTTGTTAGGAGGTTAGATGCCACTTTCATGGTGACGTCAGCTTAGATGCTTCAGTGGTTTGCTCATGCCTATAAATAGAACAGTACCATGCATTGTTCTATTTAGCTCTTTCACTATCTTCTTCCTGCACGAACAAACACTGTGAGCTCAGGCTGGGGGGGAGTTTGTTGCATACTTGCAAATTGTAATCGTTGTTGAAATTAAATTCAATCATTTGGTTCAATGTTAAACTTGTATGTTAAAAGCAATTCTCCTATTTGATTGTGAAAAGTTTGCTTCCATCTTAATTCCGCTGCACAACTCATTCATCTTCATTTTAATTCAAAGGTAAACACAATCAAAACCAAACTCAGATCCTAACAAATGGTATCAGAGCTTGGACAGTCAAATTTGATTTAACAATCATTTTGAGATAAATAGTTCAGCTCATAATCGTTGATACTGATAGTTTGTTCGTTTGTTGAAAAACAGAGTAAAGTTTAATCACCATCAAAGTTGATTAATCAGTACCTGTAAAACAACCAGGATGACGTCACAATCACAAGATGATAAGAATAACATTGGCTCTCTTTTTAAACCACCTATGCTTAAACGTAATGAGTACAACATTTGGGAGAGAAGGATGGGTCACATCCTTGCTCAACAGAACACTTGATGTTGGAGGTCTGTTGTTTTTGGTCCCCATGTTCCTATGGTGCCAAGTGCTGAGGATGCAAAGAAGTTTGTTCCTAAACCAACTGAAAACAATACTGAAACTGATTTTCAAAAGTTCGAACTCGATGCCAAAGCATTTAGCATCATAGCATCTGCATTACCCAATGAAATCTATGCTGGACTGTTACATTGTAACAGTGCCAAATTGCTATGGGATGCACTGAAGGAACAGTTTGGGGGGACAGAAGAAGTTGTTGAAAACAATAGGGAAATTCTGAATCAGCAGTATGAAACATTCTGTCACATTAAGGGTGAATCATTGACCCAACAGTTTGAACGTTTCAGTTGTCTCATCAGTGAGCTAAGACTTGTTAAAGTTGAAATTCCAAAATCAACACAAAATAGTAGGTTTCTTAGATCACTACCTGATAAATGGGACACAATTGCATTTGTGACTAGAAACTCTGCTGAGTTCAAAGATCTGACCCTGACCCAACTTCATGGTAGACTCCTGACCTATGAAAGGGAGTTAAACCAGAAAAAGAAGTTGCAAGAGTCTGGCAAAGTTGCTGATGATTATTCATTTGGCAGCACAACTCTTTTTGGTCAGGAAGAATCTGGTAGCAGTAGTAAGGATCAAGGTTATGATCACTTTATTGATATAACTGCTGGTGGAAATTTCAACAACCCTGATTCTCACTCTGCCAATTATGCTTTTACTGCAAATTGTGAAAACAAGATGTCAGATAACTTGTGCTTTGAACTCAATGATTTGCAACACTTTGATCCCACTGACTTAGAAGAAATGGACATTTTGCATTAATTGGCTTTGCTTAGTGTAAGAACAAGCAAATTCTACAAAAGAACAGGGAGAAAATTCCCAGGGTTACATGGGAATTTAAAAGTGGGGTTGGATATGTCAAAACTCAAGTGCTATAAGTGCAATAGGCTAAGTCATTTTGCTAGGGAATGCAAGAGTCAAACAACTGGTCCAATAATAACTCATCCTAGCTCAAACCCTAGACCACAAAATCAAAGCACTGTGCACTATACTCAATTTACCCCTGCATCCCATGTTAACACTGCTCATTATGCTGCAACCCCTGTTCCTGTGCATTATGTTCAAACCACTGTTCCACAAATTCAGTATGTTCAAACCCCTGTCCCTCAGGCACAAGTGCAACCTGTTGCACCTCAACAAGCTGCTCCAACAGTGGTACAACCAGATCAACAAAGCTTTTTCACCCAAGGTTTTGTTGACTGTAGCAGCATGCCTGATGAGCTTGGTGATCAAAAATTTTGCACTCTATGCTTTTAATGAACCTTCTAATGATGAATTTTGTTTGATGGCATTAGAGTCAATACCGGAGGGGGTAGAAACTGAAGGTGAACAACTAAGTGCTGAAACAGTGGATGAGGTGACTGAAGCAGTGGTTACTGCAGTTGCTGGTGAACTACTGCTGGGAGAAAATTCAGAAACCCTGATTGAACCACTGTCTGACCCCTGGTCAGAAGATGACAAAGAAGAAAAGGAAGAGAAGAAAGCAGGTGAGAAAGAAGATAGAGCTGATGAAGAAGGTGATTATAAATGTGATTGTGCCATGATGGCTGCTGCTAAGGTAACACCTCAAGTGCTTGAAAAACTGTGTTCAGACCAATGCATTATTGCATTTGCTAACATCAAAGAGGTAAATGAAAACCTTAGGGATAAAGTCTTATCTGATGAAGTCAAATTTGAAAAGTCATTAAAAGAACTTAGAAACAAATTGGCTGAAAAAGATAAAGAAACAACAGTCTCAAAGAAGAGTAAAGCATAACCAAGACTCAACTTCAAACCATTGTAGAAAAATACCAAGTTTTCAAAAAGGAGTTGGAGTCCACCCAGATCACCAGTGAAAGATGGGTGGAATCTTATAAAGGGTATGAGGTTATGCTTGAGAAACAACTTGAAAGCAATGTCAAGTTTGGTGTAGGATATAGAAAATATGATGATCTTGTAAACACTGCTGGAAAACAAGCTGTTTCATCTGAAATTAAACCAACAAACAAGAATGGCCAAGAAGTGAAAATCACTGATCAACTTGGTAACAAAATCACACTTGAGAGACCAGTGGGATCCTCTACTTTTGAGGAAATTGAGAAATACCAATTTAAACCCACATGGTCTGATGAATGTGACATTCTTGAAAATTTTAAAACCATGGATTTCACAACCACTGATGGTGTTAAAGCTCCAAAGGCAAAAGTCATTCCTCTCAAGGACATCCCAGCAGAGGTTAAAAACTCTGTTGCAAAGGAGTCTGTAAAGAGAAAGAAGAGAGAAAAAATCAAAAACATGTTTTGTGAATTCTGTGCAAAAAGGAATTATCTAACAAAATATTGTTTCCATTTAAAAGCATATGACTTAAACAAAACAAGTGTCATTGTACCTACTGAAAGCTGCATCATCTGTGGTAAACCAAACCACAAAACTCAAGAATGTGTGTATCTTAAAAACTTTGATGTAAAAAAGAATGAGTACACTGCTAAAACATCCTTGAGTCCATCAACATCATCTGTCAAATTCACCAAAAATCAACCACTGTTTGTGCCAGTCCAAACAGCTGTTACAAAACAGCTGAATCAAACATCTGTCCAAAGAGATGTTCAAGTGACTGATGCACCCCTGCTAACCAATTCAGAAAAGGCAAGGGACAATTATCTTACCAAAGGATTCCACACATTTATGAGACCTACAAAAGGCCCTCTAAACCTAGAGTGAACAGGCATCCTTTTGGGTATCAGGTGATTGGCCAAATCCCACAACAGTGGTTAGAAAGAAATAGTCCTAAAACTGTCCAAACCCCTGACCTAACCACTGTCCATCAATCTGCATCCATCCCAGACACTATTGAGACCCCATCCAAAGCCTTATTGGATTTGGAAACCCTAATGAACTAATCCTTTTACTTCATGTGCAGGGAGCTTCTGCATGCTTAGATAGCCTTTGGTATGTAGATAGTGGAGGCTCCAGGCACATGACAGGATGTAAAGCCCTACTCAAAGATTTCAAAATCCATGGAGGGGGTGATATATCCTTTGGGAATAATAGTAAAGGGAAAGTTCTGGGGTCTGGTACAGTACAGTCTGGAAATGTAAAATTTGAAAATGTCAATCTGATAGACAATCTGAAATTCAACCTCCTGAGTGTTTCACAAATGAGTGATAGGGAGTATGGGTCATTCTTCACAAAGGAGTGTTGTAGGATTGTTGGACCAGAAATGGTTGAAAAGATTGAAGCAATAATAAAAACTGGAAAAACAAAACTTGTTGCTCAAAGAAGTGGCAATGTTTATGTTGTTGATATGTCAAAAGAGTGTCCCAAAACTGATGCATGTCTGTTCTCAGATGCCTCTAACAAAGAGACAGAACTTTGGCACAGAAGATTGGGGCACACAAATCACAAGACAATCACTGAAATTTCAAAAAATGGCTTGGTAAGAGGCTTACCACAAAAATTGTTTTCATGTCCTGAGCATTGTGTTTCCTGTTTAAAAGGAAAACAACATAAAAGCTCCTTTAAGTCCATTGAAGAGTCCAAAACAACCCAGTGTTTGCAAATGCTGCACATGGATTTGTTTAGCCCAGTTCAAGTCATGAGTCTCAAGAAAAAGAGATATTGTTTGGTTATTATTGATGACTTCTCTAGGTTTACATGGACTTTCTTTTTACACTCAAAAGATGAGACTGCAGGCATTTTGCAAGACTTTGTGACACAGGTTGAAAAGCAATTTGACCTTCCCGTAAAAGTCTTCAGGAGTGACAATGGCACAGAATTCAAAAATAAGGAGTTAGATGCCTTCTGTGTGAAGAAAGGGATTGTAAGGCAGTACAACATCCCTAGAACACCAGAGCAAAATGCAGTAGTTGAAAGAAAGAACAGAACTTTGATTAAGGCTGCCAGAACCATGGTTGCTGATTCAGGTTTACCATTAACTTTTTGGGCAGAGGCAGTAAACACTGCTTGCTATGTCCAAAACAGAGTTTTAATAAACCCCAGGAACTAAAAGACTGCTTATGGTACGTTTCTTGTTAATAACCTTTATGCTTCGTTGTTATTTGATACTGGTGCGGACAAAAGCTTTGTGTCCATTGAATTTGAACCTTTGTTAAATGTCACACGCTCTAAGCTACCTAAGTCATTTTTTGTCGAAGTCGCCAATGGCAAATCCGTTTTAGTCAATTCCGTTCTTCGTGACTGTCTTCTTACTCTTAACGATCATACCTTCACTATCAATCTTATACCCATGCAATTAGGTAGTTTCAACATCATCGTAGGCATGGATTGGCTTTGTGAAAACCATGCTGAAATCGCTTGCCACGAGAAATACGTTCGCTTACCTCTCCCATTTGGCTACACCTTGCGCGTTTATGGAGACCGACCTTCAAAAGGACTAAGATTGATGTCCTGCACACAAGCGAACAAATATTTATGCAAACCGTACTTTGCCTTTTTAGCCCACATTGTGGAAGACAAGGGCAAGGGAAAGAGCGTAAGTGATGTTCCAGTGGTGCGCGACTTCCCTGACGTCTTTCTTGAGAATCTGCCTAGCCCTCCTCCTCCCCGATCTGTCGATTTTCATATTGAACTCGTACCTGGTGTGACTCCTGTTGCCAAAGCTCTGTATCGTCTTGCTCCCTCCGAAATGCAAGAATTATCCACACAACTCCAGGAACTTCTTGAAAAAGGTTTCATTCGTCCAAGTACCTCACCTTGGGGTGCTCCTATACTCTTCGTCAAAAAGAAGGATGGCTCATTCTGCATGTGTATGGACTATCGTGAGCTTAACAAGCTCACTGTCAAGAATCGTTATCCTCTTCCATGCATCGATGATCTTTTTGACCAACTTCAAGGCGCTACTTGCTTCTCCAAGATCGATCTTCGATCTGGTTATCACCAGCTTCGTGTTCTCGAAGAGGACATTCCCAAAACCGTTTTTCGCACTCGCTATGGACACTACGAGTTCGTGGTTATGCCTTTTGGCTTGACTAACGCACCCGCTGTGTTCATGGATCTTATGAATCGTGTATGTAAACCTTATTTGGATCGTTTTGTGATCGTCTTCATTGATGATATCCTCATTTAATCTAAATCTCAAGTCGATCACGAACGTCATCTACGCCTTATTCTCGAACTCTTACGTGCTGAACGCTTATACTCCAAGTTCTCTAAATGCGAGTTTTGGATCAAAGAAGTCCAATTCCTTGGACACGTTATTACTGAAAAAGGAATCCATGTTGATCCCTCCAAAATCGAAGCAGTGAAGAATTGGACCGCACCTAGAAACCCTTCTGAAATCCGTTCTTTCTTAGGATTCGCAGGCTTTACCGCCGATTCATCTCGAATTTCTCTAAGATCGCCGTTACTCTCACTTCCTTGACTCAAAAAGAAAAACATTTTTCTTGGGGTCGTGAGCAAGAGGAATCCTTTAAAACTCTCAAGGATTTGCTTTGTAACGCTCCTATTCTTGCTCTCCCTGATGGGAATGATGATTTCGTGGTGTATTGCGATGCCTCGAATCATGGTCTTGGTTGTGTTCTCATGCAACGAGACAAAGTCATCGCTTATGCCTCTCGTCAACTCAAAATACATGAGAAAAACTATACTACACACGATCTCGAGCTTGGCGCAGTTGTTTTTGCGTTAAAGATTTGGCGACACTACCTATATGGTACGAAGTGTGTGGTTTTCACTGACCACAAGAGCCTACAACACATCTTTAACTAGAAAGAGCTTAACGTGCGATAGCGTCGATGGGTGGAGTTGCTTAACGACTATGACTGCCATATTCGCTATCATCCTAGAAAAGCGAATGTCGTGGCCAACGCTCTTAGTCGTAAGACTCATGTTAATAGTATTCGTTGTTTTCATATCTCGATCGATCTTCACACTTGCATTCATGAGCGCAATACTCGTCTATCAATGAAGGAACCATGTTCGTAGAAATACGTGGAGCTACTGAAGACCTACTCGTTACGAAATCTAATGGTCTGCTATACTGTCGTGATCGCATTTGGGTACCAAATCGCGATAATCTTCATGAACTCATCATGAACGAGGCACACAAATCCAAGTACTCAATTCATCATGGCGCTGACAAGATGTACCACGATCTACGTACATCCTATTGGTGGCCTGGTATGAAGAGAGAAATCGCCGCTTATGTTTCTAAGTGCCTTACCGGTTCAAAAGTTAAAGCCGAGCATCAACGACCTTCTGGGCTACTCGAACAACCTGAAATCCCCGTCTGGAAATGGGATAGCATTGCTTTGGACTTCATAACCAAACTTCCTTGTACACCTTCTGGTCACGATAGTATTTGGGTAATTATTGATCGTTTGACCAAGTCCGCTCATTTCCTTCCTATTCGTGAAGATTTCAAGGTTGAACGACTTGCTCGACTCTACACTGACGAAATCATATGCCGTCATGGCATTCCTCTCGACATCATTTCTGATCGTGAAGGTCGTTTCACTTCGCGTCTTTGGCAAACTTTTCAGTCCACTATGGGTTCTCATTTGAATCTTAGTACGACTTTTCATCCTCAAACGGATGGACAGACTGAACGTACTATCCAAACCCTAGAGGACATGCTCCGTTCTTGTGACTTTGGTGGTAGTTGGGATGTGCATTTACCATTGATCGAGTTCTCGTACAACAATATCTACCACCCCAGTATTCAAATGGCTCCTTTCGAGGCATTGTATGGTCGTAAATGTCGATCTCCTTTATGTAACAACCCGAATTTGGAAGTCAAAGTACAAGTCAAAGTCAAAGGAAGAAAAGATTGCTAATTGCGATCTGTCACTCCTTGCTTAATTATTGATTGAACTCTTTAACTTGTAATCGATAATCTATTTTAAGTTACTTTAGTTGTTTTATGTGGAGTAAATGCTAATAATCGCAGTTTAATCGTTAATCGACTTACCGCTAATCGCATCGCTATCGCATCGCAACCCGAATTATGTGTTCTGGATATTTTTTTACGTGTGTGTGCCTTTATGTGTTACTTGTGCGTGTATTACATTTATGTTTGAGGTAATTAATTGAAAACGCTATCGCAACGCAATCTCATCGCAACACAAAACGAAGAATGGGTATGTTTAGGTTTATGACCGTTAGTTAGAATATTTGTGTAGTTAATGGGTAATACTATCGCATCACTTACTCGCACCACATCGCAATGCTCAACGCACAAAACAAAACCCCGAAACTAAACTCGCCGGAGACGTTTGACCGAATGACCATTCGATCGAATGGTCATCCGGAAGGATGACCATCCGATCGGATGGCCATCCGATCGGACTGCCCTCTGATCCGCACACCTGCACCACATTTCCCTCTTTTGGAATCCTATAAATAGCACCAGGCCCATCACAAACAGTGATGTGACAACTCTGGTGCGACTCTTCAACTTCTCAGGCCTTTCTCCTTTGATTTCTCGTGATTCTTGTAAGTTTCTACCTCTAATCTTGTACATCTTTGATCTACACACGCTTCTTCATCATTTTCACCTTCAAATCTTAACTTTTCACCATGAAATCGGGTGATTTGAGGTGTTCTAAGATGATGTCATCATGGGATTCTTATGAACTTCAAGTTTTGGCTTCATTCCACCAAGAACAACTTGGATCTAAAGAATTTCAACATGAATCAACACTGATTTCGCATAAATCTAAACGTTTTCAAGATTTGAAAGATTGAAAGATGTTTCAAAGCATTCTTTCAACTCTTTTACACTCAATGCACTCAAACCGATAGAATCGGGACTCATTCAGGCCTTCTACTCGCTTCTAGTGAAGTGTCGGCCTGAGATCTGATTCTTACCAAAGATACAACCGATTCTGGATTAAACATGAACGACCGTCACGAACAGTCAACTAATCAGGCTGGGGTGATTCCCGCTTCGATCGGGTGACTCGGACTTGACGGAGTTCTCGTTGTTTAACACGTGTCATACCGTCTCGATCGAACCGCAAACTTTTCAAAACTTAGCAAATATTTCAAGTTTCAAAACGACCAGGTTGTTCAATGGATTTCCGTCCGATCGGATTGCCATCTGATCGAACGACAATCCGATCGGATGACATATGGTCTCCAACACTTTATTATCCTCTGAGAAATGTCTCGCTGGACGGATCGCCTTCCGATCGAACCACCGTTCGACCGGGTGACCTGAAAGGTAGAGATACTTCTCTGATTTTAAAATGCTACAACGAAAACTTCAATGCCATCATACACAAACACATCTATCCCAAACGAAGGACAATCCGACTGAATGGCCATCCGACCGGATGACCATTCGTCACTTTAGCTCACTTACATTGTTTTACGTGCCACTCACCGTTTATGCTATCGTTCTATAATCAGGCTAACTCTCCAGCGCTTCCTTCAATCCAAGAGAGTGTTTACTTACTAAACACTATTTGTGAGTATACTCGATCACTTTTTGTTTTAAGCACTTTTGGGTGTTACATACGTTACTTATACTAAATCATATCGATCGCACAACGCGAACACTTTTTATGCGCTAACCGCCTTCGCATGTTATACGTGTTATTCGATGAGTGCTTGTATGTTATGTTTACACAGTGATTGTTGCCTGATACCTTAGCAACGATAGTACTATAGTTTGGACTCAGCACCTGTCGTGGACGGGGGTTGCTAAGGGTATTTCTTCACATGTCACGGTGGTGATATGTGTTGCGCACTCTACAACTCGCAGTCACGTCTGTGCATATTTCATTGTCGATAACCTACTTGCTTCGCATTATACATGTTACATGCTGGTTATGCGTAAACTCGCTTTCGCTACTATTATACTATCAAACTTGTATACTCACCTTTACACTATGTGTATTGACCTCTATTTTAACGTATGTGACAGGTGTTTGAGATGCTAGGATGCTTGCTATCATGGAATCAAGTAGGATGAGTCTAGAAACAAACAATTTAAATCTGAGTTGTCGGAACAGTTTTTATTTGTCTTTGAGAACTACTGGTCTGTAATAACTGTGTTGCTTATTATGTCATGGTATGGGACGTGATGCTTAAATAATTGGTAATTATAGTTGTTATGGAAACTCTTGGACTATCTGTTTCGCTCAGTGCCGCGCCCCGATGTTTCCGCTATCGGTTGGGGTGTGACAGATTGGTATCAGAGCCATAACTATAGGGAATTAGGCAAGACTCGACCTAGTCCGGGTCGATGTCTTAGAAACGACCTAGTCTGTGACAACCCGAGATTTCAAGACCTTTCCCTTATGTTTGTACATGGTATTATGTGTTTTATGTTGGAATGATTTTGGTAGTTTAATGATTGTTTACTTAATAAAAACCTTTAATGACAAAACCCTTTCACCTTTTTACAACATTGATCGACAAAGAACTGTTCGACGAAACATGTAGTGTTTCGTCATTTGCTTTTTCGACAAAACATGGATTTCATCGCCATGGGGTCTTTCGCCGGCCCAGTTGTCATCAAAGCCCAGTAGGGGCCCAACCCACTCCCTTTTAGAACGTGTTTGTATATATGTCGCACAACTGATCAGTTGTGTAACATCTGTGATTGTAATCATTATGAACAGCTCAATTGTCAATAAAAAATGTTATTTGATCCCAATGTTTGTTTGGTTGTGTTTTACATTTTTCATATTTTGACTTTTGCTCAATTTCAAACTCTATATCACTTTCTGGAGAGTTATACGCAAACTGGTGCATAAACGTAACCAGTTTAATGCGACAAATACTCCGGAACATCAACATATAATTAACATACCTTAAATAACCTTTACATAACTTAGAAATAAGTTTTAAAGGCTTTGGTATGGCAAAAACAAGTTAATTCGCTTACAGGGACTAAATTTGACAAACTGCGAAAGTATGCCAACTTGAACTGCAACAGACATTCCGTAACATGACCATAAGTTAAACATACCATAAATATCCTTTACATAGCTTAGAAATAGGCTTTGAGGGGTTCGGTGTGCTAAAATAAACTTTTGGGTCATTCAGGGACTAAAAGTGTCAAAAAGTGCACAAGTTTGCACTTTTGCGCATAACTTACGTTCTGAATACATCCGGACATCCAAATATTTATGTAAGCACTAAAATATTTTATTTTAGTGTTTGGATTGAGAAAAATCCATTCGTCGCGTCTTTTGGATCGTTTTTCGCGCTTGTGCGCATTCCGTCATAATTAAGCGAACATCACGTTCGTACGACCAAACGAACCAACATCCGGCATATTTTTGAGCATGTTTCATGTCCACAATGAATAGGCATCATTTTAGGGCCTTAAAGTTGGCTTTACGGGCCTTAGAAGTGTCGGAAATGGCCTTAAACACGTGCAGGGACCAAAACTGTAAATTCTGAAACATGTTTCTGATCTGTGCAGGCCAGGCGGCCCGCGTAAGATGTGACACCTGGGTCACTGTGACCATCAAACAAACTCCAAGCCAATGAAATATTGTATTTCATACTTGGGATCTGTATAAATATGTGTATCTTTTGCACATATCAAGTCTTGTTCGATTTCAAGCTCTAAATCGCTTTCTGGAAGGTTATACGCGCACTGATGCGTAAATATAACAAGTTTAATGCAACGAACACTCCGGAATAGTGACATATACTTAACATACCTTAAATAACCTTTACATAACTTACAAATAAGTTTTGAAGGCTTTGGTGTGGCAAAAACAAGTTAATTAGCTTACAGGGACTAAACTTGACAAACTGCGAAAGTATACCAATTTGAACTGTAACAAACATTCCGGAACATGACCATAAGTTAAACACACCTTAAATATCCTTTACATTGCTTAGAAATAGGCTTTAAGGGGTTCGGTGTGCTAAAATAAACTTTTGGGTCATTCAGGGACTAAAAGTGTCAAAAAGTGCACAAGTTTGCACTTTCGCGCATAACTTACGTTCTGAATACATCCGGACATCCAAAAATTTATGTAAGCACTAAAATATTTTATTTTAGTGTTTGGCATAAGAAAAATCCATTCGTTGCGTCATTTGGATCGTTTTTCGCGCTTGTGCGCATTCCTTCGTAATTAAGCGAACATCGCGTTCGTACGGCCAAACGAACTGACATCCGACATATTTTTGAGCATGTTTCATGTCCACAATGTTTAGGCATCATTTTAGGCCTTAAAGTTGGCTTTACGGGCCTTAGAAGTGTCGGGAATGGCCTTAAAACACAACAGGGACTGAAACTGTCACTTTTGAAACTTAATTTCTGATCAGAAGCTCCAGGCGGCCCGCCTGAGCTTTGTCTGATCCTGAAGCGGGCCGCGTCAGCCTTACAGAATAGATAAGAATGATTACTCAGCAGATTACAGCTGTTTAATCCTCAACCACAAACCCACACTTGCCCTTTCAGCTGATTAGAAGCCATTTTTAGTCACCATAACTTTCCAACAAGTGTACGCACAAGATTCGAGCACGGTTTCCATGAAACGATCTTAACGGTTACCCGAAAACTATAAATACCCACCCCCATTTGCTTCGAACCCACAAGAATCTGATCAAAAAGACTCTAAGTTGGAACCATTGTTTCATACCTGAGTTATTTTGATCTAGATTAGCATTCGGGGACCCTTCGTAAGTATTCCTTCGTTCTTTTATTGCTTTTCAAGTCCGAAAGTCAAACTTTGTTTGACTTTCTGCGTTGACCAGTGTATGGTCAATGCGAAGTTCGTTTGAACTTCGTAACGTGATTGTAATCACAATGGTTATAGTCCCTTGTGACTATGCCTACTGATTACCACGTTGTCTAGGGTCGTAAGGGTAAGCGATCTAATAAATCGCTTATACCTTCGAACCCGACCCATTTGGTTGATCATTAGGATCCGACCAAACACATTAGGTGACCATAGGATATAGGGAATAACCCTCCGAGGTTATACCTTATGGTCGCTTCGTTTAAGTAGTTGTATGATAGGTAGTTTATATGCCTTAGGTAAATTACCAAAATACCCCTTTGATGCCAAAATTCATTTTAAGCATATGTAACATAACTTTTGGTATCTAAACTGATTTGACAACCATATTAGACATGTTAAGGCATATTTTACTTGTCATAGGACTAGTTAGGCGTTCCGAACGCGTTTTACGCGAACGACGCGTTAAAGTAGCATAAGCTACCTAAACGGGTCATAATGGGTCACAAACACTTAGGGTAAGTTTCATTTAGTATGTAGGCTTTGTTAAACCATACTACACGAGTCTCCATACTCGTTTGGTTTACAAACCCTCATTCTATCCGATCCTTCGGTTTAGGTCCAGTTTATTAACATAGTTACCTATATTAGGTGCCGTTTGATATCCGTGATCTCTAGCATTGCTTGGTGGTTATCTTAGGACTTCTGAGCAATCTCAAGTGAGTACATAGACCCCTCTTTTACTGTTTTCCAAACTGTTTTGGGGTGAAACACATGTGCCTACTTGTTACTTTCATGCTTTCCTGCTTTCACATCATATACTTGCTATGTTCATTAGTACATTTATAGTACATGATTTCAATGTGTTTTATGCTACGTATGCCCATTGTGTGCATACTTAGTACATTATTTTACATTACATTTTATGCTATGTATGCCCATTGTGTGCGTACTTAGTACATTGTTTTACATTACATTTTATGCTATGTATGCCCATTGTGTGCATACTTAGTACATTGTTTTACATTACATTTTATGCTATGTATGCCCATTGTGTGCGTACTTAGTACATTGTTTTACATTACATTTTATGCTATGTATGCCCATTGTGTGCATACTTAGTACATTGTTCTACATTACATTTTATGCTATGTATGTCCATTGTGTGCGTACTTAGTACATTGTTTTACATTACATTTTATGCTATGTATGCCCATTGTGTGCATACTTAGTACATTGTTCTACATTACATTTTATGCTATGTATGCCCATTGTGTGCGTACTTAGTACATTGTTTTACATTACATTTTATGCTATGTATGTCCTTTGTTGCATACTTACTACATTTGTTATTAATCACATGCTTACATTTTGACATTGATATACACAATTCATGATTTACATTAGACATAGACATTAGACATGGTTTTCACACAAACATTTTGACATCTGATTATACATAAACATTTTACGTTAGTGGTTTGGTTTGATTAAGTGATTAAGTAACGATGCGTGTGTAATATGATACAAGCATGGTGGATACGCCGCTGGTACTTCCTATATATAAGTGTTTGTATGGTATTACATATCGTAGCGTTATTCGAATTATTTCAGTTTGAGACATATAACATTTTATACAAATATCATACTTTTCACAAGACATTGATTTATAAACAACTTATCTTATACAAACACATTTTAACATGGTTATTCATTTAACCTGACATTTATTTATACATATCATCTGATCTTATCGTTTTTCAAATGATTTACAAGACAAAGCAAATTACAAGGTTCATGACTAAACATTTTCTCAAACATAAGTCATGAATTCTGTTTTCACAAAACCTATGTATCTCACAGGCATTTTTATGCTAACGTACCTATTTTCACATGTGTTTTCAGGAGATGATGCATAGGACTTATCAAGACATACTTAGGCGGACCTGTGCCTTAGTGACTTAAAACGAGACAAGAACTAGTTAATTTTTGTTATGCACTCTTTGTTTCTTGTTTAAAACAATGTAAACTCTCATGTTTAATTAATAAAACAAAACTTCAATTGCCATGGATTTGAAACAATTAATTCTGTTACAACACTCCCCGACGTTTCCGCCACGTTTTGTATGTTCCACGTGGTCGGGGTGTGACATAAGATCTATGTGTAACTTTACGTGGCCCGCGTCAGGGTCCCAGATCAGATAAGATCGATTAGTCAGCAGATCACAACTGTTTAACTCACAACCACAAACCCACACTTGCCCTTTTAGCTCATTAGGGGCCATTTTTAGTTACCACAACTTTCCAACAAGTGTACGCACGAGATTCGATCACGTTTTCCAAGAAACGATCCTAACGGTTCGGGAAATCCTATAAATACCCAACCCACTTAACTTCAAAACCCACTAGAATCTGATCTAATGTGCTCTAAGTTGAAACCTTTGTTTCATACATGAGCTATTTTGATCTAGATTAGCATTCGGGGACCCTTTGTAAGTGTTCCTTCGTTCTTTTATTACTTTTCGAGTCCGAAAGTCAAACTTTGTTTGACTTTCTGCGTTGACCAGTTTATGGTCAATGCGAAGTTCGTTTGAACTTCACAACGTGATTATAATCACGATGGTTATAGTCCCTTGTGACTATGCCTACTGATTACCACGTTGTCTAGGGTCGTAAGGGTAAGCGATCTGATAAATCTCTTATACCTTCGAACCCGACCCATTTGGTCGATCATTAGGATCCGACCAAATACATTAGGTGACCATAGTATATAAGGAATAACCTTCCGAGGTTATGCCTTATGGTCACGACGTTTAAGTAGTTGTATGATAGGTAGTTTATATGCCTTAGGTAAATTACCAAAATACCCCTTTAATGCCAAAATTCATTTTAAACATATGTGACATAACTTTTGACATCTAAACTGATTTGGAGACAATATTAGACATGTTAAGGCATATATTACTTGTCATAGGACTAGGTAAGCGGTCCGAACGCGTTTCACGCGAATGACGCGTTAAAGTAGCATAAGCTACCTAAACGGGTCGTAATGGGTCGTAAGCGCTTAGGTTAGGTTTCATTTAGTATGTAGACTTTGTTAAACCATATTACACGAGTCTCCATACTCGTTTGGTTTATGAACTCTCATACTATCTAAATCCTCCGATTTAGGTCCGGTTTATTAACATAGTTACCTATATTAGGTGCCGTTTGATTTCCGAGATCTCTAGCATTGCTTGGTGGTTATCTTAGGACTTCTGAGCAATCTCAAGTGAGTACATAGACCCCTCTTTTACTGTTTTCAAACTGTTTTGGGGTGGAACACATGTGCCTACTTGTTACATTCATGCTTTCCTGTTTTCACATCATATACCTGCTATGATCGTTAGTACATTTTAGTACATGATTTCATTACATTTCATGCTATGTATGCCCATTATGTGTGTATTTAGTACATCGTTTTACATTACATTTCATGCTATGTATGTCCATTGTGTGCATACTTAGTACATTGTTTATTTTACATTTCTGCTATGTATGTTAACTAATAGCATGCCAGCACATTGATTTACATGACTTTTCTGCTTTGTATGTTAACTTAGCATACTTAGTACATTGTTTTCATATAACATGTTCACTTTTTCTATGACATTTGGTTTGCACAAACGAGACTGTTATACGTTCATTAACATTAGCTACGCCGCTCGGTAGTATGTACTGGTCCCATAGGACTTGACAAATCCCATTCCTGACATCTCGGGTTTGTTTGGATGTAAGGAATGACTGAATCCGAAAATATTTCTTTTGATAACCTTGACTGAAAGGGTTATCCGACTGTCTCAAGGCTTGAATGTATGCGTTAACTAACCACATAAATGTTTGTATCAATGTAACATGCATTACTTTGCAAAACATAATTTTTTTGATATATTCAAAATACTTTGTTTTGTACATTTCTACATTTGGATTATGTGACAATACTTTACTTACAATACACAACATTTGTTAAACATTACTTGACTACATTTGGACTTTTAAACATTTGACATGGCTTATACAAGGACTTTTAAACAATTGGATTAAACATGGACTTTATACATTGGTGGTTTATTTAAGTGATTTAAGTAACGAGATGTGTGTAATATGATACAAGCATGGTGGATACGCCGCTAGTACTTCCTATATATAAGTGTTTGTATGGTATTACATATTGTAGCGTTATTTGAATCATTTAAATTTAGACATATGACATTTTATACAAATAACATACTTTTCACAAGACATTGTTTTACAAAACAACTTATCTTATACAAACTCATTTTACTTGGTTATTTAATTAACCATACTTTATTCTTTTATTTATATATATCATTCGATCTTATTGCTTTTAAACGATTTACAAAACAAAACAATTTACAAGGTTCATGACTGACTTTTGCTAAACAACTTTTTCTAAACTTATAAGTCATGAATCCTATTTTCACAAAACCTATGTATCTCACAGGCATTTTTATGCTGACGTACCTATTTTCACATGTGTTTTCAGGAGCTTTTGCGTAGGATGATGATCGAGACACTAGGGCGGACCTGTGCCTTAGAGACATAAAATGAAGATAGACTTAGTTTAATTACGTTCTAAACTCTTTATTTCCTGTTTAAACAATCAAACACGTATGTTGATAAATAAAATACAACTTTGAATGCCATGGTTATGAAACAATTAATTCTGTTACTACACTCCCCGACGTTTTCCGCCACGTTTTGTATGTTAAACGTGGTCAGGGTGTGACAAGTTGCAACCCTAGTCTTCCCCTAAAGCTTAGCGACGACAGTTCCCTCATCTCCCATTCGAGACTCTCAAACCCTAGGCACCACCGATCTATACCACATCAAGGTTAGTGTATAAACATTGTTACTAGATGAATTGTTGATGATTATGGTTCTGTTGCTGTGATGTCGTATGGATTAGGGTTATTATCAATAGTGTAAATATGATACTTGCATGATAAAGGTTTGATAGTTGATTCATGATTCTATGTACGAATTAGTTTGGACATGAACATGTATGTGAATGAGTTCTGATATGGTTGTGATGATCTAGTGTTGTTATACGAGAATCTTTAATAACTTTTGGATTTAAAAGAGTTGTCAAGGTGTTGATGCCGCATAAGAAATTAGGATGTTATAAAGGATGATCTTTGTATTTTCATTGTTAATGCCCTTATTGCATGATAATTGGGAACTAAATGATTGATCGATGATGTTGGGATTGAACCCTACCAAAGGAACAGATAACTAAAGCCAAAACTAGATCAGAGCAGTGGATCCAGAATAAGCAGATGTTATGTATACAAGTCTCTCCCCTTGAAAGTGGTTTCAACATCAGCTGACCTCCTATCTACTGATCGTACAAACTGCTGACCTACAAACTGCTGATCAAGTAAAAGACTGATGAAAGATTAAAGATCTGTTGTTCAATCTATTGCCTTGAGTCAAGCTCTGCTGATCATGACAAGTACTGCTGGGTTCACATCAGTGGAAGGATGCAGCAGTAGTTTAGATGTCTTTATGTAATGAAATGTAATAACAGTAGTTAGCATAGCAGAGGTTGTATAGATCAGAGGTTAGAGTTTGTTAGGAGGTTAGATGCCACTTTCATGGTGACCTCAGCTTAGATGCTTCAGTGGTTTGCTCGTGCCTATAAATAGAATAGTACCATGCACTGTTCTATTTAGCTCTTTCACTATCTTCTTCCTGCACGAACAAACACTGTAAGCTCAGGCTGAGAGGGAGTTTGTTGCATACTTGCAAATTGTAATCGTTTTTGAAATTAAATTCAATCATTCGGTTCAATGTTAAACTTGTATGTTAAAAGAAATTCTCCTGTTCGATTGTGAAAAGTTTGCTTCCATCTTAATTCCGCTGCACAACTCATTCATCTTCATTTTAATTCAAACGTAAACACAATCAAAACCAAACTCAGATCCTAACAAATGGTATCAGAGCTTGGACATTCAAATTTGATTTAACAATCATTTTGACATAAATAGTTCAGCTCATAATCGTTGATACTGATAGTTTGTTCGTTTGTTGAAAAACAGAGTAAGGTTGAATCACCTTCAAAGTTGATTAATCAGTACATGTAAAACAACCAGGATGACGTCACAATCACAAGATGATAAGAATAACATTGGCTCTCTTTTTAAACCACCTATGCTTAAACGTAATGAGTACAACATCTGGGAGAGAAGGATGGGTCACATCCTTGCTCAACAGAACACTGGATGTTGGAGGTCTGTTGTTTTTGGTCCCCATGTTCCTATGGTGCCAAGTGCTGAGGATGCAAAGAAGTTCGTTCCTAAACCAACTGAAAACTATACTGAAACTGATTTTCAAAAGTTCGAACTCGATGCCAAAGCATTTAGCATCATAGAATCTGCATTACCCAATGAAATCTATGCTGGAATGTTACATTGTAACAATGCCAAATTGCTATGGGATGCACTGAAGGAACAGTTTGGGGGACTGAAGAAGTTATTGAAAACAATAGGGAAATTCTGAATCAGCAGTATGAAACATTCTGTCACATTAAGGGTGAATCATTTACCCAACAGTTTGAATGTTTCAGTTGTCTCATCAGTGAGCTAAGAGTTGTTAAAGTTGAAATTCCAAAATCAACACAAAATAGTAGGTTTCTTAGATCACTACCTGATAAATGGGACACAATTGCATTTGTGACTAGAAACTCTGCTGAGTTCAAAGATCTGACCCTGACCCAACTTCATGGTAGACTCCTGACCTATGAAAGGGAGTTAAACCAGAAAAAGAAGTTGCAAGAGTCTGGCAAAGTTGCTAATGATTATTCATTTGCAGCACAGCTCTTTTTGGTCAGGAAGAATCTGGTAGCAGTAGTAAGGATCAAGGTTATGATCACTTTATTGATATAACTGCTGGTGGAAATTTCAACAACCCTGATTCTCACTCTGCCAATTATGCTTTTACTACAAATTGTGAAAACCAGATGTCAGATAACTTGTGCTTTGAACTCAATGATTTGCAACACTTTGATCCCACTGACTTAGAAGAAATGGACATTTTGCATCAATTGGCTTTGCTTAGTGTAAGAACAAGCAAATTCTACAAAAGAACTGGGAGAAAATTCCCAGGGTTACATGGGAATTTAAAAGTGGGGTTGGATAAGTCAAAAATCAAGTGCTATAAGTGCAATAGGCTAGGTCATTTTGCTAGGGAATGCAGGAGTCAAACAACTGGTCCAATAATAACTCATCCTAGCTCAAACCCTAGACCACAAATCAAAGCACTGTGCACTATACTCAATTTACCCCTGCATCCCATGTTAACACTACTCATTATGATGCAACCCATGTGCCTGTGCATTATGTTCAAACCACTGTTCCACAAATTCAGTATGTTCAAACCCCTGTCCCTCAGGCACAAGTGCAACCTGTTGCACCTCAACAAGCTGCTCCAACAGTAGTACAACCAGATCAACAAAGCTTTTTCACCCAAGGTTTTGTTGACTGTAGCAGCATGCCTGATGAGCTTGGTGATGAAAATTTTGCACTCTATGCTTTTAATGAACCTTCTAATGATGAATTTTGTTTGATGGCATTAGAGTCAATACCAGAGGGGGTAGAAACTGAAGGTGAACAGCTAAGTGCTGAAACAGTGGATGAGGTGACTGAAGCAGTGGTTACTGCAGTTGCTGGTGAACTACTGCTGGGAGAAAATTCAGAAACCCTGATTGAACCACTGTCTGACCCCTGGTCAGAAGATGACAAAGAAGAAAAGGAAGAGAAGAAAGCAGGTGAGAAAGAAGATAGAGCTGATGAAGAAGGTGATTATAAATGTGATTGTGCCATGATGGCTGCTGCTAAGGTAACACCTCAAGTGCTTGAAAAACAGTGTTCAGACCAATGCATTATTGCATTTGCTAACATCAAAGAGGTAAATGAAAACCTTAGGGATAAAGTCTTATATGATGAAGTCAAATTTGAAAAGTCATTAAAAGAACTTAGAAACAAATTGGCTGAAAAAGAAAGTCTCAAAGAAGAGCAAAGCATAACCAAGACTCAACTTCAAACCATGGTAGAAAAATACCAAGTTTGCAAAAAGGAGTTGGCGTCCACCCAGATCACCTGTGAAAGATGGGTGGAATCTTATAAAGGGTATGAGGTTATGCTTGAGAAACAACTTGAAAGCAATGTCAAGTTTGGTGTAGGATATAGAAAATATGATGATCTTGCAAACACTGCTGGAAAACAAGGTGTTTCATCTGAAATTAAACCAACAAACAAGAATGGCCAAGAAGTGAAAATCACTGATAAAATTGGTAACAAAATCACACTTGAGAGACCAGTGGGATCCTCTACTTTTGAGGAAATTTAGAAATACCAATTTAAACCCACATGGTCTGATGAATGTGACATTCTTGAAAATTTTAAACCCATGGATTTCACAACCACTGATGGTGTTAAAGCTCCAAAGGCAAAAGTCAATCCTCTCAAAGACATCCCAGCAGAGGTTAAAAACTCTGTTGCAAAGGAGTCTGAAAAGAGAAAGAAGAGAGAAAAAAATCAAAAACCTGTTTTGTGAATTCTGTGAAAAAAGGAATTATCTAACAAAAGACTGTTTCCATTTAAAAGCATATGACTTAAACAAAACAAGTGTCATTGTACCTGCTGAAAGCTGCATCATCTGTGGTAAACCAAACCACAAAACTCAAGAATGTGTGTATCTTAAAAACTTTGATGTAAAAAAGAATGAGTACACTGCTAAAACATCCTTGAGTCCATCAACATCATCTGTCAAATTCACCAAAAATCAACCACTGTTTGTGCCAGTCCAAACAACTGTTACAAAACAGCTGAATCAAACATCTGTCCAAAGAGATGTTCAAGTGACTGATGCACCCCCTGCCAACCAATTCAGAAAGGGCAAGGGACAATTATCTTACCAAAGGATTCCATACATTTATGAGACCTACAAAAGGCCCTCTAAACCTAGAGTGAACAGGCATCATTTTGGGTATCAACAGGTGATTGGCCAAAACCCACAACAGTGGTTAGAAAGAAACAGTTCTAAAACTGTCCAAACCCCTGACCTAACCACTGTCCATCAATCTGCATCCATCCCAGACACTGTTGAGGCCCCATCCAAAGCCTTATTGGATTTGGAAACCCTAATGAACTAATCCTTTTACTTCATGTGCAGGGAGCTTCTGCATGCTTAGATAGCCTTTGGTATGTAGATAGTGGAGGCTCCAGGCACATGACAGGATGTAAAGCCCTACTCAAAGATTTCAAAATCCATGGAGGGGGTGATATATCCTTTGGGAATAATAGTAAAGGGAAAGTTCTGGGGTCTGGTACAGTACAGTCTGGAAATGTAAAATTTGAAAATGTCAATCTGATAGACAATCTGAAATTCAACCTCCTGAGTGTTTCACAAATGAGTGATAGGGGGTATGGGTCATTCTTCACAAAGGAGTGTTGTAGGATTGTTGGACAAGAAATGGTTGAAAAGATTGAAGCAATAATAAAAACTGGAAAAACAAAACTTGTTGCTCAAAGAAGTGGCAATGTTTATGTTGTTGATATGTCAAAAGAGTGTCCCAAAACTGATGCCTGTCTGTTCTCAGATGCTTCTAACAAAGAGACAGAACTTTGGCACAGAAGATTGGGGCACACAAATCACAAGACAATCACTGAAATTTCAAAAAATGGCTTGGTAAGAGGCTTACCACAAAAATTGTTTTCATGTCCTGAGCATTTGTTTCCTGTTTAAAAGGAAAACAGCATAAAAGCTCCTTTAAGTCCATTGTAGAGTCCAAAACAACTCAGTGTTTGCAAATGCTGCACATGGATTTGTTTGGCCCAGTTCAAGTCATGAGTCTCAAGAAAAAGAGATATTGTTTGGTTATTATTGACGACTTCTCTAGGTTTACATGGACTTTCTTTTTACACTCAAAAGATGAGACTGCAGGCATTTTGCAAGACTTTGTGACACAGGTTGAAAAGCAATTCGACCTTCCAGTAAAAGTCTTCAGGAGTGACAATGGCACATAATTCAAAAATAAGGAGTTAGATGCCTTCTGTATGAAGAAGGGGATTGTAAGGCAGTACAAAATCCCTTGAACACCAGAGTAAAATGGAGTAGTTGAAAGAAAGAACAGAACTTTGATTGAGGCTGCCAGAACCATGCTTGCTGATTCAGGTTTACCATTAACTTTTTGGGCGGAGGCAGTAAACACTGCTTGCTATGTCCAAAACAGAGTTTTAATAAACCCCAGGCACAAAAAGACTGCTTATGGTACGTTTCTTGTTAATAACCTTTATGCTTCGTTGTTATTTGATACTGGTGCGGACAAAAGCTTTGTGTCCGTTGAATTTGAACCTTTGTTAAATGTCACACGCTCTAAGCTACCTAAGTCATTTTTTGTCGAAGTCGCCAATGGCAAATCCGTTTTAGTCAATTTCGTTCTTCGTGACTGTCTTCTTACTCTTAACGATCATACCTTCACTATGAATCTTATACCCATGCAATTGGGTAGTTTCGACATCATTGTAGGCATGGATTGGCTTTGTGAAAACCATGATGAAATCGCTTGCCATGAGAAATACGTCTGCTTACCTCTCCCATCTGGCGACACCTTGCGCGTTTATGGAGACCGACCTTCAAAAGGACTAAGATTGATGTCCTGCACACAAGCGAACAAATATTTACGCAAACCGTACTTTGCCTTTTTAGCCCACATTGTGGAAGACAAGGGCAAGGGAAAGAGCGTAAGTGATGTTCCAGTGGTGCGCGACTTCCCTGACGTCTTTCTTGAGAATCTGCCTGGCCCTCCTCCTCCCCGATCTGCCGATTTTCGTATTGATCTCGTACCTGGTGTGACTCCTGTTGCTAAAGCTCTGTATCGTCTTGCTCCCTCCGAAATGCAAGAATTATCCACACAACTCCAGGAACTTCTCGAAAAAGATTTCATTCGTCCAAGTACCTCACCTTGGGGTGCTCCTATACTCTTCGTCAAAAAGAAGGATGGCTCGTTCCGCATGTGTATGGACTATCGTGAGCTTAACAAGCTCACTGTCAAGAATCGTTATCCTCTTCCGTGCATCGATGATCTTTTTGACCAACTTCAAGGTGCTACTTGCTTCTCCAAGATCGATCTTCGATCTTGTTATCACCAGCTTCATGTTCTCGAAGAGGACATTCCCAAAACCGTTTTTCGCACTCGCTTTGGACACTACGAGTTCGTGGTTATGCCTTTTGGCTTGACTAACGCACCCGCTGTGTTCATGGATCTTATGAATTGTGTATGTAAACCTTATTTGGATCGTTTTGTGATCGTCTTCATTGATGATATCCTCATTTAATCTAAATCTCAAGTCGATCACGAACGTCATCTACGCCTTATTCTCAAACTCTTACGTGCTGAACGCTTATACGCCAAGTTCTCTAAATGCGAGTTTTGGATCAAAGAAGTCCAATTCCTTGGACACGTTATTACTGAAAAAGGAATCCATGTTGATCCCTCCAAAATCGAAGCAGTGAAGAATTGGACGGCACCTAGAAACCCTTCTGAAATCCGTTCTTTCTTAGGATTCGCAGGCTTTACCGCCGATTCATCTCGAATTTCTCTAAGATCGCCGTTACTCTCACTTCGTTGACTAAAAAAGAAAAACATTTTTCTTGGGGTCGTGAGCAAGAGGAATCCTTTAAAACTCTCAAGGATTTGCTTTGTAACGCTCCTATTCTTGCTCTCCCTGATGGGAATGATGATTTCGTGGTGTGTTACGATGCCTCGAATCGTGGTCTTGGTTGTGTCCTCATGCAACGAGACAAATTCATCGCTTATGCCTCTCGTCAACTCAAAATACATGAGAAAAACTATACTACACACGATCTCGAGCTTGGCGCAGTTGTTTTTGCGTTAAAGATTTGGCGACACTACCTATATGGTACGAAGTGTGTGGTTTTCACTGACCACAAGAGCCTACAACACATCTTTAACCAGAAAGAGCTTAGCGTGCGATAGCGTCGATGGGTGGAGTTGCTTAACGACTATGACTGCGAGATTCGCTATCATCCTAGAAAAGCGAATGTCGTGGCCGACGCTCTTAGTCGTAAGACTCATGTTAATAGTATTCGTTGTTTTCATATCTCGATCGATCTTCACACTTGCATTCGTGAAGCGCAATACTCGTCTATCAATGAAGGATCCATGTTCATAGAAATACGTGGAGCTACTGAAGACCTACTCGTTACGAAATCTAATGGTCTGCTATACTGTCGTGATCGCATTTGGGTACCAAATCGCGATAATCTTCGTGAACTCATCATGAACGAGGCACACAAATCCAAGTACTCAATTCATCATGGTGCTGACAAGATGTACCACGATCTACGTACATCCTATTGGTGGCCTGGTATGAAGAGAGAAATCGCCGCTTACGTTTCTAAGTGCCTTACCTGTTCGAAAGTCAAAGCCAAGCATCAACGACCTTCTGGGCTACTCGAACAACCTGAAATCCCCGTCTGGAAATGGGATAGCATTGCTTTGGACTTCATAACCAAACTTCCTTGTACGCCTTCTGGTCACGATAGTATTTGGGTAATTATTGATCGTTTGACCAAGTTCGCTCATATCCTTCCTATTCGTGAAGATTTCAAGGTTGAACGACTTGCTCGACTCTACACTGACTAAATCATATGCCGTCATGGCATTCCTCTCGACATCATTTCTGATCATGATGGTCGTTTCACTTCGCGTCTTTGGCAAACTTTTCAGTCCACTATGGGTTCTCATTTGAATCTCAGTACGACTTTTCATCCTCAAACGGATGGACAGATTGAACGTACTATCCAAACCCTAGAGGACATTGTAACATCTGTGCTTGTAATCATTGTGAACAGTTCTTTTATCAATAAAACAATGTTATTTGATCCCAATGTTTGTTTGGTTGTGTTTTACATGTTTCATGTTTTGACTTTTATTCAATTTCAAACTCTGTATCACTTTCTAGAGAGTTATACGCAAACTGGTGCGTAAACATAGCCAGTTTAATGCGAAAAATACTCCAGAACATCAACATATACTTAACATACCTTAAATAACCTTTGCATAACTTAGAAATAAGTTTTAAAGGCTTTGGTGTGGCAAAAACAAGTTAATTCGTTTTCAGGGACTAAACTTGACAAACTGCGAAAGTATGTCAATTTGAACTGTAACGAACATTCCGGAACATGACCATAAGTTAAACACACCTTAAATATCCTTTACATAGCTTAGAAATAGGCTTTGAGGGGTTCGGTATGCTAAAATAAACTTTTGGGGTCATTCCGGGACTAAAAGCGTAAAAAAAGTGCACAAGTTTGCATTTTCGCGCGTAACTTACGTTCTGAATACATCCGGACATCCAAAAATTTATGTAAGCACTAAAATATTTTATTTTAGTGTTTGGCATAAGAAAAATCCTTTCGTCACGCCATTTGGATCATTTTTCGCGCTTATGCGCATTCCGTCGTAATTAACCGAACAACGTAACCGTACGGCTAAACGAACCGACACCCGAGATATTTTTTAACACATTTTAACTTCCCTATACTTTAACTTCATTTTAGAGCTTTGAAATGGGGTTAACGGGGCTTAAACGTGTCAAAAAAACGCATCGAAAACCAAGTTTTGAGGTTGCAGGGACTGAAACTGTAAATCTGCCAAACTAGGTCCATAAACAGGGGCCAGATGCAGCAAAACGTTTTTTTCAGCTTTTAACAGCCCTTAACACTCTCCAAAGGCCAAGTGCCAAGTGTCAAACTCTTATGGTGGATGGCAAATGAGTTACCACAACTTTCCAACAAGTGTACGGCTTAGATCGTGCCCCCTTTTCCAAGAAATGATCCTAACGGTGAACCGAAAACTATAAATACCCACCTCCACCCTTCACTTTTCCTCACAAGAATCTGATCTTATGTGCTCTAAGTTGAAACCTTTGTTTCATACCTGAGCTATTTTGATCTAGATTAGCATTCGGGGACCCTTTGTAAGTGTTCCTTCGTTCTTTTATTGCTTTTCGAGTCCGAAAGTCAAACTTTGTTTGACTTTCTGCATTGACCAGTTTATGGTCAATGCGAAGTTCGTTTGAACTTCGCAACGTGAGCGTAATCACGATGGTTATAGTCCCTTGTGACTATGCCTAATGATTACCACGTTGTCTAGGGTCGTAAGGGTAAGCGATCTAATAAATCGCTTATACCTTTGAACCCGACCCATTTGGTCGATCATTAGGATCCGACCAAACACATTAGGTGACCATAGTATATAGGGAATAACCTTCCGAGGTTATACCTTATGGTCGCTTCGTTTAAGTAGTTGTATGATAGGTAGTTTATATGCCTTAGGTAAATTACCAAAATACCCCTTTGATGCCAAAATTCATTTTAAACATATGTAATATAACTTTTGACATCTAAACCGATTTGACAACCATATTAGACATGTTAAGGCATATATTACTTGTCATAGGACTAGTTAAGCGGTCCGAATGCGTTTCACGCGAACGACGCGTTAAAGTAGCATAAGCTACCTAAACGGGTCGTAATGGGTCACAAACACTTAGGTTAAGTTTAATTTTAGTATGTGGGCTTTGTTAAACCATATTACACGAGTCTTCATACTCGTTTGGTTTACGAACCCTCATTCTATCCGATCCTCCAATATTAGGTCCGGTTTATTGACATAGTTACCTATATTAGGTGCCGTTTGATTCCGTGATCTCTAGCAATGCTTGGTGGTTATCTTAGGACTTCTGAGCAATCTCAAGTGAGTACATAGACCCCTCTTTTACTGTTTTCCAAATGTTTTGGGTTGAAACACATGTGCCTACTTGTTACTTTCATGCTTTCCTGTTTTTACATCATATACTTGCTATGCTCATTAGTATATTTATAGTACATGATTTCATTGTGTTCATGCTATGTATGCCCATTGTGTGCGTACTTAGTACATTGTTTTACATTACATTTCATGCTATGTATGCCCATTGTGTGCGTACTTAGTACATTGTTTTACATTACATTTCATGCTATGTATGCCCATTGTGTGCGTACTTAGTACATTGTTTTACATTACATTACATTTCATGCTATGTATGTCCATTGTGTGCATACTTAGTACAGTTGTTTTCATCACATGCTTACATTTTGTTATGACATTTGGGTTGTTTACAATGGAACAATACATTCATTAACATTAGCTACGCCGTTCGTTAGTAGGTAGCGGTACCATAGGAATTGACAACTCCCGTTCCTGAAATCCTGGGTTTGTTTGGATTGGAAGGAATGACCGAATTCGATATACATAATTTAGATAAACCTTTAATTTGTTTAAGGGTTTATCGCCACAGTCTCAAGGCTTGGATGTATGCATTTTCACAATACCGCATAAATGTTTGTATCAGTATAGCATGCATTTGTTCCACAAAACATAACTTTGATTTAAACTATGTTTTACATCAATACCTTGTTTTTGTGCATTTTACATATGGTTTAGTTGATATATTTCACTTACCATACATGATATTTTTGGGTAAACATTACATGATCTACATTAACATAAACATTTTGACATTGATATACACATTTAGTGGTTTACATTGGACATAGACATTTCAATATGGTTTACACATTAACACATGACAATTCATTTATACATGAACAACTTACATTGATGGTTGGTTTGGGTAAATGATTCGAGTAACGAGGCGAGTGTAATATAATACAAGCATGGTGGATACGCCGCTGGTACTTCCTATATATAAGTGTTTGTATAACATTACATGTCGTAGCGTTACTTAAATCATTTCAATATTTGACATATTACATTTTACATAAACAACTTATTTTCACAAGACATTGATTTACAAAACAACTTATCTTATACAAACTCATTTTTACTTGGTTATTCATTTAACCTTACATTATTCTCTTATTTATACATATCATTGCTTTTAATAGTTTACAAAACAAAACAACTTACAAGGTTCATGACTGACTGTTATTAAACAATTTTTCCTAAACTTATAAGTCATGAATCCTATTTTCACAAAATCTATGTATCTCACAGGCATTTTTATGCTGACGTACCTATTTTCACATGTGTTTTCAGGAGCTTTTCCGTAAGATGATGATCGTGACACTAGGGCGGACCTGTGCCTTAGAGACATAAAACGGAGATAGACTTAGTTTAATTATGTTATGAACTCTTTATTTCCTGTTTAAGACAATGTAACTATTATGTTTATAAATAAAACACAACTTTGAATGCCATGGTTATGAAACAATTAATTCTGTTACAACACTCCCCGACGTTTCCGCCGCGGTTGCATGTTATACGCGGTCGGGGTGTGACAAACATGCTCCGTTCTTGTGTCATCGACTTTGGTGGTAGTTGGGATGTGCATTTACCATTGATCGAGTTCTCGTATAACAATATCTACCACTCCAGTATTCAAATGGCTCCTTTCGAGGCATTGTATGGTCGTAAATGTCGATCTCCTTTATGTAACAACCCGATTTTGGAAGTTAAAGTACAAGTCAAACCGATAGAATCGGGACTCATTCAGGCCTTCTACTCGCTTCTGGTGAAGTGCCGGCCTGAGATCTGATTCTTACCAATGAGACAACCGATTCTGGATTAAACATGAACGACCGTCACGAACAGTCAACTAATCAGGCTGAGTGATTCCCGCTTCGATCGGGTGACTCGGACTTGACGGAGTTCTCGTTGTTTAACGCGTGTCATACCGTCTCGATCGAACCGCAAACTTTTCAAAACTTAGCAAATATTTCAAGTTTCAAAACGACCAGGTTGTTCAACGGATTTCCGTCCGATCGGATTGCCATCCGATCGAACGATAATCCGATCGGATGACATATGGTCTCCAACACTTTTTTATCCTCTGAGAAATGTCTCGCTGGACGGATCGCCTTCCGATCGAACGACCGTTCGACCGGGCAACCTGAAAGGTAGAGATACTTCTCTGATTTTAAAATGCTACAACGAAAACTTCAAAGCCATCATACACAAACACATCCATCCCAAACGAAGGACAATCCGACCGAATGGCCATCCGATCGGATGACCATCCGAACAGATTGTCATCTGATCGAATGACCATCCGCTCGGATTGTCATCTGAGCGGATGACCATTCGTCACTTCAGCTCACTTGCATTGTTTTACGTGCCACTCACCGTTTATGCTATCGTTCTGTAATCATGCTAACTCTCCAGCGCTCCCTTCAATCCAAGAGAGTGTTTACTTACTAAACACTATTTGTGAGTATACTCGATCCCTTTTTGCTTTAAGCACTTTTGGGTGTTACATACGTTACTTATACTAAATCACATCGATCACACAACGCGAACACTTTTTATGCGCTAACCGCCCTCGCATTTTATACGTGTTATTCGATGAGTGCTTGTATGTTATGTTTACACAGTGATTGTTGCCTGATACCTTAGCAACGATAGTACTATAGTTTGGACTCAGCACCTGTCATGGACGGGGGTTGCTAAGGGTATTTCTTCACATGTCACGGTGGTGATATGTGTTGCGCACTCTACAACTCGCAGTCACGTCTGTGCATATTTCATTGTCGATAACCTACTTGCTTCGCATTATACATGTTACATGCTGGTTATGTGTAAACTCACTTTCGCTACTATTAAACTATCAAACTTGTATGCTCACCTTTACACTATGTGTATTGACCTCTATTTTAACGTATGTGACAGGTGTTTGAGATGCTAGGATGCTTGCTATCATGGAATCAAGTAGGATGAGTCTAGAAACAAACAATTTAAATTTGAGTTGTCGGAACAGTTTTTATTTGTCTTTGAGAACTACTGGTCTGTAATAACTGTGTTGCTTATTATGTCATGGTATGGGACGTGATGCTTAAATAATTGGTAATTATAGTTGTTATGGAAACTCTTGGACAATTTGTTTCGCTCAGTGCCGCGCCCCGATGTTTCCGCCATCGGTTGGGGTGTAACAGATTGGTATCAGAGCCATAATTATAGGGAATTAGGCAAGACTCGACCTAGTCCAGGTCGATGTCTTAGAAACGACCTAGTCTGTGACAACCCGAGATTTCAAGACCTTTCCCTTATGTTTGTACATGGTATTATGTGTTTTATGTTGGAATGTTTTTGGTAGTTTAATGATTGTTTACTTAATAAAAACCTTTAATGACAAAACCCTTTCACCTTTTCACAACATTGATCGACAAAGAACTGTTCGACGAAACATGGATTTCGTCGCCATGGGGTCTTTCGCCGGCCCAGTTGTCATCAAAGCCCAGTAGGGGCCCAACCCACTCCCTTTTAGAACGTGTTTGTATATATGTCGCACAACTGATCAGTTGCGACCCTAGTCTTCCCTAAAAGCTTAGCGACGACTATTCCCTCATCTCCCATTCGAGACTCTCAAACCCTAGGCACCACCGATCTATACCACATCAAGGTTAGTGTATAAACATTGTTACTGGATGAATTGTTGATGATTATGGTTCTGTTGCTGTGATGTCGTATGGATTAGGGTTATTATCAATAGTGTAAATCTGATACTTGCATGATAAAGGTTTGATAGTTGATTCATGATTCTATGTACGAATTAGTTTGGACATGAACATGTATGTGAATGAGTTCTGATATGGTTATGATGATCTAGTGTTGTTATACGAGAATCTTTAATAACTTTTGGATTTAAAAGAGTTGTCAAGGTGTTGATGCCGCATAAGAAATTAGGATGTTAAAAAGGATGATCTTTGTATTTTCATTGTTAATGCCCTTATTGCATGATAATTGGGAACTGAATGATTGATCGATGATGTTGGGATTGAACCCTACAAAAGGAACAGATAACTAAAGCCAAAACTGGATCAGAGCAGTGGATCCAGAATAAGCAGATGTTATGTATACAACTCTCTCCCCTTGAAAGTGGTTTCAACATCTGCTGACCTCCTATCTACTGATCGTACAAACTGCTGACCTACAAACTGCTGATCAAGTAAAAGACTGATGAAAGATTAAAGATCTGCTGTTTAATCTACTGCCTTGAGTCAAGCTCTGCTGATCATGACAACTACTGCTGGGTTCACATCAGTGGAAGGATTCAACAGTAGTTTAGATGTCTTTATGTAATGAAATGTAATAACAGTAGTTAGCATAGCAGAGGTTGTATAGATCAGAGGTTAGAGTTTGTTAGGAGGTTAGATGCCACTTTCATGGTGACGTTAGCTTATATGCTTCAGTGGTTTGCTCGTGCCTATAAATAGAACAGTACCATGCACTGTTTTATTTAGCTCTTTCACTATCTTCTTCCTGCACGAACAAACACTGTGAGCTCAGGCTGAGGGGGAGTTTGTTGCATACTTGCAAATTGTAATCGTTGTTGAAATTAAATTCAATCATTCGGTTCAATGTTAAACTTGTATGTTAAAAGCAATTCTCCTGTTTGATTGTGAAAAGTTTGCTTCCATCTTAATTCCGCTGCACAACTCATTCATCTTTATTTTAATTCAAACGCAAACACAATCAAAACCAAACTCAGATCCTAACAAATGGTATCAGAGCTTGGACAGTCAAATTTGATTTAACAATCATTTTGACATAAATAGTTCAGCTCATAATCGTTGATACTAATAGTTTGTTCGTTTGTTGAAAAACAGAGTAAGGTTTAATCACCATCAAAGTTGATTAATCAGTACCTGTAAAACAACCAGGATGACGTCACAATCACAAGATGATAAGAATAACATTGGCTCTCTTTTTAAACCACCTATGCTTAAACGTAATGAGTACAACATCTGGGAGAGAAGGATGGGTCACATCCTTGCTCAACAGAACACTGGATGTTGGAGGTCTGTTGTTTTTGGTCCCCATGTTCCTATGGTGCCAAGTGCTGAGGATGCAAAGAAGTTCGTTCTTAAACCAACTGAAAACTATACTGAAACTGATTTTCAAAAGTTCGAACTCGATGCCAAAGCATTTAGCATCATAGCATCTGCATTACCCAATGAAATCTATGTTGGACTGTTACATTGTAACAGTGCCAAATTGCTATGGGATGCACTGAAGGAACAGTTTGGGGGGACAGAAGAAGTTATTGAAAACAATAGGGAAATTCTGAATCAGCAGTATGAAACATTCTATCACATTAAGGGTGAATCATTGACTCAACAGTTTGAACGTTTCAGTTGTCTCATCAGTGTGCTAAGACTTGTTAAAGTTGAAATTCCAAAATCAACACAAAATAGTAGGTTTCTTATATCACTACCTGATAAATGGGACACAATTGCATTTGTGACTAGAAACTCTGCTGAGTTCAAAGATCTGACCCTGACCCAACTTCATGGTAGACTCCTGACCTATGAAAGGGAGTTAAACCAAAAAAAGAAGTTGCAAGAGTCTGGCAAAGTTGTTGATGATTATTCATTTGGCAGCACAGCTCTTTTTGGTCAGGAAGAATCTGGTAGCAGTAGTAAGGATCAAGGTTATGATCACTTTATTGATATAACTGCTGGTGGAAATTTCAACAACCCTGATTCTCACTCTGCCAATTATGCTTTTACTGCAAATTGTGAAAACCAGATGTCAGATAACTTGTGCTTTGAACTCAATGATTTGCAACACTTTGATCCCACTGACTTAGAAGAAATGGACATTTTGCATCAATTGGCTTTGCTTAGTGTAAGAACAAGCAAATTCTACAAAAGAACAGGGAGAAAATTCCCAAGGTTACATGGGAATTTAAAAGTGGGGTTGGATAAGTCAAAAATCAAGTGCTATAAGTGCAATAGGCTAGGTCATTTTGCTAGGGAATGCAGGAGTCAAACAACTGGTCCAATAATAACTCATCCTAGCTCAAACCCTAGACCACAAAATCAAAGCACTGTGCACTATACTCAATTTACCCCTGCATCCCATGTTAACACTGCTCATTATGCTGCAACCCCTGTGCATGTGCATTATGTTCAAACCACTGTTCCACAAATTCAGTATGTTCAAACCCCTGTCCCTCAGGCACAAGTGCAACCTGTTGTACCTCAACAAGCTGCTCCAACAGTGGTACAACCAGATCAACAAAGCTTTTTCACCCAAGGTTTTGTTGACTGTAGCAGCATGCCTGATGAGCTTGGTGATGAAAATTTTGCACTATATGCTTTTAATGAACCTTCTAATGATGAATTTTGTTTGATGGCATTAGAGTCAATACCAGAGGGGGTAGAAACTGAAGGTGAACAGCTAAGTGCTGAAATAGTGGATGAGGTGACTGAAGCAGTAGTTACTGCAGTTGCTGGTGAACTACTGCATTATTGCATTTGCTAACATCAAAGAGGTAAATGAAAACCTTAGGGATAAAGTCTTATCTGATGAAGTCAAATTTGAAAAGTCATTAAAAGAACCTAGAAACAAATTGGCTGAAAAAGATAAAGAAACAGCAGTCTCAAAGAAGAGCAAAGCATAACCAAGACTCAACTTCAAACCATGGTAGAAAAATACCAAGTTTGCAAAAAGGAGTTGGAGTCCACCCAGATCACCTGTGAAAGATGGGTGGAATCTTATAAAGGGTATGAGGTTATGCTTGAGAAACAACTTGAAAGCAATGTCAAGTTTGGTGTAGGATATTGAAAATATGATGATCTTGTAAACACTGCTGGAAAACAAGCTGTTTCATCTGAAATTAAACCAACAAACAAGAATGGCCAAGAAGTGAAAATCACTGATAAACCTGGTAACAAAATCACACTTGAGAGACCAGTGGGATCCTCTACTTTTGAGGAAATTAAGAAATACCAATTTAAACCCACATGGTCTGATGAATGTGACATTCTTGAAAATTTTAAACCCATGGATTTCACAACCACTGATGGTGTTAAAGCTCCAAAGGCAAAAGTCATTCCTCTCAAGGACATCCCAGCAGAGGTTAAAAACTCTGTTGCAAAGGAGTGTGAAAAGAGAAAGAAGAGAGAAAAAATCAAAAACCTGTTTTGTGAATTCTGTGAAAAAAGGAATTATCTAACAAAAGATTGTTTCCATTTAAAAGCATATGACTTAAACAAAACAAGTGTCATTGTACCTGCTGAAAGCTGCATCATCTGTGGTAAACCAAACCACAAAACTCAAGAATGTGTGTATCTTAAAAACTTTGATGTAAAAAAGAATGAGTACACTGCAAAAACGTCCTTGAGTCCATCAACATCATCTGTCAAATTCACCAAAAATCAACCAATGTTTGTGCCAGTCCAAACAGCTGTTACAAAACAACTGAATCAAACATTTGCCCAAAGAGATGTTCAAGTGACTGATGCACCCCTGCCAACCAATTCATAAAAGGCAAGGGACAATCATCTTACAAAAGGATTCCACACATTTATGAGACCTATAAAAGGCCCTCTAAACCTAGAGTGAACAGGCATCCTTTTGGGTATCAACATGTGATTGGCCAAAACCCACAACAGTGGTTAGAAAGAAACAGTCCTAAGACTGTCCAAACCCCTGACCTAACCACTGTCCATCAATCTGCATCCATCCCAGACACTGTTGAGACCCCATCCAAAGCCTTATTGGATTTGGAAACCCTAATGAATTAATCCTTTTACTTCATGTGCAGGGAGCTTCTGCATGCTTAGATAGCCTTTGGTATGTAGATAGTGGAGGCTCCAGGCACATGACAGGATGTAAAGCCCTACTCAAAGATTTCAAAATCCATGGAGGGGGTGATATATCCTTTGGGAATAATAGTAAAGGGAAAGTTCTGGGGTCTGGTACAGTACAGTCTGGAAATGTAAAATTTGAAAATGTCAATCTGATAGACAATCTGAAATTCAACCTCCTGAGTGTTTCACAAATGAGTGATAGGGGGTATGGGTCATTCTTCACAAAGGAGTGTTGTAGGATTGTTGGACCAGAAATGGTTGAAAAGATTGAAGCAATAATAAAAACTGGAAAAACAAAACTTGTTGCTCAAAGAAGTGGCAATGTTTATGTTGTTGATATGTCAAAAGAGTGTCCCAAAACTGATGCCTGTCTGTTCTCAGATGCCTCTAACAAAGAGACAGAACTTTGGCACAGAAGATTGGGGCACACAAATCACAAGACAATCACTGAAATTTCAAAAAATGGCTTGGTAAGAGGCTTACCACAAAAATTGTTTTCATGTCCTGAGCATTGTGTTTCCTGTTTAAAAGGAAAACAGCATAAAAGCTCCTTTAAGTCCATTGAAGAGTCCAAAAAACCCAGTGTTTGCAAATGCTGCACATGGATTTGTTTGGCCCAGTTCAAGTCATGAGTCTCAAGAAAAAGAGATATTGTTTGGTTATTATTGATGACTTCTCTAGGTTTACATGGACTTTCTTTTTACACTCAAAAGATGAGACTGCAGGCATTTTGCAAGACTTTGTAACACAGGTTGAAAAGCAATTTGACCTTCCAGTAAAAGTCTTTAGGAGTGACAATGGCACAGAATTCAAAAATAAGAAGTTAGATGCCTTCTGTGTGAAGAAACAGATTGTAAGGCAGTACAACATCCCTAGAACACCAGAGCAAAATGGGGTAGTTGAAAGAAAGAACATAACTTTGATTGAGGCTGCCAGAACCATGCTTGCTGATTCAGGTTTGCCATTAACTTTTTGGGTAGAGGCAGTAAACACTGCTTGCTATGTCCAAAAAAGAGTTTTAATAAACCCCAGCACAAAAAGACTGCTTATGAAATTATGTATAAAATCAAACCACCGATCTCATACTTTAAAGTATTTGGCTGCCCATGCTTTATTTTGAATTTGAAAGATTCTATCTCAAAATTTGCAGCCAAAGTAGATTGTGGTTATCATCTGGGATACTCAACCACTGCCAAGGCCTACAAAGTGTTTAATACACGGACCAAAGCAGTGGAGGAGACCTTGAATGTAAAGTTCAATGAACTTTCATCAATGAAAATCCCAGCAAATCCTGCAGATTTGTTTGATCTTGATAAATTCACTTTTGAAAACACTTCTGTCAAGACTAACAGTGCAGGTCCATCAGAGGATTCATCACCAGACTATGGGTATGAGATCATCATTCCTCAACAAAAGTCTGTTTCAATGGGAAAAGCAGCAGTTGTACAAAACAACTGTCAAATCTCTACCACTGCTACCTCAACAGTTGTTGACCAAAGTAGCCCATCAACCACTACTTCCACATCATCAAACACTGCTGACAAAAGTCCCCAAACAGTGGATAAAAGTCAGCATGTGTCCACACCATTACCTCCTATTCCACCACCTTTTGAAGCCACTGCTGGATCATCAATGTCACCAGCAGTGGTTAGCTCAGATGATACACATTTGCAGCCTTCACCAACAAATGCCATCATACCATATCAAGGTGATTTTATCTTCTTGAGATCTCATCCACCTGATCAAATCATTTGCAACATCAATGAAGGGGTGCTCACAAGAAGCCAAACCCAAAACATTTGTCTTTTTGCTGGTTTTCTATCACTCCATCAGCCAGTCAAGTACCAAGAGCCACTGAAAGACAACAGCTGGGTAGAAGCCATGCAAGAGGAGCTCCAACAGTTTAAAAGACAACAAGTATATCAAAAACAAAACTGATGAAAGGGGCATTGTTGTCAAGAATAAAGCTACGCTTGTGGTTCAAGGTTACATACAGGAAGAGGGGATTGATTATGATGAAACATTCGCCCCTATAGCAAGATTGGAAGCTATAAGATTGTTCCTGGCCTTTGCTGTCAACCACAACATGAAGGTGTTTCAAATGGATATCAAAAGTGCTTTCCTCTATGGTACAATTCAAGAAGAGGTGTATGTCTGTCAACCTCCAGGTTTTGAGGATCCATTTTATCCAGATCATGTCTACAGGCTAAACAAGGCCTTGTATGGCTTGAAACAAGCACCTAGGGCCTGGAATGAAACTCTTTCCACCTTTCTACTCTCAAATGGTTTCAAAAGAGGTACCATTGATAAAACACTGTTTTTAAAATGGAGAGGAAGGGATTTAATGATTGTCCAAATTTATGTGGATGACATTATTTTTGGAAGCACATGTCATAAAATGTGTGAAGAGTTTAGGCAACTCATGACAACTGAGTTTGAAATGAGTGCAATGGGTGTGCTGCAATGCTTTCTTGGTCTCCAAGTTCAGCAAATGCAAAATGGAACTTTCATTCATCAAAGCAAATATGCTAAAGAACTTTTAAACAAATTTGATATGAATGATTGTAAACCATGCAGCACACCCATGGCAACCAATAAGCTACTCATGTCTGATGAAAAGGATGAGCTGATTGACCAAACTCTATATAGAAGCTTAATTGGGTCTCTCTTGTACCTAACTGCATCTAGGCCAGACATCATGTTTGCAACATGTGTCTGTGCAAGAAGTCAATCAGCCCCTAGAAAATCCAACCTTATTGCTGAAAAGGATATTCAGATACATAAAAAGTGCTCCCACACTTGGTATCTGGTATCCAGCTAATGGGAATATCAAGCTTTCAGGATATTCAGACAGTGACTTTGCTGGATGTAACACCACAAGGTAGTCCACATCTAGAGGGTGCCAGTTTCTAGGTGATTGCTTAGTTTCATGGCAAAGCAAAAAGCAAGCAGCTGTTTCAACATCCACTGCTAAAGCTGAATACATTGCTGCTGCAAGCTGTACAGCCCAACTCCTGTGGCTTCAAAAACAGTTGCTGGATTTTGGTATCACTGCCTTAAAGACACCACTCATGTTGGATAGCCAGGTAGCAGAAAATATCATCAAAAATCCAGTTTCCCACTCAACCACCAAACACATCGACATCAGACATCACTTTGTGAGGGATTGCTATGAAAAAGGTTTGATTTCTCTGCATCATGTTCCAACTAAAGACCAGCTGGCAGATGTGCTCACAAAAGCTTTAGATACATCTACCTTTGAAAGCTTGGTTTCTAGGATTGGCATGCTAAACATGGAATAACAAGCAAAATCTTGTTTTTCTATGAATAAAAGCATTAAAATGTTTTCAGAAAATCAAAAATCCATCCTTAAAAATAGCTAAAAATGAAATTTTCATTAAAATCCTTAAAAGTCTGCCATAACCACTGCTTGTTCAAAAGTCTGCTCTACTTCAAAGTCTGTCCACTGATGAAAGTCAACCCATGTTCTCTCATTTCCTTAGTAAACACTGTTGTTCAAAATCAGTGTTATATCCACTGTTATGCTATCCACTGATAGTGAAAATCATCCACTGCTTTCATTTGTTACCGTTGTAACCACTGCCTTTCATCAGTAATTTTCATAAAAGTATTGTCCTTCATTTCATCAGGGGTTGGGATGTAGGCCGTACATAGTGGTCAGTCCTTTTGTAACCGCTGCCAGGTCAGCATTCACTTTTTCTTTATAAAACCCCCATTCAAAACCAAAACAGGGTTTTACTGTCGAATTGAATTCTTAAAAATTCTCTTCTCAAAGCAGTTTTTCATCTCATTTCCTCAAATTTCTTCACAGCCTTCTTCGATCATCATCTCCAAAATGACAAAATCGAAGCCATCTGCAAAACCCACTTCCAAATCATCCTCAAAAGAGGCCTCTCAAAAGGCCAAATCCACTGAAATTCCGCACAAACCATCTCACAACCTTCTGGGTCTTCTCACAAAACCCGGCACCACCGATGCTTTTGATTCCATCATTGATCTCATGTCTGCGTCAAAGTACAAAACTTTGCTTATAGCAGATGCACCCATTTACTTGGCGACCCAAAGGGAGTTTTGGAAAAATGTAACCCTTGACAAACAAGGCGAGACTGTCATAGCCATTAACTCCTCTCTAAAGGGTAAAGCTATCAAAATCACACCACAATCCATCTCAGAGGTCTTTCAACTCGATGATCAGAAAGGTATAACTTCTTTTCCTAAAAACGAGTTAAAAATTGACTTTATTGAAAGAGGGTATGCAGATACAATGATGAAAATGGATACCTTACAAAAAGGTTTCTTCCCCCCTGCAACAAGATTTTTATTCAATACCCTCCTAATGTGTGTTTCAAACAAAACCACTGCTTTTAATGAAATACCATTAAAGATTCAAAACCTGGGGTATGCTATTCTTCAAAAAGAAAATTTTAATTATTCTCAGGTAATCTTTAATGATCTGGTTAAAAATGTTGAAACAAAGGCATTCTTACTGTTTCCAAGATTTCTAAGTTATTATTTTGAAAAGAAACTTGGTAAGACTGATGCTTCTGCAATAAAACAAGGTGAATCTCTTCAAATGCACAGCTTAACTGCTGAAACTTTTACAAGAATGTCAACGCCTTGCAAAACACAAGCAGAGGTGCCTGAGCAGAATTTAGCAACTACCACTGCTCCTCAGGTATCTGCTGCTGAGCCCACTGCTCAAGGTGATCAAAGTAGCAAAACAACTGCTTTGAAACCCACACCTATAATCACCAAAAAGCCAAACAAAAAGAAAACTCAAAAACCCCCCAAACCTATCAAAAAGGCAACTCTGGAGGATGAGATACCAGAGCAATTGCCAGCGACAACACAAAAGTCACAAGAAACCACTGCTGCTACTTTCTCACAGCAGTTGGTACAAATATCTCAACCCATAACCGAAACTCCTCCTGCTTCTTCTCAAAAAGAACAGGTTGTACAAATAGCGACACCACAATATGATGCTCTAGAATCACTTGCTTCCATCATCCACAGTCCAATGCCCGGGGCAAATTCTCTTTCAACACCCAACTTCACATCCACAATTCCCCCACCAACTAAATTATTGTTGGATGCTATTGATCTGAACCAGGCACTAACCAGTCCTTCTCAATCACCCATCAATGAGAATATACTTCAACAAATGACTGGGTCTGATGTATCAATCATAGCTAACCCACCAACAAGACCTGAGGAGGTTACACCCCTTGAGTTACAAGTAACTCTTGGTGGTAGTCCAAGTGAAGCAGTCACTACAAATGTTGAACCCACTGGTTTACATTTGGACAGTGGTTACATCAATAAGACTTCCTTGGAGGCAATTCCTTCCATAGCACCTCTGACATCCACCAGTGAATTTGTTTTGACCACTGGAAACATCAAAAGGTTGTCAAGTGTTGAAGGAAGAATACCCCAGTACCAAGAAAAAAGGGGCATCAGTGGTTAGTGTTTGCAGTACACTCCCTACCTCAACCACTGATAAAGCCACTGATAGTGGGAAATCAGATGATCCCATTAAATTGGGTGATGGTTTAAAGTACCTTGAATTGACGAAACATGTTAAAAAGCTGGATACTTCGGTTGCAGAAATCAAAGAAAGGCTGCAACAGTTGTTGAAAGTACAAAAGGTGCAATCCACTGCTGTTCCACCTCAAGCACCTGCTCCACCACAAGCACCTGCTACAAATGAGCTCTGGAATCTATTTCAACCTTTTCTCCAACAACAAAAACAAATGGCTGATCAGCAACATGCAATACATGTACAAGAGCTGAGAAACACAATGGAGTCTAGGTTCAAGAACACACAAGCAGACATCAAGGCTCTTAAGGCCCACATATTGCAAACCACTAGCACTGCTCCACCAACTGTTCTCTTCATTGATCAATTACCCCCAGATAATGCCAAAAAGGGGGAGAAAATTCAGGAGTGGAAGAAGAAGGGAATAAATGATCGTCTTTACATTGAACCTGAAAAGGATGCCATGACTAGAAATATTCCCTTGCCAGATGGTAGCAAAAAGGTTGATGTTACCCAAAATGCACTTGATGAAGGAGTAGCAAGTGTAAAAAGGGATAGAGAGGCAAAGGATATGTCAAAGTGGAATGAGGAGAAAAGAGCTTACATGGAGCTGAATGCGCAAGGTTGTTCTGGGCTAAAGGATATTCAAAATCCTGTGCTAAAAAGAAATCCCACTAGAAAAGTGAGGAAACCCAAGTCCACACCATCCAGACTCACAAAGCATACTCCAAAACCACCATCCAAAAGCCCCCAACATCAAATCTCCACCCAAACAGTTGTTGTAACTCCTGTTGTATCAACATCTGCTATCACTTCAACACACACCACCTCAACACACACCACAACCACTGCCTTACCACCACCATCATCACCACCAAAAACAACATCACCACCATCGCCTCCTGCCAAAAAGTAGAAGACAGCAGATGTTACAACATCTGTTGTAATGACAACAGTGGTTGAAACACCAGTTGTTTCAACAGCTGTTAGTCAATCACAAATCACTGCCACTCAAACCACCACCACTGATCCACCCAAAACATCATCTGCCTCTCCTACAATAAAAAGGAGAAGGATTTTCATACCAGATGATGATTTTCCATCACCACCACCAACATCTTCATAATATTTATCACTTGTTACAATACCAAAGCCTGTTCCTCTCTCATCAGCTCAAATTCAAAAACCATTAGCTCCTGCAGGTGTTCAATTTCCTCTTGAACTCATAGCAGTCAGAGAAGAAATAAAATCTTTCTACTATGAGGATGATCCTGCTAAAAGGAGTTTGCCATCTGTTGAAGGATATCCAAGGCCAAACAATATTGAAGAATATTTGAAAGTCAAAGCTAAACAAGCAGAGGATATCTCAAAAAGAAATTCACAAGGGAAATCTAATAGAGAAATTCAGCAGAACTATCAATACTTGCTCACACAAGTCAGATCTTTGGAACAATTTGCAAAGAATGTGTGCCAACAAGTATCAGAAAAGGCAGATGAATCCCTGAGAAAAGATTATGTTGAAAACATCATGGCCCACAAGAAATACAAAGGAGAAAAACACATGTATAAAGACTGGACCATTCCTGAGCTGGAAAGGGAAGCAGCCATGATTCAAAACATGATCAAGAATAAAGTGAAACATACTCCTCCAGATTGGGCAACGTTCAAAAAGAATGTACCTGATAAAAAGGTAGAGCTGAGGAGAATGAAAGAGGAATTAGCTGCTGCGGATTATGGGTCTTTGAATCAAGTGTTGAGATGGAAAGAAGATAGAGTCAGGGCTACCTAAAAAAGTTTGGAGAAATTAAGAAAGATAGATCCTACTGGTCCATAAAAGCCTGACTATACTGAAGCAGAGGTTTCAAAAAGACCATCAAAGCTGCAAATCAGGAGATCCACTGCTCCAGCTGCTGCAACCATCTTTGAAAGAAGGCCACAAAAACAGTTGGGTGCTGAAACAATCCAAGAGCTAATAGAAGGTGATGACCTTGTAAAGGAAGGCATAAAGAAAATGATTGTAGAAACTCTTGGTTTGGATCAACCTACAAGTACTGCTCAGACAGTCATCAATAGGCCAGCATCTCCAAACACCTCATCTAATAAAAATCTCCCAAGAAACCCACCAGGCTCAAAAGTACTAAATTGGAAAACTGATAAATAGACCCATGTACTGACAGTGATCAAGTCTAGTGGAGAAGTGAAGAAACTAACAAGGGAACAAGCACTTGGCCTAAGTCTTGAAGATTTGCAGGATCTCCTTGATCTTCCACTTAGCAGGGATGATGATAACACAGATGCCTTAGCCTTTGAGTTACAACTTAAAGGGCAAATAAGGGAACTGTTGATGAGGCAATAAAGATCTACCAATAATGAAGAGTTTTGGCATTATCTGTTCCAGGGGGAGATTGTTGGGATTGAACCCTACCAAAGGAACAGATAATTAAAGCCAAAACTGGATCAGAGCAGTGGATCCAGAATAAGCAGATGTTATGTATACAAGTCTCTCCCCTTGAAAGTGGTTTCAACATCTGCTGACCTCCTATCTACTGATCGTACAAACTGCTGACCTACAAACTGCTGATCAAGTAAAAGACTGATGAAAGATTAAAGCTCTGCAGTTCAATCTACTGCCTTGAGTCAAGCTCTGCTGATCATGACAAGTACTGCTGGGTTCACATCAGTGGAAGGATGCAGTAGTAGTTTAGATGTCTTTATGTAATGAAATGTAATAACAGTAGTTAGCATAGCAGAGGTTGTATAGATCAGAAGTTAGAGTTTGTTAGGAGGTTAGATGTCACTTTCATGGTGACGTCAGCTTAGATGCTTCAATGGTTTGCTCGTGCATATAAATAGAACAATACCATGCACTGTTCTATTTAGCTCTTTCACTATCTTCTTCCTGCACGAACAAACACTGTGAGCTCAGGCTGAGGGGGAGTTTGTTGCATACTTGCAAATTGTAATCGTTGTTGAAATTAAATTCAATCATTCGGTTGAATGTTAAACTTGTATGTTAAAAGCAATTCTCCTGTTTGATTGTGAAAAGTTTGCTTCCATCTTAATTTCGCTGCACAGCTCATTCATCTTCATTTTAATTCAAACGTAAACACAATCAAAACCAAACTCAGATCCTAACAGATGATCAGAATGTAACTGTCAATGATGATTAGAGTTATAGAGCATGTAGAATTGTAATCATTGGATCTGTAACTGTTGCTCGACGAAACATGTAGCCTTTTTCGTCACACCTCTTGTCGACAAAACATAGAGTCTTTCGCCAATAAGCATGCCGACGAAAGATGACCTTTCGTCACAAGGGTCTTTCATCGGGTAAGTATGTGAACTGAACAGTAGGTGGATGTGATGTTGATTATGATAAATACTTGTGTGTATACGATCTTTGTGATATGCCAATGAGAATGAGAAACATAGTTCGGCTAGTTGGTATAGAAACCTCACCTGTTTTGTTACTATGTGACATTCACCTGAAATAAGAACTTGCGTTAGAAAACGGTAATTACTACCTGATGTACTGTGATCTTGTGAAAGACATAAACTGTGTGAAAGTAATGACTTATTTAATTGTGAAACTGGTTTCATTGGTAACCACGGTAGGGTTGGTTGATTAACTTGGAAACGGGTAACTAAACAAACCGAGCAAACCAAGGTGAGTTCACTGCTCTTTCTCCAAGCATGCGTCCCGGGGAGGGACATCTGGTAATCGTTCCGGGGAGGAACGTCGGGTTATTGGGATGTTGGTTATTACACTCATTTCTATCATTAAGTCCCCTTACATATACCGATTGGTTGCCGGGGAGGCAACGGGGTTATTAGTTGGTAGCGCTATTAGGTTTGGCACCCTCACACCGGTAATCGAGTTAATAACAACATCAAATCATTGAATTATACTTGGTAACTAAAACGTGTTAACAAACTTTGAATGCACCAGCGTCGTCTGACACACTTGTCTGCATGCTTGCAGGTCGTTAGATTCTTGGTTATGGATTTGCTATCTAGGAGTGCTGGAGTGGTCATGGGTCACAACTCTTGGATATTTATTCTTAATTTAGTACATTGTTTTGAAACATTTGAACAATGAATAATCTTATGCTTCCGCTGAATGTTTAATTTGGTTTTAACTTATGACTTGGATTTATATTATGAAATGAATCGAAAGTATTATTTAAATATTTATTATTGGTTCAATGTGATTGGTGGCTTGGGTCCTGGTACGTCACACGTCCCGCGGTGTCCCTGCATGTGGTATTTTGGGGGTGTGACAGTTTGGTATCAGAGCCACTGGTTATAGTGAACTAGGTTTTAAAACGTTTTTATAAAACCAGACTATAACCGAACAACTTCGAGAACCGACCATGACACTCAGCTCCAGATTGCAAGGTTCGTCTTCTGTTTACTTTATGCATTACTTGCTTAGTAGTTACACACACACGACTTGCATGAAACAACATATTTGATACCTTGATGTGATTACCTGTGCTGCATGTCATAGTGGAGCTAGATAGTGTGGCACTACCCTTCGACTCTTGTGATTATTGATCCTGTAATGCCTTTAGTTTTACTATTTGAATGTGGGGGAAACTTTTAGCGCAAGTTAAGAGGCACTGAGATAAGCATGCAAATTGCCTTATTATTATGGGTGCACACTTAATAATAACGTGAGGTGCATGTCAGTCCCAGTGAGGCTTAACGAGTGTGAGAAGGGCGCTGCCCTATTGTTTGGTGTAAACTTTGTAGTTTGTAGATGTCAACGTGAGATTTGACTCCCACCTTATCTCAATTCTTAAACTTATTCCCTCTTCTTATATAGAATCATGAGTGGACAAGGCCATGGACGAGGACACATTGCGATGACTCAGGCTGAGTTGACAAGCCTGATTAACACCCGTGTGGCTGAGGCATTGGCAGCCTATCAAGCTGTTATGATATGTGCCAAATCTTCTTTATTCTTGTGTCGCGTACACAACTCTTACCCTTGTGTTGTATTTTCCTTTCGTCCATTAGGTCAGCAAGCAAATCAGAATCAAAACCATCCGCCTGCTTGCACATTCAAGACATTCATGGATTGTAAGCCACGGACGTTCAGTGGGACTGAAGGGGCTGTGGGGTTACTGCGTTGGTTTGAGAAGGCTGAGTTGGTGTTCGCTATGTGTAACTGTCCCGATGGGGACCGTGTGAAGTATGCTACAGGCACTTTGGAGGATGGTGCCTTAACTTGGTGGAATGCCCAGGTATAGATGTTGGGCATCGAGATGGCTAACGCCACTACTTGGGATGATTTCAAGGAGTTAATGCGGGAGGAGTACTATCCTCGTGATGAGATTCAGAAGCTCGAGAACGAGTACTACGATTTGAAGATGGAAAGGTCTGAGATCGAGGCTTACACGAAACGATCTCATGAACTAGCAATTTTGTGCCCTAACCTGTCTCGACCTCCACCTCGAAGAATTGAGTTGTACATCAAAGTCCCGGCACCAGCAGTAAAGAGTTTGGTCACTGCTGCAAACCTTAACAATCTGCCTCAGATTATCCGTTTGGCACACAAGATTACTGACCAAGAGGTCGAGCGTGGATCGCTACCGCCTCGTGTTTCTGCTACTACCTCTACTGCTACAACTACCACACCTGCTAGTGATAACAAGCGTAAATGGAATGATACTGAAAAAGCAACCAGTGCCAGTCAATCTCAGAAAAGGCCTGACAATAGCAACAATCATAGTTTCAGTCAGTCGTCCTTAGTTAACCAAGGCCAGGGCAGCAATCAGAGTCCAGGCACCTACGTTGGTAAGAAGCCAAAGTGCAATAAGTGTGGTTATCATCATTATGGACCGTGTGTCCAGGCATGCTATAGGTGCAAAAAGGTGGGCCATGAGGCCAAAGACTGTAGAGCCCCGCACCCAAAGCAGCAACATCAGCAGAATCAGTAACAACAAAGGCAGCAGCCCCATCAGAACCAAGGCTATAGGAAGGGGTGCTTCCAGTGTGGGGATGAGGGCCACATCAAGCGGGATTGCCCTCAGCTGAATCAAAATGTCAACGACAACAACAACCATCAGAACAACAATAACAATGCTGGGAACAACAATAATGACAACAATGGGGTAATGGTGCTCGTGGAAGAGTGTTTACGATTAGTGCTGGTGATGCTAGGAATGACAGCAATGCCGTGACTGGTACGTTTTCTGTGAACAATCTCTTTGCCTCTGTGTTATTTGATTCCGATGCCGATTGGATTTATGTGTCCCTAGATTTCAGTCAACGATTAGGGTTAGCTCCAACACCTCTAGAAGCTAAGCACGTAGTAGAATTAGCCGATGGTAAGACAATTGAAGCCTCTCACATTCTTAAGGGATGTGAACTAGATCTTGTGGGTCAGGTGTTTTATATTGACCTCCATCATGTTACCCTCGGTAGTTTTGATGTAGTGGTTGGTATGGATTGGTTGTCTAAGCACCAAGCTGAAATTCTCTGTAAAGAGAAGATCGTACGTATCCTTCTCCCCAGTGGGGAATTTCTATCAGTTCAGGGGCATCGCAGTGGTGCGATGGTTGGTATCATCTCAGCTATGCAAGCGCAGAAATGTCTACGAAAGGGGTATCCTGCTATTCTAGCACTTGTTACGGATACTCCGACTGAAGAAAGAAAGATCGAGGATCTGCCAGTTGTCCGTGAATTTCCTGATGTGTTTCCTGAGGAACTACCTGGTTTACCTCCTCACCGCCAAGTGGAATTTGAGATTGATCTTACACAAGGAGCAACACAGATTGCTCGTGCTCCTTATCGTCTTGCACCTGGAGAGTTGCAAGAGTTATCTAATCAACTACAAGAGTTGTTGGATAGAGGCTTTATCCGACCCAGCTCTTCGCCTTGGGGAGCCCCAGTTCTGTTCGTAAAGAAGAAAGACGGGTCCTTTCGCATGTGCATAGACTATCGAGAACTCAACAAGGTGACAGTTAAGAATCGTTATCCTCTACCACGTATCGACGACTTATTTGACCAATTACAAGGCTCAAGTTTCTACTCAAAGATCGATTTAATATCGGGTTATCATCATATGAGAGTTCGAGAGGAGGATGTTCCAAAAACAACTTTTAGAACACGATAGGGACATTATGAGTTTTTGGTTATGCCATTCGGATTGACAAACGCACCAGCAGTCTTCATGGACCTTATGAATCGCGTGTGCAAACCGTATCTTGACGACTTCGTTATTGTGTTTATTGATGACATCTTGATCTACTCTAAGAGCAAGGAGGACCATGAGCGGCACTTACGTCTGATCTTGGAGCTCCTGAGGAAGGAGCAACTCTACGCAAAATTTTCTAAGTGTGACTTCTGGATTAGAGAGGTACATTTCCTTGGTCACATCGTGAATGAATCGAGGATACACGTGGATCCTGCTAAGATTGATGATATCAGAAATTAGGCGGCCCCGAAGACTCCTTCGGAGGTACGATAATTTCTTGGTCTCGCTGGGTACTATCGCAGATTTATTAAAGACTTCTCAAAGATTGCTCAACCTCTTACCTCGTTAACACAAAAGGTCATTGTACACTCATGGGTAACGAAGCAGGAGGATGCTTTCCAGCTTTTGAAACAGAAACTCTACAGTGCACCGATCTTATCTTTACCTGAAGGCACAGAAGATTTCATGGTATACTGTGATGCTTCTATTCAGGGTCTCAGTTGTGTGTTGATGCAACGCGAGAAGGTGACAGCTTACGCCTCTCGACAGTTGAAGGTCCACGAGAGGAATTATACGACTCATGACTTGGAGTTGGGAGCCGTAGTATTTGCACTCAAAATCTGGAGGCATTACCTGTACGGTACTAAATGCACTATTTATACCGACCACAGGAGCCTTCAGCATATTTTCGATCAGAAGGATTTGAATATGTGACAGCGTCGCTGGGTAGAACTTTTAAACGATTTTGATTGTTCAATCAAGTATCATCCAGGAAAGGCTAACGTTGTAGCTAAAGTCCTGATTCGAAAGGAATCGAAAGCCAAACGTGTCCGCGCCTTGCAGCTCACCATTCATTCTAACCTATCTGACCAGATCCGTTCGGCTCAGACCGAAGCATTGAAGGAAGAAAACTATGAAGCTGAATATTTGCGGGGCATGGATAAATGACTCATAGAGAGATTTGATGGTATTCTCTACTTCATAGAACGGATATGGGTTCCTTTGTTTGGAAATCTTAGAGAGCTTGTGATGGACGAAGCGCACAAGTCTCGGTACTCTGTTCACTCAGGTTCGGATAAGATGTATCAGGATCTCAAAGTTTTGTACTGGTGGCCGAAGATGAAAGTTAGCATCGCGACGTATGTGAGTAAGTGCTTGACTTGTGCGAAAGTCAAGGTAGAATATCAGAAACCCTCAGGCATGCTGCAACAACCAGAAATACCCATGTGGAAATGGGAGCAAATTGCTATGGATTTCGTCACTGGTCTGCCAAGAACTCAAAGCGAAAACGATACCATCTGGGTGATCGTTGATCGTCTCACGAAGTCAGCGCATTTTCTAGCGATCAAGGAAACTGATAAGTTCTCTCAACTTGCTGCTGTTTATCTGAAGGAAGTGGTGTCTAGGCACGGGGTGCCAACCTCTATTATTGCTGATCGTGATCCGCGTTTTATATCTGATTTATGGCAGTCGATGCATAAATCGTTCTGCTCACGCCTCGACATGAGTACTGCTTATCACCCACAGACGGATGGTCAAAGTGATCGAACCATCCAGACACTTAAAGACATGCTACGAGCATGTGTGATTGATTTTGGTAAGGGTTGGGAGAAACATTTGCCGCTGATCGAGTTCTCCTACAACAACAGTTATCACAGTAGCATCCAGGCAGCTCCCTTTGAAGCGTTGTACGACCGAAAATGCCGTTCTCCTCTTTGTTGGGCTGAGGTGGGTGACAGCCAGGTCACAGGTCCAGAACTTGTTCTTGAAACTTCGGAAAAGATTGTCCAGATCAGAAACCGTATGGCGGCGGCGCGCAACCGTCAGAAAAGTTACCCTGACAAGCGCAGGAAACCCTTGGGGTTCGTTGTAGGCGATCGCGTTATGCTGAAAGTCTCACCCTGGAAGGGTGTGGTGCGCTTTGAGAAGCGCGGCAAGCTTAATCCACGATATGTAGGGCCATTCAAAATTCTGGAGCGTATTGGTAAAGTGGCCTACAAACTCGAGTTACCTGCGGAGTTGGGTAACGTTCATGATGTCTTTCACGTTTCACAACTAAAGAAGTGTTTCTCTGATGAAACACTGGTGGTGCCACTGCAAGAGCTGAGAATTGATGACAAATTGCAGTTTGTCGAAGAACCAATCGAGATTATGGACCGGGAGGTCATGGTTCGTAAGCATAGTCAGATTCTAATCATGAGAGTTTGTTGGAACTCAAGACGTGGACCGGAGTTCACGTGGGAGCGCGAGGATCAAATGAAGCTTAAGTACCCTCACTTATTCCCAACTGACAAATCTAAATCTGATGCAACTAGTGAATTTCGGGATGAAATTCCCATTCAAGTTGGGTGTTGGTGCAGTTTTCTGTCGACTTCATCTTCGTTCGAGTATTAGATTAGAACTGATAGATCAGGGCTTGTAATATGAAAAAATATTAGATTTTAGGGTGTTTAAGTTGGGATTTCGCTTGAACATGCAAGTTCGCTTGAAAGTGACAAACATCATTTCAAGCGAAATCAACATAAGTCATTTCGCTTGAAATGACAAGTGTCACTCTCAAGCGAAACCCTAAGCCTATATATAGCCTTGAAGCGAGTTCAGTTGTAGAAGTTCTTGTTTCCGACGCCGAGGTGCTGTCGAGGTGTCTCCGAGTCTGTAAACGAGTTTTGAGCAATACAAGAGACAGTTAATAGTGATTCTAGTGTGATACAAGCTAAACAAAGACAGAATAAATGAATTCTGCCTCTGATTCTGTCTGAGCACTCTTCTGATCAACTCGTTAGGTCGTCACACGATCCTACATGTGGTATCAGAGCTCAGGAGGAAGAGTTCTTACCGTTTAGCTCATTTTCGCTGGAAATTTCTGACTTCTACACCTTCTTTTCAAAATTAATCAAGTTTTCACGGTTAAAATGGACTGATTTTCACATATAGTGTGCGAAACATTGAATTAACAAATCCTTGAAAGAATCAGACCTAAAATCGGATTAAAACTTGATCAATTTTGCAAAAATCAGATCGAATTGATGATGTCAACACATTTCAAGCGAACTCAGCAGTTTGATTTCGCTTGAATACGAGGTTTCGCTTGAGTTTTTTACCTCATTTCGCTTGAAATTGAGGTTTCGCTTGAAAAGTTGTTGACATTTCAAGCGAAACACCTTACTTCGCTTGAAAAGGTGCTAGTTCGCTTGAATCATCAAACGAAATCTGTCATTTCGCTTCAACATACTATCTCGCTTGAAATCTTTGATCTCGCTTGAATTGTATGTGCAGGTCATTTCGCTTGAAGACATAATTTCGCTTGAAAGTATGTTTGTGTGAAATTTGTCGGGACTGTTTGAGAAATGGCAATGATGTTTGATGAAAAAGAAAATGATCATATTGAACGATTAAATGATGGATATGGTTGGTATAGTAGTTATGAACAAGATGATAAAAGGATTTGGATTATGCGACTTGAAAATTTTCTGTGTAAAAAGAATGAGACATTGGAGGAGTTGGAAAGCAGATTTAACTATTTACTGGACAAGTTGAAAATATATGAGATAAAGTTGACAGATGCTGAAAAAGTATCAAAGCTTGCAAATGCATTACCTGCAGAATGGGATGATATTTTGAAAAATCTAAAATTGAATTGTAGTTTCTCTGGGTTCTCAAAATTACGTCCACCAGAGCTCTTCAAAAAGCTCAAAACACACAGTTATGAAAATGATAATAAGAAAATAGAATTAATGGACAAAATAAAAAGAAACTTAGAGAACATAAGTTTGAATGTAATTGTTGAAATAGATAAAAGAATATGTGTGTGTCTTGCAGCAAAAAATGTCATGAACTATGACATTAAGATGGGTTGTTATATTGATAAGAATGCGAATCCTCTTGATTTCGTTAAAATTTTTTGTGCAGGAACATTCTGGAAAGAGACAGAGAAAATTTCAAAGAATGAAGAATCTGAGAAGTTTGAATCTTCGATTTCTGAATCAGTATGCTCTAAATGTGAAAAATTTGAAGCTGGTAATGTCAAACTCTTGAAGGATGCGGAAAGTTTGACATTGGAAGTCAAAAAGATGAAGGATGAGAAGAAATCTGATGATAAACAGATTCTTGTTTTGCAAGAGAATTGTGAGAAACTGAAATCTGAAAATGTTAAACTGTTAAGTGATTTGAACAGTTTGACATTAGAAGACAAAAGTTTGAAAGAAAAAGTTTTTGAAAATGAAAAATTAAAGATTGAAAAAGATTTTCAAAGTCAAATGAAGATTTTAGAAGATGAAAAATCTGTTATTTTTAAAAATAATCTTGAAAAACAGATTGAAATAAATACTCATCTTCAGAAAATCATTCGGCTTGAAAATGAAGCTGAAATTGCTCGGAATAAAATTGACGAGCTTGAAAAGAAATTGAAAGGTTTTGAGAAACCAGATTATCCATGTCCAAAACCGATCAATTCAATTCCAATAAGTGACAATGTCACAAACTTTGACAAAGTTAAAGTTGAAGATTGTGATGAGAAAACTGATGATGAAATTGAAAAAAGAAAAATATTTTTGAAATTAAATGAAATGTTTAAAGAAATTGTTTTACATTCTACTGAAAAAGGTGAATGCTCAATGCAAAAACCTGTAAAGAAGAATGTGGAACAAAAACAAAAAGATAAAAAATCGAAAAATCTTCAAAAAGAAAATAAAAGCTCATCAGTTCAATCATCCAATCGTGATAAAAAATCACAAAAATTAGAAAATCAAAACTAAAAAATTGTTGGTAATAAGTGGTGCAGGTTTGACCACAGTGCTCAAAAGCCAAATCCAGCATACAAGAGGAAAGATGGATATCACCAAGCCAAACAGTGCTATGATCTGAATGTTTGGGCAAAAGGTGGTGATTGGTACGATAACAGAGTGTGTTACACTTGTGGTGTGAAAGGACACATTGCTGTTAACTGCCAAAGTTGGAGGTGACGAGAAGATGCTTTGAATGCAATATCAAAGGTCACATTGCCAGGGATTGCCCAATGAGATCAAAGGAAAGATCGAGGGCTGAATCTCAGAAAAAGATAAAGAAACCAGTCAATGTCAAGCCCAAAGAACAGAAAGTTCAAGAATCTAAAGTTCAAGAACAGAAAGTTCTCGAAAAGAGAGTTAAACTTTCACAAGGGCAGAAAGACAGACTGAGGAAGAAGAGGAAGAAAGCGAGAGAGTATCTCGAAAAGATTTTGTCCTCGGATACAACTGGTAAAACAGATAAAAGTTCTGATAAATCGTTTTGCTCGCCAAAGAATGACAAATCAAGCAAAATGAATTCATCAGATACAAATCTGAGGACAGAGAAGAGAGTAAAGAAAGAGAAAGTTGTTGGTGATGAATTTGTTTATGTGGAAACAAAGGAGCCACGTGTTGGTAATGAATCTGACTCGTTAAAGTCAGACAAGCCAAGTTCAGGGGATGAATCTGGTGTGGTAAAGCCAGAAGAGCCGTGTGTTGAGGTAAAAATTAAGAATTATGGTCTAACAATGGATGATGAAAATTTTCCACCATTGTTGAACAAGAATTCTAAAGCACCCAAGGACCATCAGGCTTGGCTGAATCTGTTTAAATGAAAAACCTGACTTGCCGGAGCTTCCAGGTTGGTAAGAGTGGAGCAGGAATCGGCACATTTCTTGAGAAATTAACGAAAGTGATATTTCGACTTAAAAGTGGTAAATCAGGGACATTAAGTTGTACTTGATTTTCTACAAATGATGTTTGTAGTTAATGTTAGTTTTTACAAGTGGTTGAAGAGAACAAGGTGATGAATGATCCCCATGTTTGAGAAATGACTCACAAAACTAATTTTCCGGAAAAACCATTTTGATTAAAACAAACTTAAGTGTTTTGAAATCACTATGGGAAAATGTTTTGTTGTCAGGGGGAGTTCTGATTGTTTAAGCCAAGTGAATGGAGAATTGAAGTGATTCTCATCATGTTGTCACATTTCTTGTACAGTTCATTTTCAAATTTTCCCAGAAAATCAAAATTGAAATATATTTTGATTTTAGGGGGAGTAAAAAAAATTAGAAAATTTGAAAATGTCAAAAACATTGAAAAATGTAAAAATGAGTTTTGTTGTAAAAAGAGGAAATGATAGTAGATCAGTGAGACTGTCACAGCATGCTAAAGAAATGGAGAGATAAAATGTGATAAACGATCTTACTAAGGATGTGACGGTAGGCTCAGCTAGATTAGTAGATTTGCGATAACGATACAAACATAAAGAAAAAAGCCTAGTTCTAGTGGGAAACATGGTTGAAAGCATAGTACTTCGTTTTGTCCTTCTTGATTGTGTACCTACTCGGTAATCACTGATTGTTGAAAGACATAAAACTGGTTAAGTCTGTGAACTTTCACAACTTTGCTGAAAAGTCGCTGTGATTGTGCATTTCATTTTGCAAAGATTTAAACTTGTTTTATTTCTTTATTTTGTTTAAGAATTGAACATCCTCTGCGTATACGTGAGTATCGACCTGGATGTTATTGCCTAAACGTTCTGCTTTATTTTCTTTGGTGTTTCGTTTAAGCTTTGGATCACCTCTGCGTATACGGGAGTATCAAACTGGTGGTTAAAGCCTAAACAATTTCAACTTGTTTTTATTTCTTATTTTGTTTAAACAGTGGACTTTATCTGCGTATCGAAAGATCAACCTGATTGTTAATGTTTAAACATTCTTCTTTGTTTTCGCACAAATCACAGTTGATAAAAGTTTAAAAGCATTACTTGAGTTAGTGTATTGCATGATGAGGGGATATGCTGAGATCGTGGGGTCCATAAGAACTTAGTGCAAAATTAATATACCTTAACGTATCGGTAAGCATTTCGAAAGTTTTTAGATTGAGTTTAAGAGGATAACTACATCGTCAATCAACGTGAATCGTTTAGAGCTGAAAATGTTTAAAGCTTAACGGTGCTAGTGATTGGTCACAAAACTGATATGATCCTCTTACACAAACTCACAAAAATATTGTTTGTAAATATTTCTGTTTAGTTTACATATTTTGAAAAATACAAAAAGATTTTCGACAACTGATGTTGAAGAGCTGATTTTCAAAATTTCAAGTGCTGAACATGATTAACTGGTTTGGAAGTGTGTGTACTAAATTGAAAAATTTTGTTTTAAGAAAGAAGTTGAGATTAGTTAATCAGGGTCATTAATTTGAACTTGATAGAACTATTTCTAGTAAGTTTTTCTTATTGATTTAAGTAAAAACTTATGTTTTGCTGAGAATTGTGTAGGTATTGAGCTGATCAAGAGATAAAACCAGGATTTGATTTCAAAGGCAATAACTAATTCCAGGCTGAAAATCCCAGCTTGATGAAAGGGGGAGTCTGACGAGGTTAGAGCTAGAGAAAAGATCTGGTTACATGATTCCAGGAGAAATTCCTGAAGAAGACTGATCAAGATTGAAAAGTTATCATGATGAAGACTCTCACTGAAGATTCCATCAAAATTCAAGGGGGAGTCTGTTGGTGCAGTTGTCTGTCGACTTCATCTTCGTTCGAGTCTTAGATTAGAACTGATAGATCAGGGCTTGTAATATGAAAAAATATCAGATTTTAGGGTGTTTAAGTTGGGATTTCGCTTGAACATGCAAGTTCGCTTGAAAGTGACAAACATCATTTCAAGCGAAATCAACATAAGTCATTTCGCTTGAAATGACAAGTGTCACTCTCAAGCGAAACCCTAAGCCCTATATATAGCCTTGAAGCGAGTTCAGTTGTAGAAGTTCTTGTTTCCGACGCCGAGGTGCTGTCGAGGTGTCTCCGAGTCTGTAAACGAGTTTTGAGCAATACAAGAGACAGTTAATAGTGATTCTAGTGTGATACAAGCTAAACAAAGACAGAATCAATGAATTCCGCCTCTGATTCTGTCTGAGCACTCTTCTGATCGACTCGTTAGGTCATCACACGATCCTACATTGGGGATGATGTGGCACCTGGAGAAAATCCAAAGTCATTTTGACCTAACACCTTTCCGTATTGGATTACTTGTCAATTTCGGGACGAAATTTCTTTCAAGTTGGGGATGATGTGACAACCCGAGATTTCAAGACCTTTCCCTTACGTTTGTACATGGTATTATGTGTTTTATGTTGGAATGTTTTTGGTAGTTTAATGATTGTTTACTTAATAAAAACCTTTAATGACAAAACCCTTTCACCTTTTCACAACATTGATCGACAAAGAACTGTTTCACGAAACATGTAGTGTTTCGTCATTTGCTTGTTCGACGAAACATGGATTTCGTCGCCATGGGGTCTTTCGCCGGCCCAGTTGTCATCAAAGCCTAGTAGGGGCCCAACCCACTCCCTTTTTGAACGTGTGTGTATATATGTCGCACAACTGATCAGTTGCAACCATAGTCTTCCCCTAAAGCTTAGCGACGGCAGTTCCCTCATCTCCCATTCGAGACTCTCAAACCCTAGGCACCACCGATCTATACCACATCAAGGTTAGTGTATAAACATTGTTACTGGATCAATTGTTGATGATTATGGTTCTGTTGCTGTGATGTCGTATGGATTAGGGTTATTATCAATAGTGTAAATCTGATACTTGCATGATAAAGGTTTGATAGTTGATTCTATGTACGAATTAGTTTGGACATGAACATGTATGTGAATGAGTTCTGATGTGGTTGTGATGATCTAGTGTTGTTATACAAGAATCTTTAATAACTTTTAGATTTAAAAGAGTTGTCAAGGTGTTGATGCCGCATAAGAAATTAGGATGTTAAAAAGGATGATCTGTGTATTTTCATTGTCAATGCCCTTATTGCATGATAATTGGGAACTGAATGATTGATCGATGATCAGAATGTAACAGTCAATGATGATTAGAGTTCTAGAGCATGTAGAATTGTAATCATTGGATCTGTAACTATTGCTCGATGAAACATGTAGCCTTTTTCGTCACACCTCTTGTCGACGAAACATAGAGTATTTCACCAATGAGCATCCTGACGAAAGATGACCTTTCGTCACAAGGGTCTTTCGTCGGGTAAGTATGTGAACTGAACAGTAGGTACCTGTGTTGTTGATTATGATAAATACTTGTGTGTATACTATCTTTGTGATATGCCAATGAGAATGAGAAACATAGTTCGACTAGTTGGTATAGCAACCTCACCTGTTTTGTTACTATGTGACATTCACCGGAAATAAGAACTTGCGTTATAAAAGGGTAATTACTACCTGATGTACTGTGATCTTGTGAAAGACTTAAACTATGCGAAAGTAATGACTTGTTTAATTGTGAAACTGATTTCATTGGTAACCACGGTAGGGTTGGTTGATTAACTTGGAAACAGGTAACTAAACAAACCGAGCAAACCAAGGTGAGTTCACTGCTCTTTCTCCAAGCATGCATCCTGGGGAGGGACGTCTGGTAATCATTCCAGGGAGGAACGTCGGGTTATTGGGATGTTGGTTATTACAGTCATTTCTATAATTAAGTCCCCTTACATATACCGATTGGTTGCCGGGGAGGCAACGGGGTTATTAGTTGATAGCGCTATTAGGTTTGGCACCCTCACACCGTATCGGGGAGGACGGTCGTGAACTAATTACCTTAACCACTTGACCAATGTGTTATAGAGCATTGGGGTTTAGGCAAATAAATATAGAGCCATCTGTGGTAATCGAGTTAATAACAACATCAAATCATTGAATTATACTTGGTAACTAAAACGTGTTAACAAACTTTGAACTCACCAGCGTCGTCTGACACACTTGTCTGCATGCTTGCAGGTCGTTAGATTCTTGGTTATGGACTTGCTATCTGGGAGTGCTGGAGTGGTCACGGGTCACAACTCTAGGATATTTATTCTTGATTTAGTACATTGTTTTGAAACATTTGAACCATGAATAATCTTATGCTTCCGCTGAACGTTTAATTTGGTTTTAACTTATGACTTGGATTTATATTATGAAATGAATCGATTGTTTTATTTAAATATTTATTATTGGTTCAATGTGATTGGTGGCTTGGGTCCTGGTACGTCACACGTCCCGCGGTGTCCCCGCATGTGGTATTTTGCGGGTGTGACATAGTCTATAGTCTAAGTACCAACAGACCGACTTGTGCATACCCGATAGGGGTTTTGTACGAGCCTACTTACTATTCTCGCTTACACTCGCTGAATACTACACACTCTTGCGCGGACATCGCGTACTATCGCTTTGCGGAAGGTCACTCTTTCCTAAGACTGGCAACTCGCACAATTTTCAAAATTTCCCGAGTAGGGCAAGGTGGTTCGGTCTAGATTAGGTGTGAAAACCGCAAATTCTCGATTAAATCACTCGCTTAACGCGACTTTTTACTATAAACACGAGAAATTGCGTTGAATCAGGAGTGAAATCCTTACTTCGACGAAGATTTTCCCCTCTATGTCGTGATTCTATCACACAATCAGGAATGCAGTAGCTAAGTTAGGGGTGAAACCCGAATCTTGGTGACCCATTCCGCTCTCGATTTTTGGGATTTACAATACTCTCACCAAAGACTCGACGGACTCCAACGAATTGAGTCGCACTATAACTGGAAGGATGCGTGCCATACGCCCAGATCGAGGCAAGAGCACAGTCCAAAAGGCCAAAGTGTGTACCTAAAGTCCTTGTGAATAGTCGAATCACTTTGGGTAGTCAAAGTCTAACACACCCAAGACATTCTACTCGCGTTTAATGTGTTTTGATCCTGGATTCGCAACCGCCGACTCTGTGAATTATCGATTTTATGTGAATTTTGTGTTATTTGTTAGCGTTTTGTGATAAACAGTACTGTAACACTGATGGTTTGATTTCACATTCTCGCTCCGGCAAAACACACACAGCTCACACCACGTTGACAAATCGCATGCTATGACGCTCGCTTCTCGCATTCGAAACTCTCTATCGCTTTCGCGACTTTGAATGATAGATGAATACATGCAATATATATAGGTGAATACGTGTAAAATAGGAAGGTGAATACGTGCAAAATACGTGCTTATGTGGATTACGTGTTTAAGTGGACTATGTGCTTATGTGCCTATGTGATTACGTGCCTAAGTGATTAATGTGTTCCTGAGCTTTACATAAAGTACCTTTTGGGGAATTCGCTAGACTCTACTAGACTTAATCGAAATTGTGTTTGAGTCCTGTGGCGATGTCTGTTGCAGACAATGTCGTCATTTGGATCGCACCACTCCCGCGCTGCTAGACGCAAACTCGCTGATAAGTGAATCGCTTCTCTCGTCGCAAGTCAAATCGCTAAAGTAACTCTGCAAATTGTCAGCGAGTTGAATGAAAACGCTAGCAAGTCCTCAGAGGAATCAAGGACTGACTCACCTCAAGCTAATTTTAGCTTCAAGTAGTTTAAAGCCTGCGGCCCCAAAGAATTCACCGGAGAAGACGGGCCTACTGCCATGTTTCAATGGTTTGATTCAATTGAATTCACTCTGCGCCAAAGTGGCTGTCCTGATAATCTCCGCACTATTAACGCCACTGGCGTTTTCCAGTCCAGGGCTCTAGACTAGTGGACTGCCGAAAGAAACAAGCGCGGAAATGATGCAGCCTATAACCTTATGTGGGATGAGTTGAAGGACATCATGATGAAGGAGTTCTGCCCTCCCCACGAGCTCCAGAAGCTGGAAGATGAGTTTTGGCACATCAAGCAAGAGGGTGGCGACAACGCTGTTTTAACTGCCCACTTTAAGCAGTTGAGTATCATTTGTCCGGGTCAAGTCTCTACCCCAGATGTCACCATCAAGAAATATATCCGTGCTTTACCGGATTGTGTAGCTGATTTCGTCCAAGCCGCGAAGACTACAACTATTGAGGAAACCTTCCTGCTCGCTGCTGAGATTAACGATAAGCAAGTCAGGGCTGGTTACTTCGATAAAACCACCAAGAGTCTTTATCAAGTTACCGCTGCTCCCACCGCTGAAACCGCCACTCCGCAATCTTCAAAGACTACACGTCACAAGCGAAAGAACACCACCAACAACAACAGGAACTCTGCAGCCACCGCCGCACCGCTGAACGCCGCACCTGCTCAACCGTAACCCAGAACCGCCAAGTAGCGGCCCCGGTGAACAATGCACCACCAGCCAAGCGTGCATATACTGGTCCACACCCGCTTTGCCCTACTTGTACCTATCACCACCCGGTTGGAATCGCATGTCGGTTTTGTGTTCACTGCAACCTGTACGGCCACTTCACTGCTAACTGCCGTACCGGTCCCCGCCAAGCTCCGGCTCAAGGTCAAGTTCAAGCCCCTACTCCGCCAGCTCCACTTCCTGCTCCACAGGTTCAACAAGCAGCTCCTGCCCCCGCTGCCAATACAAGAGTCTGCTATGCATGTGGTGATCCTAACCACTTTGCAAACATGTGCCCCAACAGAGTGGTGAAGCAAGAGCCACAGCAGCAGCCGCAAACAACATCAATAGCAGCAGCCTGCTGACGTGCTTTTAACTTCAATGCCCGCCAGGCTCAAGCAGACAACAACGTGGTAAATGGTACGTTCCTCGTTAATGGTATATATGCTTCGTGTTTATTTGATACTGGAGCCGATAACTGTTTTGTATCGTTCGAATTCGAAAAGCTCCTAAATCGTAAGCACGCCCACTTCCCTACGACTTTCGATGTTGAAGTTGCCACTAGAAGGAACATTACTGTTCGATCTGTTCTTCGTGATTGTACGCTTGAACTCAACAATCACGTTTTCCCAATCGACCTTATTCCGATGCAGCTCGGTAGTTTTAACGTCATAGTAGGCATGGATTTTCTTCGCAAAAATAGTGCTGAAGTTGTTTGCTTAAATAAAATGATTCGGTTCTCGCTCTCTAACGGTGATCAATTGTGTGTATATGGAGAAGTTGCCTCGAAGAAGTTACAACTCATGTCGTGTGTCCAAGCTAGCAAGTATCTCCGCGAGGAATACCAAACTTTCTCGGCACACATCGTAGTAGCAGAGAAGGAAAAGAAAGGAAAGGCAATGGGAGAAGTACCTGTGGTTCGTGATTTTCCTGCCGTATTTCCTGATGATTTACCTAGCTTACCGCCATCTCGTGATATCGATTTCCGAATCGACCTCATTCCTGGAGCAAATCCTGTTGCTAGAGCGCCTTATCGCCTCGCTCCTTCTAAAATGCGCGAACTCTCGAGTCAGCTCCAAGAATTGCTTGATAAAGGCTTCATTTGCCCGAGCACCTCTCCATGGGGCACACCTGTCCTTTTCGTCAAAAAGAAGGACGGATCGTTCCGGATGTGCATCGACTACAGGGAATTGAATAAGCTTACTATCAAGAATCGCTATCCCTTACCTAGAATCGATGATTTGTTTGATCAATTACAAGGTGCTACATGCTTTTCCAAGATCGATTTACGTTCAGGTTATCACCAGTTACGAATTCAAGAGGAAGATATACCCAAAACCGCGTTCCGAACTCGTTATGGCCATTATGAATTTGTTGTTATACCCTTTGGTCTTACTAACGCTCCCGCAGTCTTCATGGATCTAATGAATCGAGTATGTAAACCCTACCTAGACTGCTTCGTCATCGTGTTCATCGATGATATCCTGATCTATTCCAAATCAAAAGCTGAACACACGCAACATCTCAGTTTAGTTCTTGAACTGCTCCAAGGAAACCGCCTTTATGCCAAGTTCTCCAAGTGTGAATTCTGGCTCGAGGAGGTTCAATTCCTCGGTCACATCGTCAATAGTCAAGGTATTCATGTCGATCCTGCGAAGATAGAAGCAGTTAAGAGTTGGGTTACACCAAGGAACCCGTCTGAAGTCCGTTCTTTCCTCGGACTGGCGGGCTACTATCGCCGATTTATCGAAGGATTTTCTAAAATCGTTGTACCGCTTACCTCTCTCAACCCTAAAGACAAACCTTTTGTTTGGGAAACTGAACAAGAGGAGGCCTTTCAAACCCTCAAGCTTATGCTTTGCAACGCTCTTGTGCTCGCATTACCTGACAGAAACGACGACTTTGTAGTCTATTGCGATGTCTCAAACCTCGGTCTCGGTTGTGTTCTCATGCAACGAGACAAGGTTATCGCGTACGCCTCTCGAAAGCTCAAGATCCACGAGAAGAACTATACAACCCACGATCTCGAGCTTGGTGCAGTTGTTTTTGCGTTGAAAATTTGGCGACACTACCTGTATGGTACCAAGTGTACGGTCTTCACCGACCACAAGAGGCTACAACACATCTTTCACCAAAAGGAACTAAATATGCGCCAACCCCACTAGGTTGAACTTCTTAACGATTACGGCTATGAGATTTGTTACCACCCTGGCAAAGCAAACGTCGTTGCCGATGCTCTCAGTCGATAAAGCTATCTGTATAGCATTCGTAATACTCAAGCCCATCACAATCTCGAAGCTCTCATCCGTGATGCCCAACATGCTTGCTTTACCGAACGCACTCTGAAGAAGGAAAGGATTATCAACAACGGCGAACAATTGGTGAATAAATCAAATGGTATATTCCATTATCTGGACCGAATTTGGATTCCCAAACGCACCAACTTACGACAGATTCTGCTCGACGAAGCCCACAAGTCCAGATATTCTATTCATCCCGGTGTAGACAAGATGTACCAGGACCTTCGCTACAAGTACTGGTGGCCGGGCATGAAGAAGGATATCGCTATCTACGTTTCGAAATGCCTGGCTTGTTCAATGGTCAAGGCTGAGCATCAACGCCCCTCTGGCTTACTCGTGCAACCTGAGATCCCTATGTGGAAATGGGAGAGTATAGCTATGGACTTCATAACGAAACTTCCGCGCACGCCATCAGGTCACGACAGCATCTGGGTTGTCATTGATCGTCTTACTAAATCTGCTCATTTTCTGCCGATACAAGAAGACTTTAAGGTAGAACGATTAGCCCGAATCTACACCTACGAAATTATATGTCGACACGGGATGCCTCGTGACATCATCTCTGACCGCGATGGTCGGTTTACCTCGCGTCTTTGGGAAACATTTCAATCTGCTCTCAGTACTACTCTTAACCTAAGTACTGCTTTCCATCCCCAAAACGACGGTCAGACTGAGCGAACGATTCGTACCCTTGAAGACATGCTTCGCTCGTGTGTCATAGATTTTGGTGGTAATTGGAACGCGCACTTACCTTTAGTCGAATTATCGTACAATAATAGTTATCACTCTAGCATCCAAATGGCACCATTTGAGGCATTATACGGAAGAAAATGTCAATCGCCTATTGTATGGCACGAGATCGGGGATGCACAAATTACTGGTCCTGAGCTGTTGCAAGAAACGACTGACAAGATCCTCCAAATCCGAGACAATCTGCTGAAAGATCGGAGTCGTCAGAAAAGTTACGCCGATAGACACCGCAAGCCCCTTGAATTTGACGTTAGCGATCACGTACTCCTAAAGGTATCACCTTGGAAGGGGGTGATCAAATTCAGAAAGAATGGAAAGCTCATGCCTCGATATGTTGGACCCTTTAAGATTCTGGAAAGGATCGGCAAAGTGGCATACAGACTCGAACTACCGGAAGAACTTAGTAACGTCCACCCGACATTCCACGTCTCGAACCTCAGAAAGTGTCTAGCTGAGCAAGATTTACAAGTGCCACTTGAGGATCTACAAGTGGATGAAACATTACACTTCGTGGAAAAGCCTGTCGAGATCATGGGCCGAGAGACCAAGGTACTTCGACGCTCACGCATTCCCATTGTGAAGGTTCACTGGGAAGGCAAATGCGGCGCCGAGTTCACCTGGGAACTCGAAAGTGACATGAAGGCTAAATATCCACAGCTATTCGTTAAGCCTGCACCTTAAATTTCGGGACGAAATTTCCTAAAGTTGGGGAGGCTGTAACAACCCGATTTTAGAAGTCAAAGTACAAGTCAAAGTCAAAGTTAAAGGAAGAAAAGATTGCTAATTACGATCTGTCACTCCTTGCTTAATTATTGATTGTACTCTTTGACTTGTAATCGATAATCTATTTTAAGTTACTTTAGTTGTATTATGTGGAGTAAATGCTAATAATCGCAGTTTAATCGTTAATCGACTTACCGCTAATTGCATCGCTATCGCATCGCAACCCGAATTATGTGTTCTGGATATTGTTTTACGTGTGTGTGCCTTTATGTGTTACTTGTGCGTGTATTACATTTATGTTTGAGGCAATTAATCGAAAACGCTATCGCAACGCAATCTCATCGTAACACAAAACGAAGAATGGGTATGTTTACATTTATGACTGTTAGTTAGAATATTTGTGTAGTTAATGGGTAATACTATCGCATCACTTACTAGCATCGCATTGCAATGCTCAACGCACCGCATTGCAATGCTCAACGCACGAACCGAAACGCCGAAACTAAACTCGCCAAAGACGTCCGACCGAATAACCATTCGATCGAATGGTCATCCGGACGGATGCCCATCTGATCGGATGGCCATCCGATCGGACTGCCCTCCGATCCGCACACCTGCACCACCTTTCCTCTTTTGGCATCCTATAAATAGCACGAGTCCCATCACAAACAATGATGTGACAACTCTGGTGCGACTCTTCAACTTCTCAGGCCTTTCTCCTTCGATTTCTCGCGGTTCTTGTAAGTTTCTACCTCAAATATTGTACATCTTTGATCTACACACACTTCTTCATCATTTTCAAATTTTGGCCTCATTCCATCAAGAACAACTCGGATCTAAAGGATTTCAACATGAATCAACACTGATTTCGCATAAATCTAAACGTTTTCAAGATTTGAAAGATGTTTCATAGCATTCTTTCAACTCTTTTACACTCAATGCACTCAAACCGATAGAATCGGGACTCATTCAGGCCTTCTACTCGCTTCTAGTGAAGTGCCGGTCTGAGATCTGATTCTTACCAAAGAGACAACCGATTCCGGGTTAAACATGAACGACCGTCACGAACAGTCAACTAATCAAGCTGGGGCGATTCCCGCTTTGATCGGGTGACTTGGACTTGACGAAGTTCTCGTTGTTTAACGCGTGTCATACCGTTTCGATCGAACCGCAAACTTTTCAAAACTTAGCAAATATTTCAAGTTTCAAAACAACCAGGTTGTTTAACGGGTTGCCTTCCGATCGGATTGCCATCCGATCGAACGACAATCCGATCGTATGACATATGGTCTCCAACACTTTATTATCCTCTGAGAAATGTCTCGTTGGACGGATCGCCTTCCGATCGAACGACCGTTCGACCGGGCGACCTGAAAGGTAGAGATACTTCTCTGATTTTGAAATGCTACAACGAAAACTTCAAAGCCATCATACACAAACACATCCATCCCAAACGAAGGACAATCCAACCGAATGGCCATCCGACCGGATGACCGTCCGAACGGATTGTCATCTGATCGAATGACCATCCGTTCGGATTGTCATCCGACCGGATGACCATTCGTCACTTCAGCTCACTTGCATTGTTTTACGTGCCACTCACCGTTTATGCTATCGTTCTGTAATCAGGCTAACTCTCCAGCGCTCCCTTCAATCCAAGAGAGTGTTTACTTAGTAAACACTATCTATGAGTATACTCGATCCCTTTTTGCTTTAAGCACTTTTGGGTGTTACATACGTTACTTATACTTAATCACATCGATCACACAACGCGAACACTTTTTATGCGCTAACCACCCTCGCATGTTATACGTGTTATTCGATGAATACTTGTATGTTATGTTTACATAGTGATTGTTGTCTGACACCTTAAGGGAATTTCTTCACGTGTCACGGTGGTGATATGTGTTGCGCACTCTACAACTCGCAGTCACGTCTGTACATATTTCATTGTCGATGACCTACTTGCTTCGCATTTTACATGTTACATGTTGGTTATGCGTAAACTCGCTTTCGCAACTATTATACTATCAAACTTGTATGCTCACCTTTACACTATTTGTATTGACCTCTATTTTAACGTATGTGACAGGTGTTTGAGATGCTAGGATGCTTGCTATCATGGAATCAAGTAGGATGAGTCTAGAAACAAACAATTTAAATCTGAGTTGTCGGAACAGTTTTTATTTGTCTTTGAGAACTACTGGTCTATAATAAATGTGTTGCTTATTATGTCATGGTATGGGACATGATGCTTAAATAATTGGTAATTATAGTTGTTATGGAAACTCTTGGACAATATGTTTCGCTCAGTGTCGCGCCCCGATGTTTCTGCTATCGGTTGGGGTGTGACACTTTAAGCTGGCACGATATTGGTGACAAACAATTTACTGGCCCTGAGATCATTCAAGAAACAACGGATAAAATTATTCAAATCCGTGATAATCTACTCAAGGCTCGAAGTCGACAAAAGAGCTACGCTGATAAGAGACGCAAACCATTGGAGTTTAACGTTGGTGACCATGTGCTACTCAAAGTATCTCCTTGGAAAGGAGTAGTTCGTTTTGGTAAAAGGGGAAAGCTTGCCCCTCGCTACGTTGGTCCTTTCAAGATACTCGAAATGATTGGCAAGGTGGCTTATCGACTCGACTTACCTCAAGAACTCAACAATATTCATCCAACGTTCCATGTCTCGAATCTAAAGAAGTGTCTCACTGAAGAAGGGCTTCAAGTTCCTCTCGAAGACCTCCAAATCAACGACACTTTGCATTTTGTGGAGAAACCTGTTGAAATCATGGACCAAGGTGTCAAGAAACTGAGGTGCAGTCAATTCCTATCTTCAAGGTTCGATGGGAAGGAAAACGTGGCGCTGAATTTACTTGGGAACTCGAGAGTGATATGAAGACCAAGTATCCGCATCTTTTTATTACATCTTCCTAAATTTCAGGACGAAATTTCCTAAAGGAGAGGAGACTGTAACGCTCCGCATTTTCGCACGTTCTTATTTTAGCATTACGTGTTGTACTTTCGATATCTAGACACTTGTACTCTCTTTGTTTCATTTGTAATTCGAGACTCTTGATCATAATCAAAACGGAGCTATTTTGTGTATTTATAATTAGTCTTATGTGCAACCGATAAACAATTCTCGTTTGAACGAAATATTATTCGAGGATTCTTGATTCTTTATTTATCGACACTTGATACTCGTTAAACTAATTAAAACTCTTAAAATAATGAAGTTCAGATCCTAAATTCTCGAAACTCGAAAGCTTCGTGAATTGAATAATCGTTTAAAGATTTTTTTTAAATTAAATTTGTTAATTATCTAACCTATTTTATTAATTAAATTAATTAATATTACGATAAAAAGTTTTGTTTGTTTTTATAAATAAATAAATAAACAAATAACAAAATTAGTAATCTAGTTGGTTTCGTTAGATTTTAAAGTTAGTATATACAAACTAACCTAGTTAGTTAAACTATAAAGTTAGTCCTTAAAAATTAACATAACATGAGGGTATGCCCCATGTCTGAACTAGTGTGGGTTTTCCACACTACTTGTTTTTATTGGTTGTGAATATATAGAATCACCGGGGTAACCCTTTACCAAAAAAAAGGGTTGCTAGAGTAAATAACTGAAACTTTAAAGTTCAGGGACTAATTATGTATTAGGCTGAAAGTATAAGGTTTTTAAGTAAATAACCCATGTGGGTCACCAGTCCCACCATAAACACACTCAACCAGCTGAGCTATATCTTCACATTGAACATAACCCAACCCCTAAAATACTTATACACTCGCTCAGAAGGCCTGATCAGCGCGACCAAGTGTTTCAGCTCGCTGATTTTGGCGCTTTTTTGGTTTTTTTGAGTTTTAAACTCGAATTTATGCATTAAATTCACACCTAACACAACCCTAATTGTAACATCTGAAATTTATTATTTGTAATTAAAGTAATATAGTAAACAAGTTATTAATATTTTTTAATGGTGTAATTTAGTTAAATTGATAAAACAATTGTGGTCGTCTAAAGTAAAAAAATGCATTAAATTATTTTGATGCAACTCTTTAGAAAAATTTGAGATGTACGTTTCCTTCCTAATAAAATAATTAGACGTGTTTAATGGCTTAAAGATAAAAAAAAATGCATATAATAACAATGACTATGACTTTCACATAAAATTGATTTCAAGCCCTATAACCGTTCGATTCAAAGGAATTTGATAACTAAAATATGATTGCTATCTGAAGATGCATATCCGAGTCCGGACCTGACTCGTAAGGACGGACCGAATCAAGAAGAGACGGATATCCTGAACCTATCCGTACCCCATGACGCCGAGGACGGACGTCCATTCAAGTGCATCTGGACGAATGACGTCATGCCAGTTGACCATTATAAATACCCCCTCAAGTACAAAGCCAAGTATGATTTTCTGAACCTCCGTCCTACTTTCTCTCTCTACCAATACTTATCCTCACGCCGGAGGGTGGTCGCAGAGGGGACCTCCCATCTCTGCGGCGAGCCTAACGGTTTTCTGTTTTGCAGGACGGTTCTCCAGCTCTTATATAAGATCCAAACCCTCGATTACAGGCTCCGGCCTAAATTCAATTCTTTGGCTCTTCAATTGGCACCATCCGACTTCACAGCTCACAGTCCTTCACTTTGGTGAATTTCTTGAGCAACGAACTGATCTATGGCGGCCTCGGGTTCTGTGAATCTGGGATTCATGGCTGTTAATACGCAAACTACAGCACCAGCAAGTACTGTTTCCACAGTCTCAGCTCCTTTGAGCTCGGGACCAGGATCAACTCTGCCATTCATACTGATTCCCACTTCGCAAGCATCAGAATTCGATGCGGAATTTCTTTCCAAAAATGCAAGTCTTCTACGAAGATTAAAAGCCCAACAGGCTAGAGATGAACAGATCCTCGGTTTACGAACCAGACTCTTTCATGATGAAACTCCTGTAAGGACTATGGGTCCTGCGATATTCACCTCTCCTACTTTCTCCACAGTTGTTACTTCGGAAACTTATAATGGATATGTGCAGGGTTCTTCCGGGCCATCTCCAGCAATGGCAATACGAAATGAAACACAAATGGAAGTAGTTAATGATCCGGAACTCACTAAGCCTTATCATCCGGTTTCCATGACTTCTAAGTCCAAATTCAGTGCCCGCATCACACATGCCAAGCTCCCATCTGAAGCTCAAAATGCCAACCACAGTAAAGAAATATGATGGTACGACTGATCCGGACGATCACATGTTTGACTTCGACGGGGCTGCACGTGTGGAACAGTGGCCGATGCCGGCATGGTGTTTCATGTTCGCACAAACACTAACTGGGGTTGCTCGAGTATGGTTTGATGCATTAAACGAAGGAGAGATCAACGATTTTAAAGAATTCCGAAGGATATTCCTCCAGAACTTTAGCCAGCAAAGGCACTACTCCAAAGAAATCACTGAAGTACACAACATCCGAAGGAAAGATGGCGAATCTTTGGATAGTTTCATCGATCAGTTCAATCGAGAAAGTATGCAGATCAGTGGGGTCGTGGACCAATTGAGGATCTCCGGATTCTGTCACGGTGTCCGGAATAACCATTTGGTCGAAAAGTTGCACGAAAATCTCCCAAAGACGATGGAAGTACTCATGGAGCGAGCCAGAGCTTTCGCCCGAGGGAAAAATGCATGTAATCCAGCACCAGAGTCAGATCATAAATTGTCCTCCTGGAAGAAAAATGGTGGGTCCGTATTTGATAAAACTCCGTCCGGTAGTAGGGGACGGCCACACCCTTACAACAGAAACGATAGGCCTCAGCGGGGAAGAAGTTCCGGATCAAGATTTTATAATCTATCAGATCTCTCTAAAACTCCTAGTGAAATTCTCAGTGCTGAAGGAGCGAATTTCCCCGTCCCACCAAAGCTCCGGAATCCAGGTGATAAGAACTCCAAAAAATATTGTGATTACCATCATGCGCGAGGCCACAATACGGACGATTGCTGGTCTCTAAAGCAAGAAATAGAAAAAGCAGTTCGATCCGGTAAATTGTCGCATTTGGTAAAGGAGGTGAAGGAAGGAAAATCTTCAGGAAGTTCGGTAGAAAACCCGAATAATCAACCAACAATCTGCATGATAAGGAAAGTGAATAACCAGGGCATAAAGCGGACCAATGTTCATATGGCCGCTTGGATGCAACAGCCAATCGCTTTCCCCCCAATCACTCCCAGAGAAATCAAAGATGGACCGATCATAGTATCTGCGGTGATCACGGGGCACAAGATCCGACGGATCTATGTCGATAGTGGAAGTGCCACTGAAATCATGTATCAACAGTGTTTCCAACAATTAGCCCCGCAAACCAAAGCAAAACTGATACAAGTAGCTATGCCGCTGGTGAGTTTCTCTGGAGAGGTGGTCCAGCCGATTGGGCAAATCACTCTACCAACAACGTTGGGTACCGGAAGCCTGGTCAGAACTGTCAACTTGACATATTTGGTGGTCAAAGCTAAGTCCGTACACAACGTTATACTAGGAAGACCGGGATTGTGTGCCTTCGAATCATTAGTTCTACCATTCATGGGTCTTTAAAATTTCCCACCGAAGCTGGGGTGGCAACCTTGCTTTCCGAATCCACCATGTGTGTAGCAGAGATCCGACAAAGCGAAGGTAGTTGCGCGCAACCTCCGTCTCTCCTTACGGAGGAGTGATCCGTCCACCCCCATTTTCCAGAGCAAAAGATTGTTATCGGCACCAAACTCCCCGAACGTACCAAGAAACGCTTATGGAAATTGTTGTCCAGTTCCCTCGATGTGTTCGCTTGGCAAACTTCCGACATGGTCGGAGTTCCTTGATCGTTGGCCGAACATAAGTTAAAAGTTTCTCATTCGGTAAAACCAATCGCTCAGAGGAAGAGAAATATGGCTCCGGCCTGACACAAAGCCATTGCAGAAGACGTTCGCAAGCTATTGGGTGCATTAATCATAAGAGAGGTACGGTACCAAACCTGGGTCTCCAACCCAGTAATGGTCACTAAGAAAGACGGAACTTGGAGGATGTGTGTTGACTTTTCTGATCTTAACAATGCTTGTCCAAAGGATTGCTATCCTCTTCCGGAGATTGATTTGAAAATAGATTCTTTGGCAAGTTTTCATCTTAAATGCTTCCTGGATGCGTATAAAGGGTATCACCAGATACAAATGGCTTTGAATGATGAGGACAAAACGGCATTCGTAACAAATGAAGGGCTTTTCTGTTATACCAAAATGTCGTTCGGATTAAAGAATGCCGGAGCAACTGATCAGAGGTTGATGGATAAAGCATTCAAGGGGCAGATTGGGAGAAACCTGGAAATCTATGTGGATGACTTGGTCATAAAAAGCGAAGCCAAAGATAATATGATCGATGACATACTCGAAACCTTCACTAGGCTTCGGAGTATCAACCTCAAGCTAAACCCTAAAAAGTGTTCTTTCGGTTTAGAGGAAGGCAAGTTCCTGGGAGTATGGATAACTCAATCCAGAATCCAAGCACATCCAGATAAAATTCAAGATGTGATCTCCATGCAACCTCCGAAGACGGTAAAATAAATCCAGTCCTTGAATGGCAAGCTGGTTGCTCTCCACCGATTTATCTCCAAAGCAGCTGATCATACCATTCCTTTTATGAACGTGCTAAAAGAGCGAACCGGCAAGGGTCAGATAGAATGGACGAAAGAGGCTGATTCGGCATTTCAGGAATTAAAAGTTTGTCTCGGGTCCTTACCTACGTTAACCGCACCAATCACCGGAGAGACTGTCACTGTGTATCTCTCAGCTTCTCACTTCGCCATAAGTGCAGTACTTGTGGTGTACCGAAATCAAGCACAAATACCGGTTTACTACGTAAGTTGCATTTTGAAAGATTACGAGACCCGATACCCTATGATTGAAAAATTAGCACTCGCCCTGGTACATGCATGTAGACGACTCCGAAGGTACTTTCAGGCCTTCAACATAGAAGTGCAAACCAATCTTCATATCCAGCAGATTCTGAGAAAGCCGGAAGTCTCCGAACGACTCACCAAGTGGGCCATAGAGCTCAGTGCTTTCGACATTACCTACCGGACCAGAGGACCGGTAAAAGGCCAAGCAATTGCCGCTTTTCTTACGGAAGTCCCCACTGGTGAAAATATCAAGGATAAGGCCAGTCTCCCAAAAGTTTGGAATCTGTATACAGACGGAGCTTCTAGCAAAGAGGGGTTAGGAGCTGGTTTAATCCTGATAGATCCGGAAGGAATAGAATACACGTACGCTCTACGTTTCTACTTCAAGACGTCAAACAATGAAGTCGAGTACGAGGCTCTTTTAGCCGGACTCCAAACAGCGGCCAAGGCAGGAGCAAGCTCCGTCCTAGCCCACGTTGATTCACTACTTATTGCCAATCAAGTTAATGGAGAATACGAGGCACAAGAAGAAAACATGATTCGGTACCTGAGTCAAGTCAACAGTTTAATGTCCACGTTTGATTCGTGCAAGGTGGTTCATATCCCCAGGAGCAAGAATAAGAAAGTTGACGCTTTAAGCAAGCTAGCGTCTGTCACGTTCTGTCACTTGTCCAAAGAGGTACTAGTCGAAACTCTGCAAGCTCCGGCCATTAATCAGACAGAAGCCGTAATGTCAAGCTCCATCCAGGAAAAAACATGGATGACTCCGATCTTAGATTATCTGAAAAACGGCATACTTTCGGAGGATAAAGCCCAGGCACGGAAGATGAAGGTGAAAGCATTACAGTACCAAGTTCACGACGAAAAACTTTACCGAAAGACCTTCTTAGGTCCGCTCCTAAAGTGCCTGACTCCGGAGGAGGCCAGTTATGTCATAAGAGAAATCCATTGGGGGATATGCGGCATACACTCCGGACCAAGGATGGTTGGGGTGAAAGCTATGAATGATGGGTACTTCTGGCCAAGCATACATCAGAGTGCCGTCAATGAATTACAAGCATGTGAAGACTGTCAGCGGCACGCCCCCATCAGCCACCGAGCTAAAAACAACCTTGTCCCTGTAACTTTGGCTTGGCCATTTCAGAAGTGGGGGATTGACATCGTTGGTCCTTTCCCCGTTTCCACCGGAGGAGTAAGGTTCTTGTTGGTAGTCATCGATTACTTCACAAAATGGATTGAAGCCAAGCCTCTCCGGACTATCACCGGAGACCAAGTACTGAGGTTCGTTTGGGAAAATATAGTGTGCAGATACGGTATGCCGCTCTGTATAGTCAATGACAATGGGAAGCAGTTTGCGGAGAAACCGTTCAAAACTTGGTGTGAAAAAATGCACATTGAGCAAAACTTCGCTTCGGTTGCCCATCCTCAAGCCAACGGACAAGTAGAGAGGGCCAACCGAAGCATTGTGGATAGTATAAAGAAGCGCCTAGGAAGGGAAGGAGTCTCCTGGGCAGATGAACTACCACACGTCCTCTGGGCACTTAGAACGATGCCTAAGACAAGTACCAGAGAAACTCCCTTCAGTTTGACGTACGGTACGGAAGCAGTCATCCCTGCCGAAGTTGGTATCCCCACTCCTCGCATGCTCCTAAGCCAAAGCAATAATGGCCAACAACTCTGCCTGAACCTTGACCTGACCGAAGAAAGAAGGGAACTTGCGGCCATCCGAGAAGCAAAATATAAGAAAGAGTTGGAAAACCATTACAACTCAAAAGTTAAGGAAGTCCGGTTCAAGGAAGGGGACTACGTTATGCGTCGGAATGATGTGAGCCTGGTCGAGGGGACAGGGAAGATGTCTCCGAAGTGGGAGGGGCCCTACCAAGTTAAAATAGCCGGAAGAAATGGTGCATACACACTCATGAAAACGGACGGAACTCCCGTTCCCCGCACTTGGAATGGGATGCACCTCAAGCGATGTTTTCTCTGAGGAATTTTATAATATTTCAAAATAAACTTGTAATACGGAAGCTACGGCTCCCGTTGTCTTTATTTTCCTTGTAATGCGGATGGTTTTTCCCGCACAAAACAATTTTATATTTCTAAGAACTGCGGAGGGTTTTACCCGCAGATTATTTTAAATGTTTTTACTAAGTATGAATTGAAACAGAGAACACACTCCGGACTGATCAAATAGAATGCCCAAAATTTCTATCATTAAAAAGTTGCAACACACAAGATATCCTCGGCCGAATCAGGGATTCTAACCCTAAAAGGCAAGAACGAACTGGCATTGTTTGTATTCTTTCCTTCTATCTATGAAAATTATCCTAAAAGACAAACTAGGATCCGTGCAATAAAAAGAACGTTCTAAAAAAGATGTAGGCACAAAAGCATGGACGCATGCAAAACAGACCAACTACATCAAAAAGTAACCGGATCAATATAACCGGAAATCGTGTAAAACCATTTACATATAAAAGGATAATTGTCATATACAAAAGAACAGTAAAAACATCATTTACTCCGAATCAAAAATCAGGTGCATATCCCAAGTTGTCGGACATGTCCACCTTCTAAGAAACAGTTAAACAAACTAACGAACTTTCCAAGGTGCATACCCCAAGAAACCGGGCATGCCCACCTCATTCTTTTGGAGATCCGCCGCTCGCAAAATAGAGAGCATCCTTGATTTTAGAAAGTGGCTCATTGACGAGCTTTGGAAGATCCTTGATCACGGGGAAAGAGAGAGAATCAAAGTTGGCAACCGCGGCATTTAACTCCTTTCCAGCCTTATGGTTCAACAGCGGAACTTCAGCAAAAGGGAGTCTTTTTCTTCAGAGCATGGAAGTATCCTTGTTAAAGACCACAATTGATGCCCACGGCGCTCATTGCATTATTTAAAGCCACAATAGCCACAGTCATCTCCGGACCTTTATGTATATTCTTGGCAAGAAGTCTCGCTCCCTCCGAAAGAAGCCAGGTCTTTGTTGTTTGGAGATCATCCACCGTCGCTTTCAAGGCAGCATTCTCTTTCTTGATTTCCTCAATCTCGGCTTCATGACTCCCTTTCATTTCTTCGATCTGAGCCTTCAGATCGGCCTCCCCTGTTTTAAGAACATCCCGCTCTGACCAAAGTGTTAGAAGAAAATAACAAAGCAGGTGGAGCAATTAAATCAAAAAAGGTACATACCTGCCATCATGTTCGCATAAGCCAGGCGCCCATTCGCAAAAGACTCTTCCATCTTCGCCAGAACCACCTTATGTTCTTCATCCTACTTTTTCAAAGATTCGGCAAAACTCTTTAACTCCACCGATATTCTATCACGATCCTCCGCCGCGAAGGCAGCAGCCGCTTGAGAAGATTGATTTTGGGTAGTCAAGGATTTAATTTTCTCCTGCTGGGACTGGAGATCTTGGGTAAGCTGAGCAATCTTCTTCACCGCATCCGGGGCCCGCTGGATCTTACGCTTCAAAGATAGAGTTTCTTTCTCCAAGTTTTCTCTCACCGATTCCGCTTCGATCCATCTTCGATAAAGCTCCGTCACAAATATGTTGGATTAGGCTTGATTAGAAAGTACCATGGCGCCCAAGTCTTGATTTTTCATTCTCCGGCTCCAGGCGTGGTCCAGCGGAGTACTAATGTTAAAAAGAAGAGTCCTGGCAACAAGCTCATCCATTACCGAATCTTTATTCCGGATATCCCAATTTGGATTAAATTTCTCCTCAGTTGTTGCCGGGTCAATTTCCATATCGTCCGAGAAAACATCTGCATATCGAAAAAAGGACATCAACTCAGGTCCGAACCAAGATGGAGGAAGAGAGGACACTTGGTCTTCCTCATCATCCACAAAACGGTCCGGACCCAAAGAAGAGTCCAGAGTCGTACCTGAAAAAGTCACCACTTTTGGCTCACCATGAGTTTTTCCCTTTTCTTTGCTCGTAGTTTCCAGGTTCTCCATCTCCATGCTCTCCACCTCATTGACAGGAAGAAATCCGCCAGAAAAGGTAGGGGTCGGGGCAGAACGAGCCCAGGCGGCTTCCTCCCTGGAGAACTTACCACCGGTAAGATGCTCATCTAACTCAATCATCACATCACTCCCAGAATGGGAAGAACCTTTTTTATTTTTCTTCGACCTTGGCATAGGGAGAGGATCAGACGCACGAATTTGTAAAGGTTCGTTCTTCCTTTTGCGAACTAAACCTTTCTAATCAACCTCAGACATGACGCCTTTACTTTTCAAAGAAACGGAAGAAGGACGATATTGTAAGGCTTCATCTAAACTACGTATCTCCGGATCATCATCCACATTATCTAAAATAGACTTCTTCCCAGCATGAGATCCGGAAGAACCAGTCGCATCTTTCGTAGGTATCGAAACAAAAGAAGTAGCTTCAGTAGTAGATGGCTCAGCCGCATCCTGGGCAACCAAAGGACGAATCTCTTGGGCTGCATAAGCCACTTGCTTCATGAGATGAACCTCATCCTCTCCTTGATCATCAAAGTCAAAATCCAGAACGTCAAAACTAGGAACCTTCAGAGCGTCCCTTAGAGACATCTCGGCGCCTGCATTTTCAGAATAAAAAACAAGTTAGTAAAATACCAGAAGAAAAGTGCCGAAGGGGATGTAAAGGGCCGGAACTTACGATCACGCTTTCTGCGAATAACCGGCCAATCCCTATCCCCTTGGCTCCAAGAAAAACAGACTCCACCCAACAAAAGAAAATGCTCGTGAAGAGGACGGATCAGGGACTTGTGTTCAATTAGGGCACGAGCTAGTTCTTGGTCGAAAACGAAGTCCTCGCCCAGATCGAAGGACATCGTCTGGTCCTTGAAGCACCACCTCATCTCCTCCGGAAGACAACGATTGTCCAACCAGAAGAAGTTATCCTTCCAGTTTTTCAAGCTAGATCGTTCGTCTGAGGAAGGGGGAGGGATACCCTTCCGATGAGCGAAAGTATACCAGTCTCCGGCAGAAATGAACTCATAAAAATACCGAAAAACATTCAAGTCCGGTCTCCGATCCTAGGCCCTACAAGAGATCTCGACGTGGTTCACACGGCTTAATCCGAACGGATTAACTTGACAGATGTGAACCCTAAAAAACTGAAGAACCCTAATTAAGAATACCGAAAAAGGGATCCTATAATTTGCAAAATTAGAGACTCGCGTATACAAGGGAAACTTCCCCTGGTGAAAAGGGTAAATGGTTTCATCCTTGTAAGGAAGAACGGGACGGAGATCTAAAGGAATTCTATACTCACGAACAAACTTATCCAATTGTCGTTGGGTAAGAATGCTCACACTCTCTGACAAGTTATCCTTACCAGGAGCCATTGTACAAAAACCAGAAAAATGAATGCACCTTTTAAAAGAAGAAGAAAATAAGTGAGTTAGGAGGATAACAGGTGAAAGAAGAAGAAGAGGAGAAAAAGTAAAAATGAAATGAAAAAAAGGGTTTTTTATAGGAAAAAGTAAGGCGGTTTAAGGGCTGTCAAGTCAAAAAATCGTCCCATCAAGAGGCGGTCACGATTCCCGAAGGAAGGGTTTCGTAACCGTCACCCATCAGTGACTAACAGTCACAACAATTGCATCACCCGCACCACGTCACAACCATTCACACAACGCCACGTCATTCGATCCTAAAAAAATTATGCAAAACATTTTATCAAATCCTTTACAGAACTTGACAAACTGGGGGACTTGAAGATGCATATCCGAGTCCGGACCTGACTCGTAAGGATGGACCGAATCAAGAAGAGACGGATATCCTGAACCTATCCGTACCCCATGACGCCGAGGACGGACGTCCATTCAAGTGCATCTGGACGAATGGCGTCATGCCAGTTGACCATTATAAATACCCCCCTCAAGTACAAAGCCAAGTACGATTTTCTGAACCTTCGTCCTACTTTCTCTCTCTACTTTCTCTCTCTACCAATACTTATCGTCACGCCGGAGGGTGGTCGCAGAGGGGCCCTCCCATCTCTGCGGCGAGCCTAACGGTTTTCTGTTTTGCAGGACGATTCTCCAGCTCTTATATAAGATCCAAACCCTCGATTACAGGCTCCTGCCTAAATTCGATTTTTTGGCTCTTCACTATCTACTAACAAATTGGCCAAGGATTGGGCTGCGCTTATTCGGCCGTCACTTTTGTAAAACCCTCGCGACCTCTCAATCTATGTATCCTCTTCAATCGCTTCCTGATCCCTCAGTTCCGCCATGCCACTCCGCCGTGACCACTACGCCGCGCTAATGCGCAGCCATCGAGCTGCTATCACTAGAGTCCTTTGATCTACGAACCTGAAACAAGATTAAGTTGTGAACCGCCACCGCATACCGCCGATGCACCACTGACCAGAGTTTTCGTTGCTGTCATCTTCGTTCATTGGAGTGGATATAGCTGGCAACACTAATCGTCTCCGCGAAAGTAATCCGTTTGCTCCGCTCTTCGGTGGTGGTAAGATTTGACACTCTTAATTGTCGTTTGATTTAAGTTTCGGACTGATTTGTTTCCGGCGACTAAGAACCGTATTAGCTAAACTGTTTTGAAACTGTAGATGGTTTTAGTTTTTTTTTTTTTTCCACACTTTGTTCGGCTGAAAGCGTACATATCAGATGTAGTATTTGAATAAACAAACATCATATATATTAGCTATTTAGTGCCTACATGATTGTTAAGTAAATAAAATTATGGCAATAGGTAACTAAACAGATTTTGCTATGGGTTGGTTTATTTCCACATCCCCTATAATCTTATTTTCACATCCCTATACCTATACGGGCCGTATAAAATGATACGGGCCGTATAGAATGTTTATGCACAGAATTTTATGCGGTGGAATGTTTTTTTTGTTTTTATATGTATACGGGACGTATACTTATATACTGGCCGTATACATATTTGCATAATTTTGTTTGGTGTTTCGAAGGTTTGCCAAGGGTTTTTAGTTTTGAAATATGTATACGGGCCGTATAATGTTATACGGGCCGTATAATTGTATACGACCCGTATAGCCCGTATAGAAAAGTTAACTTTTTTGTTGCAACCAGGAAACCGTTTAATAAATTTTTGTATTTAAAATAGTGTTGTATATATCGGATTATGTTACGAGTTTGTAGTTAAACGTATTTATTATGTTTAATAAGTTTCCTCTTTGTAAAACGATAAATATGTATAGAAAAGCTAATTTTTTGTTGCAATCGGGAAACCGTTTAATAAGTTTTATAAATTTTAAAATAGTATTGTATATATCGGATTATGTTACGAGTTTGTAGTTAAACGTATTTATTATGTTTAATAAGTTTTCTATTTGTAAAACGATAAATATGTATAGAAAAGTTAATTTTTGTTGCAATCGGGAAACCATTTAATAAGTTTTATAAATTTTAAAAGGGTCCTATTAAATCCACATGGTATCATCTTATTCTCACATGGTTGATACGGACCGTATAAGGTTATACGGCCCGTATAGAATAAAGTGAACTGACAAAGGCTATGTGAAAATAAGATTATAGGGGATGTGGAAATAAACCAACCCATTTTAAAATAGTATTGTATATATCGGATTATGTTACGAGTTTCTAGTTAAACGTATTTATAATGTTTAGTAAGTTTCCACTATGTAAAACGATAAATATGTGATATGATTATGATAAACTATGACAACAATTATTAAACAAACAACATAACATCTAAACAAAAGATTAATATTTATAATGTTTTACATCTAAAAAAAAAGATAAACTTTTACAAAGTTTCAAACGTAAAATAACAAAAAAAAAATAATACAATAAGCAGCTACGGCGGTAGTGATGGTGGTGGGGCAGCGCCAGCTCGTGGAGGTAGGGGCGCGGCAGAATGCATAGCCACAATCGCCTCGACCATCCACTGTACATCATCTCTCACTGCAGCTAAATCCCCTCTGACTGCAGCTACATCCCCTCTGACTGCAGCTAAATCCCCTCTGACTGCAGCTACAGCCGACTCGACCTGAACAAGTCTCTCCTCCACCCCCGGTGGAGGCATCACACGCTGTCTCACGCTGCGTCGAACGTACGGGCGATCACCCCGTAACTCCTCCTGAACTACCTGTGATCGATCGGCAGCATGAGCGACCCCCTCTCCGTCGCCTCCCGCTCCCACGCCCTCGCCCTCGTCTCCCTCTCCCTCGTCTCCCTCCTCATCACCACCCTCTCCACGGGGTCCCTCACCCACACCATAAGCCCAAACCAGCTGCCCTCCCTCGACCTCGCGAGCCAAAACCATCGATAGGGCTGTGTCCCTCCCAACCCTGTCAAGCTGGCGTGTCTGCGTCATATCCCTTGCCACCTGCGGGGTCAGGAGGCGCAAGTAACCCTTCGCCAGACGGGTGACGAAGGCCCCACAACTGATGTGGGAAGAGGGACGCTTAAAAGCGTAATCGGCGAGATATGCGGCCAACTTGTACGCCAAGTTGGCCCTCCCGCCGGTAAGTAAGTCGTGCAAGAAGAATAGGTCACTTTGGGTGACCCATTCCCTGCTATCATGACGACCGGCGATCGTCACGGCGATACACCGATGTAGGTATCGGTGTAACGGGTCGTAAAGATCAGTCGCCCGTGCCTTCGGGGATCGCTGTCTCGGTTTCGCGAACTCCCCGAACCCAATAGTCTTCCAATACGGCCACAACACGCCAGTGGACGTGCTGACTGGCGCATCAAAAAATGCGCGTGACCTTGAGTCATCCGCTGAGTACAGACCCAAGGCAACAGCGAACTGAGGAAGTGTCATCCTCTGAGGCGTGCCGCAAATAGTAAAAGTTACGGCGTCTGTCGTCAAAAAATGCTGAAAACCCCCACCCCTGGTGTCCGTAAATGTAAAGGTAGATAAAAACTCTAAAGTAATCTCCCTGTGGGCCCGCTATGCGGCGGCATCAAATAAGCGGTTCCACGGGGAGTTAGCTGGCATGAGCTCCCAGACCCGACCAATCGCTCCAATATCTGTCAAAAACTGAAAATCTATGGTCCGAGGCGCATCCAGCACCATCTCCCGTAATTTGCCCAAAATCCTATAGGCAACCGTACCTCGGGGGATATCTCTAACAAACTGCCCCGTCTCAGTAAAATCGGGCACAATCTCCTCCTCCTGTCCACGTCCACGTCCACGTCCCCGTACGCGTCCACGTCCACGGTCCCGACCCTGACCCTGACCTCGACCTCTACGGGCCGCAGCAGCTGCTGATGACTCAGCCATATCGTCTGTAACAAATAACAATTACAACTTAGCAATCACTATACGATTATCGTTAACGTATTATACGAATACTGTTCTTGTATACGAACGTACTGTACATATGATATACGCTCGTACAATGTTTGAAGATTCAACAAGGATACGACCGTATACATTATATACGAGCGTATATTGTTTGAATATTCAAACGTTATACGATCGTATATAAATATACGAGCGTATATTGTTTGAAAATTCAAACATTATACGAGCGTATATAATGTATACGATCGTATAACCTTTTGAATATTCAAGTGTATACGATCGTATAAATTGTATACGATCGTATATTATTTGAATATTCAAACACTATACGATCGTATACAATTTATACGACCGTATAGACATAATAATCATTTACAATTTCCTGTTTCAATTTTTTTTTTCAAATTTACTTATACAATCGTAATCGTTACGCCTATCTACGCTTTACTATACAAGACCATAATCTAACATGTTACGTAATTTAAAATTTCACTATACGAAAACGTACCGTATAGGAAGAACATGAAGAAAACGCCAAAAACGCCGAAGAACGCTGTCCAAGAACGATCCGAGAGAATTTTTGGTTGAAAGTTGAGGCCGTATGGTGGAAATGAGGTCGTATAAAACTTATACGACCTTTTTTTTGTATACGGGCCGTATAAAAGTATACGGCCCGTATACAGTGATTTAATTTATTTTAATTCTGTCGTATACTTAATATACGATCACAGTATACGAGGCGTATACTTTTATACGGCCCGTATACAATTCAGTTTTTTTCATTTTTTTTCAATTACTATATGCGGAACTGACGAAAATACAGTCGTTATGCGTTAACGTTGATTCGTTTAAACATTTTTTCAAATTCAATCTCAAAAAATTGCCAAAACATTTATATAACTAATATGTTGATCATTACAAATTGTCAAAACATGCAAATAACATTTTATATTCATAGGCCACCTAAATCTATGTAATCCCTGGTCCTATATTCATCAACGATCGTATTATATTGGTCAATACGTTCCTTGTAATAGTGATACCAACTTTCTGCAGGCGTATTCCGTGTCGGTTGTCGCCAGTATCCTGATGGGGTTGGCATTGGATATTCCCCTTCTAATCTGACGTGAATAAAATGGTTCCTGTGTACATGTACAAGCGCGACTGTTCGATGCGGAATACTTTCTTCGGCTGTTGTGAACATGGGAAAAAATGAAGCACAACCAAGGTCACTTAATAAGAGACAAATGACATTCCACCGGTTTGCTATCAGAAGACCCGTGAATGGCATTTGTAGCCACTTATGTCGAGGTGCTCCGTCTATATGGTCTTTTGACCAAACTAATGACTCCAGAACTTCTTGATACTGAGGTCCATTTATACTTTTCCATAATTCGTCGAACCGGTTGCACTGATCATGAAGCTGCTCCCGTATGAACGGCCACTGATACTCTTTAAGCGATAAGCCGACCGCTATAGATCGAAACCCACAATTACCATCACCCTGCACATTTTGTATGTGACTGAGGTGTGGATAGAAGCACGGTGGAATGAACTTTTTGTAGTGCGTGAACAGATTAACTTGTCCGACAGGCAGCAAAGGTATGTGTGGTGGCTCTTCCTTTGATTTTGCGACCTTCTTTTTCGTTTTCGAATTCTTAGCCCCTTTCGCAATCTCGCCGAAGAACATAGGTGTTTTAGTACAATAACTTTGTGACTCGACAAACGAGCTGTGCCTGGTAGGTTCGATATTTGACTCTTGTGTGCCAAACGCATCTTGTGTGCGAAACCCATCTTTTGAATCACTATACTGGTCCTGCGTTGTTAAAAAGCTGTGTCTTGAAGGCTCCGTTAACGAATCATCCTTCCTTTGTTGCTGAGCTTTCAAAGTTGGACGACCCCGTGTGTTTTTTTGCACAACTGGTTGTTTAAGCTTTGTCTTATTGAGTTGTACCAACTCCTTCATCTTTTGAATAAAGTTTTTCCTGAGTTCTCTCGGCTGAGCACTTAAATGTTGTTTGAGATGCGCAAATTCGCCGTCTAAGTCAAAAGAGTCCACCTTGCTCGGTTCCACTATGGAATCCAAATTTAACTTTCTCCAAAAAGGGTCTATCATCTCCAACGGGATCATTTGACCTAAGGAACATATCAACAAACAACATAAAACGTCAATAAGATTTTGCGTGATGAAAGGGTATGATTATAAAATGTGGTTGGTCGAATAATGTATTACCATTCGTTATATACGCATCCAACCGACACGCGCACGGCAACCCACTGCTTGTATACAAACGACACGAGCATGTACGGTTATAAAACTTTAATTTTTCTATTTCATTTACTTCGTCTGATATCACCTCTAGGCAGGCATGTGAAACCTTCTTTAGTAGGAGATTAAATATTGGTTTGTTATGATGACCCAATGTTCGGCTCCTGCTTGTTTCAATGCTGCCTTTAATTTCTGTCACCTGGTTTCTTATGAGCTTATCGATAAGTGGTACCACTTTCTCCAGGGTGTAATTAGAGTCGCCTAGGTACTGCTTCAAAAGGGCATGTTGACCCTCTGCCCTGTTCGTTGTACGTTGACCGAAGTTCAAATGTTGGTCGCTCCAGAACGAAACAAACCGGTCTCTATATGGTTGTAACCAGATTGAATCCAAATAGTTCATAATCTCTGTAATCAAAGTCAAGTGCAGTTAAGACAAGTCAAATAAATACGATTATTAAACAAAAATTATATAAAACTTACCGTCGGTTTTTTTTCGTGGCAAGTTTGATCGTATTCGCTCGTACCAGTAGTTGTAGTCATGATCGGTCGTTGATTGAATTAGCTCGCCCCACTTGAAAAGAAACCTCTCCCATTTATCATCTGTTTTAAAGCTTCTCCTGCAATGTTTGAATATGTTTTGCTGTATGTGCCACCTACACAATGAATGTCTAGCCCTGGGAAACACGGTTGCACATGCGTTCATTAGGGCGCGATCTCTATCCGTTACTACTACACGGGGTTCCATAACACTGTCTAATGAGTGTTTCAACCTCTGTAGAACCCATGTGAAGTTTTCCTGTTTCTCGTGGCTTACGAACGCATGAGCAATGCAAAACGACATCAACGTTGATGTAACACCGATAATCTGGACTAGAGGCATTTTGTACCGATTCGTCTTGTAGGTGGCGTCTATAAGCAACACATGCGGGAAAGCGCGCCACAACATGTTCGACTCCGGGTGGATGAAGAAAACATCCTCGACCCGTTCGCCGTTTTAGATGTTCTATGGTAAAAAACAAACCCAACCTTCTTCAACCGGTCAAAAAGTATCTGCATTGGAGTCTCGCCGACTTGTTCCATTCGACCCAATTTGGCTCGAGCGTTGTATATGCTGTTTCTTGTTGAGACATTATGGGGGTTCTGTTCTTTAATGGCAGCAAGAATGTCTCGTGGTTTGATGTTCTGATGCGTCATTTGCTCCACCGTCCTCTCTTCCGATGGAGTCAGCCTCATTAGGGACGGATGACCCTCTGGATACAGAAATGGTTCGTGGTTATGTTTACCTTGCTCAACCCTTAGATCCCAGTAACCTAACCTCTTTCTGTATGTCCCGACCAGTTGGAACTTGCAACCGGTTTTCCTAGTCCCGCTGCTTCTGACCGTCGCTGTTGATTTGTAATTGCCGGCACAATCGCACGTAAGCCAAATTTTTACCGGCTGACAACTATGGGGTTTATCGTAGATGGTGCGTTTGGTGACGAGGGCGTAGCCATTTACGCGTCCGACGTCTCTACACCAGTCTATCAATTCATCCATGCTAGCGAATTTCTAACGGAAACACTTATATGTGTCAATTAATGATTAACTCAAATGATTAACCCAGGTTTAGTTTTAGTATAAACGGGTTCGGGTCAGTTTCAGCTTGAACCTGCGAACCCGTTTGGATTAACGGGTCGGGTTCGGGTCAACATTGGTCGGGATGGCGGGTTGACCCGTTACACATTTATACTATATTATATATTTTTTACAATATATATAAATTAACGGGTTGGTTTTTTTTTTTTACACCAAACTTGTGGTGTAAAAAACTACCCCCTCGGCCTTTTTTTTAATTTTTTTTTTTTTACGAATGTGTTGTAAAAAAAAAATTTGGTCAACCACGGTCCCCTATATATATATATATATATGTATATATATTTGTGTTTTTTAAGTAAATTTTAACTTTAATATATTAATTTTAGAAAAAAAAATAAAAAAATTCGCCTTTAATGGGTCGTGTTCGGGTCAACCCATGAAACTTCGGGTCGTGTTCGGGTTCTTATATATGATACGATTTTCGAGTTCGGGTCGGGTTCGGGTTTGTGTAAAAACAACATCAAATGTAAAAACACTAAAATAGTTAACATACAACAAATAAACGTGTAATTAAATGTTATACCTCCTTGTTTTGAAACTCAGTACGTTCCTCTTCAGCATTTGGACCCTCGGGCGGTCCACAACTTATGGGAGAAGAATGAGAAGTATCAGTCGGCGGTCGAACACTAACAGGAGGGGCTTCAAAATTAACCGGGTGTTGCGATGGATAATAACCATCATAATTAGGCTGAATGTCATCCAAACCCCAAGTATCCTGACCTGAACCAGACGCAAAAATGGGATCGAACGGAGCATTCAGATCAAACATGCCCGCTTTGTTATCTTCATTCTCCTGATTCGCCTCGTTACCAAACACATTAAAAATGTCACCCCAACCCGAAATTATAACGTAAATAATTTGAATACAGAGAAAAATAGAAGAAACGAATAGAAGTTGAATGAAAATGAATGAAATTAGTGTCGTTTATATAGAAAATTTTACGGAATATTACATCGTTTCAAATGATTAACACGCGAATCGAGGAATCTAACGTCTAATCACATAACTCGCACGAGATTCGAGGAATATAACATCGAATCAGAGAATCTTACGTCTAATCACACGTGAATCGAGTAATAATACGTCGCGTCAAATAGTAATAAAATAATAAAAAAACGAAAATCATTGTATACGGGCCGTATACATATATACGAGCCGTATATCATCGTCGTATAATATATATACGACCACAGTATCATCTTATTCTCACATGGTTGATACGGGTCGTATAAGGTTATACGGCCCGTATAGAATAAAGTGAACCAGCAGCCTTTGTCGGTTCACTTTATTCTATACGGGCCGTATAACCTTATACGGCCCGTATCAACCATGTGAGAATAAGATGATACCATGTGGATTTAATAGGACCCTTTTGTTATTTACTATACTATATATGTAAAAGTTGATTAATATGTAAATATGTGTATATATGAGACGAGGTGATAAGTTAAACTCATAATAGGTTCTGCCTATTATATACCAATGGGGTGGTGGTCTATTGGCAAAGGCAAAGGCTTTAAAACACCTAGGTTGGGAATGGAAAGGTCTTGGGTTCAAGTCCCACAGACGATAGGGATTAAAGAAATTCACCTTTCAAAAAAAGGTTCAGCCTATTATATAGTGATATGTGATATAAAAGTTAAACGGGTTATGGGTGTTACTAAAGACATAATGGCATATGTTTTATCGGTTTTATAAGACTAATTTTTATACCCTTAGTTTTAGAGTACAAGTTAAATACTACGTATTATTATTTAGAGTAAACTGCCATTTTGGTCCATGTGGTTTGGGCATTTTTGCTATTTTAGTCCAAATCTCAAACTTTTTAAATCTGGGTCCCTATGGTTTCATCTTTATTGCCATTTTAGTCCAAAATTCAAAATCCCCCCTTTTTTTGACCATTCCAAAAAGTTTGATATTTGGACTAAAATGGCAATAAAAGTGAAACCATAGGGACCAAAATGACAGTTTACTCTTAATTTTGGACTAAAATGACAATAAAAGTGAAACCACAGGGACCCAGATTTAAAAAGTTTGAGATTTGGACTAAAATGGCAAAAATGCCTAAACCACAGGGACCAAAATGGCAGTTTACTCTATTATTTATAAGTAGATTTTATAAATGATAGTATGGGTCTTTTGGTTTCTAAATTATTTAAAAAATAATAATAATAATTTTGGATGAAGCGAGTGAAGCTGAATACTAATGAAAATTGGTCATCTTTTCGCCAAGATTTTGACAAGCAATATGTTACGGTTGAGAAATCTCGGTCGCCGGAATTAGTAATCAATCAAAGAATTGGACATTGTAATTAGTGAATCTAATTTAAGATGACTAAATGTAGGTTCCTATGTTCGTTAAGGACTTCTTTTATTATTATTTTGCTTTGCTTGGCTAAATTAAGGTACGGATTCGTGACCCTTTACATCGTAGTGTAACTTTATTTAATACTCTTTGGTACGGATTCTGTCTTTCTTTCATCATAGTATACTGTTATTTTTCGTTACTCGTTGATACGGATTCTTTGGTCTTGCTATCATAATATTTTCTATGTCCGTTACTTCGTAGTACGGATTTTTGTCTCTGTCTTGAAGTGTTATTTTCATGATTTGATACCTATATTCGTTTGATATGTGATACCTTATAGGAGTCGGTTTGTATTTCTTTCTTTGTTTGTTTATTAGTGTGTTGTAGCATGCCATACCTCAGACTTGTATCATGATCGCATGTTCCAGTTGGTATTATTTTCAGTTGCCTGTGAACTATTTATAAGGCCTTAGTATTTGTACTCTGTCACCCAAGCATGTCTGGCTTGTCGTTTGGGCGTCAACGGCATGACACTTATCGTGACGGTGCGTAATCAAAGTTCACGGCGTCTCTAGCTTGTGCTTGTGTAGCACCTTGGCCACGAGAGGCGTATAGATCGATCTTAGCTCTGAGTCTGAGTTTGTTTATCTGGAGATGGAATAATGGGTGAACGCCACACTCACCATCTCATAGGTGCATGGACTAGCTAGTTGTGTACCAGTCTGTTCTGTTTATGGCTTTGGGTGCTTCCATGTTACACGACTTAGTTTGTTGGTATATCTGTCGTGTAAGTTAGTATATGTTTCTGTATATGAATATGTTTAGTATCTGTTCTGATATGTTTGATATGTTTTGTACGCATCTTATTATGCCTCCGATCATGTATGGGGTTATGCTTCCGATTATGTTCAGTATATATTCTGATTTATCTACGCATATGGTTATGTTTCCGATCAGTATTGGGTTAAGTATGCTTCTGACTATGTTCGGTGTCCGATTCTGTTATGTATTAGTTATGTCTGTTTTGACTCAGTATCTGTACTGGGTTGTATCAGTTTCGTCTCAGTATTAGTCTTGATTAAGATTTAGATCCGGTGTTATACGTTTAGTTTGTATCTGTCAGTACATGTATTCAGTATTTGATTCAACGTCTGTTCTATTCTTGCCCTTTGATATGTCTTTATTTCGTGTCGATTCTCTCAATCGGTTTAAGTAATTTCATTATAAAAAATAGTTATAAAAATAGTTATTTTGATTAAATAATAAACTTATGAATATTGATTAATTAAAGATATGAAGTTGAATCTAAACGTGTATTTAAAGATAATAGTTCGACAATTCTTTTCTTTTAGAGATCATGGGATTTTAAATGGTATTTATGGCTTAGCTATTTGTTTTGTTTCTATTTCCCATGTCGTTTTACGGAATGGTCGAAAGTGTTTCATTCGGAAATCCAGATTATTTAAATTATTCTATTTTTTTTATAATACAACTTTTCAAAGTTAGAAAATTAGTTCTTTTTGTCTAATGATGATTTGCTATGAATATGATAACCTATTTTATTTTGATGAAGTTCAAACGTTCAATATAAGAAAATAGCTTTGCCAAGTATCTTGTTTTAAAAATAATAGCATTATTAAATGTTGTTTAAACTATTCTATAGTTATTAGTTTTTTTTATTCGTTCAAACGTTTCATTTACAAACGATAGGTTATAAATTTTTATTGTTGTATGAATACTAGATTACTTAAATGATGTTTTAAAATAAGTTTGTTTATACAAGCTAAATTGTTCTAGTCATCATGGTCAGCGATGTATCAATCTCTTCAACGGTTTTGTGTTTGGTTAGGTATCAGTTATGTGTATGGCTGACTTTTGTTTCCGTATCAGTTTTCGTTACAATTTCAAATCGGTTCATGTATCAGTTTTTGCATCAGTCATGTGCCTCCATTTGTTTTCAGTGACCATTTCAGTTCAGTCTCAGTTCTGTTCTTTTGTGTTTTGCTTCCGCTGATATAACTTTACTTGTACTGTTGATTTCTCCCTTACTGAGCAACTTTTGGCTCAACCGTATTTTTCTTTTTGTGTTTGTCTTATTTGTTTTACAGGTAATCTGGGATAATATGGGATTTCAGTGAGGAGCGTTAGGAAGTTGCTGACCAAGATTCTTTATTTTAGTAACGTAATAAAATGTAATTAAGATCTTTTATTTAATGTTATGGATTGGTTTTTAGTTTTGATATCTGTAAGAGTGAAACTTCAGCCCTATTCGGGTCGGGGTGTTACACTAATCCTCCTCTATAAAAACCAAGCATCTTCCAAACATTTCACACTTTACAAATCATCTAAAACACTCTCAAATCCTCCCCAAATCAGCTGCAAAACACAAGTTCGAGCAGATTCATCATCTCTTACAAAAGTATGTATAACTTTCTCATTTCTTGTCCGGTTTACTCCATTCTTTTTCCCACTTACTTGGAAAAACCTTAGGAACATTTCCAGAGGTTTTTCATGGAAAACCAAGCTCTGGAATGTCACCAAAAAGGCTCCAAAGTGGACTGTTTGTTTCTATTTTCATATAAACTTGTTTAATCTTAATAAACTTGAGTCTATCTCATCTCAAACCTATGTCCTAATGCTCATAATCAATTGAATGGTTAGTTGGGCATAAAAACAAGGCTATGAAATGTTAAATCAGAGGTTAAAACCTCACAAACATTCTGTTTTAGTTAGGGTTTTACCCACAAGAAGTGTTCAAGCTTGAAGCTTGATGAATGTGTGATTGTTAGACTAGCTTGGGCTATCTTTCATAAAAATCCACTCACTTCTTGATGTTTTCTCATAGATTAGTTGTTGTATTTCATTATTCTTGTAAGTTCATGACCCTCCTTGTTGTTCATAACAACAAGTGTAGTGGTGAACAATGGAGGTACCTAAATGGGAGCTTCGTTCTTCCTACCTCATGTATGATTTCTATGATACTTAGAGGTGCCTAAATGAAGACTTTAGTCTTCTACCTCATGCTTGACATATATGATATAATATAATCTATGTAATACTTATGTAACACTTAAATAATCGAACCCTTGGTGATGGACTAATGGACATTCGTCGAGCTAGTAGATTGTATCATCGTAGGCCTTGACAACTTGTCACGATTCCAGTGGAAATTTGTTCCATGAAAACATTTAACTCTTTTGGAGTTCCATAGTGTCAAGAACAAGTGTCATAGGTGTTAGATGATTATTTTCTTATGTCTATTTTTATGTTATTCTAAATTCCGAATCTATAATCTTCCGATTTCCCCAAACTCACACACCTATGTTTTTCTTCGTGTAGAAGGACAAGGTGCTCCAAATTTATCCATCAACCAACTCGCGGGATTTCAAGTAGGAAAGCTTGCAAAAACCGTGAGTATACTCGACCCCGTTTTCCTTTTATCACTTTTGGGTGCAACATGTATGCTATACTAAATTACACATCACATGAAACTATTTTAAACTCTATCCATGATTCCATGAAACTATATGATGCTTGTAAACTTGAATGCTAACGTAAACTATTTGTGTCGATTATGCTTCATTAACTTTGCTAGCCTACCTTAACAATTATGGCGCTATAGGAGTAATGCACTGCCCACGATTCTTGGGGTATTGTTGAGTTCATCATGTTAACCTCCCTTTATTCTATTTGGGATAGGCTATTTTAACGCATTGGAAACTTGGGTTTGAACATATGGTACACCGTTTCGGCATGATAGTAAACTTGCTTAATATGATTCATGTTGGATATGAGACTTTAAACTATTTTATGTTATATTATGCTATGTAACACAAACTTGTATACTCGCCTTTGCTTTTGCATTGAACTCTATTTTAATACATGTTGCAGGTTGATTGTTGAGATGATGTACAAGATGAAACAAGATTTAGGTGGACCTAGATACACACCTAGATTAATTTATCTATTTTGAAGTTATGTTATCTTTGAGACAATGTTGTTTACTTTTATTTGAATCTTGTATGACAATCTAGTTTTGAAATGAAATTGGAATTTAATTATTATTGTCACATAGTGTTATGAAGTCTCTTGCAATCTCGTTTTCGTCTCATCCCGATGTTTCCGCCATCGGTTGGGGTATGACACTCATACCAATACACTCTCTTCACACAGACCCGTTTATGAACTTTAGGTCATTTGTGTATTACGTATTTAAAGGTTATAAACCGACTTCTCTAATCTTCATTCATACATCTCCGCCTCCTAGGGTTTCATTCTTCCATCATAAGTCTCTCTTCTCCATCTTTAAATCGGCTCCTCAACTATCTTTAACATCAAGGTTCGGCTCCTCAAAGATCTTCAAATCAAGGTTAGATCAATAATTATTTCGATTAACCAAGATGATTTTATCATTCTTTAACGTTCGATCTTCCATTTAGTTGTTGATTTAATTAATCTTCATTCGTTCTGACCTAGGGTTTCTTGATCTTCGATTGCTTTTCTTTTCTGATAGTTAAATGTCGTCGACACCAAGGTACGAATCTGTTATTTATCTATTACTCAGATTTTGATGTTGAACCCTTTCAACCATCGCCACTCTTGATGTGTTCTGCAGACAAACATGATGTTTTCTCATGGTCGTCGCTAAGTAAACATACTACATGAATGTAAAACAACTCCATATTGCCATTGATAGTTTAATATCCATAACAAAAGTTTAGTTTAAAGTTACAACACAACATAAGATAATTGTTTGAAAGGTTTACAACTTTATTTCAAAAACAAATATCAGGTTCTATTCATTATATCTCGGCAAAGAGGCGGGATATACCAAACAAATCCTACAAAAGTGGCAACGGAGCATCAACACATATTAACTTGAAACATAAACGACCATCTTGAGCAAGGAGACCGCGCATACATCCACTTAGTTCCCTGAAATACATGTAAGTTTTGAAAAATCGTCAACAAAAGTTGGTGTGAATTCATGCAGTTTTGTGTAAAACATATAAGTATTTGTTGTAAGAATCATGGTATGTATTCGTAAAATGTACTTGAAAATGTATTCTGTAAATGTAAGGAAATTCAAATCGTTAATGTTTAGCTAGGACATCAACATTTATCACGACATAGGAAGCATCCAAACCATAGGTATTTTTCTGTCGATTTATGACTCGAGACACAAAATCACTCTAGGTAGAACGTGGCCCGGAGCGTGGCTACCTGAAACCCATTAGATCTAACCTTTTGTTCCGCGGTCTAGGTATATAGTTGATTAATAGTGCTTAAGTCTCACCCTATTCGTCACATGATATATACGTCATTCCTTAGTTTTGTGTTCTACATACCACAGTACATGTAACTTCCCCAAGTTTAGAAAACATTTAAAGTTTAAAATTGGGGACATGAACTCACAGATTTGCGTACCCTGCGTCGTAAACTTCACCGGCTTGTCTTGTAGGCGTCGTAACCTATAATCGTTTCTATGTACGTTAATCACTAGACTTGTAACTCACTATGTACAAGTCACCATCTTAAGTTTATGTATTTGTTTTGTGTAAGTTCGTTATTTGTGAAGGTCGTGCCCTTGTTTGTCGGGTCTTGCCCGTTCGTCGCGTTATTGTAATTTGAATTTGTAGTATTCACTTGGAAATATATATTTTACTCCCAAAAATATATATTTGTATATGTAGGATTTGGAAATCGGTATTTTTAACTAATCCAAAATATGATACTTATACTACTTTCTAAAAAATAAATATAAGTATTTTGTTAAATAACATTTTCAATATTATTTTGGTGTAAGTATACTTAGGGAAGTATACTTGTATTTTCATGTAAATACTTGTGTATTTTACATTATTTGTCAAAAATCAATACTTTGATTTTTAATACTTTTCGGAATTATATTTCTTAAAAATAACATAATTTTAAGATTAGTTTGAAATATATATATATATAGGTAAAGAGTACTGTACAAATCTACTTATCGTACATTACGTACGCTACAATCTCAGCCGCCCGATCATCTTCCCGCATTGAATTCGCATGTTGTTTTTTGTACCACATGCGAAATTGTTACAAAAAAAAACATGCTATTTCATCAAAATTAACACATGCTATTTCATTAATTCGCATGTGGATTAATTAGAGACATATAAAATTTCGCATGAGGACAAAAATATAATTAGAGACATACAAATTTCGCATGTGGACAAAAACAAATTTCGCATGTGGACAAAAATATAATTAGAGACATACAAATTTCGCATGTGGACATGGCACTAATTCGCATGTGCATGGCACTAGCATGTGGACATGGCACTACTTCGCATGTGGTGTTGATCAAATTCGCATGTGGTGTGGACATGGCACTGTCTTTGAGAACAAGAGAGAAAAACAGAAAGATGATGATTATTCGAAGCAGTGGATCTTGTTTGTGATGGAGTTTTCTGGATGGTGGTCGTAGGAGGTACGGTGGTTGAAGGTGGTTGATGATCGGAGAGAATGAAGGTGTTCAACGGTGAAGATGATTAAACAGTGACCGGCGACGAAAGGTTGAAGATGATGATGAACTGATGAAGATGAGTTGCAGGTTTTAGGGTCGGAGTTCGAATAAGATGATTGAACCGGAAACGAAGAACGAAGGTTGCAGGTGACCGGAGGGAGGTTAACGTCGCCGTATTGTTGCTTGCTGATCTTTTTCGAGTCCGGCGGTATTGAAGGAAAAAGGCGACGAGGAATAATGGTGATGGCTGTTTGAATTTACGGTGGTTATCAATGTTTGCCCGCGTTTGATGGACTGAAGATCGTACGGCTGTGGGCATCGCGTACATAATGTAGGATAAGAGGTATTGTACGTTAACCGGCCTCTATATATATATATAGGGTGGGGTTCTAGAGTGAACACTAGTGTATTTGCGAACTGAGTGAACAAATCCTGGCCATTGATCTACACACGTGTATGGCCAGGATCTCATCATCAAATCGTAAAATACACTAGTGTATTTCAACATCAAATCCTTGCCATTGATCTACATACGTGTATGGCCAGGATTAGTTCACTCAGTTCGCAAGCTACACTAGTGTTCACTCTTGAACCTAATCCTATATATATATATATAAGGTAGGGTTCTAGAGTGAACAAGGAGTAACTTGTGAACAGAGTGAACAGATCTTGACCATTTATTTGTTAGATGATGAGATTTAATTTAGTAATTATTTGATTAAAATATAATAAATAGAAATAATTAATAGGGGTAATAATGTAATAATATACCTGTTTAATTTTGGCAAACTGGTAACGTAATTGAATTATCTCTTTAGATTCTAATCAAATATTTTATTCCATAATAATTGCTCTTGTTGATTTGGTATCAAAATACTGAAACATAGGTGTATGTTCGATAAAACAAACAGTTGTTATGTACTTGATTTGTCAAAAGTTTGTGTATGAATATACACAAATGTACATGGATAAAGCTTCAAGTTTATGTTTTCAAATGAGTTGAATAAAACAAACAGTTGTTTTATACTTGAAATACACAAGTGTATATATGTATGTACATAGAAGCTTTAATGTCTATACACAGGTGTATATATGTATGTACATAGAAGCTTTAATGCGTGTACACAGGTGTATTGATGTAGTTTCAGAATTTAAGATGTGATCAAACTAAATAGAAAAGCGTTAGCTATCATTTTGAATATATCAAATGATTCGAAAAAATTGGATGGAGATATAATAGAATCTCAGAACCAAAAACCAACACATGTTTGAACGTAAAATAAGAAACCAAAAAGAAAGATGCTCTTAAGCAGCAACACCCTTTCCTTTCTTCTTCTACAGCTTCTTCATGTTGAATTCTAGCTCTTTTCCTTCCAATATGTATCTGAAAATATTTAAAAACCATATTCACATTAGAATTTTCATATGTATACTTGTATGTTACACCAACACGATATAAATGTTAAATCATGCAAGCATTATGATTGAGAGACTACGTCCCCATCGGCACGACCACACTGCCCAGGGCGTGATGAGATGGCAGCAAGAAGACGACCACTGGAAAACTGTTCTTCAACATGTGGGTCGAGTTTGCGTTCCTCTTGACGTTTTTCCAGTTTCCTCACAACATGGTTACTCTTCTTAGCCTCATCTATTGCGCCTTCTGCTTCATGTTAATAATCAAATAAAGAATACAAATATAAGCAACAACAAGACTGATTATATATATTAAAATGACAAATCAAGTCTCGTGCGTACACTTTGGGAAAACGATGCCTTGTCTAATTATTGGGTTTGCATTTCCACTTGCGTACCTTGAGAAGTTGAAACAAGACATAAAAATAAACTAAATAAACTCGATATGCATATACACATAAATGGTTAGGTTTTCTTACTTTATCCAACACATCATTACTTACTTTATCCAACACATCATTACTAACACGTGGAAAACAAACAATGTTATTGTGCCAGGTCATCAAGAACCCTAGTTAGTGCTTCTTGGAAGCTTGATCTGTTCCAATATTCACCCTACATAAAAGAAAATAATATTGTTAAATCAATAATAATTTTGAGCAAATAACTTTCTTTTACAAAGAAACTTTACATCGGACTTGTATAGTAAATCAGTTATTTCATTTTTATTGAAATCCATCGGACTTGTATAGAAAATCAGTTATTTCGATCAGGGATTAATTAGAATTATGTGTGTGGGAAAATAACATTGTAGATTGAAAATGATTACTGTAGAAAGATTATGAACCGCGTACCTTTCCACCTTTTGAAGGAACTTGAATTGTTGAAGAAGAAGGAAACACTGGAACAAAAAAGGGCGGTCTGATCTTCTCGATTTAGAGAGAGAATGTTGTAATTTTGTTTATGAATCATTAATTTGAATTCCTAAAATGCAGGAATTGGTTACAGTATTATGGTAACTGATTAGGATAAATCTTAACTATAATTGGTTTAAAATTAAATAAGAATTAAATCTAATTAGTTAATGACAATCCTATCCTTTTAAAATCAATGGCCAAGATGAGTTCACACAGTTCACAAATGAGTGTGTTCACTTTTGAACCTAACCCTATATATATATATATATTTATTTATTTATTTATTTATTTTTGTCATTCACCCGATTTTTGTATAATTCTCATTACTTGGTAATAATTATATATATTTGTCCAAATATATAGTTATGTCCAAAGGTGTCCATTATTTGTCCAAGTCCATATGTTTAAGGAATATATTTATGTTAATATATATATTTTGTTTTTTGTCCAAATACCCATTTTCATGGGTAATTCTTGTATATATATTCATAAATATTTCCTTATATGTTTTTGTGTATATTTTGGTATTTATACTCATTGGGAGTATTTAGTGTATTTTCAAGTTCCTAATACACTACTACATATAATACACATAATATACACTTAGTACAAAATTTGGTCATCACTATATATATATATTTTCCCTAAAAATATACATACTTAATGCTGACTTTAACTTGAAGAAAACCTTATTTCTTGACTTGAAATTTTGTACAAAAATTAGGAAACCTTAATAAATATTTTTAGGTGAATTTTTTGGGAATAAGTTTCACCAAAACTTATATTTTTCTAATTGTCAAAATTTTATAAAAATTTTGACATAGTTTCCCCTAAAAATGGAGGTTTCCCATGTTTTCAAAACATGTGTTTATTTTCTTTTCATCACCAAAATCAATTTCCAAACAACATCACAAGTTACTTACACTAATTTCATCATGTAAAACCTTATGATGAACTTGTTTTTTGTTAAAAATGTGTAGTCTTTTAGATCTACACTTTACATACATGAATCTTCCAAAAACAAGTGTTCATGTTAAATTTTAACAAACTTTTTATGAAACTTTAACTTACTAAATCAACCATCCATAATTTTTAGGGTTTCAAAACCATGAATAACATATTCTAAAACCATTTTTATGTTTACATAAAGACTTTTCAAGTTCATCTTCAAGTTTAACCATGGATCTTTCAAGATCCATGCTTAAACTTGTTAGATCTAAGCTTCTAACAAGCTTTAACATGATGGATCTAACTAAAAACACAAGATTCAACATTCACAACTTCTTCACATACATCAAACAACTTCAAAACAACTTGATTTCACTTAGATTATGTTAGATCTTCATGTTACCATCTTTTAAAGTTTATTTTCTTTGATGGTGTGACTTGTACATACATATAACATGAAGTAAAATGGTGTTTAGAAGGCTTACGACTAGCTCTAGTGGCTAGGGTAGTGGCTCAAACAAGATGAAGATGAAGATAGAAGAAGATGAGAGGTTAAAAGCTCCATAAGAAGGTCCTTCAACTCCAAACCTTCTTAGATTACCTTCTAGCACCTTGATATCACCTTGGATTGCCTTGTTTATGAGTGAAAATGGTGGATGTATGAGTGTGGATGTGTGGCTGAGAGGTAGAAGGAGGGAGGAGAAGAAGATGAGTTTGAAAGTTAAGAAAATGATAAGGTTTCCTTCACTAATGGTTTCTTATAATAACCTTCCAACACAATTTTATCCAAGGGTTTCTATGTCTAATATCTAGCACACAATGTGAAATATATTGGAAAGTAATGTGGGGCCACTTGGGCCGGTTAGAGATAAGAGGGGGGGGTAATTTGTAAACTTTGAAAGTTAGGGGACTAGAAGGTAAGTTAGAAGGTTTAAGTTAAGTGTGTTTATGTGTTTTTATGATTTTTAAGGTGTTTTATCACTATAACTATTTTTAAATCATAAAAAAATGCTTCTAGTATATTTTCGGTGTTTTGGGTTGTCCAACCCCTTTCTGCGACGGAAGCACGAGGTGTGATCATGAAAGGTTCTCATTGCATACGAAAAGTAAACATACTACATGCTCAAAAGTAACTTCAAAACATTACTTTACTGAAAACATAAGTCAGTGTTTACAACACGAAATAGCATATTGTTTTAAAAGTTAAAACTTTATTTAATGATAAACAAAGCGACATCCACGAGCATGAGTAAGACCACGCGCACATCCATCCTAGTTACCTGAAATACATGTGAGTTTTGGAAAAACGTCAACATAAAGTTGGTGTGAATTCATGCAGTTTTTGTATTTCACGTTTGTATACTTTGTATGAAAACATAGTTTGTGTCATGTATAAATCAAGTTTTCATATATAAGTCAAGTATTCATGTGTACACCACGTACTCATGTATAATTCAAGTTTTTCTTGAGTACACCACGTACTTCAAGTATAATTCCCGTTTTCTTGAGTACCCCACGTACTTCAAGTATAATTCCCGTTTTCTTGAGTACCCCACGTACTCAAGTATAATTCCCGTTTTCTTGAGTACCCCACGTACTCAAGTATAATCCAAGTTTTTCTTGAGTACCCCACGTACTTCAAGTTATAAATCAAGTTTTAGTATGGTATGAATTTTATGTAAATAAAGTATTCCTGTAAGTATCAGGATTGTTAATGGGTTGCAAAGCCATTAACATGTGACACGACATAGGAAGCCACCAAACCTTAGGCATTTTTCTAGTTGGCATATTCTGAGACACAAAAGCACTACTCGATTCTCGCCCTCACCGAGAGTGTGGCTGCCCGGTACCCGTTAGATCTAACATTTTGTTCTGCGGTCTAGGTATATTGTTGATTAATGGTGCTTTTGTACCCTATTCGTGACACGATTTCTCGTATCATTTCTCATAACGCATCATACTTGGTACTCGTCCTCACCAAACGCGCTTCTTGTATTCTTATATCTCATCACACTTGGTACTCGTCCTCACCAAGTGTGCTTCTTGTATTTTTATCATACCATTTATAAATATTGTAACATTTATACATGTATTTCACCCCCGAAGTTATAAAACTGAAACAGTTAAAAGAAAAGGGGAAGCATGAACTCACAACTTTGCGTTCCTTGCGTCGTAAACTTCACCGGATTTGCTTAATTAACGTCGTAACCTATACGCGTTTTCTTAACGTTAGTCACTAGACTTGTGTCGCACAAGTACAGTCACTCTCTTTTGTGTATATATTCTTGTGTTAAAAATATTCTATATTTTTAACTAAGTATCTTACTTATATTATTTTCTCAAAATTCAATATAAGTATCTCGTGTTTTGCACTTTGCACCCGAATTATGTATCTTGTATGTTGTATGTGTATTTTTGTGTTTATACTTCTCATGAGTATTTAGTGTATTTTTAAGTCTTAATACAGTAGCACGTATAACACATACTATATACACTTAGCACAAAAGTTGGTGATCAAATAATATATATATTTTTCTCAAAAATATACAAACTTAATATCCATTTTTATTCTTGAAGAAATCCTCATTTCTTGTCACCAAAAATTAGGGAAACCTTGGTAATATTTTTTAAACACATTTTTAGGGAATAAGTTTCTCAAAAACTTATATTTTCTAAGTGTCAAAATTTATAACAATTTTGACAGAGTTTCCCCTAAAAATGGAGGTTTCCCATGTTTTCAAAACATGTGTTTATTTTCTTTTAAAATCAACAACAATCATCAACAACCTTTATTTATCAAACTTGTCAAAACAAGCATATATCACAACTTATGAACTTGAAAGTTTGTAAAAATATGTAGTAACTTACTAGCACATTTTGTAAGTCTTGTTTCCTCTAAAAATAAGTTTAGTTTCTTAAAACTTTATTTTTAAAGATCTTTGAAGTTTCACAACTTCTAGTCATGATTTACCAAACATATTTTCTTGTTAAATTTCTTTGTTACACAAGTGTTTACACACTTGTTTAGTTACTATAAATGTGCTTCTTTCATAAAATATCCGGGTTATGACAAAACTAGCATCTTCCGCTTGGTTCTTCCGAAAAACCACTTGTCGATCTTTAGATCCACAAGTTTACAACTTCATTTTACAAGAAAAATTATTTTTATTCAAGTTTCAAGTTCATGGTGGATGGTCTCATCATCTTTCTCATTTCAAGCACTAACATAATACTAGTTCATGTTCTTGAACATGATCTAGTATGTCTAGATGATGATCCATCCCACTTTTAGTAACAAACAACATCAACTAATCACAACTAGGCAAGATTCACATGATTTACACACATATCTACTCTTTATCCACCATTAATCACTTATGTTCAAGACTTTATGTTATGTTCTTTAGTGTTCATAATTTTTAACCATTAAATCACCTATTAACCCCCATAAACAAGAACAAGATGAAGATTTGAAGCACTTACTACTAGCACAAGGCTAGGGAAGTTCAAGAGGGTAAATGAAGTGGACAAAAGCAAATGGTGAAGGTCCTTCAAGATCCGTTGCTTGCAACCTTCCTAAATAGGCTCGAGACACCTTAGAATCACCTTGGAATGGATGGATGATGAACAAAAATGGTGGATGGTTGGTGGTGGTGGTGAGCCGTAGCCAAGAAGAAGAAGAAGGAGGGAGTTTGTGTCTGTTGAAGTGTTGGAAGGAATGAGGGTTATGACCTTTAGGTTAGTTCTTATAACCATCTTTCCATAATACCCAATGTATATTGTGTTACTAAAGTGCCAACACTACTCATTAAAATATAAGAAAGAAATCCCATGAGGGATTTTGGTCTCCCAACCATCCAACCATATGGGGGGGGGGGGGGTTAAGTGAAACATTTCTGACTACTAGTTAGTGATTAGTTGGAAATCAAAGGTCTAGTTAGTGCCTTATGGTATATTATTAAATATATAGTGTGTTAGGGTGTTCGGGGACTCTAACTAGCTTAGAAAAATAAAAACAATGCTTCTAGCATTATTTTGGTGCTCCGGGTAATATCCGGTTGTTCGGTTACATACCGGTTCGTTAAAGTGCTAAATTGCACCTTTTAGTGTCTTTTAAGTACCCTTTTGTAATACTTTTGATTCCCGACACTTAGGGAAATATTCTGGATGATAAAACGTAATTTCTGCATAATATTCATATGTTTAAATGCCGATTAGAGCTGAATTTACTAAAATTCTGCACTTAAAGTGTGTTCCGGGTGCTTTTTAGTGCGTAATTTAGCTTCTGTATGGTATATATGTAAACCCTTGTATATATTCTTGGGATTTAATGTATTCTTGTTGTTGGACCTACACCTAGGCTCCAATTTTATTGTCTGACTGCTTTCTGCAGTTCTGTTGACACAGTGTGTCTTACCGGTGAGTTTACTAGTATTTCTGACGCAACGCTCTCGTTTATGCATAAAGCAATATATTGTAGTATACAACGTGCATGAATTACCGGTGAGTTTACTAGTATTTCTGACATTGCTGACAATTAAGCACATAATTGCAGTCATTAAACAATAATTAAAGTGTACGGAAATTACCGGTTTGGTGTCAGTTGTCACATGGGTAGTGTCCGGTTATTCGTTCGGTCATCGGTGCGTTAAAGTGCTAAATAGCGCAGTTTTACAAGGTATGAAGTACCTTCTGTGACATTTTTCATTCCCGACACTTTACAAGTTATTCTGGACACTAAAACATAAATTATGCATGTTATTTTATGGTTTAAATGCTGTTTTTGCTGTTTTTCTAAAGAAATCTGCATTTAAAGTGCGTTTCGGGTACTTTTTAGTGTCTGTTTTAGCTTCTGGAAAGTGTTTATGTTAACCCTTGTTCCTACACTTGGGTTTTAATGTATTTTTTATGCTGGACCTACATCTAGGCCCTAAATCTGTTGTCTGATTGTATTCTGCAGTCATGTTGACGCAACTTGTCTTACCGGTGAGTTTACTAGTCGTTTCGATGCAACGCTTAATGCGATAATTGAAGTATAAAACATGCATGAATTCATATCTAAAGCAAGTCTCCCCCCGTTAAAAGAATTCCGTCCCGAAATTCAGACTGAACTAACTCTCGCTGGAGTCTTCTTGAATAGGTGGGGATACTTTTCTTTGAACTGGTCTTCACGTTCCCATGTGTACTCGGGTCCGTGCTTAGAGCTCCAACGTACTTTGACAAGTTTAACAGTGCTCCTCCTGGTCTTGTTGACTTTCCAGTCTGTAACCTCAACGGGCTGTTCCGTAAATCAGAGGGCGTCATCAATATGTACTTCATCCACCGGGATGATCACGTCTTCTTGTGTTGGACTCTTCTTGAGATTGGATACATGAAACGTATCATGTACTCCATTAAGTTCTTCCGGTAATTCCAACTTGTATGCCACGGTACCAATTCTTTCTAGAATCTTGAATGGTCCGATGTATCGTGGATTCAGCTTTCCTCGCTTTCCAAATCTGACTACGCCCTTCCAAGGTGAGACTTTTAACAACATTTTGTCTCCCACCTCGAATTCTACTGATTTTCTTTTTGGATCAGCGTAGCTCTTTTGTCGATCACGAGCCGCCCTAATGCGCTCTCGGATCTGCGCTATCTTGTCGGTTGTCTCTTGTACAAGTTCAGGACCAACCATACGTTTATCTCAAGCGTCTGCCCAACATAAGGGCAATCGGCATTTGCGGCCATACAGAGCTTCGAATGGTGCGGCTTTTATGCTCGTATGATAACTGTTATTGTAGGAAAACACAACTAAAGGTAGATGAGTATCCCAGCTGCCGCCTAGATCCATGACACATGCGCGAAGCATATCTTCTAACGTTTGTATAGTCCGTTCGCTCTGGCCGTCTGTTTGCGGATGGAATGTCGTGCTTAGATCTAACTGAGATCCAAAGGCTTCCTGAAAGGATTACCAGATTCTTGAGACAAAGCGTCCATCTCTGTCTGAAATGATTGAGATAAGCACCCCATGTCGTGCCACAATTTAACTTAAGTATATCTCAGCAAGCTTTCCAGTGCTGTCTTTTTCTCAGATCGGTAGGAAGTGCGCAGACTTCGTTAATCGATCAACTATTACCCATATCATATCGTGCCCTCTCGGGGTCCTGGGTAATTTTGTTATGAAGTCCATCGAGATTTGTTCCCACTTCCACACGGGAATCTCTGGTTGTTGTAGTAGGCCGGACGGTTTCTGATATTCTGCCTTAACCTTGGCACAGGTTAGGCATTTTCCAACATAAACATCAACATCGCTTTTAAGTCTCGGCCACCAGTAATATTCCTTTAAGTCTTGATACATTTTGTCCGATCCTGGATGGATCGAATATCTCGATTTGTGGGCTTCGTCAAGGATGACTTCTCGTATGCCACCATAGAGTGGAACCCAAATACGCTTCTTGTAGTATAAGGCTCCCTATTCGTTTGGAACCATGTATTTCAATGCACCCCGGAGGTATTCAGCTTTACGATTTTCCATCTTAAGAGCTTCTTGTTGCGCATTACGAATGCGTGCAGTGAGGTTTGTTCGAATCGTCATTTCCAGTGCTCGAACCCTTAGGGTCTTGACCATTTCCTTTCGGCTTAATGCGTCTTCTACAACATTTGCCTTTCCAGGATGGTACTTAATCTCACAGTCATAGTCATTTAGCAGCTCGACCCATCGCCGCTGGCGCATATTCAATTCCTTCTGATCAAATATGTGTTGTAAGCTTTTGTGATCGGTGAAGACTGTACATCAAGTACCATATAGATAGTGTCGCCAGATCTTCAAGGCGAATACCACTGCTCCCAGCTCCAGGTCGTGAGTGGTGTAGTTTCTTTCGTGAACCTTTAATTGTCTTGAAGCGTAAGCGATGACTTTCTAGAGTTGCATAAGCACGCAACCCAAGCCTTGTCGTGAGGCGTCGCAGTATACCACGAAGTCTTCAATGCCTTCGGGTAATGATAGTATCGGTGCATCGCATAGCTTGTTTTCAAGTAGCTGGAAGGCTTCTTCCTGTTTGTAACCCCAGTCGTATTTCTTGTCTTTCTGTGTAAGGGCAGTTAGCGGTTGAGCTATCTTGGAGAAATTCTCAATGAATCGCCGGTAATAGCCCGCTAAGCCCAAAAATTGTCGAACTTCAGTTGGGGTTTTGGGGGCTTCCCAATTCTTTATTGCTTCTATCTTGGACGGGTCTACATGAATGCCCTTCTCATTCACAACGTGACCAAGAAATTGTACTTCGCGAATCCAGAATTTGCATTTTGAGAACTTTGCATAAAGTTTCTCTTTCTTCAGTAACTCCAAAATGGTTCTGAGATGTTGCTCGTGCTCTTCTTTCGTTCGCGAGTAAATCAGGATATCATCGATAAATACAATCACGAATTTATCGAGATATGGTTTGCATACGCGGTTCATCAGATCCATAAATACCGCTAGCGCGTTCGTCAGACCGAACGACATCACAAGAAACTCGTAGTGCCCATAACGTGTTCGGAAGGAGGTCTTTGGCACGCTTTCTTCTTGGATTCTTAACTGATGGTATCCAGATCGAAGGTCGATCTTGGAATAGTAGCTTGATCCTTGCAATTGATCAAATAAGTCATCAATCCTCGGTAGTGGATACCGATTCTTGATCGTGAGCTTGTTCAGTTCTCTGTAATCGATACACATCCGCAGTGTTCCATCCTTATTCTTCACGAACAATACAGGAGCTCCCCAGGACGAGAAGCTTGGCCTTATGAATCCTTTATCCAACAACTCCTGGAGTTGTGTAGATAATTTTTGCATTTGGGATGGAGCAAGTCGATAAGGAGCCTTGGCCACAGGAGCGGCTCCTGGAACCAAGTCTATATGAAATTCGACTTGTCGTTGCGGATGTAGTCCTGGCAGATATTCGGGAAAAACATCAGGGAATTCCTTCACCACAGGAATGTCTTCGAGTTTTGGCTCCACAACCTTCTTGTCTTTAACGTGTGCTAGGAAAGCGACACATCCTTTCCTTAAGCACTTGTGTGCCTTCATGCAACTGATGATTCGAAGAGGTGCGTTTCATCTTTCTCCATGTACGATGAGGGTTTCATCATTTTCCAAAGGGATGCAGATGATTTTCTCATGACAAATAACCTCAGCTTTGTTCTTGGATAACCAGTCCATTCCGACTACTACATCGAAGCTACCCAATTGAATAGGTAAGAGGTCGATGCTAAATCTTCGTTCACCAAGTTCTAGCGTGCAGCCTCTAACAACTTCGCCCGATTCAACGAGTTTACCATTGGCTAGTTCTATGGAATAAGGAATTTCTAATCTACTAGATTCTATTCCAAGCATACGTTTAAATTCCACAGACATGAAGCTATAATCGGCGCCAATGTCAAATAATATGGATGCAAAGTGATTGTTAATGAGAAACGTACCGGTGACCACATTAGGGTCCTCACGTGCGTCTTTTGCTCCAATCACAAATGCTCGAGCCTGAGCATTGTTTCCTTTTGGGCAGTCCTTCATGAAATGATCATTGCTTCCACAAATGAAGCATCCTTGGTTCCGCCCTTTCCCGTTACCATTCTTGTTACCAGCACCATTTCCATTCTGATTCTTTCCTTTTCCCCAACAGTCTTCTGCTTGATGACCCAACTTACCACATTTGTTGCACCTTGGAATGCGACAAGCCCCTTCATGATGAAACTTACATTTTTGGCACTTAGGCATGGTGCCTTGGTATCCTTTGGTTGCAAGGGTTTTCGTCCCCTGAGGCGGGTTAGTTTCGTGCTTCTTGTTGGAACCCTTGTTGTTGCTGCGGGTGGCTTGGTTCAGATTCACATGCTTCCTTTTCTTGTCGCCGGACGACCCAGCATGTGTCTCGGTCTTCTCTATTGGGTTCAACGATAACTTCTTCATACGAACACGATCTTCAGTAAGGCGGACAGCCTGAGTTACCGCCTCGGTGATTGTTTGTGGTTTGGCCGACGTTACCATGCCACGAAACTCTGGGGCCAGCCCCCAAATATAGCGTTTGACGCGCTTGAATTCAGGAGTCACCATGTAGGGAAGCACTCTAGACAGATCGTGGAACCTTCGAGTGTAGCCATTAATGTCAGCACCTTCCTTGGTCAAGTGCCAGAACTACGTTTCCAGTCTTTGGAGTTCAGCACGAGAGCAGTACTTCTCTCTCATTCTTTCTTTCAGTTCTTCCCAAGTTAGGCCATAAGCGGCATCATCACCCAAAGTTTGGGCTTGCAGGTTCCACCAAGTCAGAGCTTCATCGACAAACAATCCGGTAGCAAAAGTGACTTGCTGATCCGCGGTACACTTGCTCATGCGGATAGTAGCTTCAGTCTTCTCCGTCCAACGTACAAATGCTACTGCACCTCCTGTGCCGTCATAGTTCATCGGCTTGCAGTCGAGGAACTGCTTGAAAGTGCAACCTGGAATTGATTCAACCAATTCACATGTGAGCAATCGAAGAAATAATGAAACAAAGACCGTTCATAATTTCTCCATGCTTAGCAAATCGTCTTAAGGTTACCTTGAGCTGTGTTGCCTCCAGATGAATTTCCATGCCCGTTACGTCTAGCGTTGCTTGGTCCTCCACTGTCGGCAGTACGGGTTGCTTCGTATTGGGCGATAGCAGCGGAGATCCTTTCTTCCAGTAGAGCGTTCAGCTCTTCAGTAGTTCTTGGCAGTGGGGTAGGAGGAGGTTGATCATCATTGCGAGCATTCACAGCTTTCCTGGGTGCCATGTTCTGACAGAACATAACACAACAGGGTTAGACATTTGTTTGATATCGTCACACTAGACAGTAGTATCATATATATTCACAGGTATATATACCACATAAGTGACATCAAACAATTATTACTCTAGCAGAGTACTTAGTAGGCTTGCACTGAGGGAATCTATACGTGACAAGACTTGTTGTGGTTTCTGTGCACTGAATTACATAATTATGTATGCATCCATAATTACGTAACTCCTTGTACAGTCCGCACAGTTCGTTTCATCTGCGTATTTCTTCCTTCAGATAGGCCATTGCTTTCAGGTAAAGTCACGTATACTTGTGACATTCTACTTCTAGTTTATGCTAATTATCACACATAATTGCAAGTAGTTTCTCAGTTAAAGACAAGTGCTACTCTAGTGCACTCTAAGTCTCGTAGTGTCTTTTCTAGACTCATGTAGACAGTTTCAGGTAGTGGATGTCGCGGGACGTTTTATGCAATGAAAACTCTTTGAAAAATTGTTTTCGTCAAAGGATCCTAGAGATTGTAAACTAGACTCGAGAAGGAATCCTGGTTCACTACAATTGCAGCTCTGATACCAATCTGTCACACCCCTTTCTGCGACGGAAGCACGAGGTGTGATCATGAAAGGTTCTCATTGCATACGAAGAGTAAACATACTACATGCTCAAAAGTAACTTCAAAACATTACTTTACTGAAAACATAAGTCAGTGTTTACAACACGAAATAGCATATTGTTTTAAAAGTTACAACTTTATTTAATGATAAACAAAGCGACATCCACGAGCATGAGTAAGACCACGCGCACATCCATCCTAGTTACCTGAAATACATGTGTGTTTTGGAAAAACGTCAACATAAAGTTGGTGTGAATTCATGCAGTTTTTGTATTTCACGTTTGTATACTTTGTATGAAAACATAGTTTGTGTCATGTATAAATCAAGTTTTCATATATAAGTCAAGTATTCATGTGTACACCACGTACTCATGTATAATTCAAGTTTTTCTTGAGTACCCCACGTACTTCAAGTATAATTCCCGTTTTCTTGAGTACCCCACGTACTCAAGTATAATTCAAGTTTTTCTTGAGTACCCCACGTACTCAAGTATAATTCCCGTTTTCTTGAGTACCCCACGTACTCAAGTATAATCCAAGTTTTTCTTGAGTACCCCACGTACTTCAAGTTATAAATCAAGTTTTAGTATGGTATGAATTTTATGTAAAAAAAGTATTCCTGTAAGTATCAGGATTGTTAATGGGTTGCAAAGCCATTAACATGTGACACGACATAGGAAGCCACCAAACCTTAGGCATTTTTCTAGTTGGCATATTCTGAGACACAAAAGCACTACTCGATTCTCGCCCTCACCGAGAGTGTGGCTGCCCGGCACCCGTTAGATCTAACCTTTTGTTCTGCGGTCTAGGTATATTGTTGATTAATGGTGCTTATGTACCCTATTCGTGACACGATTTCTCGTATCATTTCTCATAACGCATCATACTTGGTACTCGTCCTCACCAAACGCGCTTCTTGTATTCTTATATCTCATCACACTTGGTACTCGTCCTCACCAAGTGTGCTTCTTGTATTTTTATCATACCATTTATAAATATTGTAACATTTATACATGTATTTCACCCCCGAAGTTATAAAACTTAAACAGTTAAAAGAAAAGGGGGAGCATGAACTCACAACTTTGCGTTCCTTGCGTCGTAAACTTCACCGGATTTGCTTAATTAACGTCGTAACCTATACGCGTTTTCTTAACGTTAGTCACTAGACTTGTGTCGCACAAGTACAATCACTCTCTTTTGGGTATATATTCTTGTGTTAAAAATATTCTATATTTTTAACTAAGTATCTTACTTATATTATTTTCTCAAAATTCAATATAAGTATCTCGTGTTTTGCACTTTGCACCCGAATTATGTATCTTGTATGTTGTATGTGTATTTTTGTGTTTATACTTCTCATGAGTATTTAGTGTATTTTTAAGTCTTAATACACTAGCACGTATAACACATACTATATACACTTAGCACAAAAGTTGGTGATCAAATAATATATATATTTTTCTCAAAAATATACATACTTAATATCCATTTTTATTTTTGAAGAAATCCCCATTTCTTGTCACCAAAAATTAGGGAAACCTTGGTAATATTTTTTAAACACATTTTTAGGGAATAAGTTTCTCAAAAACTTATATTTTCTAAGTGTCAAAATTTATAAAACTTTTGACAGAGTTTCCCCTAAAAATGGAGGTTTCCCATGTTTTCAAAACATGTGTTTATTTTCTTTTAAAATCAACAACAATCATCAACAACCTTTATTTATCAAACTTGTCAAAACAAGCATATATCACAACTTATGAACTTGAAAGTTTGTAAAAATATGTAGTAACTTACTAGCACATTTAGTAAGTCTTGTTACCTCTAAAAATAAGTTTAGTTTCTTAAAACTTTATTTTTAAAGATCTTTGAAGTTTCACAACTTCTAGTCATGATTTACCAAACATATTTTCTTGTTAAATTTCTTTGTTACACAAGTGTTTACACACTTGTTTAGTTACTATAAATGTGCTTCTTTCATAAAATATCCGGGTTATTACAAAACTAGCATCTTCCGCTTGGTTCTTTCGAAAAACCACTTGTAGATCTTTAGATCCACAAGTTTACAACTTCATTTTACAAGAAAAATTATTTTTATTCAAGTTTCAAGTTCATGGTGGATGGTCTCATCATCTTTCTCATTTCAAGCACTAACATAATACTAGTTCATGTTCTTGAACATGATCTAGTATGTCTAGATGATGATCCATCCCACTTTTAGTAACAAACAACATCAACTAATCACAACTAGGCAAGATTCACATGATTTACACACATATCTACTCTTTATCCACCATTAATCACTTATGTTCAAGACTTTATGTTATGTTCTTTAGTGTTCATAATTTTTAACCATTAAATCACCTATTAACCACCATAAACAAGAACAAGATGAAGATTTGAAGCACTTACTACTAGCACAAGGCTAGGGAAGTTCAAGAGGGTAAATGAAGTGGACAAAAGTAAATGGTGAAGGTCCTTCAAGATCCGTTGCTTGCAACCTTCCTAAATAGGCTCGAGACACCTTAGAATCACCTTGGAATGGATGGATGATGAACAAAAATGGTGGATGGTTGGTGGTGGTGGTGAGCCGTAGCCAAGAAGAAGAAGAAGGAGGGAGTTTGTGTCTGTTGAAGTGTTGGAAGGAATGAGGGTTATGACCTTTAGGTTAGTTCTTATAACCATCTTTCCATAATACCCAATGTATATTGTGTTACTAAAGTGCCAACACTACTCATTAAAATATAAGAAAGAAATCCCATGAGGGATTTTGGTCTCCCAACCATCCAACCATATGGGGGGGGGGGGTTAAGTGAAACATTTCTAACTACTAGTTAGTGATTAGTTGGAAATCAAAGGTCTAGTTAGTGCCTTATGGTATATTATTAAATATATAGTGTGTTAGGGTGTTCGGGGACCCTAACTAGCTTAGAAAAATAAAAACAATGCTTCTAGCATTATTTTGGTGCTCCGGGTAATATCTGGTTGTTCGGTTACATACCGGTTCGTTAAAGTGCTAAATTGCACCTTTTAGTGTCTTTTAAGTACCCTTTTGTAATACTTTCGATTCCCGACACTTAGCGAAATATTCTGGATGATAAAACGTAATTTCTGCATAATATTCATATGTTTAAATGCTGATTAGAGCTGAATTTACTAAAATTCTGCACTTAAAGTGCGTTCCGTGTGCTTTTTAGTGCGTAATTTAGCTTCCGTATGGTATATATGTAAACCCTTGTATATATTCTTGGGTTTTAATGTATTCTTGTTGTTGGACCTACACCTAGGCTCCAATTTTATTGTTTGACTGCTTTCTGCAGTTCTGTTGACACAGTGTGTCTTACCGGTGAGTTTACTAGTATTTCTGACGCAACGCTCTCGTTTATGCATAAAGCAATATTTTGTAGTATACAACGTGCATGAATTCACTTGTTTAGTATGTGCTCAGACATTGCTTACAATTAAGCACATAATTGCAGTCATTAAACAATAATTAAAGTGTACGGAAATTACCGGTTTGGTGCCAGTTGTCACATGGGTAGTGTCCGGTTATTCGTCCGGTCATCGGTGCGTTAAAGTGCTAAATAGCGCAGTTTTACAAGGTATGAAGTACCTTCTGTGACAGTTTTCATTCCCGACACTTTACAAGTTATTCTGGACACTAAAACATAAATTATGCGTGTTATTTTATGGTTTAAATGTTGTTTTTGCTGTTTTTCTAAAGAAATCTGCATTTAAAGTGTGTTTCGGGTACTTTTTAGTGTCTGTTTTAGCTTCTGGAAAGTGTTTATGTTAACCCTTGTTCCTACACTTGGGTTTTAATGTATTTTTTATGCTGGACCTACATCTAGGCCCTAAATCTATTGTCTGATTGTATTCTGCAGTCATGTTGACGCAACTTGTCTTACCGGTGAGTTTACTAGTCGTTTCGATGCAACGCTTAATGTAATGCACAATGCGATAATTGAAGTATAAAACATGCATGAATTCACATCTAAAGCAAGTAAACACATAATGTTGATGTTTAAGCACATAATTACAGGAAATAAATAATTATTAAAATAGTACGAAAATTACCGGTTTTGTGCCAGTTGTCACAAATGAACAACTTGATGGGTAGACACATGTTTAGGTCATAGTGTCTTATATGGTTTAGGATACTTGTAGGTCGGTTTTTATTGTCAAACATCTTGTTATTTTCTAGCTTGTGCACGGAGTCTTAGGTGAGTTTTCACGACCCCTTTTCTGTTTGAATGTTTATTAAATTCGGGAAATTACATGCTTGGTTACGGGGTATGGTAGTTGGTGATGAAAATCGTATCTATTTTGTGCGCATAAGTTTGGTTGGTTATGAGCTCGAAAAGGCCTCGTATTGGTTTTGTTTAGCAACCATTAGTCTGGTGTGACAAACCCCACTCTTGGTCGGTTGGAACCCCTGGGGAATGCAATTGTGTCCTACTTGTTAGACATCATCATAGGTGTGACAACTGTGCCTCCGTGACCATCAAACAAATACCAAACCAATGAAATATTGTATTTCATACTTGGGATCTGTATAAATATGTGTATCTTTTGCACATATCATTTTTTGTTCGATTTCAAGCTTTAAATCACTTTCTGGAAGGTTATACGCGCACTGATGCGTAAATATAACCAGTTTAATGCAACGAACACTCCGGAATAGTGAAATAGGCTTAACATACCTTAAATAACCTTTACATAACTTAGAAATAAGTTTCGAAGGCTTTGGTATGGCAAAATCAAGTTAAAACGCTTACAGGGACTAAAGTTGACAAACTGCGTAAGTATGCCAATTTGAACTGTAACAGACATTCCGGAACATGACCATAAGTTAAACATACCATAAATATCCTTTACATAGCTTAGAAATAGGCTTTGAGGGGTTCGGTGTGCTAAAATAAACTTTTGGGTCATTCAGGGACTAAAAGCGTCAAAAAGTGCATAAGTTTGCACTTTCGCGTATAACTTACGTTCTGAATACATCTGGACATCCAAAAATTTATGTAAGCACTAAAATATTTTATTTTAGTGTTTGGCATAAGAAAAATCCATTCGTCACGCAATTTGGATCGTTTTCCGCGCTTATGCGCATGTCGTCGTAATTAAGCGAACATCGCGATCGTACGACCAAACGAACCGACATCCGGGATATTTTTGAGCATGTTTCATGTCCACAATGTTTAGGCATCATTTTAGGGCCTTAAAGTTAACTTAACGAGCCTTAAACATGTCGAAAATGGCCTTAATACACAACGGGGACTGAAATGGAAACTTTGGAAACTGGTTGCTGATCAGAAGGACCTAGGCGTGACACCTAGCCCCCTAGGCGTCACGCGAGGCCCCTTCAGAACATAAAAAGCTATTTTAATAGCTCTTAACAGCTCTTATACACCCCAAAGGCCAATGCCACATGTCAATCCCAGATGTTAGGGGCCATTTTGAGTTACCACAAGTTTGCAACAAGTGTAGGGATGGGTCGTAAGCACTTAGGTTAGGTTTCATTTTAGTATGTAGGCTTTGTTAAACCGTATTATATGAGTTCCCATACTCATGTGGTTTACGAGCCCTCATTATATCCAATCCTCCGATATAGGTCCGGTTATTAATGTAGTTACCTATATTAGGTGTCGTTTGATATTCGTGACCTTCTAGCTTTGCTTGGTGGATATCTAAAGTCTATTGAGCAATCTCAAGTGAGTACATAGACCCCTCTTTTACTGTTTTCAAACTGTTTTGGGGTGAAACACATGTGCCTACTTGTTACTTTCATGCTTTCCATGTTTTCACATCATATACTTGCTATGTTCATTAGTACATTTATAGTACATGATTTACATTACATTTCATGCTATGTATGCCCATTGTGTGCATACTTAGTACATTGTTTTACATTACATTTCATGCTATGTATGCCCATTGTGTGCATACTTAGTACATTGTTTTACATTACATTTCATGCTATGTATGCCCATTGTGTGCATACTTAGTACATTGTTTTACATTACATTTTGTTGCATATGCTCATCCAGCATATGAACACATTATATTACATTTTGAACCGTTGTAACTATTTGACTATGTGAACTGTTGTAAATATTTGATTATATGAACCATTTGTAACTGTTGAACCGTGTGAACCATTTGTATCTGTTGACATGATTTACATTTGACAATAGACTTTGGACTATACATAAACATTTCTACAATTGTTAAACATTACATCTTGATGGTTTGGTTTGAGTAAGTGATTTAAGTAACGAGGCGTGTGTAATATGATACAAGCATGGTGGATACGCCGCTGGTACTTCCTATATATAAGTGTTTGTATGGTATTACATATCGTAGCGTTATTTGAATCATTTCAATTTGAGACATATAACATTTTATACAAATAACATACTTTTCACAAGACATTGTTTTACAAACAACTTATCTTATACAAACTCATTTTACATGGTTATTCATTTAACCATACATCATTCTCTTATTTATACTTATCATCTGAACTTATTGCTTTTCAAACGATTTACAAAACAAATCAATTTACAATGTTCATGACTAAACTTTATTAAACATTTTCTTAAACTTACAAGTCATGAATCCTATTTTCACAAAACCTATGTATCTCACAGGCATTTTTATGCTGACGTACCTATTTTCACATGTGTTTTCAGGAGTTGATGCATAGGACTTATTGAGATACACTTAGGCGTACTTGGGCCTTAGTGACAATAAAATCTGCAAGACTAGTTATTTATGTTATATTTCTTTGATTGTCAAGACATTGTAACTCTTTTAATCAATAAAACAATATTTCAATTTCCATGTGTTATGAAACAATGATTCTGTTACAACACTCCCCGACGTTTCCGCCACGTTTTGTTGTTTTACGTGGTCGGGGTGTGACAGAAAAGTTGGTATCAGAGCCAATGGTTATAGGGAATTAGGTTATTAGTAATGCTTTGACCTAGACTATAACCTTTCTAGGACCCCAACGCAAGTTATCTTGTGTTTAGATCTTAAAACATGCACGTCACCTATCCTTAGGTGATAACCACGACGAGAACATCAATTCCGATTCCGATTTGAAAATTAATCATCTATTTTTGGATGATTGATTGTTTTGAAGCCTCTATTGTAAGGTTTTGAAACCTCTGTTATAAGGTTTTGAACCCCTTTGAGTTTTCAAAATCTCGTCAAAGTTTTGGGTCCTAAATAGTGTGAACACGTGCAAACTGGAAGAGTGAATGCCTGTACCCTGAGTTTTCTGTCTAAGGCTAGAGTGTTCGTACAAATCCACATAATCGGACCAGTCACTCTTACCTGGGAACTCTTGGGGTGAGTGTCCACTTATAGGCGAGCATGTCTTCGCGATACATTATGAGGATCTAATTGCTTTGATTCAGCCTTTGTGTGTCGTTTGTTTGCTTCGTGGTTCAAACAAATGACCATCACCCTTGATTTGGTCGGTAATTGTAACATCCTATTCTTACCCAATGCCATTTCATTTGTTTTCTCTCTTGTTTCCCCTTTTAGAATGCCTCCACGACGCGAAAATCAGGTATCTATTGAAGAGCTGGCAGCTGTCATTACACAGCAAATGACTGCTGCAATCCCGAACATCATTGCTCAATGTAACCAAGCTCTCAACAACAATAATTCCCCCTGCAACTTCAAGACGTTCAACTCGGCTAAGCCATCAAAGTTTTCTGGGTCTCAAGGAGCGACTGCACTTCTGCAATGGTTCGAGAGTTTAGAGAACACCTTCAGACATGTTCAATATCCAAACGAGCGAAAGGTAGATTTCGCATCTAGTGTCTTTGAGAAACGAGCTTTGACATGGTGGAACGGTGTGATGAGAGATAGGGGCTCCAAAGTGGCACTGGCTCAAACGTGGGAAGAACTTCGAGCACTGATGATGAAGGAATTCTGTCCTCGTCACGAGATCAGGGCCTTGGAAAGGGAATTCGACGATCTTAAGCAAGACATCGGCGAACATCGAGCATACACTGATCGATATGAGGAGCTGAGCCTGTTATGTCCTACCATGGTTACGCCTTTGGATAAGGCAATCAAAAAATACATTGATGGTTTCCCTGACTCAGTTCAGGACATTGTTACTGGTAGTAACCCCACTACGGTTAGGCAGGCCATTGAGCTATCTGCAACCTTGACTGAATCTCAAATCAGGAAAGGTAAATTTTTTCGAAAAAAGTGACAAGAAACCAATCGAGGAATCAAAGACCATGGATGAACAGACTGGATCCCCTAAGAAGTCAAAGAAGCGAAAGGCTTCCCTGAACTTTGCCATGGTTACTCACAATGATCAAGTCGTCCCCAACCAACCAGCTCAACCCCCTGCTAGGAAGCCATACAATGGAACTGCACCCTTGTGCAACCAATGTAGCCTCCATCATCATGCCAATGTAAAGTGCCGCAAATGCCAAACTTGTGGACTTATAGGCCATACAGCAAGAGTCTGCCCAGCTGCAGCTGCACCAGACCAAGCTGGCAACAATCCCGCTCAAGGTCGTTTTCTACCAGGTTCTTGTTTCAACTGTGGCGAGATGGGTCATTTCCGAAGAAATTGCCCAAAGCTTGCTAATGCAAATCCAGCACAGGGATGAGCATCTGACTGACTAGAAGACAACACCCTTTAGAAATAATCACGTCTTATGTATTATTTTCTTTTGTTGTCAAGGTCCATGAAACAGTTGTTATCATTGTTCATAAATAAATCTTTTATTTGCATTGCAATGTATTTATGGGGTTGTATGTATAAAGAACATATCCCCTACAATACCGACAAGCGAGGAATCGTATTCCTTGAAAAGCAAACTACCCCCAAAATTATTTTTTCCATCTTATGATCTCTTGCATTTTCCCACGAAATTCCTAAGTACCCGTTTATTCTAAGGAAACGAAGTACAAGGCGCAAGTTACAACACGAGACGAATACCCAAAGTACCACTATAAATCCTTAATAAGGGTACCTAAGGATATTTCCGTAAATCCTAAAATTGTTGTGTTCCTTAATTCGAATATTACGTTTCTTTGAAAACAAAATCGAATTTTTGGGAGATCATCCTATCTTTTCAGATAGATCCCAGAGGACATTGAAGTCCAGCGACTGGCTTCCTGGTGTACCTTGAATATCCATATTCAATCACTAACAAGTTAATAACAAATTGATAACCAAGTTAAACAACTATGTGATTATGTGCTTATGTGTTCCCTTTTATGTTTTTGGTGTAATCCAAGTTTTTGTTATCCAAATCCTCGTAGAATCTTCCATATCATGTGCATAAGGGATTCATAGTAGGATACCCAAAGGTACTATCTAAAATCCTTAATGGACTTCTACGTTGTAGTTAAGTCCCTTGGATTATAAAGTACTACTCCATAATTAGACCCCTTGAGTGGTCTAGTTAGACAGATTGATCCAAAAATCTGGTTAGGAACATCATGTGATGGTATAGCTGAAAGGACTCCTTGGTGGCCTAATTAAAAAGATCATCTGTCGATCTAATTAAAAGGACCCTATGGTAGTCTGTCACCCTCATCACAGGTTTGATTTTCTTCCCCTAAACATTACAAGACAAACTGTGCGGACTGTGCAAGGAATTACGTAATTATGGATGCATACATAATTATGGAGTTCAGTGCACAGAAACCACAGCAAGTTTTGTCATGTGCCTAGAAGTTAACTCTATTCATTTCCATTTCTGAGGAAGCACCCGTTGAAAATGACTCTGTTTGTTCATTTTCGTTTATGAAGATTGTCCGTTGAGGAAATGAATATCCGTTTGATTATCCTTTTCATTTCCATTTCTGATGAAGCACCTGTTGAAAATGACTCCGTTTGTTCATTTTCGTTTCTGAAGATTGTCCATTGAGGAAATGAATATCCGTTTGATTATCCTTTTCATTTCCATTTCTGAGGAAGCACCCGTTGAAAATGACTTCGTTTGTTCATTTTCGTTTCTGAAGATTGTCCGTTGAGGAAATGAATATCCGTTTGATTATCCTTTTCATTTCCGTTTCTGAGGAAGCACCCGTTGAAAATGACTCCGTTTGTTCATTTTCGTTTCCGAAGATTGTCCGTTGAGGAAATGAATATCCGTTTGATTATCCTTTTCATTTCCATTTCTGAGGAAGCACCCGTTGAAAATGACTCCGTTTGTTCATTTTCGTTTCTGAAGATTGTCCGTTGAGGAAATGAATATCCGTTTGATTATCGTTTTCATTTCCGTTTCTGAGGAAGCAACCGTTGAAAATGACTCCGTCTATTCATTTTCTTTTCTACAGATTGGCCGTTGAGGAAATGAATCCCCGTTTGTTTATTCCTTCATTTCCGCTTCTGAAGAATACTTGTTGAGGAAAATGACTCTGTTTGTTCATTTTCGTTTCTGAAGAATGTCCATTAAGGAGATGACAGGATTATGCCTTGCTTATCCTTGATGGTTATTTAACACAAAGTCACAGACAGGCTCCTACAAATAAATTTCGGGACGAAATTTCCTAAAGTGGGGGAGACTGTGACAACTGTGCCTCCGTGACCATCAAACAAATACCAAATCAATGAAATATTGTATTTCATACTTGGGATCTGTATAAATATGTGTATCTTTTGCACATATCAATTTTTGTTCGATTTCAAGCTTTAAATCACTTTCTGGAAGGTTATACGCGCACTGATGCGTAAATATAACCAGTTTAATGCAACGAACACTCCGGAATAGTGAAATAGGCTTAACATACCTTAAATAACCTTTACATAACTTAGAAATACGTTTCGAAGGCTTTGGTAAGGCAAAATCAAGTTAAATCGCTTACAGGGACTAAAGTTGACAAACTGCGAAAGTATGCCAATTTGAACTGTAACAGACATTCCGGAACATGACCATAAATTAAACATACCATAAATATCCTTTACATAGCTTAGAAATAGGCTTTGAGGGGTTCGGTGTGCTAAAATAAACTTTTGGGTCATTCAGGAACTAAAAGCATCAAAAAGTGCATAAGTTTGCAGTTTCGCGCATAACTTACGTTCTGAATACATCCAGACATCCAAAAATTTATGTAAGAACTAAAATATTTTATTTTAGTGTTTGGCATAAGAAAAATCCATTCGTCACGCAATTTGGATCGTTTTTCGCGCTTATGCGCATGTCGTCGTAATTAAGCGAACATCGCGATCGTACGACCAAACGAACCGACATCCGGGATATTTTTGAGCATGTTTCATGTCCACAATGTTTAGGCATCATTTTAGGGCCTTAAAGTTAACTTAAAGAGCCTTAAACATGTCGGAAATGGCCTTAATACACAACAGGGACTGAAATGGAAACTTTGGAAACTGGTTGCTGATCAGAAGGACCTAGGCGTGACACCTAGCCCCCTAGGCGTCACGCGAGGCCCCTTCAGAACAGCAAAAGCTGTTTTAACAGCTGTTAATAGCTCTTATACACCCCAAAGGCCAATGCCACATGTCAATCCCTGATGTTGGGGGCCATTTTGAGTTACCACAAGTTTGCAACAAGTGTAGGGACAAGATTAAAGCACGGTATTTGAGGAACGATCCTAACAGTGGTCCAAATCCTATAAATACCCCTTTGATTCATTTGCAAAACCCACTTGAAATCTGAGAATTCTCTAAGTTGGGGTGTTTCATCACCTCATACCTGAGAATACTTTGCGGGGACCCTTTGTAAGTGTTCTTTCGTTCTTTTCATTCGTTTTAAGCGTTAAAGTCAAACTTTGTTTGACTTTCTGCATTGACCAGTGTATGGTCAATGCGAAGTTCGTTTGAACTTCATAACGTGAGTGTAATCACGATGGTTATAGTCCCTATTGACTATGCCTACTGATTACCACGTTATCTAGGCTCAGTGACGAGTCGTAGTTTCGGCCAAAATGCGTGTTATTGCGTATTTTGTAACCAAACTACTTTTAGGTATCAAAACCGTTTGTTTTGATACCAAACCTGTTTTCTAAACTTAGTTAAGTATGTTTTAACATGCTTAGCTCGTCACTTTTAGTTTAGTGCTTATATAGGGTCGTAAGGTAAACGATCTAAACAATCGCTTATACTTTCGAACCTGACCCGTTTGGTCGATCATTAGGATCCGACCAAACACATTAGGTAACCATAGTTGTATAGAGAATAACCTTCCGAGGTTATACCTTATGGTCACATCGTTTGAGTAGTTGTATGATAGGTAGTATATATGCCTTAGGTAAATTACCAAAATGCCCTTTGACTGCCAAAATTCATTTTAAGCATATGTAACATAACTTTGGACATCTAAACTGATTTGGCAACAATATTAGACATGTTAAGGCATATTTTACTTATCATAGGGCTAGTTAGGCGGTCCGAACGCGTTTCACGCGAACGACGCGTTAAAGTAGCATAAGCTACCTAAACGGGTCGTGATGGGTCGTAAGCAGTTAGGTTAGGTTTCATTTTAGTATGTAGGATTTGTTAAACCATATTATATGAGTTCCCATACTCATTTGGTTTACGAGCCCTCATTATATCCAATCCTCCGATATAGGTCCGGTTATTAATGTAGTTACCTATATTAGGTGCCGTTTGTTATTCGTGACCTTCTAGCTTTGCTTGGTGGATATCTAAAGTCTATTGTGCAATCTCAAGTGAGTACATAGACCCCTCTTTTACTGTTTTCAAACTGTTTTGGGGTGTAACACATGTGCCTACTTGTTACTTTCATGCTTTCCATGTTTTCACATCATATACTTGCTATGTTCATTAGTACATTTATAGTACATGATTTACATTACATTTCATGCTATGTATGCCCATTGTGTGTATACTTAGTACATTGTTTTACATTACATTTCATGCTATGTATGCCCATTGTGTGCATACTTAGTACATTGTTTTACATTACATTTTGTTGCATATGCTAATCCAGCATATGAACACATTATATTACATTTTGAACCGTTGTAACTATTTGACTATGTGAACCGTCGTAACCATTTGATTATATGAACCGTTTGTAACTGTTGAACCGTGTGAACCATTTGTATCTGTTGACATGATTTACATTTGACAATAGACTTTGGACTATACATAAACATTTCTACAATTGTTAAACATTACATCTTGATGGTTTGGTTTGAGTAAGTGATTTAAGTAACGAGGCGTGTGTAATATGATACAAGCATGGTGGATACGCCGCTGGTACTTCATATATATAAGTGTTTGTATGGTATTACATATCGTAGCGTTATTTGAATCATTTCAATTTGAGACATATAACATTTTATACATATAACATACTTTTCACAAGACATTGTTTTACAAACAACTTATCTTATACAAACTCATTTTACATGGTTATTCATTTAACCATACATCATTCTCTTATTTATACATATCATCTGAACTTATTGTTTTTCAAACGATTTATCAAACAAATCAATTTACAAGGTTCATGACTAAACTTTATTAAACATTTTCTTAAACTTACAAGTCATGAATCTTATTTTCACAAAACCTATGTATCTCACAGGCATTTTTATGCTGACGTACCTATTTTCACATGTGTTTTCAGGAGTTGATGCATAGGACTTATCGAGATACACTTAGGCGGACTTGGGCCTTAGTGACAATAAAATATGCAAGACTAGTTATTTATGTTATATTTCTTTGATTGTCAAGACATTGTAACTCTTTTAATCAATAAAACAATATTTCAATTTCCATGTGTTATGAAACAATGATTCTGTTACAACACTCCCCGACGTTTCCGCCACGTTTTGTTGTTTTACGTGGTCGGGGTGTGACAATAGGTGTAGGATATGGTGAGGCAAAGTTAATGGTTTGGTTACGAGCTTATGTCGGCACATATGTCGTTGTTTTGAAAGACAACGATTTGAGTGTCGTGATTTTCATTACACTATGCATACTCGTTTTCAAATGATAAAGGTTTCATTTGTGTCATTTAAACCAATGAACTGACCAACATTATATTGACGTTTTAAGCATGTTTTCACATAAGTGAACGATGGTTCACAACTTTTGGAGTTATGTGCATGCATTTTAGACGTACCATTTTGTCAGGTTTTGCCTTATATTTCCCATACGCATTTGGGATGCATCGGTCAAATCCTTGGTTTTTAAAACATTATCTTTTGGTTGGGTGTTTCAGACAAATTGTCTTTAGTGGGTTATGTAAACCCTAATAATGTTACATTTGTAACTTTGAACATTTGGTATCGTAATGGTGATTTAATCATCTAGGTGTTGTTAATCGGATGCTATGAAAACCTTTCATATCACGCCTCGTGTTTCCATCTTCGGTGGGGTGTAACAAGTGAGTAGGCCTGTAAATGAACCGAAAATTCATTAAACCATTCGCCAATCTTTTGGCGAGAAGTTCGTTGTGATACCTTTCGAAAAAAATTAATAAATGAGCGAACATGAATAAAATATTTTGTTCATTTAGTTGAATGAATGAACATGAACAAATTTTTTGTTCATTCATATATGTCTGTTAATGCCTAATTATTTTCATTAAATTTTTAGGCCCATTACAACATAGTGTAGTTTGATAAAATCTAAATATCAACCATTACAATTTAGAGTAGTTTTATTATTTTTTAGGCTCATCAGATTGATGTTCACGTTTACTTTTAATTGACGTCATTTGGTTATCTTTGTTCATTTATGTTCAGTTATGTTCGTTCGTTTCCATTTACATACGTGTAGTACTATAAACAACAAAAACACACTCTTTTTTCATAACGAATCAACAAGAACACTCCGTTCATTAATTTTTTCCCTAATGAACAAAGAAGCAAATATTTTCTTGAGCATAGAAAACCAAAAAGAAACAAAGAAACAAATATTTTCTTCAATAAGAAACAAATTGAGTTAAAGCCAAACAGAAATAATAATAATAATAATAATAATAATAATAATAATAATAATAATAATAATAATAAACCTAATGATATAAATTATAATCTTTGTTCCCTATTAAAATATTATATTGTTAACAAGAAAATTATTATATATTATATTTTCCTAACACCCTCCGTAGTGGGGCGTTATGTTTGGATTTTTTTTCTCCGATCGTGCCCCATAGCGCCCCGAACACCCGAACACCCGTAGTGGGGCGTTATGTTTGAAGATGGCAGAAGGACGAGGGAGGAGAGGGGCGACGGCGCTATGTGTGTGATAGTGAGATCTAAGAAACCCTAGATTTTGAAACGTGAACGTGCGTGTTTATAACTGATATATGTGTTTTAGGTTAAAGGAAAATGGTTAGTGGATTTAATATATATGTTATTTTTATGTTTTAAGTTTTCGGATTCGGATAATCCGAAAATTTTTAAAATTAACATCCGAATCCGAAATTTCGGATTATCCGATTTTCGGATATCCGAAAATTCGGATATCCGAAATTTCGGATAATTCGGATACGGGTTTTCGGATATTTCGGATTCGGTTTCGGATTCAGATTTTTTTTAACACCCCTAACGGGCGACACTATAGGGGTCAAATGGGTGTGTGGTGCCACGTTCAGTGGCGAAGTATTGTGGGTGCCCGGGGGTGCACCCGCCCACCCCAATGTTTTGGTTAGAAGTGTATAAGTTCCGATTTTTAGTCCGAAAATTTTAAAATTATATAGGATCGCCCCCCCCCCCCCCCCCCCGAATTATTTTTCCTAAATTGTATATCCTAAATATTTATAAACTTTGTATATAAATGATGGGTAGCTTGGTAAATATACACTTTGTTTTATTTGGAACCATTATTATTTGACCCAACTTGAATCGAATAGCCAACCCGACCGACCCAAAATATAATGATAGGAAAAAAAATTGAGTCCCATCACTTTACGCCCCCTCGAAACTTGTGGTCAAGCTCCGCCACTGGCCATATTCACCGCGGCGGTATGTGAGGTTTGTTTTCCAAATCAGACCGTTGAACGGTCAAATTTTTTTTTTTTTCAATTTCCAATCTATAAATGCATCCCACATCTCCTTTTTTTTTACAATTCATCACATCTCATTCTATTCTTCTCTATATTTTTATAAATGTATTCTTTTTAGTGTATTGTTTTTTTTAATTCTTTTTAATGTCTTTTATTTATTTTATTGTAATGTTTTTTTTTTTATGGAATGGTTTTTAATTTTAAAAAGTTAGAAATTAATTAAAAATTTTTAAAATTATTTAATTGAGTAATGATGAAGTAGGAACCTTATGACCAAGGGCTTTAGTGACATAATGCCCCATAAAACTCTTGTGTGACGTAACGTACGTCACATAACACCCACAATGAGGATTTATGACACTAATTAAAAAACTTGTAAAATATCAAAACATATAATTTATCTAAAAAAAAATTCCTTAAATGTTATTTCTTTTTTTCCTCCAAAACTTGAAGATTTCATCAAGAAGACGAAACAAGCTTTAACAAATCAAGAAATCAAAATGAATACAATCTTGAAACTGAACAAGATCTCAATTCATCACACACACAACCAAAACACTAACAACGAAAGTAATCAAGAAATCAACAAGCAAATCACCACGCATCGAACTAACAACATCCGGCAGCGTAGTAACCGTTTCCGTCTCATCAGCCGGCGGCAGCGGTGGCGGGGCTACAAAACTCGGCGGAGGCTGACCCGCATCACCATACACTTTATAATCAAGAACATCGGCAACCCCATGCACACAGACAGCGGCGTTAGTATAGATATCCGGTTGTACAATCAAGGAATCATCAATGGTGAAATTGTCAGGGGCATTGCTGGTAATAAGGATGGTTTTGGAGGGCAAAAGAGTGGGGATTCGGGTTCGGGTTTTGAACTGTTGGAGGTCCGAGAAGGTGAGGCGTTGGGGGAGGACGTGGTAGGGGATTATGAAGGGGTCGAAAGAGTAGGCGCCGGTGGCGGTGGCGGAGAGGCGGGAGAGGGCGTCGTTGCCGGGGACGAACATGGTGGCGGTGGTGGATGGAGGGATGTTTGATGAGTTGGAAGTTGGGTTGAAGAGGATGTTGGCCCAGGCGGCGAAGTCGCCGGCGCCGATTAGGGCGTCGATTATGTTCTTTAGTTGTTGCTGTTGCATGTACTCCGGCGCCGGTGGTGGTGAAGGTTTATTTGACGGAGATGGTGCCGGTGAGGAGGAGGAGGAGGAGTTTAGGGTAGAGAGTTGGTGGAGACAGGTGGCGGTTGTCGTGAAGAGGAGGAGGAGGAGCAGAGAGGAGAAGAATTTTGACATGACGTAAGCAATCCGGTTACGGGGATGTACCTTTTTGTCCCGTTTGGATTTATATACAAGTCACACCAACATGCTAACATTAAATTAATAAGACTGGAGGGTATGAAGAACCTCATCCCCAAGGAATGGGCCGTCACGTCACCGCCATGTAGGAAAGGCTTTAAGGGGATGGACCTAGGGGGTGAGGGATGAGCCCCTTTATGTATATATATGTATGTATGTATAGGTTATTGTGAGAGAAGAGAAGGTGGCCCGGCAAGATCGTCTGTGGGCTGTTGGTTTAGCCGGAAAAGGATGGGGGGGGGGGCGGTGTGGGGGACCGGCGCCGGTCCTAGCCGGGCCTCAGCCGGCCCCCATACCTTCTAGTCTAATGAGATGGTTTGAGATCAAATATTTTTAACAGAATAAACTACTTTTGTTCAGTTATTGATAGTAAATGTTTTAAACTAGTGGGAAACCCCGCGCTCCGTGCGGGCTTTTGGTCGGTACCCGCTTCAGTTCGTTACAGTATTTGTACGATACAAATACTTGGTATAGCAATCAACACGTGTTTTAAATCAATCGAAACCTTAAATAAATAAATATCAAACCAATCTTATTGGGACAATATCTGTTGGGTTCGTCACAATATCCGTAGAGAAATGTTGGAAAATAATTAAACATGGTTGTAAATTTAGATTTATAAAGTTTGACACTAAAAAAACATATTTTTAACTTTAATATCAAATTATATACGGGTTTTGTAAAATCAAAATACCTTTATGTAGTTTAATAATTATTTAGTAAAAATATATTATTATTAAGTAGGAAATTACGGTTGTTGATATAAATCATTTACATGATAACTAAGTCGTTAAAAAAATCGTTAAATTATTGTTGTGGTCGGTAATTAATAAAATGTAAAGCAAGTATTTTAAAGGTGAAAATCACATGGAAAAAATAATAAATGAAATAATTTACTCAAACTTTTATTTGACAGCATGTAAAAAAAATTTATTTCCCATGAAGGGCTTCGAATCCGAGACACTCATTATATTTGAATGTTCATACAACCAACTGAAAAGCGAAAGTTTTTCTTAATAGTTTGACGTAATAATAACTATAATTTACACATAAAGCGGAAAAGAAAAAAAAAGTCATTTACCACATCTACCACGCAGGTGCTGCTATTGTACTTTTAAATAAACAACCTATTTTCTTTTTGCTATATTGCTATGCATCACAGACCATAAAAATACTTTGAAAGTAAGTGCTTCAAGTAAGTTCTCTCCGGATTTGAAGCCCATAATTTAATTTAGAGTTAATTGCCATTTTCGCCCCTTAGGTTTGGGCACATTTGCCATTTTCGTCCAAAATGACAGTTTGGTACCATTTTGCCCCTCACGTTTGGCCATTTTTGCCATTTTCATCCAAATCTCTAACCTAGTTAAAAAGTTCTGTTAAATGAGAATTTTTTTAATTTAATTTTTTATATTTACTCTATAAAATATAATAAACAATTATGTTCTTTTTAAATAAATAAATAAATAAATAAAATATATGTATATATATAAAAATACACACAGATCACCATCTCCATCTCTCTCTCTTCTCTGTCTTCTCTCTCATCTCCTATCACCGCCACCACCGTTCCCCACCACCATTCCCCACCGTTACCCACTTCATCTTCAACATTACCCCCACCACCACCATCAAATCGCATACGGAGACCACCACCACCACCATCAAATCGCTGGCAATAAAAACATGAAATAAAAGTTAAACTATTAAATTTTGTTCCATCCATACATCATCCGCCATTCGCTACTAGGAAAACTAGCATTATTTTTGGAAAAGTAAAAACCATTTTGAGTGACATACCAATAACATCTGGTCGTCAAGAAGAATATATCCTTGCCACACAAGTCCTTCTGCGTGAAGTCTTGATCAAAAACCGTAAATGTGTTGTAGTTTTGAATTTGATGAGTTTTATCGTCAAGCCAATAGAATCGACAATTATACTGATTTGTACTAAAAAATTCATACGGAATCTCCAAGAAAAAGAGTTCTCAGGGCTAAGTGTGTCACCTCCAAGATCATCACACCCAACTACAACCTCTGGAATATCTCTATTAGTGATAGTAATTCTGTATGGACTAATGACTTTGTTCGAAGGTGTAGTGTTGGCTTTCAGAATAATACTGATATTGAACAAAAGAAAAATAAAGAAAAAAGGTTTTAGTAAGAAACTCATGATGGTGGGGGTAATGTTGAAGATGAAGTAGGTAACGGTGGGGAATGGTGGTGGAGGTGGTGGGGAACGGTGGTGGCGGTGATAGGAGATGAGAGAGAAGACGGAGAAGAGAGAAAGAAGAGAGAGAGATGGAGATGGTGATCTGTGTGTATTTTTATATATATACATATATTTTATTTATTTATTTAAAAAGAACATAATTGTTTATTATATTTTATAGAGTAAATATAAAAAATTAAATTAAAAAAATTCTCATTTAACAGAACTTTTTAACTAGGTTAGAGATTTGGATGAAAATGGCAAAAATGGCCAAACGTGAGGGGCAAAATGGTACCAAACTGTCATTTTGGACGAAAATGGCAAATGCGCCCAAACCTCAGGGGCGAAAATGGCAATTAACTCTTTAATTTAATCTAATTTACTCTTTTCAGTTTGGATCCCAGCCTTACATTTCAATTCAATATATACACGTTGCATACTTGCATGTTAAAGAAAGTGAACATTTCAAGGCACCCACAAACCTTCTCTCTCCATATGATCTTAGTCTGCCACCGTGACGCCTCATCGATATCATCACCGCCCACCACCACCGTCATCATCATCGCACCACACCACACAACCGTCACCAACTCCGATCACTGCCAATAACCACCGCAACCTAGATCAAGCCACCACAGCTATAGAACCACCGGTTAACCGCCACTCCCACAGCACCCCCTGTTGGATCAGTTCTGTTTAATCATAATGGAAAAACATGAAAACATACCTATCACCGCAGACAGTGCAGTTGAGAATCCAGTGAGAGAAGACGACATGGAGTTCGACATCTTTGTCAAGGTGATCTGGTTCCTCCTTATGGTGCTGACTGATGATGGTGACTGATTAAAACCGAAAAGGGTATCGGCTATGGAGATGAAGGTCGAATGTGATGTTATGCTTATGGGGTATGTCTAACGGTGTAACTGTCTAACCCCTTAACCTCCACATAAGTCTCCTTATATAAGCATCCAGGAGGAAACCTAATTAGTTAATAAGGGTAATATGGTCCATCAACAATTACCAACTAATTATTTAATAGGTTATTATATATTTTGATCTATATTATGTAAATGATTATAATGGCTATAGATTAAATATTAATACATAATATATTTAATCTTACATTCTCCCACTTAGCCGAGTAATCATTTACTATGAGTATTAGATAAGCCTGATCAGGAGTTAACACTCATTTTAGCCTTAAACAAGTACTATAGAAGAGAAATACAGCCGTTGAATCATTATGCGACTCAGGACCCCCATTAATCATACTATAGCCTTAATTTAAAACCTAATCGTCATGATCAAAATACGCATAAGCCCTTTGTTTGATTTGTAACTTTATTTGTCTATATGTCATTATACTGGTTGAACATATTCTAAGAGACATACAAAATCAAACTGAGGAAATTTCATTAATCATAAAACATAAGCTAGTACAATATGCTTAAATAAGGTCTTTACTAAATCCCATATTCCGAACATGTTCTTCGTAAACCTTAGGAGGGAGACCTTTAGTCATCGGATCCGCAAGCATATCATTAGTACTAATATACTCGATACAAAGATTATTTTCCTCAACTCATTCACGTATGAACGGATATTTTGTATCGAGATATAAACCAGCTCCAGTCGAACTGTTACTGTTCGAGAAACTAACGGCAGCTGAATTATCACAGTAAAGCTTCAATGGTCTAGAAATGGAATTAACGATTTTGAGTCCAGCGATCAGATTTCTAAGCAACATTCCATGATAGGTTGCGTTATATACAGCAATGTACTATGCCATCATTGTAGAAGTTGTGGTCAACTGTTGTTTATGACTCTTCCATGAGATAGGGCCGCCTGCTAACATAAAGATATAGCCCGAAGTGGATTTCTTATCATCTTTTCATTTGGCAAAGTCAGAATCAGAATAGCCCACCACTTCTAAATGATCACTTCTTCTATAAGTCAGTTTATAGTCTTTCGTCCCTTGCAGATATCGAAGTACCTTCTTAGCTGCTTTCCAGTGATCTAGGCCAGGATTAGTCTGATAACGGCCTAGCATTCCAGCAATATAAGCGATATCTGGGCGAGTACAGACATGAGCATACATCAGGCTCCCGACTACTGACGCGTAAGGTATCTGGCTCATTTGCTCCTTCTCAACCTCTGTTGTCGGACACTGGAATGAACCGAAAACATCTCCCTTAACTACTGGAGCGATTGAGGGTTTGCACTGTTGCATGTTGTAACGTGTAAGGACACGATCTATGTAAGCCTTTTGGGACAATCCTAAGATCCCTTTGTGTCTATCTCGGTGAATTTCGATGCCAATGACGTAAGAAGCATCTCCGAGATCCTTCATGTCGAAGTTATGCGAGAGTAACCGCTTCGACTAATGCAACATGTCTAAACTATTACTTGCCAATAGAATATCATCTACGTAAAGGACAAGTATAGTAAAGTTACTCCCACTCATCTTGAGGTAGGTGCATTGATCCACTTGATTCTTCATAAAACCTTGTTTCTTCATGACTTCATCAAACTTGAGGTTCCACTAACGTGATGCTTGTTTTAACCCGTAAATGGATTTCTTCAGCTTACAGACTAGATGCTCCTGACCTTCAGGTTTAAAGCCTTCAGGTTGTTTCATGTAAACATCTTCGTCCAAATCTCCGTTAAGGAAAGCGGTTTTAACGTCCATCTGATGTAACTCCAAATCAAAATGAGCTACTAGGGCCATGACGATCCTTAATGAATCTTTACGAGAGACAGGTGAAAATATCTCTTGATAATCAATTCCCTCTTTCTGAGTGTAGCCCTTTGCAACCAATCTCACTTTGTAGCGTTCAACATTCCCATTCGGATCCAGTTTTGTTTTGAACACCCATTTACATCCTACGGGTTTGACTTCGTTGGGTAATTCTACCAAATCCCAAACATCATTTTTCTTCATGGATTCAAGCTCATCAATCATCGCTTTATTCCATTCAGAAGACTGATCACTGCTAATGGCTTCATTGTAAGAGATAGGATCATTGAGCTTTCCGGGATCCATTTCAGTCAGGTAGGTAACATAATCATCCCAATTAGTAGGTCTTCTTTGCCTAGATGACCTCCTGAGTGGATTATCGGGTTCAGCGTTGTCTTGGTGTTGAGCGTTTGATGTGCCTTCGTTATGAGGTATAATGGGTTCTGATTGTAGAGGTAAATTTGGAGTTGGTGCAGTAGCTTCAGGTGCAGTAGTTGCATTGGGTACAAGAGGAGTAATCGGAGTAATGGTAAGCGACGGGACTCTCCCCCCCGCGTCTTGTACTTCTTGCAATTCTTCGTAAGGGTTGGTACTGCTCCCACTGACCTTGAAATCATCCAGGAACGCAGCACGCTTGGTTTCAACAATACATGTGACATGAGAAGGACAATAGAAACGATAACCCTTTGAATTATCAGGATACCCGATAAAGAAACAAGTAACTGTTTTAGGGTCAAGTTTCCTTAGGAAAGGATTGTAAAGTTTTGCTTCAGCAATGCAGCCCCATACTTTCATATATTTAAGACTCGGTTTCCTTCCTGTCCAAAGTTCATAAGGAGTTTTAGGGACAAACTTAGAAGGAACTCTATTGAGTATATGAACAGCTGCTTTTAACGCTTCAGTCCAGAGGAATAATGGTAAATTAGTGTTGGCTAACATACTGCGCACCATGTTCATAAGGGTACGATTTCTTCTTTCTGCTGAGGTGTACCAGGCATGGTGTATTGGTTCACAATCCCCTGGCCCTTACAAAACTCATAAAATGGACCAAGAGCTTGTCCCACATCAGTATGTCTTCCATAATATTCACCGCCTCTATCTGATCTCACAACTTTAATCTGATGATCTAATTGCTTTTCAACTTCAGCCTTATAATCTTTAAAAGTTGTAAGAGATTCAGACTTCTCCTTAATAAGATACAAGTACATGTAACGAGAATAATCATCAATAAAAGTGATAAATGAAGTATGTCCGGTTATGCCAACGATTTGGTAGGGACCACTAATGTCAGTGTGAATGAGTTCTAATAAATTAGAGCTCCTAGTGGCACCTTTCTTATTCGCTAATGTCATTTTACCTTTAAGACATTTGAGACATGTTCCAAAATCAGAGAAATCGAGAGGAGGTAAGACTTCATCCTTTATAAGACGATTTAATCGTTCTTTTGAGATGTGGCCTAAACGTTGATGCCACAACATGGATGAAGTCTCTAAGTCTCGTTTCTCTTCCATCTTTGTGAGTGATTCATTAATGTTATATGACAACAAATATTTGGAAAAACCATCATCTAGTTCTAATCTATAGAGACCACCATCCAGAACACCAGTACCATAAAGAACAGAATCATAGAGGATAGAGAGTTTGCGATGACCATGGGAAACAATAAAACCGTCCATGTCTAACTTTGGTCCTGATACAAGGTTCCGAGTTACCTCAGGAACATATAAGGTATCATAAAGTTTAATACATAAACCAGTTTTCATAACTAATTGTAATGTTCCAATGGCCTTCACTTCTAATTCTCGATCATCCCCAACCTTAAGCGTTCTTTGGTTTCTTTCCAGCTTTCGGATTGAAAGGAATCCCTGAGTTGAATTGGTAACATGAACCATAGAACCAGAATCAAACCACCAAGAATTAGCAGGAACACTTAAATTATAGGACTCAAGTATCATAAAATAATCGTTACCTTTCTTAGCCAGCCACTCCTTAAAGTCAGGGCATTCCTTCTGCATGTGTCCTGTCTTTTTACAGAATTTGCAGCGGATACTGCCTAAGGAGTTCTTAGAGCTGGAAGGTGCACTTATATTAGGATTAGGCCTTTGGACTTTTGAAGCATCCTTCCTGTGATGATTGTTCTTCCTTTTCTTAGAGTTGGAGGTGGTGAAGTTAGCAACATCGGTAGTGCGATCCACCCTCATACGCTCTTCCTCCTGTACGCACATAACGACCAGTTCACTCATTGTCCATTTGTCCTTCTGAGTGTTGTAATTGATCTTGAATGCTTCAAAGGATGAAGGAAGCGAAGTAATGATGAAATGAACAAGGAAACCATCACTGATTTCCATTTCCAGCCCCTTCAGCTTATTGGCCATGTCATTCATCATCATGATGTGCTCGCGAATGCCGCTCCTCCCATCATACTTAGTTGTCACTAGCTTGAGGATAAGGGTATTAGCGTGTGCCTTAGACGTCCCCTTGAACTACGCCTCCACAGAAGCCAAGTAGGTTTTAGCATCTTCAGAATCAGGAATGGCTCCCCTGATTGCATTGCTTATGGACTGCTTCATGAACATGAGAGACATGCGGTTACACCTAGTCCACTTTTCATGAGTTAACTGCTGAGCAGCAGTACTTTGTGGAGTAAGGTCCGCTGGCTTATCCTCTCTTAGGGCATAGTCAAAGTCCAGCAGCCCAAGCGTAAGCATGAGAGCATCCTTCCATGCAGCAAAGTTATCACCAGTCAAAGGTGGAATCCCGTAATTGGGCGCTGATAGTGGAAATAAGATGAGCAAGTTATGATACTAAGGAAGAAGTCCTAATGTGATCTAAGGGCACGTTAAACTAAGGCAGGCATAAATAATTACCATTTTACATTATGAAGCTGTGATATTGTCTATTACTAACATCAAAATAATAGACTTAGTTAAAATTCTACTTAAACGAAGACAAATCAGCTTTGGCCAGAAGTGTAATCATTTAAGCATGTGTGCAAAATGATTGTAACAAATCAGCTTTGGCCAGAAATTGAGACAATCACTTTAGTTATGCACTTGTTAAGTATGCCATCTATGAAGTAATTAAATCAGCTTTGGCCAGATATTAAGACATTCATGTTTATGATGCACACTTAACATAGCTTTCGTAATACTTGAACGATAAGTAGATGTATCAAGTCAGCTTTGGCCATAAATGATACATCAAAAGCTCATTCAAGTTAAGCTATTTTGGTTTTGTAAAACATTATCTGATTCTGACTAATTAACTAAGTAATTACAAAACCAATTATTTAATAGCAAACCACCCGTTTGCGCGGATCGAACAGCCTAAAATAATGAGGTTTCGAGTCAGGTCTCGACTGAGTTATGAGATCTCGAGTCAGTTATGAGGTCTCGAGTCGCAACCTTATTGTCTCGAGTCAGAACCATGGTCTCGACTACTATATCTTATGAGATCTCGACTCATGATGAGGTCTCGAGTCGCAACCACGGTCTCGAGTCGCAACCTAATGGTCTCAAGTCGAGATCTGTTGGTCTCGAGTTGTGAAGGTTTAAGGACCTGATGATTTCGAGTCGAGACCTTATGGTCTCGAGTCGAGACTGATGGTCTCGAGTCGTAATCTGATGGTCTCGAGCCCACTGTTGATAGCTGTTTATTGTGATAATAACTGAAAACTCGAATTCTAAGGGATTATGAGATATGATTTCCTGTTTTAAGATGATCTAATTTTATCAAAATATTTCGAAAAATTATAACTGTATATCTTTTAACAGTTTTCGAATAAACTTAAAAGATAAAATTGGATCAAACATGGAAAAACACTCATCAATCCTAAATACATTCCAAAGCATAACAGAATTTTCGAATTTTCCTAAGAACATGATGAACCCTAAAAAATAAAACATAAATTCTGGAACCCGAAACCTGAATTTTTAAGGCTTTTAAAACAGATTTCGGTCATAAACATAATCCAGTTTATTTCGAATGAACATGTGATTAACCTTTTCCGAAAACAGTGATCTCGAGTGGACATATTCGACTCAAAACCGGCTGTTAGTTTATTAAGTTAAAAATTTCTGTTTTCATGATTTCAATCCCAGAATTATGGATACGAAAACAGAACTGACTAATCAACATATGCTCTGATACCACATGTTGGATCAGTTCTGTTTAATCATAATGGAAAAACATGAAAACATACCTGTCACCGCAGACAGTGCAGTTGAGAATCCAGTGAGGGAAGACGACATGGAGTTCGACATCTTTGTCAAGGTGATCTGGTTCCTCCTTAGGGTGCTGACTGATGATGGTGACTGATTAAAACCAAAAAGGGTATCGGCTATGGAGATGAAGGTCGAATGTGATGTTATGCTTATGGGGTATGTCTAATGGTGTAACTGTCTAACCCCTTAACCTCCACATAAGTCTTCTTATATAAGCACCCAGGAGGAAACCTAATTAGTTAATAAGGGTAATATGGTCCATCAACAATTACCAACTAATTATTTAATAGGTTATTATATATTTTGATCTATATTATGTAAATGATTATAATGGCTATAGATTAAATATTAATACATAATATATTTAATCTTACACCCCCACCTAACAATCGCCGTCTCTTTGTGTCTTACCATCCGGAAAACCCAGATCCTGTTCAGATCCCATTCATATAAACCAAAGTAAGCCGTTTTCATCTCAGAAAACCCCACTGCCAACTACCACCCCTAGAAAACCATCGCAAATCCAGGTCTCGGAGAGGCCGGAGAGACGTAAAGTTAAAAAGAAGGGGGCAATATTGTAAATTTGGGGCAAGGGTAATATCGTAGGCTGTCCTGCTTCATTGATTATGCAAGTGGTGTTGGTTTTATTCGAAGATGTGCGAGCTGAGGGTGGAACTTGCGGTGGTGGGAAGCCCTTTGGCCGGTGCTGGTGACAGGCCATGGTGGTGGCGGTGGTCAAATGTCATGGACTGGAGGAGAGAGATCTAAAGAGAAGAAAAATTAAATCTCTATCCTGTTACATGTGGACACGTGGGTAAATAGCCAGCTGACACGCAGCTGGCTGGCACTGGTCATCCAACTTCGAAAATGTTATAGAGTTAATTTTTCTTCATTGTCATCCTAAAGGAAATGACATATAGAATCACTACGACTTTATTAGAGTTATGAATATTGTCCACCTTTTAAAAAATGCCTACTTTTCACAAATTTATTTTACTATTATTTATATATTGTTTCAATTGATTCATGAACTCATTCTTTTATAAAATATAACAAACTTGTCAAGTTACCCTAAAACAGAAGGTAGACGTAATGGCGAACCTTGAGATTTTCGACCGGGGATCGAAAACGTATATACCAAAAAAATTCTATAACACCGGGGGTCGAAAACGTATATACCAAAAAAATTCAATACGAAAACTACATACTCTCCACTACTGAGCGAAAAGTTCGAGGGGGGGGGGCTCCCGTCCTATAAAAGCTGCTGTAACCCTTGTAGAAAATTCCGAACTTTCAAAAACTTTTTATTTTGGAAGTAATTCGTTAACCGATACTTAAACGTAATTGGTTTAACATAACGTACACACCGGGACAAGGACATAAGCTACACATGCCCTAAATACCCTTTACATAACTTAGATGTAACTTTTGAAGGGTTAGGAACGACAAAAACACATTTATACAATTCCTAGGGCCATTTTCGAGAAACTGCAAAAGTCTGCCCCAGCCCCCTGCTGACGGATTTGTACATTTTCAATCATTGTACAATTCCAAAACATTTTCGTATTAAATAAAATCTTGTATTTTATTTGCGAGAATGCATAATTTCAATCGTTGTACAATTTCAATCATTTTCGTGTTCGATAAAGTCTTACACTTTATTTACGAAACGTGTAACCGTATGATCAGACGAAACGATATCCACGACATTTCCGGACAAAATCCAAGTTACACATGCCTTAACACCTTTATATAACCTAAATATTAGGTTAAAAGTGGTTAAAATGACAAAACGCGATAATACAAGTTCAGGGGCTAAATCTGCCAAAATTCAAAACTTTTGCCCCAACCTGGCCTTACGGACCGTAAAGGAAAACCCCATACGGTCCCTATGGAGGTGCCAGCAACATAATTTTGCTTGAGCTCTAAATTCTGCCAAGTTGGTCCATCTTTTGAGACCTAGCTCGAATTTTGCCACCTTTCTTCTGCTTCTAACACCTCACTAAACACTTGAGATCATCCTAGAACACCTCCTAACACTTGGCATGATCTCCTTTCACCTCTTCAAGTATAAATAACTCATTTGTTCAACTTTCTAAATTGCTCATTTCATCCTTTCTCTCTAATTATGCTCTTGGAGCTTGTTTCCAATGTGTGGAAGCCTCCTACTAAGTTCTAAGCATTCCTAGAACACAAGTAAGTATTCTTCCTTAGTCTGTTTTCATTATTTTGGCTATTTTTAGCCAAAAGTCAAACAGTTTGACTTTCTGTTTGACTTTCTGTTCTGACCATTTTGGTTAAGTCAAAGTTCAAATTGAACTTTGCAACGTGATCGTAATCACGAAGGTATTAATCCCCTGCGATTGCACCTTCTTATTACCACGTTTCGTAGGTGAAATGACGAGTCAAAGTTTTACGAATTACAAGTAAAAAATGCATAAAAATGCATTTTACGACGGAAGTGTTTTTTGGGTATTAAAACTTAAAGTTTTGACACCAAATCAGTTTTATAACATTATTAGACATGTTCCAACATGTCTAACTCGTCATTTCTAGTTTAACGGTTATTTTCTTAGTCGAAAGTCGAGCGGTTTGACCACCGCTTTGACTTTTGAATCTGACCCGTTTGGTCAACTTTAGGATCCGACCAAAACCTTTATTATGACAATAGTATTATAGGGAATAACCTACTGAGGTTATACCTTATGGTCATATCGTTTGGTTAGTCAAATGACGAGTCGATTATATATTCTTTAAAATGCTGAAAATACGCTTTTTGCGCATAAAATAGTTTTGAACATTTAAGAACATTATTTTAACATCTAAACTGATTATACAACTTATATAAACAAGTTTTGACATATTAGACTCGTCATAGGATGTATTTAACCATCCGAACCCATAGTTACGCTTACGACCCGTTAAAGTGGCGTTAACCGCTTTAGCGAGCCGTAACAAGTCAAAGCACTTTGAAACACTTCCAAATCAGAATGTAAGATATTATGAACCATATTATATGAGATCCAACTCTCGTTTGGTTTATGCAACCTCATTCTATCCTATCTCCCGTTTCAAGTTTTGATACACTAACACGTAGTTATCTGATACACTAGGAACCACTTCAACACTTGCACATTGAGCTTTGCTATTCGATTGAACAAGACTTATACGCAAACCTGTGAGTTCATAGTTTCCGCTCTTTTACGCTTTCAAATGTTTTGGGGTGATTCATATGTGTAACCGATTTTTCTCAAATGTATGGCATACTTGTGTTTACTACGTGCTTTTTGTGTATTATTCTTATAAAGCAAGACACGACAATTGACACCAACCAAAACTTTATAGGATCTATCTATCTTCATAGTTAGATTCTTGTAGGATATTTAAAGTATCATTTTAAATCTTTCTATCTTAATAGTGAGATTTCTAAGAAGTGCTTGACATATGAACGTGCCAATGGTTATTGTTTATGTGTAGAGTATTATTGGTGATCTAGATAACGAAACGAGAGTAATATAATAAGCACATGGTGGATACGCCGCTGGTACTTCCAATATATAAGTGTTCTTATTGTATTACCCTTCGTAGCATTATCCGAATCACCATTAGGACTTATGATTTTATGTTTAATGTGACAAGACAATGAGACCAAACCAAATCCTTATAGCATCTATCTATCTTCATAGTTAGATTCTTGTAGGATGTTTAAAGTGCTAATTTGAAGTCCTTGATTGGATTTTTTTTAGTACCTTAATGCGTATCTGACAAGACAATGAGACCAAACCAAATCCTTATAGCATCTATCAATCTTCATAGTTAGATTCTTATAGGATGTTTAAAGTGCTAATTTGAAGTCCTTGATTGGATTCTTTGAGTACTTTAATGCGTATGTGACAAGACAATGAGACCAAACCAAATCCTTATAGCATCTATCTATCTTCATAGTTAGATTCTTGTAGGGTGTTTAAAGTGCTAATTTGAAGTCCTTGATTGGATTCTTTGAGTACTTTAATGTATATGTGACAAGACAATGAGACCAAACCAAATCCTTATAGCATCTATCTATCTATCTTCATAGTTAGATTCTTGTAGGATGTTTAAAGTGCTGATTTGAAGTCCTTATTGGATTCTTTAGGTACTTTAATGCGTGTGTGACAAGACAATGACAAGACAATGAGACCAAACCAAATCCTTGTAGCATTTATCTATTTTCATAGTTAGATTCTTGTGGGATGTTTAAAGTGCTAATTTAAGTCCTTGATTGGATTTTATGATGTACTTTAATGCGTATGGAACAAGTTGATGACTATGTGTTTATGTGATTAGTAGTGATTTAGATAACGAAACGAGTGTAATACCATAAGAACATGGTGGATACGCCGCTGGTACTTCCTATATATAAGTGTTCTTATTGTATTACCCTTGTAGCGTTATCCAAATCACTTTAGGATTTTTGTGTTTAATTGAAACAAATGTTCAATATCCAAATCCTTGTAGAATCTTCTTATTCTTAATATGTTAGATTCTTAGAAGGATATCCAAAGTACTATTATAAATCCTTGATTGGATTTCTAATAATACTCCTACAAGTGCTTGACCGAATTCAATGTTGTGACGGTATATCGGTATCGATATATGATATAGTTTACGGTACAAAAAAAATATTTTATTTAAAATACAACTCTGTTTTCAAAAAATTTATATCGGAATGTTGGAAAAAAACACTATGCCAAAAAAAATTAAAGGTTAACAAGCACATACTATTAGAAAAATAATTAAACTAAATGATAAATTATTGAAGAAACACGGAATCACCGCCGGGATGATTGGACCACTTCAGTAAGAGAGACCGAGAATCACATTTTGTTCTTCCTCCGATATCCAGATCTGTAAAAAAGAAGAGATAAATTTAGGACTGTAGAGATTGCCGGTAGAGGAAGAATCCTCTATTTCCAGCTACAAAAGTGCGGCGGCTCCATGTCTTCTCCCCTAATAATGAGGTGAACACCTCTTTATATAGGAGACAGGGGCCTCCCCTAACCTCAATGGGTATGGCCTAGTTAGGGGTTATCTTTACAAGTCCCCACCCTAAAGTAGTGTAAACTACATCGCGTTGGGCCTCGCGTTTGGGTTAGTAAGCAACAATAATAAATAATTAATATAAAAGCGATAAATAACGGGAATGTCCGACCATTCGGGTCGGGTCCAATACCATGCCCCATCATGTCCCTCAATCTAGTGTTGCTCCCGCGTGCAAGCGTGAGAGGAGCACTAGACTTATTAAGAGTGCTCGGAAGTGAATAATGTGTGTTTTAGGCTTACCTGTCACCCGGGTGTGGGGAAGTTGTTGGCCACGCTTGTTGCGTCTGTCTTTAGCTGTGAGTAGAGATAATGGAGTAATGAATATCACACGGCTATTCATCGTGGAAATTGGTTGGGCAAACCTGGCGCATAATGATTGGTTGTAGGCTGTTGCCATTTGTATCGGCGCCTTACTATGAGCATGTCAAGGTTGTGTGTACGCGGTTAGGTCCCGTGCATGAGCCTTGGCACAGGTTGAGTTTTGGAGGTTGAGTGTGGGTGTGGCCCAATGCATGTATGACTTACGCGACAATGTGAGACCATACCCCATCAAGTCCCCCCAGTCTTGCTCTTATGTGCAGATGGCAAGTGGGTGAAACTCTGGACTAGATGAGTGTTTTGCCTTTAGGGGATTTTTTTGGCGTGCATAGAAAAGTTCCACCCTTATGCGACCTCTGTTGGTTACGGAAGTTAGAACATGTTATATAGCGTGTGGTGCGCGTAATTTTGGCCTTAAGGCATACGTATATATTGTTTCTGAATCTTTGTAAACTGTTGGATACAATATATGTGCGTGTTAATCCACTTTGTGCAAGTTATCACGAATGATAATTGGCGTAAAGTCGCGTCGGGGAGATGGAGTGGAAGTCCGAGCCTGCGCTGATCCTCAAATGTGCCACAACAATAATCCGACGTAGCGCATGAAGCTGCGGCTTGCCTTGAAGATTGTGGGTGTACATGAAGCTTTGTTTTAGCCAATGTGTTTTTGCATATACCCAAAGTGGTGCGCGCATTTGTAGTACAGTTTATATTTTGTTAGCCGGAAATGGTGTATATCCAAGTAGCATGTGCGCGTGGGTGACTTACGCCCTCGTATGTAAAGGAGCATACGCATATGGCGACTTACGTGCTTGCAAGTAAAGGAGCATGCGCGTATAGCGACTTAGGTGCTCACATGTAGAGCAGCAGGTCACACGGAGATTGGCGTGCTCGTAAGTAAAAGAGCATGCGCGTATGGTGACTTACGTGCTCGTATGTAGAGGAGCATGCGCCAGCCGGCGCATGTGTATTCGCTCATATGTAGAAGAGCATACGCCTGTCGGCGACTTACATGCTCGTATGTAGAAGAGCATGCGCCAGCCGGCGCATGTGTGCTCGCTCGTATGTAGAAGAGCATGCGCCTGCCGGCGTCTTACGTGCTCATATGTAGGGGAGCATGCGCCAGCCGGCGCATGTGTGCTCGCTCGTATGTAGAAGAGCATGCGCCTATCGGCGACTTACGTGCTCGTAAGTAAAGCAACATGCGAGTATGGCGACTTACGTGCTTGTATATAGAACAGCAGACTCGCATGGAGACTAGCGTGCTTGTATGTAACGAAGCATGCACGTATGGCGGCTTACGTGCTCCTAAGTAAAGGAGCATGCACGTATGGCGACTTACGTGCTCGTATTAGAACAGCAGGCTCGCATGGAGACTGAGATACTCATATGTAGAGAAACAGACTCGTATGGAGACCGACGTGCTCGTATGTAAAGGATGTAACAACCCTCAATAAACCGACATCCTTGATTATTTTTCCGGCACCCTACTATACTTTAGAATGTCCCAATATGTCTTTAATTACACGCTGTATGTGAAAACCGAGTCCGAAATACGTTATAGTATTTAAAAAAAATTAAAAACAGGAAATAGTAAGTTGAGGCGGGCGGCGTAGGACCCTACCCCAACTTCACGCGGGCGGTATCAAGGTTTATAACTGATTCGGTTGATTTCGTTAAGTTTAGACAGGTCGCGTAAGCCTTAGCTTACACTTACGCGGGCCGCGAGAGATCAACAACGCGGAGACACCCTGAGCTGACACGTGTTGATATCGTGGCGGGTCTAGTGGATGAGCCGAACAAGCTAGTCCGTTGACTAGCTTTGACGCGGGCCGCGTAGCCCTATGGCTACTCTTACGCGGGCCGCGTGAGAGTCGAGATCAGCACCTATATATAGATGGCATCGGATCTCAGTCGAACTCGCTCATTTCAATTCTCAAATCTCAAAATTCTGATAGTAGAGTTATTATACGCGGGTATTATATCCCCCTAATAGCGAAGTTCTGCTCCGTTGTAAGTATTATAACCCCTGGAGACGTATTAGATACTCTGCCCGATTGATGTAGGGTTCCGTAACGGCTGTCGTGGTTCTACCCGACGTAGTCGTTGGAATGTCGTCTCGGGGAGGGTATTGCTAATGTTAAATTGGGTTATTGTACTAACACGTGTGCTTTTGTGTAATTATAGATTATTCCCAGGAAATCCTTACTGAAGACCCTAAAACAGCAATGTGAGTTGATCCACTTTTTGTAAACCTTTTTGATTATTTTTACAAAACCTTAAATATCTTTCCATGCGAATAACAGTTATTGAGTATTTGTAAGAATACAATTACAGTCGGTAAATTTGGGGTTTTGTATACAAAATTTGTTACCACATGGTAAAGGAGTAACATGACCATAAGTCGGAACGACATTACCGTGTGGTGGTAATTGATATAACTTCGAAACAAATGTAATTGCGGATGCACCCTCAATACTGTGCACTGTGACTTTTTATTTAAACTTGATTAAACTGGGATTCACTCACCAGTATTTCCCACTGACAAATGTTTTTAAAACGCGTTTCAGGTAACAAAATGTGAAAGCCAAATAGAAGCCAGCTGGATAGCACTGAAGGCTTGGAAAAGTGGCAATAAAGTTACCTAAAATAAAATAGATGTTTTTATTAAATAAAATAGGATTTATTCCTATGAAAACGTGTGTACTATGAACTTGGGTTTTATCCCATTTATTTAAATTTATGAAAAGGGTGGTATTTTACTCTGATTAAATATTTCCTAACTACGATCCTGATGAAAAATTTCCGCTGCCAAATTAGACAAATACCACGATACCACCGAAACTGGCTCGCGGCCGCCCGTTCCCGGGAATCAGGGATCGGGGGTTGCGACAGAAGGTGGTATCAGAGCTAAGCCACTGATTCAGCCACAGAGGTGTTCTGCTGACATCAAAATGCAAAGTGTTAGGAAATAAATTATGGAAATACGTGCATAACTGCAATTATTTGTTATGTGTTATTTGACTATCTGTTAGTTTACAGTATGAGCGACCAAGGACCATCTGACGCGTATCGTCAATTGTCTGGTTCGCCTAGGAGCGAAGGCACCTCCTCTTCTCAGCCTGCCCTCTCTGGGTACTCTGCTGACATGGAAGAAGGAATCTTTGTGTTTAAGGCTCAATCCGAGGAACCATTTCCTCAAAAGAAAAGGGGATGGTTCAGTCGAGGGGTGCACGAGCGTAGAAAACGTATGAAAAAGTTACAGGAACAGAGGGTATTAGCAGCAACCAAGAGAGAGACCGATGCCTATGCCCAGGATATGATAAATAGGGGTATAGCCAACATCCACATATTAGCAAGCACTGCAGCTGACCCTAATTGAGAGCAAATAATAGCACCCCAACCACAATTTCCTGACCAACCCATGGAGCTAGAAAACCCTGAAAACCAAGTAGAAATGCATGACTTCAACCCGGAGGAAATACCAAGGGTAGCAGCACCAAACCCTCTAGACCCAAATTATGACCCCTGGTGGGACAATAATAGGGACTATGTGCCACGTTACCCAATGCACGAAGACATGCCTATGCCAACTCTAGGAGACTACCCAGGTATGGACCCTTTAGATCCCTATTACCATGATGAATACATTAAGGAAATTTTAGAAGATCCTTACCATCTCCGAACTCATACACCTCCATATCAGGAACCCACACCCCAGATTCCAAACCCAGTCCTAGAACCTGCACCCCCAATAAGTGCAGAAAATGTCCAAGAACTTAGGACTTTCGGTGAGGAAATTTTAGAAAGCAGTGAGAGAATGCGACAGGTGGGAGAGCGTCTCGTCTGGAAGTATGACGAACGCAATATGGATTTCTGGATGAATCCATATCAGGGAATGTGAAGGGAAGGAAAGGTAGTAGTAATAATAATAAAATAATATCATAAAAATAAAATATGTGTGTACGGATGCCTACTATTATTAGTGTAATTTTCTTTCAGTTGGTATTGTAATTTTTAATTCAGTACTAGTGTGTAATAGATGCATAGTATATGAATAGAGTAAGTCGCAATGATCGACGCTTTTGGTTAAATTGCGTGTCATGTGATTGACTATATTAAACATTATTTTGTGATATTAATATGGGATAAATGTTTAAAATTCAGATGGCCGACGAAGGACATCAAGATAATCTGAATAATGATAACCAGAGTAACATTAACGTGGTTAATGAGAATCCAAGCGACAATAACCATGGAAACCAAATGGATAATAGTGTCGTTCAACACATAGTGGCACAAGGAATTATAGATGCAATGTCATTTATTATTCAAACGATTCAAGAAGTGAATAATAAAAGTAAACATACCAGTAAGCGACCAATTGAACCAGAACACAGTGTGAACAATGGTCCTGTACTTCAAATGCCCATTCCCAAAAGAAGAAGAACCGTGCCTTACGGTTGTTCTTACAAGGAATTCTGGTCCTGCAAACCAATAGAATTCTCGGGAAATGAGGAATCTATTGCAGCCCTACGCTGGATAGAAATGACTGAGGCTGTTCTGAAAATAAGTAAATGTGCGGAAGAGGACAAGATAATGTTTTCTTCCAATCTATTCAAGAATTCAGCCTTGGAATGGTGGAACACTATCCTCCAGTCTAGAAGAAGTGATAAGGTTTATAATATGGAATGGGAAGAATTTAGAAATATGGTAGAAAGGAAATTCTGCCCTCCTAATGAAAAAGAGCAAATAGCTAACAAATTCCTAAATCTTAGGATGAATGGAGTGGATAGTAAGGGGTACACTACTACATTCTTTGAATATGCTAGGATAGTGCCAACCCTTGCATCACCCGAACAGGTATTAATCTCCCGTTACATCTGGGGATTAACTGGAGAAATTAGACATGTAGTCGAGGCAGCTAGACCCCAAACTATAGAAGATGTGACAACCCTCACTAAACCAGGTATCCGTACGAATTAATTAATATTTAATTACTGCTTAATTACTGTGCTTGCTTACAACTGTGATTAAACTGCTTACTGATTTCTGATACATACATGCTCAAGCATCACATTTTATACTGTCACTCTATTATTTATACACAAACATCAGTGACAGCCTTGATGCACAACAAGCACAGTAAGCACACTACGGGATACCCATTAAACATGCTGACATAACCAGCATCAGGCAGACACTGCCTCTAAGGACAGTATGAGCCGGGATTAGATTGCTACACTAGTAGTGAGTGTAGGGAGGTGAGGATTGTAGAACTGCGTCACTAGGTGAAGTTTATAGTGACCGGATGTGCCTAAAGCGTACTTTAAGTACAAAATTCTGCACTTAATACAAAACTCAGCATTTTAAAATTTCTAATAAAGTGCAAAAACATTGCAGAACGGTCCCGTATATTTTCCTAAGTACCGGGAATAATTTATGTTACAAAAATATACATAAAAGGTCATTTCGGACTAATTAAACGCTTTAACGGGACAGTACCTGGCCGGATAACCGGACATTACCCGAGACACTAAATTTTTGTCAGACACTCCATTTCACTCTCTCTCCCTCTTGTCTCGGCTGCCCAAACCGAAAACACCATCACCACCTCTAAACATCATCATCTTCTTCATCTTATACACTCCATTCAAGCTTAGAAGGATCAATGGAGGTTACATCTTCAAGGACTCTCAAAGGAGCATTGTTCTAGCCGTTTACACCATCTTTTCTTCACATTTCTTCATTAGTTTTCGTCCCTAGCTACAGGCTAGTAGTAAGTTTCTTTACACTTGGTTCATCTTGTTCAAATTTATGTTTTATAGTAAGATGTTTTGTTGTTAAATCACTAAGGATCAAAGAGACTAGTAGATGTTAAACAAAAACAAAGAATATAAAAGTTACATAAAAGTTTACTTGTGTCTGATTTATGAAGCGGAATCTTGTTGGTTTGAGGGTTGGTTAAACCATACTTGATGTTTAAAAGTTGTTTTCTTGTTAAACCCGTTAATCGGACACTTGTAACACGATTTGATAACATGTAAGACATAAATAACATGCTGATGTACTTTTTCAGCCGCCTTCAACAGGCTGTAAACGGACTTTAAAAACTCGAAAAACGGAATTTCAAAAGCCTAAATCGTGTCTTTTCGAAAAACGAAGAAAATGGCACTGGAATCGTATTTTTCTGAGGTCGGTTACTATTTTAAAAGTCTGTTTTCGTGACAGCAGCTAAGGCTGATTTTAACTGCAGTAAAATGGGTCATACGTTTTCAGTCACAACTTGAAACCTAAACCGATCCAGCCCCTGAAACTTTTATCAAAGATGGTCACGGATGTATTTGATCACAGTTCGGTAAACGATTTTCTGATCACAGTTCGGTAAACGATTTTCTATAAATTATTGATAATGAACTAGACCTTGATATTTTTACACGATAATTTGTGGGTCGATTAGGACGTTCCGCAAAAAATTGGGAATTTTTGGAAAGAGTTAAGTATTTTATTTAACCGTCCAAAAACAGTCCAGTTTTTCACATATTGAAACTGAAACGACAGGGGTAGTATTTTTCGTGTTAAAACGTAAGGGTTGATTGTTGATGATCATGGTTTGATTTCAAAAAGAAAAAGATGTGCGTATTAGCACGGACACTCCCGTTTTTAGGGGAAGTTCTGGCGAATTTTTCTAAAAATACCAAGACTTAGAAAAACTTTTTTTCTAACAAGTATGTTAAACTTTATTTCTCGGAATTAAACCTCGCCATGAGTTCTGACATAAAACTTTAAAGTGTTGGATATGAGACTTGTAAATGTATTTTGTTAATACTTTAAGTCACCAAATACATAATACATGTACGAATATCCCATCCTTGGGAAGGAATCTATTTATACGATAACCAAGAAATATAAACACGAAATAGTTGTCTAACTATTTCCCCTAGAACGTTAAAACTCTAAGCTAAGGCACGACCGTTCGTCTAATAGATATTAGCACGTTGTAGGTTGTCATGCTGCAGATCGAGTTTGAGTTGCTGTTATCGAGGACGCATTACTGTGAGTTCATGTCCCCCTTTTCTCTTAACTGTTTTCAGTTTTCTAAACTGCGGGGGTGAAATACATGTTACTATGATACGAGTACTTTATACATGGTATGGTTAGCGTAAGGAGGGTTACTACTTAGATCATGTGAGTGGGTAGGCGGGAACTGGAGGCCATTAATCCTCATTGTAGGACCGAGGGACGTAAGCGGTAGATCTATCTGGGTGTAGCGAGCACAACCCCAGGCCCAGCAGTACGGACCTTGGGGTGACTTTGTGCCCAATGCGAAATCCGCTAGGTTTGAGTCTTCCTACTTGCACTTTACACATATCAATGGCCTTGCAAACCATTGGTGATCTCTTTTTCCCTATCTGCTACATACCAGGGATTTTTATACTTACAAGTGTTTTACATACTCACTTACACATGAACTCGCTCAACATTATGTTGATTTTTCCAACTTACATGTATTTCAGGGAACTAAGGATCTGGCCCGGTATGCTACGTTTTCCCGCTGTGTTAGAGTTACGGGATCATCCACGTTTAGGGATTACGACTTTTACCTGGACGAGTCGCAAGTCTTAAACAAGTGTTTATGTTATATTTGGGGTTGTGTTTTAAGAACAAAGTTTTTATGTTATTAAGTTGTAATTTCCGTTGCACGTGTCAACATATTAAGACAATGTTGTGGTATTTTACTTTTCAAACTTAAATCAATGGATGATCTGCATGGTTTATTTTCATATAGCTTTGTTATGATTAAGCTATGGTATTAAGAAGTCACACTAAATAAACCCACGCTTCCGCAAAGCCAGGGTGTGACAGCTTGGTATCAGAGCTCTGATCATAGCGAACTAGGATTCCTTCTCGAGTCTAGACTATGATCACTAGGGCTCTCACGAAAACATTTTTACACTGCATACCACTTAAGTCCAGATCCAAAATGTTTTTACAAACAAATGTTGAGCACATTTTATTTGCTAGTTATAGGCTCAGTCTGGGAGGCTGAGGCTCGGTCTGGGAGGCTGAGGTAGTTGTCTAGTGGGACTAGGGAGTCAGTCTGGGAGGCTGGGAGGCTAGTGTGACTAGGAAGAGCAGTCTGGGAGGCTGGGAGGCTAGTGGGACTAGGGAGTCAATCTGGGAGGCTGGGAGGCTAGTGGGACTAGGAAGAGCAGTCTGAGAGGCTGGGAGGCTAGTGGGACTAGGAGAACTAATTGATTGCTTATTGGTGACTAGTGTGTTTACTTGATTATATGATTGATATATGTGCATATCTATGGTTGTATTACAGACACTATGTCTTCATCGAGCGGGGTTTCAGACCCAGTGGCAGTAGACTCTGACGACCCGATGTACACTGATTCAGAGGTTCATACATCAGATACAGACAGCACTGACGAGGATGCATTCCAGCCTTTTGCTATACCCGATTTTGGGGATGATATATGTAACGACTCACACAAAAACGTCCTAAAAACGTTCCGTAAGTATAACCCGGACCCCTGATATAACAACTCTCATTAAAAATACTATTTCTTATTTGAATTTAACTAAAAGGAAACCCTAATTGAGAAACCCAAGTAATTCTGCACAAACCCTAAAATTATCAGAACAATCAGAATCAGGATCAGGGCCCCTAAAACTCAGGGGGGGCATTCCCCACTCAACGATTATCTTTATAAGTTATTATCAAAATCGAATTTAATCGAAACGTCGACTCACCTGCACTCCAAACACACGTGGCAAGAAAATAAGAAAAATGTATCCCTTACGGACCGTAAGGAATATTTGTTACGGTTCGTAACAAATGGCAAAATTGGTGTATAAATAGCATGCTTTGGGACTGGCTTCTGTGCGTTCGTTCGACGATAAAATTCGACTCTGGCACGGAGTTATCGTCCAAATACTCACAATTAACACACACAAATCACTAATTAGTATAGCGGGGTGCTGCAGAACAGGGTATTAACTCGATCGCTATTACGATTCAATGTCCGATCGATTAAACTATCCAATGGATGTTTAAGTGCTGCTCAAATTGGGTTATACTTTGTTATTCATCGTGATTTCGACTTGAATGTTTGAGTGCTATTCGAACTCGGACTATACTCTGTCATTCGTTGTGAATCCGATGGATGTTTAAGTATTGCACTTTGTCATTCGTTGTGAGGGTTTTATCTCGTGAGTTATCGTAAATGCTGTATTAACTTACCTACCTAGTTCGTGTGCACTAGGTTACAAGGTTAATTAATAGGATAAGCTCTGCCTATAGGAATCTGCAAAAACTTAGCTATAGACTCAACTTTGCCTGTATAAATCTGCAATATATCAAGGCTTATCTGTAACTTTGGCCGTATGAATCTGCATGCTTATAATGTGAGTCATTCTCTTTTTATCAAATTACTTTCAAAATCATGTTATTTTCAAAGGTTATAATTACAGTGATTAAGTTTATGTAATCACCAAGTTACAGCCGGTATGTGGGGTTTTGTATACATTACTTGATAATCTTCACCATTGGACAACGAGTTAGCCAAGGGGTGATATGACCATAGTCACAGACACCATTGGACGAATGGGCCAATGGGTCGAGTGACAATTACTGTGGGTAGTTGGTTTGACATCTGAAACATTGTAATCTCTCTTAATACTGTAATTGATAACACTATTTTCTAGTTATACTTTGTAGTGATTAAGTCTTTGCTAATCTTTAAGAAGCAAATGTAAAAACTCTTAATGCTGTAAATTATAACAAATATGTTTTAAAGTAAAATGAATGAACTCACTCAGTATTTCCCGCTGACAAAACCTTTTTAAAATACTTTTTAGGTAATCACAATAGAGTGGAGTAAGAAATGGATACGGCACTGAAAGGAATCAAGAAGTGGCTTATTTTATTATTTGAATCAAATTAAGAAATATGGTTTTATATAATAAAATTTATCTTTATTAAAGCTACCATTGTAAAACATGGATTTATTCCATCTATTTAATAAATAAAAATCCGGTGTTTCAAAACTCTGATATTTTTCCTAACTCACGGTTCTGATGAAATTTCCGTTGCAACGTTTTTCAAAATAATCACCGGTACCGCTGGACTGTTCACGGCACCCGATTCCGTCCAGGGTGGATCGGGGGTCGTGACAGAAGGTGGTATCAGAGGCAACTCAAAGAGCCACTGCTTTAATCCTATAAGTGTTGTGATAACAATACTTAAACTTAAATAAAAGAGTTAGGAGATTGCTGTTAACTGGTAGCACACATGATAGCAATTAGACTTGAACTTAAGAAAAGATGCCTTAATATTAGCTTCACGATAAGCTAAGTACTTGTGTAAATAAATATGATGGATTTTGGTGTGCCATAAAGTAATATATTTGATAAAGTAATATCACAGGACAACTAAGTCCAGAGTCACTAGTTGAGAGAATGATCAACAGTGACATGACCGAAAGCACTAGTTGAAAGAATGATCAACAGTGTTATGAATAAAATCACTAGTTGAAAGAATGATCAACAGTGATATGACCACAATTACTAGTTGAGAGAATGATCAACAGTAATATGACCTGAGTCATTATTTGAAAGAATGATCAATAGTAAATTGACACTGTCACAGGAATCGTCTAGTGGTCAATATAATAAATAAGATATGTTATGGAAATACAAATTTCCTTAATTCTGAATAAAAGCCCTAATAAGATAGACACTTTTTGAAAAGATACTATTTACGGGAAATAGAAAATTTTCTCCGGCAAAGACTGGGTATGATGTAGCAGAATCTCCAGTTTGTCCGGATATACTGAAATTACCTCTCCGGCGAGAACCGGGTAAGAAGGTATATAATATGTCAGCAAGTGACAAGATTTCCCTAAAATAGTATCATGATCTGATATCTTACTAGTATTTGGAAATATGAAACTGTTAAATACATAGACCTTATAAAGGGTATGTATATTACAGCATGTTAAATATATGATTATATAGATATACATATCTATAAGGAATTCCAAAAGTCAATTAAGAATAAAGCACAAGTATCTGTGTCTAGATTTCTTTATTAGGAATCTCTTATCTATAATTCCGATATCAAACATTATTTCGTTTGATTATCTGCCTAGTAACTCGAGCGATAATAATAACAATAGAAACCCATTAAGCTGGGATATCATCAAAACTATAAGAATTTCCAAATGCGTTACCATAGACTATTAACGAAAGTAAGAAGCATGTAAAATTGTGCTAGTGCACAAGAAAACACATGAAAACTTAATTATAAGTCCACAGACATCTAAGTATATCACATACAACTTCCAAGGCAAGACCTTTGGAAAATATAAATTGGGCACAATGACATCAATATTAATTCCGTCAGTGAAAAAGCTACTAATTAAAAAGCATCATTTTGTCACATGATCCTACAAACGACATAAATATCACTGAGGTACTTTAAAACAAAATTTCACAACCATCGGTGCACAGTCTAATCAGAGTCATAATTATTAATACTACAAAAAGAAGTCACATACTTTTGCAAATTCCCTATTTCATGTTATTTGACATTCCCTGTTAATGTCATTTAATAACGGTTATCACTCGAAATTCCAGATAGAAGTTCTTATATTTCTTTTGTTGAAAATTCTGACTTCTGCATATAATAAGTTGACTTTCGCATTTTTACTTTTCCTAACAGTCATCATACCAGGAGTATTTATTTCATAATAGCGAATATTGATGCATTTCATTTCTTGGTAAATCCACACGTTATACATGCATCGTTTGTTGCGCATGTGGTTCGTTTAATTTCTGAATTCCACTAGAGGGCTTCATTCTAATTTGTCGTTTTATCCAAACTCAAATATTCTTTAATTAGACTTGATTTTGGCACAGTGAACCGCATTATTGCTAAACAATGACTCTTAATATCAAGTCAATAAATTTTTGAAAAACTCAAAATTCTTTGGCATCCATGGTTTCTGTTATGACCATGTCCGAACTTTCTTATTCAAACTCGTTTTGTTTAAACCGAGTTCAATTGTTTGAACTTGCTCGCATTACATATTCAATTCAAAGTTCCATATGATGAATTAAAAAAAACCATCATATTCAAAATAATCCTAACAAGCATTTCAATTCTCTTGAATTATAACATGCTTATATGACCCTCGACTTCACTAAATCATTTCTATGATCACAATCACTTTGAGGTAACATTTTCACAAAATCTGAAGATTGCGCTAATCTCGGATTTAATCATTTAATTATTTATATTAAATCCACTTTGTTGATTTATTTCTATACAAAGAATCTTAAAATAATCCTGTGCTCAGATAATGATACCCAAATTCATATTTCGGTATATCTCTTAATAGTTATTATAAATATCAATCGAGCCTTTCATAATATTTATTGCTCTATCATCGTTGATCGAAAAACATTATATATAAATTGATTATATATGGAATTACCTAATTTACAAATATAGTATTACTATATTTTAAATCATTACGGTGAAGAAATTATATTTAAGGTATACTTTTATTTAAAGTTATTGTTTAGTTATTTATTATTGATAATTTTATTATTAATAATAATAAGTAGTAGTGTTAAGATTATTTTAATACTAGGGTTATTGTCAAGGACAGGTATTGGATAGCCTAGCCTTAGTTAGGCATGGATTGGCCACCTACGCTTAAACAAGGCAGCACTAATCAATATCCACCATGATAATGACTAGTTAATATAAATTAAGTCATCATACTTATTTAGTAAATTTTAATTATATATGAAAATATATATATACTTTGGAGAAGTCATATTTTCATAAAACAATACAAGAATTAAAAGTACAAATAAAATTATATATCACATGTTTTGTGATAACTATGTATAGTAACACTCTAGCAAGAAAATGATCATATAAAAATAATATGGTAGTCATCAATTACGTTGGATTAGGAGAACATTATACTATATAAAAATAGTCCTCATTTTCACTTATTTACAATATTTGTAAATACATTCACAATGTTATATGATTTCAAAATGAAAAATAAGTAATCACATAGAATCGACTCATTAAGTGATATAGATTTACAAAATATTTTACAAATACTTTTGTACAATAAATATTTTACACCTTTATTTACAATTTTCACGTTATAAATAATAGTGATTTCTTTTACAAAATAATATTTTGTAACGTAATAACTTCATTGCGGTATTTTGTAATATATATTACATAGTAAATATATGTTATTTTACATAGTATAGTAAAATACTAAAATAATATTTATTTAAAAGCAGTAACCATTTATATGTAACAAATAATATATATTACATAGTATTTATATTTGATATATAAAATACGGTTCAGACAGGAACACAAATAATATATATTACATTTGTTTTACAAATATAAAATAATGGTTAGTCATACCAAAACAACATGTTCTTACTATATTTCAATCTCTAGAACATAGTATGAAAAATATGATTACTAATAGTATAATATCACATTGTTTCACAATTAAAACAACTTGGAACTTGGATACACTAACTCTATAGTCTTCTGGTGTATCTTTGCAATTCACTCATCTCAACACTTTGATTTTCTAATATTATAAATATTTGACAAATCATTTTTCATACTTTTATTTCATTTGGAACCTGTCAATTCTAAGTCTTCCTCAGTTGCCAATTAAAGTAAGCTTCCTTTTAAAAGTCTTTCACATTAATTTTAAATATCTATCTTTTGGCTTGAACCTAGTCACTTTGGAAATTTATATCATTTCATCTCATTCGTTTGACAATCGATTTCTTGAACCAATTCAGTTGAACCATTGAATTCTACTTATTATACAACTCTTATTCACAAAATTTGCTATTTAATCTGTGTCATTTTGTTGACTCAAATATGACATAAATCTAAAAGAAATATCATAACCCAAATATACTTGGGAGCTGGAATCTGAGATAAAGAAAAAGTATTCCAGTAAATCTCGAGGACGAGATTTTTATTAAGGTGGGGAGAATGTAACGACTCACACAAAAACGTCCTAAAAACGTTCCGTAAGTATAACCCGGACCCCTGATATAACAACTCTCATTAAAAATACTATTTCTTATTTTAATTTAACTAAAAGGAAACCCTAATTGAGAAACCCAAGTAATTCTGCACAAACCCTAAAATTATCAGAACAATCAGAATCAGGATCAGGGCCCCTAAAACTCAGGGGGGGCATTCCCTACTCAACGATTATCTTTATAAGTTATTATCAAAATCGAATTTAATCGAAACGTCGACTCACCTGCACTCCAAACACACGTGGCAAGAAAATAAGAAAAATGTATCCCTTACGGACCGTAAGGAATATTTGTTACGGTCCGTAACAAATGGCAAAATTGGTGTATAAATAGCAGGCTTTGGGACTGGCTTCTGTGCGTTCGTTCGACGATAAAATTCGACTCTGGCACGTAGTTATCGTCCAAATACTCACAATTAACACACACAAATCACTAATTAGTATAGCGGGGTGCTGCAGAACAGGGTATTAACTCGATCGCTATTACGATTCAATGTCCGATCGATTAAACTATCCAATGGATGTTTAAGTGCTGCTCAAATTGGGTTATACTTTGTTATTCATCGTGATTTCGACTTGAATGTTTGAGTGCTGTTCGAACTCGGACTATACTCTTTCATTCGTTGTGAGGGTTTTATCTCGTGAGTTATCGTAAATGCTGTATTAAGTTACCTACCTAGTTCGTGTGCACTAGGTTACAAGGTTAATTAATAGGATAAGCTCTGCCTATAGGAATCTGCAAAAACTTAGCTATAGACTCAACTTTGCCTGTATAAATCTGCAATATATCGAGGCTTATCTGTAACTTTGGCGGTATGAATCTGCATGCTTATAATGTGAGTCATTCTCTTTTTATCAAATTACTTTCAAAATCATGTTATTTTCAAAGGTTATAATTACAGTGATTAAGTTTATGTAATCACCAAGTTACAGCCGGTATGTGGGGTTTTGTATACATTACTTGATAATCTTCACCATTGGACAACGAGTTAGCCAAGGGGTGATATGACCATAGTCACAGACACCATTGGACGAATGGGCCAATGGGTCGAGTGACAATTACTGTGGGTAGTTGGTTTGACATCTGAAACATTGTAATCTCTCTTAATACTGTAATTGATAACACTATTTTCTAGTTATACTTTGTAGTGATTAAGTCTTTGCTAATCTTTAAGAAGCAAATGTAAAAACTCTTAATGCTGTAAATTATAACAAATATGTTTTAAAGTAAAATGAATGAACTCACTCAGTATTTCCCGCTGACAAAACCTTTTTAAAATACTTTTCAGGTAATCACAATAGAGTGGAGTAAGAAATGGATACGGCACTGAAAGGCATCAAGAAGTGGCTTATTTTATTAATTGAATCAAATTAAGAAATATGGTTTTATATAATCAAATTTATCTTTATTAAAGCTACCATTGTAAAACATGGATTTATTCCATCTATTTAATAAATAAAAATCCGGTGTTTCTAAACTCTGATATTTTTCCTAACTCACGGTTCTGATGAAATTTCCGCTGCAACGTTTTTCAAAATAATCACCGGTACCGCTGGACTGTTCACGGCACCCGATTCCGTCCAGGGTGGATCGGGGGTCGTGACAATATACCTCATGCTGATGGTGTTCCTGCCGAGGATCTACCTCTTGTGGAGATCCCTGCTCCTGTTCCACCCGCTGCATTTCCTGCAGAGGATTTGCCACACGCTGTGGAGTCCGATGACGACCTCGATCTATTCGAGGGTCCCCCTGAGGACCACCATGAGGGCGGGGCCCCGATTGCAGACGATGTCGCTCTTCCGTTAGTTGGGATTCCTGATGAGGAGGCCCATTCTGATTCGTCGATTCCTGATTCTTTTGAGTCGGTAGCTTCCACTGTTCCACCACCTATTCATGCTGATATACCCGCTGAGCCTGATGTTGTTGCTCCTATTCCTGACCTGGTGCCTCTAGAGCCCGACCATGCACTCTTCGCGGCTTATGTCGACCCTCAGTATGCTGACACCCGAAATGGGTGGATAGAGGCCGATGATGATATTCCACCTTTTGTAGTACCAGATGCACCAGCTTTAGCTCCCTTTGATGCACCCTTATTCCCCACACACACTACTGATGCGCATCGCGCGGATCTGCCCGTCACTTTTCTCCAGGAGATCCCTCCGCCGCGTCCTGGAGAGGGCCCCTCTCATCAGCCTTTTGGCCATGCACCTTTTCTGACCGGAGGGGATCAGTTTGCACCGCAGATCCCTCACCATACTACTGTTCCCCCCGTTCCACCGTTCGCTGTACCACCTTTTACTCCATCCAGCGAGCCTTTTCTCTGGACATCATCATCCATCATGCCGCCGATAGATCCATACCATCCCTATTTTGTCGGGCCTTCCACAGAGGATGTCCTCGTTTCATTTATGCTACAGCATGACGCGCTGACGCGTCGTGTCCAGGTCCTGGAGCAGCAGTTAGAGCATCTGTCACGTTCTCACCACGCCATGGAGGAGGATTGGCTCCTCATGCGCAGTTTGTTCTACTTTCATTTTCCTCCTCCACCACCAGCAGCATGAGGGCTCTTTTGGTTTGATGTAGGTACCACCACTTTTGATGAGAAGACGGCGATTAAGTCGGCTACATAGCTTTTTGAAGACCACCTGACGATTCTGACTTTTGATGTTTGGTATTTGTATATGTTTAGACGTTTCGAGAAAGGGCGTTGTGACCCTTGGTCCCTTTTTAGATGTATGTTACATTTGTGGAACTTGTAAACATTGTAATCGTGGTCTTGGTTATATAAAAGCTTAATCGCAGTATTCTCATTACATGCATGGCTGATTTATTAATATATTTATAACATGGGATGTTGTGTGATTGATTGTTTATAACGTGAGATGTTATGTGTTGGTTTATTTTAACATGAGATGTTATGTATTATTACTATCGTTTTATACGCACACTTTACCTACCATGACCTGACTCGCGTAAACCATCTTTTAGAAGATGCCACCGAGACGTGATCCACGCATGCCTACCAACGAGGCAGAACTTCAACAGATCATCGCTGCCGCCATCGCGCAATACGCCGCCTCTCAAGGAGGACCTAGCGGAGGCAGCTCAAACAATAACGGCAACGACAATCCGCCTCATGGTAATACTAAGTTATTAAGGCATACCATGATACATTGGATATCTATAGCAAGTTTGCTAATGCCATTCATATATTGTAACGTATGTGAAGGGTGCACCTACAAGCAGTTCTTAGACTGCAAACCTGTAAACTTTGATGGCACCGGAGGTGCTGTTGCTTTTGTTCGTTGGGCAGAAAAGACAGAATCAGTTCTCCGCATGAGCAAATGCGCTCCTAATCAGCAGGTCACTTACATCTCTGGGCTATTCTTGAACGGAGCCCTGTCATGGTGGAATTTACAAGTCCAAACACTTGGTGAAGCCGCAGCCTACGCATTGATGTGGAACGAGCTGAAAGAGCTCATGCGCAAAAAGTATTGCTCTCGCGCTGAGATCCAGAGGTTGGAAACTGAGTTCTGGCATTTGAAGATGGGCGGTCCGAAAATTGCGGAATATGTTCAGAGGTTTCACGACCTATCACAAGTGGTACCTTATATGGTCACACCAGAATTCAAGCGGATTGAGCGCTTCATTTGGGGTTTAGCTCCTCAAATCATTAGTATGGTGACCTCTTCAAAACCGGCAACAATCACTGAGGCGATCGATCTAAGCGTAGCTCTCACTAAGGAGGCGATCCGCCTAAACAAGTTTTCTGATGTTGAGCAAAGGAAGAAGGAGACTCATGTAGAGTCGTCCGGGGATAACAAAAGAAAATTCTCGAATTTCAAACAAGGCACAAGCAGTGATGGCAGGAAAGGAGAACCAAGCATGCCAGTCCAAACTACGACTGGTACTAGAAGGAAAGGAAAGGGATATATGGGTGCACATCCCAAGTGTAACTCCTGCCAACGTCATCATCTTGGCCGATGCGGGCCAAAAGTATGTGAAGCTTGTGGAAAGACTGGTCACTTGAAGGATTCTTACTGGGCTAGTGCTGGCCGGGGAGGCCAAGGAGGATTTGGGAATAGAAATAATAATCGTGGTGGTATTGGGAATCGCCCACAGGGGAACAATGGAGGAAACGGGAATCGAGGCAACAATGTGAATCAAGCTGGTAATGCGAACCAAAACAACAATCAAGCTGGGAATGGAGTAGGAAATGGTCAAAGAATGGGTTGTTTTAACTGTGGTGATATGGGGCATTATAAGCGGAACTGCCCAGAATTGCATCAAGCGCGTGGAAGGGTTTTCAATATCGAAGCAAGGGAAGCGCGCCAGGATCCCAATGTTGTTACTGGTACGTTCCCTGTAAACCAACGCTTTGCATCCGTTTTATTTGATACTGGTGCCGATTATAGCTTCGTATCATTAGAGTTTAAGAATATGCTTGGATTAGTCGCTAGTAAATTAGATATTCCTTACTCAATCGAATTGGCGAATGGAAAGTTAGTAGTAGCCAATGAAGTGGTCAGAGGTTGTGTAATCGAGTTGGGAGAGCGTGAGTTTACTTTGGATCTACTACCAGTCCAGCTGGGGGAGCTTCGACGTGGTAGTAGGAATGGATTGGTTATCAAGCAACAAGGCTGAGATTGTTTGTCACGAAAAGGTAGTTCGTATCCCAACCGAAGATGGAGAAACAATTGTGGTTCATGGGGAGAAGCGGGATACGCCTTTAAGATTTATCAGTTGCCTGAAAGCTCGTAAGTGTTTACAAAAGGGATGTGCTGCCTTCCTGGCACACATCGTGGATAAGAAAGCTGCTGAGCCGAAAATCGAAGACATCCCTGTCGTGAGGGAATATCCTGAAGTCTTTCTAGATGACTTGCCAGGATTGCCACCCCAAAGGCGAGTGGAATTTCACATTGACTTATTTCCGGGCGCCGCGCCTGTAGCTAGAGCACCTTATAGACTTGCACCGTCAGAGATGCAGGAGTTGTCGACACAACTCCAGGAGTTACTTGACAAAGGATTCATCCGACCAAGCTTCTCACCTTGGGGAGCTCCAGTTTTATTTGTCAAAAAGAAAGACGGTAGTTTTCGTATGTGTATTGACTACAGGGAGTTGAATAAGCTGACGATCAAAAATAGATACCCTCTGCCAAGAATCGATGATTTATTCGATCAGCTCCAAGGTTCAAGCTTTTACTCTAAGATCGACCTTCGATCTGGATACCATCAGCTAAGAATACAAGAAGAGAGCATTCCGAAGACAGCCTTCAGAACTCGTTATGGACACTACGAGTTCCTAGTCATGCCGTTTGGGTTGACAAACGCGCCTGCTGTTTTTATGGACCTAATGAACCGAGTCTGCAAGCCGTATCTCGATAAGTTCGTGATTGTATTCATCGACGATATTTTGATTTATTCAAAGACAAAGGCTGAGCACGAACAACACTTAAGAGCTATTCTGGAGTTGTTGAAAAAGGAACAGTTGTATGCCAAATTCTCTAAGTGCGAGTTTTGGCTACGTGAAGTCCAATTCCTTGGACACGTAGTTAATGGAAATGAAATCCATGTCGATCCCACAAAGATCGAGGCGATAAAGAACTAGGAGACTCCAAAGACGCCAACCGAGATTCGACAATTCTTAGGCTTGGCTGGTTACTATCGAAGGTTCATTGAGGATTTTTCAAAAATCGCTCAATCACTGACACTCCTCACACAGAAGGATAAGCAGTTTGATTGGGGAATCAAACAGGAAGAAGCATTTCAGTTGTTGAAGGATAAGCTCTGCAATGCGCCGATCTTAGCACTACCAGAAGGTACAGATGATTTCGTGGTATACTGTGACGCCTCACATCAAGGAGTGGGTTGCGTGTTGATGCAACGCCATAAAGTTATAGCTTACGCGTCACGCCAGTTGAAAGTACATGAAAGGAACTATACCACGCATGATTTGGAGCTAGGTGCGGTGATATGTGCATTAAAGATCTGGAGACACTACCTATATGGTACGAAGTGTACAATCTTCATAGACCACAAGAGTTTATAACACATATTCAACCAGAAAGAGCTGAACATGAGACAAAGACGTTGGGTTGAATTATTGAATGATTACGACTGCGAGATAAAGTACCATCCAGGGAAGGCAAATGTGGTCGCCGATGCCCTAAGTCGTAAGGAAAGGATCAAGCCCATAAGGGTTAGGGCTTTGGAGATGATTATCCAGACAGATCTTTCCCTGCGCATTCGTGCCGAGCAAAAAGAAGCTCTTAAGTAAAGAAACCTTGAGGAAGAATATCTTCGTGGGATGGAGAAGCAATTAGTGCCAAACGAGGAAGGAACGTTATGTTTTATGAAAAGGATTTGGGTTCCTCTGTTTGGTGGGTTGAGAAAAGTTATTTTTGATGAGGCACAAATCACGGTACTCTATTCATCCCGGTGCGGATAAGATGTACCAGTACCTTAAAGATTATTATTGGTGGCCCAGGATGAAGGGCGACGTTGCTGTTTACGTGAGCAAGTGTTTAACGTGCGCCAAGGTTAAAGCTGAATACCAGAAGCCTTCGGGACTTCTGCAACAACTTGAAATTCCCAGGTGGAAATGGGAACAGATTTCAATGGATTTTATAACGAAACTGCCCAAGACGCCCAGGGGTCATGATACTATTTGGGTGATAGTTGACCGCCTAACAAAGTCTGCGCACTTCTTGCCAATCAAAGAGAATGACAATACTAGTAAACTTGCGGAAATATACATGAGGGAAATCGTTGCACGTCATGGAGTGCCACTCTCGATCATCTCTGATAGAGATGGACGTTTCATATCAAGGATTTGGCAATCCTTCCAATAAGCTTTTGGCTCACAATTGAATTTGAGCACTGCATTCCATCCGCAAACTGATGGCCAAAGTGAAAGAACTATTCAGACATTGGAGGATATGCTGAGAGCATGTGTAATGGATCTTGGTGGTAGCTGGGATAAGCATTTACCACTGGCCGAATTCTCATACAACAACAGCTACCACACCAGTATTGGAGCCACGCCATTTGAAGTTCTTTACGGACGCAAGTGTCGATCACCACTATGCTGGGCTGACGCAGGTGATAGACAGCTTGTTGGTCCCGAAATCGTCCAAGAGACGACAGATAAGATTGCGCAGATTCGAAAACGCATCGAAGCGGCTCGCGAAAGACAGAAAGCCTATGCAGATCCAAACCGGAAACATTTGGAATTTCAAGTTGGAGATATGGTTTTATTGAAAGTTTCACCCTGGAAGGGTGTGGCACGCTTCGGAAAGCGTGGGAAGTTGAATCCACGTTACATTGGCCCTTTTGGGCTTGTAGCCTACAAGTGGGACCTACCTGCTGAACTCCATGGTGTTCACGATACCTTCCATGTATCCAATTTGAGAAAAAGTCCAACACAAGATACAGTGATCATTCCTGCTGACGAAGTTCATATCGACAACACGTTCCATTTTACTGAAGAACCTGTTGAGGTCACGGATTGGAAAGTTAATAAAACTCGCAGGAGCAGTGTCAAACTCGTCAAAGTTCGTTGGAATGCTAGGCATGGACCTGAATTCACGTGGGAACGTGAGGATCGAATGAAAGAGAAATACCCCCATTTGTTTCCTAAGAACCCTGCATCGCGTAGCAGAACTTAAATTTCAGGACGAAATTTCTTTAACGGGGGGAGAATGTGACAACCCTCACTAAACCAGGTATCCGTACGAATTAATTAATATTTAATTAATGCTTAATTACTGTGCTTGCTTACAACTGTGATTAAACTGCTTACTGATTTCTGATACATACATGCTCAAGCATCACATTTTATACTGTCACTCTATTATTTATACACAAACATCAGTGACAACCTTGATGCACAACAAGCACAGTAAGCACACTACGGGATACCCATTAAACATGCTGACATAACCAGCATCAGGCAGACACTGCCTCTAAGGCCAGTATGAGCCGGGATTAGATTGCTACACTAGTAGTGAGTGTAGGGAGGTGAGGATTGTAGAACTGTGTCACTAGGTGAAGTTTATAGTGACCGGATGTGCCTAAAGCGTACTTTAAGTACAAAATTCTGCACTTAATACAAAACTCAGCATTTTAAAATTTCTAATAAAGTGCAAAAACATTGCAGAACGGTCCCGTATATTTTCCTAAGTACCGGGAATAATTTATGTTACAAAAATATACATAAAAGGTCCTTTCGGACTAATTAAACGCTTTAACGGGACAGTACCTGACCGGATAACCCGACATTACCCGAGACACTAAATTTTTGTCAGACACTTTGTTTTATTATTTTTGGCTAGTCATGATCCCCGTATGCCATAACACCCGCTAAAAATAAACAATCTAACATATACCATCCAACACTTGAGTTCTAACTTGTAGTTACACTTTAGTTGAAATTTTGCAATTATACCCCCCCCCCCCCAACCGAAATCAGCCCTCAAGGGGACCCACCCCCATACTTCAAATCCCCTAACTTGATTTAATTCTATTATCTTAATAGATGTTGCTTGTTGAAGTTGCATAAATATGTGGAGATGATGATATAAGTATGGACTTGGATTAGCACATCATTTCACTAGATTACACACTCCATTTCACTCTCTCTCCCTCTTGTCTCGGCTGCCCAAACCGAAAACACCATCACCACCTCTAAACATCATCATCTTCTTCATCTTATACACTCCATTCAAGCTTAGAAGGATCAATGGAGGTTACATCTTCAAGGACTCTCAAAGGAGCATTGTTCTAGCCGTTTACACCATCTTTTCTTCACATTTCTTCATTAGTTTTCGTCCCTAGCTAGAGGCTAGTAGTAAGTTTCTTTACACTTGGTTCATCTTGTTCAAATTTATGTTTTATAGTAAGATGTTTTGTTGTTAAATCACTAAGGATCAAAGAGACTAGTAGATGTTAAACAAAAATAAAGAATATAAAAGTTACATAAAAGTTTACTTGTGTCTGATTTATGAAGCGGAATCTTGTTGGTTTGAGGATTGGTTAAATCATACTTGATGTTTAAAAGTTGTTTTCTTGTTAAACCCGTTAATCGGACACTTGTAACACGATTTGATAACATGTAAGACGTAAATAACATGCTGATGTACTTTTTCAGCCGCCTTCAACAGGCTGTAAACAGACTTTAAAAACTCGAAAAACGGAATTTCAAAAGCCTAAATCGTGTCTTTTCGAAAAACGAAGAAAATGGCGCTGGAATCGTATTTTTCTGAGGTCGGTTACTATTTTAAAAGTCTGTTTTCGTGACAGCAACTAAGGCTGATTTTAACTGCAGTAAAATGGGTCATATGTTTTCAGTCACAAATTGAAACCTAAACCGATCCAGCCCCTGAAACTTTTATCAAAGATGGTCACGGATGCATTTGTGACCCTCGAACTGGAATTTCGATAAACGGACTCACGAGGAATTTTTGACGAATTGTTCCGTAAACTGTGATCAGAATGTTACTAATCTTATCACAGTTCGGTAAACGATTTTCTATAAATTATTGATAATGAACTAGACCTTGATATTTTTACACGATAATTTGTGGGTCGATTAGGACGTTCCGCAAAAATTTGGGAATTTTTGGAAAGAGTTAAGTATTTTATTTAACCGTCCGAAAACAGTCCAGTTTTTCACATATTGAAACTGAAACGACAAGGTAGTATTTTGCGTGTTAAAACGTAAGGGTTGATTGTTGATGATCGTGGTTTGGTTTCAAAAAGAAAAAGATGTGCGTATTAGCACGGACACTCCCATTTTTAGGGGAAGTTCTGGCGAATTTTTCTAAAAATACCAAGACTTAGAAAAACTATTTTTCTAACAAGTATGTTAAACTTTATTTCTTGGAATTAAACCTCGCCATGAGTTGTGACATAAAACTTTAAAGTGTTGGATATGAGACTTGTAAATGTATTTTGTTAATACTTTAAGTCACCAAATACATAATACATGTACGAATATCCCATCCTTGGGAAGGAATCTATTTATACGATAACCAAGAAATATAAACACGAAATAGTTGTCTAACTATTTCCCCTAGAACGTTAAAACTCTAAGCTAAGGCACGGCCGTTCGTCTAATAGATATTAGCACGTTGTAGGTTGTCGTGCTGCAGATCGAGTTTGAGTTGCTGTTATCGAGGACGCATTACTGTGAGTTCATGTCCCCCTTTTCTCTTAACTGTTTTCAGTTTTCTAAACTGCGGGGGTGAAATACATGTTACTATGATACGAGTACTTTATACATGGTATGGTTAGCGTAAGGAGGGTTACTACTTAGATCATGTGAGTGGGTAGGCGGGAACTGGAGGCCATTAATCCTCATTGTAGGACCGAGGGACGTAAGCGGTAGATCTATCTGGGTGTAGCGAGCCCAACCCCAGGCCCAGCAGTACGGACCTTGGGGTGACTTTATGCCCAACGCGAAATCCGCTAGGTTTGAGTCTTTCTACTTGCACTTCACACATATCAATGGCCTTGCAAACCATTGGTGATCTCTTTTTCCTTATCTGCTACATACCAGGGATTTTTATACTTACAAGTGTTTTACATACTCACTTACACATGAACTCGCTCAACATTATGTTGATTTTTCCAACTTACATGTATTTCAGGGAACTAAGGATCTGGCCCGGTATGCTACGTTTTCCCGATGTGTTAGAGTTACGGGATCATCCACGTTTAGGGATTGCGACTTTTACCTGGACGAGTCGCAAGTCTTAAACAAGTGTTTATGTTATATTTGGGGTTGTGTTTTAAGAACAAAGTTTTTATGTTATTAAGTTGTAATTTCCGTTGCACGTGTCAACGTATTAAGACAATGTTGTGGTATTTTACTTTTCAAAATTAAATCAATGGATGATCTGCATGGTTTATTTTCATATAGCTTTGTTATGATTAAGCTATGGTATTAAGAAGTCACACTAAATAAACCCACGCTTCCGCAAAGCCAGGGTGTGACAGAAGAAGCCGTAGAACTAGCTAATACCTTGACTGATGAACTAGTTCGTACTAGAGAAGAAGATCAGAGGAGAAATTTAACTCAAAAGCTTACCCAAGAATTCCTTTCTGGGAATTTCAACCGTAGGAACGTAGGTTCTACCTCTGCACCATACTGCAGGATCTGCAAGAAGAAGCATTCTGGAAAATGCTCCACTTACTGCAATTTCTGCAAAGCACCAGGACATAAGGAAGAGACCTGCAGAAGGAAACCAACAAATGGACTATGTTTCAACTGTGGATAAAAAGGTCATATCAAGCCAAACTGTCCAAAACTGGCTCCAGCTGCGAACAACAAGAACACTAAAAATGCTAGAGCATTTGTTCTAACTGCAGAAGAAGCCAAGATGATCCCAGACGTTATAGCTGGTACGTTTTTAGTTAATGATGTATTTGCTAAAGTATTATTTGACTCTGGTGCGAACCAAAGTTTTATCAATACTTCATTTTGCAAAATTCTAAATCAGACATTAACTAAACTACCACAAGAATGTCGAGTAGAGACAGCTAACGGAGAAACTATTAGGATTTCTGAAATCTTGCAGGGAGCAAGAATAGAAATTTTAAACCAAACGTTTAGGGCAAACCTTTATCCAATGAACCTGGCAGGATTTGATGTTGTCTTAGGAATGGATTGGTTAATAACCAATAAAGCCAGTATTTTATGTGATCAAAAGTCAATTCAAGTAAATTCACCTAAAGGTAAAACGATCACAATTAAAGGAAATAAACCATTTAGGTCCACAAAATTCATCTCCGTGATGAAAACTGCAAGTTCTATAAGAAAAGGTTCTATAGTGTATTTGATTTCTATAATCACTAACACTAAAGGAAAAGAACTAAAGGACATTCCAGTAGTATCTCAGTTTTCAGATGTCTTTCCAGAAGAATTACCAGGACTACCTCCAGACAGAGAAGTTGAATTCAGAATTCACCTGCTACCAGGGACAGCACCAATTGCCAAAGCACCTTACCGTTTAGCACCCGCTGAAATGCAGGAACTGAAGAAACAATTAGATGAATTGCTAGAAAAGGGATTCATACAACCAAGCTCATCGCCATGGGGAGAGCCAATCTTATTTGTTAAAAAGAAGGACGAATCAATGTGTATGTGCATTGACTACCGTGAATTAAACAAGGTTACGATTAAGAATCGGTACCCATTACCGAGAATCGATGATCTGTTTGATCAACTGCAAGGAGCTCGATTTTTCTCAAAAATCGATTTAAGGTCGGGATATCATCAATTAAAAGTACAGGAAGAGGATATTCCTAAAACCGCATTCAGAACAAGGTATGGTCATTATGAATTTACTGTCATGCCATTTGGTTTAACCAATGCCCCGGCTGCATTTATGGACATGATGAACCGAATATGTAAGCCATATTTGGATAAATTCATAATTGTATTTATAGATGATATTCTAATTTACTCTAAGAGTAAAGAAGATCATGCAAGACATTTGCACGCACTTTTGAGTTTACTACGAAAGGAAAAGCTTTATGCTAAGTTTTCAAAGTGCGAATTTTGGTTAGAACAAGTACAATTTCTCGGACACCTAGTCAATCATGAAGGAATTCATGTAGATCCAACAAAGATCGAGGCAATTACCAAATGGAAAACCCCTGAGTCACCAACCAAGGTTAGAAGTTTCTTAGGATTGGCCGGTTATTATAGAAGATTTATTAAAGATTTCTCTAGAATAGCCATTCCTTTAACTAAGTTAACCTGTAAATCCATTAAGTTTGAATGGGGATCAAAACAAGAAGAAGCATTTAGAATTATTAAGCAAAAATTAACCCATACACCCATACTAGCGTTACCAGAAGGAACTGAAGATTTTGTAGTCTATTGTGATGCTTCTAAGTTAGGTTATGGATGTGTGTTAATGCAACGTCAAAAAGTTATAGCTTATGCATCCAGACAACTCAAGAATCATGAAAAGAATTATTCAACCCATGATTTAGAACTAGGAGCTATAATTTTTGCCCTTAAGATTTGGAGACATTACCTTTATGGTAGTAAGTTTACCATATTTACTGATCACAAAAGTTTAAGGTATGTTTTTGGGCAAAAAGAGTTGAATATGAGACAAAGACGTTGGATGGAATTGCTTAGTGATTATGATTGTGATATCCAGTATCATGAAGGAAAAGCAAATGTAGTGGCAGATGCTTTAAGCCGAAAGTATCATGAAAAACCAAGAAGAGTACATTCTCTTAAATTAAATCTAAAAGTAGATTTAAATGATCAAATTAGAAAAGCACAAGAGTCAGTAATCAAGGACGATACTGAAAAATTGAAAGGCATAATTAAGGAATTAGACCAAGGAACAGATGGGATTTGGAGATTCCATAAGAAAAGAATGTGGATACCTAAATTAGGAAACCTACGCCATCGTATATTAGAAGAAGCTCATAAGTCTAAGTATACGATGCATCCAGGAAGTGATAAAATGTACCAGGATTTAAGGAAAAAATTTTGGTGGATAGGAATGAAAAAGGACATAGCAGCTTATGTTTCTAAATGTTTAACTTGCTCACAAGTTAAAGCTGAACACCAGAAACCCTCAGGTTTGTTACAGCAATTAGAATTGTCAGTATGGAAGTGGGAATTAATAACAATGGATTTTGTTACTAAAACCAAGAAAGGTAATGATACAATCTGGGTGATTGTAGATAGGCTAACCAAGTCAGCCCATTTCCTACCAATGAAGGAAACTTTTAGTATGGAACAATTAGCTAAATTGTATGTAAATGAAATCGTTTCTTTACATGGAATACCGTTATCAATTGTTTCTGATAGGGATAGCCGATTTACCTCTCATTTTTGGTCAAGTTTCCAAAAGGCAATGGGAACCAAGTTAAAATTAAGCACAACTTATCATCCTCAAATGGATGGACAAAGCGAAAGGACAATTCAGACAATGGAGGACATGCTTAGAGCTTGTGTAATTGATTTTGGAGGTAATTGGGATGATCACTTACCTTTAATAGAATTTTCTTATAATAATAGTTATCACACAAGTATCAATGCTGCACCATTCGAAGCACTTTATGGACGAAAGTGTCGAACCCCAGTCTGTTGGGCAGAAATTGGGGAAAATCAACTATCTGGACCTGAGATAGTGCAGGAAACAACAGACAAAATTATTCAAGTCATGGAACGACTGAAAGCCGCACGTGATCGACAAAAGAGCTATGCCGATAACCGACGCAAGCCATTGGAATTTCAAGTAGGGGATAAAGTATTGTTAAAAGTCTCTCCTTGGAAAGGAGTAGTAAGATTCATCAAACGAGGAAAGCTAAGTCTCAGGTATATTGGACCTTTTAAGATTATTAGAAGAATAGGACCTGTAGCCTATCAGCTACAACTGCCAGAGGAAATGGCAGGAATACATGATGTGTTTCATGTATCAAATCTCAAAAAGTGTTTAGCTGATGAATCAATGATAGTACCTCTTAAGGATATAGAGGTAAATGAACAACTCAAGTTTGTAGAAAAGCCTCTACAGATCGAAGACATGAAAGTTAAAAATCTCAAGCATAAGAGATTAGTTCCGGTCAAAGTGAAGTGGGACTCCAAGAGAGGACCTGAGTACACATGGGAGCTTGAATCTGAAATGAAAAAGAAATATCCACACTTGTTCCAGTAGATCTCGAGGACGAGCTCTAAAATAAGGTGGGGAGGATGTAACAACCCTCAATAAACCGACATCCTCGATTATTTTTCCGGCACCCTAATATACTTTAGAATGTCCCAATATGTCTTTAATTACACGTTGTATGTGAAAACCGAGTCCGAAATACGTTATAGTATTTAAAATAAATTAAAAACAAGAAATAGTAAGTTGAGGCGGGCCGCGTAGGATCCTACCCTAACTTCACGCGGGCGGTATCAAGGTTTATAACTGATTCCGTTGATTTCATTAAGTTTAGACGGGCCGCGTAAGCCTTAGCTTACACTTACGCGGGCCGCGAGAGATCAACAACGCGGAGACACCCCGAGCTGGCACGTGTTGATATCGTGGCGGGTCTAGTGGATGAGCCGGACAATCTAGTCCGTTGACTAGATTTGACGCGGGCCGAGTAGCCCTATGGCTACTCTTACACGGGTCGCGTGAGAGTCGAGATCAGCACCTATATATAGATGGCATCGGATCTCAGTCGAACTCGCTCATTTCAATTCTCAAATCTCAAAATTCTGATAGTAGAGTTATTATACGCGGGTATTATATCCCCCTAATAGCGAAGTTCTGCTCCGTTGTAAGTATTATAACCCCTGGAGACGTATTAGATACTCTGCCCGATTGATCTAGGGTTCCGTAACGGCTGTCGTGGTTCTACCCGACGTAGTCGTTGGAATGCCGTCTCGGGGAGGGTATTGCTAATGTTAAATTGGGTTATTGTACTAACACGTGTGCTTTTGTGTAATTATAGATTATTCCCAGGAAATCCTTACTGAAAACCCTAAAACAGCAATGTGAGTTGATCCACTTTTTGTAAACCTTTTTGATTATTTTTACAAAACCTTAAATATCTTTCCATGCGAATAACAGTTATTGAGTATTTGTAAGAATACAATTACAGTCGGTAAATTTGGGGTTTTGTATACAAAATTTGTTACCACCTGGTATAGGAGTAACATGACCATAAGTCGGAACGACATTACCGTGTGGTGGTAATTGATATAACTTGGAAACAAATGTAATTGTGGATGCGCCCTCAATACTGTGCACTGTGACTTTTTATTTAAACTTGATTAAACCGGGATTCACTCACCAGTATTTCCCACTGACAAATGTTTTTAAAATGCGTTTCATGTAACAAAATGTGAAAGCCAAATAGAAGCCAGCTGGACAGCACTGAAGGCTTGGAAAAGTGGCAATAAAGTTACCTAAAATAAAATAGATGTTTTTATTAAATAAAATAGGATTTATTCCTATGAAAACGTGTGTACTATGAACTTGGGTTTTATCCCATTTATTTAAAGTTATGAAAAGGGTGGTATTTTACTCTGATTAAATATTTCCTAACTACGATCCTGATGAAAAATTTCCGCTGCCAAATTAGACAAATACCACGATACCACCGAAACTGGCTCGCGGCCGCCCGTTCCCCGGAATCAGGGATCGGGAGTTTGTAAAGGAGCATGCGCGTGTTGCGGCTTACGTGCTCGTAAGTAAAGGAGCATGCGCGTATGGTGACTTACGTGCTCGTGTGTAGAGCAGCAGGCTCGCATGGAGACTGAGATGCTCGTTTGTAGAGCAGCAAACTCATTTGGAGACCGGCGTGCTCGTATGTAAAAGGAGCATGCGCGTGTGGCGGCTTACGTGCTCATAAGTAAAGGAGCATGCACGTATGGCGACTTACGTGCTCGTATGTGGAGCAGCAGGCTCGCATGGAGACTGAGATGCTCGTATGTAAAGTAACTTTTTCGGCTTTCATCGACTCGTTTTACCGATTGAATATATTGCCATTCCTGAAGAAAATCTGACAAGGTAAATTGTAATAAATGGTTGGATATATGGAAAATATTGTACTAGAATTTTTTCCTTTGGAGGTGTTTGTTCTATGCATCCATGGTTCGCAATATGTGAAAACAACGTTGACCCTCCAAATGTTGTTGCACCATGCTAGTCATTCAATTTCTAGAGGCTAAATAGATGTTAGTAGCATTGTAATAATATTGATAAGCAACGAATGTATACTATATAAACACACCGCAAGTAACGTGTATTTGGCATCGTTTTCAAAAAGAGACATAAAAAACCTGTTTGCAAGTGGTTTATATTTAATATAATTGTTAAATTGCTTTTGAGGATAAAACATGTGTCCCTCAAGAATGTCATGTTATAACAACCCTCCTAAATTATTTCCGACATCCCTAATGTATTTAGAACACCCCAATATGTCTTAAAATACATCCCATATACAAGATATGGTCTTAAATACCTTTAATTTTATTTAATTTAAATAAAAACAAAATCCTGGTGTCGTTGATGCGTGTGTGGTGTGATATATTTTAATGTATATTTTAAGTCCTTTTTACACGTTAGTCAAGTTTTAAATTTATAAAACACGATATTTTACTAACACCAAACACACATATGGGCAAGTGCACCCATCGTCAGCGTAGTATAGTGTTGGCAAGATACCGAGGTCGTCCAAGGACACAAGAGCTTTTAATACCGGTTTATCCTCAACGTCTAATCAAATCAAAAGGTTAGAAAAATGTTTTTAAACTAGAAAAATAAAAACTAACTAAAACGCTGAAAAATAAAAAATAAAAACAGATAGACAAGATGAATCACTTGGCTCCGACTCGTGTTTAGTGTAACCTTTGATTATTTCCGCACTTTTGCAATTTTTAAGAGATTATCTTAGTTATTGTAGTAGGCCCCTCTTTTGAAGGTGACGTTACACTCAACCCAGTAGTTTGAGTCAGCAAGGATACAATCCTAAAGGGTCGGATTATTGAAAGATAATTAATTAAGTTATTAATGCATATTATGGTAGGCCCCTCTTTTGAAGGTGACGTTACCCTCGGCTAAGTAGTCTGAGTCAGCAGGGATACAGTCCTAAGTAGCCGGGTTAAAGTATTACTAGTAGCTTACATATGAGGGGATCAAAGAGTTTGGACCCCCGCCATCCAATACCGGTGGGTATTGAAGGAGGTCCTACTAAATTTGACCCAGGTCCTTGCAGGATTTATACACTGAACAAGGCAAGACTCTTACCAAACCGTTCCCTTAACCCCCGACCAGGTAGCCAACATATTTCCATATAGACCGTGGAGATATGAATGGTGAAAATCTTTTATTTTATATAGACAGTAAAATAATGCCAAGACACCACGGACAAACGATAAGGAAGAATCACCTTCAACATAAGAAACTAGTTATTAAAGTCATTAATACATAACCAAATAAAAAGTGCGAAAAGATTAAAAATAAAAAGTATTACACTAGACACTTGTCTTCACCAAGTGATGTAAGAGACTTAGGCAAACATGGCCTTTGATTGTCAAGAACTCTTACGATCAATCTTGGATCCCGAGACGACTCACACACTCTATGATGGACGATGGTGGTGGATGATGGTGTTGTGATGGTGGTGGGTGGTGGGTGAAGTGTGAGAGAGGTGGTGTGCCAAGGGATGGTTTGCAAATGAGCCAAGCACCCCTATTTATAGGCTGAACAGAGACTCAGGCACGGCCCCGTGTCCACCTTCCTTCTCTTTTTTCATTAATTGCAGTTTGTCTGCATTAGTTGACCACGCCCCCGTGTCCGCTGGGCGCGCCCCCGTGTCCGCTGGGCGCGCCCCCGTGTGCAGAAGCGTATCTGTACTATCAAGATTTCCCCAGATTCTGAGAATCTTAGAGTTGACCACGGCCCCGTGTCCGTTGGGCACGCCCCCGTGGTGGGTGATAGAAGCTTCTACAGCTTTGTCTTTTCTGCTGACACTTGGGCACGCCCCCGTGCTCACTGAGCACGGGGCGTGTTCAGCCTTCTGTCTTCTTAAGTTTGCTTGGGAAGATGCTGTCGGGGGGTCGGGCATGCCACGTTTGTTCATTTTCTTGTATTTATGTTAGATTTTGCTGCCTTTTTTGCTTCTTTTGTTCATTTGAGCTCATTTAATCCTGAAAATACAAAAGGAAGACAAAAACACACTTTTTCCAACATCGGTACTAAAAAAGGGTTAGTTTTATGCCACATTTGATGTAATTTATATGTTGCATTTTGCGCACATCAAATACCCCCACACTTGAATCTTTGCTTGTCCTCAAGCAAAACTCTTTATAATGTGGCTTTACACTCCCAAATGGAATGGGTAGAAGAGAAGGTTTTTGGGCTTGTCATAGAGTGTCGGGATTTCCAAGATTTTTTTATTAAGTTCTATTTTTATTTATTTACAATCCTATTCGTCATGATTTATTTAAAACGTTACATAAGATAAATTACTTATTAGGGCATAACATGCCTTTTTAAAATTCCATTTATATACAAGTTCACATACCTCACGCGGGATCACTCAACACTCGGCCGAAGATGTATTTTAGTGAATCACTCGAGAGCGGCATGGAACTTACTCCTACCATAGGCTTGCCAAGCAATCAATCCTCCTCCTTTTTAACTATATACCTTTGTAAATATCAAGAGGACTTTTGTGTGAAGGGTTAGTCTTGGGTTAAAGGTAGGTGGTTGGGTTAGTGGTTAGTAAAAAGGGCGAAAGGCGTAAAAAGCGTCGGTTTTCGTAAGACTTTTTATTTTTTTGAAGTTTTTATTTTGATGAAGCCATTATTCAAACAAAGTTATTTTTGATAAACTTGTTTGTTTATTTCTCTTTTGCTTCATCATCATCAATATTTTTTTTTTAAAGTCATACGAAAAACCGAGCTTGTTACTAAAACAAATGGTTAAAAATAAAAAGGTTTTGGTGGGTGAAAGGGTGTTTGTTTTGGGTTATGAAATGAAAAGGTTTAGGCTCAAAGGGGTTAACTAGGGGGATTTTGGGTAGGTGGTAAAAAAAATAATGGTGTAGAAATAAAAGGGTTAGTCCTAATGCCTCCGTCATTTACTTACTCGGGTTTAAGTTGGTAAGGACCGGGAATGTATCGTCGTGGCAAGTTCTAGAGTTGTAAGAACCAAGCGGCTATTCACACAAGAAACGAAAAATGAGCATTTAGTTTAAAGATATGTATTTGTATGCTCAATAAAGGCTCAAAACTCACTTTTTGTGGGAATGGTTTTTTATGTGATCAAGTATTTATAATCAAATTTTAACTAAGCTTGTCATGCCGTTTCATAATTTTCTTATGTTGGTTCTTTTTTATCACGACGCTATCGGTTGTAAATTTGTAAAAATATAACATTTTTAGATCTTGAAATTCCCAAATTAAACCTAGACAAGTAAAAAAAATGAAGATTAGCGGTTCCAATAGAGTTTTGTGTAAGGCTTGTGATTAGGACTTGCAAGATTCAAAGTTTTAGCATCCCCCCAGACTTAAATTACACATTGTCCTCAATGTGTCCCAAAAATAAGTTTTTAGGTTGATTGAATGTGTAAAAGGTGTGAAAAAGCAAAAATTTATGTTACTGGGCGTCTGGACACGGCCCCGTGTCGGATGGACACGACCCCGTGGTCAGAGTGCCAGTAACAATTACTTACAGAAGGTGGACACGGGGGCGTATCGGCTGAGCATGACCCCGTGTCTGGCAAAAGTCTGCAGAATTAAATAAACAGCAGGTCTGGGGAAGTGGGCACGGGGGCGTGTCGGTTAGACACGACCCCGTGTAGACAATCTGCAAAGGTGAAAAACAGGTTTCTGGCTCCGGTTTTCCTATCCCGGCTTTAGTAGCACTAATGTTTAGTGCTCTAAGCCTTGTATGTACCTGTTTTATCGATAAACACTACACCAAACCATAGCAAACATCCTAAATTACCATAGTTCAACATCCACATCACAAAGTTAAAAAGAAAAACAAATGCAGAAAGTAAAAAGAGTTAAAGGAAAGTAAATTGTTCAACATACGACACGCAGGTCGGAAATTGTTCAAGATAAAAGAGGGTTAACCTGTGGGACTTCCTACCAGCTGCTCCTACCTCCACTCCTCCATCCTAGTCCATGTCCCCATCCTCATCGTCACCTCCTCCTCCGTGCCCCGCCATGTACTCCCGGATGTTCCCAATGTCATCCACGACTCTTCCATCATTTGTTGGAAGTGCCTCGGCCTCGGCCCATTTAGACAGGTAATCTACTGCCACAAGTATATATTTGTTTCCTTTTAACGGTGGGAAAGGTCCCATAAAGTCGAGTCCACACACATAAAAAATCCACAAACAAGAATGCCATTTTGTGGCATTTCGTTTTTGGAAGAAATATTACCTGTTCTTTGGCGAGCATCACATGTCTTGACAAGCCTTTGGGCGTCTTTGTAAATGGTTGGCCAATTAAATCCTGAATCAAATACCTTTCATGCGGTACTAGTGGCACCATGATGTCCTCCGTATGGACCTTCATGACAATGGCGGAAAATTCTTCTTGCCTCGCTACCATGTACGCACCGTCGGATGAGTTGGTCGGCACACATTTTGAAAAGATAAGGATCTTCCCAAAAATAATGCTTTACATCAGCGAAGAATTTCTTTCTTTGATTATGTGGCCATCCTTTGGCAACTATACCGCTAGCTAGGTAGTTAGCATAGTCGGCATACCATGGTTCTTGTCTGTATTCCACCATTTCTAGGGACTCCGTTGGAATTTTTTCGTTGATTTTCTCATCCCTGGTTGCCTCCAAAGCTGGGTCTTCTAAGCATGAAAGATGATCTGCTGCGGTGTTTTCAGCTCCTCTTTTGTCTTTGATTTCGATATCAAATTCTTGGAGGAGTAAAATCCACCGAATCAAACGTGGTTTGGCGTCCTGCTTTTTGAAGAGATATCGAATGGCTGCATGATCTGTATAGACTATTGTTTTAGAAAGAACAAGATAAGAACGAAATTTATCAAAAGCAAATACCACAGCTAGTAATTCTTTTTCAGTTGTTGTGTAATTTTCTTGTGCATCGTTAAGTGTTTTACTAGCATAATAAATTGGGTGAAAATGCTTTTCTTTTCTTTGTCCCAAGACAGCTCCGACTGCAAAGTCACTTGCATCAAACATGATTTCGAAAGGAAATTTCCAATCAGGCGCTATCATGATAGGTGCATTGACTAGCATTTCCTTTAGGGTTAGAAATGCTTGGTTGCAATCCTTGTCAAAGATGAAATGTGCATCTTTTTCAAGTAATTTTGTTAGAGGCCTTGAAATTATAGAAAAGTCTTTGATAAACCGCCTATAAAATTCGGCATACCCTAGGAAACTTTCGATAGCTCTAACGGAGGATGGGGGTGGTAATCGAGAAATAGTGTCTATTTTGGCTCGATCAACCTCCATTCCTTCGCTTGAGATTTTATGACCGAGTACTATTCCCTCCATTACCATGAAATGACATTTTTCTCAGTTAAGGGCGAGGTTAGTTTCCTCACATCGGGATAGCATTCATTCAAGGTTATCAAGGCATTGGTCGTATGAATCCCCAAAGATAGAAAAGTCGTCCATGAAGACTTCCATTGTCTTTTCTATCATGTCATGGAAGATGGCCACCATGCAACGTTGGAAGGTTGCGGGGGCATTACATAGACCAAATGGCATGCGTCGATAAGCAAAAGTTCCATAGGGACATGTGAAGGTTGTCTTTTCTTGGTCTTCGGGTGCTATGGGAATTTGAAAGTAACCTGAAAAACCATCCAAGAAACAATAAAATTTATGACCGGATAATCTTTCTAACATTTGATCAATGAAGGGCAAAGGAAAGTGATCTTTCCTTGTTGCTTTATTTAACCGCCTATAATCTATACATACCCTCCATCCTGTGACGGTTCTCGTTGGTACTAATTCATCCTTTTCGTTAGTTATTACCGTCAAACCTCCTTTCTTTGGAACTACTTGAACGGGACTTACCCAAGGACTATCGGAGATAGGATAAATAAGTCCGGCATCAAGTAATTTGATGACTTCGTTTTTAACCACTTCTTGAACATTTGGATTTACTCGACGTTGTGGTTGTATTACCGATTTGTAGTCATCATTCATTAAAATTTTGTGCGTGCACATGGAAGGACTTATTCCTTTAATGTCTACAAGCTTCCATGCAATCGCATTTTTGTGTTTTTTCAAAAGTTTAATTAATTTTTCTTTTTCTAAACTACTTAATTTAGACGAAATAATTACATGTGATTTACTATCTTTGTCTAGAAAAGCATATTCCAAACCTTTTGGAAGTTTTTTGAGCTCAAGAGGTGGGTCTTTAGGAGACTCCTTATTTGGTTGCTCATTTTGATCAAGAACTTTAAAGTTTGTTCTATGGCGACCTCTTCTTCAACAAAGTGGTCAATCTTTTCACTTGTATCGGGTGGTTCATCTTCATCTTCATCTTCAATTAGGGGGTCATTATTGCCGAATGGATATTTCATTGACCGCTCTAGATCGACACTCTTTTTAAATGCCCCTAATTGAATAGATAGATTGTTGTACTTCCAGTTTTTCAAAGCTTCGTGAGTTTTTACAAAGGGTCGTCCCAACACTAGAGGAGCGTCATCGAGGATGACAAAGTCGGTTGGGATTACCATTTGATTTGTTTGAACCAAGACATCCTCAACTACACCGATTGATTTTATTACTTTCCGATTGGATAGAAAAATGGGTATTTGAAGTGGAGAAAAATCACTAATACTTAATTTTTCAAAAATGCAGTTAGGCATTATGTTAACACGAAGATCTTTATCAATCATGACATTACTAATAAAGGAATTTTGAAAAAAAACATGGAACCGGTGTAATGTTGATTTCAAATGGGTCTTCTTTTATTAGCGAAGTTTGATCGTTAGTTAACTTAATACTTACCGTTTCGTCAATTTTAGTGTTAGTGTTTAACTCTTTTAAAAACTCAGCATGAGTGGGAACTAAACAATGATTTTCAAAAGAAGGTGACAAGAGATTAATTTCTTCAAAATTAGACTCTTCTTGGATTTTCACGTTAACGGACTCACTTTTTTCGTTGTTTAACTCATGTGTCGCTTTTTCACTTATTTGTTCTTCCATTTTTACCTCTTCAACTATCTCTTCTTTATTACAAGTTAATTCTTCTCTTGCGCGAGACTCCTCTTCCCTTGCGCGAGACTCCTCTTCCCTTGCGCGAGATTCTTTTATGTAGCGTTCGATAGTTTTAAGGTGTTCTAATATCCTATCGGTCACTTCGGTGATAGAGTAAGGATCGGGATTTTCAAAGCTTGAATCCGGTTGTTTGATCCTTTGCTCCTCATAATACCATAGGAAGTAGATGGTTCACACCATTGTTCTTCATTGTAAATAAAAACAGATAGACAAGATGAATCACTTGGCTTCGACTCGTGTTTAGTGTAACCTTTGATTATTTCCGCACTTTTGCAATTTTTAAGAGATTATCTTAGTTATTGTAGTAGGCCTCTCTTTTTTAGGTGACGTTACCCTCAACCCATTAGTTTGAGTCAGCAAGGATACAATCCTAAAGGGTCGGATTACTGAAAAATAGTTAATTAAGTTATTAATGCATATTATGGTAGGCCCCTCTTTTGAAGGTGACGTTACCCTCGGCTAAGTAGTCTGGGTCAGCAGGGATACAGTCCTAAGTAGCCGGGTTAAAGTATTAATAGTAGCTTACATATGAGGGGATCAAAGAGTTTGGACCCCCGCCATCCAATACCGGTGGGTATTGAAGGAGGTCCTACTAAATTTGACCCAGGTCCTTGCAGGATCTATACATTGAACAAGGTAAGACTCTTACCAAACCGTTCCCTTAACCCCCGACCAGGTAGCCAACATATCTCCATATAGACCGTGGAGATATGAATGGTGAAAATCTTTTATTTTATATAGACAGTAAAATAATGCCAAGACACCACGGACAAATGATAAGGAAGAATCACCTTCAACATAAGAAACTAGTTATTAAAGTCATTAATACATAACCAAATAAAAAGTGCGAAAAGATTAAAAATAAAAAGTATTACACTATACACTTGTCTTCACCAAGTGATGTAAGAGACTTAGGCAAACATGGCCTTTGATTGCCAAGAACTCTTACGATCAATCTTGGATCCCGAGACGACTCACACACTCTATGATGGACGATGGTGGTGGATGATGGTGTTGTGATGGTGGTGGGTGGTGGGTGAAGTGTGAGAGAGGTGGTGTGCTAAGGGATGGTTTACAAATTAGCCAAGCACCCCTATTTATAGGCTGAACAGAGACTCGGGCACGACCCAATGTCCACCTTCCTTCTCTTTCTTCATTAATTGCAGTTTGTCTGCATTAGTTGACCACGCCCCCGTGTCCGCTGGGCACGCCCCCGTGTGCAGAATCATATCTATACTATCAAGATTTCCCCAGATTCTGCGAATCTTAGAGTTGACCACGGCCCCGTGTCCGCTGGGCACGCCCCCGTGGTGGGTGATAGAAGCTTCTACAGCTTTGTCTTTTCTGCTGACACTTGGGCACGCCCGCGTGCTCACTGAGCACGGGGCGTGTTCAGCCTTCTGTCTTCTTAAGTTTGCTTGGGAAGATGCTGTCGGGGGGTCGGGCATGCCACGTTTGTTCCTTTTCTTGTATTTATGTTAGATTTAGCTGCCTTTTTGCTTGTTTTGTTCATTTGAGCTCATTTAATCCTGAAAATACAAAAGGAAGACAAAAACAAACTTTTTCCAACATTAGTACTAAAAAAGGGTTAGTTTTATGCCACATTTGATGTAATTTATATGTTGCATTTTGCGCACATCATCGCTTGCGGGCCTCGAAGGCTTAGCCTTCGGCTTACGCGAGGCGCGATAACCTGGCTGCGCAGCCTCACCCGGTGTTGCCACGTGGCGTGATCGTCGCGAGTCTATACGCATGACCCGACAAGGCTAGGGCCTACCCAGCCTATGTCGCGGGGCACGAAGGCCCCTTGTGTGGTTTACGCGGGCCACGAGAAAGCCAGAATTAGGCCCAATAAATAGGATCGATCGGCAATCCATTTTCGATGTTCAAAACGAATTCTCTCTCTTTTCTATAGTATAGAAGCTATAATCGGGTATTATACCCACTAATATAGCGAAGTCCTGCCTCGTTGTAAGTTTTTTAACCCCCGGTTACGTATTAGATACGCTGCCCGATTGATCTAGTGCTCCGTAACGGTTGTCCAGGTTCTGCCCGACGTAGTCGTTGGAGTTCTGTCTCGGGGAGGGTATAACTAATGTAAATATTAGGTTATTATACTAACGCGTGTGCATTGTTTAATTTATTAGATTATAGCCAGGAAACTACCAGGAAAAGTCTAAACTAGCAATGTGAGTAATCTCCTTTTTGTAAACCTTTTTACAAATTGTTCTTACAAAACCTTAAATAATTTACAATGTGATTAGCAATGATTGAGTCTTTGTAACGTCAATTACTGCCGGTATGTTGGGGTTTTGTATACAAAATGTGGAACACGTTACCATTGGACAACGAGATAGCTAATGTGTAATATGACCCACCAGTCATGGATTGACAGTACTGAATGAGTAATTGTGTAGATATAAACATTGTAATCACTCTCAATACTGTGAAAGGATAAAACTCTTCTTTATTAAATTTGGGATTCACTCACCAGTATTTCCCACTGACAAATGTTTTTAAAACGCGTTTCAGGTAACAATATATGAAAGCCAAATAGAAGCCAGCTGGAGAGCACTGAAGGCTTGGAAATATGTGGCTATAAAAGTTACCTAAATAAAGACGATGTTTTAAATTCAATAAATTAGGGTTTATCCCTATAAATATGTTGTAATGAAAACTTGGGAGTTTCCCATGTGTTTACTATTATGAAAATGTGGTATTTTACTCTGATAAAATATTTCCTAACTACAGTCCTGATGAAAATTCCGCTGCCAAATAATGATAAACCATGATACCACTTAATCTGAGTTCGTGTCCGCCCGATCCCAGGAAATAGGGGCCGGGGGATGCGACAGAGAGTGGTATCAGAGCTACAACAACTTATTTCAGCCAAAGAAGTGTTCTGCTGACATTGAAATTGTCAATCTTGTTAGGAAATAATTAATAAAATTATGTGCATACGTGTAGATTATTATTTTGTGTTACTTGACAATTTGTTAGTTTACAGTATGAGTGATCAAGGAACCTCGGACGTTTACTGTCAACTGTCCAATTCACCTAGGGACGAAGGCACCTCTTCACAGCCTACCCCCTTGGGGTATTTGGTTGATACCGAAGAAGGGATTTTCGTGTTCAAAGCACAATCTGAGGAGCCATTCCCTCATAAGAAGAGAGGATAGTTCAGTAGAGGAGCTCATAAACGTAGAAAGAGGATGAGAAACTTGCAACAACAGCGGGCCTTAGCAGCGACCAATAGAGAAATGAATGTTCAAACCCAGGATATCCTCAATAGTAGATTAGAAAACTTTCATATCTTAGCTACTACCGCTGCCGACCCTAATCTGGAACAACTCATAGCACCCCAGCCGTTGCCATTATTTCCCACACAACCAATGGAAATCGAGCCAAACCCAGTAGACTAAATCCCAGCACTTGCTTTCGACCCAGCTGAGATTCATAGGGTACCAGCACCCCCTCCTCCGGATTATGACCCATGGTTTGACGACCATAGGGATTACCAACAACGTTACCCAATAGAGGAGCTCATGCAAAACCTAGTAGGACCCTATCCCGACTTGGATCCTCTAGACCCATATTATGATAATGACCAATACATCAGGGAGATTCTAGAGAACCCGTACCCACGAGAGGAACCGATGCCCCAGTACCCTGAACCAATACCAGCACCCGCACCACCCATGAGCACTGAGAATGTGCAAGAACTCCAAACCTTTGGTGAGGAGATATTAGAAGGAAGTGAGAGAATAAGACAGATAGGTGAAAGGCTCATCTGGAAGTATGACGAGCGTAACATGCAGTTCTGGATGGACCCCCATTAAGCAGTAGTAATAATATATATATATATATATATATATATATATATAGGGAGAACATCATGCGAGAACCACCTCTTATTGCGAGAACCGCGAGAACCAATGTGAACACAACCAAAAATGCCTAAAAATAGCTAAAAATCACACAAATTTTTTTTTATATTTTTTATATAAAAATCGCTACTTTTCGAAGCCAAAAAAAAATTAAAATTTGTTTTTTTTTTAATTTTTTTTGCCACTAAAAGTAGCGATTTGAGCATAAAAAATATTAAAAAAAAAATAAAAAATTTTAGATTTTTTTTAGGTTTTTTGGGGGTTTAGTTTTTAGCATTTTAGCTTGGGGGTGGGGGTGGGGGGTTTAGGTTTTTGGGGGGGGTGGGGGAGGGGGTTTAGGATTTTGGGGAGGGGGGGTTAGGTTTTTTTTAGGTTTTTTGGGGGTTTTAGTTTTTAGCATTTAGCTTGTGGGGGGGGGGGGGTAGGTTTTTTTTTGGGGGGGGGGGGGGGGTTTAGGTTTTGGGGGGTGGGGGTTAGGGTTTTTTAGGTTTTTTTAGCTATTTTAGGTTGTGTTCACATTGGTTCTCGCGGTTCTCGCAATAAGGGTGGTTCTCGCATGAACTCCTCCCTATATATATATATATATTATAGTATAGACAATCTTATAGTTACTGATGCATACTAGTATTGTATTTTAATTTCCAGTTGTGGTTTGTATTAGACGCATAACATATAAAATAGAGTAAAGTCGCAATGATCGACGATTTAGGATCAATATGCTTGTTGTGTGATTGTTTGCATTGGATATTGTCTTGCAATATTAATACTTGGTAAATGTTTAAAATCCAGATGGTCGACACAGCAAATCAGGAAAACCAGAATAATGAAAATCAAATAAATAACAGTGAAATTCGACACCGTGTGACCCAAGGAATTAGAGATGCTATGCCAGCTATTATCCAAAATGTTAGGGAAGCAGAAAATAATAACAGTAATAGTGGAAGTAAGCGATCACATACTGAACCTAATCACAGCGCGAACAATGGACCATTACTTCAATTGTCTATCCCAAACAGAAGAAGAACCATGTCTTATGGTTGTTCTTACAAAGAATTCTGGTCCTGCAAACCAATAGAATTCTTTGGCAATGAAGGGGCCATTGCAGCTCTACGCTGGATAGAAAAGACTGAGGCAGTCTTAAAAATAATCAGTGCACAGAAGAGGATAAGATAATGTTTGCTTCCAATCTGTTTAAGAATGCAGCACTAGAATGGTGGAACACTATCCTCCAATCTAGGGGAAGTGACAGGGTGTATAATATGGAATGGAACGAGTTTAAGAATATGGTAGAAAGGAAATTTTGTCCTCCCAATGAAAAGGAACATATAGCTAATAAATTCTTAAACCTTAGAATGACTGGAGTAGAAAGCAAGTGTCACACCCCCAAAAATACCACATGCGGAAACCCCGCGGGACGTGTGACATACCAGGATCTAGCCACCAATCACATTGAACTCATAACAAGATTTAAATAAGAACTTTCATTCATTAACATAAAATATTACAAAATGTTAAATGTATTTCAACATATACAGCGGAAGCATAAATCATTTGTTAAGTGTTTCATAAACCATATGTACGAAAACCATTAGACTTGTCTTGCGATTCCATGTATCTCGACCCATGACCACTCCAGCCTCCCAGACAGCAAGTTCCAATGCTATAACCCTATAGACCTGCAAGCATATAGAGAAGTGTATCAGACAACGCTGGTGAGTTCAAAGGTGTACCAGATATACGTATAAAACATTTCAATGATTTGATGTTGTTAATAACTCGATTACCGCCGATGGCTCCAGATTATTTGCCCTATTCCCCAAAGCCTCTATCAAAGCAATGGTCAAGACTGGGGTCATTAGTTCACTCCCGACCTCCCCGGTGCGATGTGAGGGTGCCAAACCTAAATAGCGCTATTAACTAATACCCCGTTGCCTCCCCGGCAACAAATCGGTAGAAGGGACTTGAATGATAGATATGAGTGTATTAACCAACATCCCAGGTTTAACCTTCCAGTCAAACCCCATTTACCCAACATTCCTCCCCTGAACGTTTACCAGATGTCCCTCCCTGGGACGCATGCTTGGAAAAAGAGCAGTGAACTCACCTTAGATTGCTCGGTATGTTACGTTACATTACCCGTTCCAAGTTGGTCAACCAAACCCTACCATGGTTACCAAAGACGGTCAGTTTCATGTACACATAAATCACATATTGGTTATACATGTTTCACAAGTTGCATACAAGCAAGACATACATCGTCATGCAAGCCGTAACGGGAAATCATTCAATGTAACACCTCGAAAATTTGTGTCCAATAAAATAACGACACGTGTCATGTAAGACAAAAGTGTTATAAACCCGGATCTAGTTAAAGATGTATGGTAGGATTTAAAAGTGTCGACATGTTAATTAAATACCTCTGAGCGACCTAGTTATGAATCCCAAGACCCTAATCTATATTATAAACATCTGGTATACATTCAAATCCGGTAATTACTAGTAATAATTGATTCAAATTGCAAGAATGGGATCCTATGAGGATGTGCACGACAAATCTTCATTCATGGCCCGTTTCAAAAGAATCCAAGACATTTTGAAGCATGGCAGGTTGACATAACTGTTCAAGCATGTTCAAGAGGTCCCACACTGATAATAAAGGTCCAAATTCGAAGTTGTAAAGTTGCATGATCAAAGCTTTAAAGTTGCAATTTTTTGTTTCCTGATGAAGGCTTACGGACCGCAAAGACTTGGTCTTACGGTCTGTAAAGAGGCTCTTACGGACCGCAAGACCCTCCTCTTACGGTCCGTAAGACAGTCCCAGCAGCAGAACACCCACAGGTGTCTGTCCAGCCCGTTTAACCGACTTAAATTGCCATTTTTCATTCCATGTGCAGCACAAACTAGTTCTTAGGCACTAGGGACACTTGTAATTGATCAGGGATCAATCCTAGAGTTGTTTGGCATGATCTTGATCAATCAAGATCACTATATAAAGACCCACATTACTTCCATTTTTTATCATTCCTTCACACTCAACTTCTGATCATTTCTAGAGCTCAAGGCAACTCCCTAAGCATCACTAGTCGTGCATAAGACCTTGGTAAGTATCCTTAACCATCCTTAATCGTGTTTTACTTAGTTAATTAGCTTAAAGTCAAACCATCATAATTAAGGTTTGACTTATCGATTAATCACTAATGGCTTGGTGATTAGCCAAATTGAAACTAGTTATAAGTTGGTATTTATGTGGGCATTAAACCCTTAAAGGGCACCCTCTGATTCCCGCTTTAACTAGGTCATTTGTCGGGTCAAAGTTGGTTATAAAAAGTCAACTGAAATATAATTTTCGAATTAACACATAATTAGCAATGTAGCAGACGTGTAACCTATTTTACCACTCATATAACTTGGTAATCTATGCAAGAACATGTCTAGGCATGTCCGACCCGACAATTTTCAGTTTAGGACCGGTTCGGAACTGAAAGTCGCATACTTTGACCACTGCTTTGACTTTCAGTTCTGACCCATATTAGCATGATTTATAAATTCCTAAGAGTTTCATTAGGACTGGGTTATATGATAGTATAACCCTTTGTGATTGGTTCGTTGATTGTCCGATTCGTTTACACGTTTCCGTTAATTGCTTAATGTTGACTATATGCCCTTTTTAGCATAAAATGAGAATTTTGGAAATGTGAGAGGACAATAATCTTTGTTAATAATTTATAAACATGTCCCTAAATTTTCACATCAGTTGGAGGTCTAGATTAGGAGTTATGCTTAATAGCGTAATTAGAACGCTTTTTATGAATTAAACGGCGTAATTAGCATAAAGCCTATCTAAACCCAATTTTTGACACCAAACCTTTTACCCACTGATGTAATATAATATATTGGGATTTTTGAAGATTTTTAATTATTTTTAAACTGATCATAACATAGGGTATCGCCTTGATTCTGTTATTGACAAGTATACCCTTTTCGTTTATAAAATGAGTTTTACATAACCTTTTGATACCAAGTCTTTGGCCACTGATTTTATATGATAAATGAAGTATTTTGAACTTTATAAACTGATCAGAAAACTCAGATTTCCGTTATAACCCGGAAATCGCTTAAAACGGCTTTTTACGCGTATTAAACACATAGTATGGGTTTAAAGCCATTTTGTCATATAAGACTTATCACCAACTGATATAACCTATTGCATTAAGTTGTTTTGCTGATTATTTCAGACCCGAATCTCAGAATTATAATTAATCCCTTTTATAATCTTTTAAATGACCAAAATACCCCTACGGGGCTTAAATTGAGATTAAACTCGTTTTGGGCATAATGGAAGGTATCCTACTGATATCACAACATATTTAATGCATATTAACTTAGGAAACCTGTTCGTGACTCATTTGGTTACCCGTTATGCGTTATTCGCGTTCTGTTCGGTTGATGTAACTAGTTTGCATAAATTAGCCGAAACGGGCCGAACCTTATCATTTCTATCTCAAAATCCAGAATGTGTTTAGTTTACCCATATTATACAAGTCTTCAAAATTGTCGGGTCTAAATCACATTCTATTCCGGTTTTCGCTTAATCACGCGTTCGAACCGTATACCTTCGCTAAAACTAACCGGTCTAAGTTTAGGCTTAATTAAGACCCGTTAGGAATCTAATAGGTTATTAAAACCTTCGTTCCAGATTAGGAGCCCAGTAAAAGCTACACGCACTTGCTGATTGTGAATTATACTTTGCTCAGGTAAATACTTTTAACTTATTTTCCCTATACGGGCTTGGGGTACGGTATTATAATACCGCTTGGTCGGGTATGAAGTCGTACAATCAAATATTGATTAAAAAGATGCATAACCCATTTTATTCTGTCTTGATTGATGCAATACCTTTGGGGGGTTAATGACCGTGTCCTGGATATCCTCGGCTCATTCGTAAGAAATGGCCACGACTTAAGCACGGGGTGTAGGCATACACCTGACAGTTGCATATGTAAAAAGGGGTAGTCCACAAGAAGGGTATCTTCTTGTGGGTATTATACCCAGTGGTGTGTCTATTAATCTTGTTAAACCGGCTCTTCTAACCGGGTCCTAAATGGACGAAAAACATGTAAAACTGTATACAAGTTTATTTTTAAATAATTATCCCACGTTATAAAAGATTATTTGTGCCTTGTGCATTCAATCCATTTTCATAAACTCTTTTCAAAATGAGTCGGTTTATTGTATTTACCAGTGTAAACTGACGTATTTTCCAAAAGGTTAAGTGCAGGTACTATACGAAATAGCAGGCTACTCCAGGCATCAATAATCAAGTCTTGCAAGCTCTAGATGTTAAAGTCTGTTGAACAATGATCTTATTTATCTTTTGATCCGCCTGTGGATCCTTTACAGACCGTTGTGATACTTTGATATTACTATTTATTTGGTTTGTGATGCGATTATTATATTTTGCTTCCGCTGTGCATTTATAAATTGTGTTGTTTGACAATAATGATATCAACTACGTCACGATACTCCCCACCGGGCCCACCGGTAATACGTGGAAATATCGGGGTGTGACAGGTTGGTATCAGAGCCAACACTGAGTGAATTAAACACTAGCCTTTTGTGTTTAATCTCAGTTACACAGTTGCACATTCCTAAATTTTCGAGTCTAGACAAAGAACTTAGGACTAATCCAAGTTGTTTTTTTATTCTAACTTTGTCCTTTATATTTCTTTATTGTATCTGTTGGTGCATTCATCTGTCGTCTTCGTCTTATGTCGAGTCTCGGGTGCGTTGCGGGTTTGATCAAGCATGATGTCATCATATCCAATGATGACATCAAAATGGTGACATCATCAATTGACACATCACGTGAAATATTGCATGCATACAGAAATCAGATTGCATGTTTCACTAGAAGACAAAAGTGTATACATATTTGTTGATTTCGCTCATAGGGCCTATTAGATGGGATTTCGCTTTTGTGTACAGAGGGATTTCGCTTATTTGATCATTGCTGATTTCGCTCATGTGGACATGTCGTCCTTGGAGCGAAATCACAGCTAGTATATATAGGGGTTCATATAAGCGAAATCAGTAGTAACAGTCCCTTGTATACCGTACCGAACTGCTGCTGGATTACGTCACGTTTATCAGATAGAGCAAGTTCTTGTATTACATGTTGAAACTCTGTTCGATTGTAGTTGTTACGTAATAAAACGTTGTTTAATTACGTCTTCGCGCACGATTACGGTTCGATTTAAGGGATTCCGCACGTTAAATCGAATCTACCGTAGATCTAGTGATCGTTTACGATCCGATCCTGAACTCACAAGTGGTATCAGAGCTACGGATAGCTTTGCGTGTAATAGTTAGCGAATCGGACGAGTTTCGCTCAGTTTCAGTGAAATCAAATAAAATTTCGGTTAATTTCGGACTATTTTCGGTGAATTTCGATTCGTTTTGGTGTGTTGTTTGAACTCTCTGAACTGTTTACAGTGATAACGTGACTGATTTGATGCGATTCGATGATTTTTGAATGATTATCTGTTAGTGATTGATGTTGCGTCATGTTTCAGATCTGATTTGATTTAGGAATTCTGATAAATCAGGTTTGAATTGTTGAATAGGTGTTGTTTGAATTCGAAGTGTAGACTGAATCATGTTAAGTGTTGCTGATTGTTATTCGTGTTTGCTTATCTGATTGTTATTTATGTTGATTGATAGTTGATCTGTTCTATGATTTCTGGTTGAAGTATCATACTTCGTGGATCTGTTTGATATATCGTTCACCTATTCCTAACTGATTCAGTGTGTTAAACATCGAATTTCAAAGTTTTCGGAAAGTTCTTTTTACAAACTGATTTCATTCAGATCTGAATCACATCACTGTTTCATTCAAACACATGCTGATTTGATCGAATCAAAGTTGTTTCTACATAATTTTCGAACATAATCAGTGAACTTTGTTTCAGTGAAATCGAATGAGTTTCGATTGATTTTTAACGTGTTTAGGACTGATTCGATTGAGTTTCGGTTCATTTCGGTGATATCGAATTGGATTTCGGTTGATATTAAACTGTTTCAGTGAATTTCAGTGATAATTTGAAACCTGTGAAGTGTTCTTCATTCATTTCGAACTGATTCAATTAAGTTTTGAACTGTTTCGGTTCTGTTCGGTAATTCATAGGTGTATTTCAGACTGATTTGATGCGTGTGGATTGATAGTTGATATGTTTCGATGATTTTTGGTTGAAATTTCATTCATTACGGACTGATTTGGATCTGTTGGCTGTATCGTTTGAATATTTTGAACTGAATCGGCATGTTTTAGATCGAAGTTTGTTCATTTCGATCAATTTTGGATTGTTTCGGACAGTTTTGATCAATTTTCAGTTTGTTTCAGATTGAATATTGTTCAATTTCGATCTGTTTCAGTGATTTTTGGTTCGAGTTTTATGTGTTTCGAACTGGTTATATCGATTACGGACTGATCGGTTGGATGCAGGTTGGTTGTTGCAAGAATTATTAGCAACGAAATATTGTTGTTAAGTTGTTGAAAGTGTGATTGTGCAGTTAAAGAAAGTTTGAAAAGAAAATTTCATATTGGGCCTCGGTTAAAAGGCTGACATAGTTACTGGGCTTGGTATTTTGATAGTGAAAGTTTATCAAGAAGAGGACCGAGATTGTTGAAATTTGGGCTTTTAGTGTGAAACCGATTTGATAAGTGGGCCACAAGCTTGTGGATTTCTTGGTTACAAACATTTTGTGAGCTTCGTGGAAGTTAAAATTTGTGGACTTTGAACTTAAAACAATTTTTGAACCATGTCATTTAACAAAGAAAGTGTGGTTAAAATGTTTGACGAAGAGGAAAACTATGACCTTGAAAGATTAAATGATTGGTTTGATGGGTGTTGGAGTAAATATCAAAATGAGAATAAGGATATTTGGGATAAAAGATTTGAATGTTTTTTTTTGTATGAAAAATGAAACAGTGGATATGTTGGAAAGACGGTTTAATTTTCTAATTGAAAAATTAACAAGGTACGAGATAAGGATATCAAATGCTGAAAAGATATCAAAATTTGCAGACGCGTTACCTTCTGAGTGGGATGAATTTTTGAGTGAACTAAAAAAGGATTCTAGGTTCTCAAATTTTTATCTAAATGAATTTATCAATGAGCTCAAAACACTCAAGTATAAAAATGAAAAGAAAAAGAAAGAGTTGATGAATGTAATAGATAAAAATCTAGACAAAATAAGTTTGGATGTAATTGTTGAAATATGCGAAAGAGTTAATATGTGTTGTGTAGCAAAAAATGTTATGAAATACGATATTAAGAGGGGTTGTTATATTGATGAATATATGAATCCTCTTGATTTTGTTAAAATTTTTTGTGTAGGCACATACAAAACAGAGACACAGGATATTTCAAAGAATGAAGAATCCAAACAAGATGAAACTTCAAAATGTGAAGTTGTGTGCTCAAAATGCGAAAAATTCGAAGCAGATAACGTCAAACTCTTGAAGGATGTAGAGAGTTTAACAGCGGAAATCAATCGTGTGAAGGATGAGAAAAGATCTGATGATAAACAGATTCTTGAAATGACAGAAAATTTTGAGAATTTGAAATCTGAAAATGTCAAACTGTTGAGTGGTTTAAACAGTTTGACATTGGAAAACAAAATTTTGAAAGAAAAGGAAAAAGATTTTGAAAATGAAAAATTGAAAATTGAAAAAGATTTTCAAAGTCAAATGAAGATTTTAGAAGATGAGAAATCTGTTATCTTTAAAAATAATCTTGAAAAACAAATTGAAATAAATTCTCATCTTCAGAAAATCATTAGTCTTGAAAATGAAGCTGAAAGTGATCGGAATAAAATTGCTGAATTAGAAAATAAGTTGAAAGGTTTTGTGATTTCTGCACCATATGTGTGTCCAAAACCGATCAATTCTGTTCCAATAAGTGACAGTGTCACAAACTTTGACAATGTCAAAGTTGAGGATTGTGATGAAGGAGCTGATGATGAAAATGAAAAACAAGCTAAACAAACATTATTTTTAGATTTACAAGAAAAATTTAAAAATATTGTTTTGCAATCTACTGAAACAGGTGAATGTTCTAAGCAAAAACCTGTTAAGAAGAGTGTAGAACAGAAACAAAAAGATAAAAAATCGAAAAATTTTCAAAAAGAAAATAAAAGCTCATCAGTTCAGTTATCCAATCATTATAAAAAATTACAAAAATTTGAAAATCAAAACTCACAAAAAGTTGGTAATAAGTGGTGCAGGTTTGACCACAGTGCTCAAGCGTCAAATCAAGCTTATAGGAGAAGTCATGAGTACTACAAATCAAATCAGTGTTATGATTTGAGTGTTTGGATTGATGGTGGAGATTGGTATGATAACAGGATGTGTTACAACTGTGGTTTTCAAGGACACATTGCTGTTAACTGCCAGAGACAGAGATTTGAGACAAGAAGATGTTATGAATGCCAAATCAAAGGTCACATTACCAGAGATTGCCCAATGAGATCAAAGGGAAGATTGAGGGCTGAATCTCAGAAAATGGCAAAGAAATCAGTCAGTATCAAGCCCAAAGAACAGAAAGTTCAAGAACCTAAAGTTCAAGAAAAGAAAGTTAAACTTTCACAAGGGCAGAAATATCGATTGAGAAAGAAAAGGAAGAAAGCGAGAGAGTATCTCGAAAGGATTTTGTCCTCGGGTACAACAAATAAGAGTGCTGATGAATCGCTTCACTCGACAACAAAGTCTAGTAAACCGAATTCTTCAGATGCAAATCTGAGGACAAAAGATGAGATAAAGAAGGTTGACTTGGTTAGCGATGAATTTGTTTCTTCGGAAACAAAGGAGCTACGTTCTGGCGTTGATTCTGATTCGTCAAAATCAGAGGAGCCACAAGTTGAGCTCAAAAGTGAAAATTCAGTTCCGCCAATGGATGACACAAACTTTCCACCATTGCGAGCTGAAAATTATAAACAAAAAGTTGAGGAAGTTGAAATTTCAAATCAATCTTTTTCTGAAACACCCAAGGACCGTCAGGCTTGGGTGAATCTCTTTAACTGAAAAACCTGACTTGCCGGAGTTCCCAGGTTGGTAAGCGTGGAACATGAATCGGCACATTTCTTGAGAAATTTCACTCTGGTGATATTTCGACTTACATGTGGTAAATCAGGGACATTAAGTTGTACTTGATTTTCTACAAGTGATGTTTGAGATCTAAAACTGAAATTGTAAAATCTGTCATGTGTGTGTAGAAAACAATGTGATGAAGTGACCCCGAATCTACAAATGATTAGTAAACAAACTAATTTTTCCGGAAAAACCATTTTGATTAAAACAAACTTAAGTGTTTTGAAATCATAATGGGAAAATAGTTTGTTGTGAGGGGGAGTTCTGATTGTTTATGCCAGGTGGATGGAGAATTGAAGTGATTCTCATCATGTTGTCAAGTTTGTACAGTTTGTTTTCAAATTTTCCCAGAAAATCAAAATTGAAACATATTTTGATTTTAGGGGGAGAAAAATTTTAAAAAAAAAAATTTGAAAATTTGAAAAAGTCAAAAACATTGAAAAATTCAAAATGAGTTTTGTTGTGAAAAAGAGGAAATGATAGTAGATCAGTTGGACTGTCACAGCATGCTAAAGAAATGGAAAGTTAAAATGTGATAAACGGTCTCACTAAAGATGTGACGATAGGCTCAGCTAGACTAGTAGATTTGCGATAACGATACAAACCTAAAATGAAAAAGCCTAGTTCTAGTGGGAAACATGGTCAAAAGCATAGTACTTAGTTTTGTCCTTCTTGATTGTGTGCCTACTCAGTAATCGCTGATTGTCGAAAGACATAAAACTGGTTAAGTTCGTGAACTTTCACAACTTTGCTGAAAAGTTGCTGTGATTGTGCATTTTATTTTGCAAAGATTTAAACTTGTTTTATTTCTTTATTTTATTTAAGCATCGGACATCCTCTGCGTATACGTGAGTATCGACCTGGATGTTGTTGCCTAAACGTTCTGCTTTATTTTCTTTGGTGTTTCGTTTAAGCTTTGGACCTCCTCTGCGTATACGGAAGTATCGACCTGGTGGTTAAAGCCTAAACAACTTCAACTTGTTTTATTTTCTTATTTTGTTTAAACATTGGACTTTCTCTGCGTATACGGAAGTATCGACCTGATTGTTAATGTTTAAACATTCTGCTTTGTTTTCGCACAAATCACAGTTGATGAAAGTTTAAAGGCATTACTTGAGTTAGTGTATTGCATGATGAGGGGATATGCTGAGATCGTGGGGTCCATAAGAATTTAGTGCAAAATTAATATACCTTAACGTATCGGTAAGCATTTCGAAAGTTTTTAGATTGAGCTTAAGAGGACAATTATATCGTCAATCAACGTGAATCGTTTAGAACTTAAAACGATTAAAAGCTTAACGGTGCTTGTGATGTGTCTCAAAAACTGATATGATCCTCTTTCGCAAACTCACAAAAATATGCTTGTACATATTTCATTTCTGCATTTAATTTCTGTTATTGCATTTATGTTTCATATTTTGAAAAATTCAAAAAGATTTTCGACAACTGATGTTGAAAAGCTGATATTCAAAATCTCAAAGGCTAAACAAGATGAACAATTGGTTTGGTTAAGATGATGAGAAGTTGAAAGATAATCCTCAAATGTTTAGATGATTCATTAATTTGAATCACAAATATTGTGTGTTATATGTTTGAGAATTTTGAGTGAATTCTTTTAGAGTCAAAATTATTTTGTCTAACGAGAGGTTGAGATGTGTAGGTTTCTGATTCTGTTGCTACGGAAAGCCAGGCGTCGATCCTAAAAGCACGGAAGCTTGACGAAAGGGGGAGCCTGAAGAGACTACCGAAAGGGGGAGCTGAAGCTGAAGACAGATCCACCGGGATTCTGTTCGAGCAAGGGGGAGTCTGTTGATGCTGATTGAAAGAGTGAAGCACAAAGACAGATTAAGACTGAAGATGCAAAGACTCGACACTTAAGACTCGTCAACATCTGAGGGGGAGTCTGTTGGTGCATTCATCTGTCGTCTTCGTCTTATGTCGAGTCTCGGGTGCGTTGCGGGTTTGATCAAGCATGATGTCATCATATCCAATAATGACATCAAAATGGTGACATCATCAATTGATACATCACGTGAAATGTTGCATGCATACAGAAATCAGATTGCATGTTTCACTAGAAGACAAAAGTGTATACATATTTGTTGATTTCGCTCATAGGGCCTATTAGATGGGATTTCGCTTTTGTGTACAGAGGGATTTCGCTTATTTGATCATTACTGATTTCGCTCATGTGGACATGTCGTCCTTGGAGCGAAATCACAGCTAGTATATATAGGGGTTCATATAAGCGAAATCAGTAGTAACAGTCCCTTGTATACCGTACCGAACTGTTGCTGGATTACGTCACGTTTATCAGATAGAGCAAGTTCTTGTATTACATGTTGAAACTCTGTTCGATTGTAGTTGTTACGTAATAAAACGTTGTTTAATTACGTCTTCGCGCACGATTACGGTTCGATTTAAGGGATTCCGCACGTTAAATCGAATCTACCGCAGATCTAGTGATCGTTTACGATCCGATCCTGAACTCACAGTATCCTTCATTGTTTTGACAGGAAATATGCCACCAAGGTTTCGAAGAGGAGGAAGAGGTAAGGGGCCAATCAGCGCTCCCAACGATCACGAAGCCGGGCCTTCACACCGGCGAACTCCTTCGGCTACCATGAGTGCCAATCCTCAAGGAAACTGGAGGACCCATTTGGAGCCCGCTAGACGATCTGTCTCGCATAGCTCAACGCCTCCTTATAGCCATTCCTTTGGGCCACAATCAGAGAACGAGCCCGAAGACTCACGCCACTCCTTCTTGCCGTTGCAGCGGTCCTTGTCGCACCATTCCTTTGGCGACCCCACTCCTGTCTTCTAGGGCCGGTTCAACCCGGCAAACTATATTGAAGAACCAGTGGGTTTTAACCCACTAGGACCTGAAGACCATTTTTCGGGAGACCAAGCAATGGGCATGGACGAGGACACGGATCCCGTCGAGCCTGCAACCGGGACACCCAACCACCCCATCGAGATCTCTGATGGGTCATCCTTCCATGGATCACCCTACCGTGGTCCTGACAGCTACCAAGCAAGGTTCAATCAGTATGAATGGTACTTTACACCCTCTCACCATTCATCGCCTCACCAGCAGCAACAGCAGCAGCAGGATCCCTCCGAGGATTCGCGTTTCGTGGCAATCACACCACCGCCGCCGCCACTGCCAGTTCATCAAGCACCACCAGAACCACCAAGGTGTAGAAGAACAGGCGCACGAATTTCCGCACGAGAAGGGGGATTTCACTTTAGCACCCCCCATCACTCAAGTGGCAGTCACTATCCGCCACTGCATGAAGACCCACAAATGGGCGGGCCTTCAAATCCAGTTCCAGAAGTGAATTCTGCACCTATTGCGCCGCCACCATCAGGTTTTGGCAACCTGATTCCTACATACGCCGGTTCGACGGCGTACAATCCGTTTGAGCAGCCGGCTCACACTCACTATAACTATGCTGAAGCCGACCCGTACCTTGTAGCGGCAAACTACAACGCCATTCATCCTGAAGGACCATATGGAGCCCCTTGGGGAGTGGGATATCTAGCTCATGGGTATCAAATACCTGCTCGACCTCCGGTTCAGCACCAGCCGTAGCCACCACGGTTTTCCCCACCGGAACAGGAGGAAATCCTCCACAGACTAAACAGGGTGGAACGAGAATTTCAAGAAGAACGTAGGAACAACCGGGGATTTCTCAAGGGCCTGGCAGGCTTGTTAAAAGGAAAGAAGAAGAGGGATCATTGAACCCCTATATGTATTGTTGTATTTCCTTAATTCAATCAAGTCCCTGCGTGGACATTTACCTATGTACTTAGTCCCTGCGTGGACTTGTTTTTCTTTAGTCCCTGTGTGGACTGGTCTTTCTTTAGCCCCTGCATGGGCAAGTTATTTATGTTAAAAGTCCCGTTTAGGGCAATGTGTACTCCTTTTAATGTTTAATGGAATGTTAATTTTAAAAATTTCATTTTTGTCATTTTATGCATAAATATATTATACAGGGAATAAATAAATTAAAAATCATTCCTCTTAAAATAATCTGCCTATTTAAATATTAAATAAGAATCTTAAAGGTATAACCTAGCCTGCATGTCAGTATAAGACTTGGCCAAGATGGTAAGACCTGTTTTAAAAAGAGATTCAAATCCTTGTTAACATCTGAAAACATGTTAACACTCCTGGTAGACGTGATTCGTTAAAAATCACACACGTCATTCTTATAGTAGGATTCTTCAAAAGATTCCTAACCTATCTTGATGATCACATATTAAGCATCCATTAGTGATGTAGTGCCTACGGGCCATATTCATTGTCATATAAGACTAACGACAGTGGTAGCCTACAACTCCCTGTCAAGAAAAGGTAATGAACTGTGTTCAAACCTTAATGCCTCGATTCTCTGAAATCCTGGCTTATGATTTAAATTGTCCTTGTGACTAGGCCTTTTGTGCCACTAATAATACTGTTATTGTTTTATAATTGGGATAAGTTATAATAAAAATCCTAAACAAATGTGATTAGCAAATTAGCCAAATATGGTCTATGTTTACCATGGTTAATGAATTGCCATAAAAGACAATTCCCTAATAAATTCACAAATAAATTATTGTCAACATCTTATGCAACAGTTCAAGCTACATGGCTGATTCGGATGAGATCAACAGTCACCCACGGGGGGATCATGATAATACCCGAATTAACATAGCGGGTGCATAACTGCAAGCGTTAATAGACAATGTTGTTACAAAAGCTATAGAGCGGCAGTATAATGAATATAGCGGGACTCGAAGTAGGACCCTATCCGCACCGCATTCCATGCCTAAGACCCATTCAGAGGCGCACAGCAAGCCGCCCTCTAAGAAAGATGAGCCAAAGAAAGATGATGATCGACATTCCTCAAACCAAAACAGTGTTCCATCCAAGAGGATAGTATTTGATGATGAACCACGTACCAAGTCTTGTACTTATAAGTACTTTGTTTCCTGCAAACCCCGGGATTTCACTAGGGAGAAGGGGGCAATTGACTGTATGACTTGGTTAGATGAGATAGACATTGTGGTCGATATCAGCGGTTGTGCTGAAAGGGATGTAGGGAAGTATGTATCCCAATCGTTCAAGGGAGAGGCATTAGCATGGTGGAAGTCTCTCATTCAAGCAGCTGGGAAGATCCCACTCTAAAATCTGACATGGGATCAGTTTATTGCTCTTATTAAGGAGAATTACTGCCCTCAGCATGAGGTTGAAAGAATTGAGTCAAATTTCTTATCGCTGGTCATGAAAAACCTAGATTGCTAAGCTTATCTTACAAGCTTCAACACGATGTCAAGATTGGTTCCTTACCTTGTGACCCCAGAACCCAAAAGGATTGCTCGCTTCATTGGGGGTTTAGCCCCAGATATCAAAGCCAGCGTTAAGGCTTCAAGACCTGCTACTTTTAGATCAGCAGCGGATCTATCTTTGTCTCTTACCTTAGATTCGGTTAGATTGAAATCGCTAAAGAATTCTGAAGAAGGTAAGAGAAAGCGGGAGTATGATAACTCACGTCGATCAGACAAGAAACACAAAGGGAACCATGAGAACAAGAAGAGTTTAGGGTTCAACAAAGGTAACCAACAGTCGGGTGAGAAACCCAGGTGCAAAGTTTTCCAGAAGCATCACTTTGGAAAGTGCAGATTGGAATCGAACTCGCAGACACAATCAAGGACTTTTGGATGTGGGATCTGCAAATCCAAGGAACACAAGACCTTATATTGCAAAAAGTTGAAGGATGCGACATGCTACAACTGCAACAAGAAAGGGCACATTAAGTCAAACTGCCCAAAATATGCCAAGAAACCAGAAGAAGGTAAAAAGACCAACGCTAGGGTCTTCAGAATGGATGCCAAGGAGGCAGTGCAGGATGATAACATGATAACAAGTACCTTTCTTATAAATGATGTTTATGCGAGAGTATTGTTTGATTCAGGGGCGGATAAGTCATTTGTAGATAATAAGTTGTGTAAGTTGCTGAATTTACCTGTTAAAACCCTAAGTGTGAAATATGAGGTGGAATTAGCTGATGGTAACTTAGAAACCGCCTCAACCGTGTTAGATGGATGTTTCATATCCATTAGGAACCACTCTTTTCCGTTATCCTTACTTCCTTTGAAGTTAGCTGGTTTCGATATAGTAATAGGCATGGATTGGTTGTCTCGCAACCAAGCCCATATCGTTTGTGCAAAGAAGCAAGTAGTTGTCAAAACTCCTCATGGCGAGCCTCTGACAATTCAAGGAGATACTAAGTACGGAATGCCTGAGCAAGTGTCCATGCTCAAGGCATCAAAGTGTTTGACGAAGGGTTGTGTTATCTACATGGCACAAGTAACTATTGATGAACCAAAGCCTAAGATCGAAGACATACCCATTATCTCTTAATATCCAGAAGTATTCCCTGAAGAACTACCTGGTTTACCCCCAGATAGGCAAGTGGAATTCAGGATCGACATTATTCCTGGAACAGCACCTGCTGCAAGAGCACCTTACAAATTGGCACCAACAGAGATGAAAGAGTTGAGAACTCAACTGGATGATTTGTTAGCCAAAGGGTTTATTAGACCTAGCCCATCTCCTTGGGGAGCACCAATCCTGTTTGTGAAGAAAAAGGATGGCTCGATGCGTCTGTGCATCGATTATCGAGAGCTTAACAAAGTTACCATCAAGAATCGGTATCCATTACCCAGGATCGACAACTTATCCGATCAGCTTCAAGGAGCAAGTTACTTTTCCAAGATTGACTTAAGGTCAGGCTACCATCAACTGAAGGTTAAAGATGAAGATGTACACAAGACTGGATTTAGGACTCGTTATGGTCATTACGAGTTCTTAGTGATGCCTTTTGGACTCACTAATGCACCAGGCGCATTCATGGATCTCATGAACCGCGTCTGCAAGCCCTTCATGGATAAATTTGTCATCGTCTTCATCGATGATATTCTTATTTACTCGAAGAATCAAGTTGACCATGAGAAGCACCTCCATTGCATTCTGAAACTGCTTCATCGAGAAAAGCTCTACGCCAAATTCTCTAAGTGTGAATTTTGGCTTCGTAAGTCCAATTTCTTGGACATGTGGTTAGTGAACACGGAATCCAGGTAGATCCAGCTAAAGTTAAAGCTGTCATGAATTGGCAAGAGCCGAAGACGCCCACAGAGATTCGCAGCTTCTTGGGATTGGCAGGATATTACAGGCGTTTCATTGAAATTTTTTCAAGGATTGCTGCACCCCTAACTTCTTTGACTAGGAAGAATATAAAGTTCGATTGGGGTCCTAAGCAGCAAGAATCCTTTGATATTCTCAAGCAAAAGTTGAGCAATGCTCCTGTTTTGACATTGCCTGAAGGTATCGAGGAATTCGTGGTTTACTGCGACACATCGCACACTGGTATGGGATGTGTGCTAATGCAGAAAGGCATGGTTATTGCCTATGCTTCTCGACAGTTAAAGGTGCACGAGAAGAACTACACCACCCATGACTTGGAGTTGGGTGCCGTTGTATTTGCACTAAAACTGTGGAGGCATTATTTGTATGGAATCAAGTGTGTGATCTATTCTGATCACAAGAGCCTCCAGCACCTCTTTAACCAAAAGGATTTAAACATGAGGCAGCGCCGATGGATGGAGACGTTGAATGATTACGATTGTGAAATCCGATACCATCCAGGCAAGGCAAATGTAGTCGCTGATGCCTTGAGCAGAAAGGAAAGAGTTAAACCCATTAGAATAAATGCCAAGAGCATGGAAATAAAGAATAGTTTGAATGAAAGGTTGTTAGCTGCGCAGAAGGAAGCTGTATTGGAAGTTAACTATCCTGCTGAAAAGCTAGGAGTAACTGAAGAACAATTATCATATGGCAAAGACGGAATCCTAAGGCTAAATGGACGAATATGGGTTCCAGTTTATGGAGGACTTCGGGATGTTATTCTCTAGGAAGCCCATAGTTCTAAATATTCCGTTCATCCTAGAGCTGATAAGATGTACCAGGATCTAAAGGCAAACTATTGGTGGATAGGTTTGAAGAAATCTGTAGCCACTTATGTGGCCAAATGTTTGACGTGCGCACAAGTTAAAGCTGAACATCAAAAGCCGTCATGTTTGCTACAACAGCCTGAACTTCCCACTTGGAAGTGGGAGATGGTGACAATGGATTTCATCACCAAGTTACCAAGGACAAAGAAAGGAAATGATACTATATGGGTGATAGTAGATAGACTGACTATGTCAGCACATTTCCTACCCATTAAGGAGACTTATAGCTCTGACATGTTAGCCCAATTGTACGTAGATAAGATTGTATCACTACATGGCATACCAGTGTCTATTATCTTTGACAGAGATACTAGATACACATCACATTTTTTGAAAAGTTTCCAACAATCTTTGGGCACGCGCTTAAATTTCAGTACGGCTTACCATCCTCAGACGGACGGGCAGAGTGAGCGTACAATCCAAACATTGGAAGACATGCTTCGTGCATGTGTGATTGACTTAGGTGGTAGTTGGGATAACCACCTGCCATTAATCGAGTTCTCGTATAACAATAGCTATCATACCAGCATTAAGGTTGCGCCTTTCGAGGCCTTGTACGGTAGAAAGTGCAGAACGCCCATTTGTTGGGCGGAATTTGGAGATGTCCAACTGACAGGACCTGAAATAGTCTTTGAAATGACGGACAAGATTGTCCAGATTCGTGATCGCCTGAAAGCTGCCAGAGATAGGCAGAAAAGCTACGCAGATTTAAAGCGTAAACCTCTGAGATTCGAGGTAGGTGACAAAGTGTTGCTTAAAGTATCACCCTGGAAAGGGGTAATGCGATTTGGTAAGAAAGGTAAGTTAAGCCCGAGATACATAGGACCATTCGAGATCATCGAATGTGTCGGATCAGTTGCTTATAAGTTAAACTTACCTGAAGAGCTCAGTGGCATTCACAATTTATTCCACATCTGTAATCTGAAGAAATGTCTAGCTGGCGAATCACTAGTCATACCACATACAGATGTGCACATAGAAGAGAGCTTGAAGTATGTTGAAAAACCTGTGTCAATCGAGGATCGACAGGTTAAGAAGCTTCGAAGGAAGCATGTGCCAATTGTAAAGGTTAAATGGGATGCCCGAAGAGGTCCCGAGTACACGTGAGAGGTAGAGTTCACAATGAAAGAAAAGTACCCTCATTTATTTCAGTAAATCTCGAGGTCGAGATTTCTTTTAAGGGGGTGAGGATGTAACACCTCGAAAATTTGTGTCCAATAAAATAACGACACGTGTTATGTATGACAAAAGTGTTATAAACCCGGATCTAGTTAAAGATGTATGGTAGGATTTAAAAGTGTCGACATGTTAATTAAATACCTCTGAGCGACCTAGTTATGAATCCCAAGACCCTAATCTATATTATAAACATCTGGTATACATTCAAATCCGGTAATTACTAGTAATAATTGATTCAAATTGCAAGAATGGGATTCTATGAGGATGTGCACGACAAATCTTCATTCATGGCCCATTTTAAAAGAATCCAAGACATTTTGAAGCATGGCAGGTTGACATAACTGTTCAAGCATGTTCAAGAGGTCCCATACTGATAATAAAGGTCCGAATTCGAAGTTGTAAAGTTGCATGATCAAAGCTTTAAAGTTTCAATTTTTTTGTTTCCTGATGAAGGCTTACGGACCGCAAAGACTTGGTCTTACGGTCCGTAAAGAGGCTCTTACGGACCGCAAGACCCTCCTCTTACGGTCCGTAAGACAGTCCCAGCAGCAGAACACCCACAGGTGTCTGTCCAGCCCGTTTAACCGACTTAAATTACCATTTTTCATTCCATGTGCAGCACAAACTAGTTCTTAGGCACTAGGCACACTTGTAATTGATCAGGGATCAATCCTAGAGTTGTTTGGCATGATCTTGATCAATCAAGATCACTATATAAAGACCCACATTACTTCCATTTCTTATCATTCCTTCACACTCAACTTCTGATCATTTCTGGAACTCAAGGCCACTCCCTAAGCATCACTAGTCGTGCATAGGACCTTGGTAAGTATCCTTAACCTTCCTTAATCGTGTTTTACTTAGTTAATTAACTTAAAGTCAAACCATCATAATTAAGGTTTGACTTATCGATTAATCACTAATGGCTTGGTGATTAGCCAAATTGAAAGTAGTTATAAGTTGGTATTTATGTGGGCATTAAACCCTTAAAAAGGCACCCTCTGATTCATGCTTTAACTAGGTCATTTGTCGGGTGAAAGTTGGTTATAAAAAGTCAACTGAAATATAATTTTCGAATTAACACATAATTAGCAATGTAGGAGATGTGTAACCTGTTTTACCACTCATATAACTTGGTAATCAATGCAAGAACATGTCTAGGCATGTCCGACCCGATAATTTTCAGTTTAGGACCGGTTCGGAACCGAAACTCGCATACTTTGACCACTGCTTTGACTTTCAGTTCTGACCCATATTAGCATGATTTAGAAATGCCTAAGAGTTTCATTAGGACTAGGTTATATGATAGTATAACCCTCTGTGATTGGTTCGTTGATTGTCCGATTTGTTTACACGATTCCGTTAATTGCTTAATGTTGACTATAATGCCCTTTTTACCATAAAACGAGAATTTTGGAAATGTGAGAGGACAATAATATTTGTTACTGATTTATAAACATGTCCCTAAATTTTCACATCAGTTGGAGGTCTAGATTAGGAGTTATGCTTAATAGCGTAATTAGAACGCTTTTTATGAATTAAACGGCGTAATTAGCATAAAGCCTATCTAAACCCAATTTTTGACACCAAACCTTTTACCCAATGATGTAATATAATATTTTGGGATTTTTGAAGATTTTTAATTATTTTTAAACTGATCATAACATAGGGTATCGCCTTGATTCGGTTATTGCCAATTATGCCATTTTCGTTTATAAAATGAGTTTTACATAACCTTTTGATACCAAGTATTTGGCCACTGATTTTATATGATAAATGAAGTATTTTGAACTTTATAAACTGATCAGAAAACTCAGATTTCCGTTATAACCAAGAAATCGCTTAAAACGGCGTTTTACGCGTATTAAACACATAGTATGGGTTTAAAACCATTTTGTCATATAAGACTTATCACCAACTGATATAACCTATTGAATTAAGTTGTTTTGCTGATTATTTCAGACCCGAATCTCAGAATTATAATTAATCCCTTTTATAATCTTTTAAATGACCAAAATACCCCTACGGGGCTTAAATTGAGATTAAACTCGTTTTGGGCATAATGGAAGGTATCCTACTGATATCACAACATATTTAATGCATATTAACTTAGGAAACCTGTTCGTGACTCATTCGGTTACCCGTTATGCGTTATTCGCGTTCGGTTCGGTTTATGTAACTAGTTTGCATAAATTAGCCGAAACGGGCCGAACCTTATCATTTCTATCTCAAAATCCAGAATGTGTTTAGTTTACCCATATTATACAAGTCTTCAAACTTGTCGGGTCTAAATCACATTCTATTCCGGTTTTCGCTTAATCACGCGTTCGAACCGTATACATTCGTTAAAACTAACCGGTCTAAGTTTAGGCTTAATTAAGACCCGTTAGGAATCTAATAGGTTATTAAAACCTTCGTTCCAGATTAGGAGCCCAGTAAAAGCTACACGCACTTGCTGATTGTGAATTATACTTTGCTCAGGTAAATACTTTTAACTTATTTTCCCTATACGGGCTTGGGGTATGGTATTATAATAATACCGCTTGGTCGGGTATGAAGTCGTACAATCAAATATTGATTAAAAGATGCATAACCCGTTTTGTTCTGTCTTGTTTGATGCAATACCTTTGGGGGTTAATGACCGTGTCCTGGATATCCTCGGCTCAATCGTAAGAAATGGCCACGACTTAAGCATGAGGTGTAGGTATACACCTGACAGTTGCGTATTTAAAAAGGGGTAGTCCACAAGAAGGGTATCTTCTTGTGGGTATTATACCCAGTGGTGTGTCTATTAATCTTGTTAAACCGGCTCTTCTAACCGGGTCCTAAATGGACGACAAACATGTAAAACTGTATACAAGTTTATTTTTAAATAAGTATCCCAAGTTATAAAAGATTATTTGTGCCTTGTGCATTCAATCCATTTTCATAAACTATTTTCAAAATGAGTCGGTTAATTGTATTTACCAGTGTAAACTTACGTATTTTCCAAAAGGTTTAGTGCAGGTACTATACGAAATAGGTTGTCCAGGCATTAATAATCAAGTCTTGCAAGCTCTAGATGTTAAAGTCTGTTGAACAATGATCTTATTTATCTTTTGATTCGCCTGTGGATCCTTTACAGACCGTTGTGATACTTTGATATTACTATTTATTCGGTTTGTGATGTGATTATTATCTTTTGCTTCCGCTGTGCATTTATATATTGTGTTGTTTGACAATGATGATATCAACTATGTCACGATACTCCCCACCGGGCCCACCGGTAATACGTGGAAATATCGGGGTGTGACATTCAACAATCCACATTACTATATAACAAGTATCTATGTCACATCACAGCAAGTTCATGTTTCCCAAATCACATAGCAGTCAGGTTTGGTACAAACATTTACGCATTCAACAACTACCATGCAATGTAGGTCATCCACAGTACTGGACCAGAAGTTTGGTTCACACAAGAGTAGACATGCAGATCCAAAACATCTAACCACATAATAGTTCAGAGCATTAGGCATCCAAGTGTGTGTGTGCATATGTGTGTCTGGCCCAAATAGATGTGCGCGTGGCCCAATACAGGGGCCTGGCCCAGACACGTAGTGCGATCGGAGATGGGTTGTGGGACTGAAGGACCTTGTGCGATCTGAACAGCCTTGTGCGACTGGACTATCTTGTGCGATTCACTATCCTTGTGCGATTCACTCGTGACTATGGGCCACTAACTGTTGTGCAGCCCAACTAACAAAACAGCCCATGTGCTTGTGCGATTAGGGCAAGATTGTGCGATTGACTCATGTTGTGTGACCAGAATGAAAGTGTGTGATTATCATGAAGATGTGCAATCAGTTAATAAGTTCCGAAATTATAGATCAGTCAGTTACAAACATCCATATTCATTTTTCCCACAATGGTTATCATTAATCATGAATTCATCACATATCATTATTAATAACTCAATAATCTACCAAGTTTTAACAATTGTTCATCTTGTTCTCGCACCACATAGCCTCAGATTCCACTAGTGCATCAAACATTAGCATTGTGCAATTCTATTCTATTGATCAATATCAGTTGACATCCTAACCATCTCTAGATTAAATCAATTGTTTGGCTATGACCAAATCGGATCAAACAATTTACATAACAATCAGACAACAACCATTAGGATCAAAATCCCTATACAATATCAATAAAACACACAAGCATTTTTCCTTAACAACCGGGGATGAACTAAGAAACGAAAACACAGCCATGTATCATTAGAAAGTATAACAAAGTATGGTGTAACACTAACCGAGGAGGAATTAGAGAGTGTGGCTTCGAATCAAGGAGTCTTCGGATGGTGCAACTGAGTGAGGGGCGCTTTCTTGCTGCCGTCGAGGTGTAGAAAGGGAGGAGGAGATTAGGGTTTGCTTCTTGTGTAACTCACAACATTATGGATGTTGCAAGACTAAGTATGCGACCCCCTTGTGCAAGCCGGCCTAGGCCTTAGGCCCTGAGAGTTGGGCTGCGAATTAGAGGCCATGACCCACAACCCCAATGTTGCAACTCGAAACCCGTTCGGCACTAAGCATACAACTTATATGAACCACCAACTTAATCGGTTGTCGTTGCTTAAACAATGTAGTATACATTCAGTTATAATACATAGTCGAGCGTGGAATGTAACGATACACGATGCTGGCCTCAAAAGTACGGGTTGTCACATCATCCTCAACTTGAAAGAAATTTCGTCCCGAAATTTGGTAAGCAGTCTCAGCGAAAAGGAGTGATAGCTTAGGATAACTGTGGATTTTCCCCGGGTGCCACATCATCCCCAACTTGAAAGGAATTTCGTCCCGAAATTCACCAGTCGCATTCGGATTTAAAATCAACAGTTTCAAAAGGTTGGGTGCTCCAGCTTCGTCGGGTCCTCGCGTTCCCATGTGAACTCCAGTTCATGCCTTGAGTTTTCAACGAACTCTCACGATTTGAATCTGACTGTGCTTACGAACCTTAACTTCCCGATCCATAATTTCGATTGGTTCCTCGACAAACTGCAAATTATCGTCGATCTTTAGTTCTTGGAGTGGTACCACAAGTGTTTCATCGGGCAAACGCTTCTTTAGTTGCGAAACGTGGAAGACATCATGAACGTTACCCAACTCAGCTGGTAGCTCAAGCTTGAAAGCCACTTTACCGATTCGCTCCAAAATTCTGAACGACCCAACATAACGTGGATTAGGCTTGTCGCGCTTCCCAAAGCGCACCGCACCCTCCCAGGGTGAGGTTTTCAATCATGACTTGTTCACCTGCAGCGAACTCCCAGTGTTTCCTAAGCTTATCAGTTTTCCTGATGGTCACGCGTTGCCCCATACGATTTTCGATCTAAACAGCCTACTCAGGAGTTCGAGTATAAGTCCTGGACCGGTGATTAGGTTGTCACCCACCTTAGTTCAACAAGAAGATAGGCATTATGGTCCATGTAATGCCTCAATCAGAGCTGCCTGATTACTAGAATGGTAACTACTGCGGTAGAACTTAACCAAAGGTAAGTATCCTTCCAATCTTTACTAAAGTCGATCACACACATGCTCGCAGCATGTCCTTGAGTGTCTGGATGGTTCGTTTACTCTGACCATTTGTCCTATGGTGACAAGTAATGCTCACGGCTAGACGTGAGCCAAGGGTGTTGTGTGTTGCCTGTCATAAATCAAGTATAGTTCAAAATTAGAGGTAACAGGAGTTGGCACCGCGTGCCTAAAAGCCGCCTCTCTCAGAGGAATATTCACAAGCTATGACGACTCGTCAGTGTCCCTGATTGCAATAAAGTGTGTCGGTTACGTGAGACAAACAACGATCACCCAGGTGATATTGTTTCCATTTCGATGTTTCTAGTTGCTGATACCCCACCTTGACTTTCCCACCAGTCAAACATCATTCACATACATTGCCAGGTGGGCCTTCATGCTCGATCACCAGTACAAGATTTATAAGTCCTAATATCTCCTACCCAAACACAGACGACAATAATATCGAGGCTGGTGTGTTTTGCTCAACACAAGTTCCCTACGATTGCCATATAGTGGGATCTATGTTCGTTCCATCAAGTAGTGAATATCGTCCGACTTGCCAAAAGTTGCTCTTCCATGCCCCGCATGGACCCAACTTGAAAATTTCTTACTTCGGTGCTTCGGGTTGAACAGGGCAAATCTGATCGGGTAGGCTAGATTCGATGGTGAGCTGCAAGCTCATACGCGTTTAGGTTTCGTAGTCGAAGTCATTTAAAGGTTCCATCCAACGATGCCATCACATGTTTAGCTCTTTTCAAAACCAGGGTACACGGGAGGCTCTTGTGATCGATCTAAGTAGTGCATTTGGTATCGTCCAAGTAATGCCTCCAATTTAAATCCAAAGACTATGGCTTCCACCGCAGGTTGTGACTCGTGCAATTCTTCTTGTAAGTCTACTACGTAAGCCAACACTTTCTCGTGTTACATCGGCGTGTAACCGGGATTCGGATTCGACCCATCATCGTATACCACTAGATCACCTGTACCCTCGGATGAAGACGATGCTCAGTGCATTATAGAGTTGGGTTTCAAAAGCTGAAAAGACATCCTCCTATTTTGTCTCCCACGAACACACAACACTCGGCTGTGCTGAAGAGATTAAGACTGCGCGATCTTCGAAAATCTTGTGATGAATCTGCGATAGTATCTAGCTAGACCAAGAAATTACTGTATCCTCGGAGGAATCTTTGGTATCGGTCAGTTTCTAACAAAATGGATCTTAACGAGATCCACGTGTATTCCCACTTCGTTGATTACATGACCAAAAATTGTACCTCTCAAATCCTGATGTCACACTTAGGTAGACTTCGCATGTAGTTGCTCCTCCCCTAGGAGCTTTAGGACGAAATACAAGTGCCGTTCATGGTGTTCCTTACACCTGGAGGTGATTCAAAACGTCATAGATAAACACGGTTGATGAATCTGGCGAGACGAGGTGAATACATACTATTCATGTGATCCCTAAGGCTGCTGGTGTATTGGATGACTTAAACAACAAGAACGGGAAAATCGTAGTGGCCATACCGTGCCTGTAACGCCGTGTTAGAAGTCATCCTCCCCTGGGTCTTCTTTTAGGTGACGGACCGATCTTAAGTCGGTTTTCGAATAAAAACTTGATCATTGCAGTTGGTCAAGCAAGTCGTCAATGCGAGGTAGAGGGTGACGGTCTATGGTTGCCACCGTGTGGTAGTTTGTACACGTACGAAAGGATCCGTCCTTCATCTCCACAATACAGCTCGGTTTCTCCAAAACGAGGAGCTAGGTCGATAAAACTCCCATCCCGTAGTTCCTGAAGTTGTTTGGACAGTTCTTGCAACCCTCCTGGTGCAAGACGGTAAGGAGTATGAGTAATCAAGGCTGCCTCTGGCGTGAGATCAAACTGAGATTCTACCTAGTCAGTTGTGGAAGTAAACCTGAAAGTTCCTCGAGTAGCACACCGAGAAGAATCACGAACAATTGGTGGATCCTCGATCCTCTTTTCCTTAGCCTTAACATTAGGGACAGTTGCCAACATAGCAGGGTAATCCTTCCGTAGACACTTCTGGGCTTTCATTGCTGAAATGATGCCAACCTTTACAACACTCGGATACTTTGGGACAGACAACGATGCTCCACTAGTGAGAGGAATACGCAAAATTTTCTCCTCACATGATATATCTACGCGGTATCTGGATAACCAATCCACACCGACTACTGCATCAAAACTATCAAGGGTAGCAGAAGGAAGGTCGATGTCGAACACTTGTCCCACAAGGTCGAGTTTGCATCCCAACAAATATATGAGGTTTCCATTGTCTTGCCATCAGTCGATTCCACAACAGGTCCGGGTTCAAGAAACATCAGGGTTAAACAGAACAGAGACGAAGTGATTAGCTACCCATACAAGCTACCATGTTGCTATTATGTCTGGCGTCGCCTCCGCCAATCCTAAATGTCCTTCCACGAGCACCACTACTAGTGTTGTTGTCGTCTTGATTTAACAACGGCCAGTCCATGTCGTAGGTACCTTCATTTCCATACTGTAGGCTATTATTACAAGTACCTTGATGTTGCCATGACTGTTGTCTCTAATGTCGTTGCTCGAAACAGAGCCCTACAATCTTTCAACAACAGGGTCCATCTTTTCACATTCAGTGTCACGTCCTAAGGTGCTACTCATTGTGCTGGCAGTCACACATACCACACCATAATCAATTGCCATCGCTTATGTCCCGATTGATTCGTAAGTGTTGACTCCCATAAGTCGCTGACTAGGGTTAAGGATTCAATTGTAGTCAATTCGCTGGTGTTCGTTGTCGGTAATCAGGGTCGTCCTAATACTGAGGTCGGTAGAGTACTACACTCATCCTCTTGTCCATCGTTCTTGCAAGTTGATTGAGTAATACACCATATGTCTCTAGAGTGTTACATAAGTGATCGCACTTCGGGATCTAAGGCGTCAATACATTGAGTTCCAGCAAACGAAGAGGAGTGGGAAAGGTATAGACCAATCATTTGATGCTGCGTCATCCAACTCAGGGACGTTTGTACAAGCACCTAACATTCAACGTAGTTCGCTAGGCGTTCAGATGGGTGTTCAGGTAATACTCGGTAACATCGAGATTCGAAAGGATTCAGAGAGGAGTGAAAAGATCACGTTCGAGTAGGAGACAATCACTGCTATGACCCCTATAGGTTCGTTATGTTTCTCCCTGATCGAATAACGGATCAGAACCCCTTTTTCACTCGTTAAGTCTCACTGGGACTCACATGTACCCCACATTATTATTATGTGTGCACCCACAATAATATTGCGATTTGCATGCTCACCTCAGTTCCTCCTAACTCATGTCAAATGGTTCCACAAACTCGAATGCCAAACAGAGGTTATCAAAACGATAAGGTCACAAGAATCTATGGACTACGACACACCAACTACGCATCAGAAAGTAAACAAGAAATTCATGAAATTTTGCTAAAGTGACGAGTGTGTGTCCGTATGCTACATCATAAACAAGTGTACACTAGCCATGCAATGTATACAACAGGTGAAAAGACGAACCTTGCAATCTGGAGCTGAGTGTCATGTTCGTATTCTCATTTTCAGAACTGTTCGGTTATAGTTTGGTTTTGTAAAAACATTTTTAAAACCAAGTTCACTATAACCAGTGGCTCTGATACCAAACTGTCACACCCCCAAAAATACCACATGCGGAAACCCCGCGGGACGTGTGACGTACCAGGATCTAGCCACCAATCACATTGAACTCATAACAAAATTTTAAATAAAAACTTTCATTCATTAACATAAAGTATTACAAAACGTTAAATGTATTTCAACATATACAGCGGAAGCATAAATCATTTGTTAAGTGTTTCATAAACCATATGTACGAAAACCATTAGACTTGTCTTGCGATTCCATGTATCTCGACCCATGACCACTCCAGCCTCCTAGACAGCAAGTTCCAATGCTATAACCCTATAGACCTGCAAGCATGTAGAGAAGTGTATCAGACAACGCTGGTGAGTTCAAAGTTTGTTAACACGTTTTAGTTACCAGATATACATATAAAACATTTCAATGATTTTATGTTGTTAATAACTCGATTACTGTCGATGGCTCCAGATTATTTGCCCTATTCCCCAAAGCCTCTATCAAAGCAATGGTCAAGACTGGGGTTATTAGTTCACTCCCGACCTCCCCGGTGTGGTGTGAGGGTGCCAAACCTAAATAGCGCTATTAACTAATACCCCGTTGCCTCCCCGGCAACAAATCGGTAAAAGGGACTTGAATGATAGATATGAGTGTATTAACCAACATCCCAGGTTTAACCTTCTAGTCAAACCCCATTTACCCGACATTCCTCCCCGGAACATTTACCAAATGTCCCTCCCTGGGACGCATGCTTGGAAAAAGAGCAGTGAACTCACCTTAGATTGCTCGGTATGTTACGTTACATTACCCGTTCCAAGTTGGTCAACCAAACCCTACCATGGTTACCAAAGACAGTCAGTTTCATGTACACATAAATCACATATTGGTTGTACACGTTTCACAAGTTGCATACAAGCAAGACATACATCGTCATGCAAGCCGTAACGGGAAATCATTCAACAATCCACATCATTATATAACAAGTATCTACGTCACATCACAGCAAGTTCATGTTTCCCAAATCACATAGCAGTCAGGTTTGGTACAAACATTTACGCATTCAACAACTACCATGCAATGTAGGTCGTCCACAGTACTGGACCAGAAGTTCGGTTCACACAAGAGTAGACATGCAGATCCAAAACATCTAACCACATAATAGTTCAGAGCATTAGGCATCCAAGTGTGTGTGTGTGTATGTGTGTCTGGCCCAAATAGATGTGCGCGTGGCCCAATATAGGGGCCTGGCCCAGACACGTTGTGCGATCGGAGATGGGTTGTGCGACTGAACGACCTTATGCGATCCGAATAGCCTTGTGCGACTGGACTATCTTGTGCGATTCACTATCCTTGTGCAATTCACTTGTGACTGTGGGCCACTAACTGTTGTGTGGCCCAACTAACAAAACAACCCATGTGCTTGTGCGATCAGGGCAAGATTGTGCGATTGACTCATGTTGTGTGACCAGAATGAAAGTGTGTGATTATCATGAAGATGTGTAATCAGTTAATAAGTTCCGAAATTATAGATCAGTCAGTTACAAACATCTGTATTCGTTTCTCCCACAATGGTTATCATTAATCATGAATTCATCACATGTCATTATCAATAACTCAATAATCTACCAAGTTTTAACAATTGTTCATCTTGTTCTCGCACCACATAGCCTCAGATTCCACTAGTGTATCAAACATTAGCATTGTGCAATTCTATTCTATTGATCAATATCAGTTGACATCCTAACCATCTCTAGATTAAATCAATTGTTCGGCTATGACCAAATCGGATCAAACAATTTACATAACAATCAGACAACAACCATCAGGATCAAAATCCCAATACAATATCAATAAAACACACAAGCATTTTTCCTTAACAACCGGGGATGAACTAAGAAATGAAAACACAGCCATGTATCATTAGAAAGTATAACAAAGTATGGTGTAACACTAACCGAGGAGGAATTAGAGAGTGTGGCTTCGAATCAAGGAGTCTTCGGATGGTGCGACTGAATGGGGGGCGCTTTCTTGCTGCCGTCGAGGTGTATAAAGGGAGAAGGAGGTTAGGGTTTGCTTCTTGTGTAACTCCCAACATTATGAAAGTTGCAAGACTAATTATGCGACCCCCTTGTGCAAGCCGGCCTAGGCCTTAGTCCTTGAGAGTTGGGCTGCGAATTAGAGGCCATGACCCACAACCCCAATGTTGCAACTCGAAACCCGTTCGGCACTAAGCATACAACTTCTATGAACCACCAACTTAATCAGTTGTCGTTGCTTAAACAAGATAGTATACATTCAGTTATAATACATAGTCGAGCATGGAATGTAACGATACACAATGCTGACCTTAAAAGTACGGGTTGTCACAGCAAAGGTTACACTACTACATTCTTTGAATATGCCAGAATAGTGCCAACCCTAACATCACCAGAACCGGTGTTAATCTCCCGTTACATCTGGGGATTAATCAGTTAAATTAGACATGTAGTCAAGGGGGCTAGACCACAAACTATAGAAGAAGCTGTAGAACTAGCAAATACCTTGACTGACGAATTAGTGCGTACCCAAGAAGAAAACCAAAGGAATAACCTAGTCCAGAAACTTACTCATGAATTTCGCTACGGTAATTCCAACCGTGGGAAAATGTAGGTTCTACTTCTACTCCTTACTGCAAGTACTGCAAGAGGAAGCATTCTGGGAGATGCTCCATATACTGCAATTTCTGTAAAATATCTGGATACAAGGAAGAAGACTGCAGGAAGAAACCTAACAACAAGATATGCTACAATTGTGGAGAACAAGGCCATATTAAGCCAAATTGTCCAAAACTAACTCCAGCCACGAACAACAAGACTACTAAGAATGCTAGAGCGTTTGTTCTAACAGCTGAAGAAGCAAAGATGATTCTGGACGTAATTGTCGGTACGTTTTTAGTTAATGATGTTTTTGCTAAAGTATTATTTGACTCTGGTGCGAACCAAAGTTTTATTAATACTTCATTTTACAAACTTCTCAATCAACCATTAACTAAACTTCAACAAGAATGTTTAGTAAAAACAGCAAATGGAGAATCCATTAAGATTACTGAAATCTTGCAGGGAGCAAGAATATAATTTTTAAATCAAAAGTTTATTGCAAACCTTTACCCAATGAATCTGGCGGGATTTGATATTGCATTAGGAATGGATTGGTTAATAGCCAATAAAGCCAGTATTCTATGTGATCAAAAGTCAATACAAGTAAATTCACCAAAAGGTGAAAAGATCACAATTAAAGGAGATAAGCTAACTAGACCCACGAAATTCATCTATGTGACGAAAACAACAAGTTATGCTAAGAAGGGGTCACTAGTGTATATGATTTCTATAATCATTCACACTAAAGGAAAAGAATTAAAAGATATTCCTGTAGTATCCCAATTTTCAAATGTATTTCCAGAAGAATTACCAGGATTACCGCCAGACAGAGAAGTTGAATTCAGAATACATCTGCTACCAGGAACAACACCAATTGCTAAAGCACCTTACCGTTTGGCACCCGCAGAAATGCAAGAGCTAAAGAAACAGTTAGATGAACTTTTGGAAAAAATGATTCATACAGCCAAGCTCATCGCCATGGGGAGCACCAATCTTATTCGTCAAGAAGAAAGACGGGTCAATGCGAATGTGCATTGATTACCGTGAATTGAACAAAGTCACGATTAAAAATCGGTACCCTTTACCGAGAATTGATGATCTGTTTGATCAGCTGCAAGGAGCTCGATTCTTTTCAAAGATTGATTTACGCTCAGGATATCATCAATTAAAGGTACAGGAAGAGGACATTTCTAAGACCGCTTTCAGAACAAGGTATGGTCATTATGAATTTACTGTCATGCCATTTGGTTTAACCAATGCCCCAACCACATTTATGGACATGATGAACCGAATATGTAATCCATATTTGGATAAATTCATAATTGTCTTTATAGATGATATTCTTATTTATTCTAAAAGTAAAGAGGGTGCAGCGCATCTGCATGCACTTCTAAATTTGCTGAGAAAAGAAAAGTTTTATGCTAAATTTTCGAAATGCGAGTTTTGGTCAGAAGAAGTACAATTTCTTGGACATTTAGTTAATCATGAAGGAATTCATGTGGATCCCACAAAGATCGAGGCAATTACTAAATGGAAAACCCCTGAGTCACCAACAGAGGTTAGAAGTTTCCTAGGACTAGTCGGTTACTATAGAAGATTTATCCGAGATTTTTCTAGAATAGCCATTCCCTTAACCAAACTAACCTGTAAGTCTATTAAGTTTGAATGGGGACCAAAACAAAAAGAAGCCTTTAGAATTCTTAAGCAAAGACTAACCAACGCACCCATACTAGCGTTACCAGAAGGAACTGAAGATTTCGTAATTTATTGTGACGCTTCTAAGTTAGGTTATGGGTGTGTATTGATGCAACGTCAAAAGGTTATAGCCTATGCCTCTAGACAACTTAAGAATCATGAAGAACATTATACAAACCATGATTTAGAATTAGGAGCTATAATTTTTGCCCTGAAAATTTGGAGACATTATCTTTACGGTAGTAAGTTTACCATTTTCACCGATCATAAGAGTTTAAGATATGTCTTTGGGCAAAAAGAGTTAAATAGGAGACAAAGACACTGGATGGAGATACTAAGTGATTACGATTGTAATATCCAGTATCATGCAGGAAAAGCTAACGTAGTAGTCGATGCTTTAAGTCGAAAATATCATGAAAAGCCAAAAAGAGTACGTTCTCTTAAATTAAATCTGCAGATAGATTTAAATGACCAAATTAGAAAAGCCCAGGAATCAGTAATCAAGGATGATACTGAGAAATTGAAAGGAATGATTAAGGAATTAGAACAAGGAACAGATGGAATTTGGAGATTTCATAAGAAAAGAATTTGGATACCTAAACTAGGAAACCTACGTCACATAATATTAGAAGAAGCCCATAAGTCTAAGTATACGATACATCCTGGAAGTGATAAAATGTATCAAGACTTAAGAAAGAATTTCTGGTGGATAGGAATGAAAAAGGATATAGCAGCTTATGTTGCCAAGTGTCTAACTTGTTCACAGGTCAAAGCTGAACACCAGAAACCCTCAGATTTGTTACAGCAATTGGAAATGCCTGTATGGAAATGGGAATTGATAACAATGGATTTTGTTACCAAATTACCCAAGACACAAAAAGGTAATGATACAATCTGGGTGATTGTAGATAGGTTAACTAAATCTGCTCATTTCTTACCAATGAAGGAAACCTTCAGTATGGAACAACTAGCCAAGTTATATGTAAATGAAATAGTTTCATTACATGGAATTCCTTTATCAATTGTTTCTGATAGAGATAGCCGTTTTTACTTCTCATTTTTTGACAAGTTTCCAAAAAGCAATGGGAACCAAGCTAAATCTAAGCACCGCTTATCATCCTCAAACGGATGGACAAAGCGAAAGGACGATACAAACAATGGAAGATATGCTTAGAGCTTGTGTAATTGATTTCGGAGGAAATTGGGACGAACACTTACCATTAATAGAATTTTCCTATAACAACAGCTATCATACCAGTATCAATGCTGCACCATTCGAAGCACTTTATGGACGAAAGTGTCGAACTCCAATATGTTGGGCAGAAATCGGAGAAAAACAACTATCTGGACCCGAGATAGTACAAGAAACAACAGACAAGATTATTCAAGTCAAGGAACGACTAAAAGCAACTCGCGATTGACAAAAGAGTTACGCTGATAACAGGAGAAAGCCATTGGAATTTCAGGTAGGAGACAAAGTATTATTAAAAGTTTCTCCTTGGAAGGGAGTGGTAAGATTCATCAAAAGAGGAAAGCTAAGTCCCAGTTATGTTGGACCCTTTGAGATTATTAAAAGAAAAGGACTAGTAGCCTATCAGCTATGACTGCCAGAGGAAATAGCAGGAATACATGATGTATGTCATGTATGTAATCTCAAGAAGTGTTTAGCCGATGAAACCTTAATAGTACCTCTTAAATACATAGAGGTAAATGAAAAGCTCAAGTTCGTAGAAAAGCCTCTACAAATTGAAGATAGGAAAGTCAAGAATCTTAAACAAAAGAGATTAGTTCTAGTCAAAGTGAAATGGGATTCCAAGAGAGGACCCGAGTACACATGGGAGCTTGAATCAGAGATGCAGAGGAAATATCCACACCTGTTCTAGTAGACCTCGAGGACGAGTTCTAAAACAAGGTGGGGAGGATATAACAACCCTCCTAAATTATTTCCGACACCCCTAATATATTTAGAACACCCCAATATGTCTTAAAATACATCCCGTATACGAGATATGGTCTTAAATACCTTCAATTTTATTTAATTTAAATAAAAACAAAATCCTGGTGTCGCTCGCGGGCCGCGAAGGCTTAGCCTTCGGCTTACGCGGGACGCGACAACCTGGCTACGCAGCCTCACCCGGTGCTGCCACGTGGCGTGATCGTGGCGAGTCTATGCACATGACCCGACAAGGCTAGGGCCTACCCGGCCTATGTCGCGGGGCGCGAAGGCCCCTTGTGTGGTTTACGCGGGCCGCGAGAAAGCCAGAATCAGGCCCTATAAATAGGATCGATCGGCATTTCATTTTCGATGTTCAAAACGAATTCTCTCTCTCTTTTCTATAGTATAGAAGCTATAATCGAGTATTATACCCACTAATATAGCGAAGTCCTGCCTTGTTGTAAGTATTTTAACCCCTGGTTACGTATTAGATACGCTGCCCGATTGATCTAGTGCTCCGTAACGGCTGTCGAGGTTCTGCCCGACGTAGTCGTTGGAGTTCTGTCTCGGGGAGGGTATAACTAATGTAAATATTGGGTTATTATACTAACGTGTGTGCATTGTTTAATTTATTAGATTATAACCAGGAAACTACCAGGAAAAGTCTAAACTAGCAATGTGAGTAATCTCCTTTTTGTAAACCTTTTTACAAATTGTTTTTACAAAACCTTAAATAATTTACAATGTGATTAGCAGTGATTGAGTCTTTGTAATTCTTCAATTACTGTCGGTATGTTGGGGGTTTATATACAAAATGTGGAACACGTTACCATTGGAAAACGAGATAGCCAATGTGTAATATGACCCACCAGTCATGGATTGACAGTACTAAATGAGTAATTGTGTAGATATAAACATTGTAATCGCTCTCAATACTGTGAAATGATAAAACTCTTCTTGATTAAATTTCGGATTCACTCACCAGTATTTCCCACTGACAAATGTTTTTAAAACGCGTTTCAGGTAACAAAATGTGAAAGCCAAATAGAAGTCAGCTGGAGAGCACTGAAGGCTTGGAAATATGTGGCTATAAAAGTTACCTAAATAAAGACGATGTTTTAAATTCAATAAATTAGGGTTTATCCCTATAAATATGTTGTAATGAAAACTTTGGAGTTTCCCATGTGTTTACTATTATGAAAATGTGGTATTTTACTCTGAGAAAATATTTGCTAACTACGGTCCTGATGAAAATTCCGCTGCCAAATAATTGTAAACCATGATACCACTTAATCTGAGTTCGCGTCCGCCCGATCCCAAGAAATAGGGGCCGGGGGTTGCGACACAAGTAATGACATCATGATGATAGGCATGACCGTAAAGTCAAAAACCATAAATTGTTGTATGGCATTAAGAAACACGGTGGGCTCTTAACTATGACAACTCGACTTTTCGACTTTCACTTTCGCATTAAATGCACGTTGACTTTGACTGTTTAGTTGTTTGACTCGTCTGATTTGTAACGATACACTTCGTGTGATAATAAAAGTGTTGTGGTTGCTTGATTATGTGTTGATATTATAGCATGAGACTTAGTATATTAGAAATCTTATAAACTAATTAACACATGAAACTACTCGACGAAACACAAGTGAGATTCGCCAAGTTCATCTCGACGAAACAGGTCTATTTCGCCGGCCCAGTTTCACCAAAGCCCAGTTCGGGCCCAACACGTAAACTCGAATATTAAAACGTATAACAGCCTCAGTTTCACATATTTATCATAACAACCGAAACCCTAGAGCCCTTCTCTCCTGCGTGACGGCAGTAGGAGCTTCTCGAAGATATCCCTAGCGATCGATTCGTATTTCTCATATCTCGGTTAGTATGTGTTCGTTAATCGGTTCATGTTTCTGTGATATCTCGATTCATGCTTGTGCTTATGGTTGATGTGTGTTACTGCTGTGATTATAAGAGTATGTTGATGATATAGATTTCGATATGTTTGATGTAGTAGGATATATACAATGCTATGCGAAACTTAATGCAATCGAATGCTCAGTTCTGGATATCCCTATTATGTTCTGAATCTGAATGCATGTTAGCACCTGGATAGGACTCGATGATATGATGTTGTATGTTAATCTATATGTTGTACATGTAAACTAGGGTTCATACTAGATGTAAAGTGATGTGATGATTATATTATGATGATGATTCGATGATTCTGAGAACGATTGATTTCTGCAAGTTTGATGATTGCTAATGACGGCTGTTAAGATGGATTAGGGTTTCTGTGTTAAGGTTGTATCTGATTTACGTAACTGAACGGTCCGACGAAACAGGACTCTCGGCGAAACAGAATGTATTTCGCCAAGGGTCTTCGACGAATTAGAAGTTCTGTTTCGCCGAAGGAGACCTCGACGAAACAAACATGTTTCGCCAAAGCATGTGTTTCGCCAACTATTGTGTTTCGCCAAATAAGTAATCAGCACAGTAACTTGAGTTAATTCTGTTAATTGTTAACTGGAATAATTAACTGTTGTTAGACGTTAAACGTGACTTGTATGATTGTGATTACGTGTTACATGCTTATATGTGAACGACTTGAACACAAACTGACTATGTATACATGCATACTTTAGGACGTGATTGATTTACTTTGAGCACTTACTTAGCATACCGAGCAAACCAAGGTGAGTTCACACCCTTACTAAGGCATGGGATTCCCAGGGTTTGGGGAATGGGATTGAAGGAATAAGGTTGAATAGATTCGTACATACACTGATACTAGACTACCATACCATTGTCCTCGGTTGTGCAGGACACATACGTAAAACCTACGTATACTTATGCTACTCGCTATCCTCGGTTGGGAAGGATACTCACGTAAAACCTACGTGAACCTATACTTACTACTGCCTCGGTTGTGTCAGGCACTTACGTAAAACCTACGTAAACCCCCGCGTACCCCTATCCTCGGTTGTGAAGGATACTTACGTAAAACCTACGTAAAACTTGTACGTATTACTGTTCTCGGTTGTGAAGAACACCTATGGTTACAAATAGTCTAGTGGATATACAACATGGGAAGCCCCCACCAATAGAACATACTGTCGGTCCAGTAGAGCCACATGTTACAAACGAACTTACTATTACGCATTTACTTTCTGTGAACTCGCTCAACTAGTTGTTGATCCTCTGTTACATGCCTTGCAGGTCGTTAGATATATGGAGCTTGCACAGGGAGGAGCTGGTCGTTGTGGGCTTGGATCGTGATTGTTTCGTTAAACACTTTATGGCATTTCATACTTTATTTTGTTGGGTTTATTCTTACGCTTCCGCTAAACAGTGATAACCTACGTCTATTTTGAACACCTTTCATATTGGTGGTTGAATGACATTTACTTTTATATATTAATTACATGTTCAATATGATTGGTGGCTTGATCCTGGTCAGTCACGCCTCCAAGCGGTGATACTCCGCGTGTGGATTTTGGAGGTGTGACAGATGGTGATACTCCGCGTGTGGATTTTGGGGGTGTGACATTAACCTTGTGGTCGTGGGTTCGAGCCCCACGGTGGGCGCCAATGAAGAAACACGGAATCACCTCCGGGATGATTGGACCGCTTTCAGTAAGAGACACCGAGAATCACATCTTGTTCTTCCTCCGATATCTAGATCTGCAAAAAAGAAGGGATAAATGTGGGACTGTAGAGATTGCAGGTAGAGGAAGAATCCTCTATTTCCAGCTACAAAGTGTGGCGGCTCCATGTCTTCTCCCCTAATAATCAGGTGAACACCTCTTTATATAGGAGACATGGGCCTCCCCTAACCTCAATGGATCAGACCCAGTTAAGGGTTATCTCTACAAGTCCCCAGCCTAAAGTAGTGTAAACCACATCGCGTCGGGCCTCACGGTTGGGTTAGTAAGCAGCAATAATAAATAATTAATATAAAAGCGATAAATAACGGGAATGTCCGACCACTCGAGTCAGATCCAATACCATACCCCATCAATTTATATTAATAAAAAAAGATTTTGGGTTATGTGTACGCCACACAATGAATGGTACAACTATAGTTGGCTTTTAATATCTAGTATGTAGTTTAAAGTGGTGATAACTTCTGATGCGATATAATACGAAGCATAACACAAATGCAACACGGATAAATTAGGTTTTGGGTTAATAAATGAGTCGTGTTCGAGTCAGGGGTGGACCTATAGTGTTGCAAGGGGTATCCTCCGTTGCCTTTTGTCGCTCGTAGTGTAAATTTTACAAAAAAAATTGATGCTTTTTCGATTTCGTTACCCATATGCGGATTTTCACTAATGAATCCGGGTGGGCATAAGTGGAATTTTGGGTTTCTTTTCCCGCTAGCTAACGTTCCTCCTTCCTTATCTTCTCCCTCCCTCCAAGGTAGCGTAGCGTAGCGTAAGAAGAGATGATTTCTCAAACATCAAATTGCCACCATTTTCAACCGCATCCGCATATCAATCTCCGTCGCCTAAAATCTTCAGGTTTTGTTTAATCCTTAATTAGTTTTCCTACTTCGTTTCAATTTTGCTTAACTGGATTGGATTAATTTTTGTTCAAGCAAATGTTGAAGAAGAGACAGAGACACTTGCTTTGAATTTGAAGCACAAGGTGGAGAAGAAGATTGGGATAAACTTTGATTCCTCTACTCCAGGACAATACACTCATCAAATTTGTCCGCTGGTTAGTACCAATTATTCATAATCTATTTAAGTTTCAATTTTAATAATATACTTTAGCATTTAAATTTAAATAAATGTTTTGAAGAGAATTTAGGACCTGACATGCTACTTATTAATCTAAAAATTGTATGTTTCATCAGAATATTTAGTTTCAAACTTTGTGCAATTAATTTCTGGCAATTTTAAGTATTGTATAGAAAGTCTCTCATTTTTTAACTATGAGACTACTCAAGTTTCCATATCTTTCATAATTGTTTAAATTGAATGACTACAGTTACGAAACTTGGTTATTATCTAGTGACTTTTTAGTAACCAACGTCACGTATGGGTTTAACAATTTTAAAATTAAAAACGATGGCACAAACAATGAAATTTGAGTTTTTTTTAGTAGAACAATGAAGAAACTTGGTCACTATTAGATTACATATTGGTTTTAAAGCTTTGGATTTTTATGGGCTTAATTAAGTTGTGTTGAAACAGTGCAAAGGTGGGCAGTCCAAGGAGAGAAGTCTATCATTCCATGTAAACCAGAATGAGTAAGCCTCTCTCTCTCTCTCTCTCTCTCTCTCTCTTTGTACAACCTCTGTTCCAGATAAGGAAAGATAAAAAAGACCTCACTTTTGACTGTAGGTGTCAAACAACTTAGGGTGGAGGGAGTGGTCAATCACTTGTGAGTTTTAAGTTATTTTCTAGTCAATAACATCATGTCAAGTCTCCACTTCACTTCCTATTTTACACTCAATCACTGGCAATGGTCAAATACATGGAGAGTGGTAAAGAACTTAAAAAAAAGTGATTGGTTGAAAGGGGTTGGGGCCCACCATTCACCCCCTCTCTCTCTCTCTCTCTCTCTCTCTCTCTCCTCTCTATCTTCTCTTCCCGCATCGGTGACTACTCACCGCCTACACCCCTCCCCGCTCACCGCTCCAACACCGGCACCACCTTCCCCGTGCGGCTACCCCCCTCCCCGCTACCATGCCGTCCCCCCTTACTTAAGTACTTCAAAAGTCATGAATGTTAGTTTTTTGGGGAAAATTGTGTGTTTGATTAACTCGGTATCAAGTACTTCGAATAGAATTTAAAGTGTAAATATATATTTTAAAGCAAGATCATATTGAATTTTTTGTCGGATTGAAGAAAATTTGATTTTTTTTTTTTTTTTTTGCGTGTTTATTTACTGGCCCAAACTTCTTAGAGAAGTTATTTTTTTTCTATTTGTAACAGGAAAGTTGCAATATGGAGATGCTTTAATTTTGAATGTGGATGGGCTGGTCATGTATGTACACTTGATATATTATTTCTTCATTTTATCAAGTAAAAATTGCAGATAAATTTTTTTGTCAGGTATCTAATGCTCTTGCAGGTTTTAGCAGATACACAAGATGGAGTCAACAAAGTTAAGTTTTCTAAAAAGTTGGGTGAAAAGACTTTGCGGTTAGAGCCATTAGGTGATGAGGTACTTTCACTATACTTTATAGTCTTTGATTTCAGTAGATGGTTTTGTAGTATAAGCTTTTTATGTTTAATGCCAATTTTTTCAACATCGCTTCTTTCTTTTCATTGAGAAATGGGATCTGATAAGTTCTTTGATTGTCATATGCTCTAATATTTTAATAGTATATGTATCTTAGTTCTTAAGCCCTGTGGCTAAAGCCCTCAAAAGTGACTTTAGGGGTTTGAAATAATATTAATGACAAGACAATCCGTTTATTCTTGAACACACACACCTTATTTTCACATATGTCCCAAAAGTTAGTCATCAAGCATAGAGATATGTGAATGAATCAATTCATGAAAAGAATACGTGTTTATTGAATGAATAAAACTGAATACAAAAAGATGAATAAATAGACTAGAAACCCTAGAGAAAATAGGAAAGATAAATATGTAAAATATCCTAAATAATAATAATAATAATTCAGAATATTATTCTAATATTCCCCCGCAAGTTCAGGGCGGTTAGCAATCTGCAACTTGGATCTGAGAAAATTAAACTTCTGAGAAGATAAGGGCTTTGTAAAAATATCAGCTATTTGATCATCTGTAGAGATAAACTTGACACTGAGCTTTCCTTGACTGACTTGTTCACGAACAAAATGATAATCAATTTCAACATGCTTCGTTCTAGCATGGAAAACAGGATTGGCTGTGAGATAAGTGGCACCAAGATTGTCACACCAAAGTGTTGGTGCGTCAGTATTCAACCCAAGCTCATGAAGAAGAGATCGGAGCCATTAACTCTGCGACTGTATCCGCAATTGCTTTGTATTCAGATTCTGTTGAAGAGCGAGACACAGTTCGTTGTTTGCGCGCAGACCAAGAAATAAGATTTGAACCTAAGTAGATTGCAAATCCCCCCGTGGATAGGCGATCAATAGGACAACCAGCCCAGTCAGAGTCCGAGAAAGCCTGAAGATTAGTAGTAGGCCAATCAGAATCGGAAAACGCCTGAAGCCGATAACCGGTATTATGGCGAAACCAAAGACCCATTCCGATGGTACCTTTAAGGTACCTCAATATGCGTTTTACACTGTTCCAGTGATTTTCAGTAGGAGCTTGCATAAACTGACAAACCTTGTTGACCGCAAAAGCAATATCAGGGCGAGAAAGAGTGGCGTACTGAAGAGCACCAACCGTCTGCCTGTAGCGAGAAGGATCATCTAACAGGGGACTGTCATCAGGTAAAAGGACAGTAGAGGTGCTGATAGGAGTAGATATGGGTTTGCAGTTTGCGAGCCCTGCCCTGTGCAAAATTTCACCAATGTATTTGCGTTGCGAAAGAACCAAATCGTTGCCTTTGTGGACCACCTCGACTCCCAGAAAATAATGCAATTGACCCATGTCTTTAAGAGCAAAGAGAGAGTGCAACTGGTCAATGACATTTCCAACAATGGTGGGGTCGTTGCCTGTGATGATGATGATGTCATCAACATAGACAAGAAGAGAAACCAGAGAGCCCGAGGAGTTGAGAATGAACAGAGACGGGTCTGTTTTGGACCCGTAGAACCCTAGTTAATGAACAGAGACGGGTCTGTTTAAGCCCGTACAAGGACTTTTTCAAGAGGCACACGTGGTTTGGTTTTGCCGGATCAATAAAACCAGGAGGCTGTCGCATGTAAACCGTTTCCTCCAGATCTCCATGTAAGAAGGCGGTCTGGATATCTAATTGCCGAAGAGACCATTTATTCGTCACAGCCAAGGATAAGACAGTCCGAATAGTAGCGGGCTTTATAACGGGACTAAAAGTTTCATGGTAGTCCACACCATGCTGTTGGTTGAAGCCTTTGGCAACAAGCCGTGCTTTGTACCTGCTGATTTTTTCTGTTTCATCCGTTTTCAACCTGTAAACCCACTTACAATCAACAATATTAGCATTGGGCACAGGGGGTACAAGAGTCCACGTGCCATTCCTATAAAGCGCATCCAATTCATCCGACATAGCCTGGCGCCATTCAACAGACTTGTTAGCAACGGTAAAGGTGGTGGGTTCGGTAAGAGAGGAGGTGGTGGCGGCATAGGCCGCAGGATTGTAACGGTCAGGTTGTTTGGGGTTGGGGCGAATATTAGATGGTTGTGGACGGTGGGCCGGTTGAGAGGGAGGAGATGCAGGTGTGGATGGATCGATCGGAGAGGTAGATGGGTCAGGTGTGGGGTGTGGTGGTGAGTCAGGAGATGTAACCGGGTTGGAAACAGGTGGGGCCGAGGGTGGTAATGGTGAGTGTGCAGGTGATGATGGGGCAGAGGGTGGTTGGATAGGTTCTGGGCCGAAACCGGGTGGTGGATTTGGGAAAATGGAAATATATGGAGAATCAGGTGGTGGTGTAGGTTGAGGTTGTGGTGATGGTTGGTAGGGAAAAACTTGTTCATTAAAGCGAACATGTCGGGCGATATAGATACGTTCAGTGGAAGGATCAAAACACCGATAGCCGTGATGAAATAGGCTATAGCCAAGGAAGACACAAGGGGTCGAACGAAATTCAATTTTGTGACGGTTATACGGACGAAGATAAGGAAAGCATTGAGAGCCAAAGACTCGGAGGAAGGAATAATCCGGTTTGCGTTTAAAGGCATGTTCGAAAGGAGATTTGTTTGAGGAAACACGAGATGGAAGCCGATTGATTAAGTAGACGGCTGTTTCGAAGGCAAAATGCCAGAAACGTTGAGGTAGACTGGATTGAGCTAAGAGAGATAGTCCAGTCTCCACAACATGACGATGGCGACGTTCAACAAAGCCATTTTGTTCGCTTGTGTGAGGGCAAGAACGTCGATGGATGATGCCAAGGTTGCGACAAAAGTGTGCTAAAGGTCGGAATTCCCCGCCCCAATCAGATTGAAGACACTTTAATTTGGTGTTAAATTGTCATTCGGCCATGGTAACAAAGTGCGTAAGGGTAAGATACACATCTGATTTTTGAGGTAAACAATAAAGCCACATATAACGGGTGCAATGGTCAACACATAGTAGAAAATAGCGGTGACCGTCAATAGACGGTAAGGGAGAGGGACCCCAAACATCACAATAAACAAGATCCAAAATATTATTACTGCGAAAATTAGAATCAGGTAAAGACAATTTCGAAGATTTTCCCATTTGACAAGAAGAACATAAATTAAAAGATAATTTGTCCGAAATTGGTAAAGAACAATGAGAAACAACTGAACGAAAAACTTGAGCGTGAGGATGTCCCAAACGTTGATGCCAAACACTCGAGGAAGCTTTGACAGCAGTAAAGGCAACCTTGGGCATAGACTTGAGTTGTGGAAGGCGGATGGAGTACAAACCCTGCTCACTGGGGCCCGAAAGGAGGGTAGTGTGTGTAGACTCGTCCTTCACAACAAAATAAGAAGAGTGAAATTCAAAAAAGACATTATTGTCAGTACAGAATTTTTGAACAGATAAGAGGTTTTGTTTTAGTTCGGGAACATGAAGAATATCAGACAGTTTGAAGGTTTTATTTGGTGAATAGATATTTGAAGAGCCAATATGAAAAATGGGTATAGAGTTACCGTTACCAACAAGTAAGGAATCATTACCATAGTATCCCTCAGAATTGTCCATGCTAGATAGGTCTGGTGTGGCATGATGGGTGGCACCAGTGTCGGGCTTCCAAGCCGTGCCAGAAGTAGAAGCAGCATCCGAATGTGTTGCATAGTTGGCCTGTGGCGGTGTTGGAGTTTGATGTTGCTGATTTGGGCACTGAGATGGTATATGACCAATTCCACAACGGTTGCAATGGCCATAAACAGTGTTTTGAGTGGAAGCCCATGAGAATTGTCGTCCATTACCGGTACCATTATCTCTAGGGCGGTTATTGTTGAAATTTCCACCCCGAGCATTGCCACGCGAGTAGCCACGAGAGTTTCGACCTCCGCGATTGTTGTTGAAGGAGCGAGCGCCATAGTGGGCTTGAGGTCGTGGTGAAAAAGAAGGATTTAACTGCTGTCCCAATTGTGTTGCAATTAACTGGATGCTTTGAAGTTGTTGTTGCTGTTGATCGAGAGTCGGTTGATTAACCGAAGGAGAGGCAACAGCAGTCGAGAATGAATTTGGTACAGTATTGGCCATGAAAGCTTTTGGATTGCTGGCTAGAAAATTAGTAACAGCATGGTCATGGTCACAAAGAAGAGCGTGAAGTTCAGGAAAGGTTACCGGTGGGGAGCGACCGATCAAACTAGACTTAAGACCATTGTATTCTTCACGTAGTCCCGCAATTGTAAACATGACCAGATCTTTGTCCTTCACCGGCTCCCCAATATTGGCAAGGGCTGTTGCGTAAGTTTGAGCCCTATTTATTCAGTAGGTTTTTCATCGCCTTTCTGTTGTATGCGAAGCAGCTGATTTTTGAGAGTGAATTCGTGTGATGCCGTGGCAGGGGCATAGGCCCGTTCTAGTGATAACCAGACCTCACGAGAGGTTTTCCCTTGAACATGCTGATAAGATTCTTCAGACACAGTGGATATGATTAGGGTTCTGATGTGAGCATCATTAGAGATCCACGGGATGTAACTCGGGTTGCCAGTTGTAGCAGCTTCCACCGTAACTTTCTGATCGGGGCATGGAATTGTTCCATCCACATAACCGAAGAGATTATGTGAAGTGAGAAACGATTCAATCATAGAACGCCAATAGCCATAGTTTGTTGGTTTTAGGGTGAAAGCGAATTTGTGAGAATTGTGAGTGGTTTTCTCTTGATTGGAGAAAATCAGAATTGCGGCCATTAGAACTGGTAGAAATAAGTTGTTTGAACAGTTGATCGGAAGAATAAATTGACCAGCAGCGATTTGTTAATTTGCAGCGACTGTTGATCGGCAGTTTGTAATGGCCGATGAGTTTTAGGGTTTATTGAAGAAGATGGAATTGATTGGCTCTGATACCAAATCAATTCATGAAAAGAATACGTGTTTATTGAATGAATAAAACTGAATACAAAAAGATGAATAAATAGACTAGAAACCCTAGAGAAAATAGGAAAGATAAATATGTAAAATATCCTAAATAATAATAATAATAATAATTCAGAATATTATTCTAATAGAATGTGATATTAATCATAGAAAGCTCATAGCATACCAATGCGCAACAAGATGATAATGAGAATAATAGTTGATGGTATTGCATTAGTTATCATCTTAGTAGGTTGTTAATCAGTTATCATCTATGTCCAAGTAAAATCTGTAAGAATGCTGTGCTGTTGTTTTATACTTCGTTAATGCACCTGCGTTCACTAATATTTTGTATTACATGCTACAGCTGATTAATTACTTTGCTGAGCGAATGATTTCGGCAGAAATATTGCAGAAAAATGCTGTTATGCAAATGGTGGACGATAAGGTATATACGAAAAGATTATCTTATTTGGATTTATATCAACTTTTAACTAAATTTCTTAAAACTTGGTTATGTCACCTTATTGATCTATGCCTATCTCTTATATTACTTATTTTATATCCTGTAAATCTGCTACCTATTCTTAATTTTAATAATGTGATGCCTTTTGTATGAAAACTTTCCTTCATTGTATGAACAGAATGTGATAGCTTTTACATATAGATGGAAAGGAGAGATTGTGAACTGTAAATTTCGCAGCATAACAAGCAGAAAGTTTTGGCAGGTTCGGATTAACCAAAATTGTCCAGATTTTCATTTTATTTAAAGTCATTATCATCTTTTTTAATTGTACTCCATGTTCAATTTCTTATACGTGAAAATGCATGGACATTTTGTAGCATACTAAACAAATAACTTGTGCTATAAACTTCAGGCGAAACATGGAAAAAGGATATTATATGGACTTGATGGCATAAAGGAAGGAAATACCATTGTGATAGTAATAACCCTTAACCTAGTTGATTTCTTATTATGTAATTGTATTTGTATTTGTATGTGATGACAGTAGTTAACTGGTGATAGTAGGTCGAAGGGGAAATTGATAAGCTGTCAATGGATGAGGCTGGAGTAGTGAATTGTGTTAGTGTTCCTGATGGTGCACCCCAACAAGTGTCATTACCATCTAAAAAACAGGTTCATAATCACCCTCATGTATTTGTTTACGCTTAAGCAGCCATGAACTGCTTATTTTCCTAGCAAAAAGACTCATTCATTTTTGTACACATTAATTCATAATCACCCTGTGTGGCTGTGGAACTGGATCTGATTATTTGTTTGTTATGTTGTGCTTTTGAGTTTTATTAATTACATAGGTGGACATTTGAACTACATGCCTTTGCATCATCATTGATGTTTTGATTAAACATCAATGAATTTATATCATTGTGTTATATAACATATTTTCTATGTACATAATTTCCTAGGCTAGCTGAATGTTTTTAATCACTTCACAGTCATTTTTTATTTTATCCTAATTCCTGAGAAGGGTAAAATGGTCATTTACCATCGTTTACACTTATCATTTAACACATGAAACAAACGACAATTTTTATGCACAGCTTACTCTTAACATATCGAACTACCCTTAATGAGAAAAATTAAATAATAATATAATAATAACGCAGGCACGTAGCCACTCAAGTGCCTAGTCAGTGACGAATCATTTGATATGTTCCCGTGATTAATCTAAAGCCTCCTCAGTTATGTATCAAGGTGCTTGCTTATATATTGAATTGTTTGTATTATTAGGACACCAGATTTAAGTATCTATCGGATTGCAACGGATATCTTGATAAGGTATTTAGCCTTGTTTTGCTTTCAGTTTCGTTAATCATGCTGCAACGATGGCGATTTATAGTTCTTTCTGTATATATTTGCTGTAGGCATCTAGAATTATATTGGCGACAGATGGTGATGGACCTGGTCAAGTCTTGGCTGAAGAACTTTCATGTCGCCTTGGGAAAGAAAGGTCTGTCAATTATTTTACCAATTTTAAGAAAAAAAGAACACGAAGGTCTAGAGGTGGAAGTTTTGACCCGTTTACTCGTAAGTAAATGGTTCTATTCGGGTTATCTTTGATCTCTAACAGGTAGAATGACGAATTGCTTAAAGGAAACGGGTCCAATGGGTCAAAAGTCACCCAAAATGTATTTATAATTAGAAAAAAAATCCTTCGTAAATCGCTATATCAAAAATCTTAGATTATTTTTGAAATAGTACATTTTTTATTTATCCATGACACACTTATGTTGAGTTTAATTCTATCTGTAATAAAATAAAACAATTTAAAAGGTTGTAACATTGAAAATACACTTTTTTCTTTCATTCATTTGACCCCACTTCCCGCTAGGGATAATTTGAAACCTAGTGATCCATCATCGGGTATTTCAAATTTTATATGCATTCAAATTGTACAATTCTTTTGGCAGATGTTGGCTTGTAACATGGCCTAAGAAAGATGAGGGCACCCATTGCAAGGATGCAAATGAGGTAACGTGCCCGTTTTTCCAGTAGTAATTCTTTTATGCTGGAACATCATATAATAATATCTTTTTTGGGATAGGTTCTTGTGCATTTAGGTCCGGAAGCATTGAGGCACGTTGTTGAAACTGCTGAGTTATATCAGGTAAAGAATTCGCCTTGAAAGATGAAGCAAAGGTGCGTTTAGGTCCGGAAGCATTGAGGCATGTTGTTGGAACTGCTGAGTTACACCATTGCTATGCAACTTAAGTGCCTGCAAATTCGATTATATATGAAAGACGAAGCAAAAGTGCATGTTGGATTAGTTTGATGCTATGTAACGCAAATGATGTTTTAGTGTTGGCTCTCTAAAAAAACAGCGTTTTTTGTATATGATTCGATGATATCTTGTTTGCTAAATCATTAGAGCAGCCACCCAGAAATTGTTGTAAATGGATTCACTTAAGAAAAGACCTTTGCTTGCAGTGGATCAAAATAACATGGAAAACTATCCAGAAGAAACTAAAGTTTAAAAGGGACCGACCATACACTAATTTCTTTTGCCTTTTCTAGTTTGATTGTATAAGTTATATAGGTCATAAATTCATTGATCATAATTATTTTATTGCTTGACATGACCCATCTCTAGTCAAGATGAATTTTAAGAATCGGATGGTTTTGTTTATGTGGGAATTGTTCTCAGATGAAATTAATTTTATACAAGGAGATGCATGCATGCATGCAGCTTATAGGTTATTTAGAGTTTTATAAAATTAATAATCATCATTAATAAGTCAATTTCTAGTCATCAATGAGTACGGCACGAATTGATGATTGTGTTGAACTGAAATCAGGAGGTTTTCGCTAATAAGCCCTTGAAATTGAAATCGATCCTTACACCAACGGGACAATTCACTTACTAAGACTTTTTGATTGCCAATGCCAGGCATGTTTAGGGGTTTAAACCCAACTAAACCACAAACTGTCTTATGGGGAAAAAAAAAAATGTGAAACCCGGTCACAAACGGTAAACAAAACGCAAAAGCAATCTTCGCCTAACCAAAAATTTTCCCAAACTCGAATGAACCCATGGGATGCAAACAAATAGGACATACCGACTACAATCAAAAGCAACCCGAAAACAATAAAGAGACCAAACTTTAGCGTGGAAAACCTCTCAAGACGAGAGTAAAAACTACGGGACTACTAGAGCCGCTTCAAATCCACTATCACCAAAATTAGAGCAATACAAAGTTGATGTAATAGAGACATACAACAAACATCATATACTTTGAATTAACCACTTCAAGCATATGGAATCAAAACAAAGACAAGAAAAAAAAGGAAATTGAAGATCTCAAAAAGTGACAAAAACTCTTCTCCTTTTTCTTTCCAAAGTTTATGTAACTTTTTCTTCTAACTAGGGGTGCAAACGAGCCGAGCCCGAGCTCGACTAGGCTCGAGCTCAAGCTCGGCTCGAAGGTGATTTTTCAAGCTCGGCTCGAAGGTGATTTTTCAAGCTCGGGCTCGACTCGTTTAGTATTTATTAATTAATTTATATTAATTATATTTATTATTATACATATAATTAAGTTATTTTTTTATATTTATATAAATGGTAATTATTATTATATAAATATATGTTTAATATATTAATAAAAAATATATAAACAGAAAGCTCGTTTAGGCTCGCGAGCCGGCTCGAGCTCGATAAGCGAAGCTCAGGCTCGGGCTCGTTTACTAAACGAGCTTGTTTTTTAGGCTCGGGCTAGAGCTCGAGCTCGGTTCGTTCGATCTTTTTTTCGAGCCGAGCTCGAGTAGCTCGACTCGTTTGCAATCCCAAACACCCTTAATACTTCTAACTATGTGGCTGAAAGAGATGATCTTATCCTCTACTTCTATTATTCACCCTAAAAACAAGTAATTTGTAGGTTCAGGAATGGTTAGTTACGAACACAAGCTTTGCGTGGAATCCGGTTTAACGACGTTATGCCTATGAGATTTCTAGGCTATGGACATAAACTGCACTAACATAATTGGCAATAAATGTTGGGCTTCCCTCATGAGCCTGTGAAAAACCCAACATCCTGAACCAAATTACACATTTGGTTTTAAAGAGGAATCGAATTAGATAATCGGTTTTCGGTTACTGGAATATGGATTTTTCTATTTGTATAAAACCAAGGAAACTAAACCCGAACTGTTGAATACCCTTATGAAAGAATAGAGGATTATGTCTCATATATCAGATGTTAATAATCTTTATTTATTGAGATCTGTGTTGAGAAGGACATCCATAATGAGTCTATGACACGCATAAATCAGATTCCAAGATATATTGTAGTGGGACGGTATGCCCACACATAGCGCCGGAAAGCGCCCCTTAACACCGCCACGAAGGGCGGTATGGCCAAAAAAATTTGAATGGCGCGATGTGGATAGCGGCGTTATTTGAATGGTTTTGTTTGTTTTTTACCGTTGTAAAACGGTCATTTATATAAAAAAAAATTCAATTATTTTCAAACTTTCCTTTAAATAATACCCCCTTTCCTATATTTTTAAATCCACACACACTCAAACACTCTTTCTCTCTACCAATTTTTTAGAAATCCTTAAATATTTTATACAATGCATCCATTCAACCGTGGCTTCATTCCTCCCCGATCAAGTGCGGACCCAAACCAAAATGGTAATCCTACTCGCCCCGTGTCGCCGGTTCCCACTCGACCCAACCCTTTCGGCTCCGGTTTTCTCGATTACAATCAACAAAATCCCGGGTTCATGAATCTTTTGAACCAACCGCTATCATGGGACCCGAATCTCTACGGGTGGAACCCGAATCAAAACACCGATGGAATGGGGTTGTCTCAAGCGTTCGGGTCGGCTCAAGCTTTCGGCTCCCCACTACACGAACCCGATGTTGTTCCGGAAACACAACCCGAAGTAGCGGAGACGCAAAAAGGAAAAGGAAAAGGAAAACGGCCACATAAAAAGAAAGCGGAAACCACCACCCGAGCGAAAAAAAAAATGTGATATCGTGGGAGTCCGATGAGGAGTATGCGTTAACCCGCGCTTGGATCGATGTGTCGGAGGACCCGGTTATAGGTATATTTTTTAAATTTCTTTATTTTTTTCTGTTTTTCCGTTTTTTTTGTGTGTGTTTTTTTCTGTTTTTTCCGTTTTTTTCTGTTTTTTGCAGTTTTTTTTTTTAATTATTTTCTGTTTTTATTTATTTTTCAGTTTATATATTCTGTTTTTAATTGTTTTCTGTTTTTATTTATTTTCAGTTTTTTTAATTAATTTTCTGTTTTTATATATTCTGTTTTTATTTGAGTTTTTTTAGACTAATTAATTATATCTTTTTTGTAGCAAACAATCAAAATAAATCAGTTTTTTGGGGCCGAATACGAGAGCTTTTTTTCGATCTCATGGGTAAAGGAGACGAATACCGCCCACCAGACTCTATATCGGGCAAGTGGACCGATATAAACAAAAAATGCACGAACTTTCAAACCGTGTACCAACGCAATTTTGCTGGATGGAAAAGTGGAAGCAAGGACGAGGACATTACGCAAGCGGCGTTGGTAGAGTATACAGATGGTAATGGCCATTTCCCGTACATAAGGTGTTGGCAAATCCTTCGCCATAGCCCCAAATGGGCCAACATCTCAACTCCGAGTGGTCGGTCGTAAAATAAACGGCCGTCAAAGAGGTCCAAAACAAACGAGTCAGATGAACCCGAAACACCAACCTCCGACGCTTGAAACACCGAGGTGAACGAGGATATTCCGGGTGACGAGCCGGTGGAAGAACTACCAAGACCACTCGGAAGAAGTAGGCGGGCGAAAAAGCCCGAGACGTCGTCGATGTCGATGGGAACGGAAATGAGTAACGCATTTTTGGAGATAAACAAGCGACTTCAAGACATACACGAACTCGGTACTAAACGTATGGAGGAAAATCGCGAAGTTACGGAGATTATGCGGGATAGACAATGGGCTCACGACTTTGACTTCTACTCGAAACCGCACGACCACTTAACGGGAAAAGCTTTGAAAATGGCGTTGGCACAAAAGAAGCGGATTGAAAAAAAAATATAACCTTTGATTGTGTAATTTTTTTTTATTCTAGTTTAATGTTTTTTTAATTCTAGTTTAATATTTTTTTTATTTTATTGTACTATTTTTTTTATTTAATGAAATGAATTTTAATTTTAAAAAATTTAGAAATTAATTAAAAAATGAAAATTAAAATAATGAGTAATTATGACAAAGGGGCTTTATGACTACGGCCTCAACTTGCATAACGCCGTATAAAGCCCCGTGGTGACATTGCATGCCACATGTCGCATAATGCCCCTAAATGGGCCTTATGAGTACGGATGGCCTAAATAAAGACAAAGAAAAGTAATAAAAACAAGTCTAGGTAGGTAATCAAGATCCCACAGAATACTAACATACGTGAAATCGAAACGAAAATCCACATCCATAATACTCATGCAAATTATATACCACTGGAAATTATGAATAATTGCGAGGATATTGCAAGTATACATACATTCCCGAATGAGTAGTGATATACAAGGACGGACAAACCGCTAATCGCTAATTTGGAACACACCTATAGGTGGTGCATTAGATATAAACAAAACAAACATTTCTCGTAATGAACTGAAATTGATTATACACAAAAAAAAAAAAAAAACATTCTATTTAAGATAATAACATTCTTCTCTACTATTCTCTCTATTTTATAAAACTGTCATGCAAGTCAAACATGTTGATCACGAATTATTATTATTTATATATATAAAATATGAATTGATGAGCGCCAGTTCACTTTATGAGTTTTTTTTTTTGTTTGGCCACTGAAGTTTTACTTCTTCTGCTGCAAGCCTACAACCCCAGTTCGCTTTAAATAAAATAAAACATTCACATGCTGACACACACTCAGGAGAGAGATATCTGAGTAGAGAGAGTCAGGAAGAGAAAAGAGGAACCGGTAACGCTCCGGCTAACTAATCTGGCATGTGAGTCGTTCTGATCGAGAGCTTGGGTCACGGTGAAGCTCATGGCGGTCACTGTTTGGTCAATTGTTGAGTGGTGTTGGTTCTCTCGGGAAATCAGACAATGACGATTTTGTAAACAGAGGTTGCTTCAAAACCACCATACGCGGTTGAACCTAAAATTGATGTCCGACAAAATCGTAAACAGCTATCGATGCTGTATGTCAAGAACAAGTCGCTGCCGTGATAACCCTGCCCGTCACCTGATGCGGCGGATCTCTTCCTCAACGGCAGTGGTGGTACATTCCGATGATGATGATGATGATGTGTTAAAATCGATATTCAGAGTGCATGGGTGAAGCTTTTAAGGGGCGGCTGACACCCCGAACTTTTCGCTCAGTAGTGGAGAATATGTAGTTTTCTAAATTTTTTGGTATATACGTTTTCAACCCCCGGTTTTATAAAAAAATTTAGGTCCGGTGACTTCCGCCCCCGGGCCGAAAATCTCAAGCTTTGCCACTATCAGAGGTGTATACAAAACAACAACCCAGATCTATGATTCAAACTGTTCGGAAAAAAAAAATAAGATCCCTGTTAGGGAGAATTGTACTCCTTTTGTTGTAGTTGTTATTGTTAATATTATTATTATTATTATTATTATTATTATTATTATTATTATTTTGCTTCTTGAAGAGTTGTAGCAAGAAGAGCTTGCGGGGCTTCGATTCGACTGTTTGCTGCTCATCACAGTATGATTCAAAGAACTAAAACATGAATCCAACCTTCAATTTGATTGGTTTGGTGATAGAATAGAAAGACAGAGAGCCGGGAAGGGATCAAGACCATGTTTTGTTTTGTTTTCTAATCCATGTTTTTGTTGGTACATGGTTTTGACATCTTTATTATAGCTTTTATTTTTCTTTATTCAAAATTCAGCTTATTTACTTTTGAACTTGTCAGTTTTGGTCCATATTTATTCAGCATAGGTTACATAATTACAACCCAACCGATATCAACCGAACATCAACACCTGTATTTGTTTATTATTGTTTTCGATTGATATAATATATACATCTCTTTTAGTTGCTATATTGAGTGTTGATATCGTATCAAGTCAAACTGAAACCGCCCGAAAGCCCGGTGCGAAGCAAGGGCAATCCAAGCTAGTGTTGAAGTCAACGAAACGATATACACGTATGAAATTCACATAAACATATTAATAATAATAAAATCATCTACATAGGCTCCAAATATACATACAAAGTCCATACATTAATTTCACAAATACATGTAGTTTAAAGTTTAAACAAAACGTAAAATGAGAAAGCATGTTTTGATTTTATGGTATTAAACTTGCTATACTTCTCTAATGATACTAATAAAAAAAATCCAAAGCCCCCTAATTTCTATAATAAACAAGAAACTAAATCTAATTTTGAAAAGTTTTAAGCATTCAAACACACTTTACGCGACTTTATACTAGCCAACTTGACTAATTCGTTTTCAGCCCAGCCCGCTAGAGAGAAAATACAACCTGAATAAAAAAATGATAAACGGATCAAAACCGACACCTCGGATGACCCAAATGCTAAATGTATCTTAATTAATAGAGTACACCTTCAAAAATCCAAGAGAAGAAAGCAATTGCAGTTTAAAAAAGTACACATCTCATATCAAAGCAAATTAAGCCTTAGCTTTTCCAGCCTGAATCCTTTGTTGTAACTTGAAAATCTGTAGAAAAAAAAAACCAGACCAAAATGGTTGACCCTTAGTTTCATATCATATATGTCATAATGGTGTTTGCATAACTTAATAAAGAATGAACATCAAACAAAATTGACTTAATTACTTTTAAATGGGTTTATGTCAAATTGAGAAATTGAAAAAATCCAAACGGGTCAAAAGCACACCAACCGAATCATCCTTTCATGAGATAATGTTATTCACGATTTTTATCTTTTGTAACCATTTTTGAGACAGATAACCATTAATAAAAAAAAGTTTCAGAAAGTATTCACAATCCGACTCGTATCGTATTGACCAATTACCCAACCTCTAGTGCCACACAAAACAGTGGTGGTGGTGGTGGTGGTGTTTACCATCAATTTGGAATAGTTACCAGGGCTTATAATCAACTACATTAAAGTTCTACTTAGAGCTACAGATGAGCTCAAGCTCAAGCTCTTTCGAGTCTGACTTTTATCGAGCTCTTTCTTGAGCTCAAGCACAACAAACAAACAAACAAACAAACAGACACATATCAAGCTTGGGCTTACTGTGCTTATCGTAATTTTATTTTATTTTTACTATTTGTGCCATGCTTGAGATGAGTTGGTTACTGAATATACAATTATGTGTTTTCAAGCTATTTCAGCTGACTGAGCCAATCTAGAACCTTGCATGAGCTGAGCTTGAGCATCATCAAGGCTAGGTGCGCTACGCCAAGCCAAGCTCAAACTCACCGTATTATAACAAATTAATTAAACAAAAAAAAACAGAGAAAAAATAACTGACCGCCTCTTTCTTGCTATTTTGCTTTTCCTCCAAATCCTGGAGAGTCGAATCCAAACGTTTCCTGTTGTCAAAATTACACATAATTAAATTGAGAGGCAATTTCATATGTACCCCTAAAAACTTGCAATAGTATCAAATATACTTTCAATTTTATATTTAGCCAAATTCTTTTGAAGAAATTTGTAAAATGAACATTAGACTTCAAACTCTCATAATAGCTAAAACCCTTGCATAAGAAAAGGGTATTCATGTTGTCAAAAATATGAAAATGGGTATGTTTTGATTATCTGTAAATTGAATATTTTTCAAGTATTTAGGAATCCAAAATAGCTTTTAGTTGTATCTATCTATCAATACAAATATTGAGAAAAAGCTCAACAATCCTTATTATCTTTGAGGTTCGTTTTAACACAATCTAACTTACAATTCAGCTGAAATATATTCAATTCTCTTCTTAACATTTGCATTGGCTTCTGCAAGATCCTGCTTTACGAGCACGGGTCCTATTAATTTGTAGACATTTGCATCCTCATTCAACAAATCCAGCTCCTTTACGACCGACCACAAACAGAAGCAGAAATGATGTAATGACTATACTAATTATGAAGAAGAGGGATTAAATGATCAGCAGCAGCAAGTGAAGGGTTAAATAAAACTGATGGATACTCCCAACTTTCTTCAGAAAAAAACAAACGCATAAGTAGCATACTTCCTTCTTCTAGGTGAAAATTGGCAAAGGAATGAAGAAATTATAAAAGGTTTACTTGATATGCACTAGTTGTAATTCAATATTTGAAACCCTAAATAAAAACCATAAACTTTTGAAAAGGATCATTTATGTGGAAGTAAAGAGAGAGACCTTAAGAACGAGCTCGTTTTCACCAAGCTGGATGGTGTACTTCTTTCTCACTTGATGATTCTTCGATATGTCTGTAAACAAAATCATAATAATAATAATAATATTACAACAGAACAGAAATATGATTGATGAAAAAACATGATGATCACTTGCCCTTTTGGATTTTGCTCAGATCATTGGCTTTCGCCTCCAACTCTTTCTGTAATTCTCGTGACGATGAAGATGAAGAAGAAGCCATTTCGTTTGGTTTGTTTGACGATCAGAGAGAGTTTGGGGGGAACAGAAGAAGAGGCGTCAAATAGACGGACTGGAACTGGGCCTGGCCCATTAACACGCTCCCTGATCCGAATTCAAACCGATCTGATCCATCAATTTAGGTTAAGGGCAGGCGTAGGGCTGTTCACGAGCCGAGCCGAGCTTTTTTTTTTTTTTTTTTTTCTTTTCTCGTGCTTGGCTCGTTTACAAACCGAACCGATCAGAGCGGCTCATTTATAACCAAGCATCAAATCAAGCGAGCATTTTTCGAGCAGTAAAATTTCCGAGCGAGCGTCGAGCGAAGTTCGAGCGATTTGGACAACCGTGTCACCCAATTTAAATTTGTTGAGAGAGTTAGTGACAACGTTGGGTCTCAAGTTTTTATGTCTTTAAAAACATGCACATTTCATGGCATAATATTTTTCTTATGAATAACAATGTTGTGGTTGATGAGGCGATGATCATATTGCACGAACAATTACGTTGAGAACAGGAGACGATCGACTTAGGGTAACGACATGAAACATTGAGGCGATGAACAGACTGTCGTTTATCGGTTTAGGGTTTACCTTTTAGTTTTAATTATAATTTTTTATTGGCGTGGTTAGGCTAGTACGTATAGATATAGTTGTAAATTTGTATATAGTTGGCCAAAATCTAATAGATTGGTACATATAAAACTATATTTAATTTATATTTAAGTATATATGTATGTGTAAGTGTGTGTGTATATATAGGTGTATGTGTGTATATATATGTATAATTTATATTTGTGTATATACATGTTTATAGATGTATATGCATATGTATATGTGTATATATACTAATTAAAATAATAATTCGAGCCGAACCGAGCCGACCCGACCGGACCTTTGCTCATGCTTGGCTTGTTTACAAACCGAACCAAGCAGAGCGGCTCGTTTACAACCGAGCGTCAAATCGAACGAGCATTTCCCGAGCAATTTCCGAACGAACGTCGAGCGAGCGACGAGCGGCGAGCGATTTGAACGGCCCTAGGCAGGCGGGGTGGAGCATAGTTTCATCGTGATGGAATTTCTTCACTCGTGGAAGATATCAAAACACAACCGCCACCTCCATTTTTCACGCGTAAACTTTTCAACGCGTGGTATTTTTCACATCGTGATGGTTTTTATTGTTTGATGGAAATTGTTGGGTTGTGAGGGAAAATTGTTGGGTGTGGTGAGTAATGACCATTTCCACTAAAAAAAGTTGTAAGTGATGGAATAATGGTTGATGACATGGCGGAATTTGATTGGATGTTGTGAGTGATGAGTGATCACCACCCCTACCCCCTAAAGGGTGTGGGATCATCAATTGTCACATAGGACCATTAATGGATTGCTACACCAACCCCTCCCCCCATTCATCCACCATGGTTCGCATGGATTAGGCCATAGTCCACCTTTTCCATTTTCCAATATTTGAATGTTTTGTGTTTTTATTAAATAATTAAAAAGGGTAGTGGTTTGGATCATGACAACACCCTTAGGGTAGTGGTTTCGAATGGTGGATCAGAGTTGGATAACATGACGCTCATGTGGTGGGTCATGAGGGTCATGACCACACCATTTAGCCTTATAGTCATTTCATCTAATTTGGAGCCACAGAAACCCGGTTCCTATAGAGCTAAAACAGGTTTTATGTACCTCTAGGGCCGCAAATCAACCCAACATTTCGTGAACTGTTCATTTAATAAATGAACAAACACAAATAAGAAGTTTTGTTCGTTTAGTTAAATTAACAAACATAAACAGATGTCGTGTTCGTTCATTTATATTTGTGAACGTTCGGTTACATGTTCGATGGTTCATTAGAGTTTTTTAATTTTTATATTTTATATTTTATTTAAATAAAACAAAATTGCCACTATTAAATATTTTTTTTAATAAATACGAGCCTATGAATGTTCGACGATTTCTAGTCTATTTTGGATGGATTAAATGAAAACATCAAATCTAATATGAGAATATTGTATTTAAAGACATTATTTTATGTTAACTATGAATATCAAGATTATGTCAATTATGTTTGGATAATTTGGTTAGTACAGTTTGGATGGATATACGTATGTTAGTGATGAAATATGGCGATTTTATTCGAAATTTAGTATATGTTCATTTTATTAATGAACGTTTGTTTATGTTGGTTTGTGTTCGTTACCTAAAATTAATGAACGAACACGAACACATTCATTGTCTTAAAAAAAGGTACATGAACAGAAAATCCCGTTCAGTAACTGTTCATGAATTATTCGTGAACACATTTATTTCCTTAACGAATGAACGCGAACAAGCCTTTGTTCATGTTCATTCGGGTTGTTTGCAACCCTATTGTGACAACCGGTAATTAACGCCTCTTGATTACGCGATTAACAAATGTTTAAGGGGATAATAAATAGTGTTTAATGCATGAATTAACTTAATTAGGCTTTTGGAATGCCTAGGAACGTCCATCTAAATTTACAGTGCACGTATGGTGATTTTCGGGAAATCTGCTGAGCGTTAAACGATAACGAACTGACACCGTACGAAATAATGACAACGCCAACAAATACAAGCTTTACATATATAATTTACACATATGAATTTGATTTTGAGAAATTATTCTGCTTTCGAACGACACAAAGCGCATACGTGCACAAAAACGCGACTGCAGGGCGCACGGGCAACGAAACGGAAGCATCAAACACATGTATTACCTTCAGAACTGAAATATTATGATATATTTAGCTTCGTAAACAGATTATTATGTTCGCAGTCGAAATCGGATCGAAAAATGGGTTAGAAACGACGACCAAAGTGTAATACGCGATTTAACGCAACTGACAAACGTATGCGTCAATTAACGACTTATGGCATAATTTTATATACTTTCGACCCTAAATAAGCGTTATACAACATTTTACGGAATTCAGGTGAGAAAACGGGTTTCAGAAAACGTATCGGGCCGCACAAAACTGTCTGTGGGCCTGGGGCCCAAGCCCACTTAAGAACCCTAATATAAATAAATACCTCCCTTATAATTCAAACCCTAAGAGACCCCTCACTTCTCAAAACTTGCGCACACACCCTCTGCTCTTCTCCCGCAACTCCGGTCGCCGGAGCTACCTTCCTATGTTGCATGTTGTGTGGCCACATGTAGTGCTTTATTGTCCCAACCGGGTGGACCGGAGGAAATCGTCTAGGGTTGAGTGCTTCCTATGTCGTCACACATATTAATGTCTTAGCTACACATTAATGATCAGGTTCATAGACGCTTTACATACCAGTTTCTGATACTCGGATTTTCAAATGTTTTTAAGATTCATTTGATACAAACTCACAAACACATGAATTTACAAACTTCGGTGACATTTTCAACTTATGTACAAGTAAGAGGTCAGGTGGGACTTGCTTACCAAGACTCTTTTGGGCTAGGCCCATTCTCACTCGTGCAAGGCACAAAGACTCTCGTGGGCTAGACTCATAGTTTCATATGACATGTCGAGAAAAATGATTTTAATATGGTTCTCAACAACTTTTAAACCGGTTAACAAAAAGATTTGTTTTAAATCTTTTCCAACAAACTATGAACTCGTCAACTTTATGTTGATTTTTTTGCATGTTCTTTCTCAGGTTGCATTTTCAAACTATGGAACTGTTGGAATAGGAGAACCCATGGGGATTCGGGTGCCTAGCAGGCGTTCACCATCTAGAAGTCTTAGCTCAAATACTTTCGCTGTGCAATGAAGATATCAGTCAGATCACACCATACTCTGATTTTAGCGGGTGTGATACCTATATACCTCTATCTTTAGCATAGAAAAATAATCACATTTAAAGTTATGTTTTTATAAAAGATAGCATGACTTGGAGAACAGAGGGTTTTTTTGTGCAAGAAAGCTCTCTGAAGTGATATAGTCTCAAAACGTGTGCAAAGCCTTATAGGCCATGTGTGAGGAACACCACACCTAAACTTAACAACACAACACTCAGCTATCACCAGAGCTACTGCGCAACCCCTCATCCGAGCACATAATGCAATGACAGCTAATCCAAGTACAAATAATACAGATGGCAGGAGTCTTCAACCAATCAGCATGCACCAGGCTCTACCCACACAATTACCCACGATAAACAATCATGCAGAAGACAAAAAGTACATAAGGACAGTGACGTGTAGCCAATCAGCTTGCACCATTCACTGCTCCATGATCTCCACTTACAGACGATGACAGACTCGACAACAAGTACGTTCAACAGGCCACGTGGCACCATTCATCGTGCGCCAACGTACCTTTACCCTTGCAAACACTACCTGTCGTATCAGAGGGGACCAACCGGATATTCCTGGTTGGTGACGTTCGGCCCAAGACCCATCATCCCATTTCCTTCTCCACACTCTTTGGCTATAAATACCAGCCTCTACCACAGCCACAGGTTTAAGGACCAACTTTCTCACTCTAAACACACACTCGTTTACTCTTCTTAAATGATATTTATTCTCACGTCGGATGGTGGTTATAAGGAGAACCCCCACCTCCTCTCCTTGTAACGAGTTTCACTGTATTCTTGTTTTGCAGATTGATTCTCATAACAAAGTCAGTCGCTGATCAAGAAGAGATTGAAGATCAACCATCTTGTCGAGACCACACTCCCCAGTCTACCTGTTGGCAAGATCGAATCCTTCACAGACTTACATGCGTTGCAACATTTTAGCCAACAATGACGCCACGCAAGAGACACCACTGACGTCATGAACAAATGTCGCAGAGATAACGAAGATATTGAAAACTTCATCACACGCTTTAACAAAGAATGCCTTGAGATATGCGGTGTTAGTGAGGATTTAATGTGCACACATATCACGAAGGTTGTAAGCTGTGACGACCTTATCAGAACCATATTCGGCACGAAAGGCTTGCCCAAATACTGCGATAAAATCATGTCTGCAGTGAAGGTATTTACATAGACCGAGCGGGACCTCTCTTGCGAAAGAAGTCATCAGTACAACACCAACCATCAAGAGCAAGGTCGGTGAGGCAAGAAAGGCAGAAGCTCAGTTTGGAAGTGTATTCAACTCAGAAACCATGACGAAGAAAGACCTAGCTCAACAGATAATGCTCAACTATTAACCACATCAATTACAAAAATAGTAAGTTTTAGCTCATTTGGACCATTGTTTAATTTAAGTAGAAGATACAAATTGAGTTGTTTTCTGATTTCAGGTGATACACACGAACTCATACACAATTTATTTTTCCCAACCCAAAGTAGATAATATTTGCCACCTATATTCCTATAATATGATGGTTAGAGTAGCGCGCTCTTCCCGAGTATTTATGTTGCTCATTTTGGCATTTTTATGACCATACAGAACGAATCCAAAAACTGTCTCATGACCTAAATGAATAATCGAACAAAACGATTAAAATGTTGTTCAGTTTTTAGTTTTGGGATTAGTTTATACTTTAACTAGGTTAGAACCCCGTGTATTACACATGTTGAATAAATGTAATTTTATATATTAAATAATAAAAAAAATTATATCTTTATGAACCCCGTATATTGTACGAGATAAATAAATGTAATTTTATATATCAAATAATAAAAGAAGTTATATCTTTAAAAACCATGTGTATTTTACGGGTTAAATAAATGTAATTTTGTATACTAAATACTAAAAACGTCGTATCTTTAAAAACCATGTGTATTACACAGATGAAATAAATGTAATTTTGTATACTAAATAATAAAAACGTCGTATCTTTAAAAAACCCGTGTATAAGCGGGTTGAATAAATCTACCAAATAATAAAAAAATTACATCCTTAAAAATCTCGTATGTTACACGTGTTGAATAGATCTAAAAAAGAGTTATATCTTTAAAAACCATGTGTATTACACATATTAAATAAATGTAATTTTGTATATTAAATACTAAAAATGTCGTATCTTTAAAAATCCCGTGTATAGTCGGGTTGAAAAATCCACCAAATAATTAAAAAAATATATCTTAAAAACCCCGTGTATTACACGTGTTGAATAAATCTAATTTTACATAGCAAATGATAAAAAGTTATATCTTTAAAAACTTCTTGTATTACACGGGTTATATAAATGTAACTTTGTATAGTAAATAATAATAAAAAGTTATATTTTTCAAAACCCTGCATTTTACACGAGTTGAATAAATATAATTTTGTATATCAAATAATAAAAAAGGGTTATATTTTTAATAAATTAGGATAACATTTAATATTAATTTATTATTTATATATTTAATATAAGATAAGTAGAAAAGAGATGTATTTGTTTTAAAAATATATTAAATTAACAATTTAGATTTGAGGATAATATTTTATTAAAGGATGATAAGATTTAATATTAATTTATTATTTATTTAATTAATATAAAATAAGTATAAATTTGAGGATACCTTCAATGAATGATATGTGTACAAAACTTTGTCGTTTTTATTATAGTAGTTAGATTAGATTAGATTCGGTTTCACGTTTCAGTTGGAATATTTCACAAAACTAATTTAATCGAAAGAAATAAAAAGAGAATCTATAATCAAGGCTTAGTTTATTCCTTTTTTTTTTGGTTCGTTTCTCCCTTAGTTAACTACATTATCAAAAGAACCATTTCTTTTACTAACTTATTATAAACTTTTGAAATATGATATTTTATTAAATCCTGAATATATCATGGTGATGCGTTTATTTTGTTATTTTAATGTTTTGGTGTAAATTTTGTTCAAATTTAAGTTGTGTATGATAATGTACAAGTTATGGAAACATAAACTTACAAATCACTAAAGCTATTTAAGGTTTCTTTTTTTTTTTTTTTTGCTGTTTTTTTTTCTCTCCTACAAACTTTAAATACGATTTTGACAAAATTTAGGCTTTGCTATTGTGATCATTTTTATCAAAGTTTTTACGTCACTATTTACACGGGGTAAATACTAATACATAAAATCATCTAACTGAGCCTTATAAATTTTAACACCCCAACGTTGAGCACATGTTTCGTCCACTAGTCAAATTTCTGAAATCTAATTCTAATATAAAACTCCAACTAATGCGACATGCATTTTCTTATTTAAAATTTCAACTAATGCCACATGCCATTTTCTTATACAAATCACTAGGTTAGAACCCCATGTATTACACGGGTTGATTAAATATATTTTTATATAATAAAAAAAACATCTTTAATTACACGTGTATAACATGAGTTGAATAAGCACGTGTACTACACGGCTTGAATAAATATAATGTAATAAGTTAACACATACAGTCGTCAAAATATGTTTTTGGTAAAAATAACTTTGATATACTATTTACATATTAGAACATTTTACTTTGTTTTTTTTATTTTTCTATTATTAGGTTATAAACTTGTGTATTACAAAAGTCCATTAAATCCACTTATTTCTTCTTTCCCCATTCATGACCCATTGCTTTGTACCTAAATATTGGTTTTTATTCTTCCCTACTTAATACATGTAATCTCAATCAAGTAATCAAAACTAAAGAGGAAAACAATTACAAAAAATGATATGAACTTTTCAATTTGAATTCACATACAAAACTAACATGAGGCTATCAACCTGCAAATATGGTTTGTTTGGCATTTAGTCAGAGAAACGCGGACTGGATCTCTCCTCCGAGTGGATGTTGATAGCTCGGAATGAAAAGGGGCTTGCTCCACGTGAATGGCCCCATAAATTTAAGAGATCCAATTGTGTTTGGACTACATCTCCGGTGAAAACAGAGGCAATTTTGCTTGGGTTTCAGGCAGTTTTGCGTTTGCACCACATCCCCATTCCATTTTGCGAGTCAGTTGATGTCTGTGATCAAACGATAGTGGGATCCTCACATATTAGGCATGTGAGGGAAATAAACTGAGATAATTAACTTGGTTAGTCATAAAGGATTAAACCAACAACAAAAATAAACTTAAAGGATGTTTTTAGCAAGTTTTAAACATTAAGGCTGGAACCTGCAAGTTTGAGGAAACATAAAGGACGTTTTGTGCAATTTACTCGCAAAATAATAAACTAAAGATAAGTATAAAGATTATATTAGAAGATAAATATAAATATAGAGATATAGTTATAGATAAATATCGACTTAAAATATGGGATAACTTGATAAATTATTTTAAAACTTGTAATTTTTAAGATAAAAATAAACATAAATATATGGCAAGAAAACTAAAAAATAGACGTCTATCGTATCGACACGTGTCCATCAATTGGTTTCTTTTATTATATGTATAGATTAATAATATTATTTAATGAATATCTAATTCTAATTAATGCTTTTTTATTAATAACTAGCATCAAGATCCGCGCGCGTTGCGCAACGGGTACTGTAAACATTGAATGGATTAGTTCAAATGTTATGTAATGCATTAACCATATGAAAACACACATTTTGACGTATCCAATTGAACTAAATGCAACCTGCATAGGCATTGTGATTGGATCAAAACATAAAGTAAATCAAATTAATAACGTATTATAAGTGACCCAACTCATACTTAGAAAACGTAACGGGTATGAAGGAAAAACTGACACGTTTGATTAATTTTTCTTACCCACAATGTTTTTGACTCGCTTATGAAATGAAAATTCTTCTTGCTTTTTGCTTCCGATCAACAACACTATTGGAAACACTACACTTAATAAATTTGGAGTTGATGATCACCCTAAACTCTAGGTTATAATCTTTCCCCCTAATTAGCTTCAGCATAAACTTGTCAACTTAAATAAAGATCAAATGATTCAAATCCCATAGAATATAAAATACATGGTTGGTGCAAGATCTGGCCACAAATTAAATAACCCAACAGTTGTTTGATGTATGAAGAACGAAGCAATATAAGAACCACAAACAATGGATAGCTTGATTGTGGATCGACCATAACATATACCGAAAAATCAATTAAGCTTGAATTTTTATGAGTCAACAATGCATCCTTGTGGGTACAAGACACATCAATTTAAGGATAAGTGAGGTCTTTTTAAATATAGTATTAATAAAGAAAAGTCTTTAAGTTAACAGTGCACAATAATTTTTTTTGAAAATTCCCCAATGCACATCTTACAACAACATAAAGCCATAACATGATTCTAATTTATAGATTGAAAATATTATAATATATGAATATTATTACTAACTAAAATTCAAAGTTATCCTCCCCTCGTGGCCCAGTGGGTATTCCCACTTGGGTTAAGTCGGCCGGCCCTCCTTGAAGGTCACTGGTTCGACTCTCACTCGTGGTCTTAGGGGGGGGGGGGGCGTCCCAATGATGGATCGTATCCTACCGAGGCATGGTGCGGTCCTGAGGGCAACCCGGTTTTACCCAGCTGTTACCCCAGCGAGTCTCTCGTGTGGGGGCAGTATGGTTTCCGGGCGGAAGTCAGCTTACGCGGGGTCCGGGGCCCAATCGAACATCGCGTCCTCAGATGCGGGGCTGACGGGGGATTGTCTTCGACATAAACCCGGTGACCACTGGTCAAGTACATAGAAAGTCACCTTCCAAAAAAAAAACTAAAATTCAAAGTTGATAATTAAAATAATACTTAAGGTTTTTATTAAAAGAATACTTCAACTTTTCTTTTAATGGCAGTTATCTATAATTTTAAAACCTATGATTTTAATACTTTTAAATGAATAATTATGCTTAAGTGTTTTGATATTATCTATAATTTTCATATTCCTCTTATTAGTTCTAGTTTCCGATTTATTCTTGTATTTTACAATAATTTAAGCTTAAGGTGAATATTATGAACTACTCAGTTCAATCACATATTTGTAATAGGGTTTTGGTTTCTTTTTTAGTGGGAAGTCTTTGAATCTTATTTATCCTTCTTTTAAGGTTGTAACGGGTTCATTTCAAAACAGGTGATTTTTTACAGGTCAAAAGGATATGAGTCATGTTAGGCCAACGTTTCAACAACTTTTGTACATTCTATTTTTTATACATAGACATTTTGTAATGTTTGATGTATTGTTTATGACTAGCAAAAACATATTATCAAAAGTATGATATAAGATTTCTTTTTAATAAAACGATTAAGAACATTAGCATTCAAATATTTTTGTCGCATTTGGTCATTTCACTTTTTTGTTTTTTTTTAAATGAAACATGTTACTCAGTTGAATCTTTCTGATAAAATACGACTCTAGTTGATCGTTTCCATTATTATATGTAAAAATGTAATTTCAGTTCTATGATGTATTTAGAGATTTATAATATATATAGATATATATACATACATAGCCCGTGTAATACATAGATCTATAACCTAGTAGAAATAATATTTGTATCAAAAAGTTAAAAACGATGTATTAAATGTATGTGAATTGGTTTGGGAAACTAAACATGGTACAGAATCAAAATAAAAAAGCAACCCGTTTTGGGAACTTGTTCGTTAAAACCAGTTTGGAATCGGTCTAAAGGTTAAACCGAATCGAGCCATAGGGACTGGAACCGAACCAATCATCTTACACTTCGAAACCAATTTGAAGCCGGAACTGGTTTTGGCGACAAGCATTTGGACTTTTGTTGACCGGAACGAAACCTATTTGAAAAAAAGAAAAAAAAAACTTATTTGCGCGCCAATGGCATACCGATTTTATTTCTTTGTTTTTTTCGAAGCGACTCATCTTAACTTGTGTTTATTTATGAGAACCCATTTTACAAACTATATTTAACGGTTTAGTAGTACCATATCATTATTTGTTGTATTTATCCGATTATTAGGCCAATGGAGCATTATAGAGGCTTGATAACACCCCCAACACCCCCCCTAGGCATTATAGGTGTGACAACTGGCACTTTTCCATAAATTTCGTACAATAATAAACAGTAATCTGTGCTTTAATGACTGTGCATGATTGAATTAACAAGACGAATGATTTTCTGATTACTGTCATATACATACAAAGGCATTTCATGTTTCAAGATTGTTCATCATTATTACATGCAACACAATACGGAACAATTAGTGGACGAAACAAAGTTAGCACAGTTATCAGACAAACTAGAAGTGCTGACGGGAGTTCAGTACTTAGACAGATGTGATGTTAAGACACAGAATGAGCCCGAAACCAAGAGTTACACTAGAATAGTGTGTAGGAACGTAGGGATCATAAAACTGCTTACCTAGTGTGATTGGTGCCGGAAAGTGCCAGAAACACACTAAAACTGCAGAATTCTGCAGAAAATAACCAAATTCAGCAATTTTCAGCACTTTAACACTAAAATATGATGCAGAATTGTGGTTTAATGGTCCAGAATACTTTCCTAAGTGTCGGGAATCAAAACTGTCATAAAAGACAACCTAAAGCATACTAAACTGTGCAATTTAGCACTTTAACGAACCGGTAACCAACTGAACAACCGGACACTATCCGAAACACCAAATTTTCACTAGAAGCATTGTTTTAACATTTCCGAGCTGGTTATGGTCACCGAACATCATAATACATCCTATAAGTATATAACACACATAACCCTAATTAATATACTTGAAATCTAACTATAATCCTTAACTTACCATTTCATCTAAACTAGACCCACCCCCCTCATAACCGAATGGACAAGGGCCCCACAAGGGGGATTTCTTTCTATTATTTTTTTGGATTATGTTGGATGAACTTTGAACATGTTACACCTTGTGTTATAAGATGTTGGAGGATCTTATTAAAAGGACCATAAGTCTTACACTCTTCATCCTCACAACCATTCAAGCTAAACAAACACCTCATCCTCCCTCTACATACTCTCGGCCAAGCACCCCCTCACCATCAACCTCATATCTAGTCCATTCCCAAGTAATCCAAGGTGATCTAGAGGTGTATTGTAACACCCCGTGTTTCGAAAGTCAAAGTCAAAGTCAAGATTGAAGTCAAAGGGAGACAAGATTGCTAATTGCGATCTGTTACTCCTTGTTCAATTCCTGTTTTGACTTCCTTGACTTGTAGATAGTCTGTTTTATGCTTTACGATAGTTGTATTATGTGGAGTAATTGTTAATAATCGAGGTTTAATCACTATTTATCGAGGTTTATCGCATGTCTTATCGCACTCGCAACTCGAATTACGCGTTCTGGTTAGTGTTCTTATGTGTGTGTGCCCTTATGTGTTACTTGTGCATGTTATTTATGTTTTATGATGTGGTGATTAATCGAAACGCAATCGTAAATGCTAAACGAATGTGGAATAAGGATGATTGTATGTTGATATAGTAGTTGGGATTAAAAGTAATTTGAATAAAGAACTCTATCGCATCTCAACGCTCAACACTCGAATCGAAACTGCAAAACTCATCGCGCCGAGCACTCGAACCGAGTGGCCAGCCGACCTAGTTGCCACCCGATCGGGCTGCCACCCGAGCGGAGTGCCACTCGATCGAGCTGCCACTCGATCTAGGTGCCACCCGACCGAGTTGCCACTCGATCGAGCTGCCACCCGGACGGGCTGCCACTCGATCGACCAGCCACTTACTCCTCTTTCTATTTATGGAAACCCTATAAATACCCTTCATTTATGTCACACCCCTTTCTAAGGCGGAAGCACGAGGTGTGATCTTGAAAGGTTCTCATTGCATACGAATGGTAAACATACTACATGCTCGTAAAAATAACTTCAAATACCAATAACATTACGTAACTGAAAACATAGGTTAAGTGTTTACATCACAAGACAACATAAGACATTGTCTGAAAAGTTTACAACTTTATTTAAAAGATGAACATAAACAACATCCAAGAGCAAGAGTAAGACCGCGCGCACATCCACTTTAGTTACCTGAAATACATGTGAGTTTTCAGAAAATCGTCAACATAATGTTGGTGTGAATTCATGCAGTTTTTGTATTGAACGTTTGTATACTTTGTATGAAAACATGGTATGTAATTTGTATGTATCAAGTATTTCTGTAAATATAAGGAAATCGAGATCGCTAATGGTTTGCAAGGCCATTAACATGTGACACGACATAGGAAGCATCCAAACCATAGGCATTTTTCTAGTTGTCGATTCACGACTGAGATACAAAAGCACTACTTGGTACTAGTTATCACCAAGAGTGTGGCTGCCCGAAAACCCATTAGATATAACCTTTTGTTCTGTGGTCTTAGTATGTACACGATTAATGGTGCTTCTGGTACCCTATTCGTGACATGATCTAAAGTATCATTCCTTAGTTTTTGTATCCATCATACCATAACACATGTATTTTCCCCAAGTTTAAAAAAAGCATGTAAAAGATTAAAAGTGGGGACATGAAATCACAACTTTGCGTTTCTTGCGCCGTAAACTTCACCGGGTTTGCTTATATAGCGTCGTGACCTATACGTGTTTTATTAACGTTAGTCACTAGACTTGTATCGCACAAGTACAAGTCACCATCTTTTATGTATGTGTTCGTTGTTGTTAAAAATAACTTATATTTTTAACTATGTATCTTAGTTATATTATTTTCTCAAAAATAAATATAAGTATCTTGTATTTTTCACCCGAGTTATATATTTTTCCAAAAGACGTTTTAAGTTCGTAACTTGTCCAAGTTACATAATCTATTAAGAAATATATTTTCATAAATATATCTTCGTGTATTTGTCTATGCATGTTGTATGTGTATTTTTGTATTTTCACTTCTTAGGAGTATTTAGTGTATTTTCAAGTCCTAATACACTATTATACATAATACATACTACATACACTTAGCACAAAATTTGGTGATCAATAAATATATATATTTTCCTAAAAAATATACATACTTAATATCAATTTTTATCTTGAAGAAATCATCATTTCTTAACTTGAAGTTTACATAAAAATTAGGGAAACCTTGGTAAATACTTTTAGGTGTATTTTTAGGGAATAAGTTTCACCAAAACTTATATTTTCTAAGTGTCAAAATTTATAGAAATTTTGACATAGTTTCCCCTAAAATGGAGGTTTCCCATGTTTTCAAAACATTTGTTTATTTTCTTTTAAAATCATCACAAACAGTCATCAACTCATTTAACACTTACCGAGTGTCAAAATCAAGTAAATCATGAACTTAAAGTTTTTGAAAAAAAAACTTGTAGTAACTTACCATGTTATTTAGTAGGTTTAGTTACCCCTAGAAACATGGTTATTTGTTTGTAAATCACTTTATTAAAAGATTTAGTCATTTACAACTTGTAAGATGATTTTTCTAAAAATATTTCTTTTGTATTTTTCTTGTTACAATCATGTTCCTAGTCTTGTTTAAACACTTGAAATATGATTAGTTTACTTAGAAACCATGACTTTGTAAATCTCATAAATAAACTTGGTTTCTTGAGAAAATTATTTTTGTAATCATCTATTTACGAGATTTGTATTTTGTTTAAATCACCTTTACATATGAAAACCAATTTCATCATTCAAGTTCATGAAGACATAAAGCATGATGATCTTGGTCTTTCACAAGATCACCACTTTAACTTACTAGATCATGTGTTTAATCACAATCTAGTAGGTTTCTTATGATGTCTAACATCACTAACACAAATCATCATTCATCAAGAAGCAAATCATCACCATTTACATGTATTCTTATGTATTTAAGCTTATGTTAAAGTATCATGATCATGTTCTTTTGTGTTCTTCAAGATTAACAATGTATATCATCTTTTAACCAACTAAATATGAAATAACAAGGGATTATAAGGGTCTTACTACTAGCACAAGGCTAGGGAAGAACACTTGATGTTGAAGATGATAAATGGGTTGGATAATAGCAAATGAAGAAGGTCCTTCAAGACCCACAAGCTCTAAACCTCCTTAAACACCTTCTAGCACCTTGTGAAGAACTTGGAATGATTGAATAATGGATGAAAGTGGTGGTGGTGTGGTGAGCTAAGATCGGCCGAAAGTGGGGAGGAGAGGAAGAAGGTGAGTTGTGTGAAGTGATGAATGAGGGCTTATGCTATCTTATAGTACATGCAAGATCTTCACCATATCATAATGAATCTAAGGAAGATCAAGTGAATCAAAAGAAATCTAGAGAAGATCAAGTAGAATTATGTAGAATCTTGAAAAGATTATGGTGGGGTCACATAAGGTGACCGTCCACTACCAAGGGGGGGGGGGTAAAGTGTAAGTTTCAACCACTAATTTCATAAATAAGTTAAGTTTCAAGTGTCTTGATTAGGGACTTAATGTGTTATTATGTTATAAGGGGTGTTATGGTGTTCTGGGATCATAACTAGCTTAGAAACATTAAAACAATGCTTCTAGTAATATTTTGATGTTTCGGGTAATGTCTGGTTGTTCGGTTAGATACCGGTTCGTTAAAGTGCTAAATTGCATCGTTTAGTGTCCTTTAAGTACTCTTTTGTGACATTTTTAATTCCTGACACTTAGGAAGGTATTCTGGACCAATTAGTCATATTTTTACATGTCACTAACTCGTTACAATGCTGAATTTTGCTGAAATGTATGAAATTCAGCATTTAAAGTGCGTTTCGGGTGCTTTTCAGTGCGTATTTTAGCTTCCAGAAAGTCTATATGTTAACCCTTGTATATACTCTTGGGTTTCAATGTATTTTAGACTTTGGACCTACTCCTAGGCCCCAATTCTATTGTCTGACTGCTTTCTGCAGAATTGTTGACACAATGTGTCTTACCAGTGAGTTTACTAGTATTTCTGACGCAACGCTATCATTAATGCATAAAGCAATATTTGTAGTATAAAACGTGCATGAATTCATAAGTATAGCATGTAATCAGACAATGTTGACATTTAAGCACATAATTGCAGTTATTAAGTATTAATTAAATTGTACGGAAATTACCGGTTTTGTGCCAGTTGTCACAGTCTCCCCCCGTTAAAAGAATTTCGTCCCGAAATTCAGGCTGAGCTAACTCTCGTAGGAGTTTTCTTGAACAGGTGGGGATATTTTTCTTTAAACTGGTCTTCACGTTCCCACGTGTACTCGGGTCCGTGCTTAGAGTTCCAACGTACTTTGACGAGTTTGACACTACTCCTCCTGGTCTTGTTGACTTTCCAGTCTGTAACCTCAACGGGTTGTTCTGTAAATCAGAGGGTGTCGTCAATATGCACTTCATCCGCAGGGATGATCACTGTTTCTTGGGTTGGACTCTTCTTGAGGTTGGACACATGAAACGTATCATGCACTCCGTTAAGTTCTACCGGTAATTCCAACTTGTATGCCACGGTACCAATTCTTTCCAAGATCTTGAATGGTCCGATGTATCATGGATTCAGCTTTCCTCGTTTTCCGAATCTTACTACGCCCTTCCAAGGTGAGACCATTAACAAAACTTTGTCTCCCACCTCGAATTCTAATGTTTTCGTCTTCGATCCGCGTAGCTCTTTTGTCGATCTCAAGCCGCCTAGGTCCATAACACATACGCGAAGCATATCTTCCAATGTTTGTATGGTTCGTTCGCTCTGGCCGTCTGTTTGTGGATGGAAGGCCGTGCTTAGATCTAGTTGAGATCCAAAGGTTTCCTGAAAGGATTGCCAGATCCTTGAGACAAAACGTCCATCCCTGTCTGAAATAATTGAGATAGGCACTCCATGACGTGCCACGGTTTCTTTCAAGTACAACTCAGCAAGCTTTCCAGTGCTATCCTTCTCTCGGATCAGTAGGAAATGCGCAGATTTTGTTAATTGGTCAACTATCACCCATATCATGCCCTCTCGGGGTCCTGGGTAATTTCGTTATGAAGTCCATCGAGATTTGCTCCCACTTCCACAAGGGTATCTCTGGTTGTTGCAGTAGTCCGGACGGTTTTTGATATTCAGCCTTAACCTTAGCACAGGTTAGGCACTTTCCAATATAAATAGCAACATCGCTTTTAAGTCTCGGCCACCAATAGTAGTTCCTCAAGTCTTGATACATTTTGTCCGATCCTGGATGGATCGAGTATTGATGTGTGCAAAATGCAACATATAAATTACATCAATTGTGGCATAAAACTAACCCTTTTTTAGTACTAATGTTGGAAAAAGTGTGCTTTTGTCTTCCTTTTGTATTTTCAGGATTAAATGAGCTCAAATTAACAAAAGAAGCAAAAAGACAGCAAAATCTAACATAAATACACGAAAAGGAACAAACGTGACATGCCCGACCCCACGACAGCATCTTCCCAAGCAAAACAAGAAGACAGAAGACTGAACACGCCCCGTGCTCAGCCAGCACGGGAGCGTGCCCAAGTGTCAGCAGAAAAGACAAAGTGGTAGAAGCTTCTATTGCCCACCACGGGGCCGTGCTCAGCGGACACGGGGCCGTGGTCAACTATAAGATTCGCAGAATCCAGGCAAATCTTCATAGTACAAATATGCTTCTGCACACGGGGTCGTGCTCAGCGGACACGGAGGCGTGGTCAACTAATAAAGACAAGCTGCAATAAATGAAGAAAGAGAAGGATGTGGACACGGGGCCGTGCCCACTGGAAACGGGGCCGTGCCCGAGCTTCTGTTCAGCCTATAAATAGGAGTGCTTGACTCAAGCTCAAACCATCCCTTGGCACACCACCTCTCTCACACTTCACCCACCACCCACCACCACCATAACACCATTGATGTGTGCTAAACAGACTATAAAAATTAACTAAATTAGACTCTCTAAATTAGACACTAAAAAGCTTTAATTCTAGACTCGACCTAAAACCACACAATCGGCAAGTGTACCGATCAATGTAGTATAACCTAGGAAGTCCGGATATCGAACCACGAGACTCTATGAACCACGTAAACTAGACTCTGACAGACGCTGACAGACACGACTAAAACTTGTTTAATTGTTTGGGGGGGGGGGTACGGAAAACTAGGAAATCTATATTAGACTACTAAATTAAACTAGAGCTAGACTAAAGACGAATGACGAATGTGGACTTTACTTATATGAGAACAAGACCACCTAGACAAGAATCCTGGATTGTTTTTAAGAGATTACCGATTAAGTTAAATGCACGAGTTATGGAACCGGGATCTTAAAGTACTAAACCTATTAAGAACCATCGAGGCCCCTCGACCCTTCTCAAGGAGAAACCTGTGGAGCTACCTAGGCCGTTAATCCTACCGGTTATTAGACGCTTTTCCAATTGTCTAATTATTGTGTAAGTACCCTAATGTTGACCTATTCTTTTCCAATCCTAGATCTAGGGTAGTTTGAAGTAATTAATCTGACTTGATAGACTAATAAGACCGACAGGTAAACCAAGACATGACCTTTTCCAAGGACTATCTAAAGTAATTCGCCGGGTAAGACCTACCAATTGCCCCTCACTTTCCAGGTATTAGGACTAGTAGAACACTAAGACTTAGCAAATTATTATCAGTTACTTCTAGAGGTTATCGGCCGATCCTCCCTAAAGAGTGAAGGTTTTCTAACGTGATATAGACACTCACCGAAACCCTAAACCCTAATATGACTCTACGTCGTGATATAGACCGTCACTAAGAATCATATGAAGCAAATAATAACAATAAACCAACTCAAAGCATGCAAACACATCAAATCATTAAATCAAACCGCTTACAATACACAATCACCCATAACAATCATGCAAATAACAAAACCGGTAAAAACTTTATATTAATCCATTCATCAAGTCTAGGTGGTTTATGAAATTAGCCAAGCATCTCAGTAAATGAAAACAAAACAAAGATGTCTAAAACTGAATTCACCGTAACAAAGTTCCAAGAAAAGTAATCGACAAAACAAGGGATTAGAAAACCCGATAGATTCTTCGATTCTTCGCCCTTGACTCGTACCAATGATTCCAACGCCTTAAGTTCTCCGATTGCTCGCCAAGAATGCTCCAAAGTCGCCCAAAGATGTCTCCAATTCGTAATTAGGGTTTCAATTCAGTTCCTTGGGAATAATTAAACCAAACCCTAGCTGGAAAACAATATTTCCGAAATTGGACACTTAGCGCGACGCGAAGGGGGGCTCCCGTCACGCGGCGCCTCCTTTGTCTGATTTTCTTATTTTTTTATTTAATTTCGATTTCCAGCTTCTCCGACGCGCGTACGAATCCCGTTTTTCTTCCAAACTGCTCGTTTTACTCGTTTTTCATCACTTTAAGCTACGTGACCTGAAATCAAAGCTTACTGTCAGCAGTATCACAATTCTAACCTAAAACAGACTCAAAACGACTGAAAACTGACCAAAATATACACTATAAACATATGTACTTTGCAGTACATCAAACATCCCCACACTTACTCTTTTTTCGTCCTCGAAAAAGAATTATCCAACGGAATCAGAAACAAATAATCACTCGGGCCAAAAGCATAGGTATAATTAATTAAAACCAAGACTTGCGTTAGCCGCGATTGCGAATATACTTGTCCCCTTAAACCCAAGTCCAATCCTAAACCCTTATCATGTGATTTTAATTTAAGTGCGGTCAATCCACCTAGGGTCTCACACCAGAATTTACGATCCACCTACTCCCACCTCAAGCTTATAGGACTAAAGGAACGATCATTTGACCAATTCCCAACCGTCTTATATCAAAACCAAGAGAGTTTACAATCAAATTTTTTTTCTTTTTCCATTTTTTTTTTGCTTTTTTTTTCTTTTTTTTCGTGAGTCTAGACGATGCTTTCCCTAACCAAGAGGCATTCCGGCTGTAGAGTCGCTATCTCCAACCACAGATTACTTAGGTTTCGGTACTTTTAATCAGCAATTCGATTTCACACATCCCAGAGGCATTCCGGCTGTAGAGTCGCTATCCCCAACTCGGATTACATAGACCTGTGTTACTTTCATTTAGTTTCTAGCTCACTTTTTATTCTATTTTTTTTCATGACCACAAACTCTAACGGTTTTAACTTATAACGGTGCCCCTTATACTCTTATTGGCAGTTTTAGTTTCCCATATCTCCCAGGCGAAAACCCACTAGCAGACCGACAATTAAGGTATATTAGCTCAAAGGGACTTAAAACCAAACCCGGGCCTATCCACATATCCCAAACTAGACGCAAGCTCGATTTATTATAATCTCATATTATTATTATTCGAACCCGAGCAAAATTTCATCTTTTCTATCACTTTCCGCTTTAATTTGCAAACTTCTTTTTTTTTATTCGAAAGACATTTTCTATTTTTTTTCAATTTTTTTTTGAATTTTTGAATTTTTTTGTGTTTTTCATATTTATAACTCAAATATTTACAAGTATCCCATCCCCGCACTTAGAGATTGCATTGTCCCTAATGCAAGAACGAAAATACGACTCAACAACTACCTAAAAACAAAAACTACAAACGAAATAAATAAAAATATACAACAACAACAAAAAGGGAAACGACTTAGCTGAATATGTGAGACTGTCAAAGTGCCAGTCGTTTCCACATAAGCCCTCCAATACCGAACGTGCTCAGCAAACAATACCAAACTCTCTCACACACGAACGGAAAGCGGCTCCAAATCATCAACCTAAAACATAAACACCATACCAAACATACGACTACCACATGTTCAACATACCATCATCCAGAGTTCAAATGAAAAATAAAAATATATGTCCTACGGATACAACCAAATCGAACTACTGAAACAACATAAATAAAATAAAACATGAAAGGATATATATGCTGCTGCAGTCCACTACATCACTCGTCCTCTGAATCTTCCTCCATCTGCTGGGTCCCCGAACCTCCAGCCTGCTGCCACCCGAACTGACCACTATAAGCATAACCACTTTGCCCCCCCCCACTGGTCATACCCCGGGTACTGACCATAGACATATGGGGTCTGCTGCTCGCCTCCATAAACTGGTGGAGGTAATAATCCGGCAAAGGGTGGAGGTATCTGAGCATTTAGTGACATACCCGACATCATATACCTGAGCATGTCGTCCTGTCGGTGGTGGCTCTGCATCGTCCACTGGTGGTTAACCCGCATCCTATCTTCAATCTGACCAAACCTCTGCTGTGTGTAGTAAAAAACAGCCTCAGGAGTGAACGGGTCAGGTCTCTGCTGTCTAACTGGCTGCTGTGGAGGAGGAGTCTCACGCCTCTGTCGAGGCCTCGGCTGTCGTGCCGGAGGAGCGCCCACTTCATAATTCCATTGTGGCGGGTACGAAGATGTTAAAACACCCGCTAACTGTAGCTCCGCAACACCCCAATAAACCGTTGGAAAACTCACATGCGTTCCAACTTATATTTTGTAAGGGCCCGTATATTCCCTGCCAACCTAGCTATGTACGGCCCCAGATCCATTGCAGCCCTTTTTCCTCCCCTACGAGGCCGATTGCACGACCATGCAAAGAAGCTTGCCAAGTTCCAATTCCTCTTTTCCACCATACACATCAATGCAAAAATATCTAACCAATTTGCTTTATTTTCACCCGACTTCCTCGCCACAACCGTAGTCGCCAACATTTTCAAAATATACCTATGTATAGGATCACGAACCGATGTGATAAGGTTCGTTTGGGCGAACGGTTGGGTCGCAATCTCCTCCCAAAATCTAGCCAAGTTTGTCAAATCCAAACACTTCGACCGAGGATGAGTATACACACCCCTTAAACCATTGACAAACTCATCTGTCCTCACCTCCTCATCCTTATAAAAACCCAGGGCCACTCCAAATTGAGGAATACTCATCTCGTACAAATTTCGGCCCAATGAAAATGACACCGCGTTATTCTCCGCAAAAGTACCCTCTTTATGATGGAAGGTACAATGGAACTCAAGTGTAAGTTCAGTATACTGCGGCCATTTACAATCCATTGCCGCTCTCAGTCGCGGCCCTAACAACTCCGCCACCCGATCACTCACTCCCATACTTTGCAACCACTCCCAATTTATCGTACGATGCTCCAACATGTGAGTTACCGCATATTTCTTTAGTTTCACCCTCTCGTCACTGTCTTCTTCAAAGTCTAAGACCGGGTGATCAACAATCCTCTCGACACGAGAATACACTCTCCTATCAAACCCCTGATACTTGATCTTCCTTTTTCTTAGGTTTGATGATGAACCTTCACCCGACATGTTTCTGCAAAACAAGAAAGATTTGCCAAGAAAACAATGCAGAAAGTTAGTATTCACAAACTATTTTTGGTGTTTTTAATTTTTTTTATGTTTTTTATTTTTTAACAAATAGAATAGCCGTATAGCATTTCATTCGCGGCTAATTCTGAAAATAAAGTTGAAGAAAAACATGGGTTACCGTTTACAAAAGCGTAAGTTACACATCATTCTACCCGAATGGAGATTGAGTACGGGAAAAATGTTGTGAACTTGTACGTGCATATAAGTAAACCCGACACTAGACTCTAAATACTACTTCTAAGACGACTACTAGACTCACTAACTCGAACAACCTAAGACTCGATGTACACTATCTCCTCCTGGCACTTTAATTGTCCTCAATTAAGCATAAGTGCCGACATATCCCCACACTTGAGGCGAAACACGTGAGAGTTTGAACTTTTAAACCTTAAAGCAACGTTTGTGGCAACAAAATCCGTTTAGAAAACTAATCACATTTGCAAAAATCAGTTCAACAACCTATTTTTTTAGCAAAAAGTCTTTAGTTATAGCCAAACAAACCCGTAAAGCTCAAACATGGTGTCTAGTTGTCCAAACATACCCCACAAGTCTCAAACAACCCCAAGCAAACCAACCCGAACCATCCGCAAGCCCCATTGTATGTAAACATCCCAAACAAAACCACCCGCATACCACTGTCATCACAAACGGGTCAAAAATCCTAACTTTATCAACCTACACAAACCCTAGATCTAAAACATGACTGACCCGACACTACAACTAAGCAATAAAGTTACCTACTAGCGAGAAATCACAGAAATTGTACCTTGGATTCGGATTTAGCAAGAAAAATGAGACCTTGAAGTTGTGGTGCACGAATTTGTCCAAAAACGCGAGAATGTAGCGGTGACGAATCCTGCAAAACACCTCAAATTTTTTTTCTAAGTGTCTAAGAAACATACCTGGAACCTCTTTTCTCATGCTTTTTCCCATTCCATAGCGGTGACGAATCCTGCAAAATTCTCAACAACACAAAACAAAGACCGAAAAACTACGGAAAGACGCGTTAGAACACTAAAATACTCAAATAAAGACTCTTATACAAATGATACAAAATGTACACTTGGGCTTTCACCCAAAACACTAATTGGCGGCTTTAGGTGGGATTTCGAGAGGAGTTACCTCCCTCTCATCCTTGTTTATCGCTCCTCCAATGTAATGCTTCAAACGATGACCGTTCACCTTCCAACTACGGCCATCCGCCTCATCCAAGATCTCCACCGCTCCGTACGGAAACATGTAATGGACCATATAAGGTCCCGACCACTTCGATTTCAACTTACCCGCAAAAAGCTTCAACCTTGAATTATAAAGAAGCACTTTGTCGCCTTTACTAAACTCCTTCACTTTCCTCAACCTTCTATCATGCAACAACTTCGTTTTCTCTTTAATCCCCAACGATCGAGCATACGCCGCATCCCTAAGCTCTTCAAGCTCATGAATTTGAAAGAAACGCTTCCTAGCGGCTTCGGTCATGTCTAAATTAACGGATTTCAATGCCCAAAGCGCTCTATGCTCTAATTCTACGGGGAGATGACAAGCTTTTCCGTAGACGATCATAAAAGGTGTGGTTCCTAAAGGTGTCTTGTAGGCGGTTCTAAACGCCCACAATGCATCGTCTAGCTTGTCGGACCAATCTTTCCTATTCTTACCAACTGTTTTCTCTAAGATTCATTTAATACTGCGATTCGCATTCTCCACTTGTCCACTCGTTTGTGGATGATATGCGGTAGATAAACGATGAGTGACACCGTAACGTGCAAGCAACTTCTCCATCAATGCTTTGCAAAAGTGAGTGCCACGGTCACTAATTAAGGCTTTAGGAGTACCGAATCGTGAAAAGAGCTTCTTAAGAAATTTCAACACTACTCGGGCTTCGTTTGTGGGAAGAGCTTGAGCCTCAACCCATTTGGACACATAGTCTATCGCCACGAGTATGTAACGGTTTCCTTTGGAGTTTTGGAAGGGTCCCATGAAATCGATGCCCCAAACGTCAAAAACCTCTACTACTTGTATCGGATTTTGAGGCATCTCAACTTTGGCGGAAATATTGCCGGTTCGTTGACATGCATCACACATCTTCACGAACTCCTCGGCATCTCTAAGAACGGTAGGCCAATAGAAACCACAATCGAATACCTTTTGGGCGGTGGCGTGTGCGCCATGATGTCCTCCCGTGAGGCCTTCATGTACATGCTTAATAATGTTCCACCCCTCCTCTCTTGACACACAACGTCTAAGAACTCTATCTCCTCCTATCCTAAAGAGAAAAGGATCGTCCCAAACATACTTTCTCGCCTCACTAATCAATCGCTTTCTTTGTTGTGTAGACATCCCTTTCACAACATCGCCACTAGAGAGATAATTTGCTAAGTCGCAAAACCATGGCAATCCTTCTTTCTCGGCCTCAACAAACTCTATAGACTCGTGAGGGAACGTGTCTCCAATCTCCTCCTCACGAATCTCTTCCCTCTTGGGATCCTCTAACCGCGATAAATGATCGGCCGCCACGTTCTCGGCCCCTCTCTTGTCCCTAATCTCAATATCAAACTCGCTAAGCAAAAGAATCATCCGAATGAGTTGGGGTTTAACTAGTATGTGATCACTTTAAAACTTTGATTTTGTACTTGTGTTGAAGTAAAATACTTTTTATATAAAATCATTCATTTTTTTATTTATATTCAAATAGAAATTAGATGGTTGTTTGATACGTGGTCGAAAACCGGCGTTCGTTAATGTTTAAGTTATTGTTTTTACGTGACTTTTAATCTCGAATAGCCTACTTTTAATGGGATTTGTGTTTTCAGGTCTTATGGAGTTTAAGGAGCTAATCGGGAGCTTTTCGGACTACCGGACGCTTAACGGACAACCGGGACATGTTATGGATCAACCAGAAGCTTAAGAAGTGAAAAACAGAAAAACTCAAGTTAGAGGGGTAGTCGGCGACGCCCTATAATGAACCCCGTCGGCCAGAATACGCGTAACCAGTCAAATAGAGCGTCGGATGAAATCAGCAAAACCAGACCCCGTCGGCGACGGCTTCGGCTGGTGGGTTTCGCGAAATTGTTGTCTCGGTTGTTGGGGAACGAATTAAAAACGTTTTTGACCAAGTTTTAGGAGTTACAACTTGGTGGGAGGTTAAAACACCATAAAGGATCATTCACCTAGCATCTAACACATTCCCAATTCATTTCCTAAGATCCATTTTTCATCTCTAACATCAAAACCCTAACCAATTCTCCATAATCCCTAACCTTCAATCATTCCACCATCACCACCATCTTCAACCTTCCATCATCACCTTCAACCCTAACCTCCACCACTCTTGAAGACTCAAGGTCATGGCTTCGTGTTCGTGTTCGTTGGCCGATGATCGCGTCCACCCAACCATGAGCGGCTAGTCTCTTCGGTTCACCCCGGTGTAGGTAGTTGTATTTTCTAGGGTTTATGCATTTGTTCTTTAATTCGACTTTGTGACAACTTGTATTGATTTTTGAAACCATTGATAATAGTTTTACATTTGTTGCGAATTCGTAAATTGTCGAACGATGTTAAAAGTTATGACTTTGCGAAATGGTGATGTGTAATTGTGCATTGTCGTGGTTAGGATTTACTTGTGTTGACTACAAAGTGTATTCTTGTCCGTTCTTCGGGACGTTGATAGTTATTAGCACCTAAGTCACGGTACACTAAATCCGCTAATCGTATGCAATTGAGTTGAATTAAAACATGTAGGAACCCTAGGACTTACAATTACCGAAACCGGGTGTGATCCGTATTCTTAGTTCTTGTTTTCAATTTAGTATTTTAGTTTGCAATCTTAGTTAATCAACCGTGGTTTTAGATAACATCAAATTGTCGGTTCACTCCGATTTCTTTTTTTAAATCAAACAAACTAATAAAATTAGCAATCTTCATAATCACCTTGTACATTATTTGTAAATAGTCTAACTAATCGAATGGGTCGTGCAATACTGATCACCTGCTCTTCGTGGATTCGATACCCGACTTACCCTAGCTACCTAGGTTTATTTGGGTTTTTGACTGATCGGGACGACACGGTCACGTCAAAATGGCGCCGTTGCCGGGGAGCTAGTGCGCTTAGTATTTCATTGCTTGTTCGATTTTAGTTTAGTTTATTTTCTTTCCTTTTTCTTGTATATTTGTGATTTTACTTTGGGTGGTCGAGTTTGTTTGTGCAGGTACATGTTTTGCAGGTATTATCTTTCAATATGAATTGGGTTGATGATGATTCGTGTGAGTGTTGCGGAAGCGGAGAGCATTATTTAGAGGATTGCTCTGTCTTCTATGAAAAAGTTCAAGCCAACAAGGATCGGGAAGACTACCTCAACGGATTGTATGAATATAGGAGGGCGGATTATGAAGATTTCAATGGTCCATCCTCATATTATCCATACGATAATCCACCACCACCACATTATCAAAAATATTACCATGAACCCGAATTGCCACGTTTCTCAAGTTACCGGGAGGAGTATGATGATTATTATAATGAATACTCTCAACCAGTATCCGAGAATGCTTCTAACTCTCAGGGTGACGACTCGCTCAATTCTAAGTTGGATGCCCTCATGAATGCTATGAGTACCCTTACAACCGAAGTGAGGAAAGAGTTTGAAGTAAGAGATAAATCTCATAAGGCGCTGGAGAAGCAAGTGGGGCAACTTGCTGAAGAGCTGGCTCAATATAGACGAGACCAAGAGATGTTGGCTAGTGGTACTATGTTTGATGGTGATGTGGTGGAAGAGGTTATAGATCTTCCGGAGCAAGAAACTGAATGTTTGAACCAAGCGGAACACATAACACCGCAAGACGGGTCAGAACCAAAAGAAGCCCAGGTTCATATCGATCCTTCTCCCATACTTATCACTCCAACCAACAAAGGTTGGGATGCGGGTTCAGGTATAAGGATTCGAAGGGTGGTGTTGCAAGACATTGGCCAATTCGTCAAGAAACGACCCCAAAGTAGCTTAATACGCATGCCGCGTAAAATAAAAAGAGAATGGATCCGGCATGCCAAATACCGAGTGTATGTAGGCAACTCGGTAGGAAAATGTGTACTTCGACCACCATGAGAGGCAAATCAGGTATAATTGTTGTAGAGTTTGTACTATTATTCGTTTTTTTCTTTTCTTAGTTAAATGAACTTTGTGGGTGTGTTCTCTATATAACCCTCACGAGACCTCTCGTCCTCCCAAGCTATTGGGGGGTTTAAAAGGGCTTGTTGCATAAGCTAAATGCAACCGTGATTCCTACGAAAGTGAGTTAGGCTTGTTATTGTTGTAACTTATTTTTCCACAAAAAAAAAATCAAGGTAATTTAACGCATGATTTGGTAACACTTTTATAAAAATGGTAGAACTAACCACCTAACAAATTTCAATGGTTGTGAGAAGCATGCTTCTACACAAGGGTTAGAATTTGTAGGTACATGATGTTCGAGAGACAACTGTTTTTATGAAGAGAAGAAGAAGATATGGGCATCAAGCGAAAAAAAAATCAGGTGCATGCGTTTCCTTTTTACTTTGATTCTTAGTTTAGTAATAAGTGGATTGTATTTTGTATTTTATTTTTTCCGGGGTGAAATTTTGGGAAGGTTAGCCGTGTCACGTCCCTTGTGTGTTTTAAAACTCTAATTCTTACACATTGAGGACAATGTTTACCTCAAGTGTGGGGATGGGGGAGTAGTAAAAGTTTTCGATTTTGACCCGTTCATTTAAATACTACACATTGAGGACAATGTTTACCTCAAGTGTGGGGATGGGGGAAATTTCAAAATTTTTTCAAAAATATCTTGTTTCAAAAGCGATCTTAAAGCACAAGTAACTAAGTCAACGAGGGATGTCACAACCCATTTGGTCTTTTGTCATGGTCAAGTTCAAATTAATAACATGACGGGTATTTAACGGGTGGTTATTTGGGAATAATCCGCCTAAGAAACTAGCATATCATGCATGTCACATACCATACCCTTCATATATGTGAGGTTTTGAGCCACTTTTACATCATAGAATTACATATTTATGTTTCTTTGTTTGAGTGGACCATTAGTCATGTATTGTAGAACTTGCATCTTTTGATACGTTCGAGACCATAGACCGAATACAAGCACGAGAATGATTAAGGCATTAGGTAAACCTTTTCCTTTTACACCATTTTTATATCCTTACCCAAAAATTATCCCTTAGTAGCCAATTTTGAGCCTAATCCTTTCGTTTGACCACCCTATAGCCCATAGCCTTAAACCTTTTTCTTTTAAACCCGTGTGATGGAAATTCGATTATAGGAGTCGTATTTGTATAGTTGTTTTTGATTGTTTGCATATAAAAAAAATCAGAAAAATGTTATGAAGAAGAGTGAAAAAGTATTGAGAAAAACACAAAAAGAAGTATTAGTAGTTGGTGAATAAAAGGCGAAAAGTTGTTGCCTCATAATTGGTGTTTATATTTAGTTTTGTTTAAGTTAGTGTTTTGTAATAAAAATCGAATTTTCATCACCTTAGCCACTTTAAAATATCCTATTTCCTACCCTTAGCCTAGCCCCGTTACAACCCTTACAAAGACCTTATGACTTGTGCTTAGTATTCGTGATCGGTGGTGGAGAATGATTGAGTTGCAAGCCTATGCGGGTACGTGTTCTAATCGGTTTGAGCGATTATTTGTTGAAGTGCTAATACATTATACACATTAGCAAATTTATAAACCGAGTGGAGAGAACATTGTGAGGGATGTGCATGATTTATTAGTTTCAAGGGCGGGTTAATCTTGGGTAACCATTCTTATGTGATTATTCACTATACCGTTAAATATTTTGGAATTTGTCAAAGTTGAACCGGGTATGACATTAGACCCTAGCCTTAGTCTCGGGAATGGGAGTGTATTTCTTGTTCGATCCACGTGAAAGTGAAAAACAGATTTGCTTGAGGGCAAGCAAACGACAAGTGTGGGGATGTGATACGTGGTCGAAAACCGGCGTTCGTTAATGTTTAAGTTATTGTTTTTACGTGACTTTTAATCTCGAATAGCCTACTTTTAATGGGATTTGTGTTTTCAGGTCTTATGGAGTTTAAGGAGCTAATCGGGAGCTTTTCGGACTACCGGACGCTTAACGGACAACCGGGACATGTTATGGATCAACCAGAAGCTTAAGAAGTGAAAAACAGAAAAACTCAAGTTAGAGGGGTCGTCGGCGACGCCCTATATGAACCCCGTCGGCCAGAATACGCGTAACCAGTCAAATAGAGCGTCGGATGAAATCAGCAAAACCAGACCCCGTCGGCGACGGCTTCGGCTGGTGGGTTTCGCGAAATTGTTGTCTCGGTTGTTGGGGAACGAATTAAAAACGTTTTTGACCAAGTTTTAGGAGTTACAACTTGGTGGGAGGTTAAAACACCATAAAGGATCATTCACCTAGCATCTAACACATTCCCAATTCATTTCCTAAGATCCATTTTTCACCTCTAACATCAAAACCCTAACCAATTCTCCATAATCCCTAACCTTCAATCATTCCACCATCACCACCATCTTCAACCTTCCATCATCACCTTCAACCCTAACCTCCACCACTCTTGAAGACTCAAGGTCATGGCTTCGTGTTCGTGTTCGTTGGCCGGTGATCGCGTCCACCCAACCATGAGCGGCTAGTCTCTTCGGTTCACCCCGGTGTAGGTAGTTGTATTTTCTAGGGTTTATGCATTTGTTCTTTAATTCGACTTTGTGACAACTTGTATTGATTTTTGAAACCATTGATAATAGTTTTACATTTGTTGCGAATTCGTAAATTGTCGAACAATGTTAAAAGTTATGACTTTGCGAAATGGTGATGTGTAATTGTGCATTGTCGTGGTTAGGATTTACTTGTGTTGACTACAAAGTGTATTCTTGTCCGTTCTTCGGGACGTTGATAGTTATTAGCACCTAAGTCACGGTACACTAAATCCGCTAATCGTATGCAATTGAGTTGAATTAAAACATGTAGGAACCCTAGGACTTACAATTACCGAAACCGGGTGTGATCCGTATTCTTAGTTCTTGTTTTCAATTTAGTATTTTAGTTTGCAATCTTAGTTAATCAACCGTGGTTTTAGATAACATCAAATTGTCGGTTCACTCCGATTTCTTTTTTTAAATCAAACAAATTAATAAAATTAGCAATCTTCATAATCACCTTGTACATTATTTGTAAATAGTCTAACTAATCGAACGGGTCGTGCAATACTGACCACCTGCTCTTCGTGGATTCGATACCGGACTTACCCTAGCTACCTAGGTTTATTTGGGTTTTTAACTGATCGGGATGACACGGTCACGTCATTGTTACAAGTTGGTATCAGAGCCCAAGGTTGTCAACAAAGTGTTCGGTTCAAGCTTGATCAAACATCCGGTAAGAATTAATTATTTTAGTAAATTTTAGTGAAACATTAGAAAATGAATACGATTAGATGCGCATGGGAAGAGTGCGTAATACACTCAAACCCGGAAAGTGCACCAAACATGAATGGTCTAAGCAAGTTGTGAACTTGGCTAAACCAAAGCGAAAGATGCAAATGATATAAAATGAAATGTTTAACAACTAATATAAACATCCAGATTCAAGATGACTGATGAAGGAAATGATGATGATACGGTGCCGAAAGTCACCGAACAGATGAAAGAAATGTCCGGTGTAACCGGGGGCGAATTAGCATCTCAATTAACTGAAGAGATGGAAGCTAAAATTTCTGATGAAGTCGGAAAGGCAGTAGAAGCCAGTCTACCGCAGTTCTTCAAGAGACTGCAAACCACAATTTTGCTAGTAGTGGAGGATATGATGACTGAATTAAAAGATAGTCTCTCACAAGAAAAAGATGATGAGAGAGAGTCGGATGTGGACCCAAGACCGGTAAAGAAATCAAAGCCTGATACCCCGAAAAAGAAGGCAAGGTCTTCCCACACGACAGCCGCAGAGGCTAAAGCTGAACCTGATATCATTTCAGGTATGTTTCTTACAAATTTAGTTTCAGCATAGATCTTATTCGATACGAGTGCGAATAATAGTTGCATATGGGCATACATGAGTAGTAAAACAAGTAAATTACGTAAAAGGAATATATATATATATACATATGTTTAAGAAAATAAACAATGGTGAGCGTGTGAAACCGGAGCAAAAGTAATCACGGTAGATATTCCTATGGGAAGGGGTGCCCGCACACTTGAACCCGAGAATGTAACGAAAGATAAGTGTCATAATAGGAAGGAATGCGTGTACACTCGAACCCGGGTACTTAGTAAAGTAAATAAATGATGTATTGAGAAGGAGTGTAATAACACCCGAACCCGGAAATTTGCAATAGTAAAGATGACAAGGGCAAGGTTATAGACTTGCCCAAAACAAATAAAACATGTGGAAACTTCGTTTATATAAATAAACGATGTGGATAACTTCCATACAGCGATATGGAATAATAAAATGAAATAAATTGATTTGGTTATTGTTAAAATGGATTAAGGCTAAAAAAAAGTGTTGGAACGAAAACTGGTAAACCCCAAAAGCTGTATAACAATAGCAGTGGTTTCACCAAATAAGGCTTAAGAAATGGACATTAGGGACATTGATAAAAGAGACGAACCGAAGGGTCACTAATAAAAGAGAAATGGTGTTCGAATCAAATAAGTAAAAAAAAGTGTATAAAAAAAGGAAAATGCAGACCAGACAACGGAAGCATTAAAACATTAGGATAAAGAACCCGGGTAACGGGCTGTAAATAAATAAATGTGTGAATCGGGTAACGGAAAGAAATAAATCCTTGGACGTAAATTCCGAAATAGCAACGGAAAGAAATAAATCCTTGGAAAAGGGCGAAGTCAGTACCGAAATAGCAACGGAAAGAAATAAATCCTTGGACGTAAATTCCTTGATATGGGAGATTGATATGGGTTAAAGAGAAAACGATAAACTAAAATTCGGTTTTAGTAAAAATAATTAACGTTTTAACAAATATAAATATTATGAGAGAAATTGGATAGCACTAAAATAATAGGTGCATGAAGACACATTCGAAAAGAAGATTTTCGATAATGAAAAGATCATCTAAACTTAAACATGATGTGATACGATCACGGTTAAGAAAAGTGATATAGAATATAATCATGTGTAGTGTGAGTTATGGGAATTGGAGTCATAAACTCATGTAAGTTTGGTTATGGCAACAGGGTAGACCCGAAATTAACGGGGCATGAAGTGACGTTGACTAATCAGTTTAGCCGATGGGACCATTCAAAGTCAATTTAGTGTTGGGATTTATAAAAAACACTTGTCAATATAGAGTTAGTGTCGAGTAAACAAGTTGGCAACTCATACTATTGAGTTGCCAAATGACAATTAGGACAAATAGGCGACAAGATAAGAAATACAAAACACAAGTTAAAGTCCATGAGGACTTACATGTGGAAGACGCATGCGTCAAGGCAAATAATAACTTTTGACTAAAAGAAATAAAGGCTGAAAAACGAAACTAAGTTAGTTTGGTCCAAACCAAAGAACGACTTAAAGAAGGTTTCGGGGATGAAACCTCTTTAAGGGGGGTAGACTTGTAACACCCCAAAAACGGGTTTATTAATTATAATAAAGTGACCGAAAATAAACGGGTAAAATACTGCAGTGGTAAAAATAAACCCGGTAAATATTAGGATCTAAATAAGTAAGCCTAATATTAACTAAAAAAATGAATCAAAGCTTTGGAGGAAATAAAGCTTATAAAAGACCCGAGGTAACGAGGTGTAACACCCCGAAAATATTAGAAAACGATAATTATTTACACATGGTAAATATATTGGTTCTACCGAATAATAATGTAACTAGGATTTACTAACCTAGTTAATCATAAATTGCTAAACAATAAGGAAGCTTGAAGCAAATTGGCCCAAATTATAAACCTATAAATGTTGAGGGACTAAACATGGGCAATTGGGATCAAGTTCTTTTATTAAAACAAAAAAAAATATAACACACATATGTGTGTGTGTCTGGCGAGTTCATCAGGAGCCAAAAAGGGGGGTCTTGTTCACAACCCTAAACCACAAGAAACTCAAGAAAACAAGAGCAATCAAGCCAAAAGAATTGGGGCTTTAACTAAAATCGTGATCACCTAAGTTAGTAGATCACAAGGTAAGTTGAATTTAGTCTTTTGGTTTCGGTTTGATTTCTTGATGAACACATGAAGTAGAAATCTGAACTTGCATGTTTGATTCTGGAATAAAGTTATGATAAATTCATGATTTAGAACAAACCCTAGTCAATAATTTGATGCATTAGTGTCAATAGATATGAGATTTATAATCACCCATTTATGTGTTAAATGGGTTTTGTAAAAAGATGATGAACACTAGAATTATGATTATTAATCTAGTGTTATTTGAGCTCCATGAAATAAGTCTAGGTGTTGATGTATAACTAGACATTTGAATTTGTGAAAAATGTTCAAAATTGGCTAAATGACTAGTTATGAAACTTGGTTATTGATTTAGCAAAACTATGCCCTTTAGGTGTTTGTTGAAATGCCTAAAAGAAAACTAGATGTTGAAATTTTGAGTAAAAACGCATTTTGAATGTTATGGTGAATTATGCGTTATATGAAATAATACGAGTTCTAAACAAGTCATTGATTGAACTCTATAGGCAAAGGAATTGAATCTTCAAGCGGACGAGCCGGAGTTGATGCGCGCTTGAAGGAAAAGCACTAAAGGTACGTAACTTCGGTTTCGTTACATTATGCATAAACAATAGTCTTAGAAATGTTAATGAGATTGTAGTGTCAATTGCGAGTTTGGTATGTCACAGAAGTGACGAAGTTCACTCGACAAACCAAACGGGTCAAAATAGTTAATTAGAAATGTTGGTTGATAATATTGTTTAATTAGTCATGTATGGAATGTAAATAAAGTGATGTAACTCACTAGATAAAGAAACAAGTTAAAATATTGGGGGTAATGAGTTTGGTATGTTGATAAAATGGTGAATTCCATTAGACAACTAAATGGGTCAAATAATGGTCGAAATGGTAGTGTTCGAAGTGACTTAAACGTCACTCATTAAATTTGAGTTATAAAAGCGTAAACCATGGAATGGACGTGATACGCTAAGATTGACAAGCCCGGGAATGGGTAATTATGGTTAGAAACTAATGTTGATGAATTATGTAAGTATGTAACTTGTTTCGTTACATTATGATAATTTGATATTGTAGTTATTCAAAGTTGGGTTTTAGAATAAGGATTTGTATTAGTTAAAGTGGCGGTGATCACTACTTAATTGAACGGTCAAAACTAGATTAGAAAACGTTTGGTTATTGTTGAAATGGTGGACTCCATAAATCAGCCAAACGGGTCAAATAAATGTGCGTTTAATCGATACTATGAAATTATTGAAAGATCCCTTGGCGATTGTAGATCATAAGAGCGTAAACCATGGAATTGGTAATGAAACGCCAATGATCGTAAGCCCCGGAAGATGGGTAAAATAAGCCTTGTTGTCATAAAAATATTGATGATAGTTTTAGTGCAAAACTATGCGGGTCGAACAAATATATTAGGGATTTATAGACTTTCAGCCCGTAAACCAAATTTTCGGTATGATAATTGTAATAGACACGTCGGTAATTAAATTACAGACGTATAGGAAAAAGAATCACCTAAAACGGACCTATGGATCAAAAGTTATGGGCATTTGAAGTTAAAATTGGTGAATTTCGGAGCTGGCAGGAAATGCAGGTCAAAAACCTACACCTGCTGGAAAATGGTTTCCCCCGCGCCACGCGACAGGATCCTTTGGATCTGGCGCGACACGCGGGAGTCCTCACGACACGCGACAAGTCAATGGAGTTCTGGCGCGACACGCGACAGGACCAAAACTGAAATTTTATTTTATTTTTGATGATTCGACACAAGAACTTGTTTATATGCATTATATCAATGTCAAAACTAACTTTTTAAGTGGTTTTGACTCTAGGTGATGATGATGGGGTCTTTCCGGATGGCGATCAAGCATGTTTTGCAGAACCGAACACGAACTTTTGAAGCTTCCGCGTTAATTTAACTTTGTTTAGACAATGTTTATGATGAAATCAATTCACTAATCATCTTTGAATGTTTAAACTAGTTGGTATTTAACTAGTATGTGATCACTTTAAAACTTCGATTTTGTACTTGTGTTGAAATAAAATACTTTTTATATAAAATCATGCATTTTTTTATTTAAATTCAAATAGAAATTAGATGGTTGTTACAAGTTGGTATCAGAGCCCAAGGTTGTCAACAAAGTGTTCGGTTCAAGCTTGATCAAACATCCGGTAAGAATTAATTATTTTAGTAAATTTTAGTGAAACATTAGAAAATGAATACGATTAGATGCGCATGGGAATAGTGCGTAATACACTCAAACCCGGAAAGTGCACCAAACATGAATGGTCTAAGCAAGTTGTGAACTTGGCTAAACCAAAGCGAAAGATGCAAATGATATAAAATGAAATGTTTAACAACTAATATAAACATCCAGATTCAAGATGACTGATGAAGGAAATGATGATGATACGGTGCCGAAATTCACCGAACAGATGAAAGAAATGTCCGGTGTAACCGGGGGCGAATTAGCATCTCAATTAACTGAAGAGATGGAAGCTAAAATTTCTGATGAAGTCGGAAAGGCAGTAGAAGCCAGTCTACCGCAGTTCTTCAAGAGACTGCAAACCACAATTTTGCTAGTAGTGGAGGATATGATGACTGAATTAAAAGATAGTCTCTCACAAGAAAAAGATGATGAGAGAGAGTCGGATGTGGACCCAAGACCGGTAAAGAAATCAAAGCCTGATACCCCGAAAAAGAAGGCAAGGTCTTCCCACACGACAGCCGCAGAGGCTAAAGCTGAACCTGATATCATTTCAGGTATGTTTCTTACAAATTTAGTTTCAGCATAGATCTTATTCGATACGAGTGCGAATAATAGTTGCATATGGGCATACATGAGTAGTAAAACAAGTAAATTACGTAAAAGGAATATATATATATATACATATGTTTAAGAAAATAAACAATGGTGAGCGTGTGAAACCGGAGCAAAAGTAATCACGGTAGGTATTCCTATGGGAAGGGGTGCCAACACACTTGAACCCGAGAATGTAACGAAAGATAAGTGTCATAATAGGAAGGAATGCGTGTACACTCGAACCCGGGTACTTAGTAAAGTAAATAAATGATGTATTGAGAAGGAGTGTAATAACACCCGAACCCAGAAATTTGCAATAGTAAAGATGACAAGGGCAAGGTTATAGACTTGCCCAAAACAAATAAAACATGTGGAAACTTCGTTTATATAAATAAACGATGTGGATAACTTCATACAGCGATATGGAATAATAAAATGAAATAAATTGATTTGGTTATTGTTAAAATGGATTAAGGCTAAAAAATGTATTGGAACGAAAATGGGTAAACCCCAAAAGCTGTATAACAATAGCAGTGGTTTCACCAAATAAGGCTTAAGAAATGGACCTTAGGGACATTGATAAAAGAGACGAATCGAAGGGTCACTAATAAAAGAGAAATGGTGTTCGAATCAAATAAGTAAAAAAAAAAAGTGTATAAAAAAAAGGAAAATGCAGACCAGACAACGGAAGCATTAAAACATTAGGATAAAGAACCTGGGTAACGGGCTGTAAATAAATAAATGTGTGAATCGGGTAACGGTAATTGTATGAGAAACCGACGTGTAAATGACGTTAGAAGTCATAAAATCGGAAAAAATAGTTTGAAGGAAAACAATTGTGGCCTTAGACTACGGTCAAGGTCAAATGAAGTTCAAAAGGCAAAAGTAAATAATTCTAAACATAAAAAGGGGAGCCTTGGCGCCATATACATATATAAATATATATATATACATTTGAACAAAAAAAAGCCTACGAGTCTAAGTAAAAGAACCTACGGGTCAGTAATGTAAAGCGAGGAAACTGGTCGTAACTCCCCGCGTGAAATAATAACGTAAAGTAAAATTTGCATAAAAGCGATGAGTTTCGCTAAGTTAACCGAATAGGTTAAAACTAAGAGATCATGAAAAGTCTGGTTGACAAAAGTGAAGGATTTCACTAAAAAAAATAAAAAAATAAAATCTAAACGGCCAGGAAGGATAAACGAATTCACACTTTTTTTTATTGTGTTATTTCACAAAAAGGGCGAAGTCAGTACCGAAATAGCAACGGAAATGAATAAATCCTTGGACGTAAATTCCTTGATATGGGAGATTGATATGGGTTAAAGAGAAAACGATAAACTAAAATTCGGTTTTAGTAAAAATATTTAACGTTTTAACAAATATAAATATTATGAGAGAAATTGGATAACACTAAAATAATAGGTGCATGAAGACACATTCGAAAAGAAGATTTTCGATAATGAAAAGATCATCTAAACTTAAACATGACGTGATACGATCACGGTTAAGAAAAGTGATATAGAATATAATCATGTGTAGTGTAAGTTATGGGAATTGGAGTCATAAACTCATGTAAGTTTGGTTATGGCAACAGGGTAGACCCGAAATTAACGGGGCATGAAGTGACGTTGACTAATCAGTCTAGCCGATGGGACCATTCAAAGTCAATTTAGTGTTGGGATTTATACAAAACACTTGTCAATATAGAGTTAGTGTCGAGTAAACATGTTGGCAACTCATACTATTGAGTTGCCAAATGACAATTAGGACAAATAGGCGACAAGATAAGAAATACAAAACACAAGTTAAAGTCCATGAGGACTTACATGTGGAAGACGCATGCGTCAAGGCAAATAATAACTTTTGACTAAAAGAAATAAAGGTTGAAAAACGAAACTAAGTTAGTTTGGTCCAAACCAAAGAACGACTTAAAGAAGGTTTCGGGGACGAAACCTCTTTAAGGGGGGTAAACTTTTAACACCCCAAAAACGGGTTTATTAATTATAATAAAGTGACCGAAAATAAACGGGTAAAATACTGCATTGGTAAAAATAAACCCGGTAAATATTAGGATCTAAATAAGTAAGCCTAATATTAACTAAAAAATGAATCAAAGCTTTGGAGGAAATAAAGCTTATAAAAGACCCGAGGTAACGAGGTGTAACACCCCGAAAATATTAGAAAACGATAATTATTTACACATGGTAAATATATTGGTTCTACCGAATAATAATGTAACTAGGATTTACTAACCTAGTTAATCATAAATTGCTAAACAATAAGGAAGCTTGAAGCAAATTGGCCCAAATTATAAACCTATAAATGTTGAGGGACTAAACATGGGCAATTGGGATCAAGTTCTTTTATTAAAACAAAAAAAAATATAACACACATATGTGTGTGTGTCTGGCGAGTTCATCAGGAGCCAAAAAGGGGGGGTCTTGTTCACAACCCTAAACCACAAGAAACTCAAGAAAACAAGAGCAATCAAGCCAAAAGAATTGGGGCTTTAACTAAAATCGTGATCACCTAAGTTAGTAGATCACAAGGTAAGTTGAATTTAGTCTTTTGGTTTCGGTTTGATTTCTTGATGAACACATGAAGTAGAAATCTGAACTTGCATGTTTGATTCTGGAATAAAGTTATGATAAATTCATGATTTAGAACAAACCCTAGTCAATAATTTGATGCATTAGTGTCAATAGATATGAGATTTATAATCACCCATTTATGTGTTAAATGGGTTTTGTAAAAAGATGATGAACACTAGAATTATGATTATTAATCTAGTGTTATTTGAGCTCCATGAAATAAGTCTAGGTGTTGATGTATAACTAGACATTTGAATTTGTGAAAAATGTTCAAAATTGGCTAAATGACTAGTTATGAAACTTGGTTATTGATTTAGCAAAACTATGCCCTTTAGGTGTTTGTTGAAATGCCTAAAAGAAAACTAGATGTTGAAATTTTGAGTAAAAACGCATTTTGAATGTTATGGTGAATTATGCGTTATATGAAATAATACGAGTTCTAAACAAGTCATTGATTGAACTCTATAGGCAAAGGAATTGAATCTTCAAGCGGACGAGCCGGAGTTGATGCGCGCTTGAAGGAAAAGCACTAAAGGTACGTAACTTCGGTTTCGTTACATTATGCATAAACAATAGTCTTAGAAATGTTAATGAGATTGTAGTGTCAATTGCGAGTTTGGTATGTCACAGAAGTGACGAAGTTCACTCGACAAACCAAACGGGTCAAAATAGTTAATTAGAAATGTTGGTTGATAATATTGTTTAATTAGTCATGTATGGAATGTAAATAAAGTGATGTAACTCACTAGATAAAGAAACAAGTTAAAATATTGGGGGTAATGAGTTTGGTATGTTGATAAAATGGTGAATTCCATTAGACAACTAAATGGGTCAAATAATGGTCGAAATGGTAGTGTTCGAAGTGACTTAAACGTCACTCATTAAATTTGAGTTATAAAAGCGTAAACCATGGAATGGACGTGATACGCTAAGATTGACAAGCCCGGGAATGGGTAATTATGGTTAGAAACTAATGTTGATGAATTATGTAAGTATGTAACTTGTTTCGTTACATTATGATAATTTGATATTGTAGTTATTCAAAGTTGGGTTTTAGAATAAGGATTTGTATTAGTTAAAGTGGCGGTGATCACTACTTAATTGAACGGTCAAAACTAGATTAGAAAACGTTTGGTTATTGTTGAAATGGTGGACTCCATAAATCAGCCAAACGGGTCAAATAAATGTGCGTTTAATCGATACTATGAAATTATTGAAAGATCCCTTGGCGATTGTAGATCATAAGAGCGTAAACCATGGAATTGGTAATGAAACGCCAATGATCGTAAGCCCCGGAAGATGGGTAAAATAAGCCTTGTTGTCATAAAAATATTGATGATAGTTTTAGTGCAAAACTATGCGGGTCGAACAAATATATTAGGGATTTATTGACTTTCAGCCCGTAAACCAAATTTTCGGTATGATAATTGTAATAGACACGTCAGTAATTAAATTACAGACGTATAGGAAAAAGAATCACCTAAAACGGACCTATGGATCAAAAGTTATGGGCATTTGAAGTTAAAATTGGTGAATTTCGGAGCTGGCAGGAAATGCAGGTCAAAAACCTACACCTGCTGGAAAATGGTTTCCCCGCGCCACGCGACAGGATCCTTTGGATCTGATGCGACACGCAGGAGTCCTCGCGACACGCGACAAGTCAAGGGAGTTCTGGCGCGACACGCGTCAGGACCAAAACTGAAATTTTATTTTATTTTTGATCTTTCGACACTAGAACTTGTTTATATGCATTATATCAATGTCAAACCTAACTTTTTAAGTGGTTTTGACTCTAGGTGATGATGATGGGGTCTTTCCGGATGGCGATCAAGCATGTTTTGTAGAACCGAACACGAACTTTTGAAGCTTCCGCGTTAATTTAACTTTGTTTAGACAATGTTTATGATGAAATCAATTCACTAATCATGTTTGAATGTTTAAACTAGTTGGTATTTAACTAGTATGTGATCACTTTAAAACTTCGATTTTGTACTTGTGTTGAAGTAAAATACTTTTTGTATAAAATCATGCATTTTTTTATTTAAATTCAAATAGAAATTAGATGGTTGTTACATCAAAGACGAATGGAACGTCTTTCTCTAGCAAACGGGTCATGGGGCGAGTAATTTTTGAGAAATCCCTAATAAAGCGCCTATAGAAACCCGCATGCCATAGAAAACTCCTAATCGACTTCACACTCGTGGGTGTGGGTAACCTACTAATGGTATCTATTTTCGCACGATCTACCTCAATACCCTCTCTAGAAATCTTATGCCCTAGTACTATACCTTCCGTTACCATGAAGTGACACTTCTCCCAATTTAGTATAAGCTTCGTCTCTACACACCGCTTCAACATCCGCTCCAAATTCTTCAAACACACCTCGAAAGAATCACCATAAACTGAAAAATCATCCATGAAAACCTCCATGGAAGTCTCTATCATATCCTGAAATATGGCGACCATACAACGCTGAAAGGTAGCCGGAGTGTTACATAACCCGAATGGCATGCGTCGGTACGCATAGGTGTCGTAGGGGCATGTGAAGGTGGTCTTATCCTGATCCTCCGGTGCTATGGGAATCTGGAAGTAACCGGAAAAGCCGTCTAGAAAACAATATAATTGTTGACCGGCTAAACGCTCCAACATTTGATCTATGAAAGGCAATGGGAAGTGGTCTTTACGGGTGGCATCATTCAACTTTTGGTAGTCGATGCACACGCGCCAACCCATGACCGTACGTGAAGGGATAAGCTCGTTCTTTTCGTTCATGACAACGGTCATCCCCCCCTTCTTGGGGACAACCTGTGTGGGACTAACCCAAGGTGAATCTGAAATGGGATATATCATCCCCGCATCTAAGAGTTTAAGAACCTCCTTTTTCACTACATCTTGCATGTTGGGGTTAAGCCTCCTTTGGGGTTGCACCACCGGTTTATAATCATCCTCCATGAGTATCCGGTGGGTGCAATAGGAAGGGCTTATGCCCTTAATGTCGGACAACCTCCATGCAATGGCCTCTTTTTTGGCCCTCAACACATCTAACAACCTCAATTTCTCACTCTCCTCTAACTCGGATGAAATAATAATGGGTAGCTCGGAACCCTCCCCTAAGAAAGCATACTCTAGATGAGATGGAAGTACCTTAAGCTCTAAGGGTGGGGGTTGGGTGGTATCCTCACTAACCGCTAACACATCGGGGATTAAAGGAATCCCCTCCTCTTCAACTTCACCTACACTCTCCAACTCCTCTTCTACCTTCTCTCCTACTACTAGGTCCGCTCCACTAATGTACTCTAAGCAATGGTCAACACACGAGATAAACGAGTTCAAGAAGTAGACGGAATGGCAAGGACCACAATAGTCATCCGAACCACTCGGGTGGTTCATGGAACGATCTATCTCAAAAGTAACTCTCTCCTCACCGACCCTAAGGGTGATCTTACCATCGTAAACGTCTATAAGGGCCTTAGCGGTACGTAAGAAAGGACGACCTAAGATAATGGGAACTCTCTCATCCGCTTCCATATCAAGAATTACGAAATCGGCGGGAAACACGAATTTGTCTACCTTAACTAGCAAGTTCTCAACTATACCCCTAGGGTATTTAACGGACCGATCGGCCAAAGACAATGTCATTCGGGTAGGTGCAAGCTCTCCTAGGTCTAGCTTCTCATAAAGAGAAAAGGGCATCAAGTTGATGCTAGCTCCTAAGTCGGCTAAAGCTCGAGTGTTGGTATTACTATCGAATAGACAAGGAATGGTAAAAATACCCGGATCGGTAAGCTTTTCGGGAAGCTTATTTAACACTACGGCAGAACATCCCCCATTCAATGGGACGTTAGACAACTCTCCTAATTTCTCTTTGTTCCTAAGGAGATCCTTCAAGAATTTCGCGTATTTAGGCATTGATTGGAGTGCCTCTATAAATGGAAGGTTAATCTTCAATTGCTTGAAGATGTCCAAAAACTGCCCGTATTCCCTCGAGTATTTTTGGTTTTTAAGGCGTGAGGGAAACGGAACATATGCATGGTTCACTAAGGGTGAAGGTCTAACGTCTATTGGGGTTCTCTCAACTTTCTTCTCACTTTGAGACTCACCGGGCTGTGCGGTACTTGCTGGGCTTAGCCTCTTTTGCACTTTGCCGGGAGCCTCCATTTTGATCTCCTCATCTATCACATCTCCCTCTTCATCAGCTACCATCTCCTCGACTCTAGGGTTTCCTACGGTCTTGCCACTACGGGTGGTAATGGCTTTAGCATGGGCATTAGGGTTCGGTTGGGTGTTACCCGCAAAGTGACCGGGTAATCTCTCTTCTAGCTTTCTAGACATGTCCCCTACGACCCTTTGAAGGTCTTGGAAGGAGGCTTGATGGTTCTTAAGCAATAGGTCATGTTCACTAAGGGTCTTTTGAGTGGTTTGATCCCTAACAACTAGTTGACTCATCATGGACTCCATTCTCTCTATGCTACCCCCTAAATCAAAACTTGGACCTTGACCTGTTTGACCTTGGTTATTTGAACCCCCATCCTTGACCTGCCCATTGAACCCTTTGTTGAACTGCCCACTTGAACCCCCCACCAAAGAGTGAATTTTGGCCCCTATTTGGGTTTTGAGCCATTTGAAAGCCAGGGGGTCCACTTGGGCGAAAAGTGTTATTATTAAAGTTATTATTATTATTACGCCAACCCGACCCAAAATTATTATTACCCCCAAAACCGCTAGGTTGACCTCTACCAAACCCTCCTCCTACAAAATCGACCTGCTCCTCTCCAACAAGTAATGGACACGAACTCGTGTCGTGACCCCCACGACAAAACTCACATTTGTCTACGTTAGCCTTAATTTCTTTAAGTTCCCTAGTCATGTTTTCCAAGACAGCGGCTAAACTAGGATCCATGGTGACATGGTTCACCCCACGGGCGGGTGCACTAGTAGTGGTATTAGAATTACCACTTTGATATCGCTGATCGGATCGTGATTGGGATTGAGACTGAGCAAATGCCTCAAAACGCTCTAAACACTCAGCAACTGTAAGAATACCCATCATATGCCCCCCCCGCGTTAGTATCGAACCTATCTCTAGTCTCTTGGGTGAGACCGTTATAGAATTTCTCACACAAAGCCCAATCAGAAAGACCGTGCTGGGAGCAACGAGCACAAAGGTTTTGGAAAAGCTCCCAAGCAAGGTAGTAAGGCTCGTCGGGCTCCATGCGGAAGGAGTGGATTTGGTCCCTAAGACGTGAGGCTTTTGCGGGCGGGAAATATTTGTTCAAAAAGGCTTGACGAAGCCCGCCCAAGTGGTAAAGGTTCCGGTTGGTTAAGAGTCCAACCAAGTAGCCGCACGGCCAGCTAATGAGAATGGGAAAAGTTGTAGGTAGGTGGCATCGCTGGGTGCACCGTGAAGGTTAAAGGTAGCTAGGATGCGGGAGAAACGGTTTATGTGGGCCGGGGCGTCCTCATCGTCTCGGCCATGGAATTGGATGGTATTGGTTATAGCCTGCATGGCATAAGATGGAATCTGCCATGAGTTCTCACTAACGATGGGTGGAACGGTGATGGGTGAAGCAAGGCCGGTGAAATCCTGAGTGGCTTGCTGATGGACGGTTTGCCTAGGGTTTGCCATTGGTTCTAAGTTTGCTGGATTGCTAGAGGTACTAGAAGTAGGGCTATCGGGTGGGGAAACCTTAGGTGAGGTTTTAGGTGAATGGTTAGGAGAAGGTGGTGGTGTAGGAGGTGGGGTGGGTAATGGGGTGGAATCAAAATTGGGGAAACGAGAAGAGGATGTAGAAGTAACCTGTGGGCCTTGGCCCAATTGAGATGATGACTGCTTGACTGGTGGTGGTGGTCCGTGCGAGCGCAAATGTGGCATCCACTACAAGCAAAAACCTGAACACAAGAAAAGCAAACAATAGGTACTACGACTCAAGATGAAAATAAAAGACACAAAACAAAGTAAACACGTAGCACGTATTTGTCAAGTAAATCTATCAAAGCTAATGAACGCAATTACCAAGAGTCCCCGGCAACGGCGCCAAAAACTTGATGTGTGCTAAACAGACTATAAAAATTAACTAAATTAGACTCTCTAAATTAGACACTAAAAAGCTTTAATTCTAGACTCGACCTAAAACCACACAATCGGCAAGTGTACCGATCAATGTAGTATAACCTAGGAAGTCCGGATATCGAACCACGAGACTCTATGAACCACGTAAACTAGACTCTGACAGACGCTGACAGACATGACTAAAACTTTTTTAATTGTTTGGGGGGGGGGGGTTACGGAAAACTAGGAAATCTATATTAGACTACTAAATTAAACTAGAGCTAGACTAAAGACGAATGACGACTGTGGACTTTACTTATATGAGAACAAGACCACCTAGACAAGAATCCTGGATTGTTTTTAAGAGATTACCGATTAAGTTAAATGCACGAGTTATGGAACTGGGATCTTAAAGTACTAAACCTATTAAGAACCATCGAGGCCCCTCGACCCTTCTCAAGGAGAAACCTGTGGAGCTACCTAGGCCGTTAATCCTACCGGTTATTAGACGCTTTTCCAATTGTCTAATTATTGTTTAAGTACCCTAATGTTGACCTATTCTTTTCCAATCCTAGATCTAGGGTAGTTTGAAGTAATTAATCTGACTTGATAGACTAATAAGACCGACAGGTAAACCAAGACATGACCTTTTCCAAGGACTATCTAAAGCAATTCGCCGGGTAAGACCTACCAATAGCCCCTCACTTTCCAGGTATTAGGACTAGTAGAACACTAAGACTTAGAAAATTATTATCAGTTACTTCTAGAGGTTATCGGCCGATTCTCCCTAAAGAGTAAAGGTTTTCTAACGTGATATAGACACTCACCGAAACCCTAAACCCTAATATGACTCTACGTCGTGATATAGACCGTCACTAAGAATCACATGAAGCAAATAATAACAATAAACCAACTCAAAGCATGCAAACACATCAAATCATTAAATCAAACCGCTTACAATACACAATCACCCATAACAATCATGCAAATAACAAAACCGGTAAAAAAATTATATTAATCCATTCATCAAGTCTAGGTGGTTTATGAAATTAGCCAAGCATCTCAGTAAATGAAAACAAAACAAAGATGTCTAAAACTGAATTCATTGTAACAAAGTTCCAAGTAAAGTAATCGACAAAACAAGGGATTAGAAAACCCGATAGATTCTTCGATTCTTCGCCCTTGACTCGTACCAATGATTCCAACGCCTTAAGTTCTCCGATTGCTCGCCAAGAATGCTCCAAAGTCGCCCAAAGATGTCTCCAATTCGTAATTAGGGTTTCAATTCAGTTCCTTGGGAATAATTAAACCAAACCCTAGCTGAAAAACAATATTTCCGAAATTGGACCCTTAGCGCGACGCGAAGGGGGGCTCGCGTCACGCGACGCCTCCTTTGTCTGATTTTCTTATTTTTTTTATTTAATTTCGATTTCCAGCTTCTCCGATGCGCGTACGAATCCCGTTTTTCTTCCAAACTGCTCGTTTTTACTCGTTTTTCATCACTTTAAGGTACGGGACCTGAAATCAAAGCTTAATGTCAGCAGTATCACAATTCTAACCTAAAACAGACTCAAAACGACTGAAAACTGACCAAAATATACACTATAAACATATGTACTTTGCAGTACATCAACCATCATCCACCACCATCATCCATTGTCCATCGTAGAGTGTGCGAGTCGTCTCGGGATCCAAGATTGATCGTAAGAGTTCTTGACAATCAAGGCCATGTTTGCCTAAGTCTCTTACATCACTTGGTGAAGACAAGTGTCTAGTGTAATACTTTTTATTTTTAATCTTTTCACACTTTTTAATTGGTTTTGTATTAATGACTTTAATAACTAGTTTCTTATGTTGAAGGTGATTCTTCCTTATCGTTTGTCCGTGGTGTCTTGGCATTATTTTACTGTCTATATAAAATAAAAGATTTTCACCATTCATATCTCCACGGTCTATATGGAGGTATGTTGGCTACCTGGTCGGGGGTTAAGGGAACGGTTTGGTAAGAGTCTTGCCGTTGTTCAGCGTTTAGAGATCCTGCAAGGGACCTGGGTCAAATTTAGTAGGACCTCCTTCAATACTTAACGGTATTGGATGGCGGGGGTCCAAACTCTTTGATCCCCTCATAAGTTAAACTACTATTAATACTATAACCCGGCTATTTAGGACTGTATCCCTGCTGACTCAGACTACTTAGCCGAGGGTAGCGTCACCTTCAAAAGAGGGGCCTACCATAATTTGCATTAATAACTTAATTAATTAGCTTTCAATAATCCGACCCTTTAGGATTGTATCCTTGCTGACTCAAACTACTGGGTTGAGGGTAACGTCACCTTTAAAAGAGGGGCCTACTACAATAACTAAGATAATCTCTTAAATAAGTGCAAAAGTGCGGAAATAATCAAAGGTTACACTATACACGAGTCGAAACCAAGTGATTCATCTTGTCTATCTGTTTTTATTTTTATTTTCAGCATTTTAGTTAGTTTTTATTTTTCTTAGTTTAAAACCTTTTTCCAACTTTTTGATTTGATTAGACGTTGAGGATAAACCGGTACTAAAAGCTCTTGTGTCCTTGGACGACCTCGGTATCTTACCAACACTATACTACGCTCACGATGGGTGCACTTGCCCATATGTGTGTTTAGTGTTAGTAAATATCGTGTTTTATAAATTTAAAACTTGGCTAAAAAAAGTGTAAAAGGGCTTAAAATATACTTAAACTTATATATACACTTCACACGCATCAGTATCTCGACTTGTGAGCTTCATTAAGGATGACTTCTCGATTACCGCCATAGAGCGGAACCCAAATACGCCCTTGAAAGTATAAGGTTCCCTCTTAGTTTGGCACCAAATTCTTCAGCATACCTCGGAGGTATTCAGTTCTACGATTTTCCATCTTAAGGGCTTCTTGTTGTGCGTCACGAATGCATGCAGTGAAGTTCGTTTGAATAGTCATTTCCAATGCTCGAACCCTTAGGGTCTTAACCCTTTCTTTTTGGCTCAACGCGTCTGCTACAACGTTAGCCTTTCCAGGATGGTACTTAATCTCACAGTCATAATCGTTCAGCAGCTCGACCCAACGTCGTTGACGCATATTTAATTCATTCTGATCAAATATGTGTTATAGGCTTTTGTGATCTGTGAAGATTGTACATCGAGTACCATATAAATAATGTCACCAGATCTTCAAGGCAAATACCACTGCACCTAGCTCTAGGTCGTGAGTGGTATAGTTCATTTCATGCACCTTCAACTGTCTTGAAGCGTAAGCGATGACTTTTTGGCGTTGCATAAGAACACAACCCAAACCTTGACGCGAAGCGTCGCAGTATACCACGAAATCTTCAGTGCCTTCGGGTACGGATAGTATCGGTGCATCGCATAGCTTATTTTTGAGCAGTTGGAAGGCTTCTTCCCGCTTGTCTCCCCAAACATACTTCTTGTCTTTCTGTTTAAGGGTTGTCAGCGGTTGAGCTATTTTGGAGAAATTCTCAACAAACCGTCAGTAATAGCCCGCTAAGCCCAAAAATTGTCGAACTTCAGCTGGGGTCTTGGGGGCTTCCCAATTCTTTATTGCTTCAATCTTGGATGGGTCTACATGAATGTCCTTCTCATTCACAACGTGACCAAGAAACTGTACTTCGCGAATCCAGAATTCGAACTTTGAGAACTTTGCATAAAGTTTCTCTTTCTTCAGTAGTTCCAAAATGGTTCTGAGACGTTGCTCGTGCTCTTCTCTCGTTCGTGAGTAAATCAGGATATCATCGATAAATACAATCATGAATTTATCGAGATATGGTTTGCATACGCGGTTCATCAGATCCATAAATACCGTTGGCGCGTTCGCCAGTCCGAATGGCATCGCAAGGAATTCGTAATGCCCATAACGTGTTCCGAATGCAGTCTTTGGTACGCTTTCCTCTTGGATTCTCAACTGATGGTATCCTGATCGAAGGTCGATCTTGGAATAGTAGCTCGATCCTTGCAATTGATCAAATAAGTCATCAACCCTTGGTAGTGGGTACCGATTCTTGATTGTGAGCTTGTTCAGTTCTCTGTAATCGATACACATCCGCATTGTTCCATCATTCTTCTTTACAAACAATACTGGAGCTCCCCAAGGTGAGAAGCTTGGCCTTATGAATCCTTTATCCAACAACTCCTGGAGTTGTGTAGATAATTCTTGCATCTCGGATGGTGCAAGCCGATAGGGTGCCTTGGCTACAGGAGCGGCTCCTGGAACCAAGTCTATATGGAATTCGAATTGTCGTTGCAGATGTAGTCCTGGTAGATCTTCGGAAAAAACATCAGGGAATTCCTTCACCACAGGAATGTCTTCGAGTTTCGGCTCCTCAGCCTTCTTATCTACAATGTGTGACAGGAAAGCAACACACCCTTTCCTTAAGCACTTCTGTGCTTTCATATAACTGATGATTCGCAGAGGCGCGTCTCGCTTTTCTCCATGCACGATGAGAGTTTCATCATTCGCCAGAGGGATGCGAATGATTTTCTCGTGACAAACAACTTCAGCTTTGTTCATGGACAACCAGTCCATTCCGACCACTACATCAAAGCTACCCAATTGAATAGGTAAGAGGTCGATGCTAAAACTTCGCTCACCAAGTTCTAATGTGCAGCCTCTAACAACTTCGCCCGATTCAACAAGTTTACCATTGGCTAGTTCTATGGAATAAGGAATATCTAATCTACTAGATTCTATTCCAAACATACGTTTAAATTCCATAGACATGAAGCTATAATCGGCACCAGTGTCAAATAGTATGGATGCAAAGTGATTGTTAACAAGAAACGTACCGGTGACCACATTAGGGTCCTCGCGTGCGTTCCTTGCTCCAATCACGAATGCTCGAGCCTGGGCGTTGTTTCCCCTTGGGCAATCTTTTATGAAATGATCCTTGCTTCCACAACCAAAGCATCCTTGGTTCTGCCCAGCTCCATTACCATTCCGGTTACCATTGCCATTGCCATTTCCACCACCATTTCTATTACCAGCACCGTTGCGGTTTCCATTCCCGTTCCTTCCTTTTCCCCAACAGTTCTCAGTATGGTGACCCAGTTTTCCACACTTGTTGCATTTTGGAATGCGACAAACTCCTTCGTAATGACGCTTGCACTGGTTGCAGGTGGGCAGAGTGCCCATGTACCTTTTGGCAGGAGCGTCATTCATGGTTGCAAGAGTTTTCACCTCCTGAGGTGGGTTGGGGTCTCGTTTCTTATTGTTGGAACCCTTGTTGTTACGAGTCGCTTGATTCAGGTTCACATGCTTCCTTTTCTTGTTACCAGACGACTCAGCATGCGTCTCGGTCTTCTCAGTAGGGTTCAGCGATAACTTCTTCATACGAACAACATCTTCAGTAAGGCTGACAGCCAGAGTTACAGCTTGTGTGATCGTTTCAGGTTTGGCCGAAGTTACCATGCTGCGAAACTCCGGGGCCAGTCCCCAAATGTAGCGTTCAACGCGCTTAAATTCAAGAGTCACCATGTAAGGGATTACTCTAGACAAATCGTGGAACCTTCGGGTATAACCAGTAATGTCAGCACCTTCCATGGTCAAGTGCCAGAACTCAGTCTCCAACCTTTGGAGTTCAGCACGTGAGCAATACTTTTCTCTCAAACGTTCCTTTAGTTCATCCCACGTCATGCCGTATGCAGCATCATCACCCAGAGTCTGGACTTGCAAATTCCACCAAGTCAAAGCTTCATCAACAAACAACCCCGTAGCAAAAGTGACTTGCTGATCCGCGGTACACTTGCTCATACGGATAGTGGCATCCGTCTTCTCCGTCCAGCGTATAAACGCCACTGCACCTCCAGTGCCATCATAGTTTAGCGGTTTGCAGTCGAGAAACTGCTTAAAGGTGCAGCCTTGAGCTGTGTTTCCTCCGGATGTATCTCCCTGCCCATTACGTCTAGCATTGCTCGGTCCTCCACTTTGTTCGGTGCGGTTCGCCTCGTATTGAGCGATAGCTGCGGAGATCCTTTCTTCCAATAGGGCGTTCAGTTCCTCAGCGGTCCTCGGTAGAAGAGGAGGAGGGGGTTGATCGGAATCTTGGTTGTTCACAGCTCTCCTAGGTGTCATGTTCTGAAAGAACACAACACAGCAGGGTTAGACATTTGTTTGATATCGTCATACGAGACAGTAGTAGTATATATACACAGACATATACCCACATAAGTGACATCAAACAATATGCCAAGCATATAAATCAATTTATACAGTAACAAGCATGCATAAATAGACAAATACTGGTGTGTCATAAAATATTCACCGAGTCTTTACACATATTAGGGCAACTTGTTACATCATTGTTTGCGATGTAAACAAAATGCATAAGGGTTACATCTCCCCAAAGTACAAGTTTAATATATGTAAAGGACAAAATATCTCACTTCACATTGGCGGTTCTTGTCTTTATACCCTAAATTATTACTCCAACAGAGTATTTAATAGGTTGGGGGAGGGGTGAGGGTGTTCACGTTTGACCTTTTCTTGCATTGAAGGAACCTCATTTGACACGTGACAAGACTTGCTGTGGTTTCTGTGCACTGAATTCCATAATTATGTTTGCATCCATAATTACGTAAGTCCTTGCACAGTCCGTTTCATCGTCGGATCACTTCCTTCAGATAGGCCACTGTTTTCAGGTAAAGTCATGAGTACCTGAGATATTCTATTTCTAGTATATGTATATACCAATTTTCACACATAGTTGCAAGTAATTTCTAGTCAAAGACAAGTGCTACTCCAGTGCACCCTAAGTCTCGTAGTGTCTTTTCTTGACTCTTTGAAAAACTATTTCAGGTAGTGGATGTCGCGGAAAGTTTTATGAAATGAAAAGCTTTTTGAAAAATTGTTTTCGTGAAAGGATCCTAAAGTTTGTAGTCTAGACTCGAGAAGGAATCCTGTTTCACTACAATCACAGCTCTGATACCAATCTGTCACACCCCTTTCTAAGGCGGAAGCACGAGGTGTGATCTTGAAAGGTTCTCATTGCATACGAATGGTAAACATACTACATGCTCGTAAAAATAACTTCAAATACCAATAACATTACGTAACTGAAAACATAGGTTAAGTGTTTACATCACAAGACAGCATAAGACATTGTCTGAAAAATTTACAACTTTATTTAAAAGATGAACATAAACAACATCCAAGAGCAAGAGTAAGACCGTGCGCACATCCACTTTAGTTACCTGAAATACATGTGAGTTTTTTGGAAAATCGTCAACATAATGTTGGCGTGAATTCATGCAGTTTTTGTATTGAACGTTTGTATACTTTGTATGAAAACATGGTATGTAATTTGTATGTATCAAGTATTTTTGTAAATATAAGGAAATCGAGATCGCTAATGGTTTGCAAGGCCATTAACATGTTACAGGACATAGGAAGCATCCAAACCATAGGCATTTTTCTAGTTGTCGATTCACGACTGAGACACAAAAGCACTACTTGGTACTAGTTATCACCAAGAGTGTGGCTGCCCGAAAACCCATTAGATCTAACCTTTTGTTCTGCGGTCTTAGTATGTACACGATTAATGGTGCTTCTGGTACCCTATTCGTGACATGATCTAAAGTATCATTCCTTAGTTTTTGTATCCATCATACCATAACACATGTATTTTCCCCAAGTTTAAAAAAAAGCATGTAAAAGATTAAAAGTGGGGACATGAACTCAAAACTTTGCGTTTCTTGCACCGTAAACTTCACCGGGTTTGCTTATATAGCGTCGTGACCTATACGTGTTTTATTAACGTTAGTCACTAGACTTGTATCGCACAAGTACAAGTCACCATCTTTTATGTATGTGTTCGTTGTTGTTAAAAATAACTTATATTTTTAACTATGTATCTTACTTATATTATTTTCTCAAAAATAAATATAAGTATCTTGTATTTTTCACCCGGGTTATATATTTGTCCAAAAGACATTTTAAGTTCGTAACTTGTCCAAGTTACATAATCTATTAAGAAATATATTTTCATAAATATATCTTCTTGTATTTGTCTATGTATGTTGTATGTGTATTTTTGTATTTTCACTCCTTAGGAGTATTTAGTGTATTTTCAAGTCCTAATACACTATTACACATAATACATACTACATACACTTAGCACAAAATTTGGTGATCAATAAATATATATATTTTCCTCAAAAATATACATACTTAATATCAATTTTTATCTTGAAGAAATCATCATTTCTTAACTTGAAGTTTACATAAAAATTAGGGAAACCTTGGTAAATACTTTTAGGTGTATTTTTAGGGAATAAGTTTCACCAAAACTTATATTTTCTAAGTGTCAAAATTTTATAGAAATTTTGACATAGTTTCCCCTAAAATGGAGGTTTCCCATGTTTTCAAAACATTTGTTTATTTTCTTTTAAAATCATCACAAACAATCATCAACTCATTTAACACTTACCGAGTGTCAAAATCAAGTAAATCATGAACTTAAAGTTTTTGAAAAAAAAACTTGTAGTAACTTACCATGTTATTTAGTAGGTTTAGTTACCCCTAGAAACATGGTTATTTGTTTGTAAATCACTTTATTAAAAGATTTAGTCATTTACAACTTGTAAGATGATTTTTCTAAAAATATTTCTTTTGTATTTTTCTTGTTACAATCATGTTCCTAGTCTTGTTTAAACACTAGAAATATGATTAGTTTACTTAGAAACCATGACTTTGTAAATCTCATAAATAAACTTTGTTTCTTGAGAAAATTATTTTTGTAATCATCTATTTACAAGATTTGTATTTTGTTTAAATCACCTTTACATATGAAAACCAATTTCATCATTCAAGTTCATGAAGACATAAAGCATGATGATCTTGGTCTTTTACAAGATCACCACTTTAACTTACTAGATCATGTGTTTAATCACAATCTAGTAGGTTTCTTATGGTGTCTAACATCACTAACACAAATCATCATTCATCAAGAAGCAAATCATCATCATTTACATGTATTCTTATGTATTTAAGCTTATGTTAAAGTATCATGATCATGTTCTTTTGTGTTCTTCAAGATTAACAATGTATATCATCTTTTAACCAACTAAATATGAAATAACAAGGGATTATAGGGATTATAAGGGTCTTACTACTAGCACAAGGCTAGGGAAGAACACTTGATGTTGAAGATGATAAATGGGTTGGATAATAGCAAATGAAGAAGGTTCTTCAAGACCCACAAGCTCTAAACCTTCTTAAACACCTTCTAGCACTTTGTGAAAAACTTGGAATGATTGAATAATGGATGAAAGTGGTGGTGGTATGGTGAGCTAGGATCGGCCGAAAGTGGGGAGGAAAGGAAGAAGGTGAGTTGTGTGAAGTGATGAATGAGGGCTTATGCTATCTTATAGTACATGCAAGATCTTCACAATATCATAATGAATCCAAGGAAGATCAAGTGAATCAAAAGAAATCTAGAGAAGATCAAGTAGGATTTTGTAGGATCTTGAAAAGATTATGGTGGGGTCACATAAGGTGACCGTCCACTACCAGGGGGGGGGTAAAGTGTAAGTTTCAACCACTAATTCCCTCATCTAGGGGAGGCTGTAACACCCCGTGTTTCGAAAGTCAAAGTCAAGATTGAAGTCAAAGGGAGACATGATTGCTAATTGCGATCTGTCACTCCTTGCTCAATTCCTGTTTTGACTTCCTTGACTTGTAGATAGTCTGTTTTATGCTTTACGTTAGTTGAATTATGTGGAGTATTTGTTAATAATCGAGGTTTAATCACTATTTATCGAGGTTTATAACATGTCTTATCGCACTCGCAACTCGAATTACGCGTTCTGGTTAGTGTTCTTATGTGTGTGTGCCCTTATGTGTTACTTGTGCATGTTATTTATGTTTTATGATGTGGTGATTAATCGTAACGCAATCGCAAACGCTAAACGAATGTGGAATAAGGATGTTTGTATGTTGATATAGTAGTTGGGATTAAAAGTAATTTGAATAAAGAACTCTATCGCATCGCAACGCTCAACACTAGAATCGAAACTGCAAAACTCATCGCGCCGAGCACCCGAGCGGAGTGCCACTCGATCGAGCTGCCACCCGGACGGGCTGCCACTCGATCGACCAACCACTTACTCCTCTTTCCATTTATGGAAACCCTATAAATACCCTTCATTTGTCACCTCCTTGATGGTGACAGCTCCCTTGTTCGACTCTGCCGCATTCAAGCTTATTTCTTCCGATTTCTCTCAAATCTTGTAAGTTTTCCACCTAAACCTTGTACTTTCTTAATCTACACGCACTCCTACACATTTCTATCTTTTGAATCTTAACTTTTAATCATCAAATCACTAGATTTGAGGTGTTATAGGATGTTGTCATCATGGTGTTCATAAGAACCTCATGTTTTGGCTTCAATCCACCAAGAACAACTTAGATCTGAACGATTTCCACATGAATAAACAAAGATCTTTCATAGATCTGAACATATTCATGGTGAAAAGGATTGAAAGATGGTTTTCTAACTTTCTTTCAACTCTTTTACACTCAATGCACTCAAATCCGATAGATTTGGACCTTGTTCTGATCTTCTACCCATTCTTGGTGTCGTATCGATTCCAGATCTGAATTCTATCCAAGAGGTATTGACTACAGGTTTAAATATGAACTACCGACTCGAACCGTGAACCGGTCGGGCTAGGGTGATTCCTGTCCGGTCGAGTCACTTGAGCCGGGTCGACGGTTCCATTGTTCAAACATGTTACCAATGTACCTCATTCAACACTTCAAAATGACAAACTACCAAAACAACCAAGGAAGAAGACGACCAGGTCATCTGGGACGGATTGCCGTCCGATCGGATTGCCCCTTGGGTCCCACACTTAACTTCTATTTCAATATTTGAGGTTTTGAACATTGAACGGATTGCCGTTCGATCGGATTGCCACCCGATCGGATTACCACCCGACCATGTGATGTTTGACTTCAAATACTTTAACAAATTTTCAGCATGTTCACTCCGAACAGATTGCCACCCGATCGGATTGCCATTCGATCGAGTGACTGTCCTGCTGTGAACTTGTTCTCAACCTGAGAAGCCTCGCCAATCGGATTGCTATCCGATCGAACAGCCATTCGATCGACCGACCTGAAAGGTAGAGATACTTCTATGTTTTTAAAATGCTACAACGAAAACTTCAAAAGACAAACCATCATACACAAACACATCCATCCCAAACGAGATGACAATCCAAACGAGTGGCCACCCGAACGGGCGACCACCCGAACGGATTATCATCCGATCGACCGGCCATCCGATCGGATAGCCACCCGATCGGATTGCCGTCCGATCCACTGACACTTTGCTTCATTTTACGCACCTCTTATCGTTTATGCTATCGTTCTGATCAGGCTAACCTTACTCTCTAGCGCTCCCTTCAATTCATTAATCGCTGTGAGTATACTCGAACCCTTTTTGCCTTACGCACTTTTGGGTGTTACATACGTTACTTATACTAAATCACATTGAACACACTACGCAAAACTTTAACGCTAACCGTTATCGCATGTTATACGTGACTTAATGAATGCTTGTTTGTTATGTTTACACATGGAATGCTGTCTACCTGCCTTAGCAACGATAGTACTTGTAACAACCCGCACTTTTGTGCGTTGTTACTACTCGTTATACTCGTTACGCCTAGCACCGGAGATTCAGATCATAATGTAACTATATCGTATATATCGTAATTCGAAGGATAATCGCATATTTTCGAAATACAATACCACTATGCTACACCATTATCACACTAACACTCACGGAGGCATTGAGTGAGGACCTATTCTACCCTCCTCAGTGGCCGTGATGTGTCGAACACAAACAATTAATGCTAACAAGGACCCTCGGGTGAGTGCTGTAGCTCCAGTCGTCGTGACGATGATGACAGTGCGAGTAAACGGTACCCCGTCAGTCTTTTCGGCACTACACGAAATAACGTTCACGATGACATCAAGAAAGGACCTATACTACCCTCGTTGATGGCCGTGAAACGTCGCTAATAATCGCATACTCGAACCGGAAACCGATTGTTAATTATCGAAGCTTTGGATTATGGATACGTAAATACGACCCCTAGTGATATATATATATATAATAATAACAATATATTGATAATATAAATTAATTATGAAGAGTACGCGCTTTGAAAACTATCGAAACGATCAAAAACGGAAAAGTCCAACGCGTCAGGGTAGCTATCCGGACGGATGGACCATCCGGACGGATGGACATGCGCACGGATGGCCATCCGCACGCATGGGCTATCCGGGCCAGATCTCCTTCCTCTCCTCTGTTGCCTATAAATACCATGTCACATCACTTGAACAGTGATGTGACAGCTCCTATTCAACCAAACGCGCACCAAGACCCTTTTTCTCTCGATTCCTCGCGATTCCGGTAAGATTTCAACCTAAAACTTGTACTTCTACAATCTACACTCGATTCTATATCTTTCTATCTTTCGAAACTCAAATTCTAACCGTGAAATCTGCGGATTTGAGGCGTTTTGAGGTGAGGTCACCAAGAGTTCTTATGAACTTCAAGTTGGGGTCTCATTTCACTGTAAACGACTCAGATCCGGGTGATTTCCACATGTTTTAATGACAAATCTCACCTAATTCTGTGCAATTTTGAGTTAACCATGAAGAACCATCACGAACGGCCAGATCTGATGGAACGGGGTGATTCCCGGTCGTTAGAATGAGTCAGAATTGACGGAACTTCAAGTGTTAGTGCGAAATTACACTACCCTAGTAAGAACGAACGTATTCCTCCCGTTAAACGCTCGGAAACAGTGTTCAGAGTGCGAAACAGACATGGAAATCCGCACGGATGACATGTCAGCCCGCACGGATGACATGTCAGCCCGCACGGATGACATGTCAGCCCGCACGGATGGCACATGTCCGCACGGATGACAATGTCACCCGCACGCACCACTAACCCGCACGGATGACAATGTCAATCCGCGCGCACACTCATCCGCACGCACAGCAAAGTCAGTTCGCACGTACCACCTTCATCCGCACGGATGACTTGACATCCGGACGGATAACATGCCTAACCGCACGGATAAGGACCATTCAACCAAATGAGTAACTTTTCAAAGTGATCTCGCTTAACCGTACACCGTTTACTCTATTTCTTCAAGGATCAATACAGACGTACTCGCAACCGACTCAATCAAGTTGTAATCTCGCTAACTACGCACTGTGAGTATACTTGAACCCCTTTTTAATCGAATTTTGGGTGTAACATGCGTTTCTAACAAATCGAACTTATCAAGCAAAATATTCAATCAATCGAATTATCACTTGCGAATAACTGTTATGCATAGATATACGTGATGCTAGTTGAATATGTGCTAGGGCTTATACTCGCGACGTCCCACCACGACTAGTATAGTACTATTACGCCCGACGGGGTCTAGTTATGTCATCGTACATTCGAGCATCGAGGACTTAGTTGGTAGTATCAGTTTTGTGAGTATATATGTCGTGTATTACGTTTATGCATGTGGAAATTCGCAGTTCTTTTAATCTATTATGCTACTTATCAAACCTGTATACTCGCCAATACTTTTGTATTGACAAATATTTTAACGTATGTTGCAGGTTAGATCGCAGACTATATCAAATCAAGCTAGGGAGTCTAGAAACTCAACTAAAATCTAGGTTGTCGGATTTGTATTGTTCGAGAGGACAAGAAATCTGTGATAACTTATGTGGTTGTATTATTTGTTAGTATGGGATAACGAATGTATTAAATATTATCGCAATATCGTTGTTATGGATTCTCTTGAGCAATCTGATTCGCCTAGTGCCGTGCCCCGATGATTCCGCCATCGGTTGGGGTGTGACAGATTGGTATCAGAGCCATAACTATAGGGAATTAGGTCAGACTCGACCTAGTCCGGGCCGACGTCTTAGAAATTAACCTAGTCTATAGTCTAAGTACCAACAGGCCGACTCATACAAACCCGGTGGGGTTTGTATTGGGCTTACTTGATACTCTCGATAGAATTTGCTAAAAGATACAACTTTGTGTGAACCCCGCGTACTACAACTTCACACGAAGCAGCCTTTCCTAAGGCCGAAATACTACTTAGCCTTTCCTAAGGCCGACACAATACACATGTTTTCGAAAATACTCGCATAACAAAACCGAGCGATCCAGTCGAGATCAGGTGTAAAAACCAAGAACTCTCGATAGGATTGCTCACTCAGCGCATTTTTCTAGCACGAGAACTTTCATCGAGTTAGGAGTGACATCCACATCTCGAAGAAAGCCTCCATTTCGAAATCTAGTGGAACTCACGAATTTATTCGAAGAGCGTAACCACAATTAGGAACGAAACTGTTAAGTCAGGGGTGAAACCCGTACCTTAATGAGCGGTTCCACTCCCTATAAACTGGTTTTCAAAAGCTCTCACCAAGGACTCGACTATCTCGATAACTCGGGCCACGCGATCACTAGGAAGACGAATGCCAGGAGCTGCATCCCAGTGGAAGCATGGAGTCTTCTGAGTCAACGCGCGCGCACGAGCTGGTTGGATGTAGTTGGGTTACCTTGGGTAGTCGACGCCTAAACACCCAAGGCACTCTATCATACGACCCGCCAATTTTACAATGATTGGAACTTATTTACGTTTTGAAACTTTACGCTTTATCGATTCCTCGATTTAACGATTTTCACTCCCTACTTTATAAACGCACAATTCGCACAGTCATCGCAATCCAAAACGAAACCCGAATGTTCGCAACAAAACTAATGCATAATCTATCGCATTCGCTCTCGTTTTCTCACTTCGACGCGACCTCGCTTATTCTAAATCGACCCGTATATGCACGATTACAAATTACATTTATATAAATATATATATATATATATATATATATATATATATATATGTATAAAATAAGCAAGTTATTGTGTGAGAACTTAGGAATTTCGTGTTTCCTATGTGGCTCCTATGTGATTCGTATTACTATACTATCGCACCAAGTTTTGAACGCGCTCAATCGTAACGCAAAACTCAAAAATCATTATGATCGAATCTCACTCCAAGTCTCCTCCTGTCTAGATGCCTTCCAACAACTCTACCTCGAGACGAGTAGCTAAGAGGAAAGCCGAACGAAGCGCCGAAAAGAGGATTGCTTCACTTGTGATTAAGGAAGTGAGTAAGCTTAGTTCTCAAATTGCCGCTCGAGTGCACTCTCTCAGCCACTCTCGAGCTTCGGAAGACGTTAAGACAGGAGAGCCGCAATCTACTTTTCTCTACAAGCACTTCAAAGCCTGTGACCCGATGGAGTTCACGGGTGAAGGAGGTGCGACTCAATTACTCCAGTGGTTCGATTCTATCAAAGTTACCCTTCGTCAAAGCGGGTGTCCCGATAGTCTCCGTACTACTTGCGCCACCGGAGTATTTCAATCGCGAGCACTCGACTGGTGGACCGCCGAACGTACCAAACGTGGGATCTCCGCAGCTTACGCTCTCTCTTGGAATGAGCTGAAAGAGCTCATGGAGAAAGAGTACTGTCCTCCTCACGAGATTCAGAAACTGGAAAACGAATTTTGGGAAATCAAGCAAACCGAAGGTGACAATGCTGGCTACACCGCAAGGTTCAAACAGCTTAGCATAATCTGCCCAAGACAAGTCAACACTCCAGGAAAGGCCATCGCGAAGTACATTCGTGGCTTGCCTGAGTGTGTGGGTGATTTTGTCGAAGCTGCAAGGCCTGCTACCATCGAAGAAACCTACCGCTTAGCCACAGAAATCAACAACAAACGACTCATGGAAGGATTATTCTCAAAGAATCCTGTCAAGCAAGCTCATCAAGCAATCGCCAGTAATCCCTCAGACGAACATGTTAACGAATCTTCTGATGAATCAACTGACGAATCTTCTGACAAATCTGCTGGCGATTCTTCTAATGAATCAGCTAACGATTCTTCTGACGGATCCGCTAACGATTCTTCGGACGGATCTGCTGCCGATTCTTCTGACAAATCTGCCGATGGATCTTCCGAAAAATCAGCCAAAGACTCCGCAAGCGAGTCTTCAGACGAATCCTCCAACGACGACATCTCTTCGCAAGACACCGACAAACCCAGCCGCAAGCGAAAGACTTCAAGCCCGAACTCATCAACAACCGAACTGCTGCAACCGGAACCTCTTCGAACAGTTCCGATGTTTCCAAAACGAGCCTACACTGGATTTCATCCTCAGTGTTACTCGTGTACCTATCATCATCCAGTTGGGGCTGACTGTCGCTATTGCAATAACTGCAACCGTTACGGTCACTTCACCCGCAACTGCCGCATCGAACCATGAACTCGAGTACAACAACAACAGCTCCAGCAAAAGTCTTCAGCATCCGCCATCTAGCAAGCGTAGGGTAAAGTTGTAATGATACGATTTTCGACGTTTATTTCTAAGTTTTGAACCTACTCTATTACTCAATGTTGCCACTATGTGTAACGTTAACTCTCGCTCTCGTATACTCTTTCACTCTCTAATCGTCACACTTAGACTAGATTCGCACATACTATATACTATATCACGAAATAATGTGTTTTACCCTCACTACAATCTTAGAACGAGGTACGATAAACGTGCAAGGAACGAATAATCACGGGTGTACACGGGATTATTTGGGTCAGTGCACGGTGATCGTAGTGAATTCTAAAAGTGCCATGGCGTTTGACAAAAGGTGACACCAAAACACGGGATGAAAGTAGTAGGGGTCGGGCGAGGTATGCTTTATCATACTACCGAAGTTCCGTGAAGAAAGTGCCACGTGGAGTTGAACGCTATTAGACCTATATACTATTGTGATTATTTTCGACACACTACACTCAATCGCAAGGCGTAACAACTGAAATTGCATCATCGCAAGACTTGTCGTAAGTCTGCAAACGCAATGCAATCGCCTCATCGATGGACTCTGGGGAGTCTACCTCGCAGGAAAATTGCATCAACGCAAGACTGGTCGTAAGTCTATAGCGATCAACCTCATCAAGCACATTAACGCTCACGATATTATTGGGCGAGGACCTATTCTACCCTCCTCGATAATCGTGATGCGTCGCAACGTAACGTCAAGCTTATTCGAAACAAACCCGACTAGTTGAAATCGCTTACCTTGTGTATCTCACAATCTCTATCGCTTATTATGTGAATCTATATCGTCTGCTGTGTATCAATCTATCGCTATACCGTTCGCTGTGATATTCGTGGTAAGTTAGCACGCATGACCTCGCTCCACGAGATGAAACTCATATGACTAAAGCAGGGCGTTTTAGTCATATCAGTGACCTTTCGTGGAAGAAGGCCATGTGGGGTCTAATGTTAGTCAAACTCCGTAGTGTTAATCAATCGAACCGAACCACGTAAATCGAATCGCATACCTCCATCGCTCGCAACGCAACTACCGATTATTGTAATTCGTTCATCATCACCGTCATCACAAGTGCTTCGTGTTTATTTGTTTAATCACCAAATCGCTGATCGCCTATCGTGTATAATCTGCCGCTCATCGCTCGCTTGGTGTACATTGCAGTCTGTGTGGTATTAAGTACACATGGCACCGCTTCACGAGGCAAAACTAACCTGGTTAAGCATGATGTTTCGCCATATTAGCAAACTCTTGTGGAAACGTGCCATGTGGGTTTAATGTGGAATCTAATCGAAAACGCGCTATTCGCTTCTCGCTTATCAACTCGCCGGATTAATCTATTTGATTCTATCTTATGCTTGGTCCGACTTACTATCGATTGGGCCAAGTAAACGCAAATCTATCCGTGTCATATCGGCACACCTGACACTGCCTCACGAAACAGAAGTAATATGGGCAAAGCATGGTGGATACGCCGCTGGTACTTCCTATATATAAGTGTTTTAAACATATTAACAAACTTTCGTGGGAAAGTGCCAAGTGGGGCTCGGTAATTAACTACCTTTTGTACTGATTAAAATGTCTTTTTATAAATTTTTTATCTAAAACCGGTGGACAAATGAAATTTTCTCACGACGTGGAGTTAACATCGAATCAGCTTAACTCCATGTCCAAGAAAAGTTTCATAAGCCCAGTGTTCCTTAAACTTTTCCAGCGTCAAAACAAAATCCTTCTTAAGACATTGGTTCGACATCGAATGCAGCTTGAACCCATGTCATAGGAGAGCTTTCATAACCCCAGTTTACATCTTCGAATTTCTTAAAATGCTTTAAACCTAAACTTCCTTGCAACATTGGTTAAACCTCGACTCAGTTGGCCCTATGTTACAAGGAAAATTTTCAAGAATTGTATCCTAAAACTCCCTCTAATATCTAAGACGAACGCTTCTTGTAACGTTGGTTAACGATCGACTCAGTTAATTCTACATCATGAGAAACCTTTCAATTTCAGTCGCATCGAATTCTACGCAAAACAAGGTACTTTGAAATGCCAACTCGTGGGATTAATACTTTCGTCTTTACGTCGCCTTCTCGCTATCGCAGTCGATCTCTTATTCGAAACGTTCTCGCTGTCAACTTATGGTCAAATCACTCGCTGTATCGCTACTTATACAGGATCACTCTTAAGAAGTCTACTTATTGGATTAATTTCGGGATGAAATTTCCTAAAGTAGGGGAGACTGTAACAACCCGCACTTTTGTGCGTTGTTACTACTCGTTATACTCGTTACGCCTAGCACCGGAGATTCAGATCATAATGTAACTATATCGTATATATCGCTATTCGAAGGATAATCGCATATTTTCGAAATACAATATCACTATGCTACACCATTATCACACTAACACTCACGGAGGCATTGAGTGAGGACCTATTCTACCATCCTCAGTGGCCGTGATGTGTCGAACGCAAACAATTAACGCTAACAAGGACCCTCGGGTGAGTGCTGTAGCTCCAGTCGTCGTGACGATGATGACAGTGCGAGTAAACGGTACCCCGTCAGTCTTTGCGGCACTACACGAAATAACGTTCACGATGACATCAAGAAAGGACCTATACTACCCTCGTTGATGGCCGTGAAACGTCGCTAATAATCGCATACTCGAACCGGAAACCGATTGTTAATTATCGAAGCTTTGGATTATGGATACGTAAATACGACCCCTAGTGATATATATATAATAATAACAATATATTGATAATATAAATTAATTATGAAGAGTACGCGCTTCGAACACTATCGAAACGATAAAAAACGGAGAAGTCCAACGCGTCAGGGTAGCTATCCGGACGGATGGACCATCCGGACGGATGGACATGCGCACGGATGGCCATCCGCACGGATGGGCCATCCGCACGGATGGGCTATCCGGGCCAGATCTCCTTCCTCTCCTCTGTTGCCTATAAATACCATGTCACATCACTTGAACAGTGATGTGACAGCTCCTATTCAACCAAACGCGCACCAAGACCCTTTTTCTCTCGATTCCTCGCGATTCCGGTAAGATTTCAACCTAAAACTTGTACTTCTACAATCTACACTCGATTCTACATCTTTCTATCTTTCGAAACTCAAATTCTAACCGTGAAATCTGCGGATTTGAGGCGTTTTGAGGTGAGGTCACCAAGAGTTCTTATGAACTTCAAGTTGGGGTCTCATTTCACTGTAAACGACTCAGATCCGGGTGATTTCCACATGTTTTAATGACAAATCTCACCTAAATCTGTGCAATTTCGAGTTAACCATGAAGAACCATCACGAACGGCCAGATCTGATGGAACGGGGTGATTCCCGGCCGTTAGAATGTGTATTACGAACTGCCTTGGGCAGTCAACCCACAGTCATTGGTATCGATAGGTTCATGTCGATAACTAACGTGCTTCATTTCACACTGTGTACGTGCTGGTTATGCGTAAACGATTTCGAACTCTATTATATCTATTAAACTTGTATGCTCACCTTTACACTATGTGTATTGACTTTTACTTTAACGTATGTGGCAGGTGCTTAAGATGTTTAGATGCTTGGCTTGCTGTGAAATCGAGGTTAGGAAATGTCTAGAAATAAATAAACGAATTGTCTGTATTTGAAATCTGAGTTGTCGCAACAGAACAATTTGACTAGATTTTGTCTGTAATAACCATATTACTTTTTATGTCATGGTATGGGACGTGATGCTTTAAATAAGTGGTAATTATAGTTGTTATGGAAACTTCTGGACAATTTGTTTTGCTCAGTGCCACGCCCCGATGTTTCCGCCATCGGTTGGGGTGTGACATGTATGGAGGCTATCCAAGGAAGCTTGAAGTGTAGGAACTTGAAGGACCTCTTTGTGGAGCCTTTAACCACCCATTTTCTTCCATATTCATCTTCATCATTCTTGTGCCACTTCCCTAGCCATTAGAGCTAGTAGTAAGTTTCTTGATCTTGTTTTTACTTCTAATCATAATGGTTAAAGTGTTATGTAAGTGGTTAAACTCAAGAATCACAAAGAAGTATGAAGATGATCACTAACATAAAGCTAAATAACATGAAATCTAAGTTGATTAAGTGTATGTATGAAACTTGTTTGTGAATTTCTTATGTTTATGATGTTGATCATCATAATAACCTTGCTAGATGATGATTAAACACATGATCTAGCAAGTATAAGGATGGATCTTGAAGAAATCATAGTGATCATCCTTTATGTAAACATGAACTCGAACGATGAAGTTGTTTTTATGTATGATGAAGTATGAAACATGTTATAAAACTTGTAGAATGATGATTTCAAAGACAGTTTTCTCAAGAAACCAAGTTTAATTTCAAGATTTACATAACCATGATTTCTAAAGAAACTAATCATGTTTTTAGTGTTAAATCAAGTATAGAAACATGTTATTAACAAGAAAAATTCAAGAAGAAATGTTTTTGAAAAATCATGTTATAAGTTGTGAAAAACTAAATTTCTCAAGAATAATGTTTATGAATAAATGACCACACTTTTAAGGGTAACTAAGTCTACTAATTAATATGGTAAGTTACTACAAGTTTTTACAAATTTTCAAGTTCATGTCAATGTGTAAATTGCATATTTAAAGCATATGGTAAGTCTTGTTTATGTTGTTGATGATTGATGATGGTTTTTAAGAAGAAAATGATATGCTTTTAAAGCATGGAAACCTCCATTTTAAGGGGAAACTATGGCAAAATTTTTGTAGAATTTAAACACTTAGAAAAATATTTTTAAACAAGTATTTATAAGTAAATTTTAACCATGGTTTTTCATATAAAATTTGCCATAAATTTTGTTACAAAAATTACAAATATTGGAGGTTGTTTTTGATAAATAAAAGTGACTAAATATATATTTAGATGTCACAATTTGTGTGATTACTTGTATATTATGTGTATTAGTTATATTATTTTAGGACTTGAAATAATATAACTTACCAAAATACCAAAAATTATAATACAAAGTAATACCAAAATTCCAAGAAAACAAATATATAATTTATACCCGAATATTGGACAAACCGAACACGAACGTATGAACTACACTTATATATATTCTGGAAATAGATATATATTTTGACAAACGAGTCAAACGGTATTTTGAAAACCGAAAGAACAGAAATTATAATTTTTACAAGTGTTACAAAAATATATCATATTTTTGTCAAGTAGAAAATACATTATTTTTTAGTGGAGAAAAATAAATATATTTTCTTGAACAATTACAAGATATACTATTTTTGTAGAAAATATATATTTTCTTAAACAAATTAAGAATATATTATTTTTGGGGTGAAAAATGGATTTATATATATTTTCTAAGTTAATCTTGAAAATATATTATTTTTGAGGTTTATATGAAAATATAATTATTTTTGCCAAGGAAGAATTATAACTAATTTTCTATAAAAGTTTTCTAAAAATATGTATATTTTAAGAATACAAATTGGTGATTTTTATTGGTTAAAAATGATATTCCGGAAAATGTAAATACAAAAAATTAAGTATATAAATACTTAATAAATACAAGAAAATACGTGTTCTCGTACGTACGAATACCAGAATACACCACAAATACTTGGCAAAATACACAAGTATAATTATACCCATACTTGGGAAATATCCATGAAAAGAATTACAACACAAACTAAGGCAAACATATATTATTTTGATAATATTCCAAATAAATGGATGAAAATAATTTAAGTTAAAATATTATTATTTTAAATGATAATTATATACTTTGGAATATTATAATATACATCAATGATGTAACTCAAAATACACCAAGATTTCCAAAACAAGTCTTAATGAACAACTAAGACAAAGAGTCGTTACACGACCTAAAGGTCTAATAAAACATGGCACGTATGTAGGTAGTCGTACGACTCGTAGGAGGGCCCTTGAATATACAAGACAGCTGGACGCAAACTTGTGAGTTCATGTCCCCCTTTTCTCTTAACTGTTTTCGGATTTATAACTCTCGGGGGTGGAAATGTGGAATACATGATACATATGTTACAATGGTATGATTTGGCTATGAAATGAACTATTAGATTATGTGAGCATAGACGGAAATTGAAATGCCATTAACTCTCATAAGAATCATGGACAAAGGTTAGGTCTAACGGGTACGGCCGAGCCCCACTCATGGTCCTTATGTGACCACTTAGAGTGCTTTAGTGTCCCAGTCGAGGTGATTCGACATCGGTCAAGGGGATTTGACACAATCAAGGTGATTTGATACCGTCAAGGGAATTTGACACAGTCAAGGTGAATTTGACACAGTCGAGGGGAATTCGACACAGTCGAGGGGATTCGACAAAGGCAAAAGCCTACTCATAATGAGCACTCCCCTTGTCTTCACATACATTAATGTCCTTGCAAAACATTAATTGATCTGTTCATAGACGCTTTTCATACCTGTTTTCAAAGGAGTCTCTCAAATGTTTACAAGTTTATTAGTACTCATACAAAACGCATGAACTCGCTCAACTTTTGTTGATGTTTACAAAATTACATGTATTTCAGGAAGCAAGTTGGATCTTGGGCGCTGGTGTTGTTTCGGGATATGAATAACAAGTTTAGATGTCATCCACTTTTGTTGGTTTGTAACTTAATCAGAGGTTGTGTCGTTTGAAACTTAAATGACTGGTGTTTGTAATATTTTAAACTTTATGAATGGATGAACATCATTTTGATCATATAGTTGTTTATTATAATTGAATGCAATGATATTGAACAAGTCACACATCATACGCTTCCGCAAAAGTCAGGGTGTGACAATGGGGGTATGAAGAGAGAGACAATTCTAGTATAATGTCCAATAAAGAAAAATAAAAATAAAAATTAATGATTGAAAGAACATTAGCCATTAGACATTTTTAAAGAGGTTTTATGATGCTGATGTGGCAGAAAATGTCGTGCATTAACCATTATGGATGGCCTTGATGGAACCAAAACCCATTCAATTTGATAGGGGTGAGTATGATGCGGTTCGGTTCAGTTATTGCCTATAACCGAAACCATAACTGTACACTTCGGTTATCAAAATATCATAACCGTTCGGTTAATGCAGTTTCAGTAATCGGTTATTTGCGGTTAATGCGGTTTCGGTTCGGTTATAGGTCAGTTTTTTTATCGTTTATAAGGTTAGGCTTTAAATGTATGGGTTATGCAAAATTCATGCACAAAAATAAATATACAGTTAAAACTTGTAGAATTATCAATTATATTTGACTACCACATGCATACTGAATTTCAAAAACAAAAGTAACATCTCTCGTGTTATGTGGAATCATACATATGAACACAAAGTGGCTAGAGTTTTAAATTCAATGAGATTGGGTTATGGTTAAAAGACTTGAACACTTCACACACACACACAAAAAAAAAAAAAAAAAAAAAAAAAAAAAAACATATGGATTTGGCCATGGTTAAACACTAACTTAAAAATCTATGGTCCCATGGATTCGGCCATGTTTAAAACATTCGGTTCGGTTTGTTTATTTGCGGTTATAAAAATTATAAATAACCGACCCCTCGGTTATTTTGGTTCGATTTTTTTTTGATTATTTCAGTTCGATTTTATGTTCACTTGATAGGTTTTTAAAACGAAAACTTGTAATGATGAGGATAAAACAAGGGAAACATTCCAAATCCAGAAAGCAAGTTTAGTTCACCCCCTTTGACTTGTACCCAAGAAAACGTCGTCCATATCAATCAAACAAACAAACCCTAATAACTACTCCGCTTAAGATTCCTTCTTCTTCTTCTTCTTCTTCTATTCTATTGTATGTTTTCTTCTGCAATCACAGGTACGATCTGTTGTTGATTAGCACAGATTGAGTTGCCTATTACGAAATGGTGGGTTCAATTTCAGTTGACCGATTCTGTGTTATGTTATGTTTTGGTTTGGTTTGGTTTTGATGGTGAATTCAACAGGAGGAGGAGTTTGGGAGGAGACAATTGATCAGCATGGATGTGGATGGAGCAGCCACTTCAGCTCCGGTTCTTCTTCGCGGCCGCTCCAAAGGTATGTAATTCCTTTTCATCTCATCTCATCTCATCTGATCCTTTCTTTCTTTCTTTCTTTCTTTTATTTATTTATTTATTTATTTATTTATTAGGAGATAGAAACAAATTTGTTTTTGATCATCCCTTCAACTTTTTTAACACTAGTTTATTTTCATTCAGTTAGCATCTTTTTATATATATATTTCTAGCATCACTTACCTGACTGAATTTAGACATAACTAAGCTCTATCTATCTATATATGTACAACATCCTACCGCATCACTTTCCTGAATTTAGACATAGATGCATGCACCTCAAGACTGCACCTAATTGAGTCAAAACCACTGCTAATTAATTAATTAATGGGATCATCATCTTGGCGTTATGTTTGGAATTTGACTTCAAACTTCACTTGTGCTTTTGCAGCAGCTATACACCAGTTCACCCAACAAACTCTTCCTGCATGTAAACCTGTTCTAACACCAGCATGGGTGAGTGGGTGCAAACACACATTTTTACACTACATTTTGATGGATGAATACATTATACATATTCTTCTTTTCAGGTCATTGGGACATTCTTTCTCATGGGTGTCATTTTCATCCCGGTTGGCTTAATTTCTCTTCATGCTTCACAGAGTGTAAACATCAATCAATTCATGTTTTACTATTATTACATGCTAGTCAAAAGTCTGTTAAGTGGGCTGGCTTACTTTACATTGCTGCAGGTTACTGAAATTGTGGATAGATACGATATTGATTGTGTACCAGACACGTTTAAGAACAACAAGGTAGCTTATATCAAGAATGCATCAACTCCAAAGAGTTGCCACCGCTATTTGAAGGTCATACATACTTAGATTTTTAATGGACTGACTGTCATTTATGGGTCTTATCAAGCATATATGATATCCAATGTAGGTGGACAAGCCTATGAAAGCACCAATTTACATCTATTATCAGCTCGACAACTTTTACCAAAACCACCGGCGGTTTGTGTTCTCCCTTAAGGCGCCTTTTTATATGTATGTAGTAGAGTATTAATGTATTTTGATTCAAACATGCATTCAATGTAGGTATGTGAAAAGTAGAAGTGATGATCAACTCCTACATGGACTAGGATACAACAAAACGAGTTCATGCGAACCGCAGGCGTTTGAAAATGGTCTCCCGATAGTCCCTTGTGGGTTAGTTGCATGGAGTTTATTTAACGACACATATTCCTTTTCACGTGGAACAAAAAAATTGAAAATTGAAAGAAAAAATATTGCATGGAAGAGTGACCAAGATCACAAATTTGGCAAGCAAGTTTATCCTTTCAATTTTCAAAATGGCTCTTTCATTGGTGGTGGAAAGCTAGATACATCTATCCCGGTGAGTTTATGCAATCAGTCAAATAATGTCTTTACTTGATAATATAATTTAAATATATCTGGGTATTGAACAAATCAGCTAAGTGATCAAGAGGATCTTATTGTGTGGATGCGGACGGCTGCTTTTCCAAGCTTTCGCAAATTGTACGGGAGAATTGAAGAGGATTTAGAAGAAGATGACATTATTGTAGTACACCTGATGAACAATTATAACACTTACAGTTTTGGTGGAACAAAAATGCTTGTACTTTCAACATCAAGTTGGTTGGGAGGAAAAAACAGTTTCCTTGGGGTGGCCTACATTTTTGTCGGCTCCTCGTCTATTCTCATCGCCCTCATTTTCTTACTGCTTCATGTAAAAAATCCACGGTAATTATTAACTCTTTTGCTTCTGCTCATACTACTTATGGTTTAGCTTCAAAACTAGCGCACTATTTTACATCGAATATTCCTATATTTTATTATTTATAATCTTTCTTAACAGACCGTATGGGGACACAACGTATCTATCTGGCAACAGGAAGGACATTTCTAGTTAAGTGATACCTGCATATTTAAAAGGTATTAGATCAGGAAAAAAACACACAATTCTGTTTTTCAGTGATTCGTTCTCTACAAAAAAATACTGGAGACAGTAAGAGTTATCTGGGATTAAATTTATCAACTATTATTTATGATGTCTGTTTGCTCATATACGGGTTGGTGATTATGTGACATCATATTCCACAGATGACGCCAATGTTTAGATTGCTCAACACGATGATATCGCCACCTTGCTGTATGTAATTACACAAAATTGTTTCTGATAGGACTTTGTTTCTAGTGTAAAGAGATTTGCAGGGGTCATAGTTCTATTTTCTTTGAAGCTGATTTTGTTATTGGATGTGTTTTGAAGGACTCAAGGATGTTCTACGAGTTTTAACCGTTCATGTTGTAAATTGTGGTTTGTTGATGCTATTATGTGTCAGGTGGCATTTGCGCCCGTTTACTTAAAGAATGGGTTGAGTTGGGTTTTACTTTTTATCTCAAATGGGTCAAATAAAAAGAACAGGGGGAGTTGGGGAAGGGGTCAAATGAGTTGGAATTAGGGATGAGCTGGGTACCGGTACCGAAGATGTTTGTTACGGTACCAGTACTGGTATTCAAGGGTAAAATTCGGCAAAATACCGGTACCAAAAACGTCAAGAAGTGGGTACCGATTCGATACCGAATAAATTCGGTACGGAAAATTCGGTACCGGTACCAAGTATCATATGCTCATCACTAGTTGGAATGGTTGAAATTTGTAGAAAGTCTATTTTTGACGAGCTCTATCTTCTAAACCATTTTACACAAGGCTGCATAGTATCATTGCAATGGTAATATTCCTTTTACATGATAATTAACATATCAGTTATTTTTACAAATCAAACAAGTGTTTGTTTATCTCAGCCGGAACATATTTTGACGCAATATTGGACAAGGTCCACTTGCCTTGCCACCTTTAGGGACATGATGTAAAATCTTGTTGGAGGTAGCATGAGCCTATGATGTTTTCAATTTACTATGGATAGTTTTGGGCCTAACACAAGGTTGTGCAAGTGATGATGGGTGGAAGGTAGAATTTTTCATGAATAAAGTAGTGTGAAGTTCTACCTTTATTCACAACTTCTAATGAATCCAAAACGTATGGTTGGTATTTAAGGGAGGAGATGAAACATTATATGTTTTTTATTTCAAAATTTCCCCTGTTTTAGAGAGAAAAAGATGATCAAATTTTGTTAGTCATAAAATTACCATTGATTTAAATCAACATTTATAAATGAGTAAATTATGATTTTGGCTCCTTTGGTTATATCACTTTTACTATATTAGCCTAAAATAAGATTTTTTTAACATATATGCCCCCATGGTCTCTATAGCTAACTATTTTGGCCCCTGAGTCCAACTCCATCCCTTACCCTGGTTAATTATTTGTCACATGCAAGTCACAGGGTATTTTTGTAATTTCTCCACCCCTTTAAATCTAATTTCTATCATTTGCACATCATCATCTTCTAACCCAGATCTTCAAGAACACATCATCTTCAAACCCAGATCTTCAAGGACATGACCACCTTCAACCTTCAACCATCATCATCATCCTTTAACCAAAACCCACATTTCAGTTTCAGATCAAGAACACATAAACACAACTCAAACAAACATAAACTTCAAACACAAATCAAAACCTTACAACACACAATTGATCCAACAATAACCAACTAACAACAGCCCAAAACCCAAACACAAATCAGCAGATTACACACCTCTGGAACCCTAATTACAAACCTAACACACTACAACTCACCTTCACCAAACCATCACATTCACATCAAACAAAAAGTACCCATCTTACAAATCAAGCCCTAACTTCACAAAATCAACTCAAAGATTCAAGAATCAAGAAACAAAAACCTAACCTCAATTCTTGATGACCCAACACAGTTAGAGTAATCTTTATACAAATCCATTGAAGACCCACAAATTTATAGGCAAAAAGAAAGGGTTTTAACAGAAGAAAGGGTTGAAAACATACCTTGGCACCGGACATTCCGGGCTCCGACGAGGTGAGCGTGACGGCAAAAAGGAGAAAAATTAGTTTTCCTCTTTTGGTGGGTTAAAGAAAAGCAAAAAGGAATCTTTTTTTATTAAATTTTCCGGTCATAAAGAGACCTCATGACACAAACAATTACTGGGACTGAGCCACCGTCACCGCCGGTCACCGGTGGTCCTCCACCAGTAGTACTATTTGACATCTGTCGTCGGTTGTTGTTGTTGTTCACTGATAGGTTTGTGGAATGTGTGCAGTGAAACCAACGGTGGTCATGTTCTTGAAGATCTGGGTTTGAAGATGATGTGTTCTTGAAGATGATGATGTGTTCTTGAAGATCTGGGTGAGGGTTATAAGATGATGATGCGCAAATGATAGAAATTAGATTTAAAGGGGAGGGAAATTACAAAAATACCCATCATGTGACTTGCATGTGACAAATAATTAACCAGGGCAAGGGATGGAGTTAGACTCAGGGGCCAAAATAGTTAGTTATAGAGACTATGGAGGCACAGATGTTAAAAATTCATATTTTGAGCTAATATAGTAAAAGTGATATAACCACAGGGGCCAAAATCGTAATTTACTCTTTATAAATTATTTTTCATAGATAACATTATTATACAACTATCTTTCTTTTTAACTCACGAACAAGAAAAAGAGCACGAACACGAAGAACTGGTAGTGAACACAAGTAAATTGGTCAAGTCTAGACGACATCTAACCTTCTTAATTTTCATTTCAATCATATGAAGCCAACAGCAGCATACTCATTGTTGTAGTTTAATAGTTTATACCACAAAAGTGCAATAAATAAAGAAAAAAATGCCAATGTAAATATCGATTATTCAATTAGAATGATACAATAATATACATGTCATGTATGATACGCTAAAGTAATTAAATACATCATATTGATCACATATTAATCATAGTGGACAAATACATTATATCACATCATATTATACAAAATGTGTACAACTTTATGGATATAATGACAAATAAAGATGAAGGATCCACGTATTATTGTACCACGATGGAGATGATGGGTCCATAAAGGATATTTTGTTTCCAATATCTCTAGTATGTTTTGGTGTCTTAATTGTGATGTGTGGATATATGCACAATTACTTGTTTGGGTAGAAGAAATTATGATTGGAGACTTATTTTTTATATATATACAAAAGGAGATGGTGAAATAGTGTCAGATATGCTAAACGAAGATTGAGGAATAGTGTTAGGCACTTGTCTGGCACTCCCTTATTGGTCTAGATATATATTACGATTTTACCTCATTTTAAAATTACGAATTTGCACTCTGTTCAAAGTTACGATTTTGCCACTAGTTAAAAATTACAGTATTGTCATCGCTTTAACTTTTGGCAAATTACGATTTTACATTAGCCAAAAACTACAATTTTGCCCCCAGTTAAAAATTACAGAATTGCCATCGTTTTAGTTTTTTTTTTAAATCCCTATTGGCTCGTGTATGATACGATTTTACCCCTAGTTAAAAATTACGAATTTGCCCCTGTTCAAGGTTACGATTTTGCCCCTTGTTAAAAATTACAGTATTGCTATCACTTTAACTTTTGACAAATTACGATTTTACCCCAGCCAAAAATTATAATTTTACCCCTATCTCAAAATTACAGTATTGTCATCGTTTTAGTTTTTTTTAGCAAAACTATAGAAGTGTTTTGTTTTAATTGGTTGACTCGATTCAATTTTTTTTCGTGTCAAGCAGCTGCCTAATACTCGCTCATTAGTCTTCACAAATTACAGTATTACCCCAAGCTCAAAAGTACGGTCTTGCTATCGTTTTAGTTTTTTTTTTCTAGCAAAACTATGGTAGTGTTTTTTTAATTGTTTGAGAAATATTTGGCCTACCGCCCTGCAACGCAGGCGGGGCATTAACTAGTTAGAAAACAATAAGAAGTCTTGATGAAAGAATGAGGATGGTTCGAGCTAAAGAGCTTAAATCTCATAATGGGTTAAACGAGTACGACACATGTAACACCTCGAAAATATTAGAAATTGATATTTATTTACACACACACACACACACACACACACATATATATATATATATATATATATATATATATATATATGTTGGTTTAACCAAAGAATAATGTGACTAGGATTAATTAACCTAGTTAAAAATATCTAGTGAATAATAAAGAAAATTTGAAAAGTTGGTATTTTATAAAACTTGAAAAAAAAACCTTGAGGGACCAAAATAGCCAAATTTGAAAGTGAAAATACTTATAGGTAAAATAGACTCAAACACACACTTGGTGTGTGTTTTGGTCGACACTTTCACAGAGCCAAGAAAGGGGTTCTTCCTTTGAACCCTAAATCACAAGATACAATCAAATTCAACAAGAAAATCAAGTCTAAATCGAAAATCAAGTTGAATTTAGTGATCACCCAAGTGAAGGGATCACAAGGTATGTCAAGTTTCATTATTTGATTCCATCTCAAATTCTTGATGAACTTATGAAATCGAAATTTGAGCTTGAATGATAGATGTTTGGGTGAAACTAGGATGAATCCATGTTTAGGAACGAATAGTCAATAAATTATGGGTTTTTGTGAGGTTGGATGATGAATGTTTTGGTCAAAAATCACACAAGGATAATGTAACCAAATCTGATTTTTGTGAGGTTGGATGCTTGGTTAAATGAACAAATACAAGAACAATGATTGAATGAAAATGGCAATGAACACAAAGATTTATACGAGGAAAAAGCCCTTGATCAATGAATGATCTCCGACATAAAAAACCTCGGATAGTGAAAATTATCACTATCAACTATATTGAATAGGCTTATTGGCCTGTAATAATCCCACCTCAGAATATTCCCCACACCAGTCCCATTTTTCAGATTTTTGGCCCACACTGGTCCCCAGTTAAAAATCCCTAACTCAGTTAGTAAAATGGCTGATGTGGCAGATGATGTGTTAAAAACTGATTATGTGGCAGATATGTGGCAGATGATGTGTTAAAAACTGATTACCTGTAATAATCTCACCTACACATTTTTGGCCAATAATAATCCCACCTACACCTTTTTGGCCAATAATAATCCCACATCAGCCATTTTACTAACTGAGTTAGGGATTTTTAACTGGGGACCAGTGTGGGCCAAAAATCTGAAAAATGGGACTGGTGTGGGGAATATTTTGAGGTGGGATTATTATTGGCCAAAAAGGTGTAGGTAGGATTATTACAGGCCAATTTGCCTATTGAATAATAAAGGTTACAACTTTGGATGATAACAAGCTCAATACAATGATTTCTAGTGTGTTTGTGTGTGTATTCGCCAATGAGTTTCAGAGAGTTCGAATGTGTGCAATTGTGTTTCTAATAATAGCTTGTTATCCCCTTTTGAATGGGAAAATATCTAGATAACTAACTATCCGAAAATTGTGCTTGCCATCCACGATCACCACAACGGTCACCATCTCATGCACATGCCATAACTAGGAGCATATTCCCCTGGAATCTCGGTTAGAGCAAGTCTCCTTCGAAATATACCATTTCCTGAGGATCCTTGATCCAGGTTGAACTGAGGATCCGTGATCCATAATCTTAAAAATTCTATCCCTAACAATTGCCCCCAAACATGACTAGTTGAAATTCAATCGGATAGTCATGTTTCAGCGAAATGCCGACTAGCCGTTACTTGGAGATATATCTGTTGCAAGCTTACGTCAGCGAGAGTCATCCCTGCAACAAACAATGATTATAAATAGGATAGAGATAGGGGTGATATTTTGCATTTAAATTCAAGATCTTATCTTTTAAATCCTCATTCGAAGATCTCAACAGGTATCTCCTTCCTCCTTCTCTCTAAATTCCTTTCCTTTGATCCTCTGTTTCTTCAAGATCCCATGGTTAAGATGAACACCCGATCCTCTCCTGCTAAGAATCCTAAGCACAACAACCCTTCGAAGAGTCAGGGCCTCACTAAGAATCTCTCCATGGAGCTTTGTCGCTTCACTGATCCTGAAGTTGATCAGTTACGTCACTGTTTCCCGGATGGAACTGTCTTCCGGCCATTTGACTCTTCGATGAAGAGTGATTGCTTATCAGAAGTCTGGATCACTTTTCCTACAGCCCCATTCCAAATAGGATTCATATATCCTTTCCCGGCGTTCACACAGAGCCTCTTCACACTGATTGGTCTATGCTACATTCAGGCCATGCCAATGGTGTGGAGAGTTCTGTACACACTCGAGCACATCATAGAACACGAGGGAATAAATATAGGTCTGTCTTAGTTGAGCCGCTTGTATAACCTAGCCAGCCATGGTTCTCACCGCTTCCTCTTCAAGCATAAGCCACAAAAACCCCACCCCTTGCTGAAAGTCACCAAGAACGATAGCAACTGGAGAAACCAGTTCTTCTTTGTGAGGAGAGATTCCATTCCAAATGGAAATCATCTTCCTAAGAAATGGAACACCCAGGGTAGGATATAGGATCCTTAGGCTAGGACCATGGTAAGATTTGTCTTTTTGTTGAGGATAACTGATCCTTTATATTTTATCTGTGCAGCTATTTCCCTGTCACACGTACAAGACTCACCTGTTACCCAAGAGAGAATAACCGCTTTCTGGAATCCTGCTCCTGCTGTCAGAACTTATCCACCAAAAAATTCTCAAGAAATCTCTTCCACTTCCTACACCATGTCAAGTAAGTATCCATTTGTTTTTTAAATATGTAATTGAAAAGTTAAATGATCAATACTTATCTGTTTGTTTTTTTATGTGTGTAGGCGCTGCTAAGCCGTCAAAGTCTGCCTCCAAATTCAGTGTTGGTGATATCCAGGATATTGTCTCCCCAAAATCCATCAAAAAAGAGCTGGCTGCAAGCCAAAGCAACCCAGAGGCTAAGGGCATGAGCACCAGGGGCAAAAGGACCAAAAGGAAGAAGCCTAGTGAACTCTCTGAAGGTCTTCCTCTGATAGAACGTCAACTCCATGATTACGTCTCTGAGATAAGAATCCTGTATCCTGAAACTTGCACTCTTTCCAAGGATAAAGGATCCTGGAAGTTGAATCTTGCTTTGCAGAAATTTGCTGAGGTCCAAATCCTCCTAGATCAACACTTGGCCGAAGCTGAAGAGAAAACCCTCGACCTCCAAAAAATAGCAGCTGCTAAAGACAAAAAGATCTCCCAACTTGAGAAGGAGAACAATGCGCTGCAGAAGGAACTGCTTCTTGCTAAAATCACTGCTAACAAGGAGAGGTTGGAGGTTATCGACGGAGCCAAACACTCTGCTGCCATTGTGATGCTGAAGATTAAGCTTCAAATGGCCAAGGAAACTTCTGATCCTTCCTTTGACAGGTCAGAGTGGGACGTGGAGGCTTGGACAAAGAGGCTGGCAGAGCTTGGAGACGATGAGGAGCTGGAGGAGATGCTGACCATCGAGGCTGGTGGAAGTGGAAGCAAGGATCATGAGGGTGCAGCAGCAGCTAGTGGCAGTGGTGAAACCGGAGAAGTGAAGGTGGATGAAGCAGTCAAGGTGTAGGCTGCACAAATGGGCGATGATGGAAATTTCTAGACGTGGCCGGAGCCCATTTTTTATGGTTTAATGGTTTTTGTTTAATGTTTTGAACAATGATGGTCTGTGATATCTTGAACAATAGTCTTAGGGTTAAGGATCACTGATCTTTTTGAACAATATGGGGGTAACAAAGATGGATGGATCCTTCTGTTTATGGAGGATGAAGCCTTTGATGCCCCTCGCCTTTTATTTACTGCACTACTTTGAACCTTGTTAATATGGACACCCTTTGCCAACCTAAGTGGAAGGGCCACGTTTTGCTGGTAGAAACTTGGGTTGGCAATTTTGACAACCTTTGAAAGGGTTTAAAAATAAATAAAACTTTTGACTTTTGACTATCTCTTGTGTTGTTGATTTTATTTTGAATGTTGTTTCATATACATTTACTTGTCAATTTCTATTCTAAAACTTTAGAACTTTGTTAGGAAAAGTATAAAACGTATGTTAATCATCAGGTTACGTCAAAAGATTACAAGATCAAGGATCACATATCCTATTGTCAAAGGATAAGGGTAGTAATAAATAAAGAATAATAGCAAAGGCAAGTAAGGATCATACCAGACAATCCAAGTTAGGATTCTATATACTTAACACTTACAGCCGTGCCAACAAAAGATAAGAACCAATATAGAGTTAGGATCCTGGATCCTTAATTATTTGACTCTAGGGGCCTGTAATAACACAACTTGGGACTAAGCCAATCATCACAGAAAAGGATCATTAGTAACTGGGGACAAGCCCAACAATCTGGGGACAAGCCCAAAAACTAGGGACGAGCCCAAAAACTGGGCACAAGCCCAAATATACTTATGTAAACTGGAGTATGGCCCAAACTGGCCACTATCCCAACTTTAGTGACATGAAGATGCCAAAATCTTAGCTAACGTGAAAATGTTAGAAACCTTAGGAACGGATATATGGTACGTCTACCATTATACTTAGGATCCTAAATATAGCCAATAAAAATGAAATTGTCAGCCCCTAAAGCGGGTACTGGTCCCATTGCCTTGAACTATACTAGGATAATCATGCGCAACTGGCGAAGGTGTTGAAACCTGATTCGTAGAAGGTAATAGATACCTTAGACTGGGGACAAGCCCAAAAACTGGGGATAAACCCAAAACTTTGGAGACTTGACCAATCACTTGATCCTTTGTAAAAAATACACCTAATTCTGCAAAACTTAAAACTTGATGAAAAATGATAAAGGATTCTAATACCCTTGCCTTATAATCAAATGAATTAATAAACTTATGAAATAATAAGTAAATCATTACCAGAATGAGGATCATATATCCTCTGAGGATCCTCACCATGAACTGAGTATCAGGATATCTAAGGATCCTGTATCCTTCTTACATGAAGTACTTCAAATGAACAACATTCCAAGCCCTTGGTAAGAGATCACCATCCATTGTCAACAAACGATATGCCCCCTTTCCTGCCTTAGCTTCAATTAGATAGGGGCCTTCCCACTTTGGTTCTAGCTTGCCGTCAGCAGGATTCGTGGTATTTTGGAATGCCTTCCTCAACACCAAGTCACCAACTTGAAACTTCCTGATCCTGACATTCTTGTTATAGGCTCCAGCTATTCTTTGTTGATAGCTAGCCAACCTTATCCTTGCTAAATCTCTGAGTTCTTCTATGGTATCCAGATCTTGAGTCAAGTTCTCAGCATTTCCTTCAGGATCACGGATGCTTGTTCTTGCAGTAGGGACTACCATCTCTGTAGGGATCACAGATTCAGCTCCAAAGACCAAAGAGAACGGGGTTTGACCAGTAGCATTCTTAGGAGTTGTCCTATCAGCCCATAAAACATATGGTAGCTCTTCTGCCCATTTCCATTTCTTGGATCCAAGCTTCTTCTTCAAGTTGTTGATGATTATCTTGTTGGATGATTCTGCTTGACCATTAGCTTGTGGGTGGACTGGTGTTGATGTTATCATCCTAATCCCCCAGCTGTCACAAAAGTTAGTAGTTCGAGTCCTAATAAATTGGGATCCATTATCACAAACAATTTCAGAAGGTATGCCAAATCTAGTAATGATGTTTCTTTTAATAAAGGATATAACTTCTTTTTCTCTAACTTGTGCAAAGCCTTCAGCTTCTATCCACTTGGAAAAGTAATCAGTCATGGCCAACATAAATACTTTTCCTCCTGGTGCCTTAGGAAGTTTGCCAACTATGTCCATTCCCCATCTCATGAATGGTCAGGAAGAGGATATAGGATGTAGGACCTCCGCTGGTTGATGAAGGATATTGCTATGTCTCTGACAAGCATCACATTTCTTTGCATATTCCACAGCATTCTTCTTCATGGTAGGCCAATAATATCTTGTTCTAAGGATCCTTGAAAATAGTGCTCTGCCCCCAGTATGGTTCCCACAATCTTCTTCATGAAAATCCTTTAAAACTTCTTGAATTTCTGGATCCTCAATGCACCTTAAATATGGACATGCAAGAGACCGTTTATATAAGATGTTATTTAGTAATGTAAATTGAGATACATTGATTTTGAAAGCTCTGGGATTTTCTCCAGCAGGAATCTCCTCGTGTTGTATATATCTTAGGATTGGAAAGATCCAGGATCCTGAATTCAATTGTGAACCATCGCTAGGTACAATTGCAGAATCCTCCACTATTTTCATGGCTGTGTTATCCTCAATGGCAGGGGTTAAGATGTGGATAATGGGTATCTTAACATCCTCTGGAATCTTCAAAGATGATCCAAGGTTAGCTAAGGCATCAGCTTCTGCATTTTCTTCCCTGGGTACCTGTGTTAAACTAAAAGAAGCAAAAGAGTCTGCCAATTTCTTGACTATCTCGAGATACTTGATTAGCCTCTCACCTTTGACAGCATAAGAACCATTATAGTGGTTAGTAATTAACAAAGAATCTACATGTACCTCAAGATACCTGATCCTCATATGCTTGGCTAATTGCAAACCCGCTATTAAGGCTTCATACTCAACCTCATTATTAGTGGTTTGAAACTCACAAGCAATTGATTGGGGTATAATGTCCCCCTGTGGCGATTTTAGTAGTATGCCAAGTCCAGTTCCCTTGACATTAGAAGCTCCATCTGTGAAGAGTATCCAAGGATCCTTAGTCTCTTCAAGTTGTTGAACTTCCAATTCAGCTTCCCTTTATAGATCACTACTGAAATCAGCCACAAAGTCAGCTAAGGCTTAGGATTTGATGGCAGTTCTTGGTTCATATTTAATGTCATATGCACTAAGCTTGACTGCCCATTTTGCCATCCTTCCTGACATTTCAGGGTTCCTGAGTACATTCTTGATAGGAAAGTTAGTTTTAACAATAATAGGATGAGTTTCAAAATAATGACGTAATTTAGTAGATGCCATGATTAAAGCAAGAATAAGTTTTTCTAAATGAGAATACCTAAACTCAGCATCAAGTAGACTTTTACTTACATAGTATACTGGATGTTGAGAACCTTCATGATCCTTAACAAGGACCACACTTACTGCCTTAGTAGAAATAGCCAGGTATAAGGATAATGTTTCCCCATTTTCTGGTTTCATTAGAGCTGGAGCTGAGGATAAGTAATCCTTGAGGGCTTGGAGGGCATTCTCATGCTTCTCAGTCCATTCAAACTTTTTATTTTTTTCAGGATGTCATAGAACTCTTTGCATTTCTCTGATGACTTTGAGATGAATCTGTTCAAGGCTGCGATTCTTCCTGTCAACCTTTGCACATCCTTAGCATTGGCAGGAGACTTAATGTGCACGATGGCCTTGATTGTTTTGGACTTGCCTCTATTCCCCTTTTTGTCACCATGTAACCTAAGAATTTACCAGTTTTTACTCCAAAGTGGCATTTGGAAGGATTCAATTTCATGTTGTATCTATCAAGGATATCAAATGCTTCTTCCAAATACTTAAGGTGATCCTCAACTCTTTTGGACTTAACCATGTCATCTATATAGACTTCCATTGTGTGTCCAATCTGTTCTTTAACCATCATATTCACTAGCCTTTGGTACATAGCACCTGCATTTCTCAGTCCAAAGGGCATAGCAATATAACAATAGATACCAGTGGGGGTCATAAAAGCTGTATCCTCTTGGTCAGATGGTTCCATCTGAATTTGTTAGAATCTAGATGAAGAATCCATTAAAGTTAACAACTCATGACCCGCTGTAGCATCCACCATGGAGTCAATGTGGGGTATCCTTGGGACATGCTTTGTTAAAATCAGTAAAGTCAACACATACCCTCCACTTTCCATTCTTTTTCTGAACAACAACCACATTGGCTAACCATCTTGGATACTTTACCTCTCTAATCATACCTGCCTTGAGCAATTTGTCTACCTCCTCTTAGATAATGACATTTCTTTCAGGTGCAAACTTCCTCCTTTTCTGATGTATTGGTTTGAAGGACCTGTCAATGCCAAGTTTATGAGTAATAACATCTTTAGAAATACCTGTCATGTCATCATGTTTCCAAGCAAAAGTAGCTTTTCTTCTTTTTAAGAAGGATATCAAATCCTGCTCGATGGTGTCAAGGATCCCGGATCCTGTAAATATCTTGGATTCAGGATCCTCAGGGTTCATCAGAATGTCCTTAACATCTTGCGCTCTTGCCTCCAGGACATCCCTTGGAGGATACTTTAATTGTTATGCCGTACTAGGACTTGAGTCTAGTTTCATTGATGAAGTGTAACAATTCTTGGCCTCTTGCTGATCACTTTCTATCTTCACCACACCCCATGGAGTAGGGAGTTTCACACACTAATGATACGTTGAGGGGTGATGTGTGTAAAATTCAACATATAAATTACATCAAATGAGGCATAAAACTAACCCCTTTTTAGTACTAATGTTGAAAAAAGTGTGCTTTTGTCTTCCTTTTGTATTTTCAGGATTAAATGAGCGTAAATGAACAAAAGGAGTAAATATGCAGCAAAATCTAACATAATTACAAAAAAAGGGAATAAACGTGGCATGCCCGCCCCCTCGACAGCATTTTCCCAAGCAGAAACAAGCAAACAGAAGGCTGAACACGCCCCGTTCCCAATGGACACGGGGCGTGCTCAGTCTGCAGAAAAGACAAAGTTGTAGAAGCTTCTATTTCCCAAAACGGGGGCGTGCCCAGCTCAACACGGCCGTGGTTAACGCTAAAATTCGCAGAATCCAAGCAAATCTTAATAGTACAGATATGCTTCTGCACACGGGGCCGTGCCCAGCAGACACGGGGGCATATGGGGCTAATGCAGACAAATTGCAATTAAAGAAGAAAGAGAAAGTGGATGGACACAGGGCCGTATCTGGGCTTCTGTGCAGGCTATAAATAGAGGTGCTTGGTTCACTTCAAAGGCATCCCTTGGCAAACCACCTCTCTCACACTTCACCCACACTCCACCACCATCACAACCCACATCCACCACCATTATCCATCATCCATCATAGAGTGTGTATAGTAGTCTCGGGATCCAAGATTGATAGTAAGAGTTCTTGACAATCAAAGGCCATGTTTGCCTAAGTCACTTACATCACTTGGTGAAGACAAGCATTTAGTGTAATACTTTTGTTTTTTAATCTTTTCGCACTTTTTATTTGGTTTTGTATTAATGACTTTAATAACTAGTTTCTTATGTTGAAGGTGAAACTTCCTTATCATTTGTCCATGGTGTAGTGGCGTTATTTTACTGTCTATATAAAATAAAAGATTTGTCACACCCTGGCTTTGCGGAAGCGTGGGTTTATTTTGGTGCGACTTCTTAATACCATAGCAAATATCATAACCATGTTATATGAAATAAAACACATGATGTTCATCCATTCAACAAGTTTTAAAAGTAAACACGACAACATTGTTTAAAAGTCGACACTTAAAACAGATTACGATAAGACATAATTTTAAAATATGTTCACAAGACACAACCAAAAGACATAAATAGAAAGACAGTTTAAGACTTGTAACCCGTCCAGGCAAAGGTCACATTTCCTAAACTCGGATGACATCATTATTCCTACGCAGCTTAACCTCGTTGCAAACTTGGCCAGATCCATTAGTTTCCTGAAATACATGTAGTTTGAAAAATCAACAAAAAGTTGAGCGAGTTCATGTAAAAGTGAGTATGTATAAACCTTTGTAATATGTTTGTAAGTATGAAAATCCCTGGTATGCAGCAAATAAGGAAAAAGAGATCACCATTGGGTTGCAAAGCCAATGATATGTGTGAAGTGATGCAGGAAGACTCAAACCTAGCAGATTTTTGCGTCGGGCTCAAAGTCACCCCATGGTCCGTACAGTGGACACAGGAGTTGGGCTCGCTACACCCAAATAGATCTATCGCTCATGACCCTCGGTCCTACAACGAGGATTAATGGCCTCAAGTTCCACCTACCCACTCACATGATCTAAGTAGTAAACTCTCCTTAAGCTAACCATACCATGTATATAAAAGTCTGTAATAATTGGCGCATGTATTTCACCCCCGAAGTATAAAAACTGAAAACAGTTAAGAGAAAAGGGGGACATGGCTTAGGGTTTAACGTTTTGTTGGAGAAATAGTTAGGTAACTATTCCGTATTCACGCTTCTTATTTATTTTATATTTCCTTCCCAAGGATGGGGGGTTTTTAATACATGTATGCTTTATAATTCTGAAAATATATTTTTAAGTCTCACTTAGAAAATATATTTTAATCACTTGTCTAAAATGCTTTAAATTCCAAAATATACATATTTTTCCCAAAAATATTATATTTTATCTCATACAATTTCCAAAATAATACTTATAAAAAAATATACATATGAGAGTATTTCCCAAAATATACATAATTTACATTTTAAAGTTCGCGTTGTAACAACAATACCGGTGTAACTTAAATATTTATTTGTGATAGCATTGGTATTATATTGGGATCGTAATTTCATAATATTTTCCAATTATATTATTTTTATCCTAAAAATAATATATCTAGTACACAAGATATCAACAGTCACACAAATGTTTTATTATAAAATATATATTTATCAAGTTTTATTTACGAAAATCCACCTCCGATACTTGGTAATTTTGTAATAAAAATTATGGCGAAGTTTATTTTGAAAACCAAGTTAAAAATATATTTGTTAGAAAAATATTTCTAAGTGTTGAAATTTCTAGAAAATTTTTGCCAGAGTTTCCTTTGTAAATGGAGGTGTCCACGCTTTCTAGCGTATCATTTTCTTTTCAAAATTTACTCAACAATCATCAATCAATAATATACAATCTTTAATCACTAATCTTGACAAAGTAAGCCTAAACCACAAACTCATGAACTTGAAAGTTTTGTAAAAATATGTAGTAAGTCACTAACACATTTAGTAGGTCTTGTTATCCTTAAAAATAAGATTAGTTTCTTGAAAACTTTATTTTTAAAGAATATGAAGTTTCACAACTTCTAGTCAAGATTCGCAAAAATATTTCTTTGTAAAATTTTCTTGTTACACAAGTGTTCATACACTTGTTTATTTACCAAGAATGCTTTTAGTTCATAAAATATCCGGGTTTTAACAAAACTAGTATCTTTCACTTGGTTCTTTCGAAAAACCACTTGTAGATCTTTAGATCTACAAGTTTATAACCTTACTTTTCAAGAAAAATTATGTTTATTCAAGTTTCAAGTTCATGGTGGATGGTTTCATCATCTTTCATATTTCTAATGTCACACCATGGCTTTGCGGAAGCGTGGTTAATTTTGGTGTGACTTCTTAATACCATAGCTTAATCATAACAAAGCTATATGAAATAAAATCATGCAAGATCATCCATTTGATTAAGTTTTAAAACCAGAGTAACATACCATTGTCTTAGAGACTTACAACATCGTAACATAAAACATTGTATAAAAAAAATAACATAAACACCGACATGAAATAAACGCAGTTTAAGATTTGTGACTTGTCCAGGAAAGAGTCACATTTCCTAAACTGGGATGACCTTGAAACCCTTATGCAGCGGGAAAACATAACATACCGCGCCATATCTTTAGTTTCCTGAAATACATGTAAGTTGAAAAATCAACAATAATGTTGAGCGAGTTCATGTGTAAGTGAGTATGTAAAACACTTGTAAGTATAAAAATTCCCTGGTATGTAGCAGTGTAAGGAAAAGAGATCACCAATGGTTTGCAAGGCCATTAGTATGTGTGAAGTGCAAGTAGGAAGACTCAAACCTAGCAAATTTAGCGTTGGGTACAAAGTCACTCAAGGTCCGTTCTGCTGGGCCTCTCAGAGGTCCGTTCTGTTGGGCCTAGAGTTGGGCTCGCTACACCCAGATAGATCTACCGCTTACGTCCCTCGGTCCTTCAATGAGGATTAATGGTCTCCAGTTTCTGCCTACCCACTCACATGATCTAAGTGGTAAACCTCCTTACGCTAACCATACCGTGTATAAAGTACTTGTAAACAAAGTAACATGTATTTCACCCCTGCAGTTAAGAAAACTGAAAACAGTTAGAGAAAAGGGGGACATGAACTCACAGTCGGTGCGTCTCTACCAAGTACTCCAAATCGATCAGCTGTATGACGACCTACACGTGCTAACTCTATTAGACGGACGGCCGTGCCTTAGCTTTATGGTTTAAGTTTTTGGGAAATAGTTAGGCAACTATTTCGTGTTTACATTCTGTATATACTTGGTAGTTAATCTCCTTCCCAAGGATGGGGGATTCAATACACGTGTGTTCAAATTAAGTCATTAAGTCTCACTTAATATATATATATATATTTCCAATTCCAAAATATAAGTATTTTTCTCAAAAATATTATATTTTCATTTCACATAATTTTTCTCCAATAATACGTTGTTAAAATACGCGTTCATAATGTTTCCGTAAGTGCGTAAGTTACGTTTTAACAATCGAGTGGTAATATAATTACCGGTGTAACTTATATATTTATGGTGAAAGCGTTCGTATTATTTTGGATTCGTTAACGTTCGTAAATATTATTTTTACTCTAAAAATAATATTTATGTATTTCCACAAAATAATCATAAACAGTGTGTGAAAATATATATTTATCACGTTAAATTCTGTGAAAATCCCACCTCCGAATATTTAGTAAATAAAGTCATGGCGAAAATTTATGTTTCGAAAACATGTCAAAAATAATTCTAACGCTTGTAGTGTAAATGGTTCTAAGTGTTAGGTTTTTAGAAAAATTTCGCCAGAGTTTCCTCTGTAACTGGAGGTGGCCACGTTTTCAAGCGTATCATTTTCTTTAACAAATCAACTCAACAATTTTCTTTATTTGATCAGAACAACTTTTCTCACAACAACTAATCACATATGTGTAAATTGCCAAAAATTACATGAACTTGTAGTTTTCCCAAAACTGTGGTGTAAATCCCCTTAAATTTAGTAGATCTTCATATAAGGTAATTTGATCTTGTAAAAACCTCGTTTTTAGAGAAAATCCATCTTTACAACTTCCCGTCATCTTTTACAAAAAACTGTTATTTTGTCGGATCTTTTCATTTCACAAGTGTTTACACACTTGTGGTTTTATAAAAATCATGCTTGTTAGTGTAAAATCCATCTTTTAAATACATGATTTATTTGATACGTGGTTCTTCGAAAATACCACTTGCAGATGCGTAGATCTGCTAGTTTTAAACACAATTTTACAAGTAAAACTCTTTTACACAAGTTCATGATTCGCGTGTGGTAGAGTTTCACCTTTTAACCCTTGTATCATTCAAAACATGCTTATGTTAAGATCCATGACCTTACCAAACCGGGTTAAACGATGATCCGAGCTACCACATCATAGATCGGGCCTAAATAATCATATATTTTAATTACTACAAGTTTTACACAACTTAAGTGCTTTTAACCAACAATACTTGCAAGTTTAGTAAACTTTAATGCTTCAAAATGCCAGATTCCGAGTTTTAATCATCATACATCTTATTAACCACCTTAGATTAGTTCAAGTACGAGTTTTAAGCATTATACCTCTAGCTCGAGGCTAGGGAAGAATCTACGCGCAAAAGAGGTGGATAAAAGCAAGATAAAGAGGTCCTTCGCGTTCCGTTTGCTCCAAGACTCCTTGTATACGACCCTTAACACTTGTAGGTGATTGGAATGGCTAGGACAAAATCGAAGGATGGATGGATGTGTGGGTGTGGGTTCGGCCGAGAGCCAAAGAGAAAGAGAGAGAGTTGTGTTTGTGGTGAAATGTGATGGATGATGGTCTTGTGTTTAGTGTTAATCTTATAGACAAACTTTGTGTAATTAACCAAAGGATAATGTGCCTCCTAGATATTAAGCACATGGGATTTACACAAATCAACAAGGACAAGTGTGTCCCCCTACATGGGGATGGTTTGCAATGGGGGGGGGGGTCTAGTCCGAAACCAACTAGTAGTTAGGTTAAATAGTTAGGTTAAGTATAGTTAATTAAGTGCTTAACCCGGTTAGTGGTGTGTCACGCGTTACAATGGGTGTTAGGGTATTCAGGGACCCTAACTGGCTCAGAAAAAGATAAATAATGAAAATAACAATATTTTCATGTTTCGGGTAACGCCCGGTTGTTCGGTTGGATAGTAATCCGTTAAAGCGCTTAATAAAGCTTTAAAGTGTCGTTATTGTTATTTTTAGTGACACAACTTATTTCCGACACTTTGAAAAGTGTCTAGTAATATTTTTCTCATGTTTTGGCACTTTACTAGTTAGCTAGAAGCCGGATTGTTATGTAAAGTGCTGAGTTTTGTGCTTAGAGTACGTTTTAGGCACATCCAGTCATTGTAACTTATTCCTAGAGACGCAGTTCTACAACCCTTGTATCCCTACACTCACCATTAGTGTAGCAATTATCTCAGGCTCTTACAGGCCTTAGAGGCAGTGTCTGCCTGATGCTGGCTTTATCAGCATGTTCAATAGGTTATCCGCTATTGTGCTACTGTGCTTTTTGTGCATCATGTTTGTCACTAAGGTTCAGTATGTAAATAATGTAGTGACGATAAGTAAAGTATGATGCAAGTAAGTACATGTATAAGATATCAAGTAGCAGTTCATCAGCTAGTTCAAACAAGCACAGTAATTAAGCAGTAATTAATCATTAATTAAGTCGTACAGATACCTGGTTTGGTGAGGGTTGTCACATTCTCCCCCCGTTAAATAAATTTCGTCCCGAAATTTAAGTTCTGCTTGTAGATGCAGGGTTCTTAGGAAACAGGTGGGGGTATTTCTCTTTCATCCGGTCCTCACGCTCCCAGGTGAACTCAGGACCATGTCTGGCATTCCAACGAACTTTGACGAGTCTGACACTGCTCCGGCGGGTCTTGTTCACTTTCCAATCCGTGACCTCAACAGGTTCTTCAACGAAGTGGAGAGTGTCGTCAACATGAATCTCGTCGGTGGGAATGGCAACGGTAACTTGAGTTGGACTTTTCTTTAGGTTGGATACATGAAATGTATCGTGAACACCATTCAGTTCAGCAGGTAGGTCCAACTTGTATGCTACTAGTCCTATTCTTTCCAAAACTCGGAAAGGACCAATGTAGCACGGATTTAACTTCCCACACTTTCCAAAGCGTGCCACCCCCTTCCAGGGTGAAACTTTCAATAACACCATTTCTCCAACTTGGAATTCCACATGTTTCCGGTTTGGATCCGCATAGGCCTTTTGTCTGTGGCGAGCTGCTTCGATGCGTTTAAGAATCTGCGCAATCTTGTCTGTCGTCTCTTGGACGATTTCGGGACCAGCAAGCTGCCTATCACCTGCGTCAGCCCAACATAGGGGTGATCGGCACTTGCGTCCGTAAAGGGCTTCGAATGGCGCGACACCAATACTGTTGTGGTAGCTGTTGTTGTATGAAAATTCGACCAAAGGCAAATGCTTATCCCAGCTACCGCCCAAATCCATAACACACGCTCTCAGCATGTCTTCCAAAGTCTGTATCGTTCGCTCGCTCTGACCGTCAGTTTGCGGATGAAACGCAGTGCTCAGATTCAATTGTGAGCCAAAGGCTTCTTGGAAGGATTGCCATATCCTTGACACAAACCTTCCGTCTCTATCAGAGATGATCGAGAGAGGTACTCCATGGCGCGCGACGATCTCTCTCATGTATATTTCGGCCAATTTGCTCGTATTATCCTTCTCTCTGATAGGTAAGAAATGTGCTGACTTCGTTAATCGATCCACTATCACCCAGATAGTGTCATGGCCTCTTGGCGTTCTTGGCAATTTCGTAATAAAATCCATGGAGATTTGTTCCCATTTCCACTTGGGAATCTCTGGTTGTTGCAGAAGTCCTGAAGGCTTCTGGTATTCCGCTTTCACTTTAGCGCACGTTAGACACTTGCTCACATAAACAGCAACATCACCCTTCATCCTAGGCCACCAATAGTAATCCTTGAGATCCTGGTACATCTTATCCGCTCCTGGATGGATAGAGTACCGCGATTTGTGAGCTTCATCAAAAACAACCTTCCTTAGACCTCCAAACGAAGGAACCCAAATCCTTTTCTCGAAACATAACGTTCCTTCCTTGTTTGGTACCAGTAGTTTCTCCATCCCACGGAGATATTCTTCTTCAAGGTTTCCTTCCTTGAGAGCTTCTTTCTGCGCGGCACGAATGCGCAAGGAAAGATCGGTTCGGATAATCATTTCTAAAGCTCTAACCCTTATGGGCTTGATCCTCTCCTTCCGACTTAGGGCATCGGCGACCACATTCGCCTTCCCTGGATGATACTTTATCTCGCAGTCGTAATCGTTCAGCAACTCAACCCAACGTCTTTGCCTCATATTCAGCTCCTTCTGGTTGAATATGTGTTGTAGGCTCTTGTGATCTGTAAAGATTGTACACTTTGTACCATGCAGGTAGTGTCTCCAGATCTTTAATACAAAAACCACTGCGCCAAGTTCCAAATCATGTGTGGTATAGTTCTTTTCGTGCACTTTCAGTTGACGCGATGCGTAAGCAATAACCTTTTGGCGTTGCATCAACACACAACCTAATCCTTGACGCGAAGCGTCACAGTATACCACAAAATCATCTGTACCTTCCGGTAGTGCTAAGATTGGCGCATTGCAGAGCTTATCCTTCAGTATCTGGAACGCTTCTTCCTGTTTGATTCCCCAATCAAACTTCTTATCTTTCTGCGTGAGGAGTGTCAATGGTTGAGCGATTTTTGAAAAGTCCTCAATGAACCTTCGATAGTAGCCAGCCAAACCCAAGAATTGTCGAATCTCGGTTGGCGTCTTTGGCGTTTCCCAATTCTTGATCGCTTCGATCTTTGTTGGATCCACGTGGATTCCATCTCCATTTACCACGTGTCCAAGGAATTGGACTTCACGTAGCCAAAATTTGCACTTGGAGAATTTGGCGTACAGCTGTTCCTTCTTTAGCAGCTCCAAAATAGCTCTAAGATGCTGCTCGTGTTCCGCCTTCGTTTTTGAATAAATTAAGATGTCGTCGATAAACACAATCACGAACTTGTCCAAATACGGCTTGCAAACTCTATTCATCAAATCCATAAAGACTGCAGGTGCGTTTGTTAACCCAAACGGCATAACAAGGAACTCGTAGTGTCCATAACGAGTTCTGAAGGCTGTCTTCGGGATACTCTCCTCTTGTATCTTTAACTGATGGTATCCAGATCGAAGATCGATCTTTGAATAAAAGCTTGAGCCTTGCAGTTGGTCAAATAGATCATCGATTCTTGGCAGAGGATATCTATTCTTGATCGTCAGCTTGTTCAGCTCCCGGTAGTCGATGCACATACGAACACTACCGTCCTTTTTCTTGACAAACAGGACCGGAGCTCCCCAAGGCGAGAAGCTTGGTCGGATAAATCCCTTGTCTAACAACTCTTGAAGTTGTGTCGACAGTTCCTGTATCTCAGACGGAGCAAGTCTATATGGTGCCTTAGCCACAGGCGCGGCGCCTGGAACTAAGTCAATGTGAAACTCTTCTTGCCTCTGAGGTGGCAGTCCAGGTAAGTCTTCTGGGAAGACTTCTGGGTATTCCCTCACGACAGGGATGTCTTCGATTCTCGGCTCAGCAGCCTTCTTATCCACAATGTGTGCCAGGAAGGCAACACATCCCTTCTGCAAACACTTTCACGCTTTCAGGCAGCTGATAATTCTTAACGGCGTATCACGCTTCTCTCCGTGAACCACAATTGTTTCGCCATCTTTGGTTGGGATACGAACGATCTTTTCGTGACAAATTATCTCAGCCTTGTTGCCTGATAACCAATCCATTCCTACTACTACGTCGAAGCTTCCCAACTGAACTGGTAGTAGGTCCAAAGCAAACTCACGCTCTCCCAATTCGATCACACAGCCTCTGATAACTTCGTTGGCTTCTACTAACTTCCCGTTAGTCAATTCGATTGAGTACGGAATATCTAACTTATTAGCGGCTAAACCAAGCATATTCTTAAATTCTAACGACACGAAGCTATAATCGGCACCGGTATCAAATAGAACGGATGCATAGCGTTGGTTTACAGGGAACGTACCAGTTACGACATTGGGGTCCTGGCGCGCTTCCCTTGCTTCGAGTTGGAACACTCTTCCACGGGCTTGGTTTAACTCTGGGCAGTTCTTAAAATGCCCGATATCACCGCAGTTAAAGCATCCAAGTCTTTGCCCGTTTCCACCAGCTTGATCATTCCTCTGATTACGATTCACGACGCCTGCTTGATTAGCATTGTTGCCTCGATTCTCGTTACCTCCATAGTTTCCTTGTGGGCGATTTCCATTCCCACCCCGGTTGTTATTTCTGTTTCCGAATCCTCCCTGGCCTCCCTGACCAGCAGTGGCCCAACAAGTGTCCTTCAAGTGGCCACGTTTCCCACATGCTTCGCATACTTTTGGCCTGCACCGGCCAGAATGGTGGAGTTGGCAGTTGTTGCACTTGGGCTGGGTGCCCATATATCCCTTTCCCTTCTTTCCACCACCAGCTGTAACCTGAGCTGGCGCATTCGATCCTCCTTTCTTAACCGCCACACTGGTGCCCTGCTTGAAGTTTGAGAACTTCCGTTTGTTACCTCCTGATGACTTGACGTGAGTCTCTGCCTTCTTCGTCTTGATCTCATCAAACTTATTTAGGCGGATCGCCTCCTCAGTGAGAGCTACGCTCAAATCAATCGCCTCAGTAATGGTCGCAGGCTTGGATGAGGTCACCATGCTTATGATTTGATAAGTCATGGAACCTTTTGACGTATTCTGCGATCTTTGGACCGTCCATTTTCAAATGCCAGAACTCGGTTTCCAATCTCTGGATTTCCGCGCGAGAGCAGTACTTTTTGCGCATAAGTTCCTTCAGTTCGGTCCAGGTCAGCGCGTAGGCAGCAGCTTCACCAAGTGTCTGTACTTGCAGATTCCACCAAGAGAGGGCTCCATCCAAGAATAGCCCTGAGATATAGGTGACTTGCTGATCCAGCGCGCACTTGCTCATGCGAAGAACAGATTCGGTTTTCTCAGCCCAACGAACAAAGGCGACAGCACCTCCTGTGCCATCAAAGTTTATGGGCTTGCAGTCTAAGAACTGCTTGTAGGTGCACCCTGCACATACGTTATAACATACGATGGGCATTAGCATTATTGCTAAAGATATCCAATTAGGTCATGGTATGTCTAAATGACTTAGTATTACCATGAGGTGGATTATTGTTGCCATTGTTATTCATGCTGCTTCCGCTGGGTCCTCCTTGTGAAGCGGCGTATTGTGCAATGGCAGCAGTGATAATTTGCTGGAGTTCTACCTCATTGGTAGGCATGCTTGTCTCACGTCTCGGCGGCATCTTCTAAAAGATGGTTTATGTCGGTCAGGCCATAGTAAAGCGTACGTATATAGTAATAGTAAAAGCACATAACATCTCATGTTATCAATACATCACAAATGCCAATCACACAACATCCCATGTCATAAAAATATAAATAAGCAGTCAAGCGAATCAAATATGGTGAGAATACTGGGATTGCCATATATCGAGACCACATAGTAAGTGTATCAGTACATCCCTGTGTCATACAATCATCAATCAACTAGGGGACCCCTGTCCAAAAACTATATCACGTCGGTGTCAAATACGTCAAATACATGTCAACAAAAGTCAGGATCATAAAGTAGTCTCCAAAAATGCTGTGCAGTCAAAAGCATTCGCCGTCTTCTCACCAACGTCTACCCAAACAGCACTGATGAGCTCTATACAGATAAGGGGGAAAGTGGGTGTAAAACAAACGACGTAATTGGAGCCAGTCCTCCTCCATGGCTCGCAGGGTACGAATGATAGAAGCAACCTGCTGCTCTAGTGTAAAGAGACGGGCAGCATAATCTGGAGGTAAGGGTCGAAATGACTGCAGAGGAGAGTGTGTCTGACCATGGCACTGGCATGGTGGCAGCTGAGCTCTCTCAAGCTCCTGGATGCGCTGTGTGTGTGACTCGTGCTGGGCGACAAAAGACATCAAAACGTCCTCGATAGTATACCCCATGTGGAAAGAATGGTAGGGGTCAGTAGGTGGCATAGCAGAGTGTGGTGCCCAAAGGAACGGCTCACTGGTGGGATCAAAAGGTGCCACATGAAATGGAGCAACAGAGGGTGGAACAGATGACATCTGGGGCATGAAGGGGATAGACATCGGTACATGCCCAAAAGGATGGGCTGAAGAACCCTCTCCAGTCCCCGCTGGAGGTACAAACTGAGGAACCTGAAAAGAAAAATCAACATGTCGTGTATCAGGGATCTGAGGGAGAAAAGGTGGAACATCCTCATCAGCAGGTATCCAACCGTGCTGTGCATGCTCATCTGGTGGATCCATGTGTGCCGCGAACAGTGCATGCTCGGGCTCTAGTGGGATGGGATCAGGTGGGGGAGCGACAAAAGGGTGAACAGGTGCAATGTGCTCAACAGGATGGTCAACAGGTATATCAATAACAGGTATAGGAACAACAGGATCAACAACAACATGATCGCCCTCTAACAAAGGAACATCCACGGGGAGATCATCAACAGGTGGGTCTGCTATAACAGGCTCAATAGGGATGCCAGCATGTACGGGGTCATGCTCAAGTATGGGGTCTAGAGCGGTTGCCTGCTCAGGGGCGACGACAAGCTCGGGATCATCAAAAGCCATCTCGAAGTCAAACTCGGGGTCGATAGGATCTACTGGGTCAGCTGGATCCTCCATGGGCTGATCCATAGGTATAAACTCGATATCATGATCCAGGTCGAATCCCGGGGGAAAGATAGGATCAGAATCCTCTATGTCATCATGGTCAAACGCAAAACTGGGTATAGGAGCAACAGAGGATGCCTGGTCAGGATCAGAATCATGCGCAAAATGCTGTGCGCTCAATGTGTGAGAAGGTGCGGATGCCACAGACTCGAAGGAGTCTAGGACAGGAGAATGTGCAGGCGAATCCTCAGCGGGAACGTCAGCGATCATCAGAAGATCGCCCGCAGGAAGAAGGGCCTCGCCCTGGATCTCATCCTCAAAGGGCTCATCCTCAAACAGGTCAATATCGCCCTCAGCCTCGGCATCAAGAAGAAAATCATATGCTGGATAAACGGCTAAGGGTATAGGGGCCGGAATCTCTACTAGAGGTAGGTACTCAGCGGGAGGGTCATCTGCAGGCTCATCAGCACCATCGAGTAGTGCGAAAGGCTGGAAATCATCCTCGTCAGTACTGGTATAGTCAGATGTGTGCACCTCGTGCTCGGAGGATGTGAGGTCATCAGATACGATAGGTATGGGTCCAGTGGTGTCCGAAACGCCAGTACCGGCTGAGTCCATGAGTCTGTAACATAAACACAAATATGCTCAAATAATCAGTCATACAATCAGATAATCACATAAGTCACCAAGTAAGATATCACATAATTCTCCTAGTCCCACTAGCCTCCCAGTCTCCTAGACTGCTCTATCAACTACCTCGACCTCTCAGATCGAGCCTCGGTCTCCAATACCGAGCCTCAGCCTCCAAACTGAGCCTACTCTTCCTAGTCCAACTAGCCAACTACCTCGATCTCTCAGACCGAGCCTCGGCCTCTCAGACCGAGCCTCAGCCCGTCTAGACTGAGCCTATAAATAATAAAATGTGCTCAACATTTGTTTGTAAAAAGTTTTGGATCTGGACTTAAGTGGTATGCAGTAAAAATGTTTTCGTGAGAGCCCTAGTGATCATAGTCTAGACTCGAGAAAGAATCCTAGTTCGTTATGATCAGAGCTCTGATACCAAGCTGTCACACCATGGCTTTGCGGAAGCGTGGTTAATTTTGGTGTGACTTCTTAATACCATAGCTTAATCATAACAAAGCTATATGAAATAAAATCATGCAAGATCATCCATTTGATTAAGTTTTAAAACCAGAGTAACATACCATTGTCTTAGAGACTTACAACATCGTAACATAAAACATTGTCTTAAATAACATAAACACCGACATGAAATAAACGCAGTTTAAGATTTGTGACTTGTCCAGGAAAGAGTCACATTTCCTAAACTGGGATGACCTTGGAACCCTTATGCAGCGGGAAAACATAACATACCGCGCCAGATCTTTAGTTTCCTGAAATACATGTAAGTTGAAAAATCAACAATAATGTTGAGCGAGTTCATGTGTAAGTGAGTATGTAAAACACTTGTAAGTATAAAAATTCCCTGGTATGTAGCAGTGTAAGGAAAAGAGATCACCAATGGTTTGCAAGGCCATTAGTATGTGTGAAGTGCAAGTAGGAAGACTCAAACCTAGCAAATTTAGCGTTGGGTACAAAGTCACTCAAGGTCCGTTCTGCTGGGCCTCTCAGAGGTCCGTTCTGTTGGGCCTAGAGTTGGGCTCTGTCACACCCTGGCTTTGCGGAAGCGTGGTTAAATTTTGGTGTGACTTCTTAATACCATAGCTTAATCATAACAAGCTATAGGAGTTTAAAAACCATGCAAGTCATCCATTAAGTTTTGAAAATCAAAATACAGTACCATTGTTCTAACCAACAACCGTAACCTTGTTCAACAACCTTACAAATTAAAACATAACATAAACGTGGTTTAAGGACTGTGTCTTGTCCAGGAAAGAGACACATCCTCTAAACCCGGATGACTCCATGACAAGTGCAGCGGAAAACGTTCCATACCGTGCCAGGTCTCGTTAATTTCATGAAATACATGTGAGTTGAAAAATCAACAATAATGTTGAGCGAGTTCATGTGTAAGTGAGTAAGTAAAACACTTGTAAGTATAAAAGTTTCCTGGTATGTAGCAGTGTAAGAGGACTTGTGATCACCAATGGTTTGCAAAGCCATTAGCATGTTGTGATATGCAAGTAGGAAGACTCAAACCTAGCGGATTTATGCGTTGGGCACAAAGTCACCCCGAGGTCCGTTCTGTTTGGGCCTGGGGCTGGGCTCGCTACACCCAGATAGATCTACCGCTCCTGTCCCTCGGTCCTACCCTGAGGATTAATAGCCTCAAGTTTCCGCCTACCCATTCACATGATCTAAACCTCCTTACGTTAATCATACCGTGTATAAAGTACTTGTAAACAATGTAACATGTATTTCACCCCCGCGGTTAAGTAAACTGAAAACAGTTAGAGAAAAGGGGGACATGAACTCACAGTGAATGCGCGTCTCTACCAAGTGTCTCCAATACAGTAAGCTGTGCAACGACCTACAAGTGCTAATTCTATTAGACGGACGGCCGTGCCTTAGCTTTACAGTTTATGTCTTTGGGAAATAGTTAGACAACTATTTCGTGTTTATGTTCCGTATACACTTGGTAGTTATTCTTCTTCCCAAGGATGGGAGATACAATACATGTGCGTAAGTTACGTTTTATCAATCTTGTGGTAATGTAATTACCGGTGTAACTTATATGTTTGTGGAAGCGTTCGTAAAGTTTTGGAATCATTAACGCTTGTAAATATTATTTTTACTCTAAAATAATATTTATGTATTTTCACAAAATAATCATAAACCGTGTTGTGACAAGTATATTTATCACTTTAATCTTTGTGAAAATCCCACCTCCGAATATTTAGTAAAATATAGTGCTGGCGAAATTTATGTTTCGAAAGTATGTCCAAAAATAGTTCTAACACTTGTTGTGTAAAAAGTCTAAGTGTTAGGTTTTTAGAAAAATTTCGCCAGAGTTTCCTCTGTAACTGGAGGTGGCCACGCTTTCAAGCGTATCATTTTCTTTTAACAAATCAATCAACCATCTTCTTTATTCAATCAAACAATCTCCAACACAACAAACTAGTCGACAAGTATGTAAATTTGCATAATCGCATGAACTTGTAGTTTTTCCGCATCTTTACTGTAAATCACCTTTATATATGTAGATCTTTATATAAAGTAGCTTTAATCTTGTAAAAACCTCGTGTTTAAAGAGTTCCGTCTTTACAACTTCTAGTCACTTTTCCCAAAAATAGTTATTTGTCGGATCTTTTCATTTCACAAGTGTCTACACACTTGTGGTTTATAAAATCATATTTATTAGTGTAAGATCCATCTTTAGAAAAACATGATTTCTTAAAGGTGTGGTCCTTCAAAAATACCACTTGCGGATACGTAGATCCGCTAGTTTTAAACACCATTTTACCGGTTAAATCACTTTTACACAACTAAAATATTTCCACACAAGTTCATGTCTCTAAAATGTGGTAGTGTTTCACCTTTAACCCTTGTATCTTTCAAAAACAAGCTTATGTGATGATACGAAATTTTACAAAGTCGGGTTAAACGAAGATTTGAGCTACCACATCATAGATCGGGTCTAGATAAACACAAATTTCAAGTCCTACGACTTTTACACAAGTTATATGCTATTAACCTCCATTTTAGTGATTTTTCTAGACTTTAATGCATCATCTTTCCATATAACAAGATTCAACCGACAATAATCCTTTTAACCACTTTAGACAAGCCTAAAAAAACAAGTTTTAAACAATATACCTCTAGCTCGGGGCTAGGGAAGAATCGTGACGAAAAACGCGTGGATAAAAGATAACGAGAGAGGTCCTTCGTGTTCCGCTTGCACCAAAGCTCCTAATACGCGACCTTGGATGTTTGTATGATCTTGGAATGGAGTGAACTAGAACCGAAAATATGATGGTGTGTGGGTTGGGGTTCGGCCGTGAGCCAAGAGAAGAGAAGGGAGTTTGGTTTTTGTTGATTTGTTAAGTGTGATTATCTCTAGTAGTTAGTGTGTATATATAGGAAGTTTTAAGTGCATTGTCCATTGGTCAAAATGTAGTGTGGATATTAGACAAACAAGATCAATCAAGATCACAAGTACAAGTTGGTGCCCCCTAGGTAACCGATCGGTTGGGGGGGGGGGGGTCCTTGGTCCGATTTTAATTAGATGGTTAGTGTTTAGTTATGCTAAACCAAGTTAGGTTACGGGTTAAACTCCGTTAGTTATGTACAACGTGTTTAGACGGGTGTTAGGGTAACCAGGGACCCTAACTGGCTCAGAAAAAGAGTAATAATAAAAATAGTAATGTTTTCATGTTCCGGGTAAAGTCCGGGTGTTCGGTTGGATAGTAATCCGTTAAAGCGTTATAAAAGCTTTAAAGTGTCGTTATTATATTTTTAGTGACACGATTTGTTTTCCCGACACTTTAGAAAGTGTCTAGTGTTATTTTCTCATTTTCTGGCACTTTACTAGTCAGCTAGAAGCTGGTTAAATTATTAAAGTGCTGTGTTTGGTACTTAAAGTACGTTTTGGCACATCCGAATCAGTGTATCTTATCCCTAGAGACGCGGTAACACAACCCTTATATCCTACACTCACTACCAGTGTAGCCAAAATATATGAGGCTCTTAACAGGCCTTAGAGGCAGTATTTGCCTGATGCTGGTTATATCAGCATGTTCACTGTGTATCCGTTTAGTGCTACTGTGCTTTTCGTGCATCATGTTTGTCACTAGGGTTCAGTATGTAATCAATGTAGTGACAGCAAATAAAGTATGATGCAAGTAAGTGCATGTATCAGTATGCAGGTAGCAGTTTATCAGCTAGTTTCAATCAAGCACAGTAATTAAGCAGTAATTAATCAGTAATTAAATTGTACGGATACCTGGTTTAGTGCGGGTTGTCACATTCTCCCCCCGTTAAATAAATTTGCGCGATCTTGTCTGTCGTCTCTTGGACGATCTCGGGACCAGCAAGCTGCCTATCACCTGCGTCAGACCAACATAGTGGTGATCGGCACTTGCGTCCGTATAGGGCCTCAAATGGCGCGACACCAATACTGGTGTGGTAGCTGTTGTTGTATGAAAATTCGACCAAAGGTAAGTGTTTATCCCAGCTACCGCCTAAATCCATAACACATGCCCTCAGCATGTCTTCCAAAGTTTGTATCGTTCGCTCGCTCTGGCCATCAGTTTGCGGATGGAATGCAGTGCTCAGATTCAATTGTGAGCCAAAAGATTCTTGGAAAGATTGCCATATTCTTGACACAAATCTTCCGTCTCTATCAGAGATGATCGAGAGTGGTACTCCATGACGTGCTACGATCTCTCTCAAGTAAATTTCCGCAAGTTTGCTAGTACTGTCTTTCTCCTTGATTGGCAGAAAGTGTGCGGACTTTGTTAGGCGGTCAACAATCACCCAAATCATATCGTGGCCTCTTGGCGTTCTTGGTAATTTTGTAACAAAATCCATTGAGATTTGTTCCCATTTCCACTTGGGAATCTCAGGTTGTTGTAGAAGTCCCGAAGGCTTCTGGTATTCCGCCTTGACCTTAGCGCACGTTAAACATTTGCTCACGTAAACAGCAACGTCGCCTTTCATCCTAGGCCACCAATAGTAATCCTTAAGATCTTGATACATCTTATCCGATCCAGGGTGGATAGAGTACCGTGACTTGTGCGCTTCGTCGAAAATAACTTCCCTTAATCCACCAAACAGAGGAACCCAAATCCTTTTCTCGAAACATAACGTTCCTTCCTTGTTTGGTACCAAAAGCTTCTCCATTCCACGGAGATATTCCTCCTCAAGGTTTCCCTCCTTGAGAGCTTCCTTTTGTGCAGCGCGAATGCGCAAGGAAAGATCGGTTCGTATAATCATTTCCAAAGCTCTAACCCTTATGGGCTTGATCCTTTCTTTACGACTTAGGGCATCGGCGACCACATTCGCCTTCCCTGGGTGATACTTTATCTCGCAGTCGTAGTCGTTCAATAATTCAACCCATCGTCTTTGCCTCATATTCAACTCCTTCTGGTTGAATATATGCTGTAAGCTTTTGTGATCTGTGAAGATTGTGCACTTCGTACCATACAGGTAGTGCCTCCAGATCTTTAAAGCGAAAACCACTGCGCCAAGCTCTAAATCGTGTGTGGTATAATTCTTTTCGTGCACTTTCAGTTGGCGTGATGCGTAAGCAATGACCTTTTGGCGTTGCATCAACACACAACCCAATCCCTGACGCGATGCGTCGCAGTATACCACAAAATCGGCGGTACCTTCCGGTAGAGCTAAGATTGGCGCGTTGCAGAGCTTATCTTTCAATATCTGAAATGCTTCATCCTGTTTGATTCCCCAATCAAACGTCTTATCCTTCTGTGTCAGGAGCGTCAAAGGTTGAGCGATTTTCGAGAAATCCTCGATGAACCTTCGGTAGTAACCAGCCAAACCCAAGAATTGCCGTATCTCGGTTGGCGTTGTAGGCGTTTCCCAATCCTTGATCGCCTCGATCTTTGTGGGATCAACATGAATTCCATCCCCATTAACCACATGTCCAAGAAACTGGACTTCGCGTAGCCAAAACTCGCACTTAGAAAACTTGGCGTACAGTTGTTCTTTCTTTAGCAGCTCCAGTATGGTTCTAAGATGTTGCTCGTGTTCAGCCTTCGTCTTTGAGTAAATCAGGATGTCGTCGATGAATACAATCACGAACTTGTCTAAGTATGGCTTGCAAACCCTATTCATTAGGTCCATGAATACCGCAGGCGCGTTTGTCAAACCAAATGGCATAACGAGGAACTCGTAGTGTCCATAACGAGTTCGGAAGGCTGTTTTCGGGATACTTTCCTCCTGTATCCTTAGTTGATGGTATCCAGATCGAAGATCGATCTTAGAGTAACAGCTTGAGCCTTGAAGTTGATCGAACAGATCGTCGATTCTTGGTAGTGGATACCTGTTCTTGATAGTCAGCTTGTTCAATTCTCTGTAGTCAATACACATTCGGAAACTTCCGTCCTTCTTCTTGACAAACAAGACCGGAGCTTCCCAAGGCGAGAAGCTTGGTCGGATAAAACCCTTGTCTAACAACTCTTGAAGTTGCGTCGACAATTCCTGCATTTCAGACGGCGCAAGTCTGTAAGGTGCCTTAGCTACAGGCGCTGCGCCTGGAACTAAGTCGATGTGAAACTCCACTTGCCTCTGAGGTGGCAGTCCAGGTAAGTCTTCTGGGAAGACCTCTGGATACTCCCTTACGACAGGGATGTCTTCGATCCTTGGCTCAGCAGCCTCCTTGTCCCCGATGTGTGCCAGAAAAGCAACACATCCTTTCTGTAAACACTTCCTTGCTTTCAAGCAGCTGATAAATCTTAGCGGCGTGTCACACTTCTCCCCGTGAACCAAAATTGTCTCACCATCATCAGTCGGGATACGAACAACTTTCTCGTGACATACTATCTCAGCCTTGTTCCTGGATAACCAATCCATTCCTACCACTACGTCAAAGCTTCCCAGTTGGACTGGTAGTAGATCCAGAGTAAACTCGCGTTCTCCCAATTCTATCACGCAACCTCTGATTACCTCGTCGGCTCCAACTAATTTTCCATTAGCTAATTCGATCGAGTAGGGAATGTCTAACTTAGTAGCAGCTAACCCAAGCATATTTTTAAATTCTAGTGATACGAAGCTATAGTCGGCACCAGTATCAAATAAAACAGATGCATAGCGCTGATTGATAGGGAACGTACCCGTAACAACATTTGGATCTTGGCGTGCTTCTCTAGCTTCGAGCTGGAATACTCTACCACGGGCTTGATTCAATGTTGGGCAATTCTTCTTAAAATGCCCGATTTCCCCGCAGTTATAACATCCGAGCCTCTGCCCGTTTCCATCCCCGTTTCCAGCTGGGGTGTTGTTCTGGTTGGCGTTGCCAGCCTGATTTGCATTGTTGCCTTGATTATTCCCCTGTTGGCGACCTCCAAAACCACCGCGGTTGTTATTCCTATTCATATATCCTCCCTGGCCTCCTCTGCCAGCAGTGGCCCAACAAGAATCCTTTAAGTGGCCAGTTTTTCCACACGAATCACATACTCTCAAACCACATCGGCCAGAATGGTGACGCTGGCAGGCGTTGCACTTGGGCTGAGTGCCCATATATCCCTTTCCTCTCCTTCCACTGCCAGCTGCACCCTGAGCTGGCGTGCTTGGTGCTCCTCTCTTGCCATCCCCGCTAACACTTTGTTTGAAGTTCGAAAACTTTCTTTTGTTAACCCCTGAGGACTCAACGTGAGCCTCTGTCTTCTTTGCCTTGACTTCATCAAACTTGTTTAAACGAATCGCCTCCTCGGTGAGAGCCACGCTCAAATCGATGGCTTCAGTGATAGTCGCTGGTTTGGAGGAGGTTACCATGCTTATTATTTGGGGAGCCAAACCCCAAATGAAGCGCTCGATTCGCTTGTATTCTGGCGTAACCATGTAAGGAACCACTTGAGATAGGTCATGAAACCTCTGAACGTACTCTGCTACTTTCGGACCATCCATCTTTAAGTGCCAAAATTCAGTCTCCAACCTTTGAATTTCTGCGCGTGAACAATACTTTTTGCGCATCAGTTCTTTCAACTCGGCCCAAGTCAGGGCGTAGGCGGCAGCTTCGCCTAGTGTTTGGACTTGTAAGTTCCACCAAGATAGGGCTCCGTCTAGAAATAGCCCTGAAATATACGTGACTTGCTGATCCTCGGCACACTTGCTCATGCGTAACACAGAATCGGTTTTCTCAGCCCAGCGGGTAAAGGCAACTGCACCTCCTGTGCCATCGAAGTTAACTGGTTTGCAGTCCAAGAACTGCTTGTAGGTGCATCCTGCACGTATGTTAAAACATGTGTTTGGCATTAGCATCATCGCTAAAGATGTCCAGCTAGGACATGGTAGGTTCGAATGGCGTGGTATTACCGTGAGGTGGATTGCTATTGCCTTGGTTAACACTTCCGCTCCCTCCTGGCTGAGAAGCTGCGTACTGTGCTATGGCAGCAGCAATAATCTGCTGTAGTTCTGCCTCGTTAGTGGGCATGTTTGGTTCGCGTCTTGGCGGCATCTTCTAAAAGATGGTTTAAGTTGGTTAGGCCATAGTAAGGCTCCGTTGTTATAATACGTAAATCAGTTCGTAATATAGTGTACGTATATAACGGTAGTAATAGTATAATCACATAACACCTCATGTTATAAATGTTAATCACACACATTCCATGTCATAAAATGTAAACAAGTAATCAAGCGAATCCAAATATGGTGAGAAAACTGTGATTGCCATATAAATGAGACCACATCGTAAGTGTATACATACAATCATCAATCACTAGGGGCTACATCACCCCTGTCAAAAGCTACATCAGTATCAATACAACATCAAGTACATAACAAAAGTCAAGTCATAACGTAGTCTCCCAAAAAGCTGTGCAGTCAAAAAGCAATCGCCGCCTTCTCACTTCGCCTACCCATGTGGCACCGATGAGCTCTAAGCAGATGGTGGTGGAGGAGGGGGAAAATGGGTATAAAACAAACGGCGCAACTGTAACCAGTCCGCCTCCATCGCCTGCTGTGTGCGAATAATGGAAGCAATCTGCTGCTCCAAAGTAGTAAGACGAGCAGCATAGTCAGGGGGTAATGGTCGAAACGGCTGTAACGGAGAGGGTACCCGGCCATGGCACTGACATGGCTGCAGACGGGCTCTCTCCAAATCCTGTAGTCGCTGCTCATGCGACTCGTGCTGGTGTACAAACGACATCAATACATCCTCGATGGTATGTCCCACGTGGAATCTGTGGTATGGATCAGTGGGTGGCATGGGGGAAAACGGTGACCACAGCAGTGGCTCACGTGTGGGGTCAAAGGGTGCCACCCCAAAAGGAGCTGTAGTAGGTGGAACAAAAGGAATCTGAGGCATGAAAGGTATGGGCATCGGTACATGCCCATCAGGGTGTGCTGAAGAGCCCTCTCCAGGCCCTGCTGGAGGTATAAACATAGGTACCTGAAACGAAAAGTCAGTATGTGGTGCAACAGGAATCTGTGGAGGGAATGGGGGAACGTCCTCGTCTGCCGGTATCCAGCCATGCTGTGCAGACTCGTCCGGTGGATCCATATGTGCCGCGAACGGGGCATGTCCGGGCTCTATGGGAACGGGATCAAATAAGGGAGCAACAACAGGGTGTACGGGTGCCAAGTGCTCGAAAGGAGGGTCAACTGGTACAGCAACAATGGGTAAAGGACCAATGGGATCAACAGGAACATCAATGTGGTGATCATCAGCAATGGGCTCAAAAGGTATATCAGCATGCACAGGGTCATGCTCTGGTAAAGGATCAAGGGCAGTTGCCTGCTCAGGAGCAATGGCAGGCTCAAAGTCATCAAATGCCATGTCAACATCAAAATCGGGATCAATCGGATCAAAAGGGTCAACAGCGTCTACTGGGTCCTCCATCAACTCGTCCATCGGGACATACTCTAAATCACGGTCAGGATCAAATCCTGGTGGGAACATAGGATCTGAATCCTCCTCGTCGTCATGGTCAAAAACAAGTCCAGGTACGGAAGCAACAGAAAAAGCCTGGTCAAAATCAGACCCATGGGAGAAGTGCTGCGCACTATGAGCATGTGTGGGTACAGAAGCCACAGACTCAAAGGAGTCCGCGACTGGGGAATGAGCAGGTGACTCCGCAACCGGAGCATCTGCGATCAGTAAGGGAGCAACAGCAGGTAGGGCCTCGCCTTGAGCATCCTCCAAGGGCTCCTCCTCAAACATATCGACGTCGTCCTCCTCGTCGTCGATGGGTAAAGCAGGGTAATATGCAAGGGGTACAGGTGCAGGGATCACCGCGAGTGGTAAATCCCCGGCCGGAAGATCATCTGGGAGCTCATCAACGCCGTCGGGTAAGGCGAATGGCTGAAAGTCGTCATCATCCGTGCTGGTGAAGTCTGACGTATAAACCTCATGCTCTGACGACTCCAAGTCATCCGATACAATAGGCCTGGGGCCGGTGGTGCCTGAACCACCTGAGTCTGCCGAATCCATGTATCTGTAACATATACACAATTATGCACAAATAGTCAATCATAAATCAAGTAATCACATAAGTCATCAAGTAAGGCATCACATAATCCTCCTAGTCTTACTAGTCAATGCCATCCAGTCTACCAGACTGCTCTATCCTTTACTTAATCCAAACCTCGATCCTCCAGATCGATCCTTAGCCCTCCAGGCTGAACCTTTTCTTCCTAGCCTTGCTAGCCCACTATCTTGGTCACCTAGACCAAGCCTCGATCCTCCAGATCGATCCTATAACAAACCAACGTGCTCAACTACCTTAATCCTCTCGATCCTCCAGATCGATCCTCAGCCCTCCAAGCTGAACTTATAAAATGTGCTCAACATTTGTTTGTAAAAAGTGTGGATCTGGACTTAAGTGGTATGCAGAAAAAATGTTTTCGTGAGAGCCCTAGTGATCATAGTCTAGACTCGAGACAGAATCCTAGTTCGCTATGATCAGAGCTCTGATACCAAGCTGTCACACCCTGGCTTTGCGGAAGCGTGGTTAAATTTTGGTGTGACTTCTTAATACCATAGCTTAATCATAACAAGCTATAGGAGTTTAAAAACCATGCAAGTCATCCATTAAGTTTTGAAAATCAAAATACAGTACCATTGTTCTAACCAACAACCGTAACCTTGTTCAACAACCTTACAAATTAAAACATAACATAAACGTGGTTTAAGGACTGTGTCTTGTCCAGGAAAGAGACACATCCTCTAAACCCGGATGACTCCATGACAAGTGCAGCGGAAAACGTTCCATACCGTGCCAGGTCTCGTTAATTTCCTGAAATACATGTGAGTTGAAAAATCAACAATAATGTTGAGCGAGTTCATGTGTAAGTGAGTAAGTAAAACACTTGTAAGTATAAAAGTTTCCTGGTATGTAGCAGTGTAAGAGGACTTGTGATCACCAATGGTTTGCAAAGCCATTAGCATGTTGTGATATGCAAGTAGGAAGACTCAAACCTAGCGGATTTATGCGTTGGGCACAAAGTCACCCCGAGGTCCGTTCTGTTTGGGCCTGGGGCTGGGCTCGCTACACCCAGATAGATCTACCGCTCCTGTCCCTCGGTCCTACCCTGAGGATTAATAGCCTCAAGTTTCCGCCTACCCATTCACATGATCTAAACCTCCTTACGTTAATCATACCGTGTATAAAGTACTTGTAAACAATGTAACATGTATTTCACCCCCGCGGTTAAGTAAACTGAAAACAGTTAGAGAAAAGGGGGACATGAACTCACAGTGAATGCGCGTCTCTACCAAGTGTCTCCAATACAGTAAGCTGTGCAACGACCTACAAGTGCTAATTCTATTAGACGGACGGCCGTGCCTTAGCTTTACAGTTTATGTCTTTGGGAAATAGTTAGACAACTATTTCGTGTTTATGTTCCGTATACACTTGGTAGTTATTCTTCTTCCCAAGGATGGGAGATACAATACATGTGCGTAAGTTACGTTTTATCAATCTTGTGGTAATGTAATTACCGGTGTAACTTATATGTTTGTGGAAGCGTTCGTAAAGTTTTGGAATCATTAACGCTTGTAAATATTATTTTTACTCTAAAATAATATTTATGTATTTTCACAAAATAATCATAAACCGTGTTGTGACAAGTATATTTATCACTTTAATCTTTGTGAAAATCCCACCTCCGAATATTTAGTAAAATATAGTGCTGGCGAAATTTATGTTTCGAAAGTATGTCCAAAAATAGTTCTAACACTTGTTGTGTAAAAAGTCTAAGTGTTAGGTTTTTAGAAAAATTTCGCCAGAGTTTCCTCTGTAACTGGAGGTGGCCACGCTTTCAAGCGTATCATTTTCTTTTAACAAATCAATCAACCATCTTCTTTATTCAATCAAACAATCTCCAACACAACAAACTAGTCGACAAGTATGTAAATTTGCATAATCGCATGAACTTGTAGTTTTTCCGCATCTTTACTGTAAATCACCTTTATATATGTAGATCTTTATATAAAGTAGCTTTAATCTTGTAAAAACCTCGTGTTTAAAGAGTTCCGTCTTTACAACTTCTAGTCACTTTTCCCAAAAATAGTTATTTGTCGGATCTTTTCATTTCACAAGTGTCTACACACTTGTGGTTTATAAAATCATATTTATTAGTGTAAGATCCATCTTTAGAAAAACATGATTTCTTAAAGGTGTGGTCCTTCAAAAATACCACTTGCGGATACGTAGATCCGCTAGTTTTAAACACCATTTTACCGGTTAAATCACTTTTACACAACTAAAATATTTCCACACAAGTTCATGTCTCTAAAATGTGGTAGTGTTTCACCTTTAACCCTTGTATCTTTCAAAAACAAGCTTATGTGATGATACGAAATTTTACAAAGTCGGGTTAAACGAAGATTTGAGCTACCACATCATAGATCGGGTCTAGATAAACACAAATTTCAAGTCCTACGACTTTTACACAAGTTATATGCTATTAACCTCCATTTTAGTGATTTTTCTAGACTTTAATGCATCATCTTTCCATATAACAAGATTCAACCGACAATAATCCTTTTAACCACTTTAGACAAGCCTAAAAAAACAAGTTTTAAACAATATACCTCTAGCTCGGGGCTAGGGAAGAATCGTGACGAAAAACGCGTGGATAAAAGATAACGAGAGAGGTCCTTCGTGTTCCGCTTGCACCAAAGCTCCTAATACGCGACCTTGGATGTTTGTATGATCTTGGAATGGAGTGAACTAGAACCGAAAATATGATGGTGTGTGGGTTGGGGTTCGGCCGTGAGCCAAGAGAAGAGAAGGGAGTTTGGTTTTTGTTGATTTGTTAAGTGTGATTATCTCTAGTAGTTAGTGTGTATATATAGGAAGTTTTAAGTGCATTGTCCATTGGTCAAAATGTAGTGTGGATATTAGACAAACAAGATCAATCAAGATCACAAGTACAAGTTGGTGCCCCCTAGGTAACCGATCGGTTGGGGGGGGGGGTCCTTGGTCCGATTTTAATTAGATGGTTAGTGTTTAGTTATGCTAAACCAAGTTAGGTTACGGGTTAAACTCCGTTAGTTATGTACAACGTGTTTAGACGGGTGTTAGGGTAACCAGGGACCCTAACTGGCTCAGAAAAAGAGTAATAATAAAAATAGTAATGTTTTCATGTTCCGGGTAAAGTCCGGGTGTTCGGTTGGATAGTAATCCGTTAAAGCGTTATAAAAGCTTTAAAGTGTCGTTATTATATTTTTAGTGACACGATTTGTTTTCCCGACACTTTAGAAAGTGTCTAGTGTTATTTTCTCATTTTCTGGCACTTTACTAGTCAGCTAGAAGCTGGTTAAATTATTAAAGTGCTGTGTTTGGTACTTAAAGTACGTTTTGGCACATCCGAATCAGTGTATCTTATCCCTAGAGACGCGGTAACACAACCCTTATATCCTACACTCACTACCAGTGTAGCCAAAATATATGAGGCTCTTAACAGGCCTTAGAGGCAGTATTTGCCTGATGCTGGTTATATCAGCATGTTCACTGTGTATCCGTTTAGTGCTACTGTGCTTTTCGTGCATCATGTTTGTCACTAGGGTTCAGTATGTAATCAATGTAGTGACAGCAAATAAAGTATGATGCAAGTAAGTGCATGTATCAGTATGCAGGTAGCAGTTTATCAGCTAGTTTCAATCAAGCACAGTAATTAAGCAGTAATTAATCAGTAATTAAATTGTACGGATACCTGGTTTAGTGCGGGTTGTCACAGGCTCGCTACACCCAGATAGATCTACCGCTTACGTCCCTCGGTCCTTCAATGAGGATTAATGGTCTCCAGTTTCTGCCTACCCACTCACATGATCTAAGTGGTAAACCTCCTTACGCTAACCATACCGTGTATAAAGTACTTGTAAACAAAGTAACATGTATTTCACCCCTGCAGTTAAGAAAACTGAAAACAGTTAGAGAAAAGGGGGACATGAACTCACAGTCGGTGTGTCTCTACCAAGTACTCCAAATCGATCAGCTGTATGACGACCTACACGTGCTAACTCTATTAGACGGACGGCCGTGCCTTAGCTTTATGGTTTAAGTTTTTGGGAAATAGTTAGGCAACTATTTCGTGTTTACATTCTGTATATACTTGGTAGTTAATCTCCTTCCCAAGGATGGGGGATTCAATACATGTGTGTTCAAATTAAGTCATTAAGTCTCACTTAATATATATATATATATATTTCCAATTCCAAAATATAAGTATTTTTCTCAAAAATATTATATTTTCATTTCACATAATTTTTCTCCAATAATACGTTGTTAAAATACGCGTTCATAATGTTTCCGTAAGTGCGTAAGTTACGTTTTAACAATCGAGTGGTAATATAATTACCGGTGTAACTTATATATTTATGGTGAAAGCGTTCGTATTATTTTGGATTCGTTAACGTTCGTAAATATTATTTTTACTCTAAAAATAATATTTATGTATTTCCACAAAATAATCATAAACAGTGTGTGAAAATATATATTTATCACGTTAAATTCTGTGAAAATCCCACCTCCGAATATTTAGTAAATAAAGTCATGGCGAAAATTTATGTTTCGAAAACATGTCAAAAATAATTCTAACGCTTGTAGTGTAAATGGTTCTAAGTGTTAGGTTTTTAGAAAAATTTCGCCAGAGTTTCCTCTGTAACTGGAGGTGGCCACGTTTTCAAGCGTATCATTTTCTTTAACAAATCAACTCAACAATTTTCTTTATTTGATCAGAACAACTTTTCTCACAACAACTAATCACATATGTGTAAATTGCCAAAAATTACATGAACTTGTAGTTTTCCCAAAACTGTGGTGTAAATCCCCTTAAATTTAGTAGATCTTCATATAAGGTAATTTGATCTTGTAAAAACCTCGTTTTTAGAGAAAATCCATCTTTACAACTTCCCGTCATCTTTTACAAAAAGTTGTTATTTTGTCGGATCTTTTCATTTCACAAGTGTTTACACACTTGTGGTTTTATAAAAATCATGCTTGTTAGTGTAAAATCCATCTTTTAAATACATGATTTCTTTGATACGTGGTTCTTTGAAAATACCACTTGCAGATGCGTAGATCTGCTAGTTTTAAACACAATTTTACAAGTAAAACTCTTTTACACAAGTTCATGATTCGCGTGTGGTAGAGTTTCACCTTTTAACCCTTGTATCATTCAAAACATGCTTATGTTAAGATCCATGACCTTACCAAACCGGGTTAAACGATGATCCGAGCTACCACATCATAGATCGGGCCTAAATAATCATATATTTTAATTACTACAAGTTTTACACAACTTAAGTGCTTTTAACCAACAATACTTGCAAGTTTAGTAAACTTAAATGCTTCAAAATGCCAGATTCCGAGTTTTAATCATCATACATCTTATTAACCACCTTAGATTAGTTCAAGTACGAGTTTTAAGCATTATACCTCTAGCTCGAGGCTAGGGAAGAATCTACGCGCAAAAGAGGTGGATAAAAGCAAGATAAAGAGTTCCTTCGCGTTCCGTTTGCTCCAAGACTCCTTGTATACGACCCTTAACACTTGTAGGTGATTGGAATGGCTAGGACAAAATCGAAGGATGGATGGATGTGTGGGTGTGGGTTCGGCCGAGAGCCAAAGAGAAAGAGAGAGAGTTGTGTTTGTGGTGAAATGTGATGGATGATGGTCTTGTGTTTAGTGTTAATCTTATAGACAAACTTTGTGTAATTAACCAAAGGATAATGTGCCTCCTAGATATTAAGCACATGGGATTTACACAAATCAACAAGGACAAGTGTGTCCCCCTACATGGGGACGGTTTGCAATGGGGGGGGGGGGTCTAGTCCGAAACCAACTAGTAGTTAGGTTAAATAGTTAGGTTAAGTATAGTTAATTAAGTGCTTAACCCGGTTAGTGGTGTGTCACGCGTTACAATGGGTGTTAGGGTATTCAGGGACCCTAACTGGCTCAGAAAAAGATAAATAATGAAAATAACAATATTTTCATGTTTCGGGTAACGCCCGGTTGTTCGGTTGGATAGTAATCCGTTAAAGCGCTTAATAAAGCTTTAAAGTGTCGTTATTGTTATTTTTAGTGACACAACTTATTTCCAACACTTTGAAAAGTGTCTAGTAATATTTTTCTCATGTTTTGGCACTTTACTAGTTAGCTAGAAGCCGGATTGTTATGTAAAGTGCTGAGTTTTGTGCTTAGAGTACGTTTTAGGCACATCCAGTCATTGTAACTTATTCCTAGAGACGCAGTTCTACAACCCTTGTATCCCTACACTCACCATTAGTGTAGCAATTATCTCAGGCTCTTACAGGCCTTAGAGGCAGTGTCTGCCTGATGCTGGCTTTATCAGCATGTTCAATAGGTTATCCGCTATTGTGCTACTGTGCTTTTTGTGCATCATGTTTGTCACTAAGGTTCAGTATGTAAATAATGTAGTGACGATAAGTAAAGTATGATGCAAGTAAGTACATGTATCAGATATCAAGTAGCAGTTCATCAGCTAGTTCAAACAAGCACAGTAATTAAGCAGTAATTAATCATTAATTAAGTCGTACAGATACCTGGTTTGGTGAGGGTTGTCACATCTAACACTAACATCTTACTAGTTCATGTTCTTGAACATGATCTAGCATGTCTAGATGATGATCCATCCAACTTTTACTAACAAACAATATCAAATAATCATAACTACACAAGATTTACATGATTTACCCATATATTATCTCTTTATCCACCCTTTAACACTTATGTTCAAGACTTTAGATTATGTTCATTAATGTTCTCTAACATTTCACCATTCAATCATCTATTAACCACTAAAATCAAGAACAAGCTGATGTTTTAGAATACTTACTACTAACACAAGGCTAGGGAAGAAACAAGGCGTAAAAGTGGTGGATAAAAGAAAACTAGAGTGGTTCTTGAACTTCCGAGTGCATCGAGCTTTTTTGTAGGACTCCTTGCTCCTTTGTATGTATGAGAAATGGTTGAACAAAGCTTGATGGTGGTTGTATGGTGGTGATAGGTGGCGGCTGAGAGTGGGGAAGGAGGGAGAGGAGAGAGCTTGTTTGATTTTGTGTTTTGTGAAATGAAATGCATAACTTACATGTAAATTTATAAACCATATTTCCTCTTAATCCAACATGTAAAGTGTTTTCTAGATATCCAACATCTAGTAATTAAATAATCAAAAGAAGCAAGGGTGTGTCCCACCCTTGTGACCGTTGAAATGGGGGGGGGGGGGGTATGGGGTTGGGTTGCAATGGAACTTGTTACATCTAGTTAAGTTCTAATGATATTTAGTTAGGATACTAGTGTGTGTTATAATATAAGGTGTGTTAGGGTGTTCGGGGACCCTAACTAGCTCAGAAAATTAAAAACAATATATTTGGCAATATTTTTGTGTTCCGGGTAAAGTCCAGTTGTTCGGTTGGATATTGATCCGTTAAAGTGCTAAATAAAGCTTTAAAGTGTCATTTATATTATTTTTAGTGACACATTAAATTACCTACACTTTGGAAAGTGTCTAGGACTATTTTGCCATGTTTTTACACTTTACTTGCATTATTAAATGCTGAATTTTGGTTAACTAGTACAGAATTCTGCACTTTAAGTATGTTTTAGGCACTTCCGGGCACTATAACTATCACCTAGTGACGCAGTTTTATGGTTCTCACCTCCCTACACTCCCTACCAGTGTAGTACTCTATTCCTGGCTCATACTGGCCTCAATATAGTGTCTGTCTAGCTGCTGGCAAATGTCAGCATGTTTTTATGGTTATCCGCTCACTGTGCTAACTGTGCTAACTGTGCTTTGTGCATCAAGTTTGTCACTATTGTTTGTATGTAATGAATGGAGTGACAGTAATAAAATGTGATGCATGAGTATGTATGTATTAGAAAGCAGAAAGCAGTTTAATCACAATTGTAATCAAGCACAGTAATTAAGCACTAATTAAATATTAATTTATTGTACGGATACCTGGATTTGTGAGGGTTGTCACAAGATTTACACCATTTATATCTATACGGTCTATATAGAGATATGTTGGCTACCTGGTCGGGGGTTAAGGGAATGGTTTGGTAAGGTTCTTGCCTTGTTCAGTGTATAGATCCTGCAAGGACCTGGGTCAAGCTTACTAGGACCTCCTTCAATACCCACTGGTATTGGATGGCGGGGGTGCGAATAGCTTGATCCCCTCATATGTAAACTACTATTAATACATTAACCTGGCTACTTGGGATTGTATCCCTGCTGACTCAAACCACTTAGCCGAGGGTAACGTTACCTTCAAAAGAAGGGCCTACCACATTACGCATTAATAACTTAATTAATTATCTTCCAATATTCCGACCCTTTAGGATTGTATCCTTGCTAACTCAAACTGCTGGGTTGAGGGTAACGTCACCTTCAAAAGAGGGGCCTACTACTATAACTAAGATAATCTCTTAAAAAGTGAAAAAGTGCGAAAAACATCAAAGGTTACACTAAAGGCGAGTCGGATCCAAGTGATTCATCTTGTCTATCTGTTTTTATTTTATTTTTATTTTTCAGCATTTCTAGTTTTATTTTCATATTTAAACCTTTTTCTAAACTTTTGATTTGATTAGACGTTGAGGATAAACCGGTACTAAAAGCTCTTGTGTCCTTGGACGACCTCGGTATCTTACCAACGCTATACTATGCTCACGATGGGTGCACTTGCCCATATGTGTGTTTAGTGTTAGTAAAATATCGTGTTTTATAAATTTAAAACTTGACTAAAGTGTCAAAAAGGGCTTAAAATATACATAAAAATTATATAATGCTACACACGCATCAAGTTTTTGGCGCTGTTGCCGGGGACACAAGGATTTTAAAAAAGTTAGGAATCAACGGCCTAATTTTTCTTATTTTTCTTTTTTTTAGGATTTTTCTTAAATTTTCAGTTTCTGCAGAGCTCAGGACGGGGCCTTGCCTAGTCGGACACGGGGCCGTGCCTGGTCAGACACGGGCCGTGCCCAGCATCGTTACTGGCAGTTTTTAATTTCCGAGTTACAGAGAGTTAAGCACGGGGCCGTGTCGGTGCAGCACGGGGCCGTGTTGAACTCTCCAGTAACAGGGATTCGGAAAATAATCACTGTAACTCCGACCACGGGCCGTGTTCATCTGAGCACGGGGCCGTGGTGAAACTTCTGACCGACATTCTTTTTGTTTTTATTGCAGGGCTTGGAACCCAGGCGTCGCACCTAAACTCTCTACGCAGTGTATGAGCTCCAGTTCCAGTAAAGACATAAAAGAACCCCTAGACGAACCTGAACGCTTTCTAAGAAAAAGACTTAAATCTAAAAACCAAGAGAAAGTTTCGGGGGACGCACTTCCAATGGCGGATCAATGTACCCTCATGGATTACCTACGACCCACTGTAGGTAATCTTGGCGCCGCTATCAATGCACCGAATGTCAATGCCAACAACTTCGAACTTCGGCCGCATTTGATCCAAATGCTCTAAAACTCCGCAACTTTCCACGGGCTTGCGGACGAAGATCCCCATTTACATATACCAACTTTTTGGAAATATGTGATACTTTTAGAATCAACGGAGCATCAAATGACGCCATCCGCCTCCGAATGTTTCCATTTTCACTAAAAGACCGAGCTAAGGCTTGGCTTAACACCCTCCCAGTTGGTTCGGTAAACACCTGGGATGAACTAGCCCAAAAGTTTCTATATAAGTATTTCCCTCCTGCTAAAACGGCTAAATTAATGACTGAAATTAATACATACTCACAAGAGGACGGTGAATCCTTATATGAAACTTGGGAAAAGTTCAAGGAGCTACTAAGAAAGTGTCCTCATCATGGTCTTGCGGTATGGCAACAAGTATCCAGTTTCTATAATGGGTTGTTGCCACACACAAGACAAACACCCGACTCTAGCTCCGGGGGACTTTTAGGTAATCGTCGCCCAAATGAAATCTATAATCAAATTGAGGAAATTGCTCAAACAAATTTTCAGTGGCACACTCCCGAGGCACAAAATCTATTGCTCCGGGCGCCCATAAGGTTGACGAAAGCACCTCTTTGCAAGCCCAAATCGGGACCCTTTCTTCGAAAATCAAAAAGTTAGAAATGGCAAAAACGACCTCGGTTATGGCTTGTGAGGGGTGTGGTGGGCTACATGAAAATTGGAGTTGTATGAAAGAAATGGATAATCAAACAGAAACGGTAAACTACATTGATAATAGACCTAGGCCGTCAGGTCCTCCAATGGGTACCTACAACCAAGGATGGCGTAACCACCCTAACCTTGGTTGGAGAGAACCCGACAATAGTAGTAACCAACAAAATCAAAACCAACGAACAAACTTTCAACAACCAAGAAATGAGTCACAAAACTTCTCTCAACAACAACAAGGGGGACGAGAGAGGCTTGAAGATACTATCTCTCGCCTCATCTCCGACACCGACAAGAAAAACTCGGATCGATTTCAACAATTGGAATCGAACTTTAGAAATCAACAAGCTAGTATTCAAAACATTGAAAACCAATTAAATCAGCTAGCTCAAAATTTCTCCGAGAGACCACACGGCGTGTTACCCAGTAATACCGAAACCAACCCAAAGGCGCAAGTACATCTCATCACATTGAGAAACCGTACCATAGGTCCTGAGGAGGCTCCGATACCTCCAACCGAAAAGAGCCCGTCTAACCAAACCGCAACTTCACCAACACCCCAAAAAGTGACGACTCCACCCCCAAATCAAGAGCCTACCAAGAATCCTCCGGTACCATACCCCGGTCGGTTACTTCGTTAAAAGACCGATGAGCAATTCACAAAATTCATAAATTTACTAAAACAATTGCATGTTAATATTCCATTTGTCAAAGTCCTAAACCAAATGCCTAAATACTCAAAATTTATGAGGGACTTCCTCACTCATAAAAGGAAAATTGAATCATTGCAATTAGTTAACTTAAGCAAAGAATGTTCCGCCTAACTACATAACAAACTTCCACAAAAGAAGATCGATCCCGGAAGTTTCACCATCCCTTGTTCTATTGGGGGATCACCCATACGCAATGCACTAGCCGATCTCGGTGCTAGTATCAACCTCATGCCCACATCAATGTTCGACCGACTCGGACTAGGGAAAACAAGCCCCACAAAAATGAGCATACAACTCACCGATAGGTCCATTAAATATCCACAAGGTGTCGCCGAAAATCTATTGGTAAAAGTCAGAGACTTTGTCTTCTCTGCCGACTTTGTCATATTAGATATGGAGGAAGATACCGAAGTACCACTCATCTTAGGAAGGCCATTCCTAGCTACGGCCCACGCAATGGTAGACATGAATGGTGGGACACTAACATTGAGGGTTGGGGACAAGGAGATGAATTTTGGGGTTGGGAAAAGAGTAGAATACGATGACCCGGTCAACTACATGAAAGTCATAGACTCAAGTTTGGATAATGCTCTCTGACGGTGCAACATGGGATGCAAACCATCCCACTTGGGTAACATATGACTGGCTTTGGGTCTAGCTAAGGACCCTTATAAATGTGGCGTACCACGAAGGCATTCCGAGGAACTATCCTTAGTTTAGACTAACTTTTATGCTTTCTAGTTTAGTTTAAATTTTCAGGAATAAAACACACTCGGGATGATGGAGGATACTAAGGGAAACTTGAACCCACACCCCATGCAAAAAAAAAAACAGAGCCTCCCGACAATTTTTCTTCATTACAGCAAGTTCAGCACGGGGCCATGCCCAGCCAACACGCCCCGTGCTCAATGATCTGTAGAAAATGCCCAGTTCAGGTAACTGGACACGGGGCCGTGTTCACTAAACACGCCCCCGTGCCTAGCCTTCTGTTACAATATGATACTGGCAATCTGAACACGGGGACATGCCCGGACACCACGGGCCCGTGTCCAGACGCCCAGTGACATAAATTTTTGTTTTAAACACCTTTTTACACATTCAATCTACCTAAAAACTTATTTTTGGGACACATTGAGGATAATGTGTAATTTAAGTGTGGGGGGGGGGATGCTAAAACCTTGAATTTTGCAAGTCCTAATAACAAGCCTTACACAAAACTCTATTGGAACCGCTAATCACCCCAATTTTTTTCAAAAACTTTTCATTTTTTTTACTTGTCATGGTTTAATTTGGAAATAACAAGTTCTAAAAATGTTATATTTTTACAAATTTACAACCGATAGCATCGTGATAAAAAGAACCAACATAAGAAAATTATGAAACGACATGATAAATCTAGTTAAAATTTGATTATATATACTTGATCACATTAAAAACCCATTCCCACAAAAAGTGAGTTTTGAGCCTTTATTGAGCATACAAATACACATCTTTAGACTAAATGTTCATTTTTCGTTTCTTGTGTGAATAGCCGCTTGGTTTCTTACGACTCTAGAACTTGCCATGACGATACATTCCCGGTCCTTACCAACTTAAACCCAAGTAAGGGGCTGTTTGGCAACATCTGAATCAATAAGTGCTGAATGAAAAAGAGGTCTGAACGGTTAAGAGACTTTGAACCAACCAGTAAGTGTTGAACCAGTAAAGTGTTGTTTGGTTTGCACCTCTGAATGACTATGTAAAATGACATTTTTACCCCTCAAAACAGAATGTATAACTTCAAAATTAATCAGTTCAATAGAGATATACTAAACAGAATACAACAGACATTATATACACAGAGAATCAGTTCAATTCAATCTACCTTCACATACAACGATGAATGAGTTCAAATAAAACCACAAATGAAACATAATATTCAAACAAGAAACAGAGAATCGGTTCAATTCAATCTTTCACATACAACGATGAATCAGTACACATAAAACCACAAATGTAACATACTTGGTGTAAAATGGTACCTTAATCAACGGCGGAGGTGTCGGCTGAGGTCCGATTGAGGGGGAGGGCGGCACTGTTGAGGTCCGATTGAGGGGGAGGGCGGCGCTCTGTGGAGGTTCGGCCGTGGAGGAAGGTGTCGGCTGTGGAAGTTGGGCCGTGGAGGAAGGTGTCGACCGTGGAGGAGAGGAGAGGAGAGGAGAGGAAGATGGGGGTGCTGGAAGAAGAAGAGGAGAATGTCGTTGTTTTGTTAGGGCACAATTGTCATACTTTTCATTCAGATCTCAAAAGTAGCTGAACCATTCAGATCTGAATGGTTCCATTAAGAGGTGGCTATTTGATGAACCAAAAACCCTAACCTCTGACCGATTCAGAGGCTTGCCTCTTAATGGGGCCATTCAGATGTAAACAAACAGCACCTAAGTAAATGATGGATACATTAGGACTAACCCTTTTTTTCTTTTCAACACCATTATTTTTTACTTTTTCTTACCACCTACCCAAAATCCCCCTAGTTAACCCCTTTGAGCCTAAACATTTTTCGTTTCTAAAACCACAAAACAAACATCCTTTACCCACCAAAACCTTTTTATTTTTAACCCTTTATTTTAGTAAAAAGCGAGGTCTTCATGTGACATTCCATATAAAAAAATGAATGAAGTCTAGCAATAAACAAACAAGTTCCTCAAAAGAAACTTTGTTTGAAAATGCTTCGTTTGAATAAAAAGTCACAAAAATAAAAAGTTTTACGACGACCGACGCTTTTTACACTTTTAGCCCTTTTTACTAACCACTAACCCAAAACCACCTACCTTTAACCCAAGCCTAACCCTTCCCCAAGTCCTCTTGATATTTACAAAGGTATATAGTTAAAAAGGAGGAGGATTGATTGCTTGGCAAGCATATGGTAGAAGTATGTTCCATACCGGTCTCGAGTGTTTCACAAAATACATATTCGGCTGAGTGTTGAGTGATCTTCCGTGAGGTATGTGAACTTGTATATAAATGGAATTTTAAAGAGGTATGTTATGCCCAAGTAAGTAATTTCTCTTATGAAACGTTCTAAATAAATCATGATGAATAGGATTGTAAATAACATAAAAATAAAGCCTAATAAAGATCTTGGATTCCCGACACTCAAGACAAGCCTAAAACTTCTCTTCTACCCATTCCATTTGGGAGTGTAAGCCACATTATAAAGAGTTTTTCTTGAGGACAAGCAAAGATTCAAGTGTGGGGGTATTTGATGTGTGTAAAATGCAACATATAAATTACATCAAATGAGGCATAAAACTAACCATTTTTAGTACTAATGTTGGAAAAAGTGTGCTTTTGTCTTCCTTTTGTATTTTCAGGATTATGAGCGTAAATGAACAAAAGGAGCAAATATGCAGCAAAATCTAACATAATTACAAAAAAAGGAATAAACGTGGCATGCCCGACCCCTTGACAACATCTTCCCAAGAAAAAACAAGCAAACAGAAGGCTGAACACGCCCCATGCCCAATGGACACGGGGGCGTGCTCAGGTGTCTGTAGAAAAGACAAAGTTGTAGAAGCTTCTATTTCCCGAAACGGGGGCGTGCCTAGCTCAACACGGCCGTAGTCAACGCTAAGATTCGCAGAATCCAAGGAAATCTTGATAGTACAGACACGCTTCTGCACACGGGGTCGTGCCCAGCAGACACGGGGGCATGTGGGGCTAATGCAGACAAATTGCAATTAATGAAGAAAGAGAAAGTGGATGGACAAGGGGCCGTGTCCGGGCTTCTGTGCAGGCTATAAATAGAGGTGCTTGGTTCACTTCAAATGCATCCCTTGGCAAACCACCTCTCTCACACTTCACCCACACTCCACCACCATCACAACCCACATCCACCACCATCATCCATCATCCATCATAGAGTGTGTGTAGTAGTCTCGGGATCCAAGATTAATAGTAAGAGTTCTTGACAATCAAAGGCCATGTTTACCTAAGTCTCTTACATCACTTGGTGAAGACAAGCATTTAGTGTAATACTTTTGTTTTTTAATCTTTTCGCACTTTTTATTTGGTTTTGTATTAATGACTTTAATAACTAGTTTCTTATGTTGAAGGTGAAACTTCCTTATCATTTGTCTGTGGTGTCTTGGCGTTATTTTACTGTCTATATAAAATAAAAGATTTACACCATTCATATCTCTACGGTCTATATAGAGATATGTTGGTTACCTGGTCGGGGGTTAAGGGAATGGTTTTGGTAAGGTTCTTGCCTTGTTCAGTGTATAGATCCTGCAAGGACCTGGGTCAAGCTTACTATGACCTCCTTCAATACCCACTGGTATTGGATGGCGGGGGTGCGAATAGCTTGATCCCCTCGTATGTAAACTACTATTAATACATTAACCTTGTTACTTAGGATTGTATCCCTGCTGACTCAAACCACTTTGCCGAGGGTAACGTCACCTTCAAAAGAGGGGCCTACCACATTATGCATTAATAACTTAATTAATTATCTTCCAATATTCCGACCCTTTAGGATTGTATCCTTGCTGACTCAAACTACTGGGTTGAGGGTAACGTCACCTTCAAAAGAGGGGCCTACTACTATAACTAAGATAATCTCTTAAAAAGTGCAAAAGTGCGGAAAACATCAAAGGTTACACTAAATGCGAGTTGGATCCAATGATTCATCTTGTCTATCTGTTTTTATTTTATTTTTATTTTTAGCATTTTTTAGTTTTATTTTCATATTTAAACCTTTTTCTAAACTTTTGATTTGATTAGACGTTGAGGATAAACCGGTACTAAAAGCTCTTGTGTCCTTGGACGACCTCAGTATCTTACCAACGCTATACTACGCTCACGATGGGTGCATTTGCCCATATGTGTGTTTAGTGTTGGTAAAATATCATGTTTTATAAATTTAAAACTTGACTAAAGTGTTAAAAATGGCTTAAAATATACATAAAAATTATATAACTCTACACACGCATCAAGGGGACTGCTTTCATGTCGTGTATCCATGTGTTACACCTGTGTCACTTCAACCATCAAACAAATGCCAAACCAATTAAATATTGTATTTCATACTTGGGATTTATAAAAATATGTGTATCGTTTGCACATATCAACTCTTGTTCGATTTTAAGCTTTAAATCGCTTTCTGGAGGGTTATACGCGCTCTGATGCGTAAATATAACCAGTTTAATCCAACGAACACTCCGGAATAGTGAAATAGGCTTAACATACCTTAAATAACCTTTACATAACTTAGAAATAAGTTTTAAAGGCTTTGGTATGGCAAAAACAAGTTAATTCGCTTACAGGGACTAAACTTGACAAACTATGAAAGTATGCCAATTTGAACTGTAACAGACATTCTGGAACATGACCATAAGTTAAACACACCTTAAATATCCTTTATATAGCTTATAAATAGGCTTTGAGGGGTTCGGTGTGCTAAAATAAACTTTTGGGTCATTCAGGGACTAAAAGTGTCAAAAAGTGCATAAGTTTGCATTTTCGCGCATAACTTACGTTCTGAATACATCCGGACATCCAAAAATTTATGTAAGCACTAAAATATTTTATTTTAGTGTTTAGCATAAGAAAAATCCATTCGTCACGCCATTTGGATCGTTTTTAGCGCTTATGCGCATTCCGTCGTAATTAACCGAACATCGCGGTCGTACGACTAAACGAACCAACATCCGGGATATTTTTTAGCATGTTTCATGTCCACAATGTTTAGGCATCATTTTAGGGCCTTGAAAATGGATTCACGAGCCTTAAACATGTCGGAAATGGCCTTAATACACAACGGGGACTGAATTGGAAACGTTGGAAACTGGTTGCTGTCCAGAGGGACCTTAGCGTGACACCTAGCCCCCTTGGCGTCACGCGAGGCCCCTTCTGATCAGCAAAAGTCATTTTTTCAGCTGTTAACAGCCCTTAACCACTCCAAAGGCCAATGCCATGTGTCAAACTCTTGTGGTGGGGGCAAAATGAGCTACCACAACATTCCGACAAGTGTAGGGATGTGATCATTCCCTCTTCTCCAAGAAACGATCCTAACGGTGAACCGAAATCTATAAATACCCAACACCCACTTCAATCTCAACTCACACCTTTGAAATCTGAGTTTTCACTCTAAGTTGTTGTGTTTAACACTTCATACCTGAGAGTACTCGGATTCAAACCTTCCATTCTTGGACCCTTCGTAAGTATTCCTTCGTTCTTTTATTGCTTTTCGAGTCCGAAAGTCAAACCTTGTTTGACTTTATGCATTGACCAGTTTATGGTCAATGCGAAGTTCGTTTGAACTTCGCAACGTGAGCGTAATCACGATGGTTATAGTCCCTTGTGACTATGCCTACTGATTACCACGTTGTCTAGGGTCGTAAGGGTAAGCGATCTGATAAATCGCTTATACCTTCGAACCCGACCCATTTGGTCGATCATTAGGATCCGACCAAACACATTAGGTGACCATAGTATATAGGGAATAACCTTCCGAGGTTATACCTTATGGTCGCTTCGTTTAAGTAGTTGTATGATACGTAGTTTATATGCCTTAGGTAAATTACCAAAATACCCCTTTGACACCAAAATTCATTTTAAGCATATGTAACATAACTTTTGGTATCTAAACAGATTTGGTAACAATATTAGACATGTTAAGGCATATTTTACTTATCATAGGACTAGTTAGGCGTTCCGAACGCGTTTTACGCGAACGACGCGTTAAAGTAGCATAAGCTACCTAAACGGGTCGTAATGGGTCGTAAGCACTAAGGTTAGGTGTCATTTAGTATGTAGGCTTTGTTAAACCATACGACATGAGTCTCCATACTCGTTTGGTTTACGAACCCTCATTCTATCTAAATCCTCCGATTTAGGTCCGGTATATTAACATAGTTACCTATATTAGGTGCCGTTTGATTTCCGTGATCTCTAGCATTGCTTGGTGGTTATCCTAGGACTTCTAAGCAATCTCAAGTGAGTACATAGTTCCCCTCTTTTACTGTTTTCAACTGTTTTGGGGTGAAGCATGTGTACCTATATGTTATTTTCATGATTTCAAAGTATAATTGATTATACATGTTATTACTTATCATTTGACAAACTAAATGACTATCTATGGTTTAAATACTGATTTCTCAAGAACATAAAATAAAATGTTGAATTGTACTTATTTTATGTTCACCAGACCGATTGTTAGTATGATATAGCGCTATAGGATTAGACACCCCATTCCTGTTGTCATGGAATGTCTGAAACCAATTTGTTTCTCCATCCAAATAGGGATTTCTTTTGTGGTATCCCTATAGTCTCAAAGGTGTATTTTGATGCACTAGGTCTGAATGAATTCTTAAATCACACCTTTAAAGTATATTTTGATATACTCCCAAAAGTATAGTTTGATATACTCTCATGTGTGGTATTGTACAGAACCAACATATATATTTTATCAACAAACCAAAACATATTTTTATATGTTATTTATAAAACCCAAAGCATATTTTGATATGTTATTTATGAAACCAAAACATAGTTTAATTTGTTATTTACAAATCCAAAGTATACTTTTAATATGCTACTATAAGGTTATTCGTTTAACCTTACATTATTTTACAAAGCATAACTTTTGATTTATTCAAACACTTTGTTTTGTACATTTTTACTTGTGGTTTAAGAAATCTCATTTTACTTACCATACATAACTTTTGTTTACACATTACATGGTTTACATTTAACTTGAGTTATACAATAACATTGGACTATTGGTTTAAACATGAACATTCTATATTGGTGGTTTGGTTTGAGTAAGTGACTTAAGTAACGAGGCGTGTGTAATATGATACAAGCATGGTGGATACGCCGCTGGTACTTCCTATATATAAGTGTTTGTATGGTATTACATATCGTAGCGTTATTTGAATCATTTCAATTTAAGTCATATAACATTTTATACAAATAACATACTTTTCATAAGACATTGTTTTACAACAACTTATCTTATACAAATTCATTTTTACTTAGTTATTCAATTAACCTTACATTACTCTTTTACGTATCATCTACTTTATCATCACTTTTCAAATGATTTATAAAACAAAACATTTTACAAGGATCATGACTGACTTTTGTTAAACAACTCTTTCTAAACTTATAAGTCATAAATCCTATATTCACAAAACCTATGTATCTCACAGGCATTTTTATGCTGACGTACCTATTTTTACACATGTTTCAGGTGCTGTCTTGAGATGATTGTTGATACATGCTACATTTAGGATGGACTCGTGCCTTAGCGACTTTAAAACTTGGAAGATCATAGTTGTACTTATTTGATTGTATTAAAACAATGAGTTCATTTATTCAATAAAACAAAATTATTTATTCCATGGTTACGAAACAATGATTCTGTTACAACACTCCCCGACGTTTCCGCCACGTCTGGTTGCTTTACGTGGTCGGGGTGTGACACCATGGCATGCCAAGGATAACATTACAGCAAGATAAGCAATCGATGACACAAAAATTTTGAACCGAATTTACTCCCTCTATGTAAATAGGAAGTTTGATGTTCCCCAATGTATTTTTTGTCTTTCCACTGAATCCCACAAGGACAGATGATCTTGGAACGATATCGAATTCAGGAATGTTCATTTTTTGAGGACATCTAACTGGATGATGTTCACTGAGCTTCCCCCATCAATGAGAATCCTGCGAACAAAATGGTTAGAGATAAATAATGTAATAACTAAACCATCATGATGAGGATCATGTATATCCACACGGTCATCCTCATTAAAGGATATGATTTTCTCCTGAGTAAGGATGGAAGTTCGAACAGGTCTGTCCCCATTCTCCATTTTTGTCTCCTTTGCGTGCCTCTTGGCTGCCGAGAATGAAGTACCACAGATATCAGAGCCACCGGAGATGAAATGGATAATTTGAGCATCGGCTGGTGGAGGAGGAGCCTTTTCAAGAATTTTCTCAGAATCCTGGATCCTTGATTTCTTCCTTCCGAGTAACTCCTTCAAGTATCCTTTGCTCAAAATGTAACCAATATCTTTCCTTAGTACTATGCATTCATCTGTGAGATGACCAAAGTCTTCATGATAAGCACACCACCTCGATTTGTCTTTGGTAGCAGCTGGCTTGTCACTTTTCCTCGGCCATCTAGCTTTATCACCTAAATTCTGCATAGCAAGGATTAGTTCACTATTATCAACAGCAAAACAATATTCAGAGATAGGAGGATAATCCTCATCATCTTTCTCTTGTTCCACAGCATGCACATTCTGACTGTCAGACTTATTGTATGACTTGGATTTGTTATTCCTGAAATAGGATCCTTGTTTGTCTTGCTTAGAGGATCCTGATAGTCTCTCCTGGATCCTTTTATCATCCTCTAAATGGATGAATCTAAGGGCCATGTTCCTTACTTCATTTAGGTTCTTGTAAGGTGTCATAACAAGATCATCATAGAATTGTGAATCCTTAAGTAAACCCATTTTAAAAGCCTCTATAGCTTTCATCAGATTTGTTTCATCTCATTCTTTTCGTCTAATTCTCTCACTCGTTTCCTTTCATGTTTTCCTCTTTTAGAATGCCTCCTCGACGCGAAAACCAGATAGCGACTGCCGAACTGGCAGAAATCATTGCGCAGCAAATGGCTACTCAATTCCCAAACCTCTTTGCTCAATGGATCCAAGCCAATAACAATAATCATGCTCCATGCAAATTCAAGGATTTTAACTCGGCTAAACCACTCAAGTTTAGTGGTTCTGAGGGAGCGACTGGGCTTCTTCAATGGTTCGAGAGCATTGAGAATACTTTCCGTCACGTTCAGTGTCCTGACAATCGCAAGGTCGAGTTTTCTTCGAATGTGTTTCAGAAGAGGGCTCTTACGTGGTGGAACAGGGTTATGAGAGACCGTGGTGCTGAGGTGGCTTTAGCCCAAACTTGGGCTGAACTTAGGGCTCTTATGATGAAGGAGTTTTGCCCTCGTCATGAACTGCGAGCTTTGGAGACGGAATTTGATGATTTGAAGCAAGACAATGGAGAACATCGAGCCTACACTGACCGCTATGAGGAATTGAGCCTGTTATGTCGTACTATGGTTACGCCTTTGGATAAGGCGATTGAGAAATACATTGATGGTCTTCCTGAAGTAGTTCAGGATATCGTTACTGGCAGCAACCCAACTACTGTCAGACAAGCCATTGAATTGTCTGCCACTCTGACTGAATCCCATATCAGGAAGCGCAAGCTGTTTCGGAAGGGCGACTCAAGACCATCTGACAAGAATGCTCAAGTGGAACCAAAGGAAGAAAATGCTGAGGTGTCCAAGAAGAAGAAGCGCAAAGCCTCCCAAAACTGCGCTGTAGCTGCTCAAGACAAACAGGTTGCACCAAACCAGCCAGCACAACCTCGCAAAAGGCAAAACTATGTTGGTACCGCACCTTTGTGCAACAAGTGCAACCGTCATCATCTAGAGCAAGAGCAGTGTCACAAATGTACCCACTGTGGGCGGTTGGGACATTTGATCAATGTTTGTCGTTATGCAAATCAAGCTGCTGCAAACCCTACTGCTGTTCAAGCACGGTTCCCTCCGGGGTCATGCTATAACTGTGGTGACCTTACCCACTACAGGAACAATTGCCCAAGACTTGTTAACATACCTCCAGCACGTGGACGAGTGTTTAACATCAATGAGGTAAACATGAACAATGATGCAGCAGTGAACAATTAGTGTTTTGTATTTCCTTGGTTATTATCTTTTGACACTTCAAGACAATTCCGTTGTTACATAAATAAAGATTTGTTGTTTTTATTTCTGCAAAATTTATGTGTTTGTGTGAATGCTTGATGCAACCTTATGATGTCAACCCAAAGACAAACTACTTGTTTGGTTCTGTCATTTTACGATCACTTGTGATCTCCCAAAGAACCTTAAACACTCGTTTCTTTTAAGAAACAAAGCCAAACTCTTATTGAGAATCCCTCTATCTTTATAGATAGATCCTTAAAAATCATTAAAGTGCCAAATGAAATCCATGGATTGGATTCCTAGTGTGCCTTAAATATCCATACCTAAAAATAACAAATTAAAGAATCAAGTTAACTAAATTTGTACTTATGTGTTTTTCTTACATGTTTTGTGGTTGTATGTGATCCATCCAAATCCTCATAGAATCTTCCATATCTCATACGAGAGATTCATAATTGGATATCCAAAGATACTATCTTAAATCCTTAATGGACTTCAACATTGTAGTTAAGTCCCTTGGGTTATAAAGTACTATTCTATAATTGGACCTCTTGAATGGTTTGGTTAAACAGATTGATTTTGAAAATCTGATTAGAAATATCATGTGATGATATAATTAAAAAGATCCCTTAAGTGGCCTATTTAAGGAGATCGTGCGACGGTCTAGTTAAGAAGATCATGTGTTGATCTAGTTAAAAAGATCGTTCGTTGATCTAATTAAAAGGACCCTTTGGTGGTCTAGTCGAGTCGCTTCATGTTTATTAAAGTGATTTTTTTTCCTACGCATTATGAAATGAACTGTGCGGGCTGTGCAAGGAATTACGTAATTATGGAGGCCTACATAATTATGGAATTCAGTGCACAGAAACCACAGGAAGCTTTGTCATGTGTTAAGACCTATAGTGACAAGAATAATGATACGGGAGAAGTCTTGGACCTCGACCAATGTCATTTATTCTCACACTCCCCAATTCTTATCTCAATCACACACCAAGTTTCCTATGATAAGTCTTCATAAGAAACGTTCTTCTGTTCGTAGTTCAAAATTCCATGTTTTACTATTACAAGGAATTCACTTTGAGGGTTAAAAAATTCGCTAAGAGTCCTAACATGGCCCAGAGTTTTACTTAAGGGTTCAAAGGATCTATTAGAAGGCGAAACCGTCACAGCTGTCTTCACAAGTTTCCTCTAGAATTAAATTTCGGGACGAAATTTCCTAAAGTAGGGGAGACTATGACACCTGTGTCACTTCAACCATCAAACAAATGCCAAACCAATTAAATATTGTATTTCATACTTGGGATTTGTAAAAATATGTGTATCGTTTGCACATATCAACTCTTGTTCGATTTTAAGCTTTAAATCGCTTTCTGGAGGGTTATACGCGCTCTGATGCGTAAATATAACCAGTTTAATCCAACGAACACTCCGGAATAGTGAAATAGGCTTAACATACCTTAAATAAACTTTACATAACTTAGAAATAAGTTTTAAAGGCTTTGGTATGGCAAAAACAAGTTAATTCGCTTACAGGGACTAAACTTGACAAACTGTGAAAGTATGCCAATTTGAACTGTAACAGACATTCTGGAACATGGCCATAAGTTAAACACACCTTAAATATCCTTTATATAGCTTAGAAATAGGCTTTGAGGGGTTCGGTGTGCTAAAATAAACTTTTGGGTCATTCAGGGACTAAAAGTGTCAAAAAGTGCATAAGTTTGCATTTTCACGCATAACTTACGTTCTGAATACATCTGGACATCCAAAAATTTATGTAAGCACTAAAATATTTTATTTTAGTGTTTAGCATAAGAAAAATCCATTCGTCACGCCATTTGGATCGTTTTTAGCGCTTATGCGCATTCCGTCGTAATTAACCGAACATCGCGGTCGTACGACTAAACGAACCAACATCCGGGATACTTTTGAGCATGTTTCATGTCCACAATGTTTAGGAATCATTTTATGTCCTTGAAAATGGCTTCACGAGCCTTAAACATGTCGGAAATGGCCTTAATACACAACGGGGACTGAATTGGAAACGTTGGAAACTGGTTGCTGTCTAGAGGGACCTTAGCGTGACACCTAGCCCCCTTGGTGTCACGCGAGGCCCCTTCTGATCAGCAAAAGTCATTTTTTCAGCTGTTAACAGCCCTTAACCACTCCAAAGGCCAATGCCATGTGTCAAACTCTTGTGGTGGGGGCAAAATGACCTACCACAACATTCCGACAAGTGTAGGGATGTGATCATTCCCTCTTCTCCAAGAAACGATCCTAACGGTGAACCGAAATCTATAAATACCCAAAACCCACTTCACTCTCAACTCACACCTTTGAAATCTGAGTTTGCTCTCTAAGTTGTTGTGTTTAACACTTCATACCTGAGAGTACTCGGATTCAAACCTTCCATTCTTGGACCCTTCGTAAGTATTCCTTCGTTCTTTTATTGCTTTTCGAGTCCGAAAGTCAAACCTTGTTTGACTTTCTGCATTGACCAGTTTATGGTCAATGTGAAGTTCGTTTGAACTTCGCAACGTGAGCGTAATCACGATAGTTATAGTCCCTTGTGACTATGCCTACTGATTACCACGTTGTCTAGGGTCGTAAGGGTAAGCGATCTGATAAATCGCTTATACCTTCGAACCCGACCCATTTGGTCGATCATTAGGATCCGACCAAACACATTAGGTGACCATAGTATGTAGGGAATAACCTTCCGAGGTTATACCTTATGGTCGCTTCGTTTAACTAGTTGTATGATACGTAGTTTATATGCCTTAGGTAAATTACCAAAATACCCCTTTGACACCAAAATTCATTTTAAGCATATGTAACATAACTTTTGGTATCTAAACTGATTTGGTAACAATATTAGACATGTTAAGGCATATTTTACTTATCATAGGACTAGTTAGGCGTTCCGAACGCGTTTTACGCGAACGACGCGTTAAAGTAGCATAAGCTACCTAAACGGGTCGTAATGGGTCGTAAGCACTTAGGTTAGGTTTCATTTAGTATGTAGGCTTTGTTAAACCATATGACACGAGTCTCCATACTCATTTGGTTTATGAACCCTCATTCTATCTAAATCCTCCGATTTAGGTCCGGTATATTAACATAGTTACCTATATTAGGTGCCGTTTGATTTCCGTGATCTCTAGCATTGCTTGGTGGTTATCCTAGGACTTCTAAGAAATCTCAAGTGAGTACATAGTTCCCCTCTTTTACTGTTTTCAACTGTTTTGGGGTGAAGCATATGTATCTATATGTTATTTTCATGATTTCAAAGTATAATTAATTATACATGTTATTACTTATCATTTGACAAACTAAATGACTATCTATGGTTTAAATACTGATTTCTCAAGAACATAAAATAAAATGTTGAATTGTACTTATTTTATGTTCACCAGACCGATTGTTAGTATGATATAGCGCTATAGGATTAGACACCCCATTCCTGTTGTCATGGAATGTCTGAAACCAATTTGTTTCTCCATCCAAATAGGGATGTCCTTTGTGGTATCCCTATAGTCTCAAAGGTGTATTTTGATGCACTAGGTCTGAATGAATTCTTAAATCACACCTTTAAAGTATATTTTGATATACTCCCAAAAGTATAGTTTGATATACTCTCATGTGTGGTATTGTACAGAACCAACATATATATTTTATCAACAAACCAAAACATATTTTTATATGTTATTTATAAAACCCAAAGCATATTTTGATATGTTATTTATGAAACCAAAACATAGTTTAATTTGTTATTTACAAATCCAAAGTATACTTTTAATATGCTACTATAAGGTTATTCGTTTAACCTTACATTATTTTACAAAGCATAACTTTTGATTTATTCAAACACTTTGTTTTGTACATTTTTACTTGTGGTTTAAGAAATCTCATTTTACTTACCATACATAACTTTTGTTTACACATTACATGGTTTACATTTAACTTGAGTTATACAATAACATTGGACTATTGGTTTAAACATGAACATTCTATATTGGTGGTTTGGTTTGAGTAAGTGACTTAAGTAAGGAGGCGTGTGTAATATGATACAAGCATGATGGATACGCCGCTGGTACTTCCTATATATAAGTGTTTGTATGGTATTACATATCGTAGCGTTATTTGAATCATTTCAATTTAAGTCATATAACATTTTATACAAATAACATACTTTTCATAAGACATTGTTTTACAACAACTTATCTTATACAAATTCATTTTTACTTGGTTATTCAATTAACCTTACATTACTCTTTTACGTATCATCTACTTTATCATCACTTTTCGAATGATTTATAAAACAAAACATTTTACAAGGATCATGACTGACTTTTGTTAAACAACTCTTTCTAAACTTATAAGTCATGAATCCTATATTCACAAAACCAATGTATCTCACAGGCATTTTTATGCTGACGTACCTATTTTTACACATGTTTCAGGTGCTGTCTTGAGATGATTGTTGATACATGCTACATTTAGGATGGACTCGTGCCTTAGCGACTTTAAAACTTGGAAGACCATAGTTGTACTTATTTGATTGTATTAAAACAATGAGTTCATTTATTCAATAAAACAAAATTATTTATTCCATGGTTACGAAACAATGATTCTGTTACAACATTCCCCGACATTTCCGCCACGTCTGGTTGCTTTACGTGGTCGGGGTGTGACACCATGGCATGCCAAGGATAACATTACAGCAAGATAAGCAATCAATGACACAAAAATTTTGAACCGAATTTACTCCCTCTATGTAAATAGGAAGTTTGATGTTCCCCAATGTATTTTTTGTCTCTCCACTGAATCCCACAAGGACAGATGATCTTGGAACGATATCGAATTCAGGAATGTTCATTTTTTGAGGACATCTAACTGGATGATGTTCACTGAGCTTCCCCCATCAATGAGAATCCTGCGAACAAAATGGTTAGAGATAAATAATGTAATAACTAAACCATCATGATGAGGATCCTGTATATCCACACGGTCATCCTCATTAAAGGATATGATTTTCTCCTGAGTAAGGATGGAAGTTCGAACAGGTCTATCCCCATTCTCCATCTTTGTCTCCTTTGCGTGCCTCTTGGCTGCCGAGAATGAAGTACCACAGATATCAGAGCCACCGGAGATGAAATAGATAAGTTGAGCATCGGCTGGTGGAGGAGGAGCCTTTTCAAGAATTTTCTCAGAATCCTGGATCCTTGATTTCTTCCTTCCGAGTAACTCCTTCAAGTATCCTTTGCTCAAAATGTAACCAATCTCTTTCCTTAGTACTATGCATTCATCTGTGAGATGACCAAAGTCTTCATGATAAGCACACCACCTCGATTTGTCTTTGGTAGCAGCTGGCTTGTCACTTTTCCTCGGCCATCTAGCTTTATCACCTAAATTCTGCATAGCAAGGATTAGTTCACTATTATCAGCAGCAAAACAATATTCAGAGATAGGAGGATAATCCTCATCATCTTTCTCTTGTTCCACAGCATGCACATTCTGACTGTCAGACTTATTGTATGACTTGGATTTGTTATTCCTGAAATAGGATCCTTGTTTGTCTTGCTTAGAGGATCCTGATAGTCTCTCCTGGATCCTTTTATCATCCTCTAAACGGATGAATCTAAGGGCCCTGTTCCTTACTTCATCTAGGTTCCTGTAAGGTGTCATAACAAGATCATCATAGAATTGTGAATCCTTAAGTAAACCCATTTTAAAAGCCTCTACAGCTGTAGCAATATCTAAATTAGGAATTTCTAAGGATTCTCTACTGAATTTAGTTATGTAATCCCTTAACGATTCATTATGACCTTGGGTGACCCTATATAAATCACTAGTTAATCGTTCAAATCTCCTACTACATGAAAATTGACTATTGAACAAGTTAACCAGATTAGAAAATGAAGTAATTAAATAGGGAGGAAGATATAGCAGCCACTTCAATGCTGATCCAGTCAATGTGGATCCGAAACCCTTGCAAAGACAGGCTTCTTTTAACCTTTCTGGAATGGGATTGATCTCCATTCTCTCCATGTATTGTGCTACATGCTCTTCTGGATCAGCTGTACAATCATAGAGCTTCATATTTGGTGTTTGAAATCTCTTTGGTATCTCCGCATTACATATAGGTGGTGCAAAGCGGGACACCTTGTGACTCCCATCTGGAGTCTTAGGGATGGGTTTAACCACTCCCGGGACACTGGATATCATATCCTTGAGTTTTTGCAACTCCCTTGCCATAGCCTGGTTGATTCCTGGTTCTTTCACAAGACCATGGTTAGTATTATAAGATGTATTGAAAGTGTTACCTCCTGACTGATTCGAGGTTGGGATCCCAGATGTAAATCCTAATTGATGTGGTCCCGGTATAATCGTGGGACCAGATGAGGCAATAGTTTGCATGGGAATGAAGTCTCCCACATGAATCTCTAAACTTCTAGGTTGTTGATTCCCTAAGGATCCTTGATCCTGGAAGATATTAGATCTAGGATACATCGAAGCTGAGGGTCTTGGAGGATATTCCACGGATCCTTGAACTTGCGATGAGGATCCTTGAACCTGCGATGAGGATCATTGATGTTGAGGGTAGGATCCTTGAACTGATAGCGTCCCCATGTATCCTCCTGAACTGGAGAAGGATCCTGGATGTTGGAAGGAGGATCCTTGAGGCTGAAGGGAGGATCCTGAAGGCTGGAAGTAGGATCCTTGAGCCTGTATTATAGCTGATGATCCATACAACATAGTTGATGATCCTCCATGATACTGGACATCTGATGCCTTAGAATGCTGAACGGTTGTTGGTGGAGTAGTGAAATCCAATGATCTGGGCACCAGTGGGGAGTGATCCTCCGCTGATCTCTTCAATTTCCTGATCTCCTCAGTTTCACAAAGGATCCTGCCGTTCATTTCATCCTGCTGTTGCATGTAATTCTTCATCTGCAAAATCAAAGAATAAAGATCATTGTTAGTAGGAGCAGAAGAAAAGCAGTAGTTGCTTTTGTGAAAACGGGGGTTGGCTTCTTCGCACCATTCTCAGCATTCTTCTGGGATCCAGAAGGAATAGGAGGCAAAGGTGGAATGCCCTGTGATGAGGTGATTACCGGCATGGAGCTTGAAGTGTTTTTCCCTTGAGAAGCCATGTGGTTGAAGGCAATGAACAGAAATGAATAAAATGAACATAATTTTCAAGAATGAAGCACCGATTGCCCCACGGTGGGCGCCAAACTGTTTTGGTCAAAAATCACACAAGGATAATGTAACAAAATCTAATTTTTGTGAGGTTGGATGCTTGGTTAAATGAACAAATACAAGAACAATGATTGAATGAAAATGGAAATGAACACAAGGATTTATACGAGGAAAAAGCTCTTGATCAATGAACGATCCCCGACATAAAAAACCTCGGATATTGAAAACTATCACTATCAACTATATTGAACAATAAAGGTTACAACTTTGGATGATAACAAGCTCAATACAATGATTTCTAGTGTGTTTGTGTGTGTATTCGCCAATGAGTTTCAGAGAGTTCGAATGTGTGCAATTGTGTTTCTAATAATAGCTTGTTATCCCCTTTTGAATGGAAAAATATCTAGATAACTAACTATCCGAAAATTATGCTTGCCATCCACGATCACCACAACGGTCACCATCTCATGCACGTGCCATAACTAGGAGCATATTCCCCTGGAATCTCGGTTAGAACAAGTCTCCTTCGAAATATACCATTTCCTGAGGATCCTTGATCCAGGTTGAACTGAGGATCCGTGATCCATAATCTTAAAAATTTTATCCCTAACAATGAAGAACACTAGAATTTTGATCATAAAATGGGTGTTGTTTGATTTCCATGAAGTGAATCTAGGTGTTGTTATGCATGCTAGATATAATGGATTTGAAAATGATGTTAATCTTGGCAAAAATAACTAGTTATGAACTAGTTTGTAAATGTGTAAAAATTATTCCCATTAGGTGTTTGTTAAAATGCCTAAATGAAATCTAAAATTGTTAAAATTTCGAGTAAAATGCATATTTGAATAATATGGCAAATTATGCGAAATATGAAGCAATAAGAGTTCTAAACACATTGTTGGTTGAACTTTATAGGCAAGGGAATCGGATCTTCAAGCGGACAAGCCGGGGCGGACGCGCGCTTGAAGGAAAAGCTTTGAAAGGTACGCGACTTGTAGTTTCGTTACATTATGTAAACAATTTAGTCGTTGATATATTTAATGTTGATATAGTGAGAATAGTCGTGTTTGGTATGTCAATGAAGTGATGTAATTCACTCGACAACCAAACGGGTCAAAATAGATAGCTAGATATGTGCAATGTTAATATAGCAAAAATTGTATGTGTTTGGTAAGTGATGGAAGTGATGGAATTCACTCGACAAACCAAATGGGTCAAAATAAATGGTTAGAATATGAATAGTGTAGTTATAGCGAAAATATATGTGTTGGTATGGCATTGAAGTGATGGAATTCACTCGACAATCAATGGGTCAAATAGATAGTTAAAAACAATAGCAATTTTAAGTGACTCGAATGTCATGCAACAAGTCAGTCGAATGAGTGCTTAAGCCGAGAAACAGACACGCCAAAATTTGATTTAATGAACTCTCGGATTTGGGTCAAGACATAGAAGACTTGATTTCGTTGAATATTGTTAAAAAAATGTATGCTTGAATTGTAGATAACAAGCATGATGTATATGCGTGCGCAAACCATGGATGGGAGTAAAAACGCTAATGTTTGATAATCCCGGGAATGGGTAAAAATGTTTAGAAACAATTATTGATAAAAACATGTAGTGTAAGTTAAAACTAAACGGGTCGAATAATTGTAAAAGATATTTATAAGCCATTAGCATTATAAATCAGATTTCAATGCGAACAAAGATGATAAACAGATCCGTAATTTAGTTACGGTCGCGTAGAAAAAAGAATCACGTAAAACGGATGAGTAGAATAAAAGTTACGGCAATTTAAAGTTGGAATTTTTGGTTAAAACTGGAGCTGGGCAAAATGCAGGTCCAGAAAACGGACCTGCTGGAAAGTAGTCTCCCCCGCGGCACGCGAGGGATGACATGGGAACGAGCGCGCCATGCGAGTGGCCCCACGACACGCGACAAGAAAAACCGAGCCTCTCGCATGGCGCGAGAGGCATAAATCAGGAATTTTTATTTTGTTTTGTTTATTTGATGTTGGAACCTGTTAATATTTGTTTCTAAGCTATCAAAACTAACTTTTAAGTTGGTTTTGATATTAGGTGATTATGGCAAGCATCCCGATGACGATCAAGCAATGAAGTGAATCGAACACATGTCGAATAAAGCTTCTGCGTTGACTTTACTTCGTTTTTGTTTTAAGTGAACTATGTAACCACTTGATATTATATTTTGAATACTTTAAACATGTTTGAAAGTTAACTAAACAAAGTTTTTGTAAAGTCTCATTTTCGTATAAAATGTGTATTTAAAGTTATAATCGTGTTAAATTGAGACGGGTCTTACAACACCATATGAGAAGATGGCATTTCGATGCCATAGTTATTACTAAGAAATACCAACCATAACTATGATTGTGGTTGGGGGGAAATAATGAAAAGTTTTGCCAAAAATGTAGAAGACTTGTAGCTAAAACGCTTAAGTCTTATAACGAGTCAAACGGGTAATAAACGCAAACCGAATAATAAGAGTGATGAACTCAAGATTAATGGGTCCGGTTAGTGGAATCTTTTATTAGAATTTAGATAAGATTATAAATATAAATACAATTTTGAGGTTGAATGAGAGAATGTCATATAACATTAATTGGAATCCTTTATTAGAATTTAGATTAGATTATATATGGGGCTTATACGTGTGATACGTCAAATAGATGTTGAATAGGTTTCGAGAAATAACTAAGAATTGATCATTAACATTTTTTAAATGTAATTGTGATTATTGAATGGTTGAATTTTGAGGGTTTTGAAATGTGAATTTGATTATGAAAGATTATATTTTAGTTTTGAAACTTTCAGAATGATTGAATCAAACAAAAGAATTATGATTTTATAGAAACAAAAATGATTGAGATTGTTTTTTTTCTAATCATCTTTAACATGAGCAAAACTAGCACAAAAGCAAATTTGATCATGACCAAATGGAACTGTAGAATGTTAATAAAAGATAACTAATTACAAATATGAAGCCTAACAATTTTGCTTCTGTCCCATTTGATCGGAATAGATAAATACAAACTAAATTAGAGAAAATGCAATCTGAAAATAAGAGATAGAATAATCGATATTTTTTTATAAAATAAGAAATAAGTATAAACTAAATAAAAAATGCCAATGTGGTAAATAATAATATTCCATATTTCCTAGTCCAGACTTTGGACGGGAAAATGCAATCTGAGAGGCTTTATAAATTAGACATGTGTCTCTAATACGTTACTTTTATTATATGTACTAGTAGTTAGACTCGTGTGCAAACACGAGTGGTTTTTAGAAAACCATGCATACCACATTTTATTAAACGATTATACATTTTTTAACTACAAAAATGATAATCAGTTTTTAGTACATATTATGTATTTCCGTCTTCTGGAATCCATGAAGAAGCTCTGTTCCAATACTCGGACTCATCATAATCTTGTCCCCATTTTGTTATGCATATAGTCTGGTCCAAAATAGTTGCTCCATGTAAGGGTTTAAACAGAATAATAGTCAGGCTCGACACCTTAGTTTATGCATATAGCATGCTCCAAAAATGTAAACAACCTAATAAGAATATACTACAGAATTACTATTGTTTTCACTCTTACATCCTGGATCTAAGTGAGAACATTTTTATAGAAAACACTATTTTAACCAAACACTATTTTATAGAAAACACTCTTTTAACCAAACACTGTTTTATAGAAAACACTGTTTTAACCAAACAGTGTTTTAACCAAACAGTGGTTTCACCCTCCATCTGAACAGGATTGATCCAGTCTCTTGTGCATCATTCTCAGTCACAAAAGCAACCATTGTTTCACCAAAGTCAAACCACTGTTTGCAAAAAAAGTTTGTTTGACCAAAGTCTATTTGACCAAAGTCAAACCACTGTTTGCAAAACTATGATTCTTAGTGGCTCAAAAGTCTGTTTGACCAAAGTCAAACTACTGTTTGACCAAAGTCAAACCACTGTTTGGAAAAAAAGCAACCACTGTTTTCTCCACAAAACACTGCAACCACTATTTTCTTCACAAAACACTGTTTTAACCCAACATTGGTTTCAAACATCTGTTTTTATCCATCTGTTGACCAAAGTCAACAGATGTATCAACCATTGTATCATCAGATGTATCAACAACAGTGGTTTTTAAATTGATGAGCATTAGTTATGAAAAAATAATACAAAATCATATTGAAGAAATGCACTTACTTTAGCATATCGCGATCATCTGATGATATGGACCCCGTACTTTCTGATAGTCCATGTGAGTTGCCATATACATAGCTGTTATTGCAAATACATAAACTACACCATATCATACTCAAAAGATTCATAAATCATAATCACAAAGTTAAATTATGAGTCTTCTCACAAACGGATTGACCATGACGTATTCCTGAAGTCAAATAATTGGAAAATGTTAATGCACCTGTCAACAAATCAAACATTAGTCCATATAATTCATAAGGTTTACATGATACACATCAAACACAATCTTGGTAAAATTATTATTGTTTTTTCATCATAGATAAATAAATTCACATCATGTTTATAAGTAAAGAACATCAGATTTTAACTTTCACAGTCAAAGCACTTGTTAGCGAGGAAAAAAATCCACATTAACATAAAAGTTAAATGATTTTCAAAGTATTATAAAAGAAAATGTGTTAATAAAAATTTGGAGAAACATAAAAATAGATTAATAGGTTATATTTATGTGAGTAATATTAATTAAAAAGGTTAAATATAATATAACTTAAGCTGTAAACTTATAAAAAAGATTCTTAAATCTTGGATTATACTTTATATTTTTCCCTTCCAAGATTGAGCACTTTGACTTTAAAAGTCAAAACTTTTATATATACCTTGCTTCCTGCTCTGAAAGTTTTCTCAACCGAGTTTCCTGTGACATAATTCCGTAGCGTGGTCCTTACGTAAGCCGCTCCCTTACCAGGCTTCACGTGCAGAAATTCTGAACATCAAGCAAGAAATTAAAAAAACAAATAAAATATTTGGGGATAATCTACAAAATAGCAACCAAGTTTTACAAATGCTCTAATTTGGTCGGCAAATTTCAAAGTCTGGTAATAATTTATTTTTAAGCTAATGGAGTCTCTTGTATTATAAATAAGATAAATGGCCAGTAAAATTTATAATTTTATATAGTATCTTACCTTGAGCGGTGTCACCTTTCAAACTAGGATCAACTTCAACTACTTTCACCTTAATTAGAATTATTATTACAATATTAATTAAAGTTACCTTGAAAACTTTTGGTTCCATGTCAGTAAGCTCAATCTCATGATGCTTCTGTGCATCTTGTGTACAGAACCGAACTCACATCGTCCCACATGTACTCCTCTTCGTCTGAGTTCTTCCAGCTTCTACTGATTTCACCGTGTCACACCCTGGCTTTGCGGAAGCGTGGTTAATTTGGTGTGACTTCTTAATACCATAGCTTAATCATAACAAAGCTATATGAAGTAAAAATCATGCAAGATCATCCATTGAATTAAGTTTTAAAACATAAGTAACACAACATTGTCTTAAGGCATTAACTCATGCGATAGACACTACAACCTGATAACATAAAAAGAAACGTTGTTTGAAAAGACACAACACCAACGTGAAATAAACGCAGTTTAAGGACTGTGACTCGTCCAGGAAAAAGCCACATCTCCTAAACTTGGATGACCTCATAACCCTTATGCAGCGGGAAAACGTAGCATACCATGCCAGATCCTTAATTACCTGAAATACATGTAAGTTGGAAAAAAATCAACAAAAATTGTTGAGCAAGTTCATGTGTAGTGAGTAAGTAAAACCTTTGTAAGTATAAAATCCTGGTATGTAGCAAATAAGGAAAAAGAGATCACCAATGGTTTGCAAAGCCATTGATATGTGTGAAGTGCAAGTAGGAAGACTCAAACCTAGCAGATTTATGTGTTGGGTACAAAGTCACCCCGAGGTCTGTACTGTTTGGGCCTGGGGCTGGGCTCGCTACACCCAGATAGATCTACCGCTCATGCCCCTCGGTCCTACTATGAGGATTAATAGTCCCAAGTTTCCGCCTACCCACTCACATGATCTAAATAATAACCCTCCTTACGCTAACCATACCATATAAGAATTATTCGTAATCATAGTAACATGTATTTCACCCCCGCAGTTTAGAAAACTGAAAACAGTTAAGAGAAAAGGGGGACATGAACTCACAGTGGTGCGTCTCTACCAAGTATACCTCCTGATCAAGCAGCTGTGCGACGACCTACACGTACTAAATCTATTAGACGGACGACCGTGCCTTAGCTTATGGTTTAAGTTCTTGGGAGATAGTTAGACAACTATTTCGTGTTTATATTTTTGTAAATACTTGGTAATTATTCTCCTTCCCAAGGATGGGGGATTTAATACATGCGTGTTCGTAACATTCGAAATACATTATTAAGTCTCACTTAATATATATTTTATTTCTTACTTCAAAATATAATCATTTTTCCCAAAAATATTATATTTTATTTCATACAATTTTCCAAAATAATATTCTTTGACAAATACGCGTTCGTTGGTATTTTCTGAATTACGTAAGTTACGGATAAAGATCGGGTGGTAATAATTACACCGTTGTAACTCATTATTTATTGTGAAGGCGTTCGCATTATTTTGGAATCGTTAACATTCGGTAATATTATTTTTACCCTAAAAATAATATTTGTATAGTTCATAAAATAATCGTAAAAATCTCACAAGTGTTGTTATGAAAAATATATATATATATATCAAATATATATTTATCAAGTTTTATTTTGTGAAAATCCCACCTCCGATGTTTCGTAAATAAAGTCGTGGCGAAACTTACGTTTTGAAAACAAGTCAAAAATATATTTACAACACTTGTAGTGAAAATATTCCCAAGTGTTAGGTTTTTAGAAAAATTTCGCCAGAGTTTCCCCTGTAACTGGAGGTGGCCACGCTTTCAAGCGTATCATTTTCTTTTAAAATTCAAATCAACAATTTTCTCAATCAACAATAAACAATATTCAAACCATCAAACTAGTCAAAATAGGTGTAAACCGCAAAAATGCATGAAATTGTGGTTTATCTAAAATATGAAGTAAATCTCATTACTTTTAGTGGATCTTTTGTGTAAATCAATCTGGTTTCGTAAAAGTCTTGTTTTTAATGAAATTCCATCTTTACAACTTCTAGACAAAACTAGTTCCTTGTCGAAAATTATTGTTACACAAGTGTTTACACACTTGTGTGTTTATAAAAATCATTCTTGTTTGTGTAAGATCCGGTTTTAGAAAATAAGATTTCCTTGACACTTGGTCCTTTGAAAATACCGCTTGTAGATCCGTAGATCTACTAGTTTTAAACACTATTTCATAAGTAATATTGATTTTACACAAGTTTATGTTTAGTGTGTGGTAGAGTTTCATCATTTAACCCTTTGTACGCTTAAACAAACTCTATGCCATGATTCTTGATCATGACTAATCCGGGTTAGATGATGATCCGAGCTACCACCTCATAGATCGGCACCAAATAATCACACAAAACAAATCTTACAAGATTTACACAACAATCTAGCTTTTAACCATCATCTTTAGCATTTTTAGTAGACTTTTACATATCATTTTGTATGTTCATGAGTTTTAACCGTCATATATCGTTTTAACCACTTTAAAATAGATCGAGAGGATGTTTCAAGCAACTTACTACTAGCTCAAGGCTAGGGAAGATTCTAGTCGAAGAATGAGTGGATAAAAGAAATGAGAAGAGGTCCTTCACGTTCCGAATGCACCAAGCCTCCTCGTATGTGATCCTTAGCACTTGTATGCTCTTGAAATAGCTTGGACAAAATCGAAAAATGGATGGATTGATATAGGGGTGTTCGGCCGTGAGTTATTTAGAGAGGAGAGGGAGAGTTTTTGTTGAGTTTGAGAGTGTGAATGTTATGGTGTATTATGCTTAGTTACTTATAGGCAAAAATCATGGTTATTATCCAAGAGTTCCTATGTCTCCAAGATATTAGGCAAGTGTGAATAAAATAATCATGCAAGTACATGGGGTGGTCACAATGTGACCGATTCGGTTGGGGGGGGGTCTCATGGTTGGTTTCTAACTAAATGGTTAGACATTAGTTGTTAAGTAGGAGGTTAATTTAGTTACTAGCATGTAGTAAGTTGTAACGGGTGTTAGGGTACTCGGGGACCCTAACTAGCTCAGAAAAAGAAAAATAATGTTATTGGCAATATTTTTATGTTCCGGATAAAGTCCGGTTGTTCGGTTGGATAGTGATCCGTTTAAGTGCTTAACAAAGCTTTAAAGTGTCGTTATTATTATTTTTAGTGACACAACTTATTCCCGACACTTTGGAAAGTGTCTAGTAATATTTTCCCATGTTTTGGCACTTTATTAGGTAGCTTAATGCTGAATTTTAATTAAAGTGCTGAATTTTGTACTTAAAGTATGTTTTAGGCACATCCAGTCACTGTAATCTCATTCCTAGTGACGCAGTTCTACAACCCTTATATCCCTATACTTTCTATTAGTGTAGTAAACTATCTCTGGCTCTTACAGGCCTTAGAGGCAGTGCCTGTCTGGTGCTAGTTATGACAGGACGTTTAATAGGTTATCTGTTCATTGTGCTACTGTGCGTTTGGTGCATCAAGGTTGTCACAAAGGTGCTGTAAGCAAAACATGGAGTGTCAGCAAGTAAAGTATGATGCAAATAAGTACATGTATCAGCATTCAAGTAGCAGTTTATCCACAATTGCAAGTAAGCACAGTAATTAAGCAGTAATAAATTATTAATTAAGTCGTACGGATACCTGGTTTAGTGAGGGTTGTCACATTCTCCCCCCGTTAAAGAAATTTCATCCCCGAAATTCGTACTACCTTATCTCCTTATGGTCACGTCACACATGGATACATAATTAATATCGAGGTAGATAGTCATCAAACCGAATCAACCCTTACTCACACTTGGGGGGTCCAAGAATATTTAACAATCCGTACCCTTGGGTTAAGAAGGTGGGTGCTCATAGCGGTTGATGTTAGAAGTACAAAACGTGCTTTACGTATAGCCTAATGTATTCCAGCTAGCAGGGGGTCAACAAGAGAGGAGTTTCAGCTAATAAGATCCTCAAATGTCCGATCGCAGTATCCCAGCGAGTTTTCACGAAACATAGCACTCTCTATACAAATTCAGAAATTTTCAACTCGATGAAATGGTAAGGTGATCTGTCAACTCCCGAGTAGACGAGTGGCAAGGTTCAGTGCATTTGAACCTTTTGAACTGTGAGGATACACTGAATGAATACAGACGAACCTGGTGTATCCTTGCTTTGATTTGTGGTTGGATCAGGAATGTTTAGATGACAAGTCAACAAAAGTTTATGTATTTTTGCGTGGAACGGTTGACCATGATTAGCACAAGCTACGAGTTTGTAATGACACCACAAGGTATCACAACGACATGATTCCATAACAGCAGTGACTGAACAAACTCACCGAGTTTGAGACCAGATGAAAGTGTACCGGAACAAGCCGGAAAATGAAACTAAGTACTGCAAGGCATTTGATTGGTAATGAAAGAATCGTTAGGGGGTACACCATAATATGAAATGAATTTATGTACCTTTGACTCAGCACGCAAGTGTGTTGAGAGTGATTTAATTGTGATAAAGAAACGGATTTAGGGCAAGTTGTCAAATAATCAATTAAATCCGTGTACGAAGTGAGTAGTCAAATAAGCGCAAGCTTCTGTTTTGTGAAAGTATCACTGTAAAGTATCGAAATCTATCAATGATTTAGTGGAATCTTAGACCAAATAAGTCTACTACGACCCGAAACAAAAGAATCTGTGCCAAAGTATTAGAATATGATGCTCTCAATGCATCATATGGCGTCTCAAATTAAGCATGTGAACTGGATAAGTTCAAGCAGTTGAACCTAGTTTTGACGTAACTAAACAATAAACGTACATATCAACAAGGAAATCTTGACATGATAGCAAACATGTAACTTGAAAGAAGGTAGTTTCAATAAGTGTGTTGACTTGATAACAAAAGAGTCAACAATGACAAAAATGTAGGTCATTTGAATCACAACTAGTAATTAGATTTGACCACGTAATATCTGAACATTCATGAAGCGTTTATTTGAAATGAAACCACATGCGTAGCAAATGGTGCATGGGTTATATATAGGTTTTCAAGTGATGAAGTGATGCGTTCTTACCAAAACGAAGAAGTGACCAAATATACGAAGCAAACGTGCGTTTGCTCTCAGCGAAGGAAAACAACGTGATGCAACTACTTGAGGGGAGTAGAAATGCAAATTTCTACTTGTTAGAAGTGAAAGTGAAGGCTTCAACGGAAGAAAATTTAAGTACTTTCGGGTTCGTTAGCTGCAATGACAAGTTGTTCAAGTTAATGGTGTTTGATTGAGTTGACAGATATGGTTCCTAGATGTAAGGCTTCTAGCTTTTCTAGATTCCGCACCTCGTGTGGATCTGGTTTATACATTGTGTAGGAAGCAACATTTTGTTTACGTCTAAGCACAATCATTGTCCCACAATTTTATCCTGGTATATTCCCTGAATTTCTCTGTTGGAGATGTTCGATCGTCGATCAGTCGTGTAGTAGTAATTGGATCATCATAGTCAATTGTGTAAGAGGCTTGCTAATTTTTAGCAAGAGTCACCGACTCTGGTGGGTTAGCTCGTTCGGTTCCTGGTAGCTGACGCTTACTTGAAACTCATCATCCCCCTTTTTGACGAGCAGATATGGGGTTTTTCCCCAACAGGGGATTTTTGGTCTGTTATCTTCCTTCTCCATCCACTTCTGAAGCTTCACTGTCAATCCTTGCATTCCCAAAGATGTAAGTCGTTGAAGGGTATTGACTGCAGGTGCAATGCCGGGAATTTATCTGGTGTGAACGGAATTAGCCGTGGGAGAGAACATTCTGGCAAATCCTCAAGGAAGACCTTAGGATATTTCCTTGTCATAAGAATATCTTCGTGCTTAGTTCTTCGGCTCCTCCTGTCCCCGACATGGGTCAAGAAACAACACATTCTTTACGTAACATCCTCCATGCCTTCAAGCAATTTGTAGTTTGTAGAGGCGTATCTTGCCTCATGAGTCATGATTGCTTCGTCGTTCGACTCCGGGATGCGGATAACGATCTCCGCTTGGTTGCTCGACTGAGGGTTCATCCTAGTTACTACGTCGAGGCCGTTTATTAACCAGTTTTATCAAGAGTGGGTCGTCTAACTTACTCTCTACTAAACTAAGTAGATTCCTAAGTTCATGAGATGCGGGGCTAGGGTTGGCACTGTTATCGAATAACGTGAATGCAAAATTTTGGGTTGGTAAAGAACGTACCAGCGACCATATCTGGGTCCTGGCATGCTTCACTAGCTTCGGTGTTGGATGTTCCTTCATGGTCTTGGTTGATCTCCCTTGGGCAATCCTTCCCAAGCTGCCCCTTACCATCGCTGTTACAACCTTCCTTTCCCCTTTTCGTCTCCTGCCAACACATTTCCCTGTCGTGTCCCCTTTTACCACAGTTGTCACACTTCCTATTACCGCATTTCCCGTTATGATGGCGTTGGCATACTTCACACTTAGGTAGATTACCCAGGTACATCTTTCCCTTTTTGGCCTTATACTTTTTATTTGCCTGATCACCTCCCTGAAATTCACCGAGCTTTCTTTTGTTCTTCCCAGATGTCTCCACTGGTGTTTCCTTCTTCTCGTCCAGGATCGAAAGTTTCACCAATCTAAGTGCTTCCTTAGTGAGCTCCAGTCCTATCACATGGGCAATCGTGGGTGATGGTGGCGTTGATACCATCATCAAGCTCAAGGCTTGAGGTGTCAGTTCCCAAATGGATTGCTCCATTTTCTTCAACTCGGGTTCCACTAGGTACGGAATGACTCGCGACAAATCGTAAAGCCTTCGCACGTGCTTCACCACATCTGGACCTTCCTTCTGTAGCTCCCAGAACTCTAGTTCTAGCCCTTGGATATCCTTCTGAGAACAATACTCCTTCCGCATTATTTCTTTCAGCACGCTCCATGACATCGCATATGCTATAGCCTCGCCCAATTCTCGAACCTTACGGTCCCACCATAATAGAGCTCCATCTTGTAGCAATCCGGAAACGTACGGGACTTGCTGCTTTGGCGTGCAACCACTCATTCGCACAACGGCATCCACATTCTCAGCCCATTTTACAAAAGCTATGGCACCTCCCGTGCCACCGAAATTCAGAGGGTTGCATTCTAGGAAATGCTGGTAGGTACAACCTGTATCCAAGAATTCATCATCACAAAAGGAATTAGCAAGGCACTTTGGGGACTTTCCAAACGTATCGTAATGTGTCTTAGGTGACTTAAACATTACCGTTAGGTAGGTTTCTCCCCGAGGCACCTTCGCCATGCTGGTAGCGAAGAACCTCGTGCCGAGCTCTGACTCGAGAGGCGTGCGCTAACCATTCTGCCTCAGTCAGTCGGGTGATCTCTTGATGCGACATCTTCTAGGAAGAAGTTCATGTTAGTTAGGTCGCTTCTATTCGGGGAACATAAATAGTTGTTCGAAACACTTGTATCACACATGTTTAACTCATCATATTACACATCAGGCAATTTATCAAGCAAGTAATTGGAATCATGTTTACCGAAAGTATATCAAACAAACATGTGTTTCTCAGTCATAGCACATTCCCATTATATTGGTATCACGTCCTATGATTAGGTTTTCATTATACGGGTAAGCACATTGCATCAAACTCATAACATACGTACGTAATTTGAGGGTTTCGTTTAATGAAAGTATAGCAAGTAAACATGTAGTATTAAAATTTTAGTACGCACATAAGCGTTATTGATCGCATTTAGTAATGACATGGCGGCTGTGCTTTCGTTGGTTATTGACCACAGTGCTTTGGGTGCATGCTTAATGACAATTGGTTCCCATCGTTTTCCAGCTACAACTTCATTGTCTTACAAAATGTATCACATTATCCGGGTCACCGGGTCTCCCTACCCTTGCCCAACAAGTATATCCGCATATCTAAATTACATAGTCAGGCGTGGTCTTCACAAATTTTCACAATCTTGGGGTCTCTACCCAATCATAACGCAGTCTGCGTTATCCAGACACCAACATTTCTGGTGACTAAGGTGGGGGGAAGGAAAGAAAAGTAAACTGTCGACATGCTTGAATTCCTCTGCGAGCTCGTATATTCCTCGAAGTAGTCAACTGATTTGCCACTTAATGGTAAAAGAAACGAGTATCGAGATCCTGAGGACGGTTAAATTTCAGAGGTCAAGAGTATAAAAGGGATCCTGATGTACGTGGTGGATCAAGGCATGCTGGTGGAGGGCATGGTGTTTACTTAAAGTTTTCAGACAATATGCTGTCTTGTGATGTAGACACTTAACTCATGTTTTTGGTTATGTAACGTTTTGCATTTGACGTTGCTCTTTGTGGTGTCAGCTCCAGCTTCCACGTTTCGCGACTCATATCCTCATCTGCAGTTGATGTTACAGGAGCAACTTGTGTGGTTTTCATAACGCGAGAAATGGTGAGGGTTTATAGTTAGCATAGTGCGTTTATAGGGACCATCAAATCGGCTTATCGAGCGTTGTAGAGGTGAATATAGCAAGCGGTGCGGCCTGGAGCATCTCTGCTAGGCGCGGGTATGTCCTGACAGTAAGTGTTAGGCACGATGGCGCACGGGCGTCGGTCTTCACAAGGAAAAACGAACCTCTCCACAAATGAGGGGGTTGTCTGATGCAGGTAGATGTAAGGGGTGCAACAAGAGAGTCAGCAGGTATGACAGCGATAAGTGGGGGATCAACATGACCAGCAGCAATAACATGGTCACCCTCCAGTAGTGGTGCATCAGCAGGGTGATCATCAATGGGTAGGTCAGTAATCACAGGATCAATGGGCATGCCAGCATGAACAGGGTCATGCTCAAACACTGGGTCAAGAGCAGCTACTGGCTCAAGGGCCATGGCAGGCTCGGGATCAACGAACTCCATATCAAAATCTGCATGATCAGCGAATGCAGGGTCAACTGGGTCTACTGGGTCAACCATAGGCTGGTCCAAGTGGATGAACTCTATCTCCTGGTCCGGGTCAAGTCTAGGGGAAAAACAGGGTCTTAATCCTCATCGAGGTCGTGATCGAAAGCAAATCTAGGAGTAGAGAGAGCAGATGATGCCCTATCAGGATCTGAACCGTGTGAATAGTGCTGTGCGCTCCGAGTGTGTGACGGTGCGGAGGCCACAGACTCGAAGGAGTCTGGAGCGGGTGAGTGTGCAGGTGACTCCTCAGCTGGAGCATCTGCGAGTAACAAAAGACCACCGTCAGCTAGAAGGGCCTCGCCCTCAACATCGTCCTCCAGGGGCTCATCATCAAATAGATCGACGTCGTCGTCATCGTCGGCGTCGAGGAGCATATCGTAAGCAGGATAAACGGCCAAAGGTATGGGAGCAGGGATCTCTACGAGTGGTAGGTACCCAGCAAAAGGACCATCAGTGGGCTCATCGACAGCGTCGGGCAGCGCAAAGGGCTGAAAGTCATCCTCGTCTGTGCTGGTAACATCTGATGTGTGGACCTCGTGCTCTGAAGACTCTAAGTCGTCTGATACTATGGGTCTAGGGTCCGTGGTGTTCGAATCACCTGTGCCTGATGAGTCCATGGTGTCTGTATCATAAACACAAATATGCACAAATAATCAATCATATAATCAGACAAGCACATTAGTCACCAAGTAAGTAATCAAACAATTCTCCTAGTCCCACTAGCCTCCCAGCCTCTCAGACTGCTCTTCCTAGTCCCACTAGCCAAATTCTCCCAGCCTCTCAGACTGCTCTTCCTAGTCCCACTAGCCAAATTCTCCCAGCCTCTCAGACTGCTCTTCCTAGTCCCACTAGCCAAATTCTCCCAGCCTCTCAGACTGCTCTTCCTAGTCCCACTAGACAACTACCTCGGTCTCCTAGACCGAGCCTCGGCCTCCCAGACCGAGCCTCAGCCTCCCAGACTGAGCCTATAAATAATAAATAAAATGTGCTCAACCTTTGTTTATAAAAACGTTTTGGATCTGGACTTAAGTGGTATGCAGTGTAAAAATGTTTTCGTGAGAGCCCTAGTGATCATAGTCTAGACTCGAGAAGGAATCTTAGTTCGCTATGATCAGAGCTCTGATGCCAGGCTGTCACACCCTGGCTTTGCAGAAGCGTGGTTAATTTGGTGTGACTTCTTAATACCATAGCTTAATCATAACAAAGCTATATGAAGTAAAAATCATGCAAGATCATCCATTGAATTAAGTTTTAAAACATAAGTAACACAACATTGTCTTAAGGCATTAACTCATGCGATAGACACTACAACCTGATAACATAAAAAGAAACGTTGTTTGAAAAGACACAACACCAACGTGAAATAAACGCAGTTTAAGGACTGTGACTCGTCCAGGAAAAAGCCACATCTCCTAAACTTGGATGACCTCATAACCCTTATGCAGCGGGAAAACGTAGCATACCATGCCAGATCCTTAATTACCTGAAATACATGTAAGTTGGAAAAAAATCAACAAAAATTGTTGAGCAAGTTCATGTGTAGTGAGTAAGTAAAACCTTTGTAAGTATAAAATCCTGGTATGTAGCAAATAAGGAAAAAGAGATCACCAATGGTTTACAAAGCCATTGATATGTGTGAAGTGCAAGTAGGAAGACTCAAACCTAGCAGATTTATGCGTTGGGTACAAAGTCACCCCGAGGTCCGTACTGTTTGGGCCTGGGGCTGGGCTCGCTACACCCAGATAGATCTACCGCTCCTGCCCCTCGGTCCTACTATGAGGATTAATAGTCCCAAGTTTCCGCCTACCCACTCACATGATCTAAATAATAACCCTCCTTACGCTAACCATACCATATAAGAATTATTCGTAATCATAGTAACATGTATTTCACCCCCGCAGTTTAGAAAACTGAAAACAGTTAAGAGACAAGGGGGACATGAACTCACAGTGGTGCGTCTCTACCAAGTATACCTCCTGATCAAGCAGCTGTGCGACGACCTACACGTACTAAATCTATTAGACGGAAGGCCGTGCCTTAGCTTATGGTTTAAGTTCTTGGGAGATAGTTAGACAACTATTTCGTGTTTATATTTTTGTAAATACTTGGTAATTATTCTCCTTCCCAAGGATGGGGGATTTAATACATGCGTGTTCGTAACATTCGAAATACATTATTAAGTCTCACTTAATATATATTTTATTTCTTACTTCAAAATATAATCATTTTTCCCAAAAATATTATATTTTATTTCATACAATTTTCCAAAATAATATTCTTTGGCAAATACGTGTTCGTTGGTATTTTCTGAATTACGTAAGTTACGGATAAAGATCGGGTGGTAATAATTACACCGTTGTAACTCATTATTTATTGTGAGGGCGTTCGTATTATTTTGGAATCGTTAACATTCGGTAATATTATTTTTACCCTAAAAATAATATTTGTATAGTTCATAAAATAATCGTAAAAATCTCACAAGTGTTGTTATGAAAAATATATATATATATATCAAATATATATTTATCAAGTTTTATTTTGTGAAAATCCCACCTCCGATGTTTCGTACATAAAGTCGTGGCGAAACTTACGTTTTGAAAACAAGTCAAAAATAGATTTACAACACTTGTAGTGAAAATATTCCCAAGTGTTAGGTTTTTAGAAAAATTTCGCCAGAGTTTCCCCTGTAACTGGAGGTGGCCACGCTTTCAAGCGTATCATTTTCTTTTAAAATTCAAATCAACAATTTTCTCAATCAACAATAAACAATATTCAAACCATCAAACTAGTCAAAATAGATGTAAACCGCAAAAATGCATGAACTTGTGGTTTATCTAAAATATGAAGTAAATCTCATTACTTTTAGTGGATCTTTTGTGTAAATCAATCCGGTTTCGTAAAAGTCTTGTTTTTAATGAAATTCCATCTTTACAACTTCTAGACAAAACTAGTTCCTTGTCGAAAATTAGTGTTACACAAGTGTTTACACACTTGTGTGTTTATAAAAATCATTCTTGTTCGTGTAAGATCCGGTTTTAGAAAATAAGATTTCCTTGACACTTGGTCCTTTGAAAATACCGCTTGTAGATCCGTAGATCTACTAGTTTTAAACACTATTTCATAAGTAATATTGATTTTACACAAGTTTATGTTTAGTGTGTGGTAGAGTTTCATCATTTAACCCTTTGTACGCTTAAACAAACTCTATGCCATGATTCTTGATCATGACTAATCCGGGTTAGATGATGATCCGAGCTACCACCTCATAGATCGGCACCAAATAATCACACAAAACAAATCTTACAAGATTTACACAACAATCTAGCTTTTAACCATCATCTTTAGCATTTTAGTAGACTTTTACATATCATTTTGTATGTTCATGAGTTTTAACCGTCATATATCGTTTTAACCACTTTAAAATAGATCGAGAGGATGTTTCAAGCAACTTACTACTAGCTCGAGGCTAGGGAAGATTCTAGTCGAAGAATGAGTGGATAAAAGAAATGAGAAGAGGTCCTTCACGTTCCGAATGCACCAAGCCTCCTCGTATGTGATCCTTAGCACTTGTATGCTCTTGAAATAGCTTGGACAAAATCGAAAAATGGATGGATTGATATAGGGGTGTTCGGCCGTGAGTTATTTAGAGAGGAGAGGGAGAGTTTTTGTTGAGTTTGAGAGTGTGAATGTTATGGTGTATTATGCTTAGTTACTTATAGGCAAAAATCATGGTTATTATCCAAGAGTTCCTATGTCTCCAAGATATTAGGCAAGTGTGAATAAAATAATCATGCAAGTACATGGGGTGGTCACAATGTGACCGATTCGGTTGGGGGGGGGGGTCTCATGGTTGGTTTCTAACTAAATGGTTAGACATTAGTTGTTAAGTAGGAGGTTAATTTAGTTACTAGCATGTAGTAAGTTGTAACGGGTGTTAGGGTACTCGGGGACCCTAACTAGCTCAGAAAAAGAAAAATAATGTTATTGGCAATATTTTTATGTTCCGGATAAAGTCCGGTTGTTCGGTTGGATAGTGATCCGTTTAAGTGCTTAACAAAGCTTTAAAGTGTCGTTATTATTATTTTTAGTGACACAACTTATTCCCGACACTTTGGAAAGTGTCTAGTAATATTTTCCCATGTTTTGGCACTTTATTAGGTAGCTTAATGCTGAATTTTAATTAAAGTGCTGAATTTTGTACTTAAAGTATGTTTTAGGCACATCCAGTCACTGTAATCTCATTCCTAGTGACGCAGTTCTACAACCCTTATATCCCTATACTTTCTATTAGTGTAGTAAACTATCTCTGGCTCTTACAGGCCTTAGAGGCAGTGCCTGTCTGGTGCTAGTTATGACAGCACGTTTAATAGGTTATCCGTTCATTGTGCTACTGTGCGTTTGGTGCATCAAGGTTGTCACAAAGGTGCTGTAAGCAAAACATGGAGTGTCAGCAAGTAAAGTATGATGCAAATAAGTACATGTATCAGCATTCAAGTAGCAGTTTATCCACAATTGCAAGTAAGCACAGTAATTAAGCAGTAATAAATTATTAATTAAGTCGTACGGATACCTGGTTTAGTGAGGGTTGTCACATTCTCCCCCCGTTAAAGAAATTTCATCCCCGAAATTCGTACTACCTTATCTCCTTATGGTCACGTCACACATGGATACATAATTAATATCGAGGTAGATAGTCATCAAACCGAATCAACCCTTACTCACACTTGGGGGGTCCAAGAATATTTAACAATCCGTACCCTTGGGTTAAGAAGGTGGGTGCTCATAGCGGTTGATGTTAGAAGTACAAAACGTGCTTTACGTATAGCCTAATGTATTCCAGCTAGCAGGGGGTCCACAAGAGAGGATTTTCAGCTAATAAGATCCTCAAATGTCCGATCGCAGTATCCCAGCGAGTTTTCACGAAACATAGCACTCTCTATACAAATTCAGAAATTTTCAACTCGATGAAATGGTAAGGTGATCTGTCAACTCCCGAGTAGACGAGTGGCAAGGTTCAGTGCATTTGAACCTTTTGAACTGTGAGGATACACTGAATGAATACAGACGAACCTGGTGTATCCTTGCTTTGATTTGTGGTTGGATCAGGAATGTTTAGATGACAAGTCAACAAAAGTTTATGTATTTTTGCGTGGAACGGTTGACCATGATTAGCACAAGCTACGAGTTTGTAATGACACCACAAGGTATCACAACGACATGATTCCATAACAGCAGTGACTGAACAAACTCACCGAGTTTGAGACCAGATGAAAGTGTACCGGAACAAGCCGGAAGATGAAACTAAGTACTGCAAGGCATTTGATTGGTAATGAAAGAATCATTAGGGGGTACACCATAATATGAAATGAATTTATGTACCTTTGACTCAGCACGCAAGTGTGTTGAGAGTGATTTAATTGTGATAAAGAAACGGATTTAGGGCAAGTTGTCAAATAATCAATTAAATCCGTGTACGAAGTGAGTAGTCAAATAAGCGCAAGCTTCTGTTTTGTGAAAGTATCACTGTAAAGTATCGAAATCTATCAATGATTTAGTGGAATCTTAGACCAAATAAGTCTACTACGACCCGAAACAAAAGAATCTGTGCCAAAGTATTAGAATATGATGCTCTCAATGCATCATATGGCGTCTCAAATTAAGCATGTGAACTGGATAAGTTCAAGCAGTTGAACCTAGTTTTGACGTAACTAAACAATAAACGTACATATCAACAAGGAAATCTTGACATGATAGCAAACATGTAACTTGAAAGAAGGTAGTTTCAATAAGTGTGTTGACTTGATAACAAAAGAGTCAACAATGACAAAAATGTAGGTCATTTGAATCACAACTAGTAATTAGATTTGACCACGTAATATCTGAACATTCATGAAGCGTTTATTTGAAATGAAACCACATGCGTAGCAAATGGTGCATGGGTTATATATAGGTTTTCAAGTGATGAAGTGATGCGTTCTTACCAAAACGAAGAAGTGACCAAATATACGAAGCAAACGTGCGTTTGCTCTCAGCGAAGGAAAACAACGTGATGCAACTACTTGAGGGGAGTAGAAATGCAAATTTCTACTTGTTAGAAGTGAAAGTGAAGGCTTCAACGGAAGAAAATTTAAGTACTTTCGGGTTCGTTAGCTGCAATGACAAGTTGTTCAAGTTAATGGTGTTTGATTGAGTTGACAGATATGGTTCCTAGATGTAAGGCTTCTAGCTTTTCTAGATTCCGCACCTCGTGTGGATCTGGTTTATACATTGTGTAGGAAGCAACATTTTGTTTACGTCTAAGCACAATCATTGTCCCACAATTTTATCCTGGTATATTCCCTGAATTTCTCTGTTGGAGATGTTCGATCGTCGATCAGTCGTGTAGTAGTAATTGGATCATCATAGTCAATTGTGTAAGAGGCTTGCTAATTTTTAGCAAGAGTCACCGACTCTGGTGGGTTAGCTCGTTCGGTTCCTGGTAGCTGACGCTTACTTGAAACTCATCATCCCCCTTTTTGACGAGCAGATATGGGGTTTTTCCCCAACAGGGGATTTTTGGTCTGTTATCTTCCTTCTCCATCCACTTCTGAAGCTTCACTGTCAATCCTTGCATTCCCAAAGATGTAAGTCGTTGAAGGGTATTGACTGCAGGTGCAATGCCGGGAATTTATCTGGTGTGAACGGAATTAGCCGTGGGAGAGAACATTCTGGCAAATCCTCAAGGAAGACCTTAGGATATTTCCTTGTCATAAGAATATCTTCGTGCTTAGTTCTTCGGCTCCTCCTGTCCCCGACATGGGTCAAGAAACAACACATTCTTTACGTAACATCCTCCATGCCTTCAAGCAATTTGTAGTTTGTAGAGGCGTATCTTGCATCATGAGTCATGATTGCTTCGTCGTTCGACTCCGGGATGCGGATAACGATCTCCGCTTGGTTGCTCGACTGAGGGTTCATCCTAGTTACTACGTCGAGGCCGTTTATTAACCAGTTTTATCAAGAGTGGGTCGTCTAACTTACTCTCTACTAAACTAAGTAGATTCCTAAGTTCATGAGATGCGGGGCTAGGGTTGGCACTGTTATCGAATAACGTGAATGCAAAATTTTGGGTTGGTAAAGAACGTACCAGCGACCATATCTGGGTCCTGGCATGCTTCACTAGCTTCGGTGTTGGATGTTCCTTCATGGTCTTGGTTGATCTCCCTTGGGCAATCCTTCCCAAGCTGCCCCTTACCATCGCTGTTACAACCTTCCTTTCCCCTTTTCGTCTCCTGCCAACACATTTCCCTGTCGTGTCCCCTTTTACCACAGTTGTCACACTTCCTATTACCGCATTTCCCGTTATGATGGCGTTGGCATACTTCACACTTAGGTAGATTACCCAGGTACATCTTTCCCTTTTTGGCCTTATACTTTTTATTTGCCTGATCACCTCCCTGAAATTCACCGAGCTTTCTTTTGTTCTTCCCAGATGTCTCCACTGGTGTTTCCTTCTTCTCGTCCAGGATCGAAAGTTTCACCAATCTAAGTGCTTCCTTAGTGAGCTCCAGTCCTATCACATGGGCAATCGTGGGTGATGGTGGCGTTGATACCATCATCAAGCTCAAGGCTTGAGGTGTCAGTTCCCAAATGGATTGCTCCATTTTCTTCAACTCGGGTTCCACTAGGTACGGAATGACTCGCGACAAATCGTAAAGCCTTCGCACGTGCTTCACCACATCTGGACCTTCCTTCTGTAGCTCCCAGAACTCTAGTTCTAGCCCTTGGATATCCTTCTGAGAACAATACTCCTTCCGCATTATTTCTTTCAGCACGCTCCATGACATCGCATATGCTATAGCCTCGCCCAATTCTCGAACCTTACGGTCCCACCATAATAGAGCTCCATCTTGTAGCAATCCGGAAACGTACGGGACTTGCTGCTTTGGCGTGCAACCACTCATTCGCACAACGGCATCCACATTCTCAGCCCATTTTACAAAAGCTATGGCACCTCCCGTGCCACCGAAATTCAGAGGGTTGCATTCTAGGAAATGCTGGTAGGTACAACCTGTATCCAAGAATTCATCATCACAAAAGGAATTAGCAAGGCACTTTGGGGACTTTCCAAACGTATCGTAATGTGTCTTAGGTGACTTAAACATTACCGTTAGGTAGGTTTCTCCCCGAGGCACCTTCGCCATGCTGGTAGCGAAGAACCTCGTGCCGAGCTCTGACTCGAGAGGCGTGCGCTAACCATTCTGCCTCAGTCAGTCGGGTGATCTCTTGATGCGACATCTTCTAGGAAGAAGTTCATGTTAGTTAGGTCGCTTCTATTCGGGGAACATAAATAGTTGTTCGAAACACTTGTATCACACATGTTTAACTCATCATATTACACATCACGCAATTTATCAAGCAAGTAATTGGAATCATGTTTACCGAAAGTATATCAAACAAACATGTGTTTCTCAGTCATAGCACATTCCCATTATATTGGTATCACGTCCTATGATTAGGTTTTCATTATACGGGTAAGCACATTGCATCAAACTCATAACATACGTACGTAATTTGAGGGTTTCGTTTAATGAAAGTATAGCAAGTAAACATGTAGTATTAAAATTTTAGTACGCACATAAGCGTTACTGATCGCATTTAGTAATGACATGGCGGCTGTGCTTTCGTTGGTTATTGACCACAGTGCTTTGGGTGCATGCTTAATGACAATTGGTTCCCATCGTTTTCCAGCTACAACTTCATTGTCTTACAAAATGTATCACATTATCCGGGTCACCGGGTCTCCCTACCCTTGCCCAACAAGTATATCCGCATATCTAAATTACATAGTCAGGCGTGGTCTTCACAAATTTTCACAATCTTGGGGTCTCTACCCAATCATAACGCAGTCTGCGTTATCCAGACACCAACATTTCTGGTGACTAAGGTGGGGGGAAGGAAAGAAAAGTAAACTGTCGACATGCTTGAATTCCTCTGCGAGCTCGTATATTCCTCGAAGTAGTCAACTGATTTGCCGCTTAATGTTAAAAGAAACGAGTATCGAGATCCTGAGGACGGTTAAATTTCAGAGGTCAAGAGTATAAAAGGGATCCTGATGTACGTGGTGGATCAAGGCATGCTGGTGGAGGGCGTGGTGTTTACTTAAAGTTTTCAGACAATATGCTGTCTTGTGATGTAGACACTTAACTCATGTTTTTGGTTATGTAACGTTTTGCATTTGACGTTGCTCTTTGTGGTGTCAGCTCCAGCTTCCACGTTTCGCGACTCATATCCTCATCTGCAGTTGATGTTACAGGAGCAACTTGTGTGGTTTTCATAACGCGAGAAATGGTGAGGGTTTATAGTTAGCATAGTGCGTTTATAGGGACCATCAAATCGGCTTATCGAGCGTTGTAGAGGTGAATATAGCAAGCGGTGCGGCCTGGAGCATCTCTGCTAGGCGCGGGTATGTCCTGACAGTAAGTGTTAGGCACGATGGCGCACGGGCGTCGGTCTTCACAAGGAAAAACGAACCTCTCCACAAATGAGGGGGTTGTCTGATGCAGGTAGATGTAAGGGGTGCAACAAGAGAGTCAGCAGGTATGACAGCGATAAGTGGGGGATCAACATGACCAGCAACAATAACATGGTCACCCTCCAGTAGTGGTGCATCAGCAGGGTGATCATCAATGGGTAGGTCAGTAATCACAGGATCAATGGGCATGCCAGCATGAACAGGGTCATGCTCAAACACTGGGTCAAGAGCAGCTACTGGCTCAAGGGCCATGGCAGGCTCGGGATCAACGAACTCCATATCAAAATCTGCATGATCAGCGAATGCAGGGTCAACTGGGTCTACTGGGTCAACCATAGGCTGGTCCAAGTGGATGAACTCTATCTCCTGGTCCGGGTCAAGTCTAGGGGAAAAACAGGGTCTTAATCCTCATCGAGGTCGTGATCGAAAGCAAATCTAGGAGTAGAGAGAGCAGATGATGCCCTATCAGGATCTGAACCGTGTGAATAGTGCTGTGCGCTCCGAGTGTGTGACGGTGCGGAGGCCACAGACTCGAAGGAGTCTGGAGCGGGTGAGTGTGCAGGTGACTCCTCAGCTGGAGCATCTGCGAGTAACAAAAGACCACCGTCAGCTAGAAGGGCCTCGTCTTCAACATCGTCCTCCAGGGGCTCATCATCAAATAGATCGACGTCGTCGTCATCGTCGGCGTCGAGGAGCATATCGTAAGCAGGATAAACGGCCAAAGGTATGGGAGCAGGGATCTCTACGAGTGGTAGGTACCCAGCAAAAGGACCATCAGTGGGCTCATCGACAGCGTCGGGCAGCGCAAAGGGCTGAAAGTCATCCTCGTCTGTGCTGGTAACATCTGATGTGTGGACCTCGTGCTCTGAAGACTCTAAGTCGTCTGATACTATGGGTCTAGGGTCCGTGGTGTTCGAATCACCTGTGCCTGATGAGTCCATGGTGTCTGTATCATAAACACAAATATGCACAAATAATCAATCATATAATCAGACAAGCACATTAGTCACCAAGTAAGTAATCAAACAATTCTCCTAGTCCCACTAGCCTCCCAGCCTCTCAGACTGCTCTTCCTAGTCCCACTAGCCAAATTCTCCCAGCCTCTCAGACTGCTCTTCCTAGTCCCACTAGCCAAATTCTCCCAGCCTCTCAGACTGCTCTTCCTAGTCCCACTAGCCAAATTCTCCCAGCCTCTCAGACTGCTCTTCCTAGTCCCACTAGCCAATTCTCCCAGCCTCTCAGACTGCTCTTCCTAGTCCCACTAGACAACTACCTGGGTCTCCTAGACCGAGCCTCGGCCTCCCAGACCGAGCCTCAGCCTCCCAGACTGAGCCTATAAATAATAAATAAAATGTGCTCAACCTTTGTTTATAAAAACGTTTTGGATCTGGACTTAAGTGGTATGCAGTGTAAAAATGTTTTCGTGAGAGCCCTAGTGATCATAGTCTAGACTCGAGAAGGAATCTTAGTTCGCTATGATCAGAACTCTGATACCAGGCTGTCACACCCTGGCTTTGCGGAAGCGTGGTTAATTTGGTGTGACTTCTTAATACCATAGCTTAATCATAACAAAGCTATATGAAGTAAAAATCATGCAAGATCATCCATTGAATTAAGTTTTAAAACATAAGTAACACAACATTGTCTTAAGGCATTAACTCATGCGATAGACACTACAACCTGATAACATAAAAAGAAACGTTGTTTGAAAAGACACAACACCAACGTGAAATAAACGCAGTTTAAGGACTGTGACTCGTCCAGGAAAAAGCCACATCTCCTAAACTTGGATGACCTCATAACCCTTATGCAGCGGGAAAACGTAGCATACCATGCCAGATCCTTAATTACCTGAAATACATGTAAGTTGGAAAAAAATCAACAAAAATTGTTGAGCAAGTTCATGTGTAGTGAGTAAGTAAAACCTTTGTAAGTATAAAATCCTGGTATGTAGCAAATAAGGAAAAAGAGATCACCAATGGTTTACAAAGCCATTGATATGTGTGAAGTGCAAGTAGGAAGACTCAAACCTAGCAGATTTATGCGTTGGGTACAAAGTCACCCCGAGGTCCGTACTGTTTGGGCCTGGGGCTGGGCTCGCTACACCCAGATAGATCTACCGCTCCTGCCCCTCGGTCCTACTATGAGGATTAATAGTCCCAAGTTTCCGCCTACCCACTCACATGATCTAAATAATAACCCTCCTTACGCTAACCATACCATATAAGAATTATTCGTAATCATAGTAACATGTATTTCACCCCCGCAGTTTAGAAAACTGAAAACAGTTAAGAGACAAGGGGGACATGAACTCACAGTGGTGCGTCTCTACCAAGTATACCTCCTGATCAAGCAGCTGTGCGACGACCTACACGTACTAAATCTATTAGACGGAAGGCCGTGCCTTAGCTTATGGTTTAAGTTCTTGGGAGATAGTTAGACAACTATTTCGTGTTTATATTTTTGTAAATACTTGGTAATTATTCTCCTTCCCAAGGATGGGGGATTTAATACATGCGTGTTCGTAACATTCGAAATACATTATTAAGTCTCACTTAATATATATTTTATTTCTTACTTCAAAATATAATCATTTTTCCCAAAAATATTATATTTTATTTCATACAATTTTCCAAAATAATATTCTTTGGCAAATACGCGTTCGTTGGTATTTTCTGAATTACGTAAGTTACGGATAAAGATCGGGTGGTAATAATTACACCGTTGTAACTCATTATTTATTGTGAGGGCGTTCGTATTATTTTGGAATCGTTAACATTCGGTAATATTATTTTTACCCTAAAAATAATATTTGTATAGTTCATAAAATAATCGTAAAAATCTCACAAGTGTTGTTATGAAAAATATATATATATATATCAAATATATATTTATCAAGTTTTATTTTGTGAAAATCCCACCTCCGATGTTTCGTACATAAAGTTGTGGCGAAACTTACGTTTTGAAAACAAGTCAAAAATAGATTTACAACACTTGTAGTGAAAATATTCCCAAGTGTTAGGTTTTTAGAAAAATTTCGCCAGAGTTTCCCCTGTAACTGGAGGTGGCCACGCTTTCAAGCGTATCATTTTCTTTTAAAATTCAAATCAACAATTTTCTCAATCAACAATAAACAATATTCAAACCATCAAACTAGTCAAAATAGATGTAAACCGCAAAAATGCATGAACTTGTGGTTTATCTAAAATATGAAGTAAATCTCATTACTTTTAGTGGATCTTTTGTGTAAATCAATCCGGTTTCGTAAAAGTCTTGTTTTTAATGAAATTCCATCTTTACAACTTCTAGACAAAACTAGTTCCTTGTCGAAAATTAGTGTTACACAAGTGTTTACACACTTGTGTGTTTATAAAAATCATTCTTGTTCGTGTAAGATCCGGTTTTAGAAAATAAGATTTCCTTGACACTTGGTCCTTTGAAAATACCGCTTGTAGATCCGTAGATCTACTAGTTTTAAACACTATTTCATAAGTAATATTGATTTTACACAAGTTTATGTTTAGTGTGTGGTAGAGTTTCATCATTTAACCCTTTGTACGCTTAAACAAACTCTATGCCATGATTCTTGATCATGACTAATCCGGGTTAGATGATGATCCGAGCTACCACCTCATAGATCGGCACCAAATAATCACACAAAACAAATCTTACAAGATTTACACAACAATCTAGCTTTTAACCATCATCTTTAGCATTTTAGTAGACTTTTACATATCATTTTGTATGTTCATGAGTTTTAACCGTCATATATCGTTTTAACCACTTTAAAATAGATCGAGAGGATGTTTCAAGCAACTTACTACTAGCTCGAGGCTAGGGAAGATTCTAGTCGAAGAATGAGTGGATAAAAGAAATGAGAAGAGGTCCTTCACGTTCCGAATGCACCAAGCCTCCTCGTATGTGATCCTTAGCACTTGTATGCTCTTGAAATAGCTTGGACAAAATCGAAAAATGGATGGATTGATATAGGGGTGTTCGGCCGTGAGTTATTTAGAGAGGAGAGGGAGAGTTTTTGTTGAGTTTGAGAGTGTGAATGTTATGGTGTATTATGCTTAGTTACTTATAGGCAAAAATCATGGTTATTATCCAAGAGTTCCTATGTCTCCAAGATATTAGGCAAGTGTGAATAAAATAATCATGCAAGTACATGGGGTGGTCACAATGTGACCGATTCGGTTGGGGGGGGGGGGGGTCTCATGGTTGGTTTCTAACTAAATGGTTAGACATTAGTTGTTAAGTAGGAGGTTAATTTAGTTACTAGCATGTAGTAAGTTGTAACGGGTGTTAGGGTACTCGGGGACCCTAACTAGCTCAGAAAAAGAAAAATAATGTTATTGGCAATATTTTTATGTTCCGGATAAAGTCCGGTTGTTCGGTTGGATAGTGATCCGTTTAAGTGCTTAACAAAGCTTTAAAGTGTCGTTATTATTATTTTTAGTGACACAACTTATTCCCGACACTCTGGAAAGTGTCTAGTAATATTTTTCCCATGTTTTGGCACTTTATTAGGTAGCTTAATGCTGAATTTTAATTAAAGTGCTGAATTTTGTACTTAAAGTATGTTTTAGGCACATCCAGTCACTGTAATCTCATTCCTAGTGACGCAGTTCTACAACCCTTATATCCCTATACTTTCTATTAGTGTAGTAAACTATCTCTGGCTCTTACAGGCCTTAGAGGCAGTGCCTGTCTGGTGCTAGTTATGACAGCACGTTTAATAGGTTATCCGTTCATTGTGCTACTGTGCGTTTGGTGCATCAAGGTTGTCACAAAGGTGCTGTAAGCAAAACATGGAGTGTCAGCAAGTAAAGTATGATGCAAATCAGTACATGTATCAGCATTCAAGTAGCAGTTTATCCACAATTGCAAGTAAGCACAGTAATTAAGCAGTAATAAATTATTAATTAAGTCGTACGGATACCTGGTTTAGTGAGGGTTGTCACACACCGGTTCCTTTATTCATAGACTGTAGTTTCACATTGGGAATTGCGGATCTCGAGGCCGAATAATTGTACAATCCATGCTTTACGTCGAAAGAATTTCTTGCCAGCCTGGATATTGTCTCTGTACCGTGCTCTGCAACTCATTCGCTTGATAAATCAGAACCAAAATCGAAATTATTATACGATGCGCCGCTGTTCTCATGAGTTAGATCGCTCTCCGCCTCTCGTTGTGCCTGTTGAATATTCCACAAAATTTGTAAATTATAATAATGCTGAAAAACGCAATAGACAATTTTACTATCTTTAAGAAAACTATTACATTAAATTTAAGCCGTGGATCAGCACACGATCTCTGAAGATTGGTATTAATAGCCATACGGTCTTGTCTGCCAGTATCTTCAGGTGAATTACTAATCAAGTTTCGAGTTATGACACCTGCTGTATATTTTGCCTTCATGAGAGTTTAAAAGATTAATATAAAAACAGAACGTAAAGACTAAAAACGCAGATTTTTGTGTGCTTACCCTTGTTGGATGTTGGAGTTTCTGTCTGGCTTCCAAATACTTCGGATTTACATGAATACTACGCGCATGAGGACGTTGAGGCTGTGAGTCAGGTCACGATACTGTCCAGAAGATACAGTGAAGGTAACTTTTGTACAACAGTCCTTTAGCTTGCTTTAGCTGTTTATGATGCAGTTTTTTGAATGTTGTTCCTTCTACAGGCATGTAACTACATGAGTAAGATGATACGGAATACAGTGAATTCAGATCAATTAAATCGCACACATTGATGAACAGATCTGTGTGTGTTTTGTGTGATTAGTTATTACCTCCTCATTTATAGACTTACAGCTGTCCTCTGTTGATTCAGACCACCATTACAACGGACCCGCGGGTACCCGTTGCTCTCACTTGGAGGAGCTACAAGTATTAGCGGATAACAACTCAGAATTAAGTAAAAGAATATTAAACTACAAGAACTTTAAGCAAGTTGTAAATAAATTAAAAGTACATACGAGGCCAGTCAGATCTTGGAACAGAGGACGGTCTCCAATCACTAGAATCAGCAGCATCCCAAAGTTTCTGCACATCAACCTGTTTAAAAGCGGAAATGAAAGTCAAGTTAATAAATTAAAAGTCTCAACAGTGGCGTATGAAACAGAACTATCTAAACAATTTTACATCCAAAAGTACACAATGCTATTATCTGCCTTGTGTATTAAAGATTAAAGAATCATCCAAAATCTTCTTCTGGTAAGTCTCCTGCAACCATATTATAGAATCAACAGAGTGAGAGAGCATCTAGACTTGCAAAATAAAGTTGGGATACATTTAATGTAAATGATATAATAGATAAAACCTAGAACCTTGTGATCTTTTGTATAGTCAAATATATAGCTGTATTCCAATGGTTAACATATTCTTCAACATTTAATCTATGTTCCTATATTCTTCCACATGCTCATTGATCTTCTTATACTCTTACACATGCATGATAATGATTGACATGCGTTCATTTATCGGTGAGTATTTTGGACCCACAAGCTATCTGCCCTGATGGGTCTAAACACGTTTGATTATTGAAGTCTTCTCAGAAGTTGATCAGGAGCAGAGTTTTCAGGCACTTCTTGCATTGAAAGTGTTTGATGGTCTTTGTAATTGCAAAGACCATACTCAGTTACTAACAGATTGCCATTGTCATCCTACAGATAATATGACGAGTGAGACGTCTAACTTCAGTTATGATAGTGAAATGCGACATACTGTGAATAATGTAATATTACCCGGGTTGGATACACGGAACCTGTCGGCAAAACCATTGTAGAAGTAATATCTCGATACTCACGAGATGTAAATTGCTTAGTTGAAGGGCAATAATGAACACTTTTCACAACTTTTGGCCTTACAAGAGAACCTAAATAAAAACAATGCAAGCCATATGTTTTAAAATTTAAAATTACACTATCATCCCCTAGTACAGCAAACAATAGTTTTATCAAAATTCAAAAGTACTAAAGCACATTTCCAACAACCATAAACACCTAACCTTACTGGAGCTCTGCAAGTAAAAAAACAGATTAATTATCATAATTTTAATAGCCAAACTACCAAACTAAATAGGCACAAACCATGTTCATATCTTAATACATGTCACTAAAACAACATATATCAAATGTGAGCCTCCTGGTTATAAAAACATTAGCAAGATTAAAAAAATTACAACATTTTGACTTCCAGAATCACAAAACAACTTTCTTTTAAATCTAACCAGATATTTTTACTAAACTTAGGTTTCCACAAGTATCTAATTCTAATCATTTTTACTTGCAAATGCTAACCATTTATAATATGCAATGAAATCACCATAAAACTTACATTTAGTAATTATCCCTTCAACTTTGACCATAGAGCCAATAAACTCATAAAGAAGGTCTCTAGGAGTAACCTTCCTTGACACATAACAAAAGGTCCATCAAACCCTACCAACATTTGCTCCCCTTCCTTCAAGTACTTAGGGTCAATACTCCGTCTTCTCTCCGTTATGAAAGCCGCTAACGACTGTATATACTCGCTAGGGTTTTGCAATAACCTAATTTAGTTTAACACACAAATCAAAAACAGAATTCACAAATTAACAAACCTAACACACAACATATCAAGTCAACTGAATGTATAAATGTAAAAATGATTAAACCTTCGAGTAGATCTTCAGCTCCGCGTTGAAAGAGGTGAGTGAGCTGGAAGATCAAACGACGACATTTGTTGTGGATCATGTTGCGGATATCTTCATCTAAGGTATCGTACTAACAACAACAACAACAACAACAAAAAAAAAACATGAACGGAAGCAGATAGAGAAGATGAGAGTGAAATGAATTGATTTATTACGTTTGAGAAATTTAGTGTGTGTTCTTGTGGATTGTGATGAGCTATTTGGTGACTCGGTGGATTGGTAGTTGAGGAAGGGGCTCTAGATTTGAGAATCATCTGAAGATTTGAGGGAAAGATGGATTGAATTTTGAAAGTGGAGCCAGAAATGTATGTTATATACGTATATAGTTTGAATTTTGAATCTGAAGCCAGGATTTTGAATTTTGAATATGGACAGAGGTTTTGATGGCAGAGGTTTGAAGTGTGTATAAAGCTTTGCCTTTTTGTATATGGGCAGAGGTTTGAATTTTGAATGTTAGCCAGACCTTTGAAATTTGAATGTGGGCCAGACCTTTGAAAATCAAAGTGATTTTATATATTAAGGTTTATGATTAGTAATGACATAAGAAAAGCCTTGTTGGACAGCCTCTATGGCTGCCACCTCAGTTTTTCTTATGTCACTGCTTTTTCTTCTTTTATTGACAGTATAGATAGATAAAAAATATATATTAAATTATTATTTATATTATAATTATGGATTTAATCAATTTATATGTGATAATTTAATTTAAATTCAGTTAAATGTTAAAATTTTTAAAGCATTTACTAAAATTAATATTAGTCAACGTATACAAAACTCGTGGCCGGCAATAGTGTTCTTTTGGGATTGGTTGACTTGGGCGGCCACATGCCACCCATTTTTTTTTTGCCAAATTACTATGTTCCCCCGTTTATATTTATACTCATACATGGCACTCCCCTATTAGCCCAACAAATTTATGATTTTATCCCATTTTAAAACTACGATTTTACCATCAGTTAAAATTATGTTTTTACCTTCACTTAAAAATAAATTTATGCTTTTGCTCCCAGCTAAAAATTTTCAATTTTGCCATCGGTTCAACATTACGATTTTGTCCTGTTTAAATTTACAGTTTTGCCATTAGGTTTTTTCCCTTATAATAACGATTTTTCCATTTGTTGAAAATTATGTTTTTACCCCATTTAAAAATAAGCTCCCAGCTAAAAAATTCAATTTTGCCCTCGGTTCAAAATTACAATTTGCCTCTTTTAAATTTACAGTTTTGCCATTAGTTTTTTTTTTCTCACACAGCCAAAGTTACGAATTTTGCCCTCAACCCCATTGGTCCATTTAATTTACGATTTTATCCCTGAAACAAAATTATGATTTCCCCCTCAGTTCAAAAAGTTACGTTTTCCCCATTGTTTTAATTGGTTGACTCGATTTAATTTTTTTTCGTCTAAAGGAGCTGCATAACACTCGCTTATTAGTCCTGAAAAAATAGAGTTTTGCCCTGAGCCCAAAATTACGGTCTTATCATCGTTTTAATTTTTTTCCTAGCAAAATTATAGTAGTGTTTCTTTAATTTATTGAGAACTATTCGGCCATCGCCCCGCAACGCGGGCGGGACATCAAGCATAGCAGGGAATAGTGTTTCCCTGCCATTGGTCGAAATGGGCGGCCGCCCCTCCTCTATTGGACCAACCATTTTATTATTTTATATTCACTATAAAATTACGGTTTTATCCCCAGTTTAAAATTACACTTTTATCCTAACTAAAAAATATAATAACCCTTTTGCCAGCAGCTCAAAATTACGATTTTGCCATCGATTCAAAAATTACTATTTTACCCTTAGCTTTTTATTTTATATCCGCTTTAAAATTACGATTTTGCCCCCAGTTTAAAATTACGTCTTCGCCCCCAGTTCTAAAAAAAATTATGCTTTTGCCCCCAGCTCAAAATTACGATTTTTCCCTCGGTTCAAAATTACGGTTTCACCCTTAGTTTAAAATTATTTTTTTTGCCCCCAGCTAAAAATCAAATTATGGTTTCCCCCGACCTCAAAATTACGATTTTACCCTCGGTTCAAAATTATGATTTTCCCCGAGTTCAAAATAAAAAAATGACTTTACACCCAGCTAAACCGAAAATACGATTTCACCCTCGGTAAAAAAATTACGCTTTTACCCTCAGCCAAAATTACATTTTCGCCCTAGTTCAAAATAAAATTTTGTTTTTCCTCCGGCTCAAAATTACGATTTTACACCAGTTTGTTATTTTATACCCACTTTAAAATTACGGTTTTCGCTCAGTTTAAAATTACGTCTTTGCCCCCAGTTCAAAATAAAATTATGCTTTTGCCCCCAGATAAAATTTACGATTTTCACTCGGTTCAAAATTACGATATCACTCTCAATTCAGAATTACGTTTTTTTTTGTCCTCAGTGCAAAATAAAAATATGGTTTTCCCCTAGTTAAAAATTAGGATTTTACCCTTGGGAAAAAATTTGATTTTTTCCTCAACTAAAAATAAAAATATGACTTTGCCCCAGCTAAAAATCGTGTCAATGAGCTGCCTAACACTCTTTTTATTTTTTCTTTCTAGCAAAACTATGAAACTTTTTTTTTAATTGGTTAAAAATTATTCGGGGCGGAGGGCAACACCTAGTTACTAGACTAAACCTAACTTCACGTCATCACGTCTTCACCCAGAACTCCTAAGACTAATGGGTATGGGGGCCGGCTAGGACCGGCGCCGGTCCCCCACACCACCCCCTCCGGCCCAAACGGCTCTCCACATCCGGTGTAGCCGGGCTCCTTTCTTCTCTCTCTCTCATCTTGGTCCCTCCTCTCTCTCTATCTCTCTCTAAAGTTTTATATTTTTTTTATTGTTGTGGGACCTCATCATCCATCCCCCTCAAATATGAAGGAGGCCCATCCCACACGAGCCGGTGACGTGGCGGCTCATCCCTCCAAGCCCATCCTCTCCATACCCTTTAGTCTAATTTGATCGATCTGAACTGTTTCAGTGGTTGTCGTCGAGAACAATATTATTGTTCTGTTTCCCGATCAAAAAGCACTTCTAATAGTTTCGATGGTACTGAAAGGGAACAAACTTCGTTGGTCAAAGACAAACAATTATTAGCACCTAAATCGACGAAATTGAGTTGTAGGTTAATGGGTTTTCATCGATCTTGTAGCATAATTATTACATGGAATCATATTTGGTTCAGACAACATCCAAGATTGCAGCACTTGCAAAATCAGGGAGAGTTACACATGCCCGCAAACTGTTCGATGAAATGCCCCACAGAGACACAGTTGTTTGGAACACAATGCTCACTTGTTATACCCATCTAGATCTTTACCAAGAATCTCTGTTACTATTTAACCAAATGACCGGATTTAGCAACACCAAACCTGATCATTACTCGTTTACCGCAACTTTGAGTGCGTGTGCAGGATCGTGTAAGCTCTGCAATGGACAAAGTATCCATGCTTTAGTTGTTTCTATGGGTTACTGTTCTTCAATTCCGGTGAATAATGCACTGATTGATATGTATGCCAAGTGTTTGAGCCCTTGTAGTGCTCATAAAGTGTTTGAAGAGACTGAGTTCAGAAACGTCTCGTGGTGTTCGTTGTTGTTTGCGTATGTTCACACTAATCAGTTTCAGGTTGCCCAAACTATTTTTGATTCCATGCCAAATAGGGTGAACATTGCGTGGAATACTATGATTGCTGGTCATGCTCGACATGGCAACGTATACTTGTGTGGATTTGTTCAAGAAGATGATGGCAGAATCGTGTGACCAAGATCAGTGGACGTACAGTGCTCTCATGAACGCTTCTGCTGAATCACGACAATATTGTGCCGGTTGCATGGTTCACTCTTGCATTGCTAAGAAGGGCTGGAGTTCTGCAGTCGAGGCTAGCAACTCGATTCTAAGCTTCTATGCACAAATCGGTAGTCCTTGATGTGGTGAAGATGTTTGAGTCAATGAAGACTCTAACCCAAGTTTCTTGGAATGCGATAATCAATGCTCAAATGAAAATCGGAGATACCCACAAAGCAGTTATCGCGTTTCAGCAAGCCTCTGAAAGGAATGTTATTTCTTGGACTTCAATGATGACAGGCTATGTTAGAAATGGAAATGCCAAGGAAGCAGTAGGTTATTTTGTAAATATGTCAAAAAGCAGCCTCCGGCTGGATAACTTTTCACTTGGAACAGTTTTACATGCATGTTCGGTCATGGCAACACTAGGGCATGGCAAGATGATCCACAGTCTTGCAATAGTCCACGGTTTTCATTGTTATGCTTATGTAGGAAACGGGTTGGTTAACATGTACGCAAAATGCGGAGACATTGACGGTTCAAAGCAATCATTCAATGACATTATGGAGAAAGATTTGGTATCATGGAACACGATGTTGATTGCCTACGGTCAGGGGCGGTTCTTAGAAGGGCAAGTTTTTCGGCCGTAGTGCTAATTTTCCGCATTTCGATCGAAATTTTTTATATATACTATGTTTGGCCCGGGCTTGCCCAGGCTTTTTTTAGTGCCCCGTGTCTTTCGGCCCTGGCACGTTCAACGGGCAAGATCCGCCACTGCCTACGGTCTTCATGGTTGGGGCAGAAAAGCCCTAAAGATTTATGAAGAAATGTTAGCATCGGGTTTGAAACCGGATAAAGTGACCTTTATAAGCCTGCTAATGACTTGTAGCCATTTGGGGCTTATTGACCAAGGCCGGGCTCTTTTCAAATCCATGAGTCGGCTTTACGGTATTGTTCCAGAAACAGACCATGTGGCATGCGTGGTGGATATGCTTGCTCGAAGAGGGTACTTGGAAGAAGCACGGGAGATGGCCAATAGATATAGGACACGTGGCATGTCTGGTGGGTCGAGTGAAGCTGTTTTTGGAGCGTGTTATCCACATGGTAATGTATTGATGGGGACCGAGTTGGGGGATGAGTTGAGTGCGTTGGAACCTGAATGTGAAATGAGTTATGTGGTTCTTTCAAATTTGTATTGGGCGAGTGAAAAGTGGAAAGAAGCCGAGTTGGTAAGAAAACAGATGGCTGATTATGGGGTGAAGAAGACGCCTGGTTGTAGCTGGATCGAAGTTAAAAACAAGGTGTCGGCTTTTGTTGCTGGTAGTAGTTTATGTGAATACAAGGAAGAAATCTCTTCTACTATATACTTGCTTGAATACCAATTGAAGAATCCATGATCATGAATTAAGTAGACGGTGATATATACTTTCATTCTCTTTTGTTTAGTGCGCGGCGCTACGAGACTTTTAGGTCTCAAAAGCAGAGATGCGTCTCTACATCTGTTTACATATCGACCTTTTTATCAAGTAGACTTTTGGTTGTTTTTACATTTGAGCCTCCTGCAGTCTCTAATTTTGAACGAGAAGTACATGAGCCGCCTAATGCCCGTGAGCTCCCCTTGCATGCCTTTTAAAAAACAAGTCGATGGTTACATGTTTCCTATGTATCCAGGACCTGTTTTCTGAGTTCACAAATATAAAATACTCTCTTTTAAGCAACAATCAAGCCTACTGTTAACTTCATTCTTTGGTACTTGCACAGTTGATCAATTCTTTGTTGCAGCTTTTTGTAAGTTAAAATGAATTGATTTCTGACTCTTCTAAAGTTCATCCAATTTTTGATAGATGATATTTCGGATTGAGCATTAATATCCATGTGGCAATTATCCTTAAGCAAGCACTCAGTCTTATCTTGGGTTATTTTGTGGACTTATGCTTATGAATAGTGTTTTATTTTTTTTAAATTTTGTTTCTAGGAGGAGTTGGAGATTGAAATGCATGATTTAGATTGTTTAAACTGTTGTTATTCAGAACTGAATCATATTAATTTCGATCAACATTCCAAAAATATGAACTTGTGTTATGTGTTATAATTTGTTTCTCAACATGAAAATTTTGTGTGACAATTTACTAGTAATCAAGCCTGCAGTTTTGTCATCTGAAACAAAGTGATAGCGGTGACTTTCTTCTGTCATTGCTCAATATGGATTAGACTTCATCTACATGCCGGAGATTATGATGTAGGAATACTTGGTTCAGTTGATGCGCCACCACATGATGCAACTGACACGGCTGATGCTTGATGCAGTTAACCAATATTTGGAAAAATGCAATGGGTCTAAGTTTTCCAAATCTAATTAAATATTTTTGGACTACTGAACAAAGAGATGATCTAATTCAACCAGATATGACTAGAGTATCTTATAATATTTTTGTGTTTGAAAAGAAAGGGGGGGAGGGGGATGAAAATATATATAATGTAATTTCGTGTTGGTAAAAGAAATTAAAGATTTTAGGAGGGAAAGCTAAAAAGTCTTGTTGTTTCCTCCATTATAATAATAAAACCAATGGGAAATTTAAAAAAAAAAAAAAAAATCTATTCAAACAGCAAAACGGCTGCATCCAACTTGCTGTGCTGGTGCGGTTTCTCATTTCTTTCTTGATGACGAAACCCAGAAGAAGGAATAAAAAAATCATGGGGGGTTTGTAGTTTACTTACTAATAATGGCGGATTCTACAAGGAAGGAAGGAAGATGGCAACGGCTCATCTTCTTGTCTTTTATTTCTTTCTTTCTTTCTTTCTTTCTTTCACTATGTGGTTTCAACCACAAATTGGATACTGTTTCTCCCCATGGCTTCTCCATCGCATCAAAACCAACAGGTAACCTTTCCTTTCCTTTCTTCTATACTCATCCCACTCACTTATGTGCTTTTCTTTTCTCTTGTTCATCAATCATGGCAATTCCTTGACTATTTCTTCTACCTATAAAGTTGCTTGTTTACAAAGTTAAGGTTCTGTCAAGTTTCGGCGAAGCTTGAGATTTCTCAAGTCATCCGACCTAAAAATTTCTATAAAATCGTGGGGTAGAAAACGTATATACCCAAAAATTTCTATACGAAAACTACATACTCTCCACTACTGAGCGAAAAGTTCGGGGGGTCGGCCGCCCCCTCCCGCCCTACTTAAGCTGTGCCCATGCTCCTACCTGTGATTGAAGGAATCTCTTGATTTCATGGAATTTTATATACTAAAATAGCCTTTTGAAACTGGCTCAAAAATACTCGTTCAAAATCAGCTCATAAATGGTCGAGGGGAGCTGGCGTTTGGCTACCTCAAGTTTATTAGGAAAAAAAACTCTCAACCGCCTTTTACGTGTTACACATCTATCAATATACAGATTTTGAAAAAAAAAAAAAAAAAAAAAGTACTATCCAACACGAGCTAGCTCGAGCTGAAGCTGGCTCGTGAAGCATCCCTTTCTAATAAAATGCAATCATTAACAAGCTAGAAATGTATAAAAAAATATCCAAATTGGACCCCGAAACAATGGTATTTGGGACCATGTTTGCCGCCCTTGGTGATCTTTTCTTAGATTGTTCATGACTTCATGTGTTAGTGTGCGCTTCTGGCTACTTTGCCATTTTAGAGGTTGCAAAATGAGCGAGAACCAGGCCGACTAATTGGTCGAAACATGTAATCTTTTATTTTAAGGCTTGGTCGAGAATGGGTTGGCCCTTAACATCTTTCCCCAAAAAAGTTTCTTTTTAGAAAATAAACACTGTGCCGAAAATGATTTAGGAAGTTGTTTGCATTAAATTTACAATCTGGGAGACTTCAACCTGTTAGATATAAAGCATAACCAAATTGACACTCTAATTAATTAGTAAATGAGTTAAAATGGTCATCTCTGTGCGCATATATTAATTGATCAAGTTAATCTTAAGCAGGGAAAATACATCCGAGCTCGCGAGAATCCTTTTTTTGAAGGATTAAAAAGAGGGAACGCCTCTATGAATAACAGGAAATCTCTATTTGACTTTATGGGAAGGACTGATAAGCAGAGAGTTACCCGTTCGTCATCAGCTATTGTTCATAAGGAGTATACAAGTGGTATTTCAGAAACTGTTTCAAACAGTTCAGCTAAAGGTTCACCACAATTAGACATTAGAAAAGAGCCTTTTCGACTATCTTTATCTGAAAGTGCTGATTTAAGTTCACCTCAGAAAGCAGATGATATTCAAAGTAATCACGATGTAGAAAAATCGTTTAAAAGTTTCAATAAGAGGAAACAAGTTTCACTTCCTCCATGTGCAGCATCTTTCTATTATGGTAGTTCACCACAGATAGATGCTGTTGAGTCTTGTCAAAGCATTCAGAAGCTAAATAGGTATCTAAAAGCTAGTAAGGCTTCTGTTAACACGGGTGTTCCGGGACAGTTTTTGCGTGTTGTCCTTGGACCCATCTCAGGTATGCACTGTAATTACATTAGTATGGGTCAAAAAGGGTCAGGTCAGGTTGACCCCTTAGTATTATAAATAAATTAAATTGTTGCATTATATGCAGATGCCGGATCTTTTATTTCACATATCATGTATTCCTTCTACTTGCACCAAACAGACGAGACCTTTCAGTTTTGTACTGTGCCTGTTATCAACCTCAAGAGGACAGACATCAACTCTCATGGTGAGCTGGAATGGCTACTTAGTTCTTGTAACATTGATCGATCGTCACTTCTGTTCATCGATGAGGTAAAGTTTATTACTTTAGTTAATCAAGAATCTTTGTCATTGTGATTCATGGCATCATATATTCATATCTTAGAATAATACAGTTGTTCTCATAATTCTTGATATTGGTCTTTTGTTTTAATTAAATGAGCAGGTTGATCTTTCATATTATGATCTATTTGGAAGTCTTAAAATTGTTTTACTGAATGCTGATAAGCTTCAAGAGAAATACGAGGTAAAACTTCATTTCCATTATCATTCATAAAGTTCGCAATTTCGATACATTCACTTGTAAATGGTTCAATTTGGGCCCTGTTTGTACCTCAAATGGATTTTTTGAGGGCTGAGTATAATATTTTAGCCGAAAGGGAAACATGTCCTGGGTTGAAGGTTGCGCACACTAGTACAACCCCATAAATCGTTTATTTAAATATTTTTATATTATTGCAGGACCACTATGTTAATGATAATAAGCCATAACTATGTCACATTTAGTGGATGTTTGGGTTAGCTTATTTGGAGCAACTTATACATTTTTTTTTAACGGCTAGATCACCCGGTTAGGCCTTTGGTCTTTGATCACCCAGGTCACGAGTAGGAATCCCGCGGTTGGCATATTATTGCCAGTTTGAACCGGTGCTACAGTTCGCCTCCCGCAAGATTCGACCCTGAGACCTCCCGTGATAGCCAACCCGATCGGGCCACAATCGGGCATATGTGGGTCGACCAAAGTGAGCCAAACCTGGGTCATTTTATTCAAATGGATTCTTTGAGACTTTGGATCACATGCTCATGCAAAACCCACGTTCTGTTACACAGATTTATGTTATTTTCTTCTATTTTTATTTTCTTTATTTTTCATTTTTAAGTTAGTTATCCCACTTCCCTAAATGATAGCCACGTAGGTTGTTTTTAGTTTCCACATTTCCTATATGTATTGTGGATAAGTAACTCAAAAGAGGAGAGTGTGTTTTGAGTATGAGATTTTTCTCTTTGGTTGGTTTATCTCAATGGATTTTGAGTTAAATTGATTGTGTCTATGCTAGCTCAATTGTGGCATATTGAGTGGTGTTCTTAGACCCGAATTTATAACCGGAGTGGTGATTTCTGTATCTTCGGGAGTGATTCGCAGCCCTACTGTTGGTTTTGGTGGTGTATCTGTATCCAAAACGAACCGTAGATCTATCTTTTATTTTACCGTTTTATTTGAACCGGTGATTCGAGGGTCCGATTCCTATCATCCCGCCTCCCGGACAAGAACCCCACATAAGTGGGTAAACTTCCCACCTCCCCCCAAACCAATTGGACTGCGGATCATTGGCAACTTATAACTAATTGACTTACAAAAGTTAATAGATTGTTTTTATAGTGTTTGGGTTAGCTTATTAAAGTTATTTTTGTGTGTTGAGAAGTTGTTTTTGAGAAGTTAGTATTTGTAACTTATAACTTATTACTTATATAAGTTAATAAGTTGTTTTTGAGAAGGAATCCCAAACACCCCCTTATTGATAATTAAAAAAATTAGATGGGTGATAAAATGTTTGCAAGTCAACACAACATAGGTTTGTACTAAACTATGAACAGTTTCAACCAGTAGTTATTGATAGTGCAGATAGCGTGCGCTATCGTGCGCTTCGTAGCGAAGCGCCAATTTCTCACAATCTGTATGTAGCGACTGAATAGCGTGATTGTAGCGGATTCCGGCGACGAATTCCGGCTGGAAACCTGCAATTTCTGCCGGAAACTTGCTCGAAAATAGGAGAAAGAAGAGCGGCGGCGTTTTCTTGCGTTTTAGTCTTTTTAGGGTTAAATAACTTTATGGATTTTAACATTTAACCCCTCTATCTTTCATTAGTTTACATTTAGTCCCTAAAACTTGTAAAAAGTTACATAAAAGTGGAAAATTAGTTTGTGTATTTTTAACATTTAACCTCCCTATTTTCACTAGCTTACATTTGGTCCTTAAACTTCTAAATTTATACATAAAAAGGTATAAAATTAACATTATATATATATATATATATATATATAGGTAGAGGATCCTGTAAAAAGTGCTCAAAGTGTGAGAAGTGTATTATAACACTATATATAATACTATATAACACCATATAAACACCCTATAACAATATGTAACACCATATAATACCATATAACACTATGTAACACTATATATCATTATATAACAAATATAACACTATAGGTTGTCTGATAGCATGTCTATGGTAGATGTATAGTGTTATATTTGTTATACAATGATATATAGTGTTACATAGTATTATATGGTATTATATGGTGTTACATATTGTTATACGGTGTTTATATGGTGTTATATAGTATTATATATAGTGTTATAATACACTTCTTACACTTCTCACACTTTAGGCCCTTTTTACACTATCCTTACCCTATATATATATATATATATTTTATAGATGGCTATTTTTTATTTCTTAAATTTTTAACTACCTTATCACTAAACACGAAATAGCGGGTGCTATTTCATCGCTATCGCTACGTAGCATATAGGCACCTTGTCGCTATATTCGCTATTCGCTATCGATACCCTTTTATCCAACCCACCCCCTCTATAATTAATTATGAATTATGAAAGCGTAGATTGAAGCGATGCCTACTTGTGTCTTCTTGTAACAGGCACTGAAGGATTCAGTAATAGAAGTATTCAATATCCAAAAGGTTTGATTCTACTTGATCATTCGTATGTTTTGAAGTTCTTTAATGACTTTTTGGTTTGTTATATAGGGTGGTTTTGCTTATCCTTCAGATGATACTAATGTTGACAAACAGGTGACCATATTCCAATACATAGAAACTCTAAGCTTCTTTCCATGTAAACTAGAGGTGGTAAAATGGCAGGGGTGGGTAATGGGTTAGTATGAGTAACTTTTAAGTATGGGCCAAAGGGTCAGGTTGGTCGGGCCGACCCGTAAACGCTTGTTGTCTTTTCATGAACTTCTTAAACAACAAATGTTTTAAAATGCATGAAAATGTATTATTGCAATGATATTCTAAACTTTAAATAAAACAATTTAGGAGATTTTATGCATTGTGTTACGCTAATGGCGACTTTTAAGCCGTTTGACCCGTTTGTCACCTCTAACATGGGTGATGCATGATTAAAATAGCCGGTGAATAAATGCAACACATGTTATTATTAAAATTCAAGTTCTAAATGGCGTCTTTAAAAAAATTCATAAATTCAAGTATTTGCAACAACAACAACAAACGTACCCGGTAAATCCCACAAATAGCAAGACTATTGTAGGGTCTGGGGGGGGGGGGGGGGGGGGGGGGGTAGTTTTTACCTTACCTCTATCCCCTAGCCCTAGGGATAAAGAGACAAAAAGCTTAGTATTTGATGTAATTTAAATTTAAGTAATATGATATTTGGCAATTCAGGACTGCTCATGTTGTGACTTTATTGCTGAGAAGTTTGCTTCAGTATCACCCGGTATATTGGCAGGGAAGGGTTTCTCTCGCCTTCTGGTATGCAATCTATAATTAGGAGCATGTTTTCAAAGTGTCTTTAGGAGTGTTTGGATGCATGTTTTCTGAGTGTCTATTGCAACTTCAAGAGTTATAATCAGAAGCAGATAATCTGTAGATTAAAGATTTAGATAATGGGATAACTTGATCATAAGATAGGTTTAAGTATGATTACTTGGTCTAAGTTTTGTTTAATCTATATGTTCCATGTTCATTTCACCTACAGTAATTATACAAGTTGGTCAATGACTCAATGTAATGCAATTGTATATGCTAATTAACAATTCTATATAATTAAGGCTTGATTATCAAAACCGTAAGATATCTCGCGAGCAAACATCAAATCAATGAAGTTTCAGAGAACACCAAATATATATTCAGATGATCTAACATACAGGAATGAACAATGACTTAAGTTCTGCTCAAGAACTATTTAATTTTATCTGTGTTTGTATATCATTTATGTATTTGTTCTTGCAGCTAGCAGGTATCCTCTTGGATACTGAAAATTTGACTAGTCCCCGGTGTACTTCTGTAGATAGATACATGTCAACATTATTACTTAACGGGGCTGGCCGATTTGGATGCAATGGGCTTTACCAGATTCGTAAGCTTATTATATTAACATTATTATAAGTTTCTTTTTTTCCATTTACGTTTATTTTTGTTTTTTTTTTTTTTTACAATAGTGAGGACTGCTTCTAATGCTATTGTCTCATATTTTCAGTGAGATCTAAAATGCACGATGTATCCCAGTTTAGTGTTGGACAAATCTTGCAAAAAGACTTCAGAAAGTGGTCAACAGCTGGTGGGAATATATTCTTATCTTTTTTTTTTCTGTAAATATTTTTTTCTAAACTTCTCCAAGTTAATTACACAAATAGTCATTGTGGTTTAGCAAAAGTAACACTTTTGGGGTCTAACTTTAAAAAGTTGCATGTTTGAGATATGTATTTGTCACATGTTTGGGTCATAACACTAACACTAACTTTCATTAAAAAACCTATGAAGTTTGTGTAAAGCGACTATTTTACCCTTTTGACAAAGCACGGGGCTATTTATGTAAGTTACTAAAAAATTAACAAAAATACCCACTTGTAGAAACATATTCTTATCGTTTTTTTTTACTTTGTGAATAATATTCTTTTCTTTAATGTAGCTTTTTTCCAAAAAAAAAAAAAAAAAATCTTGAAATCAATGTTATATCACGTATTAAACCTTTTAAACAAAATGAGTAGCTTCACTAGAAAAAAATTGATTTTTATTCCCCATGTTGGGCTGTTTTTTGACTTTTTGAAAGCAGGTAAAACGGATATTGGTGAGCCCACATTGGTTGTAGGGATGAGTGCAGTCGGGATATCTATTTCTCAACTTCTATCCCATAATGAGACTTCAATTCAAGAGATCGTCCTATTTCAGCGTGAGTATTCAAAAGTGTTTTTAAGTGACTTTGAATGATCAGAATGAGATGTGATATTGTAGGAGATAGTGTTTGGGTATGCAAATATATGGTAACTATTGTTTCTTTGTGCATGCAGAGTTGGAGAAACTAAGGTTGCTCATAATTATCTCGAGTTACAATCAGCATAAGAACTTTAAGGTTTGGAGACATTGTTTCATGTTTTTTGCTAATTATCCTCAAAGAACAACATACAACATACTTGGGGGGTGTTTGGATGTGCGTTTTGAAAGTTATTACATGTTGAATAATGACAATCAGATTATCAACTATAGTAGAACTTGTAGAAAATACTTAAAATAGTGTTTGGATGTGCTTCTAATTTTAAATTTGTAATAATCATATAATAAATTGTTTGGGTGTTCGGCATATTCTGATTCTTCAAGGAATTTAGAAAAAAAAAAAATTGAAGAGAAATGTTGTATTATTTGACATTTTGACCCCTCAAATAATTAGAAGCAGAATCTGTTCATCCAAACATTATATAATGATCATTGCAAAGGACCTTGGTGGTTAGCATTGCATGTTCTTCGAAATTTATTATTATATATAATATAATCCTTTATAATTTTTATGACTTTTGTTTATATAATTAAGGAAATGGTGATATCTGCTGAATCTGAGGATCTCATGAAGGATCTCCTTCATTTCCTAGATACTCATGCTTCACATCTACCACTTCATGCATTGTATCATCCAGGTTGGATTATTTTTCTTTAATTTATTATAATGAAATTACTTTTCTCAGTCAACCTTATTTCATATAATGTTTTTTTTTTTTTTTTTTTTTGTTGTAAGAAGGGACCCACCCAACGCATTGACTAAACTTGTTTGGATGAGTTTGATTGTCTTTTTTTTCTTCTTGTTTAAGCCATTTAACCTTTTTAACCAACTTTTTTAGAAAATGTGTATTATGCATAACTTTAAACCGTTGGGCATTTTATCCTGAAATTAACCTTGTGTGCTAAGACAAAGGAGGGTAAATCCAGTGATGCAAGAGGCAGTAAAAGATGAAGTCTAAAACACATATGAGCATCATCTTTTATAGTTTAAACATAATTCTTTATACACGTTTATATTTTGGGTTAAACGGGTGTGACAAAATATGCATGTCGTAGTTGGGTTCATGTGTCTTACACGGTTTTTGTTGGGTTCAGCATATGAATACAACCCTTTTAACACCCCCAACACTCGTCAAGTTTGAGGTTGCTAAAATACCCCATTTTCGTTTGTGTGTGCTTCAACACAAATACAGTTTTTAGAGTGATAATTATGGTGCAGGTCTAGGTGATGAGATGAGAGCATTTACAATTGACAATGTTCCATCAAGGACAACCATGGAGCAGCTGCTACAAGATTTTTGTACTAATTATTAATGCTTTGTTGTCTCTCTAAAGCGACCCGTCTATCGACAAATGGATCGTTATGACTAATTACACAAATGGGGAAGATTAAAAAAGTTAGCTAAGATGGAAACAGGTCAAATAATGAGATGTTTCAGTGTATGCCAAGTTGATGAAACCTCATGAAATTGTTTGTTTAAAAGGTATAATGTTTTAGTGCAATGATGTACTTGGTAATTATTTTTAGACACGCTAGTTTTTTATATGACAGAAAAATAAACAAAAAACAAAACTGTTACTATTCACCAAAGGATAATAATCAATATTTGAGATTTAGGTTATTTGTGTTCATCATTCACTAGGTGATATCTAGTCTTGATTAGGTTTAACGTTTAAATCGTATTTAAAAGGTGTACTTTGTAAAGTTGCTTAGTGTGTGACCCTCTAGCTAGGATTATATATCAATGCACGTTGTCTTTTGAGCATATAGATCTAAAAGTTGCCCCCAAAGCCAAGGTTACAACAATTATATGCATAACCATTTTTTCTTTGAGAAACCCTCAAAGCACACCCTGCGTTGCGGCGGGGCGTAAAACGGTGTCAAATAGTACTAATGCCACACAACCGTCATCGACCACCAACACTGACTCGACCTAGGATCTGCGTGTTGCGACAATCCTGTCAAACATGGAAAAATAGAGGTAAAAACGTTGAACTACATATGCACGTTGCTCCATGTTAACTTGCAAAATTTGAAACACACAGTCGTACGTTGCGTCGTATTAACTCGAAAAATTTAGAACTATACGTAAAACGAAAACTTGCGAAAGATGAAAAGTATAAGTGACAAAAGTTGTAAAGTTAAATTGCAAATAATGAAAAGTTTTGGGTTAAAGTTTAAAAAAACAAATTATGTAAGGTTAAAATTGCAAAAGGTAAAAACCTTTGGATTAAAAGTAAAAAATCAAGTTTTTTTTGTGAAAAGGTCCCAAAGCACAAGGTACAAGTTGTATTGCATATTTTTGTTGCTTATTTATAGTAACTAGCAATAAGACCTGTGTGCGTTGCAGCGCGGTACATCGCAAACATCGAATTGATTAATCCAAACGTTATGTGATGCATTAACCATATGAAAACATGCGTTTCGACATATCTGATTGAACTCAATGTGAAAAAAAACAGGCGCAAAAAACGTTGAACCCCACACGCACGTTGCTGCGTGTTGACTCGCAAATTTCAAACGAAACGTAAAACAAAAAACTTGCGAAAGATGAAAAGTAGGGGGGGACAAAGTTGAAAATAAAAAAGTGTTGGGGTTAAATTGAAAGATTGAAAAGCTTTGGGTTAAAACTAAAAAAGTCAAAGGGGTTAAATTACAAAAATAAAAAACCCTTTGGATTAAAAGTGGAAAATGCAAAAAAATTTTGAAAAACTCCCGATACATATATTACAACTAAAAAATAACAAAATGTTGGAAATTTATAGTTTGGAAATAAAATAATTTCATCTTTAGGAAACGAAAAGAATATAAAAAACATTTCTAAATCAAAGCGATATCCAAAACTTCTAGAAACATCGAAGCCAATTATTTTGGAATAGTTTTGTTCAAATGTTTCAATAACTTGATTGTCATATCTTTTCATTTCTTTCTTCAATATAAACACTTTAAAAAGAACACAACTATTCAAACTTAGAAACAAACCATTCAAACAAAAAAGGTAATTAGTTGCTTAAATCTATGGATTACTACAACTAGGAATACCTCTTTTAATCCCTTTCGTCCGTGTGACTTTTTTATTTTATCCTTCTAAAAATCAAATCTACTACTTCTAATAAAGCAAAACAAGCTTAGGCCACTTGTCATCCTCTTACACCCTTAATTGCCACATGTCCTCCCTACAGCCTCTAATTTCACAAAATCTCGCTCAAACTAAAACCCTAAACCAAAACACACGTAGATGGCTTCCTTCTCCTACAATCTTCTTTCCTTATGGCAACATAGGTAACTTTTTTTCCTTCTTTTACTCTTCATCTCTTTCGTTGTTACTCTTCCATTTTGATTCTCCTGTATGATTGAAGGGTGTTACAATCTATACCCCTAACTCTTTGCCGTCTTCAACATTATGGATTTCACCGGTACACATTCATTATCGATTTATCAAACATTTGCCTCATCTTGACTGTCGTATGACAAACCCTACCATTGTCATTATCATATTTGGCGATTTCATCCACGTTTGACCTGGATGTTGCTCGCGATCTAACACCGTCGAAATCAACTGACAACTATAACCAATGGCGGAGCACGGTGGTTTTCTGATTCATGGATCTGAAGATATGTCTATGAATCGGTTGGTTGGATGATTCTCATGGAGTAAGTTGTATTTTTATGAGATATGTCTATGAATATGTGTTAAAAAAGTTGAATTTCACATATTGGATCTACGTTCAAATTGTAATTTTAAACTAATCTTGAAGATCTTTTAAAAATGTTTTATTCTTTTTCGTTTTCGTTTGGGGAGTTTTTGCTATTTTTTTTTGTTAAAAAGCTTTACTCTGTTTCCCTTTAATCTAGGGATTATTTGAATTTATTATTTTCTGTTGATCAAGTGGTTTGTATATACAATTTACTAATAACTCATTTTTATACTTAAATTACCAAATGACAGTTTGTTCTTTTGTTTCAATCATGGATTTTAGGTGTAGCTATTGTTGGAGATATATGTCCGATGTAATTAAATGTCAACGTAACCAACTCGGTACAATCCGAAGAGTTACACGTTGGTACACGAATCGTATATGTTCACGAAAGGTGGGTTATTATTTCTGAAATAATAATATTTGAACTCGAGGGACTTAATATTAATTAGATTATTGTTAAGAAGTTTATAAGAGTATAATCTCAAGGGGTTTGGCGTAAGGTTGAGTTTTATAAATATAATATATCAAATATTAGACTATTTGATAAATGTTATATTATAATTCAATCATATCCTTTTGGCTTCTTTTGTCGACAATCATATCATTTTGTATTTGCCCACTAAATGTTGATAATGACACACTACTTTGTGAGTTGGCCACTATGAGATAATTATTGAGCACTTACTAAATATATAATTGAATCCAATTGGATTTAAAGAGGCACAAGATCGTGCAGATGAGAGGAATGAAAAACCAAAAAGGGAAACTCATTCAAATGCCAAAAAACCATACCTAACCTCCTTGACATTTTTGCTCGAGCATTCATTTTTCTGAACTTCCTACTAGCGAGGATTTGTTGTAACCCGCGTGTTACAATCCCGGTGTAGTCGTCAAAGGTTGATTACTAAACTCTCTATGGCTGTTTATTTATTTGTTTATACGTATGTAATCTTGATCCTGATTGGGAATATTTATTAACCGGGTTAATAAATTTAACTATGAGTTTTTATATATAAAATCGGACTTAATGAGTTTTATATATAAACCGCTTCCGCTATTTTGAACCACTGATTCCCAACACCAAGATCTTTCATTGCGAAACATTTACCCAACCAAGCCTTAACTTCTTTTAGCATAGGGATATTGTTTCCAATGATTAGTATGTCGTCTACATACAGGATAAGAAAAGTGATATAGCTCCCACTAGATTTCTTATAAACACATGGTTCATCTTCGTTTTTAATGAAACCAAACTCTTTGATTTTCTGATCAAAACGGAGATTCCAGCTGCGAGATGCTTGCTTTAATCCATAGATGGATTTATTTAGCTTGCACACCTTATTAGGATTCTTTGGATCAACAAAACCTTCAGGTTGAACCATATATACATCTTCAAGTAAGTGTCCATTAAGGAACGCGGTCTTGACATCCATTTGCCATATCTCATAGTCATAATATGCAGCAATAGCAAGCAAAATTCTAATAGACTTAAGCATGGCTACTGGCGAAAAAGTTTCCTCATAATCAATTCCTTGAGTTTGAGTGAACCCTTTTGCTACAAGCCTTGCTTTGTAGGTTTGCACATTTCCATCCATGTCGGTCTTCTTCTTGAAGATCCATTTGTTTCCTACAGTCCGACATTCGGTAGGAAGATCAACTAAATCCCAGACCTGGTTATCATACATGGATTGCATCTTTGTATTCATGGCTTCTTGCCATTTCTTGGATTCTGAATCCAAGATTGCAGCTTTGTAAATAGCAGGTTCAGCTTCATCAATTATGAAGATATCGTCATACCTTTCAGGTGCACGACGATCCCTAATACTTATTCGAACACTTGGTGTTTCTGTTGTTTCTTGAGTCCTTTCAGGCTCAACTTCAACAACTGGATCAGTTACTTTTGGTTCTGACTCAACATTTGATTCAGTCACTTGTGATTCTCGAATTTCTTCAAGATCCACATGGTTTTCTCCAATCCCCCACGCCAGAAGCTCTTCTTCCAAGAAAGTGCCTCTGCGTTTAATGAAAACTCTATTTTCAGTGGGGTGGTAGAATAGGTAACCAATCTTTTTGGCGTATCCGATGAAAACCACTTTTTCACCTCTGGGATCTAGTTTATCCGAAGATTCCAGAGTGACATAAGCATCACATCCCCAGACCTTAAGATAGGATACTTTAGGTTTCTTTCCATGCCATATCTCATAAGGCGTTTGGTCAACCTTATTTGTTGGAGCTATATTCAAAATTCTTACGGCAGTTTCTAGAGCGTAACTCCAAAAGGAGCGTGGGAGGGTTGTTCGACACATCATAGATCGAATCATATCTAATAGAGTTCGATTTCTCCGCTCAGACACACCATTATGTTGTGGTGTTCCAGATGGAGTGAGTTGTGAAACTATTCCACAATCCTTTAGATGGTCGATGAACTCCTGACTAAGATATTCACCGCCTCGATCTGATCGAAGCATCTTAATAGTTCTATTTAGCTGATTCTCTACTTCGTTTTGGTATTCCTTGAACTTTTCAAATGTTTCATGTTTATGCTTCATAAGATAAACGTAACCATATCTACTGAAATCATCAGTAAATGTAACAAAGTATCTTTCTCCATGTCTTGACATTGTCCTGAATGGACCACATACATCTGTATGTACAAGTCCTAACAGATCATTAGCTCTTTCTCCAACATTTGAAAAAGGTGCGTTTGTTAACTTTCCACTTAAGCGAGATTCGCATTTCCCAAACGACTCAGAACTCTTTGAATCAAATATTCCTGCGGTTTTGAGTTGTTTAACACGGTCCTCGCTTATGTGACCAAGTCTACAATGCCACATATACATATCATTAAAGTCTAACTTATTACGTTTATGAGAGATGTTGTATAATAAGTTATTGTCTTGGATTTCTATCTCATAGATTCCATTGTTTGGTTTTGCATTAAAGTAAAATATATTATTAAAATAAGCATAAATAAATTCCCCATTAAAATGATAATTAAAACCTTGTCCATGCAAAACAGAAACCGAAAAAATATTCCTAGTAACACTAGGAATAAAATAAACATTGTTCAAAACAAGTTCTAAACCAGAAGGAAGTAAAAGAACATATTCTCCAATCTCCTTCACAGCAACTCTTTGTCCATTGCCAACATGGACCTCCAAGTCGCCCTGTTTCAGCTTCTTAATCTTTCTTAGTCCCTGCAAAGCATTACAAATGTGAAAACCACATCCTGTGTCAAACACCCATGTTTTGCCAGAAAAAGAAAAGATTTCAATAACAAATATACCTGAGGACTCTCCGCCTGAAGCCTTGGCTTGCTTCAGTTCATCCAAATACTTAGGACATTTTCTCTTCCAGTGCCCAATTTCATTACAATGAAAACATTTGGCATCCTTCTGAGACTTTTTGTTTGCAACAGATTTGCCCTTGCCCTTGCCCTTTCCTTTGCCTTGATGGCCCTTTTTCTTGGTGTTAGGTTTCTTGATCTGACCCTCCTTGATCATCAGCACTGGTGCAATCTTGCTGGGTATATTCACCTCAGCAGTTTTGAGCATCTGATGCAGCTCTACAAGTGTCTTCTCCATCCCATTCATATTGTAGTTCATAGTGAACTGATCATACGAATTGGGCAATGAGTTGAGGATAATATCTCCAGCTAACTCATCACTCAAGGGGGATTCCAGACGAGCCAAGTGATCAACATATGCCTTCATTTTTAGCACATGAGCGCTAACTGATGTACCCTCTTGCATACGAGTGGTTATGAGTGATCTCATCACATCAAACCTTTCATGACGAGCCTTCTGTTGGAACATTTCTACCAGGTGCTCATTCATTTTGTATGCCATCATATCCTACATGGACTTTTGAAGTTCAGGGATCATGGATGCCAGCATCAGACATGAGACTTTCATAGAGTCATCATAATGCTTTGCATAGTTTCTGTATGCAACACTTTGCTGATTGATGGGTTCATCAGGGAGTGGCGTATCAAGAACGTACAGTTTGTTCTCCGCTTTGAGAACAATTTTCAAATTGCGGTGCCAGTCCATGAAGTTGGATTGGTTAAGTTTGTCCTTCTCTAAGATGGACTTGAGAGAAAATTGGGAGGAATTGTTTTCGTTTGACATCTTCAAAATTCAAAAGTAATTAATTAGTATTTTATGTTTTAAATATCTTAATATAATTTTATGACCCAAATACAAAATTTTTAATTAAGACGAGACCCCGATTCATCAAAACACAGTGAACTGTCTAAAGCACTATCCACTGGTATGATTATGTAGGTAAACAACGATTGTTAATTGTGTCCACTACTAACTCTCCATTTGGGGTTTTCGTTTAAAAGCGAAGTATGTTTAACCCCAACTATGCCCACTTGTCAAACAAGTGATGTTTTGTCCTTTACTATTAACTGTAACACCGGCCTATGTTACACAGGAAACGCGATGATTACCTTCTTTCATGATGGACTCCCAGATGCAGGGTATGGCACTAACATTTGGGTTCGATTTAGAATGAAGTGTTAATTTGTTAAGGGTGGCATAAAACATCAATTTTAAAATTTGGTATTTATTTTAATATTTATCAAAATATTTTGAATAACTTGTAGCATGAGGAGAGTTATACAATGGTTTATAAAATCCAATTTTATTTGACTCGTGATAATAGGAACTCCTTTCCACACTCGACTCGATATAGTTTTAAATACCCTATTAAACTATGTTGGTCGTTATATCGCGAATAATCTTGTTTTAAATTTTTAATAAAACTCTTTTATTAAATTTACTTTTCAGTTTTATAAAACTTGTTTTAATAAAACTGTTGTCTTGATTGTAAAATCATTTAGTTTTGGGTTATCTATATTATTTATGATAAATAAAACACAACCACACAATAATAAATAATTGAATCGAGCCCCTAGTAGGTTGCCCGTTTCGTTTTAGCCAGAAACGAAACGAACTAGTCTAAAGGGTTTCAAAATCTAAAATTGAAATCTCCCACTTGACCCGCGATCTCTATCTTCATGGTACATGTTTGCCATTTATCTTTATCTTGATATTTATCTTTATCTTGATCTTGTACTTTTGAGATTACAATAAGATTTGTAATTACAATAAAACAAATCTAATCTAATCCTATCTATTACATCGGATCCATTATCCGCCAAAAATACAAATAAAAAAAATAAAATTATTACATCGGATCCAAATATCCTCAAAATAATACAAACCAAGATAAAATAAAATAATAAAATGCAACAAACACAACCATGACAAGGGTCGTAACCTAGGGCTCGATTCACATCACAATCCAAAGACAACCAAAAGTTTTGATCTTTTGTCAAAAAAAAAAAACTTTTGACAAATAAAACATAGATCAAAATTTATATCCTTTACCATCTATACGCGTGTAATCGTGGCTCTGATACCACTGTTGGGAATCAGTGGTTCAAAATAGCGGAAGTGGTTTATATATAAAACTCATTAAGTCTGATTTTATATATAAAAACTCATAGTTAAATTTATTAACCCGGTTAATAAATATTCCCAATCAGGATCAAGATTACATACGTATAAACAAATAAATAAACAGCCATAGAGAGTTTAGTAATCAACATTTGACGACTACACCGGGATTGTAACACGCGGGTTACAACGAATCCTCGCTAGTAGGAAGTTCAGAAAAATGAATGCTCGAGCAAAATGTCAAGGAGGTTAGGTATGGTTTTTTTGGCATTTGAATGAGTTTCCCTTTTTGGTTTTTCATTCCTTTCATCTGCACGATCTTGTGCCTCTTTAAATCAAATTGGATTCAATTATTTATTTAGTAAGTGCTCAATAATTATCTCATAGTGGCCAACTCACAAAGTAGTGTGCCATTATCAACATTTAGTAGGCAAATACAAAATGATATGATTGTCGACAAAAGAAGCCAAAAGGATATGATTGAATTATAATATAACATTTATCAAATAGTCTAATATTTGATACATTATATTTATAAAACTCAACCTTACGCCAAACCTCTTGAGATTATACTCTTATAACCTTCTTAACAATAATCTAATTAATATTAAGTCCCTCGAGTTCAAATATTATTATTTCAGAAATAATAACCCACCTTTCATGAACATATACGATTCGTGTACCAACGTGTAACTCTTCAGATCGTACTGAGTTGGTTACATTGACATTTAATTACATCGGACATATATTTCCAACACTTGGTGAAGCCGCTTATATTCTGGGAATAAAGATTTATAGAGATAGATCAAAGCGGTTATTAGGTCTAAGTCAAAGTACATATATTGAAAAGGTCATACGACGCTTTTCAATGCAAGACTCAAAAAGGGGGCTCTTGCCCATGGCACATGGAACCATTCTTAATGGCGAGCAGTGTGCTAAGACCGAAGAGGAAAAGAAGAAAATGGAAAGAGTTCCATATGCTTCTGCTATCGGTTCCATAATGTACGCCATGTTATGTACCAGACCTGATGTCTCGTATGCTCTTAGCATGACGAGTAGATATCAACAGAATCCGGGAGAGAGCCACTGGGCTGCAGTGAAGAACATTCTTAAGTACTTAAGAAGGACTAAGGACATGTTCTTAATATATGGAGGGCTGAATGAGGAGCTATCAGTTAAGTGTTATACTGTTGCAAGTTTTGAGACTGACCGTGACGATTCAAGATCACAGACAGGATATGTTTTCATTCTGAATGGTGGGGCTATTACTTGGAAGAACTCAAAGCAAAGTGTGGTTGCTCAATCCACCTATGAATCAGAATACAATGCTGCATCGGATGCTGCTAAGGAGGCTGCCTGGATGAAGAAATTCATTACTGATCTCGACGTTGTGCCTAGCATAAAGAAACCAATCGAGATAATGTGTGACAACACCGGTGCCATTTCTCTTGCAAAGGAACCAAGGTCGCATCGAACCACAAGGCATATACTCAGAAAATTCCACTATATTAGAGAGATAATAGAGCGTGGAGACGTCGTAATAAGCAAAGTTCATACGGATCTAAATCTGGCTGACCCCTTTACTAAGCCTTTGCCTCAAGCTAAACATGAGGAGCATGCTGAAAAAATAGGGCTTAGATTTGCTAGACAGTGGGCATGATCTGTAGTTAGTATTGGTGTTTTAATCTTGAACTACAACAGTTACATTGAAATAGTTATTTGATTTATTGGTTAAATGCAAGTTTAATTATTTTGTAACTGTGTTCGTTATTTGTATGTTTATATCCTTGAATAAGCGTATTCTAAAATATCCGTAGTCGATCAAATTACATGGGAATGAATTTGAATGTAAGACTATTGTGAATTGAGATGATTGTATTCATGAGATGAATAACTCAAGAGTTTGAGAATCAAAATTCACAGATATCACTTGGGAATGATATTGGATGTGACTCGCTTCAAAACGATCTCCATGGATCTAAGTCATGAGATGTTTTGATATTGATATGTTCAATATGTCTTTTTTCCTTAGGCACATATTAAACTACGTTGATCAAGGACAATCTTTGATGTTATCTAACACTGTCCTGAAACATGGATAGTAATTCGGGTAGCATTGGGAAAAATCCAAGATTAAGTGGGAGTTGTATGATGCTGATAGAATTCTGTACTTCTATGTGATTAGAAGTTTAGGCATTCTGGCGCCCTCGTTAACTCAAACTGGAATAAACGCGTGGCCACGCCCGGACTAAAGAGTTCGGTAGACCATTTTGAATTAAGGACGAGAATAGAGAATGGTTTATCACTATATAAGAATGAATGATGCATGTGTTATGATCAACGAATGTTCTATACAGAAGGGACTTATTGATAGGAATATCAGGGCTAAAGTATTTGGTTAAGTAAAGTGTTACTTGAACTCAAAGAACTAGTTGACGACTGTAAATTGTCATACCGTGTTAGGAGCAGTGCGATGAAGCTAGTCGTCCAACTCTGCACACGTTGACTCATTTTAATTAAAATCGTCCAAGTGGGAGATTGTTGGAGATATATGTCCGATGTAATTAAATGTCAACGTAACCAACTCGGTACGATCCGAAGAGTTACACGTTGGTACACGAATCGTATATGTTCACGAAAGGTGGGTTATTATTTCTGAAATAATAATATTTGAACTCGAGGGACTTAATATTAATTAGATTATTGTTAAGAAGGTTATAAGAGTATAATCTCAAGGGGTTTGGCGTAAGGTTGAGTTTTATAAATATAATGTATCAAATATTAGACTATTTGATAAATGTTATATTATAATTCAATCATATCCTTTTGGCTTCTTTTGTCGACAATCATATCATTTTGTATTTGCCCACTAAATGTTGATAATGGCACACTACTTTGTGAGTTGGCCACTATGAGATAATTATTGAGCACTTACTAAATAAATAATTGAATCCAATTTGATTTAAAGAGGCACAAGATCGTGCAGATGAGAGGAATGAATAACCAAAAAGGGAAACACATTCAAATGCCAAAAAACCATACCTAACCTCCTTGACATTTTTGCTCGAGCATTCATTTTTCTGAACTTCCTACTAGCGAGGATTTGTTGTAACCCGCGTGTTACAATCCCGGTGTAGTCGTCAAAGGTTGATTACTAAACTCTCTATGGTTGTTTATTTATTTGTTTATATGTATGTAATCTTGATCCTGATTGGGAATATTTATTAACCGGGTTAATAAATTTAACTATGAGTTTTTATATATAAAATCAGACTTAATGAGTTTTATATATAAACCGCTTCCGCTATTTTGAACCACTCATTCCCAATTTCATGAAGAAAAAAAGATCATATGGATGCATATCACAATTTGATTACATCCGAAGTTCATGAAAGAAACGAAAATTTAACTACCATCAGTAATCTAAGTTTAAGAAATCAAATTGTGGGTTAAGCAAAACATTGAAGTTTAATATGTTTACTGATGTTTTTGTTAAATGTTATATGTTTAGGCTGCTCGTATTATAACTAAGGAATCCGTTGAGCCACTATTGGAAGATTATCGCCCAACTGGAATTACATCATTGAAGTTTAATAAACTCTCTCTTGGGACTGTACCCCACAACTGTTCGAACACAATGGGTCGGTCCCTGTTTCTTCAAGGTATTTTTGAAAAGTTCTGTACTTTTTATCCTTTTACGGGTATTTTTGAAAATTGGTTAGTGCTCAATCATCTTTATTAAAGTACATGTTAGTCAAAGTGTCAAACGTTTCTAACTTTCATGCGGAAGGTTGTTAGGTAGTTACATGTAGGCCCAACAATGGGTAACGGGTCAAAACGGGTTATGAGCAAAATGAGTTTAGCCTCTAAACAGGCCGTTTCAAAAAGTTTCAGCTTTGTTCAAATCAAAACAGGTTCTTACCAAAATGGGCTCGTGTTGAAATTAGTTGTTTTGAAAAAAAAAAAGGTAACTAAAGATTCAAAATGGGTTCACCCATTATATAAAAAAATATATATTTTTTCTAAAAAATATTTTTATTATTTAAGGTTGCTTACAATATGGAGATTTTGTTAGAATTTTTATTAATTTTTGCACATTTTGATAGTTTTAACTTTTCTGGTTGGTTGTTGATGGTTGGAAATTTAAGGAATCACATGAATTTGTTTGTTGATAATTAAAATCAGAAAGGGCAGAGGAGAAATGAAACCTAGAGGTTCCAGTCTCCGGTGACGCCGGAGCCACGGTGGCTTGAGGCAGAGCTATGACAGTGGTGATGATGAACAATATGGTGGTTAGATTATGTTTCCTTCACCTCCCTCGACCCTTTGAATTGAAGTTGTTTCAGATTGTCGTGAAGGAAATTCCTTTAGATACAAGGTAAGACCGACTATCTTTAACCATGTTATTCTAAGTTATACATTTATACCATATTTGATGCTCGATTTTGGTTGGTAGCTGGTCTAGCAACACACGGTAACAACAATGGCCTGGTACTCCGGCCAAACTGGTGAAACTCTGATTATATCAATTGGGCTAACGGCTATAGTAATGAACTAATAGGTATTAGTCTGATTCTAGGGTTTCGATTACGCCCCGGTAGCTAAGACTTGATTCCGGGAAAGTACTATATGTTGTGTATATGCAAAGAAGGTAAATTATTCAAATTAGTTTTTGTAGGAATTTACTGATAAGAACATGCCTTATGTGTGCTTGGTGTTGTTACTTACTATTTTATATGTACTGTGTACACATAAAGCTTTATGTAAGTGTTCTCATTTTTTTTTCATACTTAACATAAGTTTTGACACAGATTTCTGTTGGCCACATATCTTACTTTTGTTTTGACCTGATGATAAGTCCTAACTTGATATGGATGCTTTGAATGTATTTTGATATACTGAAAGAGAAATGAATTGTAGGCGAAATTTGAATCGAAATGATTTCCATTATTATATATGTTAAGAATGGTGAGAACTCATATGCAAAATTCATTGTTGACTTAGGTGATAGTTAACGGGTCTACTCGAGGAGTCAACAAATCATGGACATCTGCGATAGAAGGTAAGTTATTCTCATGTTTGTTTTTTATTATATGAAGTATTTATGGTTGATCATCTTAATTTTTTCAGTATCAATTATATATGTCAGTGATAATTTTGGTCAGTGATAATTTTTAAACATGAACGTATTCATGGGTGCCCTTAACGCCTCGAATCAATTGACGAAGTTGGAGGACTCAGTGGATGTGACAATTAACATCGATTACGAGTTCTCTGCACATAGATTTTATCGAAGGAAAGACTGATTTTGGTGATCCCTTCGATGTTCCAGCGAAATGTGTAACAACTCATATCAAAAGTCCTATTTATTAAGTTAATTTATCCAATAGGAAACCCTAATTGAGACACCCAAGTGATTCTGCACTAACCCTAAAATTTTCAGAATAATCAGAATCAGGATCAGGGCCCCTAAAACTCAGGGGGGGGGGGGGTAAAACCCTAGTTACGATTATCCACATAAAACGCTGTCAAAAATGAATTTTACGAATCCGTCGACTCAGCAAGCCTACACACACACGTGGCAACTCTATGGTGAGATGTTGCCCTTCACGTCACGCGAAGCCCCAGGGGTGACCCCTCACGTCACGCGAGGGGGGTCAAAATTTGTGTATAAATAGAGGGGTTTGGGACTGTAATTTGGGCACTTGAACGACGTAAAATCTCGTTATGTACACTGAGTTACGCTCTGTTTACTATTAAAACACACACGAATCCCGAATTGCTGCCGCAATACAGGGTAATAACTCGATCGCTGCTACGATTCAATGTCCGATCGATTAAACTATCCAATGGATGTTTAAGTGCTGCCCACATTAGGGTTAATGCTTTGTCATTCGTTGATTAAATCAATGGATGTTTAAGTATCGCACTTTGTTATTCGATGTGAGGGTTTAATCTCGTGAGTTATCGTAAATGTTGTATTAAGTTATTAACCTAGTTGTGTGTATTGTTATTTAAATTAGGTTATCAAGGCTAATCAGTAGGCTTAAACTCTGCCCGTATAAATCCGCAATGTGAGTCATTCTCTTTTATCAAATATTTTACAATACCTCAAATTATTTTTAAGTGTTATAATTACAGGGAGTAAGTCGTGGTTATCTTGAATCACTGGCTAGTGGGGTATTGTGCACATTACTAATTTGCTCCCGCTTACGTTCATTGACCTAACCGGGATAATCACTGTTAGTTTCATTGACCTACAGGGATAATCATCACTACTTGGGTGACAAGACCCAATAGTGGTATGACCATCGTCACCATTGTGACACGGCGCCAGATAAAAATAAGATAGAAGCCATTGTAATTGCTCTTATGCTGTAATTGATAACTAATGCGTCGTTTTAAATACTTGAATGACTCGCCAGCATTTCCCCGCTGATAAAACCTTTTTAAAACATGTTTCAGGCGACCTGCTGTAAATCAAGGACATGTGCTACGGAGCACTAACAAGCTTGAAGAGGTGGCTCAGTTAAAATAAATAAACATGTTTTAATAAATCAGGGAATTTCTTAGTTAAATTCCTCTGTTGTAAATTACGGGGTTTATCTCCAATTTATAAATAAAATAATTGGGCATTTTGAGTTTTAAAAGATTCTGTTGAAAATCTTCCGCTGTCATATAATAATTACCACGGGTTCCTGTCCCGCGGTTCTTGACCGGGTAAAACCGGGCTGGGGCCGTGACAGGAAAAGGTGGTATCAGAGCCACACTGATCAAGCCACTGATTTAAAGCCTATTAAGTATTTAAAAATACTTAATTTTCCTAAATTGCTATTTTGTGATTATGTGCCTAAGTGTTAATTTACAATATGGGAAGATAAATTAGATGAAAATAGGGTAGATCTCTATATGTTAGCCACTATAGCAATAAATGCAAATATTTAAATATCTTAATTCAGTTCTAACACTAATATCACCTATAAGTCAGAAACTTTACCCAGTAAATAAATAAAACTTAGTATGTTTAAATTTTCAGTTGTTCTTTGTATTAAATTAGTCACACGATATGCAATAATATCTGAAGGTTTATCTGTGAAATTTTTTTTAACTTAGTATTTTATATGCATTTTTGCATATATGCTAAACAGCATGAATGAGTTGTCTGAAGCCCTTCAGAGTCTCAATTTATATCCAGTAAGAGTAGAAGTTTCCAAAGATTTTACTAAATACATACCTGATATAGAAGAACCTATAGAATTCAACGCTTCACCTCCTGAGAAACCCAAGCCTAAGAAAATGGAGATTGGGGAAAGCTCTAGGCAAATTGAGATGTTACCATCTCAGGAAGAGCTAGATTTTATAATGGCAAGCTATGATACTATTAAGCCTGTCAATGAAAATGTTTTTACTCATCCTATTGAAACCCAACTTCCAATGAACTTGGAACCAGCAATCTCAGAACCTATAATCCACACCCAGCCTCTAGGAATGGACGAGTGGTGGACTAATGATTGGCAGTTCCAAAACCTTCTCAACAATCCTTATACGTTTTTCCCTCAGGTTGACCCCAAAACCTCTACCAAATCCACTAATGAGTAATGAGAATATGGCTGAACTCCGCCATTTTGGCGAGGAGCTGATGAATGCAGAAAATAGGATCCGAGAAATAGGGGGACAAATCTCATGGAAATATGATGAGAGAGAACATCGTTATTAAAAATGCAAGTTGACGAGGGAGAAGTGAGTAGTGAATCTGTGTTTGTAATAATAGTAATAAAAAAAATCAGTATATGTGTAAAATAAACAATAAAACGGTTGTAAAATAAAAGTGTGTACGAAGCCTATTATAATGAAAATTTAGAAATTTACAATGTTAGTTATATAATTATTTACATGATTATGTGCGATTAATTGTTATATTTGGTTGTTTCTTATTTTATACTAATAAACTATATAAATTAATTATCAGATGGCAAACATTGGTAATGAACCAGTTAATGAAGTAAACCAATCTGAGCAAAATCAGGAAGAGCAATTGCTGACTAGGCAAGATATAGAAAATATCGTTGCTCAAGGGGTAGCCAATGCTATTCCAGCAATAATTGCTGCTACCCAAAAACCTGTAGAACCTCAACAAATTATTCCTAGCAAACGTATTTCTGAAGATAACTTCAGTAATAGTATAAATGGAGGCGGCAACAATATACTACAAGTCCCAATTCCTAAAAGAAAGAAAGCTGCAACATCTGGTTGCACTTACAAGGAATTTCTTGCATGTAAACCAACTGAGTTTGCAGGTAACGAAGGGGCGACTGCAGCATTACGTTGGTTAGAGAAAACCGAGGCAGTAATTGCCATAAGTAAATGCGCTGAAGAAGACCAGGTCATGTACGCATTGAATCTTTTTAAAGAAGGGGCGCTCGAATGGTGGAATACGGTTTTACAAGCAAAAGGAATGATGGTGGCATATGCTATGAACTGGGAAGAATTTAAGAGTCTTATAGAAAGAAAATTCCGTCCCGAATATGAAACAGATCGAATGGCTAATAAGTTCCTAAATCATCGAATGATGAATGTAGATTGTCGCAGATATACTTCGACATTCTTCGAATATGCGAGAGTAGTGCCAACACTGGCTTCGCCAGAGCCGGTGCTTATTTCTCGCTACATTTGGGGCTTAATTAGCGAGATCCGCAATATTGTTAAGGCTGCGAAACCCCACACAATTGACGATGCGGTGGATTTAGCCAACACAATGACTGACGAACTGGTACGAACGAGAGAAGAAAGTAGAAAGAAGGAAGTAGCCCAAAAGATTACCCAAGAATTCCGTATAAGTAACCGTAACAATTTCAAAAGAAAAGGGAATGGGCAATCTTCCACCAGTCCATTTTGCAATTTTTGCAAAAGGAAGCATTTTGGAAGATGCAAAGGATATTGCAATTTTTGCAAAATTCCAGGACATCAAGAAGAAGACTGCAGGAGGAAGAAATTCACAGTCTGCTATAACTGTGGAGAAGCTGGACATCTTAGGCCAGACTGTCCAAAACTAAACAAACCAGCAGATAACAAAGCCAAACCTGCAGAAGGAGCAAAAAGGAATGTAAGAGCCTTCCAGTTGACAACCCAGGAAGCCGAAATGATTCCTGACGTGATAGCCGGTACGCTCCTAGTTCACAACTTATATGCAAAAGTATTATTTGACTCTGGTACAAACCAAAGTTTTATAAACATTTCATTCTGCCAAGTACTTAATATACCTTTAACCCAATTTAGGCAGATTTTGACAGTCAAAACAGCAGATAGAAATTCTGTTAAAATAGATAAGGTTTTGAAAGAAGGAAAAATAGAACTTCTAGGCCATAAATTTACTGCAACCCTGTTACCTATGAAATTAGCTGGATTCGATGTAGTGCTAGGAATGGATTGGTTGATAGCCAACCATGCACGAATTCTTTGTGATAAAAATTCCATAGAAATTCATACACCCACAAAAGAATTAGTGGTGATTACTGGAGATAAGCCATGTAAGCCAATGAAATTCATTTCAATAATGAAATTGGCCAGTTATTCAAGGAAACACGAAATGGTGTATATGATTTCAGTAGTCATTAACACAAAAAGTAAAGAACTTAAGGACATTCCAGTAGTATCAGAATATTTGGAAGAACTACCTGGATTACCACCTGATGCGTGCGAAGTGTCGTATATTTTAGGTGTATATTTTAAGCCCTTTTTAACACTTATTTTAGCCAAGTTTTAAATTTATAAAACACGATATTTCACTAACACTAAACACACATATGGGCAAGTGCACCCATCGTTGAGTGTAGTATAGCGTTGGTAAGATACCGAGGTCGTCCAAGGACACAAGAGCTTTTAATACCGGTTTATCCTCAACGTCTAACCAAAATAAAAGTTTAGAAAAATGTTTTAAACTAAGAAAAATAAAAACTAACTAAAATGCTGAAAATAAAAATAAAATAAAAACAGATAGACAAGATGAATCACTTGGTTCCGACTCGTATCTAGTATAACCTTTGATTATTTCCGCACTTTTGCACATAATTAAGAGATTATCTTAGTTATTGTAGTAGGCCCCTCTTTTGAAGGTGACGTTACCCTCACCCCAGTAGTTTGAGTCAGCAGGGATACAATCCTAAAGGGGTGGATTATTGGAAGATAATGAATTAAGTTATTAATGCAGTATTGTGGTAGGCCCCGCTTTTGGCGGTGACGTTACCCTCGACTAAGTAGTCTGAGTCAGCAGGGATGCAGTCCTAAATAGCCGGGTTATAGTATTAATAGTAGTTAACTTATGAGGGGATCAAAGAGTTTGGACCCCCGCCATCCAATACCGTGAAGTATTGAAGGAGGTCCTACTAAATTTGACCCAGGTCCATTGCAGGACCTCTAAACGCTGAACAATGGCAAGACCTTTACCAAACCGTTCCCTTAACCCCCTACCAGGTAGCCAACATACCTCCATATAGACCGTGGAGATATGAATGGTGAAAATCCTTTATTTTATATAGACAGTAAAATAATGCCAAGACACCACGGACAAACGATAAGGAAAGATCACCTTCAACATAAGTAACTAGTTATTAAAGTCATTAATACAAAACCAAATAAAAAGTGCAAAAGATTAGAAATAAAAAGTATTATACTAGACACTTTGTCTTCACCAAGTGATGTAAGAGACTTAGGCAAACATGGCCTTGATTGTCAAGAACTCTTACGATCAATCTTGGATCCCGAGACGACTCACACACTCTATGATGGACAATGGATGATGGTGGTGGATGATGGTGTTGTGATGGTGGTGGGTGGTGGATGAAGTGTGAGAGAGGTGGTGTGCCAAGGGATGAGATGAAATGAATCCAAGCACTCCTATTTATAGGCTGAACAGAGAGCTGGACACGGCCCCGTGTCCGCTGGACACGGCCCCGTGCCCGTCTGACACTCTCTCTCTTCATTAATTGTAATTCGCAATTACAATAAATGCGCCTGCTGTACTTTCGACACGCCCCCGTGTCCGCTGAGCACGGCCCGTGGTGGGCAATAGAAGCTTCTATAGGTTTGTCTTTTCTGCTGCTTCTTGGGCACGGCCCCGTGCTGGCTGAGCACGGGGCGTGTTCAGCCTTCTGTTTTCTCTATTTTGCTTTGGAATGTGCCGTTGAGGGTTCGGGCAATCCACTAATGTTCCTTTTCTTGTATTTATGTTGGATTTAGCTGTCTTTTTGCTTCTTTTGCGTTTTTGAGCTCATTTAATCCTGAAAATACAAAAGGAAGACAAAAACACTCTTTTTCCAATATTAGTACTAAAAAAGGGTTAGTTTTATGCCTCATTTGATGTAATTTATATGTTGCATTTTACACACATCAAATACCCCCACACTTGAACTTTTGCTTGTCCTCAAGCAAAACTCTTTAATATTTGGCTTACACTCCCAAATGGAATAGGTAGAAGAGAAGGTTTTGGGATTGTCATAGAGTGTCGGGATTTCCAAGATCTTTTTGGGGTTTTATTTTTATTTATTTACACTCCTATTCGTAATGATTTATTTAAAACTGTTCATAAAAGAAATTACTTAATTGGGCATAACATATTTTTTTTAAAATTCTATTTATATACAAGTTCACATACCTCGCGGGGAAATCACTCACACTCGGCCGAAGGTGTATTTTTAGTGAATCACTCGAGCGCGGTCCTGGAACTTATTCCTACCATAGGCTTGCCAAAAAAATCAATCCTCCTCCTTTTTAACTTTTATACCTTTGTAGATATCAAGAGGACTTTGTGGGTTAAGGGTTGGCTAGGGTTAAAGGTAGGTGATTGGGTTAGTGGTTAGTAGAAAAAGGGCTAAAAAGCGTAACAAGTGTCGGTTTTCGTATTTTTGCAACTTTTTATTTTTGATGAAGCTTTTATTCAAACAAAGTTATTTTTGATTACTTTGTTTGTTTATTTTCTTTTTGCTTCATTTTTTTTTTTTCACGAAGAACCGAACTTGTTACTAAAATAAAGGGTTAAAAATGAAAAAGGTTTTGGTGGGTGAAAGGGTTTTTGTTTTGGGTGATGAAACGAAAAGGTTTAGTCTCAAAGGGGCTAACTAGGGGGATTTTTGGTTAGGTGGTAAAAGAAAAAGAAAAATAATGGTGTAGAAATGAAAAAGGTTAGTCCTAATGCCTCTATCATTTACTTACTCGGGTTTAAGTTGATAAGGACCGGGAATGTATTGTCATGGCAAGTTCTAGAGTCGTAAGAACCAAGCGGCTATTCACACAAGAAACGAAAAATGAGCATTTAGTCAAATGATATGAAATTGTGTGCTCAATAAAGGCTCAAAACTCACTTTTGTGGGAATGGGTTTTTATGTGATCAAGTATATATAATCAAATTTTAAATAAGTTTGTCATGCCTTTTCATAATTTTCTTATGTTGGTTCTTTTTATCACTACGCTATTGGTTGTAAATTTGTAAAAATATAACCTTTTTGAGAGCTTGAATTTCCCGAGTTAAACCTAGACAAGTAAAAAAAAATTGAAATTTTTGAAAAAATTTGGGGTGATTAGCGGTTCCAATAGAGTTTTGTGTAAGGCTTGTATTTAGGACTTGCAAAATTCAAGGTTTTAGCATCCCCCCCACACTTAAATTACACATTGTCCTCAATGTGTCCCAAAAATAAATTTTTAGGTTGATTAGATGTGTAAAATAGTGTTTAAAAAGCAAAAATTTGTGTTACTGGGCACTGAACACGGCCCCGTGTTATCCGGGCACGGCCCCGTGTTATCCGGGCACGGCCCCGTGTTCAAGTGCCAGTAACAAAATTGAAATAAGAGAAACAGAAGCCTGGACACGGGGGCGTGTTGGGTGAACACGGCCCGTGTCCAGTTACCTGTACTGGGCGTTTTCTGCAGGTGGTTCGACACGGGGCCGTGTTGGTTGGGCACGGCCCGTGTTGAACCTTCTGAAAGGGAGAAAATTGTCGGGTTGCCTCGTTTTTGTGCATGGGATCATTTTTCTCGTTCCCCTTTTTATCCTTTACCACCATGAGTGTGTTTTATTCATTACAAACCATCAAACATTAAAACCATCATTTCATTTCATCATAGAGAGAACTTACATAATCCTAAATTAAACTAAAATTAAAACTTAACTAGATAGGTCAGCAAGTACACGAGGTTATCATAAGGAATTCTACTAATTTAGGAAAATTTCGAGAATGATTTCCCGATAGAGTAGGACTTTTAGCCGAACGAGTTCCTTCCTAAACTTTGTTTAAAGCCATTCTTCGATCTCCCTAGGGAGGAAGAATGCGGCTTCGTTTTCTTCTGCTGTTGGTGGTTGAGGGGGAACATTCACCGGGACTCCTTGCACCACTCTTCGAGGAAGCTCTTGGTGCATGGCGTACCATTCAGCTGGAATGACAACTTCGGGCACCATGTTCCACACCCTTTGGGTTAGTATGGGTACCAAAGGCGGGGAGGCGAGAAGGTTCAACCTCTGGTGCAAGAGGTTTACTTCATGGAGACAGCCCTCCAGCCCCACAGTAAGATGGTTGATACGGTCGACCAATGCTTCTTCCACTCCCGTCATTTCATCAATAGCCTCCCTTAGAGCGTAAACATAGTTTACAAGAGAGTCTTCTGCCGTTGAAGATATCCTCCCTTGTCGGTTATTCCTTGAAGATGATCCGCTTGTTCTGCTTGCCATTTTCTATGAAGAAAACCGAAGAAAACTAAATTTTTACAAAACAGAGCCCCTGGACACGTCCCCGTGCTCAACGAGCACGGCCCCGTGTCCATTTGTCTGCAGGATTTTTGGCTAAAGACTCTTGGAGTTTTAAATTATTTTTATGATTTTTATCTGGGTTTTAAGCTCGGATAATTTAAAGTAAAGTTATTCAACTAACTTTAGCCCAGAATCTTTAGCAACTAATCTTACAAACTTCACATAGAGGATTGGAATCAAAGGATTTCCAAGCTTCCATGGAGGAACTTTTGAAAAATTTTGAAAGAGGAGGAAATGAATAAAAGTGGAAAGGACAAGAGGGTCCCTTGGAACCTTCTTTTGACACTTACCTAGGATGGTATGAGTGAAAATTCCAGAGATCTCTGTCAATTGAAGTGGTCAAAATGAGCAGGAATCAGGCTGCATTTAAAGAAAACGACAGCGCCCTGGGCACGGCCCCGTGTTGACTGGACACGGCCCCGTGTTCAGAGAAAATCCTGACACATTTTGTCCGTATTCTGACCAAATCAGCAGAGAATCTTTTTAGTGAGCACGGGGGCGTGTTGACCTGGACACGGCCCCGTGTCTGGAGGCTGCTTTATGGAGTTTTGCTAATTCAAGGATCTCCCCGATATCGGGTGGTTCCTTACTGGTTGGAACAACCCCAAAGTGCCTAATATACCTTAATTGTCCTAGACTAAGGCGAGAACGCAAGAGGTTGTCGGTGAGGGTAATTCCTATTTTCATTCTAGGTGGACAAGTCCAACCCTTTTCCGGGCTCTTGTTAAAGAAGGTATATGCCGAATCGCTCAGGTCTATGTATGCACCGAACGAAGTCGATGGAGAGTCCTTCACGGCACAATCGACATAGGGACGACTATCGTCCAAGTCTTTGCTAGGTACGAAGGTATTTTCGGGAGCAACGAGGTTGTCGGAATGCGGTTCCAACATTTCTTCATGGGTATCGTCTTGGGGCGGATTAATAAAATCCTTCCCAAGCTCTTCTATCCAGTTCAGAATTAGCTCTTCTAGTTGAAATAATTCGCTAAGGAACATTTCCCCTAGAATATCTGGCTGGGCGCATTCGAGGGAGAAATAGTGCTTATTTTTACTTTCGCCCCTCTTAAGGTTGTGAGAAGATCGTGGGTCCATGTAGTGGGGCCTATAATTTAGGAAGTAGCATTTTACTTCTTCATGTTCGCCACCACATAATTGACACCACGTACCATAAGAGTGCCGAAAGTAAAAATAATTACTATCACTCATGGTTATGTCAGAAATTACCAACCGTCGGGATCTAACGGTTCTGTTTTCAGTAACTGAAACTTGGGCACGGGGGCGTGTTGAGTGGACACGGCCCCGTGTTCAGCTTACTGTTTGATGTAAAACAGGATTGCCAGTTCCAATGATTGAGCACGTGGGCGTGTTCAGCGGGCACGGCCCGTGCTGAGCTCTGCAGAAGCTGAAAAACTAAGAAAATCCTAAAAATATAAAAAAAAGAAAAATAAAAGATGATTAGGCCGTTGATTCCTAACTTTCTTAAAATCCTTGTGTCCCCGGCAACGGCGCCAAAAACTTGATGCGTGCGAAGTGTCGTATATTTTAGGTGTATATTTTAAGCCCTTTTTAACACTTATTTTAGCCAAGTTTTAAATTTATAAAACACGATATTTCACTAACACTAAACACACATTTGGGCAAGTGCACCCATCGTTGAGTGTAGTATAGCGTTGGTAAGATACCGAGGTCGTCCAAGGACACAAGAGCTTTTAATACCGGTTTATCCTCAACGTCTAACCAAAATAAAAGTTTAGAAAAATGTTTTAAACTAAGAAAAATAAAAACTAACTAAAATGCTGAAAATAAAAATAAAATAAAAACAGATAGACAAGATGAATCACTTGGTTCCGACTCGTATCTAGTATAACCTTTGATTATTTCCGCACTTTTGCACATAATTAAGAGATTATCTTAGTTATTGTAGTAGGCCCCTCTTTTGAAGGTGACGTTACCCTCACCCCAGTAGTTTGAGTCAGCAGGGATACAATCCTAAAGGGGTGGATTATTGGAAGATAATGAATTAAGTTATTAATGCAGTATTGTGGTAGGCCCCGCTTTTGGCGGTGACGTTACCCTCGACTAAGTAGTCTGAGTCAGCAGGGATACAGTCCTAAATAGCCGGGTTATAGTATTAATAGTAGTTAACTTATGAGGGGATCAAAGAGTTTGGACCCCCGCCATCCAATACCGTGAAGTATTGAAGGAGGTCCTACTAAATTTGACCCAGGTCCATTGCAGGACCTCTAAACGCTGAACAATGGCAAGACCTTTACCAAACCGTTCCCTTAACCCCCTACCAGGTAGCCAACATACCTCCATATAGACCGTGGAGATATGAATGGTGAAAATCCTTTATTTTATATAGACAGTAAAATAATGCCAAGACACCACGGACAAACGATAAGGAAAGATCACCTTCAACATAAGTAACTAGTTATTAAAGTCATTAATACAAAACCAAATAAAAAGTGCAAAAGATTAGAAATAAAAAGTATTATACTAGACACTTTGTCTTCACCAAGTGATGTAAGAGACTTAGGCAAACATGGCCTTGATTGTCAAGAACTCTTACGATCAATCTTGGATCCCGAGACGACTCACACACTCTATGATGGACAATGGATGATGGTGGTGGATGATGGTGTTGTGATGGTGGTGGGTGGTGGTGGATGAAGTGTGAGAGAGGTGGTGTGCCAAGGGATGAGATGAAATGAATCCAAGCACTCCTATTTATAGGCTGAACAGAGAGCTGGACACGGCCCCGTGTCCGCTGGACACGGCCCCGTGCCCGTCTGACACTCTCTCTCTTCATTAATTGTAATTCGCAATTACAATAAATGCGCCTGCTGTACTTTCGACACGCCCCCGTGTCCGCTGAGCACGGCCCGTGGTGGGCAATAGAAGCTTCTATAGGTTTGTCTTTTCTGCTGCTTCTTGGGCACGGCCCCGTGCTGGCTGAGCACGGGGCGTGTTCAGCCTTCTGTTTTCTCTATTTTGCTTTGGAAGGTGCCGTTGAGGGTTCGGGCAATCCACTAATGTTCCTTTTCTTGTATTTATGTTGGATTTAGCTGTCTTTTTGCTTCTTTTGCGTTTTTGAGCTCATTTAATCCTGAAAATACAAAAGGAAGACAAAAACACTCTTTTTCCAATATTAGTACTAAAAAAGGGTTAGTTTTATGCCTCATTTGATGTAATTTATATGTTGCATTTTACACACATCACCACCTGATAGGGAAGTAGAAGTTAGAATCCATCTAATTCCTGGAACTACATCGATAGCCAAAGCACCTTATCGGTTAGCACCCACCAAAATGCTAGAATTGAAAAAGAAGTTAATGAATTACTAAGCAAAGGATTCATACAACCTAGCTCATCCCTTGGGGAGCGCCAGTGTTGTTTGTAAAGAAGGAGGATGGTTTGATGAGAATGTATATTGATTATAGAGAATTAAATTATAATTAAGAATCGATACCCATTACCTAGGATTTATGATCTTTTTGATCAACTTCAAGGAGCTAGATACTTTTCTAAGATCGATTTACGCTCCGGATATCATCAATAAAAGGTACAAAAAGAAAAACGTACCTAAAACTGCTTTCAGAACTAGGTATGGTCATTATGAGTTTACAGTCATGCCCTTTGGATTAACAAATACTTCTACAGTATTTATGGACATGATAAATAGAATATGTAAACCGTACCTGGATAAATTTGTAATTGTCCTCATCGACGATATACTTCATTATTCCAAAAGTCAGGCAGAACATTGTGAGCACTTGCATGTACTCTTAACTTTGTTAAGAAAGGAAAAGCTTTATGCCAAATTCTCGAAGTGTGAATTTTGGCTAAAAGAAGTCAAATTTTTAGGACACATGGTTAATCATAAAGGTATTCACGTAAATCCCTCTAAAATAGAGGCAATTACCAAATGGAAAGTTCCGCAATCCGCGATGGAAATTAGAAGTTTTATAGATTTAGCCAAATACTATAGACAGGTTATTAAGGATTTTTCTAAAGATACCCGTGCCACTAACTAAGCTAACCTATAAAGCTGTTAAGTTTGAATGGGAACCCAAGCAAAATAAGACTTTTAAGATTTTCAAACATAAGTTAATAAATGTTCCAATCTTAACATTTCCAGAAGGAACTGAAGATTTTGAAGTATATGGGGATGCTTCAAAACTAGGATTAGGATGTGTGCTTATGCAACGCAAAAAGGTAATTGCGTATGCTTCAAGACAATTGAAAAAGCACAAGGAAAAATTTCACGACTCATGACTTAGAGTTAAGAGCCATAATTTTTTTTCCTTAAGATTTGGAGATACTATCTGTATGAAAGTAAATTTACTGTCTACACAGATCATAAGAATTTAAGATATATTTAGGAAAAAAAAAAGAGTTAAACATGAGGCAAAGGAAATGGATGGAAATCCTAAGTAACTACGATTGTGATATTCAGTATCACGAAGGAAAAGCAAATGTCGTTGCAGATGCCTTAAGTCGTAAGTATCATGAGAAACAACGACGGGCTCATGCTCTTAGATTAAATCTACAGTTAGATGTAATGGAACAACTAAAGAATATTCAGGAAACAACAATCAAGGATGATGCTGAAGGAATAAAAGGAAGAAAAAAAGATTTAAAGCAAGGAAGTGATGGAATCTGGATATTCCATAAGAAAAGAATTTGGGTACCTAAGCAAGGAAAATTTAAGAGATAACATTTTAAAAGAAGCCCATAAATCTAGGTATACCATACACCCTGGAAACAATAAGATGTACCAAGATATAAGAAATAGGAAAGTCAATTATCAGGTCCTGAGATAGTACAAGAAACTACAGACAAGATCACTCAAATCAAGGAAAGATTGAAGACGGCTCGAGATAATCAGTAGAGTTATGCAGACAATAGAAGGAAGCCGTTAGAGTTTCAAGTTGGAGACAAGGTACTCTTGAAAGTTTTTTTCTTGGAAAGGAGTAGTTCGATTCGGTAAGAAAGGAAAGCTGAGATACGTAGGACCATTTTCAGTAACCCAACATAGGACTAGTTGCTTATCATTTACAACTACCAGAAGAGTTAACAGGAATACATGATGTATTTCATGTATCCAATCTCAAGAAATGTTTGTCCGACGAATCCCTCTTAGTACCTCTTCAAGATGTAGAGGTAAATAAAAACCTGAAATTCATAGAGAAACCTCTTCAATTTGAAGATAGAAAGATCAAGTTTCTCAAAACACAAGAGACTAAAAATGGTCAAAGTTAAGTGGGATTCGAAGAAAGGATTCGAATACAATTGGGAGTTAGAATCAGAAATGAAGTGAAAATATCCTCACTTGTTCCAGTAAATCTCGAGGACGAGATTTTTATTAAGGTGGGGAGGATGTAACAACTCATATCAAAAGTCCTATTTATTAAGTTAATTTATCCAATAGGAAACCCTAATTGAGACACCCAAGTGATTCTGCACTAACCCTAAAATTTTCAGAATAATCAGAATCAGGATCAGGGCCCCTAAAACTCAGGGGGGGCAAAACCCTAGTTACGATTATCCACATAAAATGCTGTCAAAATTGAATTTTACAAATCCGTCGACTCAGCAAGCCTACACACACGTGGTAACTCTATGGTGAGATGTTGCCCTTCGCGTCACGCGAAGCCCCAGGGGTGACCCCTCGCGTCACGCGAGGGGGGTCAAAATTTGTGTATAAATAGAGGGGTTTGGGACTGTAATTTGGGCACTTGAACGACGTAAAATCTCGTTACGTACACTGAGTTACGCTCTGTTTACTATTAAAACACACACGAATCCCGAATTGTTGCCGCAATACAGGGTAATAACTCGATCGCTGCTACGATTCAATGTCCGATCGATTAAACTATCCAATGGATGTTTAAGTTGTCACGGCCCCCTGCCCGGTTTGACCCGTTTCAGGAGCCGCGGGACAGAAATCCCGTGGTATTTAATTAACAGCGGAAGTTTCTTCAGGATCTTTTAAAACTGAAATATTTCCCGATTATTTTATTTCACAATTCGGGATAAAACCCGATAATTTACAATCTTGAGATTTCACCAGGAAATCTTTTATTTTACAAAACATGTTTTCTTTATTTTATTTCTGAGCCACTTCCTTAAGCTGATAGTGCTTCACGACACTTTTTCCTGGATCACAACAGATCACCTGAAACATGTTTGAAAAAGGTTTTGTCAGCGGGAAATACTGAGTGAATCATTCTATTTTCTAAAACAACTCGTTTGTTATAATTTACAGTATTAAGAGCGATTACAATGTTTCTGATATCAAACCAACTACCCACGGTATTTGTCACTCGACCGGATCTGTGACTATGGTCATATCCCCCATTGGCTGCCCCAATGGTGACGATTATCAAGTAATGTATACAAAACCCCACATATCGGCTGTAACTTGGTGATTACAAAGACTTAATCCCCGTAATTATAACTTTGAAAATAAACATGCTTTTGTAAATAGATTTGATAAAAAGAGAGAATGACTCACATTGCAGATTTAACAGAGCTTATTCTACTGATTAGCCTTGATAACCTAGTTTAAATAATCAAGCACACAACTAGGTTAGTAACTTAATACAGCATTTACGATAACTCACGAGATTACAACCTTCACAACGAATGACAAAGTGCGATACTTAAACATCCATCGATTTAACGACGAATGACAAAGCATAAACCCTAATGTGGGCAGCACTTAAACATCCATTGGATAGTTTAATCGATCGGACATTGAATCGTAGCAGCGATCGAGTTATTACCCTGAATTGTGGCAGCACTTCGTGATCAGTGTGTGTTTTTGTAGTAAACAGCGTCTAAGTGATTGTACGTAATGAATTTTATCGTCGTAACATGCAAACAGTTCAAGTCCCAAACCCTGGTATTTATACTTGAAAATTAGTCCCCCCGCGTGTCGCGGAAGGTGTGGCCGACCCTGTCGCGACTCGCCTGAGATGCCAACCTATCCTAGACTAGCCTTGTCACTAGTATAGGCTTGCTGAGTTGATAGTTCGTTAATTCTCAGTTTGTACAACGCATTTTAGAGATAATCGTTAGTTAGGGTTTACCCCCCTTAAGTTTTAGGGGCCCTAATCCTGATTCTAAATGTTCTGAAAATTTTAGGGATTATACAGAATCACTTGGGTTTTTCAATTAGGGTTTCCTATTGGACAATTTGATTAAATAAATATAACTTTTGATGAGAGTTGTTACATAAGTGCTGCCCACATTAGGGTTAATGCTTTGTCATTCGTTGATTAAATCAATGGATGTTTAAGTATCGCACTTTGTCATTCGATGTGAGGGTTTAATCTCGTGAGTTATCGTAAATGCTGTATTAAGTTATTAACCTAGTTGTGTGAACTGTTATTTAAATTAGGTTATCAAGGCTAATCAGTAGGCTTAAACTCTGCCCGTATAAATCTGCAATGTGAGTCATTCTCTTTTATCAAATATTTTACAATACCTCAAATTATTTTTAAGTGTTATAATTACAGGGAGTAAGTCGTGGATATCTTGAATCACTGGCTAGTGGGGTATTGTGCACATTACTAATTTGCTCCCGTTTACGTTCATTGACCTAACCGGGATAATCACTGTTAGGTTCATTGACCTACAGGGATAATCATCACTACTTGGGTGACAAGACCCAATAGTGGTATGACCATCGTCACCATTGTGACACGGCGCCAGATAAAAATAAGATAGAAGCCATTGTAATCGCTCTTATGCTGTAATTGATAACTAATGCGTCGTTTTAAATACTTGAATGACTCGCCAGCATTTCCCCGCTGATAAAACCTTTTTAAAACATGTTTCATGCGACCTGCTGTAAATCAAGGACATGTGCTACGGAGCACTAACAAGCTTGAAGAGGTGGCTCAGTTAAAATAAATAAACATGTTTTAATAAATCAGGGAATTTCTTAGTTAAATTCCTCTGTTGTAAATTACGGGGTTTATCTCCAATTTATAAATAAAATAATTGGGCATTTTGAGTTTTAAAAGATTCTGTTGAAAATCTTCCGCTGTCATATAATAATTACCACGGGTTCCTGTCCCGCGGTTCTTGACCGGGTAAAACCGGGCTGGGGTCGTGACAAAATGTTGGCTTCTTGCAAACTCTTCCTTTGTCAAAATAGTCCACTGTTTTCGATATCGATTTTTACTTTCAAATACCGGTCCGTACCGGTACTGGTACCTACCGTACTGTAACTGGTATTTTTGCTACCGGTATCGGCACCAATTTTTGGGAATTTCGTTACCAGTATTTTCGGTACCGAGCTCATCCCTATGATGGATTGATTTGTACAGGTAATATTCGTGTCTATATCTTTCCCCACATAAGTTTGTTTTTCTTTAAATTGCTACTATGCTTATTTAAATAAATTGTTCCAGTTAATCATCATTATGTTTAAAAGATCTTAATAAGCTTAGGTTGGCCTAGGGATGAGCTCGGTACCAACCGGTACCAGAAATCCATAAAAGTGGTACCGGTACCGAATATGCCCGGTACGGTTTGGTACCGGTCTTTGAGGGTAAATACCGGTACCGAAAATGTCAAAAGTAGGTACCGAATTGGTACTGAAAATGTACCTGATTCGATAAATTCGGTACCAGTACCCGGTACCCTTTCCTCATCCTTATGTTGGCAATCTCCATTTGTTTAGCACTTCTTAAGGTGGTGGATAGTTATTGAAGTTAAATAATGTTCTAATTATGTTCTATTTCATTTTGCAACTTTCACCTCCTTTTGGCTACTTCTGTAGCTTTATACAGGTAATATTCATTGTATCATGTTGCAACCTTGAAGATCCTTCGTAACACAGAGATATCTTTCTAAACATATGTTTGATTGTTTCTTTTGTTAGTCAAATTAGTTTGACAAGAGGAAGCAAATTGGGGATGGTGGGTCAAAAGCTTAACATGAGATATCCAACTATAGGCCTTTGTGTAATTTTTTTAAAGAAAAATGAAACGTCGATATTTAGTAAGAGCTTATTGTATATAATGTTAGTAATTATTAGTTTATAAATATGTATAAGAGCTTATTGTATATAATGTGGTTGGCGATAGCTAAAGATGAAAGAGACTATTAAAGGTAAATATTAGCTTTGTTCGAGCAATTTAGGAAAATGTGGTGCCTAAAAAAATATTTAACGACTTGTGATTTTTTCTTATTCATTTCTTTCAATTCATTGTTCCTTAATTTTAAGGAATAGAACATTTTTTTTTCATTTAAAAGTTGATTGAACACTGCTAAGTAAATCGTAAATTCAAATTTAAATTTGAAGATAATGAATATGGGGTTTGGATGTTGATTTCTCCTCCGTTCATTGATTACATGTTTGTGGTAGGCTGAAGGTGTTGTTTCATCCAACATTCAACCTCTTTAGAATACAAATATATTTGTGAGTAGAAACTCTGATTACTGTGTTTGCTTTCTCATCATGCCATTACATTCTCATATTCAGTTTTGATTAATTAACCATGCTTAAATGTATGAGAATTATATTGGAGAAGTTCTTAGTGCTGAAGAGAAGATTCTTGGGGCTCAATATCATATCAGGTGATAAAACACAATAAAGCTTTGGTGATAAAACATAAGAAACAAAGAACCCTTATCAGGGTTTGTAGCTTTTTTTATTATTATATTTGTGCTCAGTTGTGACCATCAAACGTTAATATTGACATATAACATGCCTTATCGTCTAAATGCAGTTTATTATATAAGAAACACATTAAATAATGTGACGTTTAGACATGGTTTTCTTTTGACAGGCTCTGCTGCTGACACTCCCCTTAAACAATGTCTCTTTCAAGCCCGCTGACACTCCCCTCAAACTTGCTGATTACTTTAACATTGGAGGCGTTTTTCATGTTGGAAGCATATCTGATAGACCAACTGGTGGCGGTCTTTATGAAGATACGTCGGTTATGGGGGTTGATTTCAGAGCTTATGTTGAAATTGTCTTTGAGAACCCATCCGATATTGTTCTCAGTTATCACATTGATGGCTACCAGTTCTTCGTTGTCAGATCAGTACATGTTATTGTGTTTTTAAGTAGCAGATAATCGATTGTTTGATTTAGTTTAATATGATTTTATTTATGTAATACATAATGGATGGCGGACAATGGACTCAAGCTAGCAGGAACGGTTACAACCTTCGAGACGGTGTTTTGGTACTCAACTCATATTACTTACATTTTTTATTTGTAATTTTTGTATGTCACCATTCGTCTCATAACGATAACGATTCTATAGGCCGAGGTTGAAAAAGATCTTACAGCTGAAGAACCCAATGAACAAAAGAAGCACAGGCTTGCCGAAATCGGAACGTCAATGCTCGAGAATCCTGAAGGCAATATTAAACACTTAAAACAAATGATGCAAATCTGCAAAAATGAAGATCGTTACATATTAGATATTGGTCTAAAGTCTTTACTAGCTATTTTCAAGGATATCATCCCTAGGTATATATTATATTAATATTTAATCATGTAAATACTATTTTCATACATTTATGTTATTTAACTGAATATTGTTTGTTGTTACAAGAACAATACCATGATATATAGTTTTGACATCTATTTTCTTTCCTTGAATTTATTGTTTTCAAGGATATCATCCCTGGGTATATTAATATGAATTTAAATAAGAAATTTAGATATTGAAGTTTATATAAACTTGATGTCAATCAAAAGATGAAAACCATGACCTTTCGTTGATCTATTAAAGGTTCGCTGGTATGTAACAGGTTTTTGGAGAGGGAAATGATCACTCTGTTCAGTTTTGGGTTTGTACCGGTTAGGGTCGTGTATTGTCTGTTTGGGACCTGTTTCAACCCTTAGACGTGAAGCCTAAGTTTGGAAAGGCCTAGAACAAAAATGATGATCTACATGGGCTTCAATGCCAGTAGATATTATATGTTTGTGTTAAGACAACCGCGAAACTCGCGGGATCTTAGGCTAGTTTATTAAAAAAAAGAACAAATGAATCATTCAACAAACACATTCATACAAAAAGGGGATAAGAATCAGACGAAAAGGGAACAAAAGAATCGGTGGGGAGAAACGAATCAACTACCCTTTGACCATTTTGAATTTGGTTAGACCAAAAAATAGTGGTGTCCATTACTCGGTCGAAACCAAAAACTCTGCAGGGCCGGCCCTGAGAATTAATGTACCATGTTCGAGCTCGAAAAAACATGCCCATAGGCCTTAACGAAATTGGGTATTAGGCTCACTAAAGGTCTAAACCTAATGCCAATAGGTTAATAACAAATCTAAATATTAAAAATTGTTTTGTAAGGGGGCCTATGTTGGTGTTTGTATGGGTATACCCTATTAATTTATTTATTTTTACAGATACATATAAGAGTTTTTTAAAAAATGACGTGCACTTCGAAATATCGGGCCATGGCCGGTGGTCCTCCTAACCCACCTTCAGGGCCGGCCATGCGAATCTAAATCAGTTAGAGTGAAAAATAAGGATCTTGGTCATTCGCTTGAAACCAAAAATCTAACATAATTTTTTTAAGTGATGTTTATCATAATAAAATACCAAAACAACAATTACCAATGAATGGCAGTTAAACCGTCGTAACCCTCCTTTGAATTGTAAAAGCGATGGATCCTCTAAAGAAATTTGAAACAAAATATAATTAAGAGTAAACTGCAATTTTACACCCTGATGTTAGGGGTCATTGGCAGGTCTACCCCCCTAAGGAAATAATTGCAAATTACCCCCCCACTGTTAACCCTTATGTCGCACTTTTACCCCCCGGCCCAACATTCCGTTAGTATTACCGTTAGAGGCTGATGAAATGTCCAAATTACCCCCCAACATATTCCTCTTCCTCTTTTAAGTGGTTCTAGCCCTAATTTCTCTGTGTAAATCGCTCTCTCACTGTCTTCTTCAATCCACCCCCAAAAATCGCTGAACATGTCTTCATCTTCTTCCTCTGTGCTGCGATCCAAGGAGACCATGAGAAAAAGTGAAGCTTCAGACATCATATGTCCTTGTGGTTCGAAAACAGTGTTCAAAGAGTCACATTCCAAAGCTAATCCTGGTCGATTGTATCTTAGATGTGTAAGTTTCTTCTGTTAAATGGTTATTGAAACTCAAGTTTCATTCTTATGTTGCTTATGATGTCCGATAATAGGTTGGAGGATGTGGCTTCCTCAGATGGGCTGATGTTGGTGAAGAACAGGGATGTCCGATTTGTCGAGAGGTAATGCCTGCTTTAATTCAAAGCATTAAAGATAAGGATGAGTTGGCTAAGTGCAAAGAACAGTTGGCTCGGTACAAGAATGGGGATGTGTTGAAACTGAAGATGTACTTTGTGATTACTTGGGTCTTGATTGTTGTATTTTTTTTTGCTTAAGTAGGTTAATGTCGAGAAATTGGATTTGGTTGTGTATTTTGAGTGTAACCGTATTTTGGTTATGACTTTTGAAGTTTATGCAATGATACTTTTCAAGTTCTTATATGTTTGTTTTGGTAGCCTGGATGTAATTCTGTAGGTATGGCTAACAAAGAGAATGTGAAAGTTGAGAATGAGAAAGATATTGCTAAGGATGAAGACGTTGTTGCAGCCGAAGAACCAGACAGTTATGTATACTTTGAAGATCAAGAGTCTGAGATACTCAGACCTTACATGGAGCAACAAATTGATTATGAAAAGATATTCGGAGATCCGACAAAGGATTATGACCCTGAAGTACTGGAACATGCATGGGATTACACATATTGGGATGAAGACGATGATTGGTACTTTGACCCATATGAAGGGGAGCATGGTTCTGATTCGGATTGGTCTTGTTTGGATGATTGTCACTGGAAATAGGCTAGATTTGTTCAGTTGTATGTTTGTATTTTAGACATCTTATTTGTACTAAATGTTGGTTTGTAATCGAATGACCTTCCCCCAAAAATCTGTTTGAACACATGTTTTTACTAAAGCAGCCATACTCTACCATAATAAACCAAAGCAGGCATGACATTATACAAACATAAAGGTACAAACCAAACATAAAGGTACAAACCAAACATTGTCTTGACAAACCTAACATTGTCTTGACAAACCTAACATTGTCTTGAACAATCAAACAAACAATCAAACCAAACATTGTCTTGACAAACCTAACATAGTCTAAAGTTACAAACCAAACATTGTCTTGTAGAAACTTGACAAACAAACAAACATACTCTAAACTTACAAACCATCCATCACTCATCAAGATTGTAAACTGGTGCACCTTGAGTTGCAGTGTGTGATTCCTGTGAAGCAGTTGATTGTTCACCACCTTGTCCTTTGCAGCTCTTGACATTGTGACCCATGTTCCCGCATTTACCACACTTGATGCTACTTCCCTTTCTGGTCATTTTACCTCCTTTGTCGAACTCCTGCTCAAGCTCTTTTTCACCAAATGCCTTTTTTCTTTTCTTTTTAGGCCTTCCAACTTGTGTATGATGCTTTGGTGGGATGAGTGTTGTTGGACACTCTGAAGGAGTCCACATCTCCGGCCCGTTGATTGGCTCTATCACATTTTGATAGACTTTCTTCCATGTTGACAGCCAATACACATCATCCACCCACTCTTCTGGTATGCCAGCATCAATGTTATTCCTTGACATATCCCATATGGCTGCAACTTCATGTTTGCAAGGCATCCCTGTCAAATCCCACTTCCTGGATGCACAAGTTTTATGTTTGACATTCACAACACACAGTGATCTCGGACCTGTTACTTGATACTTGTCTGAATCAACCATGAGAACAGACATTTCAGCAGCCTGTTTCTTGATCTCATCGAACACCTCAGTTGCATGAGGAGTCAGTGGCCCCGTACACTTTGCTTGCAATTTGTTGACATTAACTATCCTCTTGGTCATGTACTCCCGAATGAATTCTAGGCATGTGATAATCGGCTTGTCCCTTGCTCCTACGATTTGTCGTTTAAAAACCTCACAAATGTTGTTCAGCAACATATCACATTTAGCTCTTCCAGAAAAATAGGCTCTTGACCAAGCGGTGAATGGGATCTCATTCAGCCAGTCATACATAGCTCGTTCTGTTGTCTTAATTTCTTCCATAGCTTTGTTAAAGTATGGAATGGATGTCTTCCTTCCGGCTGACCAAAGCAAATTCTTGTAAAGATCTCCATGCCACTTGGATTTCATGTTCTCATGGATGTGCCTCAAACAAAATCTGTGCTCACCATTAGGAAAAACAGCTAGCATAGCAGGAATCAGACCCTGTGATACAAAATGCAATTCAATTTTTCTACCGAAGTTTTTTGCAATTTATTAATCATAAGAACTTATTACCTTTTGTCTGTCACTGATGAAGGTGAAACAAGAGTCAGCCGTACACCCTAGGTCATCTCTCAACAGTTGCAAAAACCATTTCCAAGTTTGTGTTGTTTCTGCCTCAACAAGGGCATAACAAACTGGATATATGCTATTATTTCCATCAATACCAACAACACTCAAGATCTGTCCAGGATATGGACCTTTCATGAAACAACCATCCACACCCAGCAATGGTCTTCCAATCATCTTAAATCCTCTCATCATAGAGGCGAAACAAAAATAAACCTTTCGAAACTGCCTTGTAGGACTAGCTGAGTTCCCACATGGCTCCACATCAATTTTAATTGTACTACCTGGGTTGACTTTTAGAAGTTCATCACAATATGACCTTAGCAAAGCATACTGTTCTTGGTAATCACCATAAATCTTCGTAGTTGCTATCCTCTTAGCTCTGAAGACCTTATGGAGTGATATTTCAAGTTGATGCTTCCGAAGCAGTTGACTTTGGATTGCATGAATTGGCATGTCTGGATTGCTTTCAATCATAGGTTGAATATCTCTGGCAATCGAACTCATTGTATACAAAGTAGTGGTGGATTGCTTCCAAAACATACTACCCTATACCTTAACAGTTCATTTTTTAGAATAAACACATCCCTCCTAGCCTTAAGAGCATAACTTTTCACATCCCTCCTAGCCTTAAGAGCATAAATTATTTATGGTTTGTAACTTGTTTCAAGTGTCGATGTTTCTAAACAATGATATTGTGGTATTTTCTCAATTTAATTAATGGATGAACATCTCGTATTTTTTTTTATCATATAGCATTGTTGTGATTGTTGCTATGGTATTAAGAAGTCACACCAAACAAACCCACGCTTCCGCAAAAGCCAGGGTGTGACAGTTGTATACTATAAAATATTGCTTTATGCATAAACGAGAGCGTTGCGTCAATAGTAAACTCACCGGTAAGACACTATGTGTCAACGGAACTGCAGAAAGCAGTCAGACAATAAAATTGAGGCCTAGGTGTAGGTCCGACGACAAAAGAGCATTAAAACCCAAGAGTACATACAAGGGTTAATATATATGCAATACGAAAGCAAAAATAAGCACTAAAAAGCACCCGAAACGCACTTTAAGTGCAGAATTTATACAAATCAGCAATAATTCAGCATTTAGACACATAAATATTATGCAGAAATGTCGTTTTATCATCCAGAATATTTCCCTAAGTGTTGGGAATTGAAAGAGTATAAGAAAAGTACTTAAACGACACTAAAAAGTGTAATTTAGCACTTTAACGAATCGGTATGTAACCGAACGACCGGACTATACCCGGAACATGAAAATATTGTTATTTTCATTATTTGTCTTTTTCTGAGCCAGTTAGGGTCCCCGTATACCCTAACACCCGTCATAACACGCTACACATTAGTAACGGGGTTAAACACTTAACTTAACTTAGTTTAACCTAACTAATACTTGGAACCAAACTAGACCCCCCCCCCCTTCTCTAACCGGTCCCAAACTAAGGGGGACACCCCTTGTACCACTTTGAATATTTTATTTCCTTTGTCTCATATCTAGAGAACATGAAATCCTTTGGGTATTAAGGTTGTAATTGTCTATAAAATCTAGAGGTTACACATCATAAACATCCATCACACTTCTCAACTCAAACACACTCTCTCTTTCTCCCTAGAAGCTTACGGCCAAACACCCACACCCATCCATCAATTTTTCGAGTTTTATCATCATCATTCCAAGCACACACAAGTGTTAAGGGTCACGTATTAGGAGTCTTGGAGCAAACAGAAGGCGAAGGACCTCTCTACTTAGCTTTTATCCACCTCTTTTGCGCATAGAATCTTCCCTAGCCTTGAGCTAGAGGTATAACACTTAAAACTCATATTTGAACTTATCTAAAGTGGTTAAAAGGATTTGTGTTGGTTAAATCTCGTTAAAATGCGAAAAGATGCACAAAAGTCTACTAAAAGCATGAAAAATGATGGTTAATAGCACATAAGTTGTGTAAAAGTTGTAGTATTTGAAATATATGGTTATCTAGACCCGATCTATGATGTGGTAGCTCGGATCATCGTTTAACCCGGTTTGGTAAGATCATGGATCTTAACATAAAGCTATTTTAGAAGTAACAAGGGTTAAAAGGTGAAACCCTACCACACATAAACCATGAACTTGTGTAAAAATGTTTTAACTTGTACAAAAGTGTTTAAAACTAGTAGATCTATGTATCTACAAGTGGTATTTTCAAAAGACCAAGCATCAAAAGAAATCACATGTTCTAAACCGGATCTTACACAAACAAAAGTGGTTTTTGTGAACAAACAAGAGTGTGGATACTTGTGTAACAAAAGTTTTAACGAAGAAATAGTTTTCGTAAAAACCGACTAGAAGTTGTGAAACTTCATATTCTTTAAAAATAAAGTTTTTAAGAAACTAAATTTATTTTTAAAGATAACAAGACTTACTAAATGTGCTAGTAAGTTACTACACATTTTTGTAAATATTCAAGTTCATGAAATGGAGAAATTAGTGGTAATTGTTGTTGATGATTGATAATGATTTAAAAGAAAATAAACACACGTTTTGAAAACGTGGGAAACCTCCATTTTTAGGGGAAACTCTGTCAAAATTTTTATAAATTTTGACACTTAGAAAAATATAAGTTTTGAGAAACTTATTCCCTAAAAATGTGTTTAAAAGTATTACTAAGGTTTCCCTAATTTTTGGTGATAAGAAATGAGGATTTCTTCAAGAATAAAATGGATATTAAGTATATATTTTTGAAAGAAAAATATATATTATTTGATCACCAACTTTTGTGCTAAGTGTGTATAGTATGTGTTATACGTGCTAGTGTATTAAGACTAAAAAATACACTAAGTACTTGTGAGGAGTATAAACATAAAAATACACATACAAAATACAAGAAACATAATTCGGGTACAAAGTGCAAAACACAAAAGACTTATATTATTTAGAGAAAATAATATAAGTAAGTTACGTAGTTAAAAATATAAGAACATTTTTAACACAGGAAAATATACACAAAAGAGAGTGACTGTACTTGTGCGACGCAAGTCTAGTGACTAACGTTAAGAAAACGCGTATAGGTTACGACGTTAATTAAGCAAAGCCGGTGGAGTTTACGACGCTAGGAACGCAAAGTTGTGAGTTCATGCTCCCCCTTTTCTCTTTAACTGTTTTCAGTTTTTATAACTTCGGGGGTGAAATACATGTACAAATGTACAAAAATTTATAATTGGTATGATACAAATACAAGAAGTACACTTGGTGAGAACGAGAACCAAGTGTGACGAAATATAAATACAAGAAGTACACTTGGTGAGAACGAGAACCAAGTGTGACGAAATATAAAATACAAGAAGTACACTTGAACGAGAACCAAGTGTGACGAAATATAAGAATATGAGAAGCGCACTTGGTGAGAACGAGAACCAAGTAAGAGGCGCTATGAGAAATGATAACAAGAAACGTGCTTGGTGAGAACGAGAACCAAGTAGGATGCGTTATGAGAAATAGTGTCACGAATAGGGTACAGAAGCACCATTAATCGTGTACATACTTAGACCGCAGAACAAAAGGTTAGATCTAACGGGTGCCTGGCAGCCACACTACCGATCGGGGCGAGAATCGAGTAGTGCTTTTGTGTCTCAGAATATACCAATTAAATGCCTTAGGTTTGGTGACTTCCTATGTCGTGCCACATGTTAATGGCTTTGCAACCCATTAACAATCTGATAATTACAGAAATACTGTATTTACATAAAATTCATACCATACTAAGATTGATATATAACTTGAAGTACGTGGGGTACTCAAGAAGATTGAATTATACTTGAAGTACGTGGGGTACTCAAGAGAATGAGAATTATACTTGAGTACGTGGGGTACTCAAGAAGAGATTGAATTATACATGTGTACGTGGCGTACACATGAAACTGAATTTATATATGAAAACTTGATTTACTCACAAACTATGTTTTCATACAAAGTATACAAACATGAAATACAAAACTGCATGAATTCACACCAACTTTATGTTGACGTTTTTCCAAAAACTCACATGTATTTCAGGTAACTAGAATGGATGTGCGCGCGGTCTTGCTTATGCTCGTGGATGTCGCTTGTGTTTAACTTTAAATAAAGTTGTAAACTTTTAAGACAATGTTTTAAGCTGTCTAGCGATGTAAACGCTAAACTTATGTTTTCAAATCATGGTATTTGATGTTATTTTACGAGCATATAGCATGTTTACTCTTCGTATGCAATGAGAACCTTTCATGATCACACCTCGTGCTTCCGCCGCAGAAAGGGGTGTGACATCACTTCCGTCACTCTCTTCCTCATCTTCATTCATACTATCATTCTGAGTATATTTTGTAAATGATGCAGGAACAATTGCTTTATTAGCCCCTATAGGACCTTCACTTGTATTTTCCAATATTGTTGACCTCCGGTGTTCAACATACATGTCTATCATGTAGACTCCTTGACGCACATGATCAAAGATAGGCTCTAAGTCAACATCACCTTTTAAAGTCCTAAGACTAAAATCCAAGGAACAATACGGTTCCTTGTAATGAATGCAGAAAACCAACCCATCATTGTATCCTAATTTCTTAACCATCGCCTCTAACACATCAGTATTCAACACTCTAAAATCTACATGGTGACTCCTGAATTTAAGCGTGTGGAACGCTACATTTGGGGACTGGCCTCAGAGTTTCGTGGCATGGTGACGTCGGCCAAACCACAAACAATCACCGAGGCTGTAACTCTGGCTGTCAGCCTTACTGAAGATTGTGTTCGTATGAAGAAGCTATCACTGAACCCGACAGAGAAAGAACCGAAGTGGAAACGATGCTGGTAACAAGAATGGTAACGGGAAAGGGCAGAACCAAGGATGCTTCAAGTGTGGAAGCAATGATCATTTCACGAAGAACTGCCCAGAGAGAAACAACGCTCCGGCTCGAGCATTTGTGATGGGAGCAAGAGACGCACGCGAGGACCCTAACGTGGTCACCAGTACGTTTCTCGTTAACAATCACTTTGCATCCATATTATTCGACACTGGCGCCGATTATAGCTTCATGTCTGTGGAATTTAAACGCATACTCGGAATAGAATCTAGTAGATTAGAAATTCCTTATTCCATAGAACTAGCCAATGGTAAACTTGTTGAATCGGGCGAAGTTGTTAGAGGCTGCACGCTAGAACTTGGTGAACGAAGATTTAGCATCGACCTCCTACCTATTCAATTGGGTAGCTTCGATGTAGTGGTCGGAATGGACTGGTTGTCCAAGAACAAAACGGAAGTCATTTGTCATGAGAAAATCATTCGCATCCCACTGGCGAATGATGAAACTCTCATAGTACATGGAGAAAGACGAAACGCGCCTCTACGAATCATCAGTTGTATGAAGGCACAGAAGTGCTTAAGGAAAGGATGTGTTGCTTTCCTAGCACACGTTATAGACAAGAAGGCTGAGGAGCCGAAACTCGAAGACATTCCTGTGGTGAAGGAATTTACTGATGTGTTCCCGGAAGACCTGCCAGGACTACCTCCGCAACGACAAGTCGAATTCCGTATAGACTTGGTTCCAGGAGCTGCTCCTGTAGCCAAGGCACCCTATCGACTTGCGCCATCCGAGATGCAAGAGTTATCTACACAACTCCAGGAGTTGTTGGATAAAGGATTCATAAGGCCAAGCTTCTCACCCTGGGGAGCTCCGGTATTATTCGTGAAGAAGAAGGATGGAACACTGCGGATGTGTATCGATTACAGGGAACTGAACAAGCTCACGATCAAGAATCGGTATCCACTACCGAGGATTGATGACTTATTTGATCAACTGCAAGGATCAAGCTACTATTCCAAGATCGACCTTCGATCTGGATACCATCAGCTGAGAATCCAAGATGAAAGCGTGCCAAAGACTGCATTCAGAACGCGCTATGGGCACTACGAATTTCTTGTGATGCCATTTGGACTGACGAATGCACCAACGGTCTTTATGGATCTGATGAACCGCGTATGTAAACCATATCTCGATAAATTCGTGATCGTATTTATCGATGATATCCTGATTTACTCACAAACGAAAGAAGAGCACGAGCAACATCTCAGAACCATCTTGGAGCTACTGAAGAAAGAGAAACTTTATGCAAAGTTCTCGAAATGCGAATTCTGGATTCGCGAAGTACAATTTCTTGGTCACGTGGTGAATGAGAAGGGCATTCATGTAGACCCGTCCAAGATTGAAGCAATAAAGAATTGGGAAGCTCCCAAGACCCCGACCGAAGTCCGACAATTTCTGGGCTTAGCGGGCTACTATCGGCGATTCATTGAGAATTTCTCGAAGATAGCTCAACCGCTAACGACCCTTACTCAGAAAGACAAGAAGTACGACTGGGGTCACAAACAAGAAGAAGCCTTCCAGTTACTGAAGAGCAAGCTATGCGATGCACCGATACTATCGTTACCCGAAGGCACTGAAGACTTCGTGGTATACTGCGACGCCTCACGACAAGGCTTGGGTTGCGTGCTCATGCAACGCCAAAAAGTCATCGCTTATGCTTCATGACAACTGAAGGTTCACGAGAGAAATTATACCACTCACGACCTGGAGCTGGGCGCAGTGGTATTCGCCTTGAAGATTTGGCGACATTATTTATATGGTACTCGATGTACAATCTTCACAGATCACAAAAGCTTACAACACATATTTGATCAGAAGGAATTGAATATGCGCCAGCGACGTTGGGTCGAGCTGCTGAATGGTTATGACTGTGAGATTAAGTACCATCCTGGAAAGGCAAACGTTGTAGCAGACGCGTTGAGCCGAAAAGAAAGGGTTAAGACCCTAAGGGTTCGAGCATTGGAAATGACCATTCGAACGAACCTCACTGCACGCATTCGAGATGCACAACAAGAAGCTCTTAAAGAAGAGAACCGTAAAGCTGAATACCTACGGGGTATGCTGAAATACATGGTGCCAAACGAAGAGGGAGCCTTATACTTTAAGAAGCGTATTTGGGTTCCACTCTATGGTGGCATACGAGAAGTCATCCTTAATGAAGCCCATAAATCGAGATATTCGATCCACCCAGGATCGGACAAGATGTATCAAAACTTGAAAGAATATTATTGGTGGCCGAGACTCAAGAGCGACGTTGCAGTCTATGTTGGAAAATGCCTAACCTGTGCTAAGGTTAAGGCAGAATATCAGAAACCGTCCGGCCTACTACAACAACCAGAGATTCCCGTGTGGAAGTGGGAGCAAATCTCGATGGACTTCATAACGAAATTACCCAGGACCCCGAGAGGGCACGATATGATATGGGTAATAGTTGATCGATTGACGAAGTCTGCGCATTTCCTACCAATCCGAGAGAAGGATAGCACTGGAAAGCTGGCAGAGATATACTTAAGAGAAATTGTGGCACGTCATGGAGTGCCAATCTCAATCATTTCAGACAGAGATGGACGCTTTGTCTCAAGAATCTGGCAATCATTTCAGGAAGCCTTTGGATCTCAGTTAGATCTGAGCACGGCATTCCATCCGCAAACAGACGGCCAGAGCGAACGGACTATACAAACGTTAGAAGATATGCTTCGCGCATGTGTCATGGATCTAGGCGGCAGCTGGGATACTCATCTACCTTTAGTTGAGTTTTCCTACAATAACAGTTATCATACGAGCATAAAAGCCGCGCTGTTCGAAGCTCTGTATGGCCGCAAATGCCGATCGCCCTTATGTTGGGCAGACGCTGGAGATAAGCGTATGGTTGGTCCTGAACTTGTACAAGAGACAACCGACAAGATTGCGCAGATCCGAGAGCTCATTAAGGCGGCTCGAGAGCGACAAAAGAGCTACGCCGATCCGAATAGAAAGTCGGTAGATTTCAAGGTGGGAGACAAAGTGTTGTTAAAAGTCTCACCATGGAAGGGCGTAGTCAGATTTGGAAAGCGTGGAAAGCTGAATCCACGATATATCGGACCATTCAGAATACTGAAGAGAATTGGTACCGTGGCATACAAGTTGGAGTTACCGGAAGAACTTAACGGAGTACATGATACGTTTCATGTATCCAACCTGAAGAAGAGTCCAACGCAAGAAAACGTGATCATCCCGATGGATGAAATACATATTGATGAAGCCCTCCGATTTACAGAGCAACCCGTTGAGGTTACTGACTGGAAAGTCAACAAGACAAGGAGGAGCAGTGTGAAGCTTGTCAAAGTACGTTGGAGCTCTAAGCACGGACCCGAGTACACATGGGAACGTGAAGACCAGTTCAAGAAAAAGTATCCCCACCTATTCAAGAAGACTCCAGCGAGACGAGAGGGAGTTCAGTCTGAATTTCGGGACGAAATTCTTTTAACGGGGGGAGACTGTGACAACTGGCACAAACCGGTAATTTCCGTACACTTTAATTAGTGCTTAATGACTGCAATTATGTCCTTAATTGTCAGCAATGGCTGAACACATAATAAACAAGTGAATTCATGCATGTTGTTGTGACAACCCTCAAAATTACAGGTACTGTACAAGTAATTAATTACGTGCTTAATGACTGTGCTTGATTACAACTGACAATTTAAACTGCTCTATGATTTTTATATCGTACATACACATGCATCATATTTTATACAGTCACTCCATTTATTACACACAAGCTTTAGTGATAAACTTGATGCACAAAACGCAGTTAACACACTGAACGGATAACTTAGAAACATGTTGACAATGCCAACACATAGCCAAACAATAGGTTGAGGGACCTATTTGACATTCTTTGAAACTTGCTAGAAAACATCGAGGACTAAAACCGTCGTTATTTGAAAGTACAAAGTTTAGGGACTAAATTGTTATTTTTGAAACTATATAAATACAAGGGTTAAAGTGCAATTACTTCAAACTATAAGTTTTGGGTTCTTTTTGTAAGTTTTGGAAACTTATTTTATAAAGAAATAAATATATAGTTTTGAAATAAAAGTTCAAGGTTCATTTGGTCATTTCCTCAAACTTAAACTCTAGGGACTAAAGTTGACTTTCTTAAACTCATTTTAACTAAAGATCCTAACCAGGTTAGCCTAGTATATAAGGAATTCTATTGTAAAGGACTAACCTAGTTAGTTCACTCAGTTAACCATTACAGGGGCCATTGGTGACATATTAGATACCACAGGGACTTAAGTGTAATTTTCAAATTAAAAGAAAAAAAATGGTTTAAAACCATTCGAACCGTTGACAACCAGGATCGAACTCGACACCTGTCGTACAATAAGTGAACTCGTAACCACTCGGCCGGGCATGCCACATCCGTTCATATCCTGATTCGTTTAATATATATATATTAGTTAAAACTGATCTGAATTCATATATCAGCAACAGCAGGTTACGGATCCGAACAAAAACACAACAAACTCGATCTTGTCCTCTTGTTTACTTGTTTAATCGATCAAGAATCATCACCCACTAACTTACAACCACTTTACAACCCACATTTGAAATTTTTGACCCAATTCGGTACTTTAATTCTTTAAAAACCGAAAGTTTTTTTTTAAAGAATTCAAAAGTGGAATAAATTCAATGATTTCGGTTGTTTTGTGTCGATTGGAACCTGTATTTAAATCTCTTTTATCCCCACGATCATTCTACACCTTTTGCATTGCACAAACACATCGAAAATACCGTTTGACCGGTTCTGCAAGTCTCGCCGGAGCCGGAGTCGCCGGAATCATTCGATACGTTACTTCCGACCGATACCGGAGCCATTTTATTCGTCTAATCGGTTAGTTTATACCTATTGAATGTTTCTGTAAAGTTAATTGCAATATAGTACAGTTTTGAGTACGTAATTGAAAGAGTTGACTTCTGTTGACTAAATTGGGGAAGAAGATGAACAGTGTTCATCTTTTTTTTTTTTTTTTGATTATTTACTTGATTTAACAGATTTTTAATTAATTCATATTAATTCGAGACTAATCAGTTAAAGTCCGAAAATTTTAACATATATACTTTATCTACTGATTCAATTATTAAAAATATTATGTTAGTCAAAATGTTTATAAAACTATTTTTATAAATTAAAAATAGTTTAATCTTTACAAAATTATAATAATTCGAATTTAATGAATTAATTATTGAAATTTTTATAGTAATTATTTTACATGCTGATCCTTACAAAAACAATGTTGTTACTCACATTTTATATAAATTTGATATTTATATAAATAAATCAGTATTTATACTTATTTATATAGTTTAATTTAATGTAATTAAATTATATAACTATATAATTTTGATCCAAAATTATTCTTATGACAAAAGATGCATTATTCTGAGTTTATATAAATTTAGAATCTGAATTTTTATTATGTTTAATTATTTAGATAATTAAACTTTATATAAACTTATTTATTGTTATCATAATCATTTTAATTCATTTTATTTATTTAAAATGATTCCAAGGCCATAATAATTATTTTAAATCAGTATTATCCAAGTTCAAATAATTAAAAATATGATTTTAATTATTCTGATTTAAATTAATTATTTTTGATAATTAGTTATATAATTATCACATTATTTCTTTTAAACAAAACACTACCGAATCCTATAGATTTAGGATTTCCAATTATCCAATTAAACATTATTGTTGACACATATCCCGTATTGTTGCATGTTCAATCAATTAGAGTAACGTGGAATCTTATTTCCAAGAACTCTCACATTTGCATACTCATTAGGACTTACTCGTAATCAAGGTGAGTTCATGTCCCCCTTTTCTTTTAACTGTTTTCAGTTTTATACTTCGGGGGTGGAATACATGTTACAATTATTACACTAAATGTTTACAGACAAGTGAGTTCATGTCCCCCTTTTCTTTTAACTGTTTTCAGTTTTATACTTCGGGGGTGGAATACATGTTACAATTATTACACTAAATGTTTACAGACAAGTGAGTTCATGCCCCCCTTTTCTCTTAACTGTTTTCAGTTTTATACTTCGGGGGTGAAATACATGTTACAAATATTACAATGTTATTATGGATACAAAAACAAGAAACACTCTTGGTGAGAACGAGTACCAAGTATAATGAAATTTGAGAATACAAGAAACACTCTTGGTGAGAACGAGTACCAAGTATGTTACACTATTACAGACATTTTATACATGGTATGGTTAGCTTAAGGAGGGTTTACTACTAGACTGTGAAAGGTGGGCACCACACTTAAGGCCATTAATCCTCGTCGTAGGACCGAGGGACATGAGTGATAGATCTATTTGGGTGTAGCGAGCCCACACCCATGAGGTCAGGGTGACCCATAGAGGTGACTATGTCTTCCAGCCGGAAGCCCGGTACAAATATGCTAGGTTTGAGTTTTCCTGCACCTTGTCACACTTACCTTTGGCTTTGCAACCCATTGGTGACTTATTTTTCCTTAATTGCTACATACCAGGGACATTTATATACACAAGACATATTTTAAAGGCTTATACACACAGACTTACACATGAACTCGCTCAACCTTTTTGTTGATTTTTCAAACTACATGTATTTCAGGGCACTAGCGGATCTGGCAGGGTATGCATGTGTCTAGCTGCGTTGGTTATTAGATGTCATCCAAGAGTTGTGAAGTTTGAGAGGTGTAACCTACTCCTGGACGGGTTACATGTCTCTAAACCTCGTCTATCCAAAGTCTTTTATGTGTCTTATGAACACGTTTTAAATTATTTATGGTTTGTAACTTGTTTCAAGTGTCGATGTTTCTAAACAATGATATTGTGGTATTTTCTCAATTTAATTAATGGATGAACATCTCGTATTTTTTTTATCATATAGCATTGTTGTGATTGTTGCTATGGTATTAAGAAGTCACACCAAACAAACCCACGCTTCCGCAAAAGCCAGGGTGTGACAGTTGTATACTATAAAATATTGCTTTATGCATAAACGAGAGCGTTGCGTCAATAGTAAACTCACCGGTAAGACACTATGTGTCAACGGAACTGCAGAAAGTAGTCAGACAATAAAATTGAGGCCTAGGTGTAGGTCCGACGACAAAAGAGCATTAAAACCCAAGAGTACATACAAGGGTTAATATATATGCAATACGAAAGCAAAAATAAGCACTAAAAAGCACCCGAAACGCACTTTAAGTGCAGAATTTATACAAATCAACAATAATTCAGCATTTAGACACATAAATATTATGCAGAAATGTCGTTTTATCATCCAGAATATTTCCCTAAGTGTTGGGAATTGAAAGAGTATAAGAAAAGTACTTAAACGACACTAAAAAGTGTAATTTAGCACTTTAACGAATCGGTATGTAACCGAACGACCGGACTATACCCGGAACATGAAAATATTGTTATTTTCATTATTTGTCTTTTTCTGAGCCAGTTAGGGTCCCCGTATACCCTAACACCCGTCATAACACGCTACACATTAGTAACGGGGTTAAACACTTAACTTAACTTAGTTTAACCTAACTAATACTTGGAACCGAACTAGACCCCTCCCCCTTCTCTAACCGGTCCCAAACTAAGGGGGACACCCCTTGTACCACTTTGAATATTTTATTTCCTTTGTCTCATATCTAGAGAACATGAAATCCTTTGGGTATTAAGGTTGTAATTGTCTATAAAATCTAGAGGTTACACATCATAAACATCCATCACACTTCTCAACTCAAACACACTCTCTCTTTCTCCCTAGAAGCTTACGGCCAAACACCCACACCCATCCATCAATTTTTCGAGTTTGATCATCATCATTCCAAGCACACACAAGTGTTAAGGGTCACGTATTAGGAGTCTTGGAGCAAACGGAAGGCGAAGGACCTCTCTACTTAGCTTTTATCCACCTCTTTTGCGCATAGAATCTTCCCTAGCCTTGAGCTAGAGGTATAACACTTAAAACTCATATTTGAACTTATCTAAAGTGGTTAAAAGGATTTGTGTTGGTTAAATCTCGTTAAAATGCGAAAAGATGCACAAAAGTCTACTAAAAGCATGAAAAATGATGGTTAATAGCACATAAGTTGTGTAAAAGTTGTAGTATTTGAAATATATGGTTATCTAGACCTGATCTATGATGTGGTAGCTCGGATCATCGTTTAACCCGGTTTGGTAAGATCATGGATCTTAACATAAAGCTATTTTAGAAGTAACAAGGGTTAAAAGGTGAAACCCTACCACACATAAACCATGAACTTGTGTAAAAATGTTTTAACTTGTACAAAAGTGTTTAAAACTAGTAGATCTATGTATCTACAAGTGGTATTTTCAAAAGACCAAGCATCAAAAGAAATCACATGTTCTAAACCGGATCTTACACAAACAAAAGTGGTTTTTGTGAACAAACAAGAGTGTGGATACTTGTGTAACAAAAGTTTTAACGAAGAAATAGTTTTCGTAAAAACCGACTAGAAGTTGTGAAACTTCATATTCTTTAAAAATAAAGTTTTTAAGAAACTAAATTTATTTTTAAAGATAACAAGACTTACTAAATGTGCTAGTAAGTTACTACACATTTTTGTAAATATTCAAGTTCATGAAATGGAGAAATTAGTGGTAATTGTTGTTGATGATTGATAATGATTTAAAAGAAAATAAACACACGTTTTGAAAACGTGGGAAACCTCCATTTTTAGGGGAAACTCTGTCAAATTTTTTATAAATTTTGACACTTAGAAAAATATAAGTTTTGAGAAACTTATTCCCTAAAAATGTGTTTAAAAGTATTACTAAGGTTTCCCTAATTTTTGGTGATAAGAAATGAGGATTTCTTCAAGAATAAAATGGATATTAAGTATATATTTTTGAAAGAAAAATATATATTATTTGATCACCAACTTTTGTGCTAAGTGTGTATAGTATGTGTTATACGTGCTAGTGTATTAAGACTAAAAAATACACTAAGTACTTGTGAGGAGTATAAACATAAAAATACACATACAAAATACAAGAAACATAATTCGGGTACAAAGTGCAAAACACAAAAGACTTATATTATTTAGAGAAAATAATATAAGTAAGTTACGTAGTTAAAAATATAAGAACATTTTTAACACAGGAAAATATACACAAAAGAGAGTGACTGTACTTGTGCGACGCAAGTCTAGTGAGTAACGTTAAGAAAACGCGTATAGGTTACGACGTTAATTAAGCAAAGCCGGTGGAGTTTACGACGCTAGGAACGCAAAGTTGTGAGTTCATGCTCCCCCTTTTCTCTTTAACTGTTTTCAGTTTTTATAACTTCGGGGGTGAAATACATGTACAAATGTACAAAAATTTATAATTGGTATGATACAAATACAAGAAGTACACTTGGTGAGAACGAGAACCAAGTGTGACGAAATATAAATACAAGAAGTACACTTGGTGAGAACGAGAACCAAGTGTGACGAAATATAAAATACAAGAAGTACACTTGAACGAGAACCAAGTGTGACGAAATATAAGAATATGAGAAGCGCACTTGGTGAGAACGAGAACCAAGTAAGAGGCGCTATGAGAAATGATAACAAGAAACGTGCTTGGTGAGAACGAGAACCAAGTAGGATGCGTTATGAGAAATAGTGTCACGAATAGGGTACAGAAGCACCATTAATCGTGTACATACTTAGACCGCAGAACAAAAGGTTAGATCTAACGGGTGCCTGGCAGCCACACTACCGATCGGGGCGAGAATCGAGTAGTGCTTTTGTGTCTCAGAATATACCAATTAAATTCCTTAGGTTTGGTGACTTCCTATGTCGTGCCACATGTTAATGGCTTTGCAACCCATTAACAATCTGATAATTACAGAAATACTGTATTTACATAAAATTCATACCATACTAAGATTGATATATAACTTGAAGTACGTGGGGTACTCAAGAAGATTGAATTATACTTGAAGTACGTGGGGTACTCAAGAGAATGAGAATTATACTTGAGTACGTGGGGTACTCAAGAAGAGATTGAATTATACATGTGTACGTGGCGTACACATGAAACTGAATTTATATATGAAAACTTGATTTACTCACAAACTATGTTTTCATACAAAGTATACAAACATGAAATACAAAACTGCATGAATTCACACCAACTTTATGTTGACGTTTTTCCAAAAACTCACATGTATTTCAGGTAACTAGAATGGATGTGCGCGCGGTCTTGCTTATGCTCGTGGATGTCGCTTGTGTTTAACTTTAAATAAAGTTGTAAACTTTTAAGACAATGTTTTAAGCTGTCTAGCGATGTAAACGCTAAACTTATGTTTTCAAATCATGGTATTTGATGTTATTTTACGAGCATATAGCATGTTTACTCTTCGTATGCAATGAGAACCTTTCATGATCACACCTCGTGCTTCCGCCGCAGAAAGGGGTGTGACATCACTTCCGTCACTCTCTTCCTCATCTTCATTCATACTATCATTCTGAGTATATTTTGTAAATGATGCAGGAACAATTGCTTTATTAGCCCCTATAGGACCTTCACTTGTATTTTCCAATATTGTTGACCTCCGGTGTTCAACATACATGTCTATCATGTAGACTCCTTGACGCACATGATCAAAGATAGGCTCTAAGTCAACATCACCTTTTAAAGTCCTAAGACCAAAATCCAAGGAACAATACGGTTCCTTGTAATGAATGCAGAAAACCAACCCACCATTGTATCCTAATTTCTTAACCATCGCCTCTAACACATCAGTATTCAACACTCTAAAATCTACATGATCAATGTAGTTCATCTTCCCACCAACGTATTTCCTATTTGGGTTTTCTACAAACTTACCTCCATGGTGAAATTTTATGCTAAATTCAGATTGGGTTTCACCTGTAATCAAACAACAAAAACAAATTAACACAGAAATATGTTAAAATTTTACCTGATTCAAACGCTGTGAGCTTGCATGTCACTTACGGTCAGTGTTGTAAGAATCGCTAGGCGCTAGTCGGGCGATGGGGTACTGACTAGCGATTAATCGGGATTAATAGGGATTAATCGGAATTAATCGGATTGAGATTTTTATATGTAACTTTTAGTTACATATATACACACACATTTTTATATGTAGTTTTTTAAAGTAGACATGTTTTAACCACTCTTTAACCCATTTTTTAAAGTAACTGGAAGGAATTTATATGGTTTGGTCAAAATTTGGCCGGCATCTAGCCAAAATTTGGCTAGAATAGAACCGCCATTGACTGCCTAGCATTAATCGGCCATTAATTGGTGAACCTCCGATTAGTGATTAATCGGCGACTAATCGGAGACTAGTCGGGATTTTTACAACCATGCTTACGGTACATTTCAGCCGGTTCTAAATACTGATCTTCAGCTCGTAACTTCCACAATCGAAGATCCATGCTCGTAACACAACTTCTAATCAGCTGTAATTGTTGAAAGGATGCTTGAACGAGACTGCGGTGTCTTCAATTTTGAGTTAGGTTAACCTCAGGGTTTCAAAGTGGTGAAAATGGGGTTTTATGAGGTTGCAGGTCAACAGGAACGCGAATTTACCTATTTGCCCTTTGGCCATTAACAGAAAACACTAAAGACTAACGGAATGTTGGGCCGGGGGGTAAAAGTGCGACATAAGGGTTAACAGTGGGGGGGGGGGGTAATTTGCAATTATTTCCTTAGGGGGGTAGACCTGCCAATGACCCCTAACCTCAGGGTGTAAAATTGCAGTTTACTCTATAATTAAAATTGAAAAACAGAAGACTAGTTTCCATTTGAAGGGTTGGAAAACATTAAACATGTCTCCTTCAAGTTGCTAAATAAAAAAAAATATATATATGTTAATATTTCACTAGCAGGGTGCCCGCGCGATGCGGCGGGGGCGACATTTTGCATTGCGACACTCGTTTCTGATAGTTTTCTTATTCGTATAATATTTATGCTAGTATTACACATGCCTAGTAATTATTAAATTTAGAATTTAAATTATCAAGTCTTTCAAGAAACCATTGATACAATAAAGTAACACACGAATAAAAAAAATAAGTCTTAAACATAAATAAAAGTTATATAAAGTAGCACACGAATAAGGAAATATAAAAAAATAAAATAAAACTTGAAAACTAAAAGCTCAAGTATCAAGTACTTTGCATCATTATGAGATCAATTTAGTAATCATACGGCTTAAACATCTCAAGGATGTCATCTATTTTTGTCACACCACCATTTGTCATCATCGAGATCAACGTCCTCCGGAATTTCTTGTATGTCTTCCTGTTTGATTTTTACATCCTTTGCAGGATGAGTTTCTTCTCTGTTCTCTTCTTTAACTGATACAACAGTAATAGCTGGAATAGCTGGAGTAGTTTGGAGAACTGTAAAAAAATGATAAGTATTTTAGTTACATATTTTATTCATGTTACCGTTATATATAATATAGAATAAAAAACAACATTCACAGTTAAACATAATATAAAAAAAACAAACAATATATCATGTTTTAGAAACATTCATACCTGTGTAAAGATCTGAAAGGATGAATATTGAAGCTCTAAAACCACTAAATAATAAATAAGATGAATGTTAAGTGTGATCATTGAAGAATAAGTCAAAGTTATACACAACAGAAAATTGAAGTACCTGTAAACCAATAATTCTAAAGAATACGAAATTTCTTTAAGTGAAAAAAAAACTAATGAATTATGCTATATATATAATCTATAAACCAATGAATTAAATAACATGTAACTTTTTTCAACTAACTAATATTATCTATAAGAGTATTTTTGAACTTATAATTCCTAAAAAAATGCAACACAATCTGGTATTCAGTTTTTGAAGATGTATTATGTTTAGATTATGGAGTTTTTTCCTAAAAGTTTATTGGTGGAAAACTTATTTACCAAACTTCTAAAAAAAGTTTTTATAAAAAAAAGGTTTTATGAAAACGAAAATGCTTCTAAAAACGTTTTTATAATTTTTTTTTATGAAAACTAAAATTTCATTTTGTTAAATATGGCATTATATAAAGTTTTCTAGCATAACCAATTAGATAAAACAAGCGAGCTTGTTTGATGTCAATTCACTACTTGCTAACCCATGTAAGTGTGTACACCCAACCAAGTAAATACACAAACATACATAATACGAACAAAGCTCATATCAAACCCGTATGTGCAAGGTTTCGAGTCGTCGGAACAAATTAGTGAACAATCTTAATCAAACAAAAATCGGAGTGAAAAAGGGTAGGATATTATTAAATTGATAATAATGACAACAACGTAGAGAGTCTTGAGAATTTGAAATGTGATAGGAAACATTGCTTTAATCACTTGTACACTAATGCATCATTTACTTGTACATTTTAATCCACACAACAATACTGACCAAGACAACTATCAAAACGTCGACAAAAATGAGTAGGTCATCATGATACCTTTGGATTTTTTTTTTTAAAACATTATATGTTATAAGATATGACAAGAATACGTAAAATAATTATAAGTTTTTTGGATATCTTAAAATACCCCTCGCTCATGCATTATAATACAGTATAGTATAGATAGGAAGGGTGTTTAATACCGTTCGAAAAAGGTCGACTAGAAAGCAACACATTTGACTTGATCACATAGAGAGAGAGAGAGAGAGAGAGAGAGAGAGAGAGAGAGAGAGAGGGGGCTGTATTTATTATGATTCCTCCGCGCCCCCTTTAAAGAAAGCCAACTACTCACGTTTTCATCATATCTTCCAAACGCAAACGACGTTTGAATTCACAGATTAGATTCCAGCTAGCTATTTCTTCTTTCATTTATTCATTTTCATGATTGTTTGTAGCTATCGGATTTTGGTAAGTTGATTAGGTTACAGACAGACAGACATTTGGATTTGTGATTAAGTTTGAGGGATCTGATCTTTTGATTTTGTTAGATTGGATTTGCACAACCCAACCCAACTGAAGAAGAATGAGTCGCCAAACATCAGCGGCAGCAATTGGGAAAACATCATCTTCTGCTTCTGGTACCTGCCCTGCCCTTGTAATTGTTTAAGATCATAAATAAAGGATAAAATATTGATGATGGTGAATCATCAAGACACATCCTTAAATGCAAGATATATATATGTAATTTCTTGAATATGACAACAACGGTTATAAGTACATTAAATAGTTAATCTAACATATTAAACAACATGTCCTCCTGATAATGTATGTAGGTAACAGACGGTTGAAACAACTACTGCAGCAACGTGATAATCGAACTTGTGCTGATTGTGGTGCCCCTGACCCTAAGTGGGCGTAAGTTTTTATATTTCTACCCTAGTCACTTTACTTTTTATCAATGCTTACTTTGCAGCATACCTATATATATGTGTTCAAATCAAAGACAAGAAGAAGAAGAAGAAAGTAATCTTTCTTGTTTCACAAAATTGTGTTTAAGGACCTTACTTATGCTTTAATTTGTATGTAAATTGTTTACAGCATTTTAAAAAATCATTTTGATTTTCAGGTCAGCTAACATTGGAGTTTTTATATGTTTAAAATGCTGTGGCGTGCACCGCAGTCTCGGTGTTCATATTTCAAAGGTAGGTCTCTTAATCAATCTCCATGCATAGCGATACATCATGCATTACCGGAATATGTTTTGTATTGTGGTGCTTGTTCATCTCGGACAAATCCTTGATTCCACTAATATATATTAATCATTTGATGATATGATGTGAGATTCATTAATCATTACTATATTCTTGATACAAATGGAGTAATGCTGGATGTATGCAGTATGTGATGATGGCATGTGTTCATGATGATTGACAGACATATAACAATACAGACATCTGAACATACACTTGCAGCAAATATCCATGCTAGAGATAGATAGCAAAGATGGGTTGGCCAGGCTGATTGGGTAACGGGACAAAATAGCCCAACATGGGCAGGTTGACCCACTAACAGTTTTTTCTCTGTTTTTTTTTTTTTTTTTTTTAATATAATGAACTTTCTAGTTATGATTACAAGAACAATATCATCACATTAGTAATTAAAATCTTTAAATAAAAATAATTTAGGAGGTTGCATGCATTATATATAGACTTGTGGTGACTTTTCAAGGACCCATTTGAATTGATCCTCTTTTAGCTGCTTTTTTTATGTGTAGTTTGAAATTACTCTAATCGGCCCGTTAATAAGTAAATGGGTAGAAATTACCACCTCTAATCAATACATGCGCAAGTTTTGAGTTAACATTTGATGGCTGATCTGGACAGGTGCTATCAGTAACTTTGGATGCATGGAGCGATGCTGAAGTTGATGCAATGATTGAAGTTGGAGGAAATGCATCTGCAAATTCAATCTATGAGGCTTATATTCCTCGAGGAATCTCTAAGCCTGGACCAGATGCTACTCAAGACCATCGTTATAACTTTATCAGGTGGATTTAAATACTTATTTGTTCACATTATTGCATGATTATCTTCATTATCCATGAAACGTGAGTTCTCAGCCGAAATCTGGATGTTCGGTCCTGTTTAAAACTTTGAACCGGCCATGTAAACCGAATAGATTGTTTGACCATATATATATATATATAGGGTGGGGATCCTAAGAGAAACACATGCTAATTGAGAACCGTGAGAACCATTTTGGACCACTCATTTTCTCTAAGCAATCTTTTTATAGTTGTACTTATGTGTACATTGTCAATTTTTAATTGTACATATGTGTACGTTATCACACATGTATGTACGATACTTATTTTTCAATTTTAAACAAGTATGTACATTAGAAAAAAGCATGTTTAGAACCATAATCTTCCTTTATATACATATATGTACAATCATTTGCACATATTTGTACGTATATGTACATCATCAAACAAATATGTACACTACTTATTTTTCATTTCTAAACACATATGTACACATGTATACAATTAAAAAAAAAACTGGAAAAGGGGCGATTTAGCAACACATTTTTTTTGCTTAGGAAAAGTGAGTGGTCCAGGATGGTTCTCACGCTTCTCAATTACCCAAGTGATTCTCACACGATCCTAACCCTATTTATATAGGGTAAAGATCAAATACAAATGGGTCTTAATTTTGTTTTTCCATACTAAATGTGAGAAGTGAATGAAGATCTTTAAATTTTTTTCCATTTACTTAATAAGCATGAGGTTTACTTGAAAAATGTATTTTTTTTCCTTTTCGTGTATTTACTCTAGTAGAGTAATTATGTGCAATTACACTAGAGTGATTTCATAATTACTCTACTATTGTAAATACATGAAGTTTTATTTTTTTGTATTCTGGGACTAAAATACGTGCTTAACAAGATGGGAAGAAAAATAAAATCCCTGACTTTTCACGTTTAGTATGTTAAGACCATTTGTACAATAACTTTACCCAATATATATGTATGTATGTATGTATTATAATTATGTATGTTTTTAAAATTGTTAATGCAAACTAATGTATTTGAGGAAAAGTAAGCAATTGGTTCGAACTGCCAAAACTGAATTATTAAACTGCCAAACCAGTAAAAGCGGCCGGTCCAGCCAATCTACCCAACCCAGCATGGCTGGTTTGGTACTTCCCGAAACCATATTTAGCTGTTCGGCCCTAAATTTTCATCAAAACTGGGCAAACCGGACCGTGAACACCCATATTCTGTATGTGAGAACTTAACAAATGTGTCTACGGATTCAGTTGTTGTCTGTTTTCCTTACTTGATCCATGCTATTTTTCTTATAGGTCAAAGTATGAGCATCAAGATTTCTTGAAACCTAGTTTGAGGATATTGTCAAGTAATTCTAGCTCTTTGAAAGCAAGTTTGTCTAGAAAGACTACTATGAACAATATTCCGAGTACTGTAAGTTTATATAAATATTAGAGGAATAAATGTCATAATGTGGCTCTTTCAGAAAAAAATAATTTTGACCAGCTGATGTGTGGAAACTGATGACAGAAAGGCATGGTGGAATTCATTGGAGTGTTGAAGATCACAGTGGTAAAAGGCACAAATCTTGCTGTTCGTGACATGCTATCAAGTGATCCTTATGTTGTTCTTACATTAGGACAGCAGGTCAGTCCCTCTGTTTGTAATTCCTTAACCACCACCCCTCCAACAGAAAAAAAAACCATGTCGATGAAGTTAATGAAATGATTCTGTATGTCATGCCGTAATAGAATCATTTCAATTATTGCAACATAGATAATGAGTTTCAAAACTTTAATCCAAAGTAAAAACGTCACAAGTGGTATGTTGTGAATTATGATCCCCTAAGCCATTACTATCACATGTGGGAGATGATCTACCATAATTTGTCGATTTTAATTGTTTTCTCTTTTTTTTTCCGTTTTGGGGTTGCGTAATGGCATTAGAAGGCACAAACAACTGTAAGGAATAGCAACTTGAATCCAGTTTGGAATGAAGAGCTTATGCTTTCTGTTCCTCAAAATTACAAGCCTGTTAAAGTTGTAAGTCTAAATGCTTTCACTTATTATTCTCTTCTTAAAACTTCCAGATTTGGTGCATATATTCTATCATCTTGTGCTTCAGAGGTGGCAACACATGCGGGTTCTGAGTGTTCAGTTTTACATTATATGGGTCGGTTGAATGCTTGGGCTGACCCACAAACCCTTTTTTATAAATAATTAACATGCTAATTATATTGCAAAAAAATGGTTATGACAATGATAATCCAATTTTTGAATCAAAGGGTTAAGGTGGTTAACTGCATTAGATCACACTTGGGGCAATTTTCAACCTATTTTGGTTTTAGCTATTTTCTTGCCAATGAGACCGGTTTGAGGTACAACATAACCCAAATTCGAGCAATTCATTGATAAATGGGTTGAAATTGCCACCTCTGTTATGTACTTAGGTTCAAATTACTTTGTCTACTGTTTCCTATTCCAGCAAAAATTGACATTTTTTTTTCTGTATACAAATAAGATATTGCAATCTTTGATCATTTACTTAAAATGAGTCGATTTGGGTTATAGTTTACCTAAAAGAGGTCAAATGAGGACAATCATAACCTAACCTTCAAGAAAGGGGTTGATTTGGGTAATCTTTGCTTACTTGACGGGTTTATCTGCAAAATATACAATGTCTCACTCTTGTGAAACTTGCTAACCTGGAATGGGTCCAAACAGGCCAACACCTGCTGTCGCCGCCCCCTCTAGGTACAAGTAGGGCTCTCCTTTTTTACCCGAATCCGAATTAGAGAATACCCGAATAGCCTGAACCTTAAATGGGTCGGTTATCGGGTCACCTTTTCCCAACCAAAACCCGAATAAAAACCTGAACATTTATCGTCTTTTTTTATAGATGCAATTTGGTTTGGAATGCTTGGTATTTGGAACAATTAAGTTTTGGGACTTTTATACATCATCATAACATATTTTAAATGATGTTTGAATATCCATCTTTTTAGTAGCATGATAAATTTGATGATATTTTGGGAATAAAAAAACATTTTTCTTTCATCTTACATCTAAACCCGAAAGCCGAACAACCCTCCCAAACTTACCCGAACCCGAACAACCCTAATGGTAAATGGGTCACTTTTTCCTAGCCAAAAACCCGAACAAACCGAAACCCGAAGAAGACCCCTGGGTACAAGTGTTCATTATATGAATTGGACTCGAAGAACTCGAAATTCGATTTGATTTGGTTCAAATTCCAATTCCAAATTCAATCTCTGTATTCTAATTCGAATATGTGATTTTTGATTCAAAGTTTGAACCTGATATACACATACTTTTCCATTTAATATAATATAATTTTAGTAACATGGGCTTTTTAAGTTGAATTATTTACACACTTTTATTTGGAATCAAATCAATCTGAATTCGAATTTCAAATTTGAGTCGGTTTTTCCGTATCCAGTTTGAGTTGGAGTCTTGCTTCAAAATTTCGAAATTCCAATAACAAGATTCAGTTAACTCAAGTAACTCAATAGTTGGATTCGTTGCCCCCACCTCTAGATACCATAAAAACAATTAAACAAATACAATAGCGAATGAGGTAGTGGTGGAGTGGTTGGGGAAAGAATTGGTGTTCCTTGTGACCTAGGTTCGATTCCCACTCTCATTATTTTCTGCGGCATCCAGGTGAAGAGCGAATACGAATGGTGCCGGTTCGACTTGGATGGGAGGCGAGGTTTTACCGATTATTCCACTGTCGTGCTTTCGGGCGGGTGGAGGTCGGGTTTCCGCGCATCTGGGGAGAGCCAAGGGGTTGACGGCGGTCGAGTAGTCGACCTTGGCCACAACGCCCGGTGTCACGGTGGTTGGCACGTCGTTCCTTGCCGTTCAAAAAAAAAAAAAAACAAATACAATAGCAGGAGAAAGCCCGTTTAGACCCAACCTCATTTGACCTGTTTTCAAAGCTGCCTAATATGACTCAGAACATGTTTCGACTTGTTACACAACCCACTTGTTTTGCCACTCATAATAAATATTAAACAAAGCATGTCATGTAAAGTGTATTCAGATGCTTATAACTTGTTAAGGTGGTTTCATCAAATAGAGTCAGACTAATATTTTTAATAATATAGTTTCTTAATCATACATATATAATTTATGATATGGTGCTTGGTTGCAGCAAGTTTTTGATCACGACACATTCTCGGCTGACGACATAATGGGAGAAGCGGAAATTGATATCCAACCGTTGATAACATCTGCAATGGCGTTTGGGGATGCGGGGATATTAGAAGATATGCAGATAGGAAAATGGCTGAAATCGGAGGATAATGCATTGTTAGAAGATAGCATTGTGAACATCATTGATGGGAAGGTGATACAAGAGGTCACACTTAAACTCCAAAACGTTGAATCTGGTGAAATAGACCTGCGAATTGAGTGGATGCCACTTGATCAGTAACAGGAAATTCATGTTTAATATTTTCCTGTTATTAATTCAATGAATAATAAAATTCTTTGATTGTAATTAATGATATGACCACCATGTATTGTATTTAAACTTTTGAATTTGTATTCGTTCTCTCTTTTTTTTTTTTTTTTTGGTGAGAAGTGTGTACTTTATTAAACCAACTACTACACCACACTCAGCTCAAATTTACACCATTTAACCCACTCATGGACTTACACGTTAACCTATTCTTGAAACAAAGGAAGGACAAGGACTGTACCTCGTCTTGAATCCTCACTTCTTTAACGCCTCCTTCCTAATCTCCCCCAAACCTGAATGAGTGTACATACACTCATCCGGACTGTAAAAACATGGTCATGGATGGGCCAACTCTTAAATTGGAATGGATTCTTACTTCTTGCTCGTCTTCTACCTCAGACCCAAAGCTATCATGTTTGTCACTTGTTTGAGTTTTTCCTTCTCTCTGATTTCACCCTTCGATTTATAGGTTTGTTTCTAAATTGCAGATCACTTACCTGCTTTTTAATCTCTTTGGGCTTCTATTAAATCGAGAAATATGTTTGATTGTCCATCTTTTTTATTTATTTGATATCTATATAAGCAGATTATTCAAATCGACGCAATTGGATGTCCAATTCGGGGGTGGTGAATTCTCTCTCTTTTCGGCGTAGACAACAAGTGAAAACAAAAACAGGTGGAATAAAATTGCAAGCAAGAGGTAGCAGCGTGTTCGCAATTTCTTAGGAACTGTGTGAAATCGATAGGAATTGTTTCTGTGTGAATTCAAGAAGTCGGACTGTCTAGGTGATCGTTTTTATTTGTTTTGTGCAAACCCAAGTGGTGATCGAGAATTTGTGTGATCGAGAATCTGTATGATCGGAAAGATGGCCGATGGTGTACATGCGATCGTGTAGACAAGTCATCAAGGTATTAATGTCCCAAGTTTTCAAGTATGAATTATACGAGTTCGCTAATCATGGTGGAGTCTGTGTTTCAAACTCTACCCGAAGATGTGTTACTTCAAGTGGCTAAGCATAAAGATGCAAAGGATGCGTGGGAAGCGCTTCGTGTGCGGTATTTGGGAGCCGAGAGAGTTCAAAAGGCAAGGCTACATACTCTTAGAACCGAACTTGAGATGTTGAAGATGAAAAAAAGTGAATCGATTGATGAGTTCTCAGGCAAGCTTAGTGGGATTGCTACAAAGTTCAAGACTCTTGGGTCTAGCTTAGAAGATGAAGTGGTGGTGAGAAGATTGTTGATTTAGGTCCCAAAGAAGTTTTTTGCAAATCGTTTCTTCGATTGAGAAATATTCGGAGATGGAGAATATGTCTCTTGAGGAAGCCTTAGGGAGATTAAAGGTGTATGAAGAGAGGATCAAAAGTCATGATGAGGAAGACAATGATCAAGGAGGAGTGGAATGAAAGATCAAAACATGGTGAGTTTGATCAAGACCAAGGTTGACAAAGACGAGGTCGAGTTCAAGGAAGGGGTCCTTGTCATGGTAGAGGACGAGGAGGCCGGTCCCAATCTAACGAAGATAGAAAGTAGAGAGGTTTGTATCAAGATAAGAGACATATTAAGTGTTACAATTGCCACAAGTAAGGTCACTATGCGGCTGGCCGCCCTAAGCAAGAAGCGGAGGATGAAGTGGCTCAGTTGGCTCGAGTTGATGAGACGGTACCGTTAATGTGAGGAGCAAGGGGTGCAAACTAGGATTAAGGGGGTGAATGTTGGTTTTCATCCCAAGTCTGGGTGAAAAGTGAAAGGTGACAACAATTGAAGGGTTATTTATGTTACATCTAGATGAATTAAACTAGGGATAAATGTTACTTTAATTAAATAGTTTTTTTTTTTTTTAATTTAGTTTGAGTTCGTATTGGTTTAGCATAGCTTCTTTTACAAGTTATTAATTTAGTATAAGTAGATTGGTAGAGTTAATGTTTTATTTGTGGTTTTGATTAATAGTAAAGACTTTGTGTCATTATCTCTTGTTATCGTTCCTTTGGTCTTCTTGTGTCCGAAGTTTGTGAAGGTATCGATCCAATTGTCTCCAACAAAAGCTTGTTCAGACCCAAACCAAATGGATGTTTTTTTTAAACAACCGACCTAACCGGAACCCATTAATTGAATCGTGCTTATAACACAATGTATCTATTGTGTAAGTTCGCTTGATTTTGTTCGATTATAAGTGGATTTAATCGAAGATTCTGGTTGAAACGTGTCTATAATGTAGTGTATTATGTATTTCTTGATTTTCGTTCGATTCTTAGTAGATGTAACATAAGAATTTGGTTAATTCGTGCTTGTAACATGTTCTTTTATTTCGTTCGACTTGAAATGATTTAAACCGAAAATTCGGATTAAACTGAAAATTATGGGTGGATCGTACTTCTACTAGTGTATTATGCAAGTTTTGCTTGATTTCCGTTTGATTGGAAGTGGATTCATTCAAATATTCTTTTTTTTTAACGGCAAATTTGGATCACTGACGGACCACTGGAGTATTATCGTGCCAATAGCGGAACCACCCGATCATATCCATCACCACTAGGCATAATGCCTATACACCAATTCAGGAGAAAACCCAATAAATATGGGAAAACCCCTCTTGTGGGAATCCAACTCAGGACCTATTGGTCCTAAAGTCTTATACTACCCCCAAGATGCAACTAGACTATAAAGCCATGGACTCATTCAAATATTCTGGTTGAATCATGTTGTGTATTGTGTAAATTTGCATTTTGCATAAACAATATGATGACCCGAATTGTAAATACAGACACCAAATCTTGTGATCTCAAATGGTTTTGGTGCCCGCTATGTCATATACTTGCAGTTTTCATGGACATCTTGATCTGAATGTATGAATAAATATAGTAATGCCTCATTTATTTATTTTCTTTTATTTAGCTTTTATTTTTATATATTTTCATTATATTTTTTATTATTAGTATATATATATATATATATAGTGAAAGTGTAAAATACAATATCGCTCAACGTACAATACGTACGATATAGTGAAATCGCATGTTATAAAAAACATGTTGGAAATCGCATGTTGGTTTTTTGATGAAATCGCATGTTTTTTTTGTAGCAATTTCGCATGTTAGTTTTTTTTGATGAAATCGCATGTTTTTTTGTAGCAATTTCGAATGTTGGTTTTTCAGCATAAATCGCATGTTCAAAATTGAATTCGCACCAGATCTGACGGCTGAGATAAGCGCGTACATATTGTACGATAAGAGATATTGTACGTTAACCTAACCCTGTATATATATATATATATATAGGGGAGGGTTATCTTGAGAACGCTAAATATTGCGAGAACCGTGAGAACGAATGAAAAACCAATCAAAACCAATTTTTTTTAATACAAACCTCATTGTAATTAAGATACAACATCAAAAAAAGAATTTACAACATTAAATAATTCATTTATCCTTTCAAAATCACTCTTTTTAATTTTTTTACACATGTGTAAATATAACAGATTTACACATGTGTAAATGGCAAACTTACACATGTGTAAATTTTCTTTGTTTACAAATTCACGTAAATTTAAACGTGTAAATTAAATTTCTAACATTGTATTCGAATAATAATGATAAGTGTAGAAATTTTTTTTGAATTTGAATTGTTTTTGACCAAGTTCTCGCGGTTTTTTCATTTGTTCTCACGGTTCTCACAATATTTAGCGTTCTCATTTAAACCTTCCCCTATATATATATAGGGTGGAGATCATTTTAGAACTTCTAAATATTTCAGAACTTACAGAACTAATCAGGACCATTCAATTTGTGATCTGTGGCTCAAAAACACAATGGCATAAAAGTAAATAAATAGATTTTTGAGGAGATTAAATTGAAAGGATTTGGGTAGTATTGTAAATTTAACCTGTCTATAACCTCCCTCCCTATTATTTCTCTCAAACTATCTCTCTCTTCGTGAACATACATCCATTTTTCATACAAAACTTAAAAAAATCCATAAGAATCCAAAACCGATGACGGAGCTCTTTGGAGAAAATGAAAAGATATTTGCGTTCCAAAATTAGTTCAAAATTAACAATATGAGATTTTATAGGTAAATAATGATTTTCATTTCATGCTTTCACCAAAGAGCTTGCATGGCACCCTTAAGTGGAATTTTGTAAGTTTTCTTTTCCTCCAATTTTTTTATATACGTCTCACTTTTAATTAACTACTAACTATTTAGTTTAATTTGTTTAGAAATCATTTAATCGTTTTATTTTATTTGCCTGGTGTTTTATTACTGAGATTTGTAACTTAGTTGTTTGATTAAATGTTAACATATATGTAAACACTTTAGTGACATATATGCAAGTAGTCGACATAAACATAAACATGGTTTACAAATAATCATTGTTCCATATTAACTTTTTATTAGTTTAGCATTTAGAACTATCTTTAGATTTTTATTTCATGTATTATTTACCATTAAGATACAATTTTTTAAATACTGAAGTTATTTAAATTAATCGGCAAGTTCTTTAGCTTTTGATTCTATTGTTATTTACCTAGTTTTTGTTATTACATTTTATGATAGTTTTTGTGATTGTATGTTTCTAATCCATTTGTGGCGTTCATATTGCTTCCGAAACACGTGGGAAAATCAACGGAAAAAAGAAAGGGGCGAATGAAAATGCTTCTGTTGGTTAAAAAATCTATTTAAGTTTTGAATACTTTGAATGTACACATATGTAAACATCTATTTTTGTGTTACATACGCATATGAAAATCCATTAACATATGTGTAAAAGTAAAATGTAGAGTTGAAGTATGTTTGAGTTATTAATATAGATTTATTACATATATATTTTTGTTATCTATTCACGTTAAATAAACGTGTGATAAATTAATGATTAAATATAAGTATATAGATGAATGGCTCAAATAAATCGACGATCAGCTAGAAGATTTACATATATGTAAAATATTTATTTACACATATGTAGAGTCCAAAGAATGGTGATGACACATATGTAAACAAATTAATCGTGACGAAATTGTTGATCAATCTGAAAATGTGTAAACATAAATATCTTGGATTAGTTTGATTTGTAAAATTAAAGATAAAAGAAAGAATAAATAACTAAGTAATAAGAGTGATATATTTAACAAATTACTGTTATGCCCTTTTATTTAGTTTTAAAATCTTAAAAGTAAAAAATAATGATTAGTCTAAATTGGTCCTGCAAGTTCTGCTTAAAAGTGGGGTTCTGAAAAGAACTTAACCCTATATATATATAGGGGAATGTTCAAATGAAAACCACTAGTTATTGTGAAAACTCGAAAACTAATTAAAAAAGCAAAAAAAAATACCAATTTTTTTGCATAATAATTTTCGCTACTTTTAGTATATAAAAAAAATTTTCAAAAAAAAAACAATTTTTTTTGTAGTGCACATGTGTAGTACACATACACATGTGTAATACAATTTTTTTTTTGAATTTTTTTTTATATACAAAAACCTGTGATTTTTTATAAAAAAATTGAAAAAAAAAATTTTGGTGTGTTTTTTAGGCTTTTTTTAGTTAGTTTTCGAGTTTTCACAATAAAAGTGGTTTTCATTTGAACCATCCCCTATATATATATATATAGAGGCCGGTTATCATACAATATGCCTAATCGTACATTACGTACGCTATAACCACAACCGTCAGATCATCTCAATTAAACCCCGTACTTAACTATTAAATTATCAAATTAAAATATATATGTGAAGCCGCCAAGGTTAAAATCGTCCATTACGAAATCAAAAACCCCTGATAATCAGCAAACAAAACCAAAAAAATCATACCGTAAGATTCTTATTCAAAAATCGTATTCGAAAATCCAACAAGTAATCAAATATCGATCGATTTTCTTATTCACAAACTCCTTCTGCGAATTGAACTTCTGAATTTGGAAGTTCAGAACTGAAAAAAATCGATAAACCGTCTATCGAAGAAGATGATGCAGGATGAAAATCAAATAAAATATGCGAAATATATATAAAACGTGCGAAAAACATTTCAGACAAAAAAGAAAGGTTGTGTTGTTTCTAAAGTTTGCGAAATCATATCACATTACATGCGAATTCATATAAAAAGAAGGTAATATGTTTAAGATGTCTTATGATGTGCGAATTCATGATTTTACACATGCGATTTCAAAAAAAAAATTGATAATCTTTGAAATTTCTTATAGTTTGCGAATTCATTCTTTTACACATGCGATTTCAAAAATAGTTAATTATCTTTGAGCTTTCTTAAAGTTTGCGAATTCGTTTTCAAATCAAATGCGATTTTGAATAAAAATACTGCTAATACTTTCAAATTACTTTGTCCTAAAAAATGCAAAAAAAAAAAAAAATTACGAATTAATAACTAAAATAAATAAAAAATAACTATTTTATATAAAAAAAAAACTTAATTTATTACCGATGTGACAGTAATTTGACATGTAATGATCAATTTTACAATAAATACTATTGAAACTTACCACCCTACCTACATAATAAATTCCTATTTTAATATAAAATACCCAAGTAACTACCTTCCATATTAAGACATAGAACAGAAAAACACACACAAAACACCCACAAAAAAATGGCATCTGAAGATTCAGAAAAAATAAAAAACATTGCAATAAAAGAGCTATTGTCAACTCACACGTTGACAGAAATAAACACCGATGTCACATCTTCTCATTTGATTCTTGATGTGCAGGGGATAATTATTGAAGAAATCATGAAAAATCAAGTGTGGGAGAGACTACTTGAAGAACCACCATCAAGCTTCAGAGACGCAGCTTTGAATCACATAAAGGAGCAATCTCGAGCTGATGACTTAGCTTTCTCTTTCCTGAAAGATGCTCTAAACACTATGAAGGAGAAGATGGAGCTCAGCTCTGATGAACGTGACAAAATCTTTGCTTCAAGTAACTAAATTATCTGTTTAATCGTTTTATGGTTGTAGCTGTGTTAGACAATAACAACTATTTTATATTTTGGGTACATGTTTTGAACACATCTTATGCTTGATTATAATATAATATCGCATGAATGATTTAGACATATTTGTCACAAAAACACAAGATAACTCAAAATCGCATGTAATAAAAGTGAAATCGCATGTAAGACTAATTATAAACTGATGCATATAAAATCGCATGTTTATATACTAAAATCGCATGAAAAATGATATAAACAGAAAAATGTAAAATCACATGTGTTTCGTGTAAAATCGCATTTACATTTAAAAAAACAATTAATCTTCCTCATCATCTTCTGAAACCTCCTCCCACTGATCTTCTTCCTCCGATCCATCATCACTACTGTAATCTTCAAACTCATCTTCCTCTTCGTCGTCTTTGACCTCGTTGTCGTTGTCTCTGGGATCTTTTTCAATCTGGACACCCTTCATCTTCTTCGTTTGCTGTTTTCCTTGTTGTTTGCCTTTCAGTATCTCGCAAGTCCGAATATCATGACCTTTTACATTGCATACACTACATGTCCTAGACCTTTTTCCTTTGCGGCTGATCATTTGTTCCTTTTTGGATTTATTCCTTTTATGTGAGCCGCGACCTTTGTTTCTTATACCAGCCAGCACACGGACAGTAGGAGGAACATTACTTACTGGTTGTTGATAACCAATCAACTTGGAAAATCGGTCATATTTTGGATCAAGTTGCTTGGTTATACGACTCTGATCAACTCTCTCTTTAAGCTGCATCATTTGATCCCTCACTAAAACAAGTTGATCAAGGTCAGAAATCAAATTGCTAACCAAATACTCCCCTGTGTGGATGATTTCACGAGCAATCCGTTTAGCCTTGTGTTGCACATCCTTGCCACCCACCCTTAAATTGTACTTCACATTTAATTCATTCGGCACCACATCCTTTGTCCATCTCTTCATAACATATTTGTTTGGTATTTCTTTAAGACCAAACATCTTGAAAAGAAAATAGATGTGTTTACATAGCAGCCCATACTGCTCAAAACACAAACAGCTACACTGTGCAGTTACATCATTTTCAAGATTCTTGAACCACACCTAAGAAACCCAAAAGAAAAAATATATATTAAAAACTAAAATCGCATGTGTAAGTTAACAATTTCGCATGTCTAAAAATTATTTAATTGTATAAATATAAAATCGCATACGAACATTAAAATCGCATACGAACATCAAAATCGCATATTGCAAAATCGAGTTCTGAAAATGAAATTCGCAAACAGGTTTTCAAAATCGCATGTTTAAAATATGTATGCTATAATACATCTAGTAAACCATCTCCATGGGCTTTAAAGTCTTTCAACAATATCCTGATATGTGGACCCTCGACTTTGGTGTCCATCGGCAGACATTCGGAAATTGTTCCATAAATCTCTAATTGTTGTTCAAAGAATATAGACCTGGTGTATATCTTAGCAGCATCTTTTTCCAAAGTAGTTTCAATCCAATCAGCAGGCTCTGTATATCTTGAAATATGATCATTCTTTCTATGATTGAACCTTTGGACATCCATTGCACCGTCAAAATTATTCATAAACTCTACAAGTGTGAGTTATGAATTTGACACCTGGTAAAAAAAAATGATTCTCGCTCTCTGATCTCGAAGTTGTTCGCATGAGACCAGACATGGGCTCATGCCGGTAAAAAGCCGGAATCCACATGTTTCTCATCGAAAACATATCATCAATCCATTTGTTTTCAGTGAGACCGAACTCAATCATCACCAACTTCCACTGTCTCTCGAATTCTTCAGGCTCAATGGAATCAGTCCATACAATGTCGCACATCCTCCTTTTAAACTCATCGTTATTGCACAACTCGTGTCCAACCTATACCGATAAATGCAGTTTATGTCAGCCCATAACAAAATCTATATTATAAAAAAAACGCTAACGAAATACAATATAGCATGCTATACCTTATCTGCCACTTTTTTCATTATATGCCACATGCACAATCGGTGTCTGCTGGTAGAAAAAACCTCCTCAATAGCCTGTTTCATAGCAGGGTCTTGGTCCGTCACTACAACCTTTGGCTGCCGCACAAATGACTTTACGAATGAATTTAGAAGCCATTTATAGGATTCAATGCTCTCCGATGACAACAACCCAGCTCCAAGGGTTACATTTCGACAGTGGTTGTCAATGCCAGTGAACGGAACAAACACCATCTTGTACCTGAACAAACACATGCGAAATACACATTGAAACATGCGAAAATAGACAGATATCACATCCGAAAATATACAGTATAACATGCGATATATTCAACACCAACTCTTCAATGTCTACATATGCGATATTGGGAGTTTAGGAAAACATATAACATGCGAAAATAAATAAAAAACATATTTGTCTTGAAACACTTACCTGTTTGTCTTGAAAGTTGTATCGAACGATATCACATCCCCAAACTCCATAAAGTTCAGCTTGCATAACCCATCAGCCCAGAACAAACCAGTTAACCGTTTGTCATCATCAACAGAATATTCAAACGAATAATCAGCTAAATACTCTTTTTTGTCGGTCATCCTATTAATCACCATGTCAGCGTTATATTCTCCTATATAGATGTTAATTCGATTCCTAAAATTTTTGCAATCATCAACCGTGGCCCGAACGTTCTCGAAACCACCATAACGTTTCCTCATTATATGGAAAGCTTTGACAGGACCAAGGTTTAAAGTACCTAGTTCCCATACCATCTCCTCCTGGACATCTGACAATTGTCTGTAAGCTGGCAGCATATGAATATCATGTGGACATACAAACTTATGATTATGGCCATCAACAAATCTCTTTACTGTATATAGTCTACCATCCACCGTGCAAATCATAAGATGAGCTTTGCATCCAGTTCTAATGGTCCCCCTGTTCCTTGATTTATATGGCTTTTTTTACTTCGAATAACGATCTTCAATACACACTGCCTTATGACCCTCTTTAGAACAAACAAAATACTTCGTTTTGGTTATACCACCACTGTGTACTTCACCACCCTTCCGAGTAGAAAAACCACCTAACTTAGCATATGATTTGTAAAACGCATATGCTTGTTCAATAGAGGTAAATTGCATTCCAACCACTGGTGTAGCTGATGCTTCAACCTCCGGAGTGTAAATCCTTTCATCTACATAAACCAAATGCGAATTATCATATTCCTTACATGCGATATATTAATAAATTCCTAATTTCATCCTACCACAAACAACACGTGCGATTTGTATGAGCCATAACATGCGAAATGATGATTCTGGTGAATATGTTTTACACATGCGATTTATTATATCAAAACATGTGAAAATACGCAACAGAATAAACATCACATGCGAATTGAAAACTCGTAACATGCGAACTTATACATGTTGCTTTCAAATCAAAATATACTCAACAATCAAACTTCAAAAACAGCTACAACAATGCAAAATCATTGCTACGATTAAACAAAAACAAGTATATGAACAATTTAAAGATCAGCATTAACATAATTACCATTCGTCTCTACGTTTACAGCACTTGTACTTGCATTTGGATTTGGATTTGGATTTGGAGGTTGCGGATTTAAAACATCCTCAATCGAAACTCTCTGATATGCAGATGATTGAGCATGATCACCGATCGGTCGAGATTCTTCAAAATCAACATCTGTTCGTCCAGTGCTACTCTGTGGATCCATCGAAAAAAACAAATTGAATGAAACCCTAACGCAGAAGAACGGAAACTGCAATTGACAATTAAGAAAAATTTGAAACTGATTCGAATGATAATTACCGGGATATTAGTGTAACGAACTTCTCGCTGATTGAATGAAGAGACAAATTTTCCCTCAGATGATTGAGTTTATTGTCTGATTTAACCTTATCAAATAAAAACGAATCTGGCCACGTGTACGGCCACTATTGTCGGGTACGTAATGTAGGATTAGGAAATTTGTATCCTACACTTTACCTATATATATATATATATAGGGAGGAGATCATGCGAGAACCACCCTTATTGTGAGAACCGCGAGAACCAATGTGAACACAACCTAAAATAACTAAAAAAACCTAAAAAAACCTAACCCCCCCCCCCCCAAAAAAAAAAAAAAAACCTAACTCCCCAAGCTAAATGCTAAAAACTAAATCCCCCAAAAAACCTAAACCCCCCTCCCCCCTCCCCCAACAACCTAACCCCCCCCCCCCCAAGCTAAAATGCTAAAAACCAAACCCCCAAAAAACCTAAAAAAACAAAAAAAAAAAAAATCTATTTTTTTAAATATTTTTTATGCTCAAATCGCTACTTTTAGTGGCAAAAAAAAAAAAGAATTTTGTTAATTTTTTTTTTACTTCGAAAAGTAGCGATTTTTATATAAAAAATATTAAATTTTTTTTGTGTGATTTTTAGCTATATTTAGGCATTTTTGGTTGTGTTCACATTGGTTCTCGCGGTTCTCGCAATAAGAGGTGGTTCTCGCATGATCTTCTCCCTATATATATATATAGAAACGGGTTCAGGAGAAAACGCTCAAAAGTGTGAGAACGCATCCTGGCCCAACACGTGTCACGTCACTTAGAGAAGGGCGGAGGGACTTTTTTGTCCTTTCATATTTCTTTTTTTAAACGCATGTCACTTCATCTTTCCATTTTTTTGGCGTTTAATAAATACGTGGCGTTTTTATTGTTTTTAGATCAGGATCATAGTAAGTATTTTGGCGTTTTAAGTATTGTTTTGGCGTTTTTATTGGTTTTTAGATCAGGATGCAGGCCTTTATTGTTTCTTGATTTTATTATATCAAGTGTTTTGTCATGTATGATACATGCCTATAATGTGACAGGCAATTATGGTGTTTTGAAAAGATAAATAAATTTCATTTTTCCATGTATTGGTTTTTAATATAAATAAATGTTTGACAGTAATACTTTGTTTCTTTGAATTTTCATCTGTCAATTAGTGTTGATTTTTCCAGTAATACGTTGTTTGCGTTTTTTGGCGTTTTATATAGCAACATCGTTCTTTGCTAGCATTCGTTCTCACAGTTTTTCACACTATCAGGCGTTTTGGTGTTTGTAGTTTTTGGCGTTTTAGACTCAATTTTTTTAAATTAGTAGAGAATTAGATAATAAACATGATGTGCGATAAATTGTTATATATATTAGGTGTATATTTTAAGCCCTTTTTAACACTTATTTTAGCCAAGTTTTAAATTTATAAAACACGATATTTCACTAACACTAAACACACATATGGGCAAGTGCACCCATCGTTGAGTGTAGTATAGCGTTGGTAAGATACCGAGGTCGTCCAAGGACACAAGAGCTTTTAGTACCGGTTTATCCTCAACGTCTAACCAAAATAAAAGTTTAGAAAAATGTTTTAAACTAAGAAAATTAAAAACTAACTAAAATGCTGAAAATAAAAATAAAAGAAAAACAGATAGACAAGATGAATCACTTGGTTCCGACTCGTATCTAGTATAACCTTTGATTATTTCCGCACTTTTGCACATAATTAAGAGATTATCTTAGTTATTGTAGTAGGCCCCTCTTTTGAAGGTGACGTTACCCTCACCCTAGTAGTTTGAGTCAGTAGGGATACAATCCTAAAAGGGTGGATTATTGGAAGATAATGAATTAAGTTATTAATGCAGTATTGTGGTAGGCCCCGCTTTTGGCGGCGACGTTAACCTCGGCTAAGTAGTCTGAGTCAGCAGGGATACAGTCCTAAATAGCCGGGTTATAGTATTAATAGTAGTTAACTTATGAGGGGGTCAAAGAGTTTGGACCCCCACCATCCAATACCGTGAAGTATTGAAGGAGGTCCTACTAAATTTGACCCAGGTCCATTGCAAGACCTCTAAACGCTGAACAATGGCAAGACCTTTACCAAACCGTTCCCTTAACCCCCTACCAGGTAGCCAACATACCTCCATATAGACCGTGGAGATATGAATGGTGAAAATCCTTTATTTTATATAGACAGTAAAATAATGCCAAGACACCACGGACAAACGATAAGGAAAGATCACCTTCAACATAAGTAACTAGTTATTAAAGTCATTAATACAAAACCAAATAAAAAGTGCAAAAGATTAGAAATAAAAAGTATTATACTAGACACTTTGTCTTCACCAAGTGATGTAAGAGACTTAGGCAAACATGGCCTTGATTGTCAAGAACTCTTACGATCAATCTTGGATCCCGAGACGACTCACACACTCTACGATGGACAATGGATGATGGTGGTGGATGATGGTGTTGTGATGGTGGTGGGTGGTGGATGAAGTGTGAGAGAGGTGGTGTGCCAAGGGATGAGATGAAATGAATCCAAGCACTCCGATTTATAGGCTGAACAGAGTGCTGGACACGGCCCCGTGTCTGTCTGACAATCTCTCTCCTCATTAATTGTAATTCGCAATTACAATAAATGCGCCTGCTGTACTTTCGACACGCCCCCGTGTCCGCTGAGCACGGCCCCGTGATGGGCAATAGAAGCTTCTATGGATTTGTCTTTTCTGCTGCTTCTTGGGCACGCCCCCGTGCTGGCTGAGCACGGGGCGTGTTCAGGCTTCTGATTTCTCTCTTTTGCTTTGGAAGGTGCCGTTGAGGGGTCGGGCAGTCCACTAATATTCCTTTTCTTGTATTTATGTTGGATTTAGCTGTCTTTTTGCTTCTTTTGCGTTTTTGAGCTCATTTAATCCTGAAAATACAAAAGGAAGACAAAAACACTCTTTTTCCAATATTAGTACTTAAAAAGGGTTAGATTTATGCCTCATTTGATGTAATTTATATGTTGCATTTTACACACATCAAATACCCCCACACTTGAACTTTTGCTTGTCCTCAAGCAAAACTCATTAATATGTGGCTTACACTCCCAAATGGAATAGGTAGAATAGAAGGTTTTGGGCTTGTCGTAGAGTGTCGGGATTTCCAAGATCTTTTTGGGTTTTATTTTTATTTATTTACACTCCTATTCGTAATGATTTATTTAGAACTTTTCATAAAAGAAATTACTTATTTGGGCATAACATGCCTTTTTAAAATTCTATTTATATACAAGTTCACATACCTCACGGGGAAATCACTCACACTCGGTCGAAGGTGTATTTTTAGTGAATCACTCGAGAGCGGCATGGAACTTATTCCTACCATAGGCTTTGCCAAGAAATCATTCCTCCTCCTTTTTAATTTTTATACCTTTGTAGATATCAAGAGGACTTTGTGGGTTAGGCTAGGGTTAAAGGTAGGTGGTTGGGTTAGTGGTTAGTAGAAAAAGGGCTAAAAGCGTAACAAGTGTCTGTTTTCGTATTTTTGCCACTTTTTATTTTGATGAAGCTTTTATTCAAACTAAGTTATTTTTGATTAACTTGTTTGTTTATTTTCTTTTTGCTTCATAAAAAAAATATTATTATTATTATTTTTTTTATTTATTATTTTTTTTACGAAGAACCGAACTTGTTACTAAAATAAAGGGTTAAAAATGAAAAAGGTTTTGGTGGGTAAAAGGGTTTTTGTTTGGGTGATGAAACGAAAAGGTTTAGGCTCAAAGGGGCTAACTAGGGGGATTTTTGGGTAGGTGGTAAAAGAAAAAGAAAAATAATGGTGTAGAAATAAAAATGGTTAGTCCTAATGCCTCCATCATTTACTTAATCGGGTTTAAGTTGATAAGGACCGGGAATGTATTGTCATGGCAAGTTCTAGAGTCGTAAGAACCAAGCGGCTATTCACACAAGAAACGAAAAATGAGCATTTAGTCAATTGATATGTAATTGTGTGCTCAATAAAGGCTCAAAACTCACTTTTGTGGGAATGGGTTTTTATGTGATCAAGTATATATAATCAAATTTTAAATAAGTTTGTCATGCTTTTTCATAATTTTCTTATGTTGGTTCTTTTTATCACTACGCTATCGGTTGTAAATTTGTAAAAATATAACCTTTTTGAGAACTTGAATTTCCCGAGTTAAACCTAGACAAGTAAAAAAAATAAATTTTTTTTTGAAAAAAATTTGGGGTGATTAGCGGTTCCAATAGAGTTTTGTGTAAGGCTTGTATTTAGGACTTGCAAAGTTCAAGGTTTTAGCATCCCCCCCACACTTAAATTACACATTGTCCTCAATGTGTCCCAAAAATAAATTTTTAGGTTGATTAGATGTGTAAAATAGTGTTTAAAAAGCAAAAATTTGTGTTACTGGGCACTGAACACGGCCCCGTGTTGTCCGGGCACGGCCCCGTGTTCAAGTGCCAGTAACAGAATTAAAACAAGAGAAACAGAAGCCTGGACACGGGGGCGTGTTGGGTGAACACGGCCCGTGTCCAGTTACCTGAACTGGGCGTTTTCTGCAGGGTGCTCAGCACGGGGCCGTGTTGGTTGGGCACGGCCCGTGTTGAACCTTCTGAAATGGAGAAAATTGCCGGGTTGCCTTGTTCTTGTGCATGGGTTCATTTTTCTCGTTCCCCTTTTCATCCTTTACCACCATGAGTGTGTTTTATTCCTGAAAATTAAAACTAACTAGAAAACATAAAAATTAATCTAAATTAAACTAAGGATAGTTCCGTGGAATGCCTCCATGGTGCGCCACGTTTATAAGGGTCCTTGGCTAGACCCAAAGCCTGGTCATATGTTACCCAAGTGGGATGTGTTGCATCCCATGTTACACCGTCGGAGAGCGTCATCCAAGCTTGAGTCTATGACCTTCATGTAGTTGACCGGATCTTCTTCCTCTACTCGCCTTCCACATTCAAATTTCACTTCCTCATCCCCAAACTTCAATGTTAGAGTTCCGTCATTCATATCCACCAATGCTTGGGCGGTGGCTAGGAATGGCCTCCCGAGGATGAGAGGGACCTCGGTGTCTTCTTCCATGTCTAGGATGACAAAGTCGGTTGGAAAGACGAATTTGTCAACCTTGACTAGCAGATTTTCGGCGACACCTTGTGGGAATTTGACGGACCTATCGGCGAGTTGTATGCTCATCTTTGTAGGGCTTGTTGTTCCTAGGCCGAGTCGCTTGAACATTGATGTGGGCATGAGGTTGATGCTAGCCCCAAGATCGGCTAAAGCATTTCGGATGGGGGACTTCCCAATCGAACAAGGGATTGTGAAGCTCCCGGGGTCGATTTTCTTTTGTGGAAGTTTGTTGAGTACTAAAGCTGAGCATTCTTCGCCTAAGTTAACTAATTGCAATGATTCAATTTTCCTTTTGTGAGTGAGGAAATCCCTCATGAATTTTGCATACTTAGGAATTTGGGTTAGGACCTCAATATTAACATGCAATTGTTTTAGCAAACTTTCGAACTTTGCGAATTGCTCATCGGTCTTTTGACGATTCAACCTACCGGGGTACGGAATTGGAGGAGTCTTGGTGGGTTCTTGATTTGGTGTAGAATCCTTTTCTGGCACAGGAGGAGCCACAGGCTGGCTAGAATGGCTTCTTTCATTTGGCAGCAATGGAGCGTCCTCGGGACCCACGGTTCGATTTCTTAATGTGATGAGATGTACTTGTGCCTTCGGGTTCGTTTCGGTATTACTAGGTAACGCGCCCCGTGTCTGTCTGACAATCTCTCTCCTCATTAATTGTAATTCGCAATTACAATAAATGCGCCTGCTGTACTTTCGACACGCCCCCGTGTCCGCTGAGCACGACCCCGTGATGGGCAATAGAAGCTTCTATGGATTTGTCTTTTCTGCTGCTTCTTGGGCACGCCCCCGTGCTGGCTGAGCATAGGGCGTGTTCAGCCTTCTAATTTCTCTCTTTTGCTTTGGAAGGTGCCGTTGAGGGGTCGGGCAGTCCACTAATATTCATTTTCTTGTATTTATGTTGGATTTAGCTGTATTTTTGCTTCTTTTGCGTTTTTGAGCTCATTTAATCCTGAAAATACAAAAGGAAGACAAAAACACTCTTTTTCCAATATTAGTACTTAAAAAGGGTTAGATTTATGCCTCATTTGATGTAATTTATATGTTGCATTTTACACACATCAAAACAAAAGAGAATTGGATAACAAACAATAGAAAATGAAAAAAAATTAAAAATCATAAACTATTTTTTCATCCAAATCTTCACTGTTATCAGCCTCTTCTACTTTAACTTTTTTGGCGTTTTGAACCTGTTTTTAAATACCTCATGTAGATCCTTATTTTCCTACATAACGCCCGTCTTTAGAAGATGTTTATTTTTTGTGGCATCCTTTATGGTGGGTGGATATATACTTGTTTGATGACATGTTGAAGACCAACGCCTGCTCTAATGTATTGATCCCTTCATGCCATCAATATATCAATCAAGAACAAAGTGACATGATGTCATATCAGTGTCATCGGTCTCTTTTTCTTGAATATTTGTCCATCTAATTCAGCAAAAGATTATAGAGATACCCAACTCAGAGAAGAATCCATTCAGTGAAACTTCATTCAGATCAATACTCAATGTAGAAGAATCGAGGTTCAGCATCTGTGTCTTTCTTAACTTTTTTTTTGGCGTTTTAAAGTGAATGGTTTCTAGTTTTAAAGTGAATGGTTTCTAGGAAATATGGCGTTTGTTTTTGGTTTGTGTGATCAGTTGATTGTGCAGAGACGTCTCTCTTATATGATGTTTTTGGCGCGTAGTTTAGGCGGGATTTTATTTTATAATAAATGATATTAATAAAGTAGCCTTCATTTTAGTTACTCTGTATTTTTACTGTTTTTTTGTTCAGCTTTTTATGAGTTTTTAGGGTCATAGACTTTACATCTCTCAAGTTTGGCGTTTTTGAATGGCTTTAAGTAGTTTTTGGCGTTTTTTTTCCATTTTTAGCTTTTATTAATTAATACTTCTCCAAACTGCTTTCATTATAGTTTGGGAGTTTTTGGCGTTTTTGCTGCATTTATGGCGTTTCACATGCATTATGACTGTTTGGCGTTTTATTAATATAATGTATTCTTTTATTCTAAGTTGAAAAATACATAAGAAAAACAGAAAAAGAAAATTAAAAAATAAAAATAGAAACAATTCATCTTCCAAATCTTCATTGTCATCAGTCTCTTTCTTCTTTGAATCATGTTCGCTGGGGGTTTGGCTTAGCCATGCTTGTGTTTTTGTGGCCGTTTGGAAAGACAAAATGACATGAGTTTTTTGTTTGAATATGTATCTTCAAACAACTCATCAGTGTCATTCGTCTTTTCATGCCATCATAATATTCATCAAGAACAAAACACAGAAAATGACATAAGTCTCACACCAGTATGTTTTTTTTTTATGATTTGTCCATCTCATGCAGCAAAATGTTGTCACAACACCTCAGGGAAGAATGCATTTTCCGAAACTTTGGCGTAGAACAATATTTGAATATACAAGAAACGATATTTGGCATTTTTGGCGTTTTACTGAGGAAATAATGTATCTGAAAGAACCGTCAATTTTTTGGAATGTTTTAATGTTTGAGTGTTTTGGCATTTTCTAAGATGAATGGTATATAGTAGAAAATATGGCGTTTTTTGAGTAGTTGTGTTTGATGTTTTGGGGATTTTGGCGTTGAAAGATAAATGGTATATAGTAGAAAATATGGCGTTTCAGGTTCTGGGGGGTGTGTTTTTTATGTCTGGGATGTTTTTGTTTATATAGGGATGTGTTTTGGTCCGTAATGACGTTTTATTCATCAGTATGGCGTTTTGGTATAGAACTGTAAAGACCTTTTTTACCCTTAATGAGGCGCGTCCACGTAATAAAATTGATGTTATTTACGAAAATGCCACCGCGCCAATCTAGTCCATAGATTGTTTTGATCGGACGATCCATAAGCGTTCTCATCGTTCTCACACTTTCTTTCATTTTCTCTAAATCCCGACCCTATATATATATATATATATATATATATATATATATATATATATATATATATGGGACCGCTAAAATGAGAACCACCTCCAGTTGTAAGAACCGTGAGAACTACATCGTACGGGGCGAGGTGGACCAAAATTTTTTTTCATAAACGTAGATGCATGTATTATAAACACATTTGTAAAAAAAATTCAAAAAAAAAAATGTCGAGTGTGTAGTTTTGAGCACCCATAGTTTGCGTTTACGGGACCCGTAAATTTTATTTAAAATTTACGGTACCCGTAAACACAAACTTGTGGTGTTCAAAACTACACACACGGCATTTTTTTTTAATTTTTTTTTCACAAATGTGTTTATAATACAAGTATCTACGTTTATGAAAAATAAAATTTGTCCAACTCGCCCCGGATCAAAAAGTTCTCACGGTTCTTACAACTGGAGGTGGTTCTCATTTTAGCGGTCCCCTATATATATATATATATATATATATATATATATATATATATATATATATATATAGGGTGTGAGTTGGCTGCAACGTCCATTTTTCCTACAAAGTGTATAAAGTCATAAAACACCACATTTTCAGTCATAAAACACACTCAAAATCCAAAATAACAAAGTGAAGATTACTAAAACACCATATTTGTGGATTTTGTGTTGTGTTTTGGATGATAAGGCTTTGATTATCGAATGACTAATATTAGTGTGTTTTATGTTGATTATCATGTTGTGTTTTATATTCATATTTCTAGGATGGTGTGTTTAAAGTTTTTATGGATTGTTAGGGTTTAGATATTGTGTTTTAATGCTCTTCACTCTGTTATTTGTGAGTTTTGAGTATGTTTTATGGCTGAAATTATGATGTTTTATCACTTTGTAGGAAAAATAGACTTTGTAGCCGAACCCACACTATATATATATATATATATATATATAGTGGAGGGTTCAAATGAGAAGAAATTCTTTGTAAGAAGAAAAAAGAAGAAATTTCAACCAATAGGAATGCTTCATTAGACTTCATTTAATATTTGTACTTAATGTAACTATAAGGGTATATTAGTAAACTTACATACATCATTAATTGGTAGTTTCATCTTTAATAACTAACTATATTAAATTTGTAATTTATTTTTAAGATATATATTTTTTCACAAAAACTAAAAATAAAAAATTCATTTAAAGTGTAGGATAAATACGAGGCGTGTAGAATAAATTACGAGTTGTGTAGGATAAATTCAATATGTGTAGGATAAATTTCGAAATATCTAGGATAACTTTTGATGTGTGTAGGCAAAAATATTTAGTGTGGAGGATTATAGTCTTAATGACTAATTAATTAGTCAAACATAATAATAAATGAGATAAGAAAAAAAACTATTTAATGTTTTACAATTATACTCTTTTATTCTTTTTCTTCTCAATAAAATTTTCTTCTCAAATGAACCTTCCCCTATATATATATATATATAGTGGGGATCCTACGGAAAGTGTGTTTTTCCTAAAAAGTGTAAAAAGTTATAAAACACAATAATTTCAGGCATAAAACACACCTAAAACTCATAAATAATAGAATGAAGATTACTAAAACACCATATTCAAACTCTAATAGTCCATAAAAACTTCAAATACACCATCGTAGAACTATGAATTTAAAACACAAAATGCTAAACATCATAAAACACAATAATATTTGTCATTCCATAATCAGAGCCTTAACATCTAAAACACAACACAAAACCCACATACATGATGTTTTAGTAATCTTCATTATGTTATTTGTGGGTTTTTGATGTGTTTTATGGTTGACATTATGGTGTTTTATGACTTTTTACACTTTTTAAGAAATTTGAACTTTCTAGCCAACTCCTAGCCTATATATATATGGAAAAGTTCTTTTCAGAACCTCACTATTTAGAAGAACTTGTAGAACCAATATGAACCACAAAATTTTTTCATCTTAAAAACTAAAACCAAAAATAAAAAAGGGTATAAATGGTAATATATAAATTTGTTTCTCTTTCCTATTAATTAACTAATTAATTTACCCTCTTTTTTCTAACTTATCCCTGAAAACTTACACAATTACAAATATATTAAGATTTTAATAAAATACTGGTCCCTCGTTTCTTCAAAGTGATTAAAGACCAAAATCGATCATGTATTGTCTACGTATATATATGTTCTTTGTATGTGTACTATACTTTTTCTATAGTAATCAATTTACTCAAAGGTGAACGTCTATATACATATACCTAAAATTCATCCATAATTCATTTTTCAAACTAAACCATTGTTTACATATATGTAGGTATGTTATTTACATATGTAAACTTGATGCCGATTGCCTAATTTTCAAACTAATAATCCATTTACATATATGTAAATCTTTGTACGAATCATTTGATCTCCAAATTGATCATCAATATAACAAAAACAGATGAAGAAATATACTTAATTCATATACGTAATTCAAATCTACACTTACACATATGTACATAGATGTTTTACACTTGTGTAAGAAAATAAATGCTAACACATGTCTCCAAATCGATCATCCATATAACAAAAAAAGATGAAAAAATGAAGTTAGCTCAAATACATAATTCAAATCTACACTTACACATATGTGCATGGACGGTGTACACATGTGTAGGAAAATAAATGCTTACACGTGCACATTTAAAACTAGTAAAAAATTATATAGGTGTTTCAGATCTACACGCAATTTCATTCGTCTCTTTCTTCTCCATTGATTTTAAAGCATTTCCATAGCAAAACCTGTCATGAATGCAAAATTAATTATTTGATTAATTTAAATAACTTTTATATAAAACATGCATATTCAATTGTTAACTAATAACTAAATTAGAATCTAAATACAGATTTTAAACAAGTAAATTAAAAACAAATTAAAACTGAAACAATGACCATTTGTGTGTAACCCTGTATTAGACATGTAGGTTAAGTATTTACATATCCATAAGTTAATCATTTACACATTTGTACTCTTCTATATATGTAGCTAAACTATTTACATACATGTAGCAACAGGAACACCATAATTAAAAATAGGGAAATTGGATTTAAATAATCCGAACTTTCACCTGTTGGCCAATAACACTCCGAACTTTCAGTTTGGCCAGCAGCACTCTCAACTTTCATCCTATTTTCCCAAAACACTCCCAAACTAACATATCACTAACCAAGTTAGTTTTTAAGTTTTATTTATTACACAAACAGTCCTTGTAGTTATAATTTACTAGTTTTAAGTTTTATTTATTACACAAACAGTCCCTGTAGTTATAAAAAAAATCATAAAAATAAAAAAAAAAATCTAAAAATTCAAAAAAATCAAAAAAATTCAAAAAAATTCTAAAAAAAAAAAAAATCTAAAAAAATAAAAAAAATCATAAAAATTCTAAAAAATATGAAAAAAATTCTAAAAAAATAATAAAAAACCGTTTCAACCCGTACCGTTTCGACGCGAACTGTTTCGACGCGTACCGTTTCGACCCGGACTGTTTCAACCCGTACCGTTTCCACCCGGACCGTTTCGAACCGTACCGTTTCGAACCGGACCATTTCGAACCGTACCGTTTCGACCCGGACCGTTTCGACGCGTACCGTTGAAACGGTACGGGTCGAAAACGGTACGGGTCGAAACGGTACGCGTCGAAACGGTTCGCGTCGAAACGGTCCGGGTCGAAAACGGTACGGGTCGAAACGGTCCGGGTCGAAACGGTACGGTTCGAAACGGTACGGGTCGAAAACGGTACGGGTCGAAACGGTCCGGGTCGAAACGGTACGGTTCGAAACGGTCCGGGTGGAAACGGTACGGGTCGAAACGGTCCGGGTCGAAACGGTACGCGTCGAAACAGTTCGCGTCGAAACGGTACGGGTCGAAACGGTTTTTTATGATTTTTTTTATATTTTTTAGAATTTTTATGATTTTTTATGATTTTTTTTAGATTTTTTTAGATTTTTTTTTATATTTTTTAGAATTTTTTTGATTTTTTTGAATTTTTATGATTTTTTTGAATTTTTTTGATTTTTTTTATAACTACAGGGACTGTTTGTGTAATAAATAAAACTTAAAACTAGTAAATTATAACTACAGGGACTGTTTGTGTAATAAATAAAACTTAAAAACTAACTTGGTTAGTGATATGTTAGTTTGGGAGTGTTTTGGGAAAATAGGATGAAAGTTGAGAGTGCTGCTGGCCAAACTGAAAGTTCGGAGTGTTATTGGCCAAGAGGTGAAAGTTCGGATTATTTAAATCCAATTTCCCTTAAAAATAATAAAGAAAAATAAAATTAATTACTATATGCTTTTCAATCTTGGTTAACGAGAATTTAGATTAAAAAGATCAAATTGGAGGTACAATTTAATCATTTGAAAAAGAATTAAAAGGAAACAAATACCAAAGAACTAATTATATATCTAAAAAAGTTAGCATACCATCATCATTTTAGAGACTTGTTGGCACCACAGAATTTGTGAAAAAACGGCACCTGAGAGTTGCGAGATAAAGCGAAAAAGCAAATCAGTATAGGGTCATCGTGAGGCTGTGAGGGGTCAATTAGGTTGTGTTTTTGTAACGACCATTCATCTGCGATTTTTATGAAGGATTAAGAAATCCCTTTCTGAAGTTGTGCAGTTGAGAGGGAGAAGAAATATACGAACTATATATAAATTTTGATTTGAAGATAGATGAGATAAATTAGGAACTGATTTGTTTGAATCTTCTAAAAATACCCCCTCCTCTCTATTAAAATGTCACTTAATGTTCCTTCAATTACAATAATGCCATTATTATTTTAAACCATTGATCAAATGATCTAAGGGTTATGATGAGTTCTGAAAATTTTAAGAGTTCTGAAATGATCTCCATCCTATATATATATATATATATATATATATATATACTAGGTTATCACCCGTGAATACTCACGGGTTGGATATTTTATTTTATTAAACAATTGTATATATATTTTTGAAAATGAATAATGTTTGAAACTTCCATTTTTTATCACCCGTAATTGAACAAAAATTGTATATATTTTAAACACACAACACAACATATCATATATTTTATAAAATGTACGATATGTGACGATAAAAGTTATCCCTGGAACTTCCGTTTTCGTGGTATACCAATAATTAGAGTAGTGTGTTAGACATTAGTCAACATTATTTTGAATTAATTTAAAAAATCTAAATACTATATTTAATTATTTATTTATGGATTGATAAGTATTTGAATATGAATTAGAATGTTATGATTAGGATTCGTTTATAGATTTGAACATATACATTTAAACAATAAAAATCCTACAATAATATTCTAGTCACTAAGCCTACAATAACTAATCAAATTTCACGAAGTAATCAAATTTCAAAATGAATAAACATCTAGTTTTACGAAGTAAATAAAATGATCTTATCAAAAGTTTGCTGATGAAACTTTGGGGTTAATGAAAATCACTTTATCAATGCTATAGATGGTTGTACCCTTTTCTTAAAGTAAACAACGAATGTAAAATTTATTTAAAAATATATTATGTGTGGGATGTAAAATCGTAAATTTTATTTAAAAAGGCGGATGGTCTTTGAAAATAAAGAAAAATAAAACGGAAAAAAAGATTGAGTTAATGTATACTTTGTCCAGAATTGAGCAAGATATTAATTTGGTTTACATAACAATTTAATTAATGTGTTTTTTTAATAAATTAAACTTGCAGTTTCGAAGTGGGTATTTAATTATTCAATCGGTCACGAAGAACCACATGATGCCTATTAAAAAGTAAATTAAACCAAATAAAGTAGCACCACACAATATATACATTCAGGCCGTCTACACCTTGTTGATTATTTTAAAAGTAAACATACATGTGAGAATCCATCCCGATTAGAGATAACACACATGCATGTCAACATGAAACACAACAAAATCAATTATCATAGGCTTAATATCACTTAGTTGAACAAATTAAAGTGTAACAACTCAATAAGGTCAAAACTTATTAAACTTATATGACTACAACTCTTGCCAAATTCCTTAATTTTAAAACTACAAAGCAAGTAAATTGCACTTTTAAGCCACGAAACCATGAATCTACTTGATTTTTATCTCTGCATATTTACATAATAAAACACGAAATCTTAGCTAAATCAATAACTTAACATAGATCAAGTTGAAAACCTATCGGATCAAAGGATGATTGAGTTTCATTGTTCGTGTAAAACATCAAAAACAAATGGTGTATTCTTTCAGATTGAAGCTTCCACTAAATTTTGAAACAATGAGTAACCAACAATAGATATAGGCTACCGAATTTTCCACTATATTTTCTACCAGCCACCTAACCATTCTCACACATTTCATAGTCTTTGGTTGCTCGAAACACCTCTCTATTCTACCCATGTGACGATGTGACCCTGATTGAATCAACTGACATTGTAAAGCTTGTTTTCGAGCCACGTGCCTAAAAACGAAGCAAAGAAATCATATTGCTAATAAATATAGATAGCATTCATACCATTAATGTGTATAGAACACTTCATAAAGTTTAATGTTTTAACCTTTTGAATGTAATCCAAAACTTCCACATTAAGTAATTTTGTTCCCATCTTGATCATTAACCTTAAAAACAATCAAAGAAACACAAAAACTTATTGAAAACTTAAAACTACTAAGAAACTCGACTCGGGTTAGAAAAAAAAAGATTACAAACTGAAATATATACCATCCATGGACCACCCTCCATTAGAACTTATGTAAGCTTTGTGAAGATGAAATTGGTATCGGTAAGAACTTGTACAACTTCCAAAAGTACGCCATGTCTGTTAACATTATCCACCTGTTACACCAACACTGATTATACAACTAATTAACAACATAAACTTGAACATATATCATCCACTAAGTAAACAAATACCTGAATAATGGTGGCAACTTTGCAGGATTCTTGTAAACGTATATTCAATGTCGTATGATTAAAAATCATTAATATTATGAGATTAAGTTATAAATTAGAGAAATATATAATACTTGTTGTCATTTATCAAGCTGCCATCTAACAACACGGTGAATGATATCCTTCCTAATGGGTACATTAAAAACACCACATGCCAACACAATCTTGTGTGACCCGTTGCTGCAGTAAAACATTGGACAGTTGTTCCATCTTGTCCGTCTCTTCGCCTGCTCGGAGTTCGCTGCAACTATATAAATTAAAGAAATTGAAATGAGCAACCCTAAATGTAAGAATGCCTAAAACTACTGTTACATCATAGAGTAACCTTCTTTGTTCGATACCATAACCCTAAATGTTCAATATATTATACATATGTACCCGTATATGTGTGTGTATAACATTAACAAATCATGAAAACTTTTTTTGGATGCATTTTCCATGTAAAATTAAAATTAATAAAAAAAGATAAATCATCGATTTTTATTTTAAGCAATATTTATTATTTATTATAATAAAAGCTTATATAAAAACATGGCTCAAATTGTAGGTATAACATTACATACCTCTCGTGCACACTTCTATTCATCATTAATTCCAGCCAAGCCAAAATCCGTCGTGCACCCTCGCCCATCTCCGGCGACTCTCTTCGCCATCTTCTTAAGTTGTTTCCTCTTCGCTCCGGCTGCACAGATGCCAACTTGTAGCGACACCCTCAGAAATACAACTCTTTGTAATAGGAGTCGTCCCCATGGTTTAAAGCAACGATATGAAGGAGGATAAACATATTAAATTTTATCCATAGAGACAACCATCTTCCTCACGCATCATATGACTATCATTGTTAGGTAAGCACCACATCAATAGAAGCATGATGCTCAATTGACATATTAACTACAAAACCCACTTTAAGTAATAATACTGTTAAAATAGTGTTAAAACTTCTTATGAAATATAGTTTTTTGTTCTCAACCCCATAATACAGTAATCAACTATCTAACTAAAAACTAAGAAATAAAAAAGTGAACTTACTCTTGCAGGTTGATTTTCAGCGCAAAGTTCAGGAGACAAAGTAAATGAACCTTTAATGCTTTATCCTTAAGAAAATTACCAACATCATCAATCACAAACCACCTGTAAAGTTCAGAAATAATAGCAAGATCAAGAATTGCATTTTTTAACATCCATCACAACGGTGTTTGGCATTGTTTTTTATAACCAGAAACGGATATCTAGTTTTTTTTTTGAAACCATATGTCACGTTAAGAGTAAAATTGTTTCTTAGACCACCAAGAATAATCACTTGCAGATAAACATAAACACTTAAAAGTGTTCATATGCTTTTATAAATATGCAATACACAGATTAGTAGTTTAAATAAGCACAATCCTAAACATCCACTTATCTTGTTCAGAGTGTCCCATATTTGTTGCAATGGTTCCAAGTTCCTATGTTGTAGGGTTTCAAGGCTCAAGCAAATGAACACGACTTAAAGAAATGAAAATATAAAAGCACTACTATGCATGACAATGATTAAAATTTTAGCCTCAAGTTTTAACTTGTTTTGCTCCAAACGACTTTTTAAAATATGAACCTTAGCAAAATCTTGTTCAAGTGCCAACCCTTGTTCACGGCTTATTAGTTCATTCAAACAAAGAGGGCTTATGAGTGTAGCAATCTCTTTTAACTATAGTAATCTACAAAACGCTTATAGTATTCCTTTTATTTAAGAAGCTTTAGTAGTTCTTAAACTTAATGTTATTAACTTGTTGGCCCTAATATGTGCCATCATCTATGTTGGGAGGCGTTGTCAACTCGACCTCACACTCAGTAGAATGCTTCGCCCTTCCTTATCATCATAATAATAAAAGTAAAAGAGTTTAGCTAAATATAATTGTATTCAGTTACTATATCTGAACGTAATAAATAGTTCGTGACCACTTGCAGATCGCAATTAAGTACATAAGCATGAAAAGGATGTGAAAATATAATTTTGTTTAAAATATACCATTTTGTGTGGGTCACAATTAAGAACATAAGCAGGTTAAAAATCTGAAAAAAAAGAACATCTAAGTTTTGGTGGGCATTATCAAAAATAGGGAGTGTGAGCCTACATTTAGTAAAGAAGAGAAGAATGAATGACTGAATACATGTTGGACCTCACCTCGATGTACCCCATTCATTTTTTTACAATTAGATATCTAAGTTCAAACATTGAAGCAACCAATAGTGGGTCGGATCATTAATGGGTCAAAACATGTAACTTTTGTATGTCATGGGTAGGTTGACAAAACCTTTATTGTCGAATATGTTTAGATATTATAAATAATCAGGGTGTTATATATTATCACAAAAAATGTGTTTTTTCAGTAGTTATTTAAATGTTTGAATAAAATGATTCAAGAGGTTTTAGGGTTTAAAATACACTCTCGGCGACTTTTGACCCGTTTCCTTTTACTATAAACTTTTTTTATATTTCATCTGTTGGTGATACGACATAAGCCAAATCGACCCATTCAAAAGTAAAAACTTAATAAAAATTTTAAAAATAAATAAATTCTTTCATGGTTACTAAAACTATAATCATAAGCTTACTTGTTGGCTAATAGCGAGAAGGGAGACTCGTTGTTGAGACTCATGTATAAATGCTCCCTAAAAGCAAATCTTCTTCTAAATTCTTCAATATCAACTCCTAGTAGACATAATTAATAGGATCAATAGCGATCCACGTACTTAGACGAAAGACATTAAACATTCTTTATGTTCCACTTGTATGTGTGTAAATTTGACAATGTTAATATCATGTAGTTACAAAAGACTTTATTGTGACAACAATAAGAGTATCAAGTGTATCCACTGCTATGACTTACTATTAGTCTATTACAACTACTGATCATAAAGAGATAAGATTGAGTTGTAAGATCATAAAACAAAATGGAAAAGGTGTTAAAGGACACACCATTTTAGTGAAGAAGGGGGCAGACCCTTGATACTGGCAAATAGACAGAGGCGTTATTGACCAGATAATGCATCCCAATGAATATCAAATTGCAATCAATAAACAAAATATTAGCCCCAATCCCGGTTGACTACATTAATGAGACGCAGTTGCCCTAAATTATTAATATTCACAAAAAGTCAATAACACACAAATTAAAAGTAAATAGCAGTGGAATTCACAATACCTATACGATTATTGCTTTGATGACGCCTGGTTGCATTGTCTCCAAACAAACCCTCATTTCAACTGGACACCTTTAATTAACCAACCATAAACATAAATTCACAAAAAAATCATAACAAAACAGTTAAATGTAACCTAATCAATGTACTCCCGAAACCTAACTCATCGAATAGGAAAAAACTCACCAAATCGAAACAGCGAGTGTTCCGGCACCGTATCTGGTGTTCATCTCACATAATTGAAACATGAATCGCAAGTTCACGACATATAATCGGAAAATGAAGTTTTTAAAAATCTGAAACACAACAACTTTTTTAAAACCCTAAGCGATAAGATCTGAACAAATGAACCAAGAGATTTTTTTTAAAACCCTAAAACATGAATCCCAAGTTCACGACATATAATCGGCAAATCAATTTTGTACAAATCATAAAAGATTTCGTACCTGCAAGTGAATCGGTGAATCAAGTTTTTACAAACTGATTCAAATATGAATAAGATAAAAGATGATTTTGAATAAAGTTATATGAATATGTGTCTATTCGAATTAACCTAAGTAGCAAAGGAAAATATAAAGTTCAAAAAAATTACAAAAAACATGTTCAAACACATCAGTTTGAAATAATGAATATCATTCTACCTATTGAACAACTTATTTCGCCTCTAAATAGATAACACTATTCTTCATCCAAACACTCAAAAGTGATTATCTACTTATAATAGCCTCAATAATCATATAAGCTATTAAATAATCAGTTAAAGGTCACTTTGCTGAATATCTTAGTGCATCTATGTAAAATTTAGGATTGTTGATATATGTAGAGTCATTCTATTACTTCTTATTCATAAAACTTAACATAAGAATTATCATTAATCCATAATTCCAGTGAAGGAGGTGATCGATATTAACACAAAATGCATTGGAAACTTACACTTTAATGAAGATATAAGGCTATAAGCTTTCACATGCGTTGCAATATAGCCAAGGGTCCCAGTTTCACCAGTCAACTTGACACCTCTTAACCAAATGGACCCAAAAATTTGTGTATGTAAAGGTAATCATTAATTAGAATGAAAAGAGCGAAAAATATTACTAACAATCATCAAAAAATTAAACATATATTATAATCATGCGTCTCGGCCTCTCGGGTATGAAAAGCCCACATGAACTTACCTTGCAAGTAAGGAATTTACAAAAAGTTATAATCTTTGTTGGTGCACTAAATGTCTGCTGATTACGTCATTATCAAGTCTTGTGTCTAGGATTGTTTGAATGATCACATAATAGAGTTTAAGTTAGGGTTTTTTATGTTTAAACACAAGATTTCGCTTGAGAGGGTTTGTATATGCTTGAACCGAAATCAGAACAAGAGATTTCGCTTGAACAGCCTCAAGCGAAATCATATGCTCTATATATAGGGGTTCAGGTCATTTGAAGCAAAAAGAGTTGTCATTGTATGTGAGTCAAGGTGCTGCTGAATTTTTGTCAGAAAATCATTGTAAAGACTCAGAAGGCATTAATAGAAAGAAAATTAAGAAGAACAAAGCTGTTATGACTTTGTATACATTGATTCCGCCTTTGTATTCAAAGATGAACGCCTTAACTGACTTTTAGAGGTCGTACAACGGTCCAACAAGTGGTATCAGAGCTCAGGACGAGGAGTTCATACCATAGCAGCGGATTCTCTTATTTCTACTCATTTCTTTTTACATTTTTCAGATCTGAACAAGTTCCAACGGTCGAAATGGTCTGATTTTCGAGTATAACGTGTAAAACTGAGTTTTAACAAAGCCTACAAAGTTTCGGACTTAAATTCAGATTAAAACTCATGAAAATTGACATAATACAGGGTTTCGCTTGAAAGTGTTCGAAGGATTTAGTTGATTTCGCTTCAGATCTGACTTTTTGGACTATTTCGCTTGAAATATCTGAAGCGAAATAGTTGGTCTCGCTTGAAAACTGCTGAAGCGAAATAGATTTTGCTGGATTTCGCTTGAAGACTTCCTGAAGCGAAATAGCAGATTTCGCTTGAATCAGTCTTGCTGACTGATATCGCTTGAACAGTATTATTGTACTGATTTCGCTTGAAGCTGATAACTTCAAGTATTTCGCTTGAACTTGTTAATTTTTCAAAACCTAAAAATTTTCTAAGTGTTTGACTGATTTTTCAGGTACAATCAAAATGGATGATATTTTCATGAATCCTTTCAGCGATATGTACGCATTCACGGGCAGTTCAGGAAACAATGATACTTCTTCAAGTGATGCAAACAAAAGTCCACCGAAAGAAAGAAAGAAGGAAGCTTGGGAGTCCGAAAGCGCATTTGGAACGTTTAACAAACCTCCTAAGCTGATGGCTATAGAAGATTATAGCAGGTGGGCAACAAAGTTCGAAGATTGGTTGATGGCATTTGCTTTTCCTTGCTGGAAAAGTATGAAAAATGGTTTTGCCCAAGGAAAGAAGAATGGTGAAGCATTAAGATCAGCTGAAGAGATTGATAATTTTGTGGCTGAGCAAAAATGTGTGGCATTATTGTTTCAATCGGTGCGTGAAGACATCATTTCGCTGATAGATTACTCAAATTCTAAAGACTTATGGGAAAAACTTGAAAAGAAGTGTCTTGGAAGCAAAGAGATTGTAAAAAATAAAAAGAAACTTCTTAGGAAAGAGTTTGATATGTTTAGTTGTATGAAAAATGAGTCAGTATGTAAAATGATTGAAAGGTTTGGTCATCTGAAGCTGGAATTAGCAAGACATGATATCAGATATCCTGATGATGAGCAAGTAGACAAGTTGCTCGATGCATTGCCAGACGAGATGGAGTGGAGATATTATGCTCTCATGCTTAAGAACACTATTCCTTCTGAATTGTTAAAACCAGATTTGGTGATTGAGAAACTTGAAAGTCATGAACTGGAATTGAAGAAGACGTACAAAGTTAATCATTCATCTTATCAACAAAATCTGGATCTATACTATCCAAAGAGCATGATGCCAAAAGCTACTTCTCCAAAAACTGCATTTTCTGCTGAGAATGTTTTTCCAGCAAGTAAAGAAAGTCAAAGCAATTCAAGCAGTGGAGGCCATAGTGGTTATCACAGTGGATCTACATCTTCTGCAAATCATTCTGATGCGAAGTTTTCTTGCAATATCGCGATAGATTTGAAGAATGCACATAATTTTGATGCGGAGTCGGCCAAGCAACAAATGGTCTTTCTGGCATCTGTTTTGGAATCCTACGAAGGGTTGGTAGCTGGGAAGATTGGCAATACAAATCTGACGAAAGAAGATTACGATCAGATTGATCCGGAGGAAATGGAACTGATTGATATTCGTTGGGCAATGGCAAGTGCTGTTCGTCGTGCACAAAGATTCATGGAAATTACTGGAAGAAAAACAATTGGTGGTGCTTCTACCAAGCTGGGGTTCGATAAATCGAAGGTGACTTGTTTCAAATGTAAGCAGAAGGGTCACTTCAAACGAGAATGCCGAAACGCTTATGCTGATGAGTCGGAGAACCCTTTCAGAGATGATTATTACAAAAAGGCAATCTACCATCAGAATAAATCTGAGCCGCCTAGATTGAAGCAGGTTGAAGACAACAGAGACAAATCAAGGGCTCTTGCTGTGATTTATGATGATGAGGGGTATGATTGGAGTAAGGAAGTTCTACCGGAAGAAGATGCGGTGGGTTACGCATTCATGGCAAGCAATGATGAACCTAAGCCATGGAAAGATGATCGTACTGAAGAACAGAAATATCAATACCGGAAGATGGTTGCTGAAACAAAGATTATCAGACTTTCTCGTATCTATCTGAATGCAAGGAGAGCCAATAGATGGGATCCAGATAGAGAGTGCTATCTTGATGAGTATGGAAATATTGCAATTGATGATAGTACACTTGATATCGAAGCCATCATCAAGGAGTACAAAGAAGAAGATGAATATTGGCAACACAAGTGGTGGGGAACTCCAACTTCGAAAATGATTGAAGAAGAGAAAGAGAAAGAGAGAAAGGAGAAAGAGGAAAAAGAGAAGAAAGAAAAGCAGATTGATACAGGCATAATTGATACTACGCAAGAGTTGACAGCTGAGAACCTGGGAGTGATGGCTGACAAAGTGCTAGCTGCAAAAGCACTTGAGGTAGATCCTAATTCTGTTACTGAGTCAAAGGGATCGGTCAGTCAAAGTGTGTCAACGAATGCGTTAGGTAACAAGATTGATGGAAATGCTGACTGCAAAAATTGCACCAAACAATGCAATTTTTGTAGCACTGTCACGTATCTTAACAATGAAAAAATTCAGAATCTGACAAAAAAAATTAGAAATGTTGAAGATCAGATTCTCGATCGTGACAAAAGTGTAAGAGCTTCAACTGAACGGATTAAAGAATTAACGGCTCAAATTGAAAATGATAAAATTGAACGTGAGAAAATAAAATCTGAAAATGAAAAGTTAATTCTTGAAAACCGTCAAATTTCTGAAAAATTTGAAAAATTGAAAAGCATTGTCAAAGATAGTGATGATCGTAATGGCAAAACATTTAAAGAAAATGAACATCTAAGAGCTGTTTTGAGATTAAAAGAAGAATCGATTAATGAACAACTGGATCAAATTGCTAAACTGAAACTTAAAGTTCAAGAAGCTGAAATTGAGAATGAACGAATCCAGTTGAAGCTTAATAGCTATAAATCAGCAAGCTTTGTTTTGCAGCATATTGTTCCTAAACCTATAGGGAAAAACAAAGATGGCGAGGATGTGTTTTCTGATGGAACGGGTGTAGGTTTTCACAAAGTTCCACCGCCAATTTTAGACAACTACACGAAAAAGCAGTCTAGTTTGGTGGAAATTGAGGAAGAAAGTGAAGTTAAACTTCCTGAAAACATTGATGTCACGTTCACATCTTCCAATGACGAGGGTGTCCAAAGTGATGTGGTGAAAAGTGTGGTAGACAAAGTGCTTAAACCGGATTGTGACACTTCTGAGGAGGATGGATGTTTCTTTGATAAATACATTCCGAAACAAAAGTCCAAAAACAACTTAAGTGATGAACCGGGTCTTGTGATGTACAAGATGGCTGGATCTGATAAGTTGTATTCGGATTCTGAGTTTCCCATTGAGAATGTTAATGTGAAAAAGTTGACAAATGTTTTCAAGTTAGTTGAAGTTGAGTTGTCAGAGGTGAACAGTTTGAGTCAAACAAAAAGGCAAATGAATTTTGAGAAAGATAAAGCTTATTACAAAAAGCCTATTGTTCCACCACGTTTTTATAATAACAATCGAAACAATTGGTCGGGTGGTTATCGAGGTGGTAAGAGTTATCAGAAAAAGAGTTTTCAAAACAGAAGGTTTGCTGAAAAGAAGGTGTTTGTAAATGGTTCAAGTTCACTTTCTGATGAGGAAAATGAAATTTTTTCAAAATCGAATGAAGAGTTCTTTGAGAAAAGAGCTTCACAGTATCAGTCTGAAGGCACGAGTCGAGTAGCTGATGCTCGTACTTGTTTTAGATGTAACCAAGTTGGTCATATTGCACGAAAGTGTACATATGTGAAGCCTAGGACTGAAGCTGTGAAGGTTCAACAAAAGAAGGTTGATGTGAAGGGTAAATCACCAATGTATGTTGAGAAGAAAGTGGTTGAGAAGCAAAAAGTTAAAAATGATAACATCAAAGTGAAAAATGAATCCGTAAAGAAAGTGGTAACTAAAAATGACAAATTTTATAAACGGGTTGCATTAACTGAACAAATTTGGATACCAAAAACTGAAATGAAAATTTCAACTTCTGAAGTGAAAAAGGCTGACGAATCAATTACGGTTGATTATGATGCAAATTTTCCACCTTTGAAGGCTGAAAATTTCAAAATTCAAATTGCTAGAGTCAAGGTTACACCTAAGGCTGATGAGGCCTGGGTGGACACCATGTTCGAATAAGCAGTTTGAATTGCCGGAGCTTCCTGGATCGCGAAGCATGAATCGGCATCTTTATTGAAATGTTTTAAAATCGACTTGTGGTATGTGCAGGATCTTCCAAGAGCCATTTCAAGATGGATCATGGATAGTGGCGCATCTCGACATATGACAGGAAAAACTGCATTACTATATGATGTGAAGAATATCAATGGTGGTTATGTGGGATTTGCAGGTCATGAATGTGGTCGAATTGTTGGTGAAGGAACGTTATCCAATGGGATTGTGACGTTTGAGAGAGTTAACTACATCACTGAGCTGGAGAACAATCTGCTTAGTATCTCGCAGATTTGTGACAATCAGTATACTACTCACTTCACTGATAAAGAATGTTTGATTCTGAAACCTGGTTTTGTTATCCCTGAAGAATGGATTATTATGAGGGCACCTAGAGTGAATGATTTATATGTGTTAGACATGTCTGTAGCAACTACAACTACTGGTCAAGCACATTGTTTCGTGTCTAGAGCAACTGAGAAAGAATCAAGATTGTGGCACCGGAAGATGGGGCATATTCACCTAAGGAAGATGAATCACTTGGTACACAATGATTTGGTATTGGGAGTTAATATCAAAGGTTTTCATCTGGAAGGGGAGTGCATTAGTTGTGTCAAAGGCAAGCAAAAGAAAAAGTCACACCCTACAAAGCAAGTCAATTCAGTTTCGAGACCTCTGGAGAGACTTCACATGGATTTATTTGGTCCGGTGAATGTCAAAAGTATTACAGGAGATTACTATTGTTTGGTCGTTACTGATGATTATTCCAGATTTTCATGGGTTTCTTTCTTGAAGACAAAAGATGAAACATTTGATAGTTTGATGGGGTTGTTCAGAAAGATTGAGAATTTGTACCAAAGGCGTATCAAGAGAATTCGAAGTGATAATGGTACTGAATTCAAGAACAGCAGGATGGAAGAATTTTGTGATGAAAGAGGTATATTGCATGAGTTTAGTGCTCCGTACACTCCGCAGCAGAATGGAGTCCCAGAACGCAAAAACCGGACGCTAATCGAGACAGCTAGAACTATGCTCGCAGATTCAAAGTTACCGATAAATTTTTGGGCTGAAGCTGTTTCCGCCGCATGCTATACGCTCAACAGGGTTCTTACTGTCAAAAAGTTCAACAAAACATGCTTTGAGCTAATCAATAATCGCAAACCGAATTTGAAGTATCTAGAACCGTTTGGGTCACCTTGTACGGTTATAGAACCTTTTGGAAAGTTTGGTCCGAAGTGCATTGAGGGTATGTTTGTTGGTTATTCAAATCCATTGCGACGTGTCTTCGTTCCAAGTGAGAAGCGGATTATTGAAGCTGCAAATGTTGAATGTCAAGGTTATACTATGCCGCCGCAGAATCCTGGTGATTCATGGCGTTATCATTATGACAAACTTTGGGATTCGTTTGACATGAGAGAAGAATTAGAGGATGATGAAGATTTCTTTGATGAGTTGGATATTTTGCGTGAATATGAGTCACAGCTAAGATTCCCAGCTGAGTATTCGAGGAGACCACGGGAAACTTCAAATGATGATGAAGCAGGTCCAAGTAATGCTGGTGAACATGATGATGTCCAACAGAATGAAGTTGCTCAGGATAATCAGTCGGCTCAGAATGATAATCTAGAAGCTGAAAACATGCCAGTTTTTGATCATGGTGATTCAGATTCAAATTCTGAGGGGGAGCATATTCAGATTTCAGGTCAAACAAACCAAGTTGGTGAACAAGATGCAGAGCAGAATGTTACTAATCTGGAGGGAAATGTAGATGTTCCGAGTGAAGTGATGCCGCGAACTTTTTCATATCATCCAGAGGAGTTGATTATAGGAGAATTGCAAGCTGGAGTTCGCACTCGAAATCAGATTGATAAAGGGCTTACTTGTTTTTATACAAAAGTTGCTCCTTTGCAAACTGAATTTTCATTAAGTTGTTTTATTTCGCAGATTGAACCAAGAACTTACAAAGAGGCGCTTACTGAAGACTCTTGGGTCAATGCTATGCAGGAGGAACTTAGTCAATTTGAGAAATTGGGAGTGTGGAAGTTAGTTGATTTGCCGGATGGTCATAGGAAAATTAACACCAAGTGGGTATTCAAGTGTAAGAGGGACGATAGAGGAGTTGTCGTAAGGAACAAAGCTCGACTCGTTGTTCAGGGATTTAGTCAACAGGAGGGAATTGATTTTACCGAAGTCTATGCTCCTGTAGCACGACTAGAGGCTATCAGAATTTTCCTAGCATTTGCGTCTTGGAAGAACTTCAAAGTTTATCAGTTGGATGTTAAATCGGCGTTTCTTTACGGGAAGGTTAAAGAGGAGGTTTATGTCGGTCAGCCGCTGGGTTTTACCGATCCAATCCACAAAAACAAGGTCTACTTATTGGACAAAGCGCTGTATGGTTTACATCAGGCCCCGAGAGCCTGGTACGAGACTTTGTCTCAACACCTACTCGCTAACAAGTTCATTCGTGGAAAAGTGGATGCCACTCTCTTCACTAAAGTCGTTGATGGTCATCTTCAGATAGTTCAAATTTATGTGGACGATATAATCTTTGGGTCGACAAATGAAAATCTATGCAAAGATTTTGAATCAGTGATGAAGCAGAAGTTTGAAATGTCATCAATGGGGGAGATGAAATTCTTTCTGGGATTACAAGTTGAACAACTTCCTGAAGGAATTTTCATTCATCAGTCAAAGTATGTTCATGATATTCTAGAGAAATTTGGGATGTCAAGTTCTACTCCAGCTGCTACCCCACTTGCAACAAATCATGGGATTCACCCAGATCTCACCGGAGACAGGGCTGATGAGACGTTTTACCGATCCATGATAGGTTCTTTAATGTACCTAACTACTTCACGTCCTGATATTATGTACCCAACGTGCCTCGCAGCAAGATTTCAGTCTTATCTACTTGTGAAGCGGAGTACGTTTCTGCTAGCAGTTGCTGCTCTCAGATCTTGTGGATACAGCAACAGATGCGCGACTACGGTTTGCAGTTTCTTAACACACCTCTTTTTGTTGATAATGAGGCCGCAATAAATATCACTAAAAATCCAGTACATCACGCTAAAACTAAACACATAGAAATTCGTCATCACTTTATTCGTGATTGCTTTGAGAAAAAGTTGATACGAATTGAGAAAATCCACACTGACGAACAGAAAGCTGATTTACATACCAAAGCTTTTGATAAAAATCGGTTTAAATATTTGTTAAAACTGAATGGTATGAAGCTTCTGTCGGTGTCGGATGGCATAATTGGCGTTGATGAGGGTACTGTTGCGGATGAAGACGAGAAACAATCTGCAATGGTTTGTCGAATTTTTACTTGTTTTGGTATTTAGGGGGAGTAGATGTTTGTACATAGTTTATTTTCAGAAAATACAAAAACAGTAAAAAATGCAAAAATACAAAAACATGATAAAATGAAAAAGAGCTTGTGTATATAGGGAAAATGATAGTACATCAGCTAGACGTTCACAGTATGCTAAAGATTTGAAAAGTATAAAAGAGTTAAACAATCTTACTGATGATGTGTCGATAGGTTTTCGTACATTTAGTAGATTTATTCGGGATATAAACCTAAAATTCAAACTTGTGAATTCGTGGGGAACACTACTTGGATATATAGGTAACCCCTGAAATCTCGTTTGAAAGGTCTCTTAATCTGATATACTAGGTCTTTATACTCTATGATGTCTGGGGTATTATTCCGGGATTTCTGCTGAACGGTAGTTCTGACCTAATCCCTGGCTAATACTTGCTTTAATGCTTGAAACACAGCATTACACCCTCAGCATGCTGAAACAATAAAATTGATATATGCTGCTGTTGTAAGCAAAAAGATCCTCTAAAGGGGACACACCGAAAAGTCGAAGCTGATATCTCTCTGCGTATACGGAAGTATCGATCTGAGATCCCTCGGCCCTCGCATTCCTAATTTATATACAGATATCATTGTAGTATTCTCACCTGTAAGACTGATTATTGAGATTCTGGATACGGGAGTATATTCAAGAGGTGGGACACATGAATGATCTAAGTTCATTAATTCATCTAAATCGTATCCTGAGTAAATTGAAATTTGTGTGAGAATTTAAGATGGATCAGTATATCGACAATCGAGGTAAATTGTTTAAGTCTGAGTATGTAATGTAGCTTAACGGTACTTGTGATTTGTCTGAAAAGCTGATATGATTCCCTGACACGCTCATCAAAAATATGTTTGTAAATAGTTTACTTTGTTTACTTTCTGCAATTTAAGTTTTCTGTATTTCATTTCTTAGTTTAGAATATTTTGATAAAATCCAAAAAGATTTTATTTCTGCTTTATTTTCCGACAAACCAAAGTGGAGAGTTGATTGTTGAATTCTCAGATGTTTGAAGCAGATGCAGGAGATTCTGAACTGAAGAATGAGGAGAGCTTACTTTGAAGAAGTTTGAATTGTTTGAAATGACAAAAACAAGTTCATTAACTTGATACTTGTTATTTTCAGAAAATGTTTGAAATTGTTGTTTTAAAATCAGTGTGTTTCGTCAAAAGATCAACCAAGGTCATTAAATTGGACTTGGTAGATTAATTGAGTAATCAGGGTCATTAACTTGGACCTGAATACTTAAGTGGATTATTAAAGCTGATTGAGTTTGTGTTTTATTGTTGAAAAGATAGAATGGTTATGTTTGTTGGTTGAGTAACAGGATTGGACTTCATTATTCCCAACGGAAGCTAAATGTTAAAGCTTGAACCAGATATCTCAGATTCTAGCATATCGAGAGGGGGAGTCTGTGAAAGGGGGAGTCTGGATCAACAGTCAAAGGGAAGATTGAAGTTTAAAGTTTAAAGATTGAAGATAAAGATTGATTAGAGTTTTTACAATGTTTGAAGATTGTTAAAGACAAAGACTTGAAGCCAAAGACTTCATCAACATCCAAGGGGGAGTCTGTTGGTGCACTAAATGTCTGCTGATTACGTCATTATCAAGTCTTGTGTCTAGGATTGTTTGAATGATCACATAATAGAGTTTAAGTTAGGGTTTTTTATGTTTAAACACAAGATTTCGCTTGAGAGGGTTTGTATATGCTTGAAGCGAAATCAGAACAAGAGATTTTGCTTGAACAGCCTCAAGCGAAATCATATGCTCTATATATAGGGGTTCAGGTCATTTGAAGCAAAAAGAGTTGTCATTGTATGTGAGTCAAGGTGCTGCTGAATTTTTGTCAGAAAATCATTGTAAAGACTCAGAAGGCATTAATAGAAAGAAAATTAAGAAGAACAAAGCTGTTATGACTTTGTATACATTGATTCCGCCTTTGTATTCAAAGATGAACGCCTTAACTGACTTTTAGAGGTCGTACAACGGTCCAACAATCTTCATATACGATTTTTTTTTTAAATTCAAATAGTCCCAAAATTTTCATTACCATGTTCTTGTGCAATTTCATTCCAATCGAGCAATCTTTCATTAAAAAATAGATCAATTTTTCACCCAGTCCTTTAAGGTAAAAAATGCTAATATTTAAACAAAACTCACTTGGCGCCACTTCTCATCGGCTCTCGCCTTTCTTATTATTTCAAGCTCTGCCATAAGTACTTATGTTCCATCCTTGTTATCATCATCTTCATTAATACCCACCCCCCCCCCCCAAAAAAAAATTAATTAATTAATTTGAGAGAAATTTTAGTCACCATCTTCCTCAATAAACCACATGTCAACCAATATGTATGCTAATGCACAAACAAAGTGTAAATATAAAGATAGCATGGACATAATTGAATTGTGTGTAACATGTTACAGCAATACACCAGCATTAGCCTATCTATTGTCAAACTACCTTTTTATAGTCAACAAATTTCATAAGCCAGTTGAACTGGTACCTTGCACAGGGAATGCATTAAATTATGTTGTTGGTGTGAGTTTCAAAAGGTCTTCTAACTTGACACCAACTGAGAACCTGCTAATTGTACATCAACAAATATTAAATATACATAAAATGAATTCAATTATTAACGATTTAGATATGTATTATAGTTATCTATTAAGAGCCAAATATGGTTGACTCGCAAAAGTCCGTGATGGAAATTTTGGGATATAAATTTATATATCTTTGGTGGTGAAATGCCAAACCAATAAATATGTTTTATATATTCTAATCTCGTTATCAATATTGTCTACACCAAGTAACCATTACTTCATAATTTGAAGTAAAGTGTAATTACTTTGATTACCTAAAGTCAAGTAAGATGTTTCTCAAGATATATTCTGCACTACACAGCTTTGAGCTATAATTAAACCATAAAATAAGTATCATTAACACAATGCTTCAATTCAAATATGTTATAACAGTTCAATTAGTTATCAATCTCATTTAAAGAAAGTAAATTATATTCTTGACAGCATAGAAGCCAAACATAGCTACTTTGACTCTCAAAAGTCAAACAAACCCTTTTTTTGTTGGTAAAAATCCAAAAATAATAAATATGTTTTAAATCATATCCGTGTCATAACTATTAACAATACCACCTACCTCTTACTTGTATGGTCATCAAAATCCCATTGCATGTAACCAGATCTTTCTCTTTCCCTATTTGCTTCACCACAATTATGATCTTCAGATGTCTCATTAGCATAATTGTGGTAAATGTAATGAATGAACTGCTCCTATTAAATAATACTCAAATTAAAATAAAGAGGCATGTAAATCAGTTCTAAAATCAGCTGTTGCATAACCGAAGTCCGAAATCTGCATCAGATTCATCATCAAGCTCAGCGGATCAAGTGTGGCATGGTGAAATATTGAAATTAATTACATAACTACGATAATTTCAAATAGTAATATTCTGTATGAAATAAGAAACAACATGATGAATATGGCTAAAATCCTAAATCACAAATTGTTAATATATAAAACAAAAAAAAGAAGCAAGATTTTACCAAAGTGACCCAAGAGCTATCAAACCTAAAATCTTAAGAAACAGAGCTGCCAATCAATCTCCATATATTCCAATAACCCAACAAAATCTTGATCACTTCACATACATGTTCTTGATCTTGTTTCTGTCCTCTTTTAATTCATGATGAAAAACAAAATAAATAAAACATAAGAATACGAATCATGAAAGAATTTTAGGGTTAGAAAATTACAGATCAAGATTACAACAACCTGGTTGCTCTTAGGCTTCCAATAGTGATCCACGAGATTAGGGCTCTTGAACTGAAACGGCTCCCAATTGTTAAACGATATGGGTTAAGTAAAATTAATATATAAATGATTGTGATAAAAGAATAAAAATTAATCACGATGATGAACCTGAGAAACAGCTCGAGACCACTGATTCTACCTTATCTTGTTCATCAAGCTCTAAACTGCCTATCACAAAAAATATGAAGAAACCTATCAAATGCCTATACAAAATTAAACACAAAATATTTAGTGTATATCTTCAATCCAATCTATCAGATGCTTTCAAAAACCATAACAATATTAAGAGCATCAATTGAGCAGCAACTAATGACGAAATTCAAAGAAAACCTCAAATCTGAAAATCCTAAAATTGATGGAAACTGACCTTCCGATTAGACGGTTGAGAAGACGAAGAATGATGGAGCCAGATAAATTGCAGTCTGAATCATAAGGTTTTGTAACATACCTATGATGAATCCCCTTCGTCTCGGACCACTACTCACATCGTCGTTTCTCCAACCACCATCAGTTCCAATCATAGTGGCCGCCAAATCTAAACTAAGAAACGCAGTAGATAACTATTAGAAAGAATGACTCGAATTGAAAGAAGATTTTGTATTAGGAAGATTGAACATACCTGACGCTGAATCATTCGAACGACTTGAATCAGGAATGCAAGTGAAGGTTGTGTCTAGGGTTTTGCAAACCTGATGCTTAATCGTTAATGGAGATGAGAAATAATGCAGATGAAGGATGTGTCTAGGGTTTTGCAAAATAATATATAAGATCCATTTTAGAAGGTGGGTGATTCAAAAGTCCGACCCAGTTGTTTCTGGATCCCGCGTCCCACTTTTTTTTGGTTTGTGTTTTGAGAATTTTAGTTTGTGTATAGAGAATTGAGATGGATTCCCTCCTAAAATCAACTTTCACTAAACCAATGGATGCCACATAAGCCAAATGGCTCCACCATTCAAAGACAAATGGCCCAAATCATGTCATTTATTAATATATATATATATATATATATATATATATAGAGAGAGAGAGAGAGAGAAAGGTTAACGTACATTACGGCTTAACGTACATCATGTACGACAGGTAATTACGCACATTCATTTTAAAATCACGCACGTTGTAACTCAAAAATCCAAAATCACGCATGTTGAAACACAATAATCACGCATATTGAAAACATTAATCACACATGTTATAGAACAAATCACGCACGTTGTCGTACGTGAAGTACGTTAAGCCGTAATGTACGATATACTTTTTCTATGTATATATATATATATATAAAGGGGAAAGATCCACTAAAAAGTGGATTTTGCCTAAGTAGCCTAAGAAAGATTGTGATGATACATGTGACACTCCTAATAAGTAGGAATGAAGGGCATTTTGGTCCTTATAAATAGGAGTAAAAATAACATGTGGCACCCCTTTTGTTTTTTAAAAATACAACAAAAAAATCTAGTACAAAAAAATTTAGCACAAAAATTCTAGGACAAAAAAATATAGCACAAAAAAATCTAGTACAAAAAAATATAGCTCAAAAAAATCTAGTACAAAAAAATATAGCACAAAAAAATTCAGCAAAAAATGTAGTACAAAAAAATCCAGTACAAAAAATTGAGAAAAAAAAATTAAGACAAAAAAATTCAGCACAAAAATATACTACAAAAACCCAGCACAAAAAAATGTTATACAACATAGAAATACAACACATTTTAGTGAGTTTTTTTAGTATTCGTATTTTATATAGCAATATGGTACTCAAATTAAAGATAAAAAGACGCTCGATTTTACGGTGAAATTTTTATGAAAAAATAATGTCGTATAAAAAAGTTATGAACATTTAAAAAATTGGGGTGGAATATGCATGTGCCTTGCATGTGGAGAGAGAAAGTCCATAAATAGGATTTTCCAAATATACCCTTGCACTTCTCCTTTATCCTACATTTTCATCTTAACCATTGATTTAAAAAATGAATGATTAAGATTCTTTGTCATCCTACTTAGGCAAAATAAGCTTCTTATTTGATCTTACCCCTATATATATATGGAAAGGTTAAAATGAGAACCACATTGAGTTGCGAGAACCGCGAGAACTATTTGATCCGGCGCGATTTGGGCCAAATTTTTTTACACAAACGTAGATGAAAAAAATATAAACACATTTTTAAACAAAAAAAAAAAAAAATTGCCGAGTCGGTAGTTTTGACTCATGCAAGTTTTTTTTACGACAGATGTAAATTTTGGAAAAAGATAAATATTTTTTTTACCTCTCATGTAAATGTGGGTATGCGACGTTTTTTTTTTCAATTTTTCTTATTTTGCTAAAACAAGTGATTATTTTTACGACTTTTGTGAAAAAAAAATTCGGAAAAAAACTTTTGAATGGTCTAGTTCTCACGGTTCTCGCAACTCGTGGTGGTTCTCATTTGAACCAAAACCTATATATATATATAGGGTAAGGTTCATGCGAGAACCACCCTTATTGCGAGAACCGCGAGAACCAATGTGAACACAAAATAAAATCTAAAAAAATAAAAAAAGCACTAAAAATTTTTGTTTTTTTTAATATTTTTTTTTTAAAAAATCGCTATATTTCGTTACCCTAAATTTTTTTTTTTCGAGTAACAGTTATCCATGCACATGTGCATATGTATCATTACTTCGACAAATTTGGTAATATGTTATCAGGAATAGACAATTGCACTTTAATTTACAATACCATTCGTAATACACTACTTTTTACATTACCAATATTCAAAATGCAAATGTGCATAATTAGGTATAACCATTATATAACGTGTTTTGGTACCAAAAGTTTGTGATTTTGAATGGAGAAGTAGGACATACATGTTTTTTGGTTAGTTATATCTAGTGGTTGATGGTTTGTTTATAGTTGTCAATTTATGATGTAATATGTTGATTGGATGGTATAAATGGTGTTTACATACATGTAATAAAGTGAAAATATTGTTAATGGTATTGTATTATGGATGGTAGGAGGTAATGGTATTGTATTATAGATGGTAGGAGGTAATGGTAGTGTATTATGGATGATATGATAGATGAAAGGGAAAGTGTATTCAAAGTAGTGTACCAAAACACCTTATTTCATGTTGATACATATAAATGCACATGTGCATTTCTAATATTGGTAATGTAAAAAGTAGTGTATTACATATGGTAGCGTAAATGAAAGTACAATTGTCTAATATGTGTAATGAATTACGGAATTTGTCAAAGAAATGACAAAAATGCACATGTGCATGCTTGTGTATTATGGATGGAATGATAGATGAAAGAGAAAGTAGTGTACCAAAACACCTTATTTCATGTTGATACATATAGATGCACATGTGTATTTCTAATATTGTTAACGTAAAAAGTAGTGTATTACACGTGGTAGTGTAAATGAAAGTGCAATTGACTATTATTTGTAATGAATTACGGAATTTGACAAAGAAATGATACATATGCACATGTGCATTGATAACTGTTACTCGAAATTTTTTTTTTGAAATTTTTTTTATTAACAAAATATAGCGATTTTTCCAAAAAAAAAAAAATAGTAAAAAAATAAAAAAAATTTATTTGGGTGTTTTTTAGATTTTTTTAGGAATTACTGTTTGTGTTCACACTGGTTCTCGCGGTTCTCGCAATAAAGGGTGGTTCCTAACGGATCTTTGTCCTGTATATATATATATATATATATATATATATTTAGTCCATCCTGACCCAAACCCATCCTGGCCCATTTTAAATTTGCCAATTCTAACCCAAACCTATCCTAACTCAAAACCATTCTGACCCAACAACCAATCCAACCCAACCCGCCGATTTTGCCACCTCTACTCACATGGTTCCACACAACAAAAGCAACAAAATAGGCCGAGAAGACATGATCAAGTGTCTCTACTGCCTGCCCACACGACACACAATAATTCGATTGAACCTGCATAATTCTCTAACTTAAAGCCTCAAAAGTGGGGATCATATTCATCGCCACCCCCAAGCAAAAGCATTACATTTGATCAGAACCCATTTACACCATTTATATATCTATATATGAAGAAGCTACTCACATCCTTACCAAAGGAAGCCATTTCTTACCTGAATGAACCAAAAACTCGCCATCATCACCAATTGACCACTGCCATCATCCCCTAACCACTGCCATTTCTCCAACCCTCCACTCCATCCCTCAATTCGTATTCGTTGATAAAGGTTTAAAAACTTTTAGTGTACTTTTAATTATTAAAAGTTAAAATTATTTATGTCATCACTAGTTGAGGTTAATTGAGATGTAACAGATAAGAATTCCATAGTGGCATAATGCTCGATGCCACATTTAGTACTCTTCTTCATACCGCACTATGGCATAATAGTTACCATGTACATTTACAATTACAAGTGGTCGATGGTTAGGAAACTCTTCACAACCTATCCAAAGCGAGATGCAAATCATGCAACACTGCTTGCTCAAGCAATAAATGATAACATGAAACTTGTTTGCAATCATGATGTTGTGTCAGACATAATCGATCGGTCAGTAGACAGTGCAAGGCATATTCCTATGAAGTATAAGGTTACCATCAGAGTTTTTCCTAATTACCATGACATAATCGTTTCCATTGGAGTTTCATTCTTGATTTGTCTCTAGAATGGACACTCAAGAGTACCGTGACCTCCCCGACACATCTCACAATTATCTACTTTAGATTTAATCTCTTTCATCTCTTGGGTTAGGTTTTCCAAACCAGCAGCCACACTAGTATCCAAGGTGACTTGGTGTATGTCTCATGTAGACGAGGGCCTAGTGACAGGAATGGAATTCATGTTTGTAGACCGTTGTTCATACTCAGAATGAGCAAAACTCTCGAACATGTCATTGCATTTAGCCACAATTTTCTTTCCTATATGGTGGCCTCCTACGGAAGTGTCCAACCGAGCTCTGGTCTTGTAGGTGAGACCGTTGTAGAATGTGACAACCCGAACTTTCCAGATTAGCATAACTTGATTTCATGACCTATAACTTGTACCACTATGTTTCCTGTGCCATAATACGTTGCAACAAACTTATTACACTTGATTGATTAGTATTTGATTATGAATCATTTGGACACTTCATGTACGAGTTATTAGAATTAGAAGAGCCTAGTCACACATACTGTTTCCAAGTCGCACACCCTTAGCTTGGGCTGAACACTCTTTCCTGTGGGCTGAATCATTCTCGGCCCAGTCCCCCTAAGCCCAAACCGAGACCAACCCTTTTAATTGAGGACTTGTACGCATACACCTATGTATGCGGTTCCACTATTTTGGCAACACACCCACAATAATAATCACAAACCCTAAATACTTCTCTCCTGGAACCGTCGGCAACCTCCCATGGTCGAAGCCTTTATTTTTCCCTTGCAAGCATCTCGATTATAGCTCTAGCACACCTCCTCCAATCTCACGGTTAGTATATTCGGCTTTTCTTTGTGTTGTGTTGTGTTGTGATATTAGCTATGTGTATGTTCTATAATACGTGACTTGATGCTATGAACAAAGTTTTACAATTAATAAGTAGATTGTAAGGAACTCAATGGATGATTAGGGCGTTAGATCAATGATACGAATCTGATGTATATGATCAGCCATGATGTGAATTAGTTTAGAGTATTATGCAATCTGGAATGCTTGTTAATGATGCGAATAAGGGGATCTAGACTCGGTTCGTGAATGAGATGCATGAATTAGTTCGATTGTTTGATGAGTGATGATAATAATGATTGTTTAGGGAAACAATTTTATTATTTGGAATAATATGATCGATCCGATTTGATTAATGATTATAGGATAATTGTTGTTGATAAATCTTGATGTTTGATGTCCACGTGAATTAGTGGGATTGGTAACTGATTGAATTGAATTAGCAAACATAAAAGGGGTAACTGATTTCCATAAATTATGCTCAAACATAACTGAAGTCGCACAAGACCTTGAATCGCACATTTTGGTCCAGTCGCACAAGACATTTGGGCCGGATGTTATGTGAACCACACAACCCAATCGAGTCGCACAAACCCTCTCTCGTGGGCCGTTCTTTAATGGGCTGCACAGCCCTGGACTAATCGCACAACGTATCAGGCCACGTATTTGCTTGGGCCGGAAAGTATAATGGACCGCACAAGTAGGTAGTCGCACGGGTTAAATCTGGGTCGCACAATTAAATGTGGATCACACAAAAAGATATGAATCGCACAACATGTCTGGAATAGCACACTACATAAGTGGGCCAGCCATATATTGGGCCGCACACTTCGGGGTGGGCTGCTAACTATTGGATTGTACACCGAACACGAATCGCACACTAAAGTTCCGATCGCACAAGTTATGCTGATTTGGGCCACTCATTGTGTCGCAACCCCCGTCCCCTAATTACCCGGGAATGGGCGACCGCGACCATTTTCAGTGGTATCGGTGTTTATCATTTTGGCAGCGGAAATTACATCAGCATCGTAGTTAGGAAATATTTTATCAGAGTAAAACACCACACTTTTATACTATTAGACACATTGGAAAATCCCAAATTTCAAGTACACACATTTTTATAGGGATAAATCCCTATATTATTTAAATAAAACATCTCTTTACTTTAGGTAACTTTATAGCCACTTTTCCAAGCCTTCAGTGCTGTCCAGCTGGCTTCTATTTGGCTTTTCACATTTTGTTACCTGAAACACCTTTAAAAACATTTTGTCAGTGGGAAATATTGGTGAGTGAATCCCAGTTTAATCAATATAAGTAAAAACCGATGTACAGTATTGAGGGCGATCTCGCAATTACATTTGTTTCCATCTACTTTAATTACCACCCACGGTACTGTCAACCCGACTTATGGTCATGTTACTACTCACAATGTAGTAACAAATTTTGTATACAAAACCCCAACATACTGACGATAATTGCAGAATACAAATACTCAATCACTGTTTAATATAATATTAATCATATGAGGTTTTGTAAAAACAGTTTGCAAAAAGGAGATTACTCACATTGCTGTCTTAGGGTTTTCCTTAAGGATTTCTTGGTGATTATCTATTAATTACACAAATGCACACGCGTTAGTATAATAACCCAATATTTACATTAGTAATACCCTCCCCGAGATGGCATTCCAACGACTACGTCGGGCAGAACCACGACAGCCGTTACGGAACCCTGGATCAATCGGGCAGCGTATCTAATACGTAACCGGGGGTTATGATACTTACAACGAGGCAGAACTTCGTTATTTAGGGGGGTATTATGCCCGAAAATTACAATTGCTATGTAGAATTTCGAGAGAGAGAAGTTATGAACGATTTCGACTGAACAACCGATTGTATCTATTTATAGTGTCTGTCTGACACTTCGTCGCGCCCCGCGAACGTTTTAGCCTAGGGCTACGCGGCCCGCGAGGGTGGCTAGGGTAGGCCCTCGCTGATCCGACTCAAACCCTAGCTTCGACACAACACCTGACACGTGGCGGCACCGGGTGAGCTCTGGTGGCTATCTGTCATGCCCCGCGTAAGACCCTTAAGGGTTCTTCGCGGCCCGCGAGCGACAAATAAAATTGATTTTTATTTAATATTTAATTATATAAGGTATTTTGGGCTCGGTTTTCGCATACGGGGTATGTTTTAAGACATATAGGGACAGTTTAAACATATTAGGGGTGTCGAAAAATTATTTAAGAGGGTTGTTATATCCTCCCCACCTTTTTTAGAACTCGTCCTCGAGGTCTACTGGAATAGATGTGGATATTTCCTTTGCATTTCTGATTCAAGCTACCATGTGTACTCTGGTCCTATTTTGGAGTCCCATTTTACTTTGACCAGAACTAGTCTCTTGTGTTTGAGATTCTTGACTTTCCTGTCTTCAATTCGTAGAGGTCGTTCCACAAATTTTAACTGTTCATTTACCTCTATATCCTTAAGAGGTACTACTAGTGATTCATCGGCTAGGCATTTCTTGAGATTACATACATGAAATACATCATGTATTCCTGCCATTTCCTCTAGCAGTTGTAGCTAATAGGCTACAGGTCCTATTCTTCTAATAATCTCAAAAGGTCCAACATACCTGGGGCTTAGCATTCCCCTCTTGATGAATCTTACCACTCCTTTCCAAGGAGAGACTTTCAATAATACCTTGTCTCCTACCTGAAATTCCAGCGGCTTTCGTCTGTTATCATGTCACACCCCAACCGATGGCGGAATCATTGGGGCGCGGCACTAGGCGAATCAGATTGCTCAGGAGAATCCATAACAACTATTTTGCGATAATAATTAATGCGTTCATTATCCCATACTAACAAACAATTACAATCACATAAGTCGTCACCGATTTCTTATTCTCTCGAACAATACAAATCCGACAACCTAGATTTTAGTGAAGTTTCTAGACTTCCTAGCTTGATTGATGTAGTCTGCGTCTAAACCTGCAACATACGTTAAAATAAAGTCAATACAAAAGTATTGGCGAGTATACAGGTTTGATATGTAATAGCATAATAGATTAAAAGTGCTGCGAATTTCCTACATACATAAACGAGATACATGACATACATACTCACAAAACCGATACTACCAGCTAAGTCCTCGATGCTCGAATACACGATGGCAAACTAGACCCCGTCGGGCGCAATAGTACTATACTAGTCATGGTGCGACGTCGCGAGTATAAGTCCTAGCACATATGTAACTAGCATCACGTATAACTATGTACGTAAGTCATTCGCAAGTGATAAGTAGTTTGAGCATTTGATATAATTCGATTTGATAGCAACGTATGTTACACCCAAAAGTGCAAAAGCAAAAAGGGTTCAAGTATACTCAAAGTGCGTATTGGGTAGGCTAACACAGCTTGGTTGGATTGACGGGAAAGTGTCTGAGAATACCCTGATTACAGACTGATTGCATGAGCGTTTGATAGCGCGTTAAATGATAGCATGATAAACAAGAAACGGATGATATTCCGATCGAATGCCGGCCCGTCTGAATAGGCTGTTATCCGATCGGCTGGCCTGTCCGATCGATTGGCCTGTCTGATCGGCTGGGCTGTCCGATCGGCTGGCTCGTCCAGCTGTATTCAACAAGTTTGAAGGTTTTTCGGTGGTTTTGGTCGAGACGTTGTTGCGACGTGCTAAACAGCTGAAATTCCATCAAGCCCGACTTGTTCTAACGGCCGGGAACCACCCCGTTCCATCAGATCTGGCCGTTCTTGACGGTTTTTCCATGTTTAACCCGAAGTTGGTCGTCTCTTCGTTAGAAATCAGATCTTGGACCAACACGATACTAGAAACGAGTAGAAGGTCGGTATAAGCTCCGATTCTACCGGTCTTGAGTGCTTTGAGTGTAAACGAGTTGAAAGAAAGTTGGAAAACCATCTCCCAACCTTTCAGTCATGATTATGTGCAGATCTGTGGGAAAATGTTGTTTATTCTTGTGGAATTCCTTTGGATCTGAGTTGTTCTTGGTGGAATGAGGCCAACATTTGAAGTTCATAAGAACTTCATGATGACATCACCGTAGAACATCTCAAATCCATCAATTTCACGGTTAAAAGTTGAGATTCAAAAGATAGAAAGGTGTAGAATCGAGAGTAGATCATAGAAGTACAAGAGTTGGGTTGAGATCTTACCGGAATCGCGAGAAATCAAGAGAAAAGGGTTCGAGAGCATCTAGTCGAACAGGAGCAGTCACATCAAGTGTTCTTGATGTGACTGAGGGGTATTTATAGGCAAAGGGGGGGGGGGGGGAGGAGAGGGTTTGGGGCTGTTCGTTCGGCTGGCCCATCCGTCCGGATGACCGTTCCGTTCGGATGTCCTTCGGCGAGCTGCGTTTAGGTGTTCCGTTTCAATCGTTAAGCGTTGCGATAGTTTTGTTACACTGTTCTGTATAGATAGGTATGTATTTATCATAATTAATCACAAAACGGTCGTATGTACGTATTCAAATTTCTAAGTGTTCGTTTCGAGTGTGCGTTGTGTTATGACGCGTCACGGCCATCACGGAGGGTAGAGTAGGTCCCCTCTCGACGTCATCGTGAGCGTTAGTATTTGCGTTGTGCCACAATGACTAACGGGGTACTACCTGCTCGTATTGGCATCGTCTTCACGACGGCTGGAGCTATAGCACTCACCCGAGTGTCTTTGTTAGCATTAGTTGTCTGCGTTTCGACACATCACGGCCATCGAGGAGGGTAGAATAGGTCCTCACTCAATGTCATCGTGAGTGTTAGTGTTTGCGATGTGATGTAGCGATAATGTAATGCGAAAATATGCGATTATCCTTCGAATAACGATGTATGCGATATAGTTACATTATGATCAGAATCTATGGTGCTAGGCGTAACGAGTATAGTGAGTAGTAACAACGCACGAACGTACGGGTTGTTACAGTCTCCCCTGATTTAGGAAATTTCGTCCCGAAATTAATCCAACAGGTAGACTTTTGAGAGTTGTCCTTGTATAAGTAGCGGTACAGCGAGTTAATTGACTGAGAGTCGACATGCGAGAGCGTTTGAGTAAGAAAGATCGATTACGATAGCGAGAGGCGACATAATGACAAAAGTAGCATCCCACTAGTTGGCGTTCCAAAAGTACCTCGAGTCACGAAGAATCTGTAAGTTCGATGCGATTGAAATTTTAAAGAACTTGAATGGTTTCTCATAACGTAGGGTTATAACTGAGTCGATTGTTAACCAATGTTGCAAGAAACGTTCGTTTTAACATTTTAAGGAATTCAAAAATGAAAACTAGGGTTACGGAAATTCTCCTATGACGTGGGTTCAAGCTGAACTCGATGTCGAACCAACTCCTTAAGAAAGGTTTCGTTTTGACAATGCAAAAGTTTCTTTAAGGAAAACTGGACTTATGAGACTTCCCTTGGGCATGGAGTTAAGCTGATTCGATGTTACCTCCACATTATGAGGAAATTTCACTTGTCCAATAGTTTTAATAAAAATTTTTATATAAAAAAAAATCAGTTTTTAACAGTTTGAAAAGTTAATTAACATCATGTGACAACTCGAAATTCCGAACCTATCTTTGTACCTTGATGTAACGTAAACATTATGTGACTATGTGAATTAGATGATTTAATGGAATGTTATTTTATTGAATGTTATGTGTTATATGTTATGTGAGTGTACGTATTATGTTATGTATTATGTGAACGCACAACACTCACCCGATCGCACAAGCCACTCGGGTTACACCTCTTGCATTCGAACCTAGGGCAGCCCAAGTTGGGTTCGGCCCACTTCATTATATGCGTATACACACAACCTTAGGAGGTTGTTTCTCATTTGTTGCAAAAACATTCATACACACAAACCCTAGCTCTCCTCTCTCTCCCTCACGAACTCGACGGCAACCGCAAACACATCCTCTCTAGCGAAGATCTTTTCTTGATTCGGATCAATCGTCTATTCCATTCTCTTCTTAATCGGTTACTAATTAATCCCTATTCAATTATATGATTGGAAACGCTTTTGTCTATTATTTGGCTTTATGAGATAACTGTTATCATGCGATATGAATTGATAGTGATTGTTATGATTTGTATGCTTGCATGATTTCAAATATTAGAGATTCATGACTCATGATTTTATTTACTGTTAAATGGTTAAGTGATATTGCATGTGTGTATATGTTTGACAATAGGGTGGGTGCATTGTTGCCGTCAACAGTGTGGAGTCACATGGGTAGACAAATGTATGCATTCAATAATTAACTAAGGGCCACTCAAATGTATTTAATTGGGCCGCACCACTATAACATGCAACTGACAACATGCATGAAATCGAATATGGAGGATTGGGTATAATGATGATGCTTTGTCTGATGTGTATGTGTTGGGATAAACCAAATTGTTATTTTAGGATTATAATTAGGTGCATGAACATTAAAGTTTTGGATTGTAAATTTTAGTAACTAGTAATCTAGATTTAGAAGCGGATATATATATATATATATATATATATAATCGGCTGTTTGGATATGATATTTGAAGTTGTTGTATGATTATTAGTATTGCTTGTTGATATAAAAGTTGCTAGCCTAATGATCCGGACTGAATGTTAGATTATTGCTCATAACTATGATTATTTAGGGTTCATGTGAAGCAATTGTTAAAAATAATGTTTTAATCGATTTCTGTTTGATATGGAAGTTGTTAGCAATTATTAATAAATTGAGAATTTGGAAACCACTAAAAGTTTGTAACTGATATGCATGAAAAATGGAAACTTGAACCATTCGCACAAGACCTCCAGTCGCACAAGGCATGTCCAGTCGCACAAGGCATGTCCAGTCGCACAAGTGGTGATGTTGATTGACAGTTGGGCCGGGTATATGTTTGGGCCGGATTAGCCCAATCGCACAAGGTTGTTATCTGTTTAGTGTATCGGGCTGTATATATATATATATACAACACGTTGGGCTTCTAATCTTTGGGCCGGGTATTTGATGGATCGCACAACATGACGTGGGTCGCACAAGACTGTGCTGAACGCACAACATGTTGGGCCGACTGTTATTGGGCTATATCTTCCGGATCGCACAAGTTGGATACGTTTTGACTGCTAATGTGTTAATGTGATGCTATGATCAATACGTGTTCACAATCTGTTAGATTATGTGTAATCATACGTGTCTTACTTGATCCAAAACCTGACTTGTATGGTAACCATGTTAGGACGTGGTTGACCACTAGCTGCTAGATTTGACCATTCTGTGTATCTGCCGAGCAAACCAAGGTGAGTTCACACTAGCCAAGGCATGGGATTCCCAGGGGTTGGGAATGGGATTGAATAACTACTCGTACAACTATTACTGTTAAACGAATTATTACTGTCCTCGGTTGAAGGGCACGTACGTAAAACCTACGTACAGTTATACTTACTACTGTCCTCGGATTAAAGGGCACGTACGTAAAGCCTACGTACACGATCTTAAGACCATCACCTCTATCAAAGGAAGTCCCTCAATTATCGACTTAATCGCCGAGGCCTAGGGCGAGCGGGTCATTAGTTAATAGCGCTATTAGGTTTAACAAACCTCACACCGTGCCAGTCGGACGGGCGTGTACTAATGGACTATGGGCAAAGGGTCAATGCTGATAGACATTGACTTAGGGCACCTCTTACATTTTTCGTAGAAGTCGATACGCGTGGTCTTGTAACACATGGGAAGCCCCCACTAATCATCGCACACATGCCTGGATTGGCCGCGATAAGGATTAATACGATACATGGTTTACAAAACGAACATACGATTTATGAAATGAATACTATAACCAAACAACCAACTGTGAACTCGCTCAACTTTGTTGTTGATTCGTTGCTACATGCCTTGCAGGTCATTAGCACAGGGAGGAGCAGTCGTTGTGGGACATGGCAGTGTGTGCCATGCTTTAAACGTTACTTTATTTCATACTTAATACTTGCCATGGGTTTTACAATTATGCTTCCGCTAAACATTTAACTATGCTTGGGTTTTTGAAACACCTTTCATATTGCATGGGTGAATTAGGTTTACTTATATGTTTGTTCAATATGATTGGTGGCTTGATCCTGGTCAGTCACGCCTCCAAGCGGTGATACTCCGCGTGTGGATTTTGGGGGGTGTAACAGATTGGTATCAGAGCCATTGGTTATAGAGAACTTGGTTTTAATAAGGGAAAATGTTTTTGTTAAAACCAGACTATAACCTGTACAGTGCTCTACGATCCACAACGACGCTTCACTCCACGTGCAAGACTCGATATTCTCGGTGGTATGGATTATGTTTATATTGCCTACTTGCTAGATTGCATAGAACTTTGCTCATGGTATACTTAGATAAACGTAGCAACTATAGTTTGAAAACACATTTGTGCTTGCTCCCTACTGTCACTACACACTTACGCACATTCGCGACACATTTCCTACTTGTGTTTCTTTCGATGTGAAGATCATGAGGGAAGGGGAGAACCCAACTCAAGCCGGCTGACGACTATTATCAACGAACAAGTTACGGCAGCACTCGCAGCCGCTCAGGCAGGAGGTATAACCTGCTATTACGAACCTACCCTAGGATGATAGATCCTACTCTCATGATCCAACTATCGCGCTTAACCTTGTCATTTATTCCTCGCGCAACAAGGTCAGAACACTCAGCCACCTGCATGCATATTCAAGACGATCATGGACTGTCGTCCTAATACTTTTAGTGGCACTAAAGGAGCTGTTGGACTCCTCCATTGGTTTGAAAAGCTCGAGTCTGTCTTAGAGACGTGTGAATGCCCTGAGGCTTATAGGGTGAAGTACGCCACTGGTACTCTTGAAGGCACTACGCTAACTTGGTGGAACGCGCAAGTCCAGATGCTGGGGCTGGCGGCTGCAAATGCCACCCCTTGGAATGATTCTTAAGGAACTGATCCAAACGTGAATACTGTAGTCGTGATGACATCCGCAAGCTGGAAGTGGAGTTCTTTAACCTGAAGATGACGGGGTCAGAAATAGAAGCGTACACGAAACGATCCAACGAACTGGCAGTGTTGTGTCCAACTATGGTGGATCCTCCCATCAAGCGCATTGAGCTGTACCCCAAAGGCTTAGTACCAGAAATTTAAAGCCATGTGACTGCTGCTAACCTTGCTACCATCCAGGATGTAAGTGGAACAGAACAGACTGCCTAAGCATGTAAGTGCTACTGCTACTACTACTACTACTGCTACACCCAGTGACAATAAACGAAAGTGGGATGGAACCTCCAGCAAGGGTTCGACTTCAGTTCAATCCCAGGCACAGCAGCGAAAGATTAATGACTACCAGAGCCCTGGTCAGCAACCTTCTGGTATTCAAGGACATGGTGGATATCGAGGAAACCTCCCGAAATGCAACAGATGCAACAGGTACCACAGTGGTCAGTGCAACAGGGGTCGTTACCAGAGGTGTCTCAAGATGGGTCATGAAACCAAGGAATTGCAGGAGCTTGCGACCTACGAATCAGAACCAATGACAACAATAATCAGGGCAACGGGAATAACAATGGGGGTAATAGCGATGGCAATGGTGCCAGGAGTCGAGTGTTCTTGATGGGTCAGGGTGATACTAGGAATTGACCCCAACGTTGAAATGGTTTCGACATCGTTATTGGGATGGATTGGTTATCCCAACAGCAAGCAGAGATCCTATGCAAAGAGAAGATGGTTCGTATTCCCCGTTCTGGCAAAGAACCTCTCAAAATTCAAGGCGACAAGAGTGGTGCTGTGTTGGGCATCATTTCTTTTCTCAAGGCCCAGAAGTGTTTGCGAAAGGGTCACACTGCGATACTAGCACTCGTTACAGATACATCGACGAAAGAGAAGAGGTTAGAGGATATTCCAGTTGTACGCGACTTTCCTCAAGTGTTTCCTGAGGAATTACCTGGGTTACCGCCTCATCGACAAGTCGAGTTTCAAATCGAGCTAGCTCCTGGAGCAGCACCTATAGCTCGAGCACCTTCTCGCTTAGCTCCAACCGAACTGGAAGGACTGTCTAAACAATTGCAAGAACTCTTGGAAAAGGGTTTCATTCGTTCTAGCTCTTCGCCCTGGGAGCTCCAGTGCTATTTGTGAAGAAGAAAGACGACATCTTCAGAATGTGTATCGACTATCGCGAGCTCAACAAGGTAACGTTGAAGAATCGTTATCCTCTTCCACACATTGATGACCTATTCGATCAGCTGCAAGAGTCGAGCTTCTATTCAAGGATTTATTTGAGATCTGGATATCACCAACTGAGAGTCCGAGAAGAGGACGTCTCCAAAACAGCCTTTAGAACCCGTTATGGGCATTATGAGTTTTTGGTTATGCCTTTTTGGGCTGACAAATGAACCTGCGGTCTTCATGGACTTGATGAATCGAGTGTGCAAGCCGTACCTAGACAAGTTCGTCATTCTATTCATCGACGACATCCTGATTTATTCGAAGAGTCAGGAGGAGCACGAGCAGCATCTACGACTCATTTTGGAACTCCTTAGAACAGAACAATTGTACGCCAAGTTTTCTAAATGCGACTTCTGGCTTCGTGAAGTCCATTTCTTAGGCCATGTAGTGAACAAGGATGGGATTCACGTTGATCCATCTAAGGTAGATTCGATCAAGAGCTGGCCTGCACCTCGTACACCTACAGAAATTCGCCAATTTTTGGGCTTGGCAGGTTACTACAGAAGGTTCATCAAGGACTTCTCCAAAATTTCACAGCCCCTCACCTTACTGACACAGAAAGGTGTTGTTTATCGTTGGGGTAATACACAGGGAACAGCGTTTCAGCACTTAAAGGATAGACTCTGTAGCGCACCTATCCTCTCATTGCCTGAAGGCACGGATGATTTTGTAGTCTACTGCGACGCATCCATCTAAGGTCTTGGATGTGTGTTGATGCAACGGGATAAAGTCATTACTTATGCTTTGCGCCAACTTAAGATTCACGAACAAAATTACACTACGCATGATTTAGAGCTGGGAGCTGTTGTCTTTGCACTCAAGATATGGAGACACTACCTGTATGGTACCAAATGTGCTATCTACACTGATCACAGAAGCCTCGAACATATCTTCAAACAGAAGGAACTGAATATGCGACAACGACGATGGGTCGAACTGCTAAATGACTACGAATGCTCGATCAGGTACCACCCAGGCAAAGCCAATGTTGTGGCTGACGCCCTCAGTCGAAAGGACACCGCGCCTAAGCGCGTGCGAGCTTTACAACTCACTATACAGTCTAGTCTTCCTTCTCAGATACGAGATGCTCAGGTAGAAGCATTGAAACCAGAAAAAGTCAGGGCTGAAGCCCTACGCGGCTCAAGGCAACGCTTAGAACAGAAGGAAGATGGTGCTTACTACGTCACAGGACGCATTTGGGTCCCACTTTATGGCAGCCTACGAGAGCTTGTGATGGATGAGGCACACAAGTCTCGTTACTTGGTACATCCTGGTTCGGATAAAATGTACCACGATATCAAAACTACATATTGGTGGCCTAGCATGAAAGCTCACATAGCAACTTACGTCAGCAAGTGTTTGACTTGTGCAAGAGTCAAAGCCGAATACCAAAAACCTTCAGGCCCACTCCAACAACCTGAGATACCACAATGGAAGTGGGAACAAATTTCCATGGATTTTGTTACTGGCCTGCCTAGATCTCAACGTGGGAATGATACTATTTGGGTGATCGTGGATCGACTCACAAAGTCTGCTCACTTCTTGGCTATCAAGGAAACGGATAAGTTCTCCACCCTAGCAGACGTATATCTTAAGGAAATTGTCTCGAGGCACGGAGTGCCCACCTCTATTATCTCGGATCGAGATGCACGTTTTACTTCAGAACTGTGGCAAGCAATGTACAAGTCCTTTGGCTCACGTTTAGATATGAGCATGGCTTATCACCCGCAAACGGATGGGCAGTCTGAATGCACCATCCAGACCCTTGAAGACATGCTTAGGGCATGTGTAATTGACTTTGGCAACGGCTGGGAAAAGCATCTGCCACTTGCGGAATTTTCGTACAATAACAGCTACCACACCAGCATTAAAGCTGCTCCATTTGAGGCATTGTACGGGCGTAAATGCCGGTCACCTCTTTGTTGGGCAGAAGTGGGGGATAGTCAGATTACTGGTCCAGAACTTGTGGTAGACACAACAGAACGAATTGCGCAGATACAACATCGAATGGCGGCAGCTCGTGACCGTCAGAAAGATTACGCCGATAAGGGCAGAAAACCACTAGAGCTCCAGGTTGGGGAGCGTGTACTACTCAAAGTTTCACCCTGGAAGGGTGTGGTTCGTTTTGGGAAACGGGGCAAACTTAACCCGCGATACGTCGGACCTTTCAAAATCATAGAGAAAATAGGCAGGGTGGCCTACAAACTAAACCTACCAGCAGAACTCAGTGGAGTTCACAACGTTTTCCACGTGTCGAATCTGAAGAAGTGTCTGTCAGATGAGACCCTCATAGTTCCTTTGAAGGGATCACTATCGACGAGCAGTTACGATTCGTCGAGGAACCAGTTGAAATCACGGACCGGGATGTTAAGGTCTTCAAGCGCACTAGAATACCTCTCGTTTGAGTTCGTTGGAACTCACGTCGCGGCCCAGAGTTCACCTGGGAACGCGAAGATCAAATGAAACAAAAGTATCCCCAACTATTCACAAACAGTACAACCACTACTGAGGCTGAAGCTACGGAATTTCGGGACGAAATTCCAGATCAACGGGGGGAGGATGTGACACCCCAGGAAAAACAGGAAAACCATGCAACTTAACTAGCTTCCTCAGTGAGTACGTACCAAATTTTGGGACAAAATTTCTTTCAACTTGGGGATAATGTGACAACTCAAAATTCCGAACCTATCTTTGTACCTTGATGTAACGTAAACATTATGTGACTATGTGAATTAGATGATTTAATGGAATGTTATTTTATTGAATGTTATGTGTTATATGTTATGTGAGTGTATGTATTATGTTATGTATTATGTGAACGCACAACACTCACCCGATCGCACAAGCCACTAGGGTTACACCTCTTTCATTCGAAGCTAGGGCAGCCCAAGTTGGGTTCGGCCCACTTCATTATATGCGTATACACACAACCTTAGGAGGTTGTTTCTCATTTGTTGCAAAAACATTCATATATACAAACCCTAGCTCTCCTCTCTCTCCCTCACGAACTCGACGGCAACCGCAAACACATCCTCTCTAGCGATGATCTTTTCTTGATTCGGATCAATCGTCTATTCCATTCTCTTCTTAATCGGTTAGTAATTAATCCCTATTCAATTATATGATTGGAAACGCTTTTGTCTATTATTTGGCTTTATGAGATAACTGTTATCATGCGATATGAATTGATAGTGATTGTTATGATTTGTATGCTTGCATGATTTCAAATATTAGAGATTCATGACTCATGATTTTATTTACTGTTAAATGGTTAAGTGATATTGCATGTGTGTATATGTTTGACAATAGGGTGGGTGCATTGTTGCCGTCAACAGTGTGGAGTCACATGGGTAGACAAATGTATGCATTCAATAATTAACTAAGGGCCACTCAAATGTATTTAATTGGGCCGCACCACTATAACATGCAACTGACAACATGCATGAAATCGAATATGGAGGATTGGGTATAATGATGATGCTTTGTCTGATGTGTATGTGTTGGGAACAACCAAATTGTTATTTTAGGATTATAATTAGGTGCATGAACATTAAAGTTTTGGATTGTAAATTTTAGTAACTAGTAATCTAGATTTAGAAGCGGATATATATATATATATAATCGGCTGTTTGGATATGATATTTGAAGTGGTTGTATGATTATTAGTATTGCTTGTTGATATAAAAGTTGCTAGCCTAATGATCCGGACTGAATGTTTGATTATTGCTCATAACTATGATTATTTAGGGTTAATGTGAAACAATTGTTAAAAATAATGTTTTAATCGATTTCTGTTTGATATGGAAGTTGTTAGCAATTATTAATAAATTGAGAATTTGGAAACCACTAAAAGTTTGTAACTAATATGCATGAAAAATGGAAACTTGAACCATTCGCACAAGACCTCCAGTCGCACAAGGCATGTCCAGTCGCACAAGGCATGTCCAGTCGCACAAGTGGTCATGTTGATTGACAGTTGGGCCGGGTATATGTTTGGGCCGGATTAGCCCAATCGCACAAGGTTGTTATCTGTTTAGTGTATCGGGCTGTATATATATATATATACAACACGTTGGGCTTCTAATCTTTGGGCTGGGTATTTGATGGATCGCACAACATGACGTGGGTCGCACAAGACTGTGCTGAACGCACAACATGTTGGGCCGACTGTTATTGGGCTATATCTTCCGGATCGCACAAGTTGGATACGTTTTGACTGCTAATGTGTTAATGTGATGCTATGATCAATACGTGTTCACAATCTGTTAGATTATGTGTAATCATACGTGCCTTACTTGATCCAAAACCTGACTTGTATGGTAACCATGTTAGGACGTGGTTGACCACTAGCTGCTAGATTTGACCATTCTGTGTATCTGCCGAGCAAACCAAGGTGAGTTCACACTAGCCAAGGCATGGGATTCCCAGGGGTTGGGAATGGGATTGAATAACTACTCGTACAACTATTACTGTTAAACGAATTATTACTGTCCTCGGTTGAAGGGCACGTACGTAAAACCTACGTACAGTTATACTTACTACTGTCCTCGGATTGAAGGGCACGTACGTAAAGCCTACGTACACGATCTTAAGACCATCACCTCTATCAAAGGAAGTCCCTCAATTATCGACTTAATCACCGAGGCCTAGGGCGAGCGGGTCATTAGTTAATAGCGCTATTAGGTTTAACAAACCTCACACCGTGCCAGTCGGACGGGCGTGTACTAATGGACTATGGGCAAAGGGTCAATGCTGATAGACATTGACTTAGGGCACCTCTTACATTTTTCGTAGCAGTCGATACGCGTGGTCTTGTAACACATGGGAAGCCCCCACTAATCATCGCACACATGCCTGGATTGGCCGCGATAAGGATTAATACGATACATGGTTTACAAAACGAACATACGATTTATGAAATGAATACTATAACCAAACAACCACTGTGAACTCGCTCAACTTTGTTGTTGATTCGTTGCTACATGCCTTGCAGGTCATTAGGTACTCTTGGAGCTTGCACAGGGAGGAGCAGTCGTTGTGGGACATGGCAGTGTGTGCCATGCTTTAAACGTTACTTTATTTCATACTTAATACTTGCCATGGGTTTTACAATTATGCTTCCGCTAAACATTTAACTATGCTTGGGTTTTTGAAACACCTTTCATATTGCTTGGGTGAATTAGGTTTACTTATATGTTTGTTCAATATGATTGGTGGCTTGATCCTGGTCAGTCACGCCTCCAAGCGGTGATACTCCGCGTGTGGATTTTGGGGGGTGTGACACATCAAGCCCCACTTGGCACTTTCTCATGAAAGTTTGCTAATATGGTTAAAACACTTATATATATAGGAAGTACCAGCGGCATATCCACCATGTTCCTCCCATATTACTTCCGTTTCGTGAGGCGGTGTCATGTGTGCCGATATGACACAGATAGAATTGCGCTACCTTGGTCCAATCGGTAGGAAGTCGGACCGAGTTGAAGATAGAATCGAATAGGTTAAACAGGCGAGTTGAATTGCGAATGTAGCTATAATAGCGTGCGCGAGTAGCCTGGTGACACGAAACATTGATGTGTCGTGTCCGGATAGGCGTCGAGCGATAAGCGATAAGAGAATAGCGTGATTTCGATTAGATTCCACATTAAATCCACATGGCGAAACACCACGTTCGACCATGTTAGTTTTGTCCCGTGAAGCGATGTCATGCATACTAATACCACACAAACTGCGATGAATACCAAGCGATGAGCGATGAGCGATAAGTGGTACGCGATAGCGAATAAGCGATGGACGATACACGATAAGTGGTACGCGATAAGCGAGTAATGCGATTCGATTTAGTCTTCATAAATTTACAATTTAACTAACGTTAAGCCCCCTATGGCATCTGCCCACGAAAGTTTGCTAGTATGGCTGAATCACTTATACATATAAGAAGTACCAGCGATGTATTTACCATGTTCCAACCATACTAGATCTGTTTCGTGAATCGATGTCAGGTGTGCTCACGTAACACAGGTTGCGATAAGCGATAAGCGAATAGGCGATTAATCGAATAACACAAACACAACACAAGCGATGATGGCAACGATAAACGAATTGCGATAAGCAGTACGCGATAGCGACAACCGACGAGCGATAAGCGACGGTTGTTGCGTTGCAAGCGATGGGGATATGCGCGATTTTTACGATTCGATTCAATTGATTAATACCACAGAGTTTAACTAACATTAGACCCCACATGGCCTTTTTCCACGAAAGCCTGCTGATATGACTAAAACGCCTTGCTTTAACCATATGAGCTTCATCTCGTGAAGCGAGGTCATGTGTGCTAACTTAACACGAATATCACAGATAACGGTAGGTGATAGCGATGGTGATAGTGATGGCGCGTGCGATAGATTGATACACAGCAAGCGATATAGATTCACACAATAATCGATAGAGATTCACATAATAAGCGATAGAGATTTACATGATAAGCGATAGAGATTGCGAGATACCCATAATAGACAATAGCGATTGCGAGATAGATTTAAGTGATAACGCGATAGGTTCCAGCAAAACTGCGATTGAGTTGCGATGTGGACTTATGATCAGTCTTGCGTCACTGCAATTGCCCTGCTGGGGTAGACTTACCAAAGTCCATCGATGAGGCAATTGCATTACGTTGGCAGACTTACGAAAAGTCTCGCAGTGATGTGGTTCGGTTGTTACGCCTTGCGATTGAGTGTAGTGTGTCGAAAATAACCATAATAGTATAATAGGTCTAATAACGTTCGACTTCACGTGGCACTTTCTTCACGAAACTTCGGTAGTATGGCAGGGCACACCTTGCCTGACCCCTACTACTTATATCCCGTGATTTGGTGTCACACTTGGTCGAGACGCTTGTGGCACCTTAGAATTCACTACGATCTCCGTGCACTGACCAAATAATCCCGTGTGCACCCATGATTAGTCGTTCCTTGCACGTTTATCGTACCTTATTCTAAGAGTGTAGTGAGGTTAAAACACATTATATCGTGATATAGTATATAGTTCGTGTGTGAAGCTATTCTAAGTGCGATGACTAGAGAGTGAAAGCGAAAACGAAAGCGAAAACAAAAGCGAGGGTTGACGTTACGCATAGTGGCAACATCGCGTAATATAGTAGGTTCAATACTTAGAAATTAACGTCTAAAATCGCATCATTACAACATTATCCTACGCTCGCTAGATGCTTGGTGTTGAAGACTTTTGCTGGAGCTGTTGTTGTTGTACTCAAATTCTAGATCCGGTGCGGCAGTTGCGGGTGAGGTGACCGTAACAGTTGCAATTATTGCAATAGCGACAGTCAGCCCCAATTGGATGATGATAAGTACATGAGTAACACTATGGATGAGCCCCAGTGTAAGCTCGTTTTGGAAACACCGGAACCGCTTGAAGAGGCTTTGGTTGCAGCAGTTCGGTTGTTGATGAGTTCGGGATTGAAATCTTTCGTTTGCGGCTGGGTTTGTCGGTGTCTTGCGATGAGATGTCGTCGTTGTAGGATTCATTTGAGGACTCGTTTGCAGAATCTTCGGCCGAGTCATCGGAAGAACCGTCAGCAGCTTCGTCAGAAGAATCGTTGACAGATTCGTCAGAAGAATCATCGGCATACTCGTCAGAAGAATCGTCGACAGGGTAGTCTGAAGAATTAATGACGATTGCTTGATAAGTTTGCTTGACAGGATTCTTGGAGAAAAACCCTTCCATGAGTTGTTTGTTGTTGATTTTTGTGGCTAAGCGGTATGTTTCTTCGATGCTGGCAGGTCTTGCAGCTTCAACAAAATCACCCACACACTTAGGCAAGCCGCGAATGTACTTAAGAATGGCTTTTTCTGAAGTGTTGACTTGACTTGGGCAGATTACACTAAGCTGCTTGAACCTTTCGGTGTAGCCAACATTGTCGCTTCCGTCTTGCTTGATTTCCCAAAATTCATTTTCTAGCTTCTGAACTTCGTGGGGAGGGCAATACTCTTTCTTCATGAGCTCTTTCAGCTTATCCCAAGAGAGAGCGTAAGCTGCGGAGATCCCACGTTTGTTACGTTCGGCGGTCCACCAGTCGAGTGCTCGTGATTGAAATACTCCGGTAGTGCAAGTAGTACGAAAACTATCGGGACACCCACTTTGACGAAGGGTAACTTTGATAGAATCGAACCACTGGAGTAGTTGAGTCACACCTCCTTCGCCCGTGAATTCCATCGGGTCACATGCTTTGAAGTGTTTGTAGAGAAAAGAAGATTGCGGCGCTTCCGTCTTGGAGTCTTCCGAGGCTCGAGAGTTGCTGAGAGAGTGCACTTGAGCGACAATTCGAGGAATGAGGTTGACTACTTCCTTGGTCACAAGCAGTGTTGTAAAATTCGCTAGGTGGTCTCTAGTCGGGCGACTGGGGAGTTGGGAGTAATCGGAGTACTCGGAGGGTACTCGGGGAGTACGCGGACATGGTAACTATAAAGAAAATTAATTGTTATATATTATACATATGTTAAAATAAGCATAATTCATGTCAACTGAGTATAATTTAAAATGAAACATGTTTAAAGTTCAAATATTCTGAATACATGTCCGAGTACAAGGCCGAGTAGTCCGAGTAGGCCGATTTTGACTAATTAAAAGTCAACAAACCACGTTGACCGCCTAGACCGACTAGGCCGACTCTTTCCGACTACGTCCGACTAGGCCGACTAGGCACCGAGTTTGACCGAGGCCGACTAATTGAGTCCGCCTAGGAGGAAGTCGCCTCGGAGGGGTTCCGAGGACCGAGTACTCGCCGAGTACTCGGCCTTGGAATCCGACTTTTACAACACTGGTCATAAGTGAGGCAATCCTCTTATCGGCGCTTCGTTTGGCTCTTCTCCTAGCTATCCGTCTCGACGTAGAGTCGTTGGAAGGCATCTAGACAGAGAGTGATTTGGAATGAGATTCGATCATAATGATTTTTTTGAGTTTGCAATGCGATTGAGCGCGATCAAAACTTGTATCGTGCAATATAAATAGATTTCACATAGGTGCCACATAGGAGACACGACATTCCTAGGTTCTCACACAATGATTTGTTTGTATTTAGATATAGATAGTTGTAGTTTACACTTATACACACACATATCGATGTAGAATACACGAGGACGCGATGAGAGGTAGTGAGCGAGAGCGTAAGCGAGTAATTTGGCATTAGTTTTGTTGCGAACATTCGGTCTTCGTTTTAGATTGCGATGGTTGTGCGAGTTGTGCCTTTTGTAAAACAGGGAGCGAAAATTGATAGATTGTAAAATAAAGCGTAACCAAGTTTATCGTACGTAAAACCGGCAAGTCGTAGTCTTAGTAAAATAATTGGAATGCCTCGGGTGTTTAGGCGTTGACTACCCAAAGTAACTCAACTATATTCAACAAGTTCGTGCACGCGCTTTGACCTAGAAGACTTCATGCTTCCACTGGGATGCAGCTCATGGCATTCGTCTTCCTAGTCATCACGTGGCTCGAGTCCTTGGTGAGAGCTTTTTGAAACCATTTTAAAGAGTGGAACGGTTCATTGAGGTACGAGTTTCACTTCTGACTTAACGACTTCGTTCCTAATTGTGGTTATGCTCTTCGAATAAATTCGTGAGTTCCACTAGATTTCGAAATGGAGTCTTTCGTCGAGATGTGGATGTCACTCCTAACTCGATGAAAGGTTCTCGTGCTAGAAAAATGCGCTGAGTGAGCGATCTCGTCGAGAGTTCTTGGTTTTCACACCTGGTCTCGACTGGATCACTCGGTTTCGTTATGCGAGTATTTTCGAAAACATGTGTATTGTGTTGGCCTTAGGAAAGGCTAAGTTGTATTCAGGCCTTAGGAAAGGCTCTTCGCGTGAATTTGTAGTATGCGGTGTTCACGCGAAGTAGTAGCTTTTAGCGAATTCGAACGAGAGTATTAAGTAGGCCCGTACAAACCCCACCGGGTTCGCACGAATTCAGTCCGTTGGTACTTAGACTATAGACTAGGTCATTGCTAAGACTTCAACCCGGACTAGGTTGAATGTCTCACCTAATTCCCTATAGTTATGGCTCTGATACCAATCTGTCACACCCCAACCAGTGGCGGAATCATCGGGGCGCGGAACTAGGCGAATCGGATTGCTCAGGAGAATCCTTAACAACTATTTTGCGACAATAATTAATGCGTTCATTATCCCATACTAACAAACAATTACAATCACATAAGTCGTCACCGATTTCTTATTCTCTCGAACAATACAAATCCGACAACCTAGATTTTAGTGAAGTTTCTAGACTTCCTAGCTTGATTGATGTAGTCTGCGTCTAAACCTGCAACATACGTTAAAATAAAGTCAATACAAAAGTATTGGCGAGTATACAGGTTTGATATGTAATAGCATAATAGATTAAAAGTGCTGTGAATTTCCTACATACATAAACGAGATACACGACATACATACTCACAAAACCGATACTACCAGCTAAGTCCTCGATGCTCGAATACACGATTGCAAACTAGACCCCGTCGGGCGCAATAGTACTATACTAGTCATGGTACGACGTCGCGAGTATAAGTCCTAGCACATATGTAACTAGCATCACGTATAACTATGCACGTAAGTCATTCGCAAGTGATAAGTAGTTTGAGCATTTGATATAATTCGATTTGATAGCAACGTATGTTACACCCAAAAGTGCAAAAGCAAAAAGGGTTCAAGTATACTCACAGTGCGTATTGGGTAGGCTAACACAGCTTGGTTGGACTGACGGGAAAGTGTCTTAGAATACCCGGATTACAGACTGATTGCATGAGCGTTTGATAGTGCGTTAAATGATAGCGTGATAAACAAGAAACGAATGATATTCCGATCGAATGCCGGCCCGTCTGAATAGGCTGTTATCCGATCGGATGGGCTGCCCGATCGGCTGGCCTGTCTGATCGGATGGCCTGTCCGATCGACTGGCCTGTCCGATCGGCTGGGCTGTCCGATCGACTGCCTGTCCGATCGGCTGGCTTGTCCAGCTGTATTCGACAAGTTTGAAGGTTTTTCGGTGGTTTTGGTCGAGACGTTGTTGCGACGTGCTAAACAACTGAAATTCCATCAAGCCCGACTTGTTCTAACGGACGGGAACCACCCCGTTCCATCAGATCTGGCCGTTCTTGACGGTTTAACCCGAAGTTGGTCGTCTCTTTGTTAGAAATCAGATATTGGACCAAAACGATACTAGAAATGAGTAGAAGGTCGGTATAAGCTCCGATTCTACCGGTCTTGAGTGCTTTGAGTGTAAAAGAGTTGAAAGAAAGTTGGAAAACCATCTCCGAACCTTTCAGTCATGATTATGTGCAGATCTGTGGGAAAATGTTGTTTATTCTTGTGGAATTCCTTTGGATCTGAGTTGTTCTTGGTAGAATGAGGCCAACATTTGACTTCATGATGACATTACCCTAGAACATCTCAAATCCATCGATTTCACGGTTAAAAGTTGAGATTCAAAAGATAGAAAGGTGTAGAATCGAGAGTAGATCATAGAAGTACACGAGTTGGGTTGAGATCTTACCAGAATCGCGAGAAATCAAGAGAAAAGGGTTCGAGAGCGTCTGGTCGAACAGGAGCAGTCACATCAAGTGTTCTTGATGTGACTGAGGGGTATTTATATGCAAATGGGGGAGGAAGGAGAGGGTTTGGGGCTGTTTGTTCGGCTGGCCCATCCGATCGGCTGTCCTAGCCGTTCGGTTGGCCCATCCGTCCGGATGACCGTTCCGTTTCAATCGTTAAGCGTTGTGATAGTTTTGTTACACTGTTCCGTATAGACAGGTATGTATTTATCATAATTAATCACAAAACGGTTGTATGTACGTATTAACATTTCTAAGTGTTCGTTTCGAGTGTGCGTTGTGTTATGACGCGTCACGGCCATCGCGGAGGGTAGAGTAGGTCCTCCCTCGACGTCATCGTGAGCGTTAGTATTTGCGTTGTGCCACAATGACTGACGGGGTACTACCTGCTCGTATTGGCATCGTCGTCACGACGGCTGGAGCTATAGCACTCACCCGAGAGTCTTTGTTAGCATTAGTTGTCTGCGTTTTGACACATCACGGCCATCGAGGAGGGTAGAATAGGTCCTCACTCAATTTCATCGTGAGTGTTAGTTTTTGCGACGTGATGTAGCGATAATGTAATGCGAAAATATGCGATTATCCTTCGAATAATGATGTATGCGATATAGTTACATTATGATCCGAATCTCTGGTGCTAGGCGTAACGAGTATAGTGAGTAGTAACAACGCACGAACATACGGGTTGTTACATATCAACATAACTCTTTTGTCGATCACGTGCTGCTTTTAGTCGTTCCTTGACTTGAATGATCTTGTCAGTTGTTTCTTGCACCATTTCAGGTCTAGATAATTGCTTTTCTCCAATTTATGCCCAACAGACTGGGGTTCGGCACTTTCGTCCATAAAGTGCTTCGAATGGTGCAGCATTGATACTTGTATGCTAGCTGTTATTGTAAGAAAATTCTATTAATGGTAAGTGACCATCCCAATTACATCCGAAATCAATTACACAAGCTCTAAGCATATCCACCATTGTCTTAATTGTCCTTTCGCTTTGTCCATCCGTTTGAGGATGATAAGCTGTGCTTAGATTTAGCTTGGTTCCCATGGCTTTTTGGAAACTTGTCCAAAAATGAGAGGTAAAACGACTATCTCTATTAGAAACAATTGATAAAGGAATTCCATGTAATGAAACTATTTCATTTACATACAGCTTAGCTAATTGCTCCATACTGAAAGTTTCCTTCATTGGTAGGAAATGAGCTGACTTAGTTAGCCTGTCTACAATCACCCAGATTATATCATTACCTTTCCTTGTTTTGGGTAATTTGGTAACAAAATCCATTGTTATCAATTCCCATTTCCATATTGGCATCTCTAACTGCTGCAATAAACCTGAGGGTTTCTGATGTTCAGCTTTAACTTGTGAACATGTTAAACACTTAGAAACATAAGCTGCTATATCTTTCTTCATTCCTATCCACCATAAATTCTTTCTTAAGTCCTGATACATTTTATCATTTCCAGGATGTATCGTATACTTAGACTTATGGGCTTCCTCTAATATACGGTGGCATAGGTTTTCTAATTTGGGTATCCATATTCTTTTCTTATGGAATATCCAAATTCCATCTGTTCCTTGTTCTAATTCCTTTATCATTCCTTTTAATTTCTCAGTATCGTCCTTGATTACTGATTCTTGTGCCTTTCTAATTTGTTCATTTAAATCTACTTGTAGATTTAATTTAAGAGAACGTATTCTTTTTGTCTTTTCATGATACTTTCGACTTAAAGCATCAGCCACTACATTAGCCTTTCCTTCATGGAACTGGATATTACAATCATAATCACTAAGAATTTCCATCCAATGTCTCTTTCTCATATTTAACTCCTTTTGTCCGAAAACATACCTTAAACTTTTATGGTCGGTGAAAATGGTAAACTTACTGCCATAAAGGTAATGTCTCCAAATTTTCTGGGCAAAAATTATAGCTCCTAATTCTAAATCATGGGTTGAATAATTCTCTTCATGATTTTTAAGTTGTCTAGATTCATAAGCTATAACCTTTTGGCATTGCATCAACACACATCCATAACCTAACTTAGAAGCGTCACAATAAACTATGAAGTCTTCAGTTCCTTCTGGTAACGCTAGTATGGGTGCATTGGTCAATCTTTGCATAAGAATTCCAAATGCTTCTTCTTGTTTTGGTCCCCATTCAAACTTAACAGATTTACAGGTTAGCTTAGTTAAGGGAATGGCTATTCTAGAAAAATCTCGAATAAAACTTCTATAATAACTAGCCAGTCCTAAGAAACTTCTAACCTCAGTTGGTGACTCAGGGGTTTTCCATTTAGTAATCGCCTCGATCTTGGTGGGATCCACATGAATTCCTTCATGATTAACTAGATGTCCAAGAAACTGTATCTGTTCTAACCAAAATTCGCACTTTGAAAACTTTGCATAAAGCTTTTCTTTTCTCAATAAACTTAGAAGTGTGTGCAGATGTGCTGCATGATCCTCTTTACTTTTAGAGTAAATGAGAATATCATCTATAAAAACAATTATGAATTTATCCAAATATTGCTTACATATTCGGTTCATCATGTTCATAAATGCGGCTGGGGCATTGGTTATACCAAATGACATGACAGTAAATTCATAATGGCCATACCTTGTTCTAAATGCGGTCTTAGGAATGTCTTCTTCCTGTACCTTTAATTGATGATATCCTGATCGTAAATCGATTTTATAGAAAAATCGAGCTCCTTGCAATTGATCAAACAGATCATCGATTAATGGTAATGGATACCGATTTTTAATCGTGACCTTGTTCAATTCGCGGTAGTCAATGCACATACGCATTGATCCGTCTTTCTTCTTAACGAATAAAATCGGTGCTCCCCATAGTGATGAACTTGGCTGTATGAATCCTTTCTCTAACAATATGTCTAATTGTTTCTTCAGTTCCTGCATTTCGGCGGGTGCCAAACGATAAGGGGCTTTGGCAATTGGTGCTATTCCTGGTAGCAGGTGAATTCTGAATTCAACTTCTCTGTCTGGCGGTAGTCCTTGTAATTCTTCTAGAAATACATCTGGAAATTGAGATACTACAGAAATATCCTTCAATTCTTTTCCTTTAGTGTTAGTGATTATGGAAATCAAATACACTAATGATCCTTTTCTTATATAACTTGCTGTTTTCATCACAGAGATGAATTTTGTGGATCTAGAGGGCTTATCTCCTTTAATGGTGATCTTTTCACCCTTTGGTGAATTTACTTGAATCGACTTTTGATCACATAAAATACTGGTTTTATTGGCTACTAACCAGTCCATTCCTAATACAACATCAAATCCTGCCATATTCATTGGATAAAGGTTTGCAATAAACTTTTGATTTAAAAATTCTATTCTTGCTCCCTGCAAGATTTCAGAAATCTTAATGGTTTCCTCATTTGCTGTCTCTACTAGACATTCTTGTGGGAGTTTAGTTAATGGTCGATTGAAAAGTTTGCAAAATGAAGTATTAATAAAACTTTGGTTTGCACTAGAGTCAAATAATACTTTAGCAAAAACATCATTAACTAAAAACGTACCGGCTATCATGTCCGGAATCATCTTAGCTTCATCTGTAGTTAGAACAAATGCTCTAGCATTTTTAGCAGTCTTGTTGTTCATGGCTGGAGCTAGTTTCAGACAGTATGGCTTGATGTGACATTTTTCTCCACAGTTGAAGCACATTCCATTATAAGGTTTCTTCATGCAATCCTCCTCCTTTTGTCCTGGTATCTTGCAGAAATTGCAGTAGGTGGAGCATCTTCTGAAATGCTTTTTCTTGCAGGCCTTACAATAAGGTGCAGAGGTAGAACCTACATTTTTCCCACGGTTGAAATTTCCATAACGAAATTCTTGGGTAAGCCTTTGAGCTAGGTTCCTCCTCTGATCCTCTTCTCGTGTACCCACTAATTTACCAGTCAAGGTGTTTGCTAGTTCTACAACTTCTTCTATAGTTTGAGGTCTAGCCGCCTTGACTACATGCCTAATATCACTGATTAATCCCCATATGTAACGAGAGATTAATACTGGTTCAGTTGATGCAAGGGTTGGTACTAGTCTAGCATATTCAAAGAATAACGTAGTGTAACCCTTACTATCTCCTCCAGTCATTCTAAGGTTTAAGAACTTATTTGCTATCTGTTCTTTTTCATTGGGAGGGCATAATTTCCTTTCTACCATGTTTTTAAATTCCTTCCTTTCCATATTATACACCCTGTCACTTCCCCTAGACTGGAGGATAGTGTTCCACCATTCTAAAGCTGAGTTCTTAAACAGATTGGAAGCAAACATTATCTTATCCTCTTCCGCGTACTTGCTTATTTTTAAGACTGCCTCAGTTTTTTCTATCCAGCGTAGAACTGCAACGGCCCCTTCATTGCCCGAGAATTCCATTGGTTTACTAGACCAGAATTCTTTATAAGAACAACCATAAGACATGGTTCTTCTTCTTTTGGGAATGGGCACTTGAAGTACGGGTCCATTGTTTACGCTGTGTTCTGGTTCAGTGGGTCATTTACTATCACGGTTACTTTTATTATCTACTTCCTTAACCGTTTTGATAATATATGACATCGCATCTATTATTCCCTGTGCCACTATGTGTTGGATGGCAGTGTTATCCACTTGGTTTCCATTATTATTGTTGTTCGGGTTATCGTTATTCGGGTTATTGTTACTCTGGTTTTCCTGGTTCACTTCGTTGTCCATCTGAATTTTAAACATTTGACAATTATTAATATCATAAGATAATATTTAATACAAACAATCACACAACACGTATATTGATCAAAATCGTCGAACATTGCGATTTACTCTTTCTTATATAGTATGCATCTAATACAAACTGGAACTAGAATTTAAAATTACAATATTATTATGCATCCATAGCTATTATCTAGATATATATATATATATATATATATACATATATATATATATTCAAACATACACACATATTATATATTATTATTTTATTATTATTACCGTCACAGATATATGTTCATCCAGAACTCCATATTACGCTCGTCATACTTCCAGATGAGTCGTTCTCCGATCTGCCTCATCCTCTCACTACCTTCTAAAATCTCCTCACCAAAGGTTCAGAGTTCTTGCACATTTTCTGAACTCATTGGGGGTGCAGGGGCTGGTACTGGGTTTGGGAACTAGGGCATGGGTTCTTGGTAAGGATAAGGATTCTCTAGAATTTCCCTGATGTATTGGTCATTATCATAGTAGGGATCTAGAGGGTCCAAGTCTGGGCAGGATGCTAGGTTTGGCATAGGTTCATCTTCTGGTATTGGGTAACGTTGTTGGTAATCCCTATGGTCGTCAAACCAAGGGTCATAATCTGGGTCTAAGGGATTGGGTGCAGGTATTCTAGGTATCTCAGCTGGGTTGAAATCAGGCATTGAGATGTGATTTTCTGGGTTGTTCTCAATTTCCATTGGCTGTGTGGGAGACAATGGTAAGGGTTGGGGTGCTATGAGTTGCTCCAGGTTAGGGTCGGCAGTTGTGGTTGCTAGGATATGGAAATTTGCTAAACTCCTATTGAGCTTATCCTGTGTGTGAGCATCTGTTTCTCTCTTAACGGCTGCTAAAGCACGCTGTTGTTGTAACTTTTTCATCCGTTTCCTACGTTCATGCGCTCCTCTACTGAACCATCCTCTCTTTTTAGGAGGGAATGGCTCTTCAGACTGAGCCTTAAACACGAATTTCCCATCTTCATTGTCAGCTGAATACCCTGAGAGAGGATATTTTGTCACATTTTGTTACCTGAAACGCGTTTAAAAACATTTTGTCAGTGGGAAATACTGGTGAGTGAATCCCATTTTAATCAAGATAACTAAAAAACGTTGTACAGTATTGAGGGTGATCTCGCAATTACATTTGTTTCCATCTACTTTAATTACCACCCACGGTACTGTCAACCCGACTTGTGGTCATGTTACTACTCACAATGTAGTAACAAATTTTGTATACAAAACCCCAACATACCGCCGATAATTGTAGAATACAAATACTCAATCACTGTTTAATAAAATATTAATCATATGAAGTTTTGTAAAAACAGTTTGCAAAAAGGAGATTACTCACATTGCTATCTTAGGGTTTTCCTTAAGGATTTCTTGGTGATTATCTATTAATTACACAAATGCACACACGTTAGTATAATAACCCAATATTTACATTAGTAATACCCTCCCCAAGACGGCATTCCAACGACCACGTCGGGCAGAACCACGACAGCCGTTACGGAACCCTGGATCAATCGGGCAGCGTATCTAATGCGTAACCGGGGGTTATGATACTTACAACGAGGCAGAACTTCGTTATTTAGGGGGTATTATCCCCGAAAATTACAATTGCTATGTAGAATTTCGAGAGAGAAAGAAGTTATGAACGATTTCGACTGAACAGCCGATTACATCTATTTATAGTGTATGTCTGACACTTCGTCGTACCCCGCAAACGTTTTAGCCTAGGGCTACGCGGCCCGCGAGGGTGGCTAGGGTAGGCACTAGCTGATCCAAATCAAACCCTAGCTTCGACACAACACCCGACACATGGCGGCACCGGGTTAGCTCTGGTGGCTAGCTGTCGCGCCCCGCGTAAGACCCTTAAGGGTTCTTCGCGGCCCGCGAGCAACAAATAAAATTGATTTTTATTTAATATTTAATTATATAAGGTATTTTGGGCTCGGTTTTCACATACAAGGTATGTATTAAGACATATATGGACAGTTTAAAAATATTAGGGGTGTCGAAAAATTATTTAGGAGGGTTGTTATATGTTAGTTTGGGACTAGTAAATATACTCGGACCACACACACACACCCCTTGGGCCTGGGATAGAAAAGGGGGCCGTACACTAGTTGGTATTTGTTGAATGTGAACTCGTGATATGAACCTGTATACGTGCTAAACATCTGATATATGTTACTGGATGAGGTGCATAGTGTTCAATGTGATAATTATGTGATGGTATGACATATGTTACTGTAGGATTTCATGAACGACTGTTATAACTCATATGATGATGTGTGTATGCTACTTGTGTAATGTGAATGCGGAGTATGTGATTTATGTGCATATAAACTGATTGTCTTTGGTAACCACGATAGGGTTTGGTTGACCAACTTGGAACGGGTAATGTAACGTAACATACCGAGCAATCTAAGGTGAGTTCACTTCTCTTGAGCATGCGTCACGGTGTGTGGGACAATCAAATGGGTATTCTTGAGAGGAATAAGTCTTTTGGGTAAAAACTGAGATGTCGGATAATACACTCATTTCCTATCACCTTAAGTCCCATCTTCTACCGAATAGTTACCTGAGAGGTAACGGGGTATTAGTTGATAGCGCTATTAGGCTTGGCAACCTCACACCGTACCTGAGAGGACGGGCGTGAACTAATGACCTTAATCATGACCAATGCTTTGATAGGGGCATTGGGGACGGGAAAAACAATCTGGCGCCATCTTGTACGGTATCGAGTTATTATCAACATTGTTTTCATAATTGTTATTAACCTGGACTAAACACTTGGCAACTAAATGTTTTTACAAAAACCGTGAACTCGCCAGCGTTATGCTGATACACTTGTTTGCATGCTCACAGGTTATAGGTAACTGGATGTGGAACATGCTGTCTGGGAAGCTGGAGTTGTCATGGGTCAAGATATGTGGAATCACGAGACAAGTCTAGTGGCTTCATACATTTAATTTATAAAATACTCGACTAATGATTTATGCTTCCGCTGAACACGTTGAGTCACATATACTGTTTTGTAACACTTTATCTTAATGAATGAAAGTTTTATTTTAAATATTATTATGAGTTCAATATGATTTGTGGCTAGATCCTGGAACGTCACACGCCTCGCGGGGGTTTCCGCGTGTGGTATTTTGGGGGTGTGACATAGAATTTCTCTACAAGCACCCAGTCGGATAAACCATGTTGGGAGCATTGGGCAAGCAAGTTTTGGAATCTCTCCCACGCAAGATAGTCTCTATGCCTAGAAGCTTTTGTTGGTGGGAAGTATTTGTTCAAAAATCCCTTACGGAGTGCTGCCTATGTGGTAAAAGTATCGGCAGGCTAAGAATCGAGCCAAGTGGCGGCCCGTCCAGCTAAAGTAAATGGGAACAATTGAAGGAATATAGAGTCAGTTGTGGCACCTTGGAGCTTGAAAGTACCACAAATCTGGGTAAGACGAGCTATGTGGGCGGGTGCTTCCTCATCATCACAACCATGGAACTGACAAGAGTTCGCAATGGCGGTTGTGCTATATGAGGGAATTTTCCAAGAATTTTCATTGGCTACGGGTGAAACAGTGATGGGTGAGTTGACACCGATGAAACCTTGGATGGACTGTTGGTGGACGGTTCTACGTGTCACACCCTGACTTTTGCGGAAGCGTATGATGTGTAACTTGTTCAATATCATTGCATTCAATTATAACAAACAACTATATGATTAAAACATGATGTTCATCCATTCATAAGTTTAAAATGTTGCAAACACAAGTCATTAAGTTTCAACCAACGTATCCTCAAGTTATGTTACAAATCAAAAGTGGATGACATCAAAACTTGAAATTTATGTCTTGAAAACAACGCCATCGCCCAAGATCCATCTTGTTTCCTGAAATACATATAATTTTGAAAACATCAACAAAAGTTGAGCGAGTTCATGTGATTCTGTATGAGTTCGAATAATCTTGTAAACATCTGTAAGTATGCCTTTTGTAAATCGGTATGAAAGCGTCTATGAACAGATCAATTAATGTGTAGCTAATACATTAACATGTGTGCAATGGCATAGAAAGGCTCAAACCTTGCGGATTTTGTACCAGGCTTCCGGCTTAAGACATAGTCACCACCTTCGGCCACTTTCAGCCCAGGGGTGGGGCTCGCAACACCCAAATAGATCTATCACTCATGTCCCTCGGTCCTTATACAAGGATTAATGGACTTAAGTGTGCGCCTACCCATTCACATGATCTAACAGTTCATTTCTTAGCTAACCATACCATTTGTAAACATTTGTAACATGTACTTCACCCCCGAAGTTATAAAACTGAAAACAGTTAAAAGAAATAGGGGACATGAACTCACAATATTGCGTCCTGCTATCCAATGTACTCAAAGGTCATGTCCTGAAGTCGTGCAACTACCTACACATGTGCTACGTTTTATTAGTCGGCTGGGTCGTGCCACGACTTTTAGTCTTGTTTGTTATGACTTAGTATCTTTGCACTACATCTTTGATCTACTTATATTATTCCAAAGTATATAATTATTTGTTAAAATAATAATAGAGTAAAATGCACGGATAGTCCCTGTGGTTTTGCAAAATAACACCTATAGTCCCCAACTTTTGAAAATTACACCGGTGCTCCCTGTGGTTTGACAGTTTGTTACTCGGATAGTCCCTGGAGTGGATGTCCGTTAGTTTTCTCCGTTAAGTGAATTTGAAATGACAAATTTACCCTTCTTCTTCTCCACTCTATAAAAACCAAACAACCCCACCCACCATTAACCACCAACCACCACCCACCTCGTTTCTTTATCTTCTTCAACTCAGATTACTGTATCTTCTTCCTCAAGCGTTTTCATTCAACCTAACTCTAATTTTGACTTCAATCACCGCTAGCATTGTAGCATCATCAGGTAAATCATTAAATTAACTTTCATTAATCCTTCACATCACCTTACTCACAATTTTAAACTTCTTTTTCCTGTTCATATTAATGTTGTTATCCATAATTTGATTCTCAATCGATTTTATTTACCGTTAATTCACTGTTCATCACTGATTTTGACAACTCCGATTTGTTTAGCGAACAATGATGTCACTAAAAAGTTAACTGAAGATCTATATTTGTTATATTCATGTTTTCTGTTGAGAAAAATAGTAGTTTGTGTTAATATGTTCAACGATTGGTGCTTCATTATCGGAAATTACGGTTTTCTGTTTCTGAATTTCGTTAGGAATTGTTCAGTATTGGAACATTGTGATATAGCTCTAATTTTGCAAGAGGCCATTCAAGGTGGAGTTGCAGGTGGTGGCAAATTAGCGGCAGGGCAGGGGCCATTCATGGCGGAGTTGCAAGTGGTGGCAAGGGGTCTTTTTAATAAAGCAAGGGGTAATTTTGTCATTTTACATAGATTTAACGGAGAAAACTAACGGACATCCACTCCAGGGACTATCCGAGTAACAAACTGTCAAACCACAGGGAGCACCAGTGTAATTTTTAAAAGTTGGGGACTATAGGTGTTATTTTGCAAAACCACAGGGACTATCCGTGCATTTTACTCATAATAATATTTTAACTTAAATTATATTTATTATTTATTGGAATATTAGCTAAAATAATATATTTTAAATTAATTGACTTGAAATCTTTCCATGAATATTTTCCCCAAGGATGGGTATACTTATACTTGTATTCTTAGACTTGTATATTTTTGCCAAGTATTGGTGGCGTATTCCGGTGTGTATTTGTACGTATGAGAATACGTATTTTTGTTGTATTTATTAAGTATTCTTATACTTAATTTTCGTATTAAATTTTCCGAAATAATATTCTTAATCAAATAAAAACTCACCAATATATATTCATAAAATATACATATTTTAAGAAATCTTTTATAGACAATTATCTATAATTCTTCCTTAGCAAAAATAATTATATTTTCATATAAACCTCAAAAAGAGTATATTTTCAAGATTAACTTAGAAAAATACTTATAAATCCATTTTTTCTCCCCAAAAATAATATATTCTAAATTTGCTTAAGAAAATATGTTTTCTTCAAAATAATATATCTTCTAATAAATCAAGAAAATATATATATATATATATATATCCTTTCTTTATTAAAAAATAATATATTTTCTTCTTGACAAAAATACGATATATTTTTGTAACACTTGTAAGAATTATACCTTCGGTTTCTTTAGTTTCCAAAATTCCGTTTAACTTATTTGTCAAAACATACATGAACTTAATTCCGGAATATATATATATGTAATATGTATTCCTTGTTCGGTTTGTCAACTTTTTGGGTATAAATTATATATTTGTTTTCTTGGAATTTTGGTGATATTTTGTATTATAATTTTTGGTATTTTGGTGAGTTATATTATTTCAAGTCCTAAAATAATATAACTAATACACATAATATACAAGTAATCACACAAATTGTGACATCTAAATATATTTTCCTAAATATATACATAGTCACTTTATTTATGAAAAACAACCTCCAATATTTGTAATTTTTGTAACAAAAATTATGGCAAATTGTATATGAAAAATCATGGGTAAAATATACTTGTAAACACTTGTTTAAAAATATTTTTCTAAGTGTTTAAATTCTAGAAAATTTTTGCCATAGTTTCCCCTTAGAAATGGAGGTTTCCATGCTTTCAAAGCATATCATTTTCTTTTAAAATCATCACCAATCAATCAACAAATCAAACAACACTTACCGTGAGCCAAAATCTTATAATTTTCACTATATCATGAACTTGAAATTTGGTAAAAACTTGTAGTAACTTAGTATGTTGTTAAGTAAGCTTAGTTCCCCTTTAAAGTGTGGTTATTTATTTATAAATAACATTCTTGAAAATTTTAGACTTTCACAACTTGTAAAATGATTTTTCTAAAAATCATTCTTTTGAATTTTTCTTGTTAATAACATGTTTCTACACTTGATTTATCACTAAAAATGTGATTGGTTTCCTTAAAAATCATGGTTATGAAAATTTTGTTTATAAACTTGGTTTCTTGAGAAAATCATCTTTGAAACCATCCATGTAATAGACTAATAACATGTATTCATCATCATCTTACATAAAATCATCTTTGTTTTCAAGTTAATGATGAACATAATGGATGATCATCTTTATTTTTCACAAGATCATCCTCTCACTTGCTAGATCATGCGTTTAATCACAATCTAGCAAGTTCCATATGATGTTTAACATCATAAACACAAATAATCAACAACCAAGAAGCATACATATACTAAAACAACAATGATTTTTATGATTTAGAGCTTTATGTTAAGAGTTATGTTCTTGATCCTTTATGTTCTTTATGTTTAGTTACATACATATTCTTTTAACCATCTAAATAAGAAGTAATAAGAGATTAGGAGAGTCTTACTACTAGCACAAGGCTAGGGAAGAGATCAAGGTTGAAGATGATGATAAACTTAGTGGTTAATAGCTCTTGAGGGAGGTCCTTCAAGCTTCAATGGCACCAAGCTCCTTAGTTCCTAGCACCTTAGAGTCACTTGAGAATGGATGAATGGAAGCTTGACAATGGTGGTGTGGTGGTGGTGGCTCACGGCCGTGACAAGGGAGGAGAGGGAGATAGAGTTGAGTGTGGAAGTGTTTGTGAGAAATGAGATTATGTGGGTCTTGTGGTTATTAATAACATCTTCCAACATTACATAAACTTTTGGGTAAAATGTCTCTAAATCATGGAACATATCCAATAAACAATTGTTAGAAAATCTTGGGTGGGTCCACCCCCATGTAACCATGAATTGATGGGGGGGGGGGGGTGGTATTGGTTGGCTTGTAATGGTTAGTTTGTTAATCTAGTTAGAAATCAAGAGAACTAGTTAGTGTTTTAGGTGTTATATGTTTATTAGATGTATTATGATGTTCGGTGACCATAACTAGCTTGGAAATGTTAAAACAATACTTCTAGTGATAATTGGGTGTTTCGTGTAGTGTCCGGTTGTTCGGTTAGTTACCTGTTCATTAAAGTGCTAAATAGCGCAGTTTAGTGTGCTTTATGTTCCCTTTAATGACAGTTTTGATTCCCGACACTTGGAAAGGTATTCTGGACCATTAAACCATCATTCTGCATTATATTTTGATGTTAAAAAGCTGAAAATTGCTGAATTTGGTTATTTTCTACAGAATTCCGCAGTTTTAGTGTGTTTCTAGCACTTTTCGGCACCTAAATCATCGCTAGGTTGGCAGTTTTATGATCCCTACTTTCCTACACACTATTCTAGTGTAACTCTTGGTTTCGGGGCTCATTCTGATTCTTAACATCATGTCTGCCTGAGTAATGAACTCCCGTCAGTACTTCAAATTTGTCTGACAACTGTGCTAACTTTGTTCCATGCACTAATTGAACCATATAGTGTTGCATGCAATAATGATAAATAATCTTGCAACATTTAATGCACTTGTATGTATATGACAACACTCAGAAAATCTTTCATGGCATTAATTATATCAGGCACAGTCATTAATTCACAAATTGCTGTTTAACATTGTATGAAATATATGGAAAAGTGCTGGTTGTCACATCCCCCCCCCCCCCCGGTTAAAAGAATTTCATCCTGAAATTCAAGTTGCGTTATCGGCTGCAGGGGAGTTGTAAAACAAGTGCGGATACTTTGATTTGATTTAGTCTCCCAAGTAAACTCTGGGGCATGACGTGAATTCCAAAGAACTTTGACAAGTTTAATACAACTTCTTCATGTTTGGTGGACTTTCCAGTCCGTAACCTTGGCAGATTATTCAGTAATATGGAGTTTGTCTTTGACGTGAATCTCGTCTGCGAGAATAACTACTGTCTCTTGGAGTTTCTTGAGATTTGACACGTGAAATGTGTCATGAACACTACTAAGTTCTTCTGAAAGCTTTAGTTTGTATGCAACGATTTTGATTCTTTCCAGGATCTCGAAGGGTCCAGTGTTCCGTGGGTTCAACTTTCCCCGTTTACCAAATCGTACCACGCCTTTCCAAGGCGAGACTTCTAGTAAAACCATATCACGAACCTCAAATTCCAACGGTTTCCGCCGCTTGTCAGCGTAATTCTTCTGTCCATAACGGCTGACTTGATACGATCACGTATCTAAGAAAATCTTGCCTGTGTTCCTCTTGAACTACTCAGGACCAATAAGTTGTAAATTTCCGGTCTCTGTCCAACACAATGGGTATCGACACTTACGTCCATAGAGCTTCAAACGGGGCGGCCTGTATACTAGTGTGATGGCTTTTGTTGTTGGAAAACTCCACCAAGGGCAGGTGAGTATCCCAACTCCCACGAAAGTCCATCACACAAGAAGATAGCATGTCTCCCAATGTCTGGATCGTCCGTTCACTCTGGCTGTCCGTTGGGGGTGAAGGGTTGTGCTATGATTTAACTGTGAACCAAACGCATGTTGAAACGTCTGCCAAATCCTTGATGCAACACGACCATCCCGATTGGATATGATAGATACAGGCATTCCCAGACGTGCCATAGTCTCTCTGAGAGGTATTTCTGCTAACTTCTTTGTGCTCCTTTCTTACTGATAGGTACAAAGTGCACAGACTTCGTGAGTCGATCGATAATCACCTAACTCATATCGTGTCCTCTTTGTTCTTGGTAGCCTTATAATGAAGCCCATGGAGATCTGTTCCCACTTCCAGACGGGAATCTCCAGTTGTTGTAGTGAATCTGACGGGTTCTGGTATTCTGCCTTAACTTTGGCGTAAGTAAGGCAGTTACCCACATATATAGCGATGTCGGCTTTCATCTTGGGCCACAGATACCAATCTTTTAAGTCTGGGTACATCTTGTCGGATCCAAGATGGATCGAGTACCTCGACTTATGCGCTTCGTCCAGAATAAGTGCTCATAGATTGCCGAAGATTGGTGCCCAAATTCATTCTACGAAATACATCATTCCATCTTCCTTTGGAACTAATTTCACTTCCATACCATGCAGTGATTCAACTCATAGGTTCTTTGGTGTAAATGCTTTTTGCTGGAAGATCGGTTTGTATAGTCATCTCTAAGGCTCACATCTTTAGAGGCTTTGCGCGTTCCTTGCGACTCAAGGCGTCGGCTACAGCGTTCACTTTACCCGGGGGTTATCTGATTTCACACTCATGATCATTTAATAGCTCAAGCCATCTACGCTGTCTCATAACCCAATCCTTCTGATCGAAAATATGTTGCAAACTTTTATGATCTTGTAAAGATCGTGTAACGAGCGCCATACGGAAAATGACGCCAGGTCTTCAACGCGAAGATCACAGCACCTAGTTCAAGGTTGTGCGTCGTATAGTCCCTCTCATGCACCTTTAATTGACGTGACGCGTAAGCGATGTCCTTGTCCTGTTTCATCAACACGCAACCAAGACCTTGCCGAGAAGCATCACGGTAAACTACAAATCCATTGGTACTGTCAGGTAAAATAAGATAGGTGCATCACATATTTTATCCTTCAACGTCTGCAAAGCTGTTTCTTGTTTCCCTCCCCAGTCAAACTTCTTATCCTTTCGGGTTAGGGACGTTAGCGGTTGAGTAATACTTGGAAAAAGTCTCCACGAATCATCTTGTGATAGCCTGCTAACCTAAGAAATTGTCGTATCTTAGTTGGCGTCTTGGGGGTTTCCCAGTTCTTGATCGCTTCGATCTTGGAAGGGTCAACATGAATTCCTTTCTTATTCATCATGTGATCTAAGAATTGCACCTCACGAATCCAAACTTCGCACTTTGACAACTTTGCATATAACTGTTCTTTCTTCAAAAGCTCCAAGACAGCTCGCAGATGTTGCTCATGACCTTCCTTGATCTTTGAGCGAATAAGGATGTTGTCAATACATATAGTCACGAACTCATCCAAATGCGGCTTACGCACTCGGTTCATGAGATCAATGAATAATGACGGTGTGTTCGTTGAGCCAAATGGCGTGGCAAAGGACTCGTAATGTCCGTAGCGAGTCCGAAAGGCTGTTTTAGGGATACTTTCTTCTTGTGTCCTCAACTAGTGATATCGTGCCCTTAAGTTAATCTCGGAATAGTAGCTAGAACCTTGTAGTTGGTCAACAAGTCATCAATTCTTGGTAAGGGGGTACGGATTTTTGATGGTTAATTGTCTATCTCCATGTAACCTTTGCACCATACTTTTTCCTCATTAACTCGTATGAGTTCCTTTTAGATCAAGCTGTATGCACATACGAAGGCTGTCATCTTTCTTCCTAACAAATAACACTAGAACTCCCCAAGGTGAGAAGCTCGGCCTGATAAATTTCCTTGTCTGGCAACTCTTGCAGTCGTGTTGAAAGCTTCTGTATTTTGGACGGGACTAACCTGTAAGGCGCCTTTGCTATGGGTGCTGCTCCTGGTACTAGATCTCTCCAGAACTTCACTTGTCACTGTGGAGGTAGCCCAGTCAAGTCTTTGGGAAAGACTTCTGGGAATTCCTTTATAATGGGGATGTCTTCTAATCTTGGCTCCTTGGTCTCCTTGTCGATAATATGAGAAAGAAAGGCTATGCCGCCTTTTCGGAGACACTTCTATGCTCTCATAGCCAATGTCAATTGTCGCAGTCTTCCGTCTTATGAGGTTCAGTGTCCTTGCATCATCCGTATGAAGGACGTGTACTAAAGGTGTTTCATCATTCGCAAGAGGGATGTGAATGATTTTCTCATGGCAAACAACTTCAGCTCCATTCTTGGATACCCAATCCATACCAATCGCAACATCAAAACTTCCTAATCCAACTGGTAGCAGGTCAATAGAAAACTTTCGTTCCCCAAGCTTGAGTGTACGAACTTTAATAACGTCATCCTCTTTGACTAATTTCCAATTCACTAATTCTATTGAATAGGGGGGGGGGGGTGTCTAGCTTACTTGCCTCTAGACCAAGCAGGTTCTAAATCCTATAGATACAAGGCTAAAGTCGACGCCAGTATCAATCAAAATGGATGCATAGTGTTGGTTAATAGGGAACGTACCCGTCGCAATATTCAGGTCCTGGCACGCTTCACGAGCTTCGTTCGTGAAACTCTTCCTCGCGCTTGGTATTTCTTAGGGCAATCTTTCCTAAAGTGCCCCGTGTCACCACATCTGAAACAACCATGAGCTCTATCATTACCGTTTCCGCCTTGGTTGTTGTTGTTATCTCCTTAGTTGTAGTCATCATTTCCTCCTTGGTTGGGGTACCTTGCCCAACAGGTATCCTTGATGTGTCCCTTCTTTCCACATCTATTACACTTAGGTTTCGAGCATCAACCTTCATGGTGAAACCCGTATTCGTCACATCTCGGCTTATTCCCCAAATAAACCTTTCCTCTGGCCTCATTGGTTGCCCCAAAAGCTTTCGTGCCACGAGGCGGGTTTGCTTCCCTTCTTTTGTTTGTGTTTGAGTTGTCATGACTTGCTTGGGTTCCTTTCTTCAGGATTGAAAACCTTCTCTTTGTTCCACCCGAAGAAGACTCCACATGCGTCTTCTTCCCCACTGGCTTTTCATTAGATTTCTCCACCGTTACTCCGCCCTCGGTAGGACCTAGGGCAAGAGTTATCGCCTGAGCGATTCCCATTATGGTTCCTCTTAGTCTGCCGCTGTTTGCAATGTTGCTTGCTTCGTACTGGTCGATTGCTTTAGCGACTTGCTGGTTCACTAGAGCTTCAAGCTCAACTCTTGTTGCAGGTAAAGGTTCCGGTTGGGTCTGACCAATGTCCTTTTGTTGTGGTTCCATGAGTTTTGCATGCATCAAACATATCGACGAAATCAGACATTTATCTCAGAATAAATATTGTCGTCGATAAGTGAAAGCAAGGCTCATTCTTCGTGCATTATAAGCATAAGGGAAAGGTAATTCCTATCGAGGCCTATGCAAATCTTCCTACCATAATCATCTCATCCTTGTAATGAGTCACAACAGAATCTTGCTAAGGGTACACTGACCTTTACATACACCATATCAACTTGTTGCAATTAGTTTTGCGTAGAAAACCTCCTCGGGGTCACCTTACTCCGACTTGTCGCAAGTCATCCGGTGCTATACAAAATTCGTTGAGGCCTTCCCTTCACCTTGTTCCTTGTTTATTCCTTAAGTTTCCGACTCTTCCATAGTCTTTACTTTTATAAAAACGGGCATACTTCTCAAAGGATGGGGTCGTGCATCACTACCACGTGTAGGGGGTGATAGTGGAAACACAGAAGTAAGGTCGGGAGGGTACATGACTTCTTCCTCGGGACCAAATTGTGTTGGGTTTTTCACATGTTTATCAAAGTATTTTATCCATATAAAATAAAAAACGCAGCGGAAAATATTATTTAAAACATGTTACTTACAAGATATAAAACCCATTTTATATGTAAAACCAAATCCCCGGATCCATATACGAACATGCATGCTATCAAAATTAAAACACAACCATAGGGTGTTTAGAATACTACCTTCCAAGGAGGAGTAATAGATATGAAGAAGATGATGCTTCTTGAACGGTTGCCTTCAAGTGTAGAAGACCTCAAGTTTGTATACCCCAAGCCTTCCAACAAACACCTTGATTGTAGCTAGGATTTTATACACTTATGAACTCACTAAAAAAAACCCCTCTTGACAACCACCTTGGCCGAAAATATAAGGGCTCCTTTTAGAGTTCTTGCACTTGATTTTCAAACTTGAAAAACCCTCTTGAATAACCATGTGTTAGCCGAAAATTAGAGAATCCTTTTTCAAGTTCTTGCACTTGAAATGATCTCCTAATAATGGCATTATTGTGGCCGAAAATTGTGTGAGGTTTTTACAAAATCTTTCAAGTCTTCTCCAATGATTTTTGTCATACACAATTATCTTAAATCAAGAGAGAGAAAATGGCCACCCACATCATCCAATGAGAGAGTCTCTAACCATGCAAAGTGCATGGATTTTCATTGGACCAAAATGGTCTTGGAAAGAACATGGGGAAGGGGGCGGCCCACATGGTTTATAAAAAAAATTCAAAATTTCTTTTATAAACAATTTAAGTCTTGGCTAATTTTATAACTTTTATAAAATATAACATCTCATGTTATAAGACTTATGCAACTTTTAAAATGTTATTTAACCCATTAAATAACAAAATAAAATATTCTCTCAAAATAAATTATCCATATAATTTATTAGTTTATCAAGTGCAATTATTTAGAAAACCAATTTCTAAATATTCTAAGTGTTAATATTTATTTGTTTGATCATATCACAAATAAATATTATAAGTGTTTGTCTAGCTTGTATTTGGGTATGACTCGACTTGGATCATGACGTACTAGCCACATCAATCTAATATGTGTCTTGGGCATACAGAGTCCAACAATCTCCCACTTGCACAAGATACATAAAAGATTGATGCAAGTAGTAAAGACCACCTAACTATAGTTTACTACCCCTGATACGTATGACTGTATGTCCCATTCAATAACATCATCCCCTTCTTGTCCCTTACTTGAATATGATTTAGGTGAATCTATCATTTATCCTTTCGTTATAGATGTCATGTCAAATCCAGAGACATAGAGTGATCACTCTCTGTTGATTTAACTTTAGCAGGCCTTAGACATCTTACTCTCAACGAATAAGAGGAACAAATCCCTTCTTGACTACATACGTCTCTCACAATCACCTTGTACCACACCTGAGCTTAGCCTTATGTACTGACATTTTACTAACAGCGAAGAAATAAGTCAAGGTATAATATTTGGTGAATATCAAGACCCAATATGTATCTCAGGTCAGAGGATACTATGACATTCTCCTTTACTCAAATTTACTTATGATCAATCACAAATGATTCCATGCAGTAACATTTGAGAGTGAGTCAGTCCAATATTTGTATCCCACAAATATCTATGAACATTGGCAGCAACACTTTGCTCTATATTCATACCTAATGAATATCCACCAATCCAAGTTCACAATAGTCTTACATTCATATTTGTTCCCACAAGTATGATCGACTACAGACATTTAGAATAAGAAACTTATTCACGGATTTAAACATGCTAAAACGAAACATAACTCAAAATACCATAAAGAGTTATAATAACAGTTGTTCCAATATCTAAATACAAAATAGATCAAATCCAATAACAAGAATATCAAAGTCCTAAGGCACAAGTATGTCATGCTTTGCCCGTTCAAGGATCTTCGTGAGTGGATCCGCAATATTTTGATCAGTGTGAACTTTGTGAATACATATCCTTCCCTTTTTCAACTTCATCCCTTATGTAGTTGAAACTCCGCTCAATGTGCCTAGTCTTTCGATGTACACGAGGTTCCTTGATTTAAACAATCGCACCATCGTTATCACAAAGATCTCTAGGGGTCCTGAATGGTAGGGACTACCCCTAGATCGGCAATAATTCAAGTGGAAAATCCATATGAATTATCTCAATCAATGAAGCGGCGATGTATTCTGTTTCTGTAGTGGACAATGCTACCCTGATTGTGATCGAGAATCATCTTAATTAGTTTGGAAACTCGTATCCATGTAACCCTTTACAACGAATTCCGAAACTCGCATCCCTGTAACCCTTTACAACGAGTTCTTCTTCACCATATTCATATATTAGAAACATATCCTTAGTCCTTCTAAGGTATTTCAATATACTTTCTAAAAGTCATCCAATGACCGTTATTTGGATTTCGCTGGTATCTTCTCGTCATGCTTAAAGCGCATGACGTGTCCGTCTAGTGCATATCATTACATACATAATAGATCCTATAGCAGACGCACATGGGATTCCTTTCATTCTTTCTTGCTCATCCTTTGAGCTTGGACATTGAGACGCGCTCAATATTGTCCCCTCTTGAATAGCTACAAAGCCTTTCATAGAGTTCTCTATCTTGAACCTTTTCAAGACTTTGTCAATGTATGCACTTTGGTTTAAACCTATCAGATGCCTTGATCTATCCCTATAGATCTTTATTCCCAAAATATAGGCGACTTCACCAAGATCCTTAATGGAAAAACAACTTCCAAGCCGGGCTTTTACACCTTCCAAGGTTGGAATGTTATTTCCAAATAGTAGAATGTCATCGACATATAATATTAAGAAAGTGATGATGCTCCCACTAGCCTTCTTATACACACAAGCTTCATCGATGTTCTTGATGAATCCATATTCCCTAATCTCTTCATCAAGACAATGATTTTGACCTCTAGATGCTTGTTTCAATCCATAGATTGATATATTTAACTTGCATACTTTGTTAGGATGTTTTGGATCGACAAAACTTTCAGGCTGAACCATATAGACATCTTCCTCAAGATATCTATTAAGGAAAGCCGTTTTGACATCCATTTGCCAAATCTCATAACCATATTATGCAGGTATGGAAAATATTATCCTTATTGACTTTAGCATCGCCACAGGAGAAAAGGTCTCATCATAATCAACCCCTTGAGTTTGATTGAAACCTTTTGCTATAAGTCTTGCTTTACAAGTATCTAAGTTACCATGCATATCGGTTTTCTTCCTGAAAACCCACTTACTTCCAACTACTTTGGAGTTACGAGACGACACAACCAATTCCCATACTTGGTTGTCATACATGGATTGCATCTCAACGTTTATGGCTTCAAGCCATTTGTCACAATCAGATTTTGACATTGGATCATGGTATGTGGTAGGTTCACCCGAATCTACACGTATCATCCATCCATGAAAAATCCATATCTTTCAGGTGGACTACCAATTCTACTAGACCTGTGAACGTTTTGTGTACTTTGATCAACCACTTGATCGTTTTCAACAACCTCTTGTTGAGTGCTAGTTTTAACCAAACGTGTATCGGCTTGTCGTTCTTGACCCTCATCAAGTTCCACTGTTCCACTAATTCCTTCCACAAGGAACTTAGCTTCCATGAACTCAGCCTTTCGAGCAACAAATACCTTTTGCTCTGTTGGATCGTAGAAATAATATCCTATACCATCTTTAGGATATCCTATGAAGATACACTTAGTGGATCGTACTTCCAGTTTGTTTGGGGTGTATTGCTTCACATAAGCTTCACAACCCCATACCTTTAAATATGATAATGATGGTGCCCTTCCATGCCATATTTCAAAAGGTGTCTTTTCCACTTTCTTGGTTTGCCCACATTGAATGTACGGGCCGCGGAGAGCAAAACGTAACCCCAAAATGATAGAGATAATGCGCTCCTAGCCATCCTAGATCGAACCATATCAAATAGAGTTCGACTCCTCCTCTATCAAAACGAAGAGCTTTAAAAGAGTTGATCTTGTACTTCACTTTTGAAGATTTGAACATTTCAAAACTTCAACTTTGTGTCTCAGCAAGTACACATAACCATAACTACTATAGTTGTCGGTAAAAGTAATGAAGTATCTTTCACCATTCCTAGTCATTGGCTTAAAAGGATCACATACATCCGAATGTATGATACCTAATAAATATTTTGCCCTTTCCCACTAAAGGGTTTCCTAGTCATTTTTTTCTTTTAAACAAGATTCGCATATACCAAATGAACCAATTTCATTTGTCTCCAAAAGACCATTCTTTCGAAGTGTCTACATATAACTTCTGTTTATATAACCAAGGCGATAATGCCAAAGATAGGTCTCACTCAAATCCATTTTGAGTTTCTTGGTGATTGCTTGGTACATTTAACTATCAAATGATGTATTATTATGAACCAATTCATAAATACCATTTGAAAGCTTAGCTTTAAAGTAAAACATGTCATTTATCGAATATAAATGTCATTGTTTACAAACTTTAAAACAAAAACCATATTGACTTATAAGGGAAACTTAAATAATGTTCCTAGTCAAACTAGGAGCACACAATATATTTTTAAAACAATTTCCAAACTATTTGGATGTTTCAAAACATAGTCTCCTTTCTTGTAATGCTTATTTCTTTTGAACTCTTGCAACGAATTGCAAATATGAGTTCCACATCCGGTATCTAATACCCATGTGTTAGAAGAAATAACATTAAGGTCAATAAGTATCATTAAAATTGTACCTAAGGTTTGCCTTGTATCCCTCTTATTTTTCAACTCTTTGAGATAGGTTGGACAATTCCTATTTAAATGTCCTATCTCACCACACTCAAAGCATGGATCGTTCGTGGCAACCTTTGCCTTCTTTTCTTTTGGTTTCGGTGGTTGCACTTTAGCCTTTCTATTCTTTCCCTTTGAATTTTCTGTTTCCATTGGAAACATTTGCTTTGGTGTCGGGGTGATGCCCTTTCTTGTTGCCACCCTCATTGGTCGTTAGAATGGATAAAGCCCTTTTATCTATATTGAGCCTTTCGAGGTGATCAATGTGGCTTTTCATCTTAAAGACATAAGATGAGATCGATTGGGTTTCCTCCATTCGACATGCATGAAGCGCTCGAACCGTTTTGAAGCGTTCTACCCTTAGGAACATTTCCTACAATTGGTTAATCATGTCGTATGCTCATGATGTTCAAAATCCTTTTGAATCTCGGGAATCATAGTTCCTAACATGAGGCAAGAGGCTTTGCATAGTACCCTCGGTATACTTAATCCAATCGTTATAGGCATCCTCATCTTCCATAAGATGTTCATTGGGAATAGGATCGTTCAACAGATAGGATATCTTCTCTTACTTGAGAACGATTTCTTAAGTTTCGATATCAATCCATAAAGTGTTATGATTGAAACGATCCTTTTCAAGGATTGTTTTTAGTGATAGGTTACGAACGGTTTTGGGTAATATTGTTAGCGGCCATCTACAGAATTTTACAAGGTTCAATTTTAGTATTTTCGATATTATTATATTTTAATCATTAATACCCTTTTATGTCTCATAGACAATTAATAATTAAAATCTAGAATCCAACGTTACATTTAAATATCGGTTAGGTGACCTTTATCCCTTTATTTAAATTAACAAGTTAGTCAATGTTTGACAATTGCAACCCTTTGCAAGTTCTAGCCATATGGGATTGGTTAAACATCTTTATGTTTAGTTGGCATGTTTAATCTCATCAACACCTTTTGTTCGCCATGCTTCAGGGACCCTAAGTTCATGGTTTCCAAATCAAGTCGTCCAACTTACACACTCGTGTGAGTTTATACACATAAGTGGTTAGGTGACCTTTATCCCACAAACATGGTAAACCCACCTCGAATATACAAGTTCCCTCAAATGTGGTTAGGTGACCTTTATCCCACAAAAGAGTTCCCAAGTGATTCGAGTGTTGTATAAAAGGATGGTGTTTGACTTGTTTTATAAAAGGGATTTTGAGTTTTCAAAATTCTAGTTTAGAAAACATTATGTACCATACATTTGCATGCATTCAAATCCTTGGTACTTTTGTGAAAACAAATTTTCAAGGTTCTTTTTAATAAAACCCATTTTATTATAAAATCATTAATTTTTAATAAAACCTTTTATTAAACATTTTGAATGATCTTTAAAGAACCAATTTTAAGCTTGTTGTTGATTATTAGTTTGTTAAGCATGCATATCCAAATATCATCCAAACAATAAAATAAGCAACCTCACAAGCACAACATACATAACAATAGGTGCATAACCATAGCCAACTATTTTTGACAACACTTGTTAGCCGAAACAAGTGTGCCAAAAGGTCCTTCCTAAGGGGTGAATATTGACACAAATAATGTGTCGTTGAACTCCCACTTGATCCCGCATCCAAATGCTTCAAGTCTTCTTCTTGTGTTGTGATTTCTTCACATTCTTTGGTCTTCCAAATGTCTTTTATATTCAGCTCCAAACTCCTTTGGACTTTAAAAATGTGTTTTGGTTATCGGGCTAAAATCCCGTTAAGAACTATGAAGTCCTTTAGGCCCGAAATTAGCCAAAACCAAAACCGCATTTTGTGTGCATCTTGTTTTACAAAAAAATATCCTAATACATTTTTTCTAGTAAAAATGAAATGCACCTAATCTATTTATTTTACATACCAAATGAAAATAAATAAATTACATAACTTTACAAATGGAAGAACAAAAATAATTAATTATTACAACCTTTGAAATAATTAAATATAAATCATAACACAATCATTCAACATATTCACACAAGGTCATGGCTAGGTTATGAACACCAAAATATATATCCACATATATAAAATTCAAGAAGCAAAAATGGTTTTCTTTTTACAACCTACTTTTCGGTTAAGAATAAAAAAACCGAAAAAGTGGTTTTTTTTGTACAAACAAAAACAATAATCCATATGACATAATTTTTCAAAAAACTTTTATGCATGTAAGAAAATAATCTTGAAAAACAAAAAGATAACCATATATAAAATTTCGGCCAAAGGGTTTTAACCAAACCCGAAAATTTCATATCCTATGAAGCATGCACTCATATAAGCGGCTCAAGATACCATTGTTGGGCTTTTTTCACATGTTTATCAAAGTATTTTATCCATATAAAATAAAAAAACGCAGCGGAAAATATTATTTAAAACATGTTACTTACAAGATATAAAACCCATTTTATATGTAAAACTCAATCCCCGGATCCATATACGAACATGCATGCTATCAAAATTAAAACACAACCATAGGGTGTTTAGAATACTACCTTCCAAGGAGTAATGGATATGAAGAAGATGATGCTTCTTGAACGGTTGCCTTCAAGTGTAGAATACCTCAAGCTTGTATACCCCAAGCCTTCCAACAAACACCTTGATTGTAGCTAGGATTTTATACACTAATGAACTCACTAAAAAAACCCCTCTTAACAACCACCTTGGCCGAAAATATAAGGGCTCCTTTTAGAGTTCTTGCTCTTGATTTTCAAACTTGAAAAACCCTCTTGAATAACCATGTGTTAGCCGAAAATTAGAGAATCCTTTTTCAAGTTCTTGCACTTGAAATTATCTTCTAATAATGGCATTATTGTGGCCGAAAATTGTGAGAGATTTTTACAAAATCTTTCAAGTCTTCTCCAATGATTTTTATCATACACAATTATCTTAAATCAAGAGAGAGAAAATGCCCACCCACATCATCCAATGAGAGAGTCTCTAACCATGCAAAGTGCATGGATTTTCATTGGACCAAAATGGTCTTGGAAAGAACATGGGGAAGGGGGCGACCCACATGGTTTATAAAAAAATTCAAAATTTCTTTTATAAACAATTTAAGTCTTGGCTAATTTTATAACTTTTATAAAATATAACATCTCATGTTATAAGACTTATGCAACTTTTAAAACGTTATTTAACCCATTAAATAACAAAATAAAATATTCTCTCAAAATAAATTATCCATATAATTTATTAGTTTATCAAGTGCAATTATTTAGAAAACCAATTTCTAAATATTCTAAGTGTTAATATTTATTTGTTTAATCATATCACAAATAAATATTATAAGTGTTTGTCTAGCTTGTATTTTGGTATGACTCGACTTGGATCATGACGTACTAGCCACATCAATCTAATATGTGTCATGGGCATACAGAGTCCAACAAATTGTACCTTGTAGCAACTGTAAAGCGGTTTACAGGGTGTGAATTGTAAGGACTCTCAAAAATGTCCTAAACTGACCCGTAAATAAAAACCTGGACCCCTAAAACCATACTCTTCATGAAAAATCAAGAAAATCAGAAAAATGGTCTTCAGGCGGGCCGCGTAAGAGTTGGCTTAGTCTTACGCGGGCCGCGTCAACCCATGTTTGACCGGATAAGTGTTCCGGATCCATGTGTCGTCCACGTGGCATACCTACGCATGACATGGATGCCCTAATCTACGATATAGGTGCCCTCGCGGGCTGCGTAAGGTTCGAGCTAAGGTTCACGCGGGCCGCGTAAACCTCCAATTTCAGCTATAAATGGCTTGGCTCCTGAGCAGTTCGATGGTGTCGAAATCAAAGTTCAAAAACGAATTGAGACTGCTCAAAAGTCGAAAATTCAATTATTATAGTGAGGTGCTGCTACGATACCGGGTATTAACTCGATCGCTGCTACGATTCAATGTCCGATCAATTGAAACTGTCCGATGAATGTTTAAGTGCTGCTCAAATTGGGTTTATACTTTGTCATTCATCGTGAATTCGATGGATGTTTAAGTATTGCACTTTGTCATTCGTCGTGAGGGTTTAATCTCGTGAGTTATCATAAATGCTGTATTAGTTACTGACCTAAGTTCGTATGCATTGTTGTTTAAATTAGGTTATCAGGCTTATCAGTAGGCTAAACTCTGCCTGTATAAATCTGCAATGTGAGTCATTCTCTTTTATCAAAAGTATTTTACAATACTCCATTTTCAAAAGTTATATTTACAGGGATTAAGTCGTGCTTATCTTGAATCACTGGCTAGTGGGGTATTGTGCACATTACTAATTTCTCACGGGTTAGGCTAATAAATCCTCACCGTGATAAACGTCACTACTTGGGGAAGGACCCAATAGTGGTATGACCATCGTCACACAGGTGACAAGGCGCCAGATAAAAATAAGATAAAAGCCATTGTAATCGCCGTTATGCTGTAGTTTATAACTATGTGTTATTTTATCAAAATGAATGATTCACCAGTATTTCCCCGCTGACAAAATATTTTTAAAACATGTTTCAGGCGACCTGCTGTAAATCAAGGAAACCGTGCTATGGAGCACTAACAAGCTTGAAGAGGTGGCTCAGTTAAAATGAATAAACATGTTTTAATAAATCAGGGAATTTACTTATCAAATTCCTCTGTTGTAAAAATAACGGGGTTTCTCCTGAATAATAAAATATTTGGGCATTTTGAGGTTTAAAAAGATCCTGTAAAATCTTCCGCTGTCGCATCATAGATACCACGGGTTCCTGTCCCGCGGCTCCTGACCGGGTCAAACCGGGGCTGGGGCCGTGACATGAATGCACTGTCCTAATGATGGGGGGCACTACGGGATAGAGAGTGCGGAGATACTGGTAGAGGTGTAGATCGAGTAGGATCTTCTTGCATGTGTCTTCCATGTGCCTAAGTGGAACAACAATCTGTTGAGAATATCGAGTGGTTACTTCCGCCCTTAATATGGGTTCTATACTTCATGGTTCTCGATTGTCGAATATAGGGAGGACCCTTTTTGCCACACTAGGCTGTGCGACGCATATATTGAGTTGGCTTGGGCTCCATGAGTCCCAATATGATTGGCCTAGTCTCCCTGAATGCCGAATAGAGTGCGGTGAATAAGTTAGATCACAGCTCGCGCCATGCTACCTCCTTGGGGTAAGGCGGATGTCAAAGGTTGGGGTTTTATCATAGCATCTACAATGGACAAGTTCACACATAAGAATCCTGCAGTATCGAGGTGAATCTTTCCTGAACGTTAGCCATCTTCTCGTGCTTAGATACCGAGTCTCAGACGATTCGTACTACAGGTTGAAGTATTCAGTGTGAAGTAGGCAAAAATAGACTTCCTACTTAGTGGGGTATCATAGTAGCCATCTCGGTTAATGTTCTACTGGGTGGGGATTTGGAACAATACAGGAATTCCAATTAGATAGTGATCATTTGCTTGACCCGCAGAGTCCACCAGGATTTCCATGCACTACAAGTTGTTATTACGTGGGCCCCCGCAATAATAAATTGTCTTGCACGGTCACCCTAATTTTCTCTCGTTCAAAGCGGCCGATCAGTCAGAGAGGGACACTACTGTCCTTATACCTTCAACATGGAAAGGACCATTAGGGTGGTCCACGCACTAATATTCGTTGTCGTTACGCGCGAAAATAGCGCAATGCCTAGACAGAATTGGAATAAGGAGGATTCCTAGTAATAGTAGTTGGAGGGGCACCTTTAAGGTGAGTACTTCATTTTCTTTGTCTGGAAGAGAGTGTCGTCATTCAGGTTTTGTAAATGCCTCAGGGACCTCGTCCTACTGATAACGTTGATGTCCAAGGTTGCCTCATCCGCCCCGCCGTCGCTACCGTAGTTAGGCACCTTCGCATTTGAGAGGGAAGAACAACCATCTTCTACGGAATCAAGCTCAGGGTCATGTTTAGCAGTTACCTCAATCATGGGCTCCGCAATAAATGCGAGGTCAATAGTAGCATTGTGCGAGTAAGGAACAGTAATAGGATTCGAAGTCGAAGGTATCTCGCTCCCAACAGTAATAATCCCATACGTATATATGCACATGTATTAATAGATAATAATGTTACTTAGTATATACAAGCAAATAAATGCAACATGTCACATATAACTCTCGTTTGTTCTTCGGGGGGGGGGGGGGGGGTCATTTTGTCTTTGGTAAGTCTTTCCCACATGGACTGACTATACCTCCTTTGGCACATTAGTCGGGGTATTTCCCTTCCTTACTAATGTCCTTGATTTGTCCTTGCCTTTCCTTTGTCTTTCCTTTGAAAAATGTTCGACTCATGGATCTTGGCGCTTTTTGTAAATGCAATGAAAAACCTCTTTGTAAAAATGTTTTCGTGAGAGAATCCTAATGATTGTAGTCTTGACTCGAGAAGGAATCCTAGTTCACTACAATCGAATGATTGACTTGTTCAATATCATTGCATTCAATTATAATAAACAACTATATGATTAAAACATGATGTTCATCCATTCATAAGTTTAAAATGTTACAAACACAAGTCATTAAGTTTCAACCAACGTATCCTCAAGTTATGTTACAAATCAAAAGTGGATGACATCAAAACTTGAAATTTATGTCTTGAAAACAACGCCAGCGCCCAAGATCCGTCTTGTTTCCTGAAATACATGTAATTTTGAAAACATCAACAAAATTTGAGCGAGTTCATGTGATTCTGTATGAGTTCGAATAATCTTGTAAGCATCTGTAAGCATGCCTTTTGTAAATTGGTATGAAAGCATCTATGAACAGATCAATTAATGTGTAGCTAATACATTAACATGTGTGCAATGGCATAGGAAGGCTCAAAACTTTCGGATTTTGTACCGGGCTTCTGGGTGTAAGACATAGTCACCACCTTCGGCCACTTTCGGCCCAGGGGTGGGGCTCGCAACACCCAAATAGATCTATCACTCATGTCCCTCGGTCCTTATACGAGGATTAATGGTCTTAAGTGTGCGCCTACCCATTCACATGATCTAACAGTTCATTCCTTAGCTAACCATACCATTTGTAAACATTTGTAACATGTACTTCACCCCCAAAGTTATAAAACTGAAAACAGTTAAAAGAAAATGGGGACATGAACTCACAATCTTGCGTCCTGCTATCCAATGTACTCAAAGGTCCTATCCTGAAGTCGTGCAACTACCTACACACGTGCTACGTTTTATTAGTCGGCTGGCTCGTGCCATGACTTTTAGTCTTGTTTGTTATGACTTAGTATCTTTGCGCTACATTTTTGATGTACTTATATTATTCCAAAGTACATAATTATTTGTTAAAATAATAATATTTTAACTTAAATTTTATTTATTATTTATTGGAATATTAGCTAAAATAATATATTTTAACTTAATTGACTTGAAATCTTTCCATGAATATTTTCCCCAATGATGGGTATACTTATACTTGTATTATTAGACTTGTATATTTTTGCCAAGTATTGGTGGCGTATTCCGGTGTGTATTTGTACGTACGAGAATACGTATTTTTGTTGTATTTATTAAGTATTCTTATATTTAATTTTCGTATTAAATTTTCCGGAATAATATTCTTAATCAAATAAAAACTCACCAATATATATTCTTAAAATATACATATTTTAAGAAATATTTTATAGACAATTATCTATAATTCTTCCTTAGCAAAAATAGTTATATTTTCATATAAATCTCAAAAATAGTATATTTTCAAGATTAACTTAGAAAATACTTATAAATTCATTTTTCTCCCCAAAAATAAAATATTCTAAATTTGCTTAAGAAAATATATTTTCTTCAAAATAATATATCTTCTAATAAATCAAGAAAATATATATATATATCCTTTCTTTATTAAAAAATAATACATTTTCTTCTTGACAAAAATATGAAATATTTTTGTAACACTTATAAGAATTATACTTTCCGTTTCTTTGGTTTCCAAAATTCCGTTTTACTTATTTGTCAAAACATATATAAACTTAATTCCGGAATATATATATGTAATCCATATTCCTTGTTCGGTTTGTCAACTTTTTGGGTATAAATTATATATTTGTTTTCTTTGAATTTGGTATAATTTTTGGTATTTTGGTGAGTTATATATATTATTTCAAGTCCTAAAATAATATAACTAATACACATAATATACAAGTAATCACACAAATTGTGACATCAAAATATATTTTCCTGAATATATACTTACTCACTTTTATTTATCAAAAACAACCTCCAATATTTGTAATTTTTGTAACAAAAATTATGGCAAATTGTATATGCAAAATCATGGGTAAAATATACTTGTAAACACTTGTTTAAAAATAGTTTTTCTAAGTGTTTAAATTCTATAAATTTTTTGCCATAGTTTCCCCTTAAAAATGGTGGTTTCCATGCTTTCAAAGCATATCATTTTCTTTTAAAATCATCACCAATCAATCAACAAATCAAACAACACTTACCATGAGCCAAAATCTTATAATACTATATCATGAACTTGAAATTTGGTAAAAACTTGTAGTAACTTAGTATGTTGTTAAGTAAGCTTAGTTCCCCTTTAAAGTGTGGTTATTTGTTTATAAATAACAATCTTGAAAATTTTAGACTTTCATAAATTGTAAAATGATTTTTCTAAAAATCATTCTTTTCAATTTTTCTTGTTAATAACATGTTTTTACACTTGATTTATCACTAAAAATGTGATTGGCTTCCTTAAAAATCATGGTTATGTAAATCTTGTTTATAAACTTGGTTTCTTGAGAAAATCATCTTTGAAATCATCCATGTAATAGACTAATAACATGTATTCATCATCATCTTACACAAAATCATCTTTGTTTTCAAGTTCATGATGAACATAAAGGATGATCATCTTGATTTTTCATAAGATCATCCTCTCACTTGCTAGATCATGTGTTTAATCACAATCTAGCAAGTTCCATATGGTGTTTAACATCATAAACACAAATAATCAACAATCAAGAAGCAAACATATACTAAAACAACAAGGATTTTTATAATTTAGAGCTTTATGTTAAGAGTTATGTTCTTGATCCTTTATGTTCTTTATGTTTAGTTACTTACATATTCTTTTAACCATCTAAATAAGAAGTAATAAGAGATTAGAAGAGTCTTACTACTAGCACAAGGCTATGGAAGAGATCAAGGTTGAAGATGATGACAAACTTGGTGGTTAATAGCTCTTAATGGAGGTCCTTCATGCTTCAATGGCACCAAGCTCCTTAATTTAGCTCCTAGCACCTTAGAGTCACTTGAGAATGGATGAATGGAAGCTTGACAATGGTGGTGTGGTGGTGGCGGCTCACGACCATGACAAGGGATGGGAGGGAGAGAGATTGAGTGTGGAAGTGTTTGTGAGAAATGAGATTATGTGGGTCTTGTGGTTATTAATAACATCTTCCAACATTACATAAACTTTGGGGTAAAATGTCTCTAAAGCATGGAACTTATCCAATAAACAATTGTTCGAAAATCTTGGGTGGGTCCACCCCCATGTAACCGTGAATTGAGGGGGGGGGGGTATTGGTTGGCTTGTAATGGTTAGTTTGTTAATCTAGTTAGAAATTAAGAGAACTAGTTAGTGTTTTAGGTGTTATATGTTTATTAGATGTATTATGATGTTCGGTGACCATAACTAGCTTGGAAATGTTAAAACAATGCTTCTAGTGATAATTGGGTGTTTCGGGTAGTGTCCGGTTGTTCGGTTGGTTACCGGTTCGTTAAAGTGCTAAATAGCGCAGTTTAGTGTGCTTTATGTTCCCTTTTATGACGGTTTTGATTCCTGACACTTGGGAAGGTATTATGGACCATTAAACCATAATTCTGCATTATATTTAGATGTTAAAAAGCTGAAAATTGCTGAATTTGGTTATTTTCTACAGAATTCCGCAGTTTTAGTGTGTTTCTAGCACTTTCCCGCACCTAAATCATCGCTAGGTAGGCAGTTTTATGATCCCTACTTTCCTACACACTATTCTAGTGTAACTCTTGGTTTCAGGGCTCATTCTGATTCTTAACATCATGTCTGCTTGAGTAATGAACTCCCGTCAGTACTTCTAATTTGTCTGACAACTGTGCTAACTTTGTTCCGTGCACTAATTGAACCATATAGTGTTGCATGCAATAATGATAAATAATCTTGCAACATGTAATGCACTTGTATGTATATGACAACATTCAGAAAATCTTTCATGTTATTAATTATATCAAGCACAGTCATTAATGCACAAATTACTGTTTAACATTGTACGGAATATATGGAAAAGTGCCGGTTGTCACACTACGTTCGGCCATGATGGAACGTGGGTGGGTGTATTTGGTGGTGTGGGTGGTGTAGAGTCAAAGGGGGCTGAAGATAAAGACGAAGAAATACTAACCTCGAACTTTTGATCCCAAAGCTTTGGGAGAATGAGCGGTGGCGGCGGTCCTTGTGAGCGTGCATGGGGCATTCACTGCAAACAAAGACATAAGACACGTGAGAAGACTCTAGACACAACTAACAAGACTCAAAACAAAACATAAAGACACTAGCACAAATATAGCAAGAAAATCTAATCAAAGCTAATAAACACAATTACCAAAGTGTCCTCGGCAACGACACTAAAACTTGATGTGCAAAATGTAGTCTAATTAAAATAACTAAAATAAACCCTAATCTAGACACTCTAAGCTTTAAATTTATATAAACAGATTCTAAAACCTAGACCACACAACCTACAAGTGTACCAGTTAATGTAGTATAGCCTAAGAAAGTCTGAGTATCGAACCCTCGAGACTCTACTAATTATGTTTACTAGACTCGATTAACTTATCTACTGACTATCACGACTTAATTTGTTTATTGTTTTTTTTAGGGGGGGGGGGGGTTAACAAACTACTAAGCTTAACTAAATTAACTAGAATTAACGAAAATACGAACTAAGAACTGTAACTTGATCAGATGATGGAGGACACACTACCTAGGTATGAATCCTACACATGCATGACTCGTTCTATTGGTTTTAGAACTAATGTGGAAATCGGGATCTTTAGATTCTAAGTTAAAGGATAACCAAACAGGACCCTTGACCCTTCTCAAGAAGAGACTTATGGCAACCTATTAAGATGGTGAACTACCGGTTAAGAGGACTCACTCACAAGATATCCTACTGTAATATTTAAGTACCCTTAGACACTCTACCTCATGACGCGAAGGTCTCGGATAACTAAGGATTCCTAATTAGACTCAGCTAGCAGATAGAGACCGTGAACTAGAGGATATTCTCACGAAGCATCTAACCCTAGAAACCTAATCACTCGAGACTGGCTAACAACCACCCACCTCAAAACTGTTATGGTTGGAAGAATACTCAATCTTATTTAGAAACCTAATCACAGTTTCTACGGGAAATCGTATACTATTAACAGTAAACTAGCTGCTAACACACGGTCCACACCTAACAAGCATTCATACATAGAAGACATCCACAAGAACACAAGTGAAACATATGATAAGTATTCAAGTAAAATCAAGTACACATATACGACTAATTATTAAAACCAAAGTTTTAAACTTTAAATATTAAAACCACAAAATCATCTAAAAATTGACAAGAATAAAATCAAAACATAGTAATCATCATTTGACCTAGATAGTATGATAGGTTTGACCAAGCATAGCTTTAGAAACAAAAACAAAGTCTAATTCAAAGCTAGTAAACATGGTTGAAAGAAGTTAAGCAAAGAAACCAGGGAGTAGAACCGAAGAATCCTTGATCCACACGCGTAAAGTCTTCAACTTTATTTGTTTTCCAAGCTCCAAACTCGTCTCCAATGCTCTCCAAGTTCGTCAATATTGTCTTCTCACTGATTATGAGGTGTTGATCATGTTAAATAGGATGAAAATCGATAACTTGGGCCTAGATAGTATGATAGGTTTGACCAAGCATAGCTTTAGAAACAAAAACAAAGTCTAATTCAAAGCTAGTAAACATGGTTGAAAGAAGTTAAGCAAAGAAACCAGGGAGAAGAACCGAAGAATCCTTGATCCACACGCGTAAAGTCTTCAACTTTATTTGTTTTCCAAGCTCCAAACTCGTCTCCAATGCTCTCCAAGTTCGTCAATATTGTCTTCTCACTGATTACGAGGTGTTGATCATGTTAAATAGGTTGAAAATCGATAACTTGGGCCACAGCCCCACCCAACTGTGAAATAAGGCCCCTCGCACGATGCAAGGGGGTTTAGGCTCATGCCTCGCATGACGCGAGTGTCATTTAACATTTCCCAGACATAATTGCCCCTCGCGTGACGCGGGGGGTCTCTTCACTAAATTTTCATCCCGTTTCATGTCCTGCTCTCGTACAATCCATCTGGAGGCTCGGTTATCACCAAATACGCTAATTGTTAGCTCCCTTCTCCTATGGAACTCTTCAAAACTAGCAAGACTCAATAGAATACGAAAACGATAATAAAACGACACTTACGAACTTGATAAATGCACAAACTATACACAGATAAGAGATGTAATTTGCATTACATCACAATTGAAATAGATAGTTAGTTTCTTTTTTTATGTGTCAGTTGCTTACTTGCATCTTTAGCCGATCTATACACACCACCATTAAACCGTTATCAAACATACGAATTTGGACACACAGACACTTGGTCTTGTTTGTTATCTTCTAGTTATAATAAGGTAACCAAGAGCGTGTGTGTAATAAGTTTGAACTTTCCGAAAACAATGGTACAGATCATATATCACACTTCTGGATACCCAAACCAATTGATTGTAACCCTTAATTTATAAGAATCCTTTAATGATTACACGAACAGGAAAAACGAAAAAAATACAAATCTCTCAACCCTCACAATACATAGATTATCAGTGTTATCAATGCTTTTATCACATTACACCCGCCCGTTATCTAATCACTTACCATAAACCAATCGTTCAATTGTACGTGTTGTTATCAATCGTCCGTGTTATAAAAACCAATCGTCCAAATCCTTCAATTCGTTTATGTTATAAACCATCGTTCAATTATCCGTGTTATAACCCATCATTCAATCGTCCGTGTTTTAATTGTGAAAACTAACTTTTGGTCGTTCTTTTTAATACATTCAAACCTGTGTGACTCGACTATACCACCAAAGGGTATCTTTAAATCGACTAACAAACCACCAAAGGGTTTGTTAAAATAACAGATTTTGTCGTTAAACACATTACCCATCAAATCCATGGGGATGTTATAAACCATCGTTCAATTATCCGTGTTATAACCCATCATTCAATCGTCCGTGTTTTAATTGTGAAAACTAACTTTTGGTCGTTCTTTTTAATACATTCAAACCTGTGTGACTCGACTATACCACCAAAGGGTATCTTTAAATCGACTAACAAACCACCAAAGGGTTTGTTAAAATAACAGATTTTGTCGTTACCCACATTACCCATCAAATCCATGGGGATGGTCCGATAACAGGATTTGTCAGATCCTATGGTACCATAACATACTACTGGTCGGCTCGGCCAAAGCTAATGAATGTCATTCGTGTTATGTATCAACGCACCAACAAGTTCGTTCACATTATTGAAACCGTTATGTTTAATATAAACCATAGTCTTTGTTTTTGAAAACTTGAAATCGTTTTAGCACATATGAATCACCCCAAAACAATTGAAAGCATAAAATATGGGAACTATGTACTCACTTGAGATTGCAAGTATCCTTGATCTAGTGAACTAACAAAGCTTGGGAAGTCAAGGAATCAAGTGGCACCTAGTATGGAATCACTATGTTAATAAATCGGGACCTAAATCGGGAGATTGGATAGAATGAGGTCTTGTATACCAAATGAGTGTTGGAACTCATATGATATGGTTTAACAAAGCCTACATTCTGATTTAAAATTAATCCTAAGTGCTTTTGACCCGTTATGACCCGTTAAGGTAGTTTACGCTACGTTAACGTGTCATTTGCGCAAATATGCGTTCGAATAGTCTAACTAGTCCTATGATAAGTCTTATATGCCTAAACCTGTTTAATAATGTTGCATAATCAGTTTAAGTGTCAAATTAAGGTTACATATGCTTAAATTGAAATTATGCGCAAAAGGGCATTTTGGTCATTTTTCTAAGGCCTATAAACTACCTATCATATAACTAATCAAACGAAGTTACCATAAGGTATAACCTTAGAAGGTTATTCCCTATACAACTATGGTCACAATATATGTTTGGTCAGATCCTAATGATTGACCAAACGGGTCGGGTTCGAAAGTCTAAGCGGTTGTCGAGACCGCTTGACTTACGACCCTAAACAAGCACTAAACTAGAAGTGACGAGTTAAACATGTTAAAACATGTTTAACTAAGTTAGAAAACTGATTTGGTATCAAAACAAAGTGTTTTGATAACCGAAAATAGTTCCGTTGCAAAATGAACATAATTGTGCATTTTGACCGAAACTTTGACTCATCACTTCGACTAATCAACGTGGTAATCAGTAGGTATAGTCGCAAGAGACTATAACCATCGTGATTACGATCACGTTGCAAAGTTCAATTGAAATTTGTCTTGACCAATTCATGGTCAAAGTCGAAAGTCAAACACTGTTTGACTTTTAGCTTGAAATAAATAAACAAGACTAGGAAGAACACTTACAAGTGTTCTAGGATGGAAAGAAGACTAGAAAACTCAGGTAAGATGCCTCCAACAATGTAGTAGCCTCTACTTAGAGTTTATAGAGAAGAAGAAGTGAAATGAGCAATGAATGGAGCAAATGAAGGAGGTATTTATAGTGTTTCTTGGATTTCTAGGATCATGACAAGTGTAAAGGTGTTCTCCAAGGAATGATCAACACCCTAAAAGTGTTAGGATCTGATTATTGGACTTGTAGAACAATTTACTTGGTCCCCAAACAAGAAAACTAACAACAAAAACCAATAAACCAGTTGTTTTTAACCAAAACAGGCTTCTTCCCAACTCCAGGAGTCGCGCCCTGCAACCCAAAAGACCTCAGGGGTCGCGCCCCTCGAGACTGTGTTGTTCTGATCTTTCACAAGTTGGCAGAATTGATCCCTGCAGCCCCGTAACTTGTTTTTCGACGCGTTTGACCCCCGTTAACCCAATTTCAAGGATTTATAAGGATTTTAAAGCATAGGGGACTTGAAATATGCTTGGAAACATCATGGATGTTGGTTCGTTTGGTCGTACGATCACGTTTTTCGGTTAATTACGACGAAACTCGAACGGACGGGAAAACGATCCAAATTACGCGACGAATGGTATTTTTGCATTCCCATCACTAAAATACAATATTTTAGTGATTAAAAAATTTTTGGATGTCCGTATATGGTCCGTACGTAAGATATGCACGCATTTGCATACTTTCGCAGTTTTGACGCTTTTAGACCCTGTGATCAAATAAGCGTATTTTCGAATACCGAACCCCTCAAACCTTATTTCTAAGCTATGTAAAGGGTATTTAGGGTATGTTTAGCTTATGATCTTGTTCCAGAGTGTACGTTGCTATGCGAATCGGCAGACTTTTGTAATTTATCGCAAATAGTCCCTGTGACTGAATAAACTTGTTTTTGACATACCGAATCCTTCAAAACTTATTTCTAAGTTATGTAGAGGATATTTAGGGTATGTTTAGCTTGTGTCACTATTCCGGAGGTTCTGTCGCATTAAACTGATTGCGTTTACATAACAGTTCGCGTATAACTTTCCAGAAAGTGATTAAGAGCTCGAAATCGAACAAGAATTGAAACGTGAAATTGTCAAACATAAATAAACAAATATTTGGATTAAAACACCATGTTTCATTGATATTTGATATTGTTCTACATCGTAAAGAGTTTACAAGAGCACAAATGTCACTCGACAGTTCTTTTGTGGAAAGTTTGTGTCACACCCTGACTTTTGCGGAAGCGTGATTTGGTGTGACTTGCTTAATATCATTGCATTCAACCATAACAAACAACTATATGATAAATCCAAGATGTTCATCCATTGATTAAGTTTTACACATTACAACATCATTGATTTAAATCCCAAAATCGCAGACTTCGTATTCAGAGTACAACACCAACAAGTTTTAAGTTCCACAAGGACTTTCCAAAAGAAACTAATGATAACTAGGCCTTGAAACATGTATCCTATCCAGGATAGGATACACACCCTAAACCATTCGACACCGGATGACATCTTTTACTCAGACAATACTTGAAACTTTAACGCCCGCCAGATCCATACTTAGTTTCCTAAAATACATGTAGTTTGAAAACATCAACAAAAGTTGAGCGAGTTCATGTGTGTGTTTGTGAATAAACCTTTGAAACATTTGTAAGTATGTTTGTATGTACTTGAAAACCCGGTATGAAAGCAACACGCAAAAACAGATCACCAATGGTTTGCAAGGCCATTGATATGTGTGACGTGATGCAGGAAAGCTCAAACCTAGCAGACTTGTCTCCGGCAATAAGACATAGTCACCACATGGTCCACTCGACGGACTCGTGGGTGGGGCTCACTACACCCAAATAGATCTATCACTCATGTCCCTCGGTCCTACAAAGAGGATTAATGGCCTTAAGCGTCATACCCACCACTCACATGATCTAGCAGTACCCTTCCTTAGCTAACCATATCATGTATAAATGTTTGTAAACAGTTGAAACATGTACTTCACCCCCGAAGTTATAAAACTAAACAGTTTAGAGAAAACGGGGACATGAACTAACAGTCTTGCGTCTTCAATAATCGTAACTCGAACTTATCCGGTGAACACGACTACCTACAACGTACTAATGTATATTAGACGAACGGGTCGTGCCTTGACTTAGTATAAATGTTTCTGAGTTGCGTTTCTTTTGATATTATTCCAAGTTATATAATTATTTGTTAAAATAATTAATATTTTAACTTAAATTATATTTATAAATTTTGGAATAATTGTTAAACAATATTTTTGTAATAATATTTCCCAAGTATTTATACTTGTATTTCCTTTCCAAGGGTGGGGGTATCTTATACCTGTGTATTTTTGCCATATTTTGGGGTCGTATTCCGGTGTGTATTTATACGTACGAGAATACATATTCTTATTGTATTTATTAAGAATCCTCATACTTAATTAATTATTAAACTTTTCGGAATATTATTTCTAATAAAAGTCCACCAACATATATATTTCCAAAATATATATTTAAAAAGTATTACTTAAAAAATTATTTATAATTTTTCTTTTGACAAAAATATTTGTAGTTCCAAAATCTTATATTTTCAAGTCTAACTTAGAAAATATTTATAACCTTATTTTTATCCAAAAATAATGTATTTCAAGTTTACTCAAGAAAATATATATTTTTCCCAAAAATAATATATCTTCTAATAACTCCAAGGAAAACATTTATATTTATACTTGTCAAAAATGCTATATTTTCCCTTGTCAAGATATGATATACTCTTGAAGTAATTGTGAAAATCATATTTTCATTCCTTTGTATCCAAAATATTATTTACCAAAATATACTTTGTGAACATATTTTCTGGAATATTTTGTAAGTTACATTTCTTGTTCGGTTCGCCAATATTTTGTGTGTAACTTGTATACTTATTCCTTGGGATTTTGGTAATATTTTGGATTGTAATCCTTGGTGTTTTGATGTGTTATATTATTTTAGGTCCTAAAATAACATAACTATTACACAAAGTATACAAATATTCACACATGTGTGTCTTTAATGTATATATATATTCTAAATATATATTTAGCCACTTTTGTTTTATAAAAACCAACCTCGAACACTTATATTTTTGTAACAAAAAATTATGGCAAAGTTTATGTGGAAAACTCATGGTTAAAATACACTTATAAATATTTGTTTAAAAATATTTTTCTAAGTGTTTATATTTTTAGAAAATTTTGCCATAGTTTCCCCTAAAAATGGTGGTTTCCATGCTTTCTAGAATATCATTTCTTTTGTAAAAAATCATTACAATCAATTTACAATCAACTCTAAACAACTTACACTTACCAATTTTGCCAAAACCATGCTTAAACTACCACTTCATGAACTTGAAAGTTTATGAAAATTTGTAGTAACTTGGTAGTGTGTTTAGTGAGTTTAGTTACCCTTTAAAGTGTGGTTGTTTATTTAAAAACTTCATTCTTGAGGGATTTAAATGTTCACAACTTGTAATCATGTTTTATAAAAATGTTTCTTTATGAAATTTTCTTGTTACACAAGTGTTTCTACACTTGTTTAACCACCAAAAATAGTGTTTGTTCATGTAAGAACCAAGTTTTAACAAAACTTATATTTTAACTTGGTTTCTTTAGAATAATCCATGAAACATTTAGATCTACAAGATTTACAATATACTTTGATCATTACTTTACAAGAAAACATTATGTTTCTTTCAAGTTCATGCTTTATGTGTGGAGGATCCATCATCCTACAACAATTTCTATTCTCACATCTTGCTAGATTATGTTTTCAATCATGATCTAGCAAGATCATATGATGATTAACATCATTTCTACAAACAATCAATGATCAACAAGCATAACAACTCATATTCATCAAGATTACTTCACTTTTTAAGCTTATGTTCATATTTACTTCTCATGATCTTTTGTGTTCTTCAAAATTAGTTACTTGTAACATCTTTTAACCTTCTAAAATAGAAGTAAAATGGAATGTTCAAGGATCTTACCACTAGCTCTGTGACAACTGGCACAAAACCGGTAATTTCTGTACAGTCTAATTATTAATAAATATCTGCAATTATGTGCTTAAATGTCAACATTGTCTAATTTCATGCTATATATGTGAATTCATGAACGTTTATACTTCAAATATTGCTTTATGCATTACTTTAGCGTTGCGTCTGAAAGACTAGTAAACTCACCGGTAAGACACACTGTGTCAGCAGTTTTGCAGAAAATAATCAGACAATAGAATTGGGGCCTAGGAGCAGGTCCAACGTCTAAAATACATTAAAACCCAAGTGTGGATACAAGGGTTAACATGTAAACTTTCCGGAACACCGGTAAGACACACTGTGTCAGCAGTTTTGCAGAAAATAATCAGACAATAGAATTGGGGCCTAGGAGCAGGTCCAACGTCTAAAATACATTAAAACCCAAGTGTGGATACAAGGGTTAACATGTAAACTTTCCGGAACCTAAACTATGCACTAAAAAGCACCCGAAACTTATGTAAAATGCTGAAATTAGCATAATTCAGCAACAATTCAGCTATAATCAGCTTTTAAGCACATTAATATCATGTAGAATTTATGTTTTATTGTCCAAAATTGTGACAACCGGTGATTTACGGCACCTAAGTACGTGATTAACAGGCGATTAACGCAATAATAAATATGGATTAAGACGAAGATTGACTCATTTAGGCCCTTGGAGTGCCCAGGAACGTTTATTCGGTTGTACAGTGTGCGTATGGTGATTTACGGGAAATTTGCTGAATACTACGCGACAACGAACTGACACCGTACAAAATACTGTCAACGCCGTCAAATATCACATTTTTATGATATATTTTAGCTTCGTAATTTAAATTTAGTAACTACAGTCGAAACCGGATCGAAAAACGGATTAAAGACGGCATCGATATAATTTTTCGCGATTATTACCGTAATCGACGAACGAGCATGCAAACAACGACTACCGACCGTATTTTTGTGTATTTTAAATTTTGACGTTAAACGGAGTTCAGGATTTGACAATGGGTCTCGTAGGAATTACGGGCCACTCACACATGAGATGGGCTTGTGGGCCCTGGGCCCAAGCCTAAACCTGCACAATAAATTAGATCTTATGAAATCTCTGAAGATCTCTAATTATCCCTACAAATCTAAGCAAAATATTTAATCAAATCTCTACTAGAGATGTTGTCTCAAAAATAAGGAACACAGTGTACATTAAGTAAATGAACCTGAATGTAACCTTATTACACATAGAACAATAACCTCTCTCTTTATTTCATAAACAACCACAGGGAAACCCAAATCCTCAGTTGCTCACATCTCAAACCTCAACTCACACACACACACCCGGTTCACCCTCTCCCTCCGGCGAACTGATGCGGCGGCGGAGCCGCCGTACACGGCGGTGGTGGCCTTCTTCGGCTAGACAAACCTCCTCTCGGTTCCCCCTGCAACCCGATAACCACCAAGCACACACCCCCTCCCTGCTCCTTTTTCTTCTTAGATTAACAATCGGAGCACCACCACCACTGTCCGGTGGTGGTGCGGCGGCGCGGCTCAAGAAAGAGAGACCGAGAAAGAGAGAGACCGAGAGAGATAGAGAACCGGCGGTCGGAGTCTCGGACCGCCGGTCGGGTCGTTTACCCGGTGGTCAGACGACGGCGGGTTAGGCGGCGATGGAAACAGGCGGCGGAGGTCAAAGACTCAGGCCAGAAATCTGTGTCTTGGACCGGTGGTATGCGTCATGGACCGGCAGTCCTTGTTCTTATCCGACGGGTACCTCCATTTATTCGGTGGTCCATGTCTTCATCCGACGAAATCCACCGGTAAGACCTCGTTCCTTTCATGTTTTGTTTATGAAAGTTTAAGTAAAGATATTACTGAACATGGTTGTCTGTTTGGTTTTCGGGATCGACTCGGTTCTGGTTCGGGTCTTGGCCCGTCTGGGCTCGAGAACTTGGTGCAGAATTGGGCTGGTCAAGGCAGGTCAACAAAAGTTAGCAGATCAGTTTGGGGTTCGGTTCGGGTCAAGCGGTTCAGTCAGACGGCTCAGCTTCGGTTTCAGTTGACTCAGTCAAACCGAGTCAACTCGGTCAACACAGTCAACAACTCAACTCAGTTGACCCGGTCAACTCAGCTGATTTATTTTCGGCGTTTCGACACGCGGAGATTGGTAAATATTTTGCGGCGGTTTATTTCGTTATTTTCTAGTTTTATCAATTACGCGAACCGAGCTCGAACCCTCGTAACATAATTAGCGATTATTTACGCTTTTACATTTGACTAAAATTTTAGAAATATATATTGTTGGTTGAATATGTTGCTTGAATTTGAAAATATAACGACAACTTGTGTTGTCGGGGCGTCCAAAAACAGAGGAAACTCTGCCCGTTTTTCGAGAAAATCCGTAACCTTAAAGCGCGTTTTATTATAAGACAAAACCTTATGGATCCGAGGAACTTTTATAAAGACAAATCTAAATATGAAACTACTTTCGACGATACTCAACAATGTACGAAAACGATGGTTTGGAAGTTATTTTACAAGAAATAAATATAGATATTTTATCTATTTGAAACGTCAATATTTGACAACTCTGCTACGAGATCAATATTACTTTTATACTTATTCTCAAATGCCGATAACACAAATGAGATTTCATATAACAAACAAACAAATCTCGTTTAATAGAAAATAAATATAACTATATATTTATTTTAAATACCAAACAACACACCTTCATGTTACAAAAATAAATACGGTTTATGAATTTGTTTTGAATACCAAAAACACGACGGTGCTTTTATAAACTTAAATAAAGTTTATATGTTATTTCGGATATCAAACGACACGACTACTGTTTTACAAAATAAATATAGTTTTATATATTTCAAGTATCGAACAATCCGAAATCTTTTATTAAAATAAATATAGTTTATATATTTATTTTAACATCAAATGACTCGTATTATCATATAAAAGTAAATATGGCTTGTGTATTTATTTTTAAACACAAACAACTCGATGATACTTTTGTAAATAAATATATCTTCTATATTTATTTCAAACGCCTAAACGGCACACTATATATCATATGTATCGCTTATGAGTTTATTACATGCTATTTTTCGTATGACATACACGACGACTTCTCAAGGCGACTAATGAGATTCTACCGATATATTTATATATTTTTATATAAATATTTATTTATTTTTAAATCTCTCGAGGAATAAGTCTTCCCAAGACTTATTAGTTTTACTGACAATAAGCGAGACCTGACAAGTATAACTTAATCGTTACTATTAAGTTATTAACTTACCGTCAAATCGTTCGGTCAACGATTCGGTAGAGCTCGATGACACGTAGTTTAGTTACTATGTTATTTAGAAACTTATAAGATATTCCGTGCTAGGAATATTATAGAACGCACGCTAGCAAGTCAAGTGTTGGAAACGACATCACGAAGTCGTAAATTAGCTAGCTTTGCACAAGAATATTCAGGTGAGTTCATAACCCCCACTTTTTACCGTTTTACATTTTATAAATGTTTTCGGGGGTGGAAAGACATGCACGTTTTACAAAAACATACAAAGTTTTGAACTAACGCAAAACTCGTATTTCTAAATCATATTACGAAGGGATTTCGAGGAACACAAATGATTTACGAAAGGTTTATACTAAACATACCGGTTTTTACAAAACAAATGCTTATTTTCGAAATGTGAATGCTTTTTCGGTCAGGGTGACCAGGGATTTGGTCGGGGAGACCAGGGATTCGGTCAGGGTGACCAGGGATTGGGTCGGGGAGACCAGGGATTTTCATACATGCGGACATATTACAAAAGGATTACAGACATTTTTATACATGGTATGGTTAGCGTAAGGAGGGTTACTACTTAGATCATGTGAGTGGGTAGGCGGGAACTGGAGGCCATTAATCCTCATTGTAGGACCGAGGGACGTAAGCGGTAGATCTATCTGGGTGTAGCGAGCCCAGCCCCAGGCCCAGCAGAACGGACCTCGGGGTGACTTTGTGCCCAACGCAAAATCCGCTAGGTTTGAGTCTTCCTACTTGCACTTCACACATATCAATGGCCTTGCAAACCATTGGTGATATCTTTATTTCCTTATTTGCTACATACCAGGGACGTATATACTTACAAAAATACTTGTTCATACAAATTAAATACCATGTTTTATACAAATTCAAAGCATAGGATTATGCGGGTATGGAGTCAAAGTCAGGGTGGGCATTGACGGTTATACGAACATTACCAATACATGGTTTTTATGAACATAATGTGTTACAAACACAACGTTTCCATATAACTTGGCAAGAAAATGATGTTTAAATTCGTTTTCTCAAATACTGTCTCACAAACCGGTTATTCAAAAAGATTTATTTCAAATCTTTTACAAACAAACTATGAACTCGCTCAACTTTATGTTGACTTTTTCGCATGTTTCTTTCTCAGGTTGCATTTCTAAGACAAGGCACGGTTGGAATAGGAGAACCATTGGAGACTCGAGTACTTAGTGGGCGTTCAATTTCTAAAAGTCTTAGCTTGTTTGCTTCCGCTGTGCAATGACGATACCAGTCCAGTCACGCCAGCTCTGATAATTTCGGGGTGTGACAAAAATAACTTACAAAGTGTTGGGAATAAAAACTGCCACAAAAAGTGCTTTATACCTAGTGAAACTGCGCAATTCAGCACTTTAACGAACCGTAACGAACCGAACAACCGGACAATAACCGGGACATCAAAATTTGACTAGAAGTAATGTTTTTATGATATTAAAATAGTATTGATGCTAGAACACCTTAAAATCATAAAAACACCTAAACACACTTATACTAACTTAAACCTTCTAGTTTGCATCATAAACCCTCAACTTCCAAAATTTTACATTTTACCCCCCCCACCAAATCCGGCCCTAATGGGTCCCACACGTGGATTTTATTTGATTTCATTAGATTTTATTAGATTTTGTGTTGGGGAATATTCTAGCACATATACCCTAAAGAAGATATGGAAATCTTATAAATCCTAATTTAATCACCAACTCATTCATTTCATCTTCTTCACCCCTTGGTGCTCTCTAACTCACGGACCAACACACACACACATGCACATCCATTTTCAAGCTCCAAACATTCAATCCAAGGTGATCTAGAGGTGTATGGAGGCCATTTAGGAAGGTGTATGGTGCTAGAACTTGAAGGACCACCTTGTGGAGCTCTTAACCTCTTGATTTCTTCCTTGTGCATCACCTCCATTTTTGTGCTACTTCCCTAGCCATTAGAGCTAGTAGTAAGCTTCTTGATCACTAATTTATGTCATGTTTATCTTATGTACAAGTTTCACCATCTAAACAACTTAACTTCTAATGTAAAAAAAATGAAAAGATCTAACATATTCATGAAGAAAATAAGTGATTACATAAACTTTTAGTGTATGTAATGAAGTTGTTTATATTATATCTTTAGTTTATGATTAGATCAAGTATGTTAAAGCTTAGATCTATCAAGTTTAAGCATGGATCTTGAAGGATCCATGGTTAAACTTGAAGATGAACATGTGAAGCATAATGTGAACTTGAAATAGGAATTTTTACACATAAGCTTGTAATCTTGAAGTAATAAAGTGTGTGTAGAACTAATTTTTGAAACTAAAACTCATAAAAAGTTTGTTAAAAGTTTAACATAGAGCTTGTTTTGAAAGATCTAAAGATATTAAGCATGGATCTTGAAAGATCCATGGTTAAACATGATGTTAAAAATAATGATCTTTCTAATAAACATAAAAGTGGTTTTAGAACATGATTTACAAACTTTAAAGATCATTAAACTCATGGATGAGTTGGTTAATGAAATAAAGTTTCATAAAAAATTTGTTTAAAATACAGAAGAACACTTGTTTTTGGAAAGATCATAATATGTAAAGTGTAGATCTAAAAGACTACACATTTTTAACAAGAGACAAGTTCACCATGATGTTTCATATGAAGAAGTTAGTGTTTATTGTTGATGATTGTTGTTGGAAAATTGTTTTGATGTTGAAAAGAAAATAAACACATGTTTTGAAAACATGGGAAACCTCCATTTTTAGGGGAAACTATGTCAGAATTTTTATAAAATTTTGACACTTAGAAAAATATAAGTTTTGGTGAAACTTATTCCCTAAAAATTCACCTAAAAATATTTACCAAGGTTTCCCTAATTTTTGTGTAAAATAAATGGTGATTTCTTCAAGTTAAAATCAATATTAAGAATGTATATTTTTTGGGAAAATATATATATTTAGTGATCACTAAATTTTATGCTAAGTGTATATTGTGTGTATTATATGTAGAAGTGTATTAAGGACTTGAAAATACACTAAATACTCCCAAGGAGTATGAATACAAAAATACACATACAACTACATGAGAATACATAAGTATACAAGTATACAAAAATCGGGTGAATAACGAGAATGATTATATATATTTTATAGCATGACAAAATATATATATTTCTTACAAGACTTAAAAATACATTATTTTTAAGAAATATAATTCCGGAAAGTAATAAAAATCAAAGTATTGATTTTTGGTGAAAAATACAAAATACACAAGTATTTACATAAAATACAAGTATACTTTCCTAAGAATACTTGTACAAAAATAATATTGAGAATATTATTTTACGAAATACTTATATTTATTTTTGGGAAAATAATATAAGTAACATACATGAAAAGTTAAAAATATAAATTATTTTTAACATTTTTTACCTTGAAAAGGGACTACATGAATGAATATATATTTGAGAAGTAAAGTATATATTTACAAAAATACATTACATACATAAAGTGCAAAGGCATGACAAACGGGTGAGACCCGACAAACAAGGGTACAACCTCATAAAGAATGAACATACAAAGAATACATACATAAACAAAAGATGGTGACTTGTACTTGTGCGATACAAGTCTAGTGACTAGCATACATAGAACACGTATAGGTCACGACGCTACAAAACCAACCGGTGAAGTTTACGGCGCAGGATACGCAAAGTTGTGAGTTCATGTCCCCACTTTTAAACTTTTACTTGTTTTTTAAACTTGGGGAAAATACATGTGTTATGGTATGTTGAATATTAAAACTAAGGAATGATACTTTAGATCATGTCACGAATAGGGCGCCATAAGCACCATTAATCAGTTACATACCATGACCGCGGAACAAAAGGTTAGATCTAATGGGTTTCAGGCAACCACACTCTTGGCCGCTCTTTTACCAAGCAGTGCTTTTGTGTCTCTAGTCGTGAATCGACAGTCGTGAATCGACAACTAAAAATGCCTATGGTTTGGTCGATTCCTATGTCGTGTCACATGTTAATGGCCTTGCAAACCATTAGCGATCTCGATTTCCTTACATTTACAGAAGTACATATTTCAGTACAATTACATACCATGTTTTCTACAACGAATGCTTAAATGTTTATACAAAACTGCATGAATTCACACCAACATTATGTTGACGATTTTCAAAAACTCACATGTATTTCAGGAAAGAAGTTGGATCTTGGGCGCTGGTGTTATTTTAAAGATGTAAATTTCAAGTTTAGATGTTATCCACTTTGTTTTGTATCATAACTTGAGGGTTTTGGTTGAAACCTAAATGACTTGTGTTAGTAACATTTCAATCTTATGAATGGATAAACATCTTGTATTAATCATATAGTTGTTTATTATAATTGAATGCAATGATATTGAGCAAGTCACGCATCATACGCTTCCGCAAAAGTCAGGGTGTGACAAGCTCAAGGCTAGGGATGATTCAAGTGTAGAAAGTGAGTGGATAAAAGCAAGCAAGAGAGGTCCTTCAAGATCCAAAGCCACCAAGATTCCTTGTATGAACTCTAACACCCTTGTATGTGCTTAGAATGGATAAAGAAGGTTGAATGGTGGTGATGGTGGGGGTGCTTGTGTTCGGCCGAGAGTGAGCAAGGGAGGAAGAAGGAGAAGTGTGTGTTAGTGTGTGTGAGATAATGAACTTACATCCTTCCGTGTATACTTATAACCCATTTAGAGACCTTAACCTTTGAGTAATATGTTTCAATTGTGCCAACAAGATCCATTATAATATTGAAAGAAAATCAAGAGTGGGGCCCATGTTGGGGCCGTCCACTAGGTGGGGGGGGGGGGGGTCTAGCATAGGTTTTAATCATTTAGTTACTTACAAGTTCAAATCCAAGTGTTAGTTGTATGTGTTAGTTATTAGATATTTTTAGGAAGTGTTATGATGTTCGGGGACCATACCTAGCTTGGAAATGTTAAAACAATGCCTCTAGTGTAATTTTGATGTTTCGGGTAGTGTCTGGTTGTTCGGTTGGATACTGGTTCGTTAAAGTGCTAAACTTTGCAGTTTAGTGTTCTTTATGTACCCTTTTGTGACACTTTTAATTCCCGACACTTAGGAAAGCATTCAGGACCATTTTACCATATTTCTGCATGATAAACGTATGTTAAAATGCTGAATTTTGCTGATTTTCTGCAGAATTCTGCAGTTTATGTGAGTTTTAGGCACTTTCCGGCACTTAAACTATCACTAGGAAGGCAATTTTGCGATCCTTACTTTCCTACACACTATACTAGTGTAATACTTGGTTTCTGACTCATTCTGTGTCTCAATACATTGTCTGTCTATTGAACTCTGTCAACATTTTTTTGATTTGTCGGATAACTGTGCTAACTGTGTTTCGTGCATCTCTTGAGTCAATAAAGTTTGCATGTAGTAATGTTATATCATTTGCAATATATGATGCACATGTTTGAATAATGATAATGATCAGAAAGCAATACAAATATTTAATTGTAATTCAGCATAGTCATTAAGCACTAATCATCATTTAATAATTGTACGGATTCACTCCAATTTGACAGTTGTCACATTCTCCCCCTGTTAAGAAAATTTCGTCTGCGAAATTTATACTACCTTAACTCCTTAGGGTTATATTATGCGTATATGAATAATACTGAGGTAGATAACTACAAAACCGAATCAAGACTTATTCGAAATAGGTGCATCCAATGACATATTACAACAATTAGAACTCAGCAGTTTAAAAAAATATGTGTTTCAGAATTTGATGTCAAAAGACATGTGGCGTATAGATGTATCATCTAGTGTAACCTATTTCACAGGGGTTCAATAAAAGTGGAGTTTCGACCAATAGAATTCCAAACGATCGTTTACAATGTGCACATGAGTTCTAAAGGCAATAACATCCGTTAGATGAACTTGGAATCTACAAGCTCAAATGTTACAGTAACATGAAAATGATCCGTCAACTTTCGAACAAATGAATAAATAAAATTAATGTGTTGACAGTACTGAATTTGCAAGGATACACCGAAATGGTATACAATCAAACTTGGTGTATCATTGTCCCAATACGTAAGTTGCATTCGGAATGCTTAAATGACAGGTCAAACAAAAGTATGTGTAGTTTCGAGTGAAACAGTTGACCATGATTAGCACAAGCTACAAGTTTGTACCGATACCATAAGGTGTCGTAATGACGTAATTCAATAATAGCGGTGACTGAACAAGTTCACCATGTTTGAAATCAAATGAAAGTGTACTGAACAATCTGAAGATTTGATTTATACAATGTCATAGAGTTTTCAATTGAATATGGAACATCAAAGAACTACTGTCTCCGATTGAAAATGAAAAATAATTAATATTGTAAGGTATTCGATTGATTAATGAAAGAACCGTTAAGAGGTACACTGTGATATAGAATGAATTTATGTACCATTGTCTTAACACAAAATTGTGTTAAGACTGCTTTAACCATGATAAACAAAATGGATTTAGAGCAAGTCAATAAGTAAACAATTAAATCTGTGTATGAGGTGTGTAACGAAATTAGCGCAAGCTTCAATTTCATGAAAGCATCACCACAAGGTTTCGAAACCAACAAAAGATTTAGTGGAGTCGTAGACCAAACGAGTCTACTATGTCTCAAAACGAAAGAACTTTTGCAAAATTTATTTGAATATGATGCTCTCAATACATCATATGGCGTCTTAAATTGAATATGCGAAACGGACAAGTTCAAGCAATTGAACTTGTTTCCAACGCAATCTGACAATAAACGTATGTATCGACAAAGGAATCTCAGCATGGTTACAAAGATAAACCATGAATGTAAATCGGAAGGTAAAGAAGCTTCAAGAAAGTGTGTTGACTTGATAGCAAAGGAGCCAACAATTACAATAATGTAGGTTATTCGAATCACATTTAAATAATTAGCTTTAGCAAATAATATTTGAACTTTGATGAAGCGCTTATTAGAAACGAAACCACATGCGTAACAAATGGTGCATGCGTAACATATGAATTTCCAAGAAATGAAACATTGAGTATTTGCTATAATGAAGAAATGATCAAGCATCGAGACAAAGGAGCGTTCGCTTTAGCGAAGAAAATTGACATGTTGCAACTACCATTAAGAGAAGTAGAGATGTAAAAATCTACCAAAAGTGGGAATTTCAATATAAGAAATTTGAGTGCTTTACCTGTTTGGTTAACTGAAATAGCATATATGTCAGAATAATGGGGTTTGCTTGAGTTAACAGGTGTGGTTCCTAAGTGACAACCTTTACAAGTTTTGACCTGGGTTCCCAAAGGTCCTAAGTACATGTTTTCTAGTTTCTCAAAGTTTCGTTACTGTGTAGAAACTGTTTTGTGCATCGTGTAGGAAACACAATTTTTGTGTATGTTTAAAACAAGTTATTGTCCCGCAATTCCTCGGTATACTTTTTTCCTGAGTTCACAGCTAAGGACACTCGATCAACGATCAGTCCTAAAATAGTAGTTGGATCCTCACAGTTAGTTAAATAATTCGGCTCATGGTAGTTGATGCTCATTTGAAAATCATCGTCCCCTCTTTTTTTTTATGAACAGTACCGAACTCCCTAAGGAAAAAAGCTTGCCTTATAAATCCTCAGTCTGGCAACTTCTGAAGCTGCGTCGACAAATCTTGTATCTCACGAAGTGCAAGTCGATAGGGTGCCTTGGCTACAGACGAGGTGCCTGGAACAGAGTCAATATGGAATTCGACTTGTCGTTGGGGCGGTAATCCGGGCAAGTCTTTGGGGAAGACTTTAGGATATTCCCTTACCATAGGGATATCTTTGTGCTTCGGTTCTTCAGCCTCTTTGTCCACGACATGAGTTAAGAAGGCAATACACCTTTTACGCAAAACTTTCATGCCTTCAAACAATTGGCAATCTGTAGGGGCGTATCCTGCTTATCCTCACGAATCACGATCGTCCCTTCATTTGCCATCAGGGTGCGGATAGTCTTCTCCCGGTACGCAATCTCTGGATGAGCACTTGGCAACCGATCCCTTCCAACTATTACATTGAAGCTTCCCAACTCATCCGACAAAAGAACTATCGCAATTCACGTTCTCCAAGCTTTGTCACACGACTTCTAATTACTTTGTTGGCTTCTACTAGCCACCCATTAGCTAGTTCCATCGAGTTCGGGATATCTAAATTATTTGCTACTAAACCAAGTATACTCTTAAGCCCTGGAGGTACGAAGCTATAGTCGTCACTAGTATCAAACAACACAGATGCAAAGTATTGGTTAATAGGGAACATACCAGCGACTTCGTTCAGACCCTGGCATGCTTCACAAGCTCCATTGTTGAATGCTCCTTCACGGTCTTGGTTAATCTCCCTTGGGCAATCTTTCCGAAAGTACCCCACGTCACCGTAGTTAAAACACCCTTGTCTACGTTCTTGATTGTCGCCATTTCCGCCCTGATAGTCACTGTTGTCGTTGTCTACTCCGTGTTTTCTACTACCAACTTTACCTTGATTTCCATGTCTCGTCCGGCGCCAACACATCTCCATGCAGTGTCCCACTCTGCAACAGTTATCACACTTTCCATTTCTACGTTGCCCGGTATGATGACGTTGACATTTGTCGCACTTAGGTAGTTTACCCATGTACTATTTTCCCTTTTTAGCCTTGTTTTTGTTATACGCCCGAACACCTCCTTGGAAATCAGTGAGCTTCCTTTTGTTCTTTCCAAATGTCTCCATCTGAGTTTCCGTCTTCTCGTCAGGGGTCGAAAGTCTTTCCAATCTAAGTGCTTCCTTAGCGAGCGCCAAACTCATGATGCTCACATCAGTAGTTGTTGGTGGCGTTGATGCCGTCATCAAGCTCAGGGCCTGAGGCGCCAGTCCCCAGATGAATTGTTCCATCCCTTTCAACTCTGGTTCCACCAGATATGGAACAACTCGTGACAAGTCATGAAGTCTCTGCACGTACTCCACCACCTTTGTACCTTCCATCATCAGGTTCCGGAATTCAATTTCCAGCTTCTGGATCTCCATTTGAGAACAATACTTCCTACGCATCATTTCTTTCAGCTCATCCCATGTCAAAGCATACGTAGCAGTCTCGCCCATTATTTGAACCCGAAGGTTCCACCATAATAGAGCCTCATCTTGAAACAATCCCGAAACGTATGGGACTTGTTGATCTGGCGTACATCCGCTCATTCGCAAAACAGAATCCATATTCTCGATCCATTTCACAAAAGCTACGGCACCTTCAGTGCCGTCGAAGTTCAGAGGCTTATAGTCTAAAAACTGCTTGTAGGTACAACCTGTACCCAAGCAATCATTATCACAGGAAGCATTAGCAAAGCACACTTGGAATTGTCCAAACGTATTGTAATGTGTCTTAGGTGACTAAACATTAGTAGTGTCTTTTCCCCAAAAGCAATGCAATCCGCATAAAACCAAAAGCCAACTATACTGTTAACCAAGGTGGAGAAGGGAAGAAAAGAAAACTGTTAGCGTGTGCGTGCTCCTTCTCAAGCTTGTATACACGTCGAAGTAAGAAACTGATCTGCTGCTTGATAGTAAAGAAACGAGCATCAAAACCTAAGAAAGGTGTAATAGCAGCATGTGAGAGTGCAAAAGGAGACAGTGATGAATGTGGAGGATCATAGTATACTGGTATATACAGGGTGGAGGACGTGGTGTCAACTCATGCCCCAAAACTCTACGACTCAAAGCCTCAAACTGTAGCTGAAATGACAGAAGCGACTCATCCCGTGTGTAACCTCCATAAGGTGGGGGATGGTAGGGGTCTGGAATCAGCATAGTGTATGGTAGGAACCATATGAATGGCTCGTCCAGCAATGAAGAAATGGAAGAAGCAAACGGGGCAGCATGTGAGGTCGGAGAAAATGTTGCTGTAGCAAAAGGATCGTCGCGCGGGTGCTGACCAGAAGTACCTTCCTAGGGTGCGTGTATGTCCTGAAAGGAAGCGATAGGCATGTCGGTGCAATGGACGTCAGTCTCCTTAGGGGGAAAAGGAGCAACATCAGCGGGTGCAGGCGGGGGATAAATAGCTTAACAAAAGGAGGGTCAACAGGTGTAGGAACTGAATCAGGTATAAGGGGTGCAGTGTCTGGTTAACCATAAGAAATAGGGTCATGATTAAGCAAGGGCTCAGGATCAGCAGGTGCAACATCAGGCTGACCCAAAAGGAACAGGAGCTGGCTCAGGAGCAGGCTCTGGGTCGTGTGAAGGTGTGGGATCTCAGGCAGGTGATTGGGCAGCAGTCATAGATTTGTCGTCGTCCAAGTCAGTAGAAAAAGCTGCAATCCGGCCGTCTGTAAAGCTTCAGATGTCACAGACTCAAAAGAGTCTGAAACCGAGTGCAAACTAGTTATCAGAGGGTAACTCAATAACAGGGATCTTCAAGAAGTGGAATAGCAACAACGTTCTCGCCTAACTTTCCATCATCATGGGCGTCATCAGGAGGACCACCAACAAACAAATGAACGTCATTATCCAACAAATCGTCAAAAGGCAGATCCTCGGGAGGAATGACCACGAGAGGTACAGTATCGAGGATTGGAGTCATGATGGGCTCACCATCGGAATGACCAGTGATGAAGTGGTCATGGGCTGGAACAGGGATGGTAAAAGGATCCTCGTCAGGGAAACCATCCGCAAGGGGTAATTCATTGCCCAAGTCTGGTAGCGCGAACGGCTGGAAGTCGTCCTCGTCCTTGGTCGGCAGGTCAGGGTCACTCTCAGTGTCTGACGTAAATATCTACGGCGCAGGTGCAATCTCATTATCTGTGGCGATGGCCATAGGGTCGTCAACATCTGACAACTCGCTCTCAGAAGAAGGTGACATGTGTGCCGGTACATAATAATCATAGCATGTATATTCATAGCAATCACTAACACTTAGTATATTGCAAACAAAGACAATTCATCATGTAATCATGTATTCACATTATTCTTCATGAAACTTTCTATCCTTCCTAGTCTCCCAGACTAAACCACCTAGTCTCCCAGACTAAACCAACCAGTCTCCCAGACTAAACCACCTAGTCTCCCAGACTAAACCAACCAGTCACCCAGATTAAACCACCCAGTCTTCCAGACTGAACCACCCAGTCTCTCAGACTGAAACACCCAGTCTCTCAGACTGAAACACCCAGCCTCTCAGGCTGAACCACCCAGCCTCTCAGACGGAACCACCCAGTCTCTCAGACTGAACCACAAACATAAACCTTGAAATGTGTTTTGTGTCTTTTCTTTATAAAAATTGTTTTGTTTCTTGGATCTGGGCGTTTTGTGTATGCAATGAAAACATGTTGTAAAAATATTTTCGTGAGAGCCCTAATGATTGTAGTCTAGACTCGAGAAGGAATCCTAGTTCGCTACAATCGAGGCTCTGATACCAAACTGTCACACCCTGACTTTTGCGGAAGCGTGATTTGGTGTGACTTGCTTAATATCATTGCATTCAACCATAACAAACAACTATATGATAAATCCAAGATGTTCATCCATTGATTAAGTTTTACACATTACAACCTCATTGATTTAAATCCTAAAATCACAGACTTCGTATTCAAAGTACAACACCAATAGGTTTTAAGTTCCACAAGGACTTTTCAAAAGACACTAATGATAACTAGGCCTTGAAACATGTATCCTATCCAGGATAGGATACACACCCTAAACCATTCGACATCGGATGACATCTTTTACTCCAGACAATACTTGAAACTTTAACGCCCGCCAGATCCATACTTAGTTTCCTGAAATACATGTAGTTTGAAAACATCAACAAAAGTTGAGCGAGTTCATGTGTGTGTTTGTGAATAAACCTTTGAAACATTTGTAAGTATGTTTGTATGTACTTGAAAACCCGGTATGAAAGCAACACGGAAAAACAGATCACCAATGGTTTGCAAGGCCATTGATATGTTTGACGTGATGCAGGAAAGCTCAAATCTAGCAGACTTGTCTCCGGAAATAAGACATAGTCACCACATGGTCCACTCGATGGACTCATGGGTGGGGCTCGCTACACCCAAATAGATCTATCACTCATATCCCTCGGTCCCACAAAGAGGATTAATGGCCTTAAGCGTCATACCCACCACTCACATGATCTAGCAGTACCCTTCCTTAGCTAACCATACCATGTATAAATGTTTGTAAACAGTTGAAACATGTACTTCACCCCCGAAGTTATAAAACTAAACAGTTTAGAGAAAAGGGGGACATGAACTCACAGTCTTGCGTCTTCAATAATCGTAACTCGAACTTCTCCGATGAACACGACTACCTACAACGTACTAATGTCTATTAGACGAACGGGCTGTGCCTTGACTTAGTATTAACGTTTCTGAGTTACGTTTCTTTTGATATTATTCCAAGTTATATAATTATTTGTTAAAATAATTAATATTTTAACTTAAATTATATTTATAAATTTTGGAATAATTGTTAAACAATATTTTTGTAATAATACTTCCCAAGTATTTATACTTGTATTTCCTTCCCAAGGGTGGGGGTATCTTATACCTGTGTATTTTTGCCATATTTTGGGGTCGTATTCCGGTGTGTATTTATACGTACGAGAATACATATTCTTATTGTATTTATTAAGTATCCTCATACTTAATTAATTATTAAACTTTCCGTAATATTATTTCTAATAAAAGTCCACCAACATATATATATATATTTCCAAAATATATATTTAAGAAGTATTACTTAGAAAAATTATTTATAATTTTTCTTTTGACAAAAATATTTGTAGTTCCAAAATCTTATATTTTCAAGTCTAACTTAGAAAATATTTTTAAACTTATTTTTATCCAAAAATAATGTATTTCAAGTTTACTCAAGAAAATATATATTTTTCCCAAAAATAATATATCTTCTAATAACTCCAAGGAAAACATTTATATTTATACTTGTCAAAAATGCTATCTTTTCCCTTGCCAAGATATGATATACTCTTGAAGTAATTGTGAAAATCATGTTTTCATTCCTTTGTATCCAAAATATTATTTACCAAAATAGACTTTGTGAACATATTTTCCGGAATATTTTGTAAGTTACATTTCTTGTTCGGTTCGCCAATATTTTGTGTGTAACTTGTATACTTATTCCTTGGGATTTTGGTAATATTTTGGATTGTAATCCTTGGTGTTTTGATGTGTTATATTATTTTAAGTCCTAAAATAACATAACTATTACACAAAGTATACAAATATTCACACATGTGTGTCTTTAATGTATATATATATATATTCTAAATATATATTTAGCCACTTTTGTTTTATAAAAACCAACCTCGAACACTTATATTTTTGTAACAAAAAATTATGGCAAAGTTTATGTGGAAAACTCATGATTAAAATACACTTATAAATATTTGTTTAAAAAATTTTTTCTAAGTGTTTATAGTTTTAAAAATTTTTGCCATAGTTTCCCCTAAAAATGGAGGTTTCCATGCTTTCTAGCATATCATTTTCTTTTGTAAAAAAATCATCACAATCAATTTACAATAACTCTAAACAACTTACACTTACCAATTTTGCCAAAACCATGCTTAAACTACCACTTCATGAACTTGAAAGTTTATGAAAATTTGTAGTAACTTGGTAGTGTGTTTAGGGAGTTTAGTTACCCTTTAAAGTGTGGTTGTTTATTTAAAAACTTCATTCTTGAGGGATTTAAATGTTCACAACTTGTAATCATGTTTTATAAAAATGTTTCTTTATGAAATTTTGTTGTTACACAAGTGTTTCTACACTTGTTTAACCACCAAAAATAGTGTTTGTTCATGTAAGAACCAAGTTTTAACAAAACTTATATTTTAACTTGGTTTCTTTAGAATAATCCATGAAACATTTAGATCTACAAGATTTACAATATACTTTGATCATTACTTTACAAGAAAACATTATGTTTCTTTCAAGTTCATGCTTTATGTGTGGAGGATCCATCATCCTACAACAATTTCTATTCTCACATCTTGCTAGATTATGTTTTCAATCATGATCTAGCAAGATCATATGATGATCAACATCATTTCTACAAACAAACAATGATCAACAAGCATAACAACTCATATTCATCAAAAATACTTCACTTTTTAAGCTTATGTTCATATTTACTTCTCATGATCTTTAGTTTTCTTCAAGATTAGTTACTTGTAACATCTTTTAACCTACTAAAATAGAAGTAAAATGGAGTGTTCAAGGATCTTACCACTAGCTCAAGGCTAGGGATGATTCAAGTGTAGAAAGTGATTGGATAAAAGCAAGCAAGAGAGGTCCTTCAAGATCCAAAGCCACCAAGCTTCCTTGTATGAACTCTAACACCCTTGTATGTGCTTAGAATGGATGAAGAAGGTTGAATGATGGTGATGGTGAGGGTGCTTGTGTTCAGCCGAGAGTGAGCAAGGGAGGAAGAAGGAGAAGTGTGTGTGAGATAATGAACTTACATCCTTCCATGTGTACTTATAACCCATTTAGAGACCTTAACCTTTGAGTAATATGTTTCAATTGTGCCAACAAGATCCATAATAATATTGAAAGAAAATCAAGAGTGGGGCCCATGTTGGGGCCGTCCACTGGGGGGGGGGGTCTAGCATAGGTTTTAATCATTTAGTTACATACAAGTTCAAATCCAAGTGTTAGTTGTATGTGTTAGTTATTAGATATTTTTAGGAAGTGTTATGATGTTCGGGGACCATAACTAGCTTGGAAATGTTAAAACAATGCCTCTAGTGTAATTTTGATGTTTCAGGTAGTGTCCGGTTGTTCGGTTGGATACTGGTTCGTTAAAGTGCTAAACTTTGCAGTTTAGTGTTCTTTATGTACCCTTTTGTGACACTTTTAATTCCCGACACTTTGGAAAGCATTCAGGACCATTTTACCATATTTCTGCATGATAAACGTATGTTAAAATGCTGATTTATGCTGAATTTTGCTGATATTCTGCAGAATTCTGCAATTTATGTGAGTTTTAGGCACTTTCCGGCACTTAAACTATCACTAGGAAGGCAGTTTTGCGATCCTTACTTTCCTACACACTATACTAGTGTAATACTTGGTTTCTGACTCATTCTGTGTCTCAATACATTGTCTGTCTACTGAACTCTGTCAGCATTTTTCTGATTTGCCGGATAACTGTGCTAACTGTGCTTCGTGCATCTCTTGAGTCAATAAAGTTTGCATGTAGTAATGTTATATCATTTGCAATATATGATGCACATGTTTGAATAATGATAATGATCAGAAAGCAATACAAGCATTTAATTGTAATTCAGCACAGTCATTAAGCACTAATCATCATTTAATAATTGTACGGATGCACGCCAATTTGACAGTTGTCACAGTTTGTGCAGCAAGAAAACCCTAATCATTTGTGTATGTTTGTCTGGCTGCTACTGTGTGTGACGTCATTCTCTTCTACATCAAAGAATACTTTGTGTATTCTTTGATTTCTCTCATCAATCTTGTTTCCTGATATATTATCCTACAATGGTGATTGCTAGCTGGATTCCGCACACCTAGTGATTGTATTCGTGAGTGAGATCCTTGGATTAGGTGGCCTTAGATAATCATATGAGTAATATTATTAAATTCATTAGTAGCCTCACATGTACAGGAAGGTATCTGTAGAATTTGATCTAACTATTTCCACATAACATTCAACTTATTATAATACTCAGACACAGACTGACCACTCTAACTAAAACCATTAATTTTTTTACATAGATCAAACACTACACACCCATCAACTTTGTTATAAGTTTCCTTTAATTCTTCACAAAAAAAAAATTCCTTAGAAATAGAGTTAAGAATCCAAGTTAATACCACAGAGTTACATCTCTCCCATTGATTAGCCAGAACCTCATCATCCTCAGATTTAACACAAGTGTCATCAATAGAACCATGTTTATTTTTAACTTTTAAAGCCAATGTTATTGAATTTGCCTACACAGTATAATTTTCAGTACCTTTTAGTTTTATACTGGTTATGGTTAAGTTTGTAATGTCACTTGGATGCAAATAAAAAGGATTATTAGGTTCTAGTTTACTGATTAGAGTTGCAAACGGATTACCCTGATCACCATCAGCCATATTAACATATCACAAGAACAATCAGACACAAATAGCAAAACAACAAACAATTTCACCACACTTATTAGTATCTAAACAGAACAGAATGAATAACAGACCACCTAAGGCTAATCAAGACATAGAGCTCGTTCAGAGATTCGTCACTCTAATGGTAGCCACTTAGTCCTAGACCAATAAAAAATGATACCGAACAACACCAAGAATCACAGATATCACAAACAATTCTTGCACAACAATACCTCACAGAATATATCACAGAAACTACACCAAACAGACAATCATATCACAACTAATTTCTACACAACAATACATCAGTGAAACACAGCAATCAAGAACACACTATGCAATAGAGAGTGTTGGACTCTATATGCCCAAGACACATATTAAATTGATGTGGCTAGTACGTTATGATCCAAGTCGAGTCATACCCAATAACAAGCTAGACAAACACTTATATTATTTATTTATGATATGATCATACAAATAAATATTAACACTTAGAATATTTAGAAATCGGTGTTCTAAATAATTACACTTGAGAAACTAATAAATTATATGGATAATTTATTTTGAGAAAATATTTTATTTTGTTATTTAATGGATTAAATAACATTTTAAAAGGTTGTATAAAGTCTTGCATTTATGTAGTGTTATATTTATAAAAATTATAAATATATAAACCAAGACTTGAATTTTATAAAAGAAATATTTTTTTAAATAAGTGCCCCCCCCCCCTTTTGTCTTACCAAGATGAGATCTTAACCCAATCACAATTCATGCTTTTGCATGTGTTAGAGAGGATGTGATTGGGTGGTCTAACCAAGACTTTTGGTCCAATGGGGTTTCATGCACTTGCATGTGTAAGTTGGCACATGATTGGTCTTGGTGGGTGGCAATTCTCTCTCATGGCTCTATAAATACTTGTATGACAAAAATGCAAGAGATGAACTTGCAAGAACTAGAGAAATAGCTCTCTAATTTTCGGTCATCATAAGTATCATTCAAGTGTTCGGTTTTGAATTTTAGTGTTGAAATCCTAACTACAATCGTAGTGTTTGTTGGAAGGCTTGGGGTATACAAGCTTGAGGTCTTCTACACTTGAAGGCAACCGTTCAAGAAGCATCATTCGTTTCATTTCTCTTTACTCCTTGGAAGGTAGTATTCTACACACTCTATGGTTGTGTTTTATTTTGATAGCATGCATGTTCGTATATGGATCCGGGGATTGGGTTTTTCATATAAAATGGGTTTTATATCTTGTAAGTAACATATTTTAAATAATTATTTCCGTTGCGTTTTCATTTTATATGGATAAAATGCTTTGATAAACATGTTAGAAACCCAACAGAGAGAACCCACTCTATGTCCCAATAAAAACCGGTCCATCTAACCCTACAACAAGATGACTAGACTCAATAAATGGAAGTGTGAAAAGAAATATAAAAGTACAAGTAAGGAACAAACTCGGCTCATTCTATTCCCACCCCCCCCTATTAAAAACATCACATCCAACAATCACTTGGTTTTTGTTTTTAGCCTGTTTTGTCTTTTTGTTGTCTTTTTTATTCATTTATTTAATTAGTTAGTATTATTATTATTAATTAGTATTTGTTTATTATTTAATTAGTTAGTATTATTATTATTATATTTATTATTATTATATTTATTATTATTAGTAGTAGTAGTAATGATATAGTATTTATTATTAGTTTTTATTGTTATAATTTATCAAATTATATTTATAGCTGTAACAAAAGCTATATAAAAATAAGTACTTTTTTACAAAATTATTATCATTTAATAATTTACATACAGAGGTTTAATCGATACACCCCCCAAATGTAGCAGGTTGTGCTATCCAAGACTTATACATATTTTGACGTGATTCAATTATATTCTCCCAGCCAGCTGCATCATTTTCTCTCATTAATTTCCATAGGTTGTTTGTGCTGGAAATTGGATACTCTCCTTGCAATTCTACCATTATAAAATGGTTACCATTCACGTGTGCAATTGTAATTTTTTTTTTCTGGGAACTCGTGAGGGCCTCTCCAAAGCGAAAAACAAGTAGAACTGTTTCTTTTTTCTTGAGATAAAAAATGAACGATCACATTAAACTTGTTCGCAATCAAGAATCCTACCTCTGGCATAATCATCCAGTGTTTTTCAGGTGCAAACCCCGATCCTGACCAAGCCAAGGACGTGAACACATCTTTGAATGAGCCTAAGAAAGCCTTAGTGTACTTATTTCTAAACTCGAGTAGCTCTTCCAACAGTGATCTCCGGATAAATAACCATTCATCTTCACCGTACCCGAGAGCAGAAGCTGTCACCCGAAACCCACAATTTCCATCACCTAACACGTTATGTATGCGTGTAACATACGCATGGAAGATTTTTGGAATTAGATGAATATAGTTGTGTAATCCTGCTCTTGATAGTTCGTAAACGGACTGTGCCTTGGAGGCTTCTGAGAGTAGCTTCGTTGAGGGGGCGGTTTAGCAATTGCAGGGTTCGGTATTGTTTGTTGTTTGGATTTTGTAGTTGGTCGTCCACGAGTATTTTTTTTAACATCAGGTTCTTCAACAAAAGGTATACTTGGATTGGTTAATTCTTTTAACTTTTGTAGTAAACTTTTCTTTCCAGGCTTGGATCGATTATCGAAGGCTTGTTTAAAACTTTCCAACTCGACGTCACAAGTAATATCCTCACAATATACTGGTAACTCGAGTTTCCTCCAAAATTCATCGACCGAATCTAAAGGAATAGATTGACCTACATTAAAACATAAGTTGTCAGCTTTTAAATATTACCAAACACATCGACCGAATCTTAGTTTAATACACTGACCTGCTTTCTTATACTTTGAGATTTCACAAGCACATGGTAATCCATAACACTTACGAGCTTGACAACGACAATGTGAACGCTTTAAATGACGCTCTTCTATTATTATATCAAGTGCTTCATGAGAAACAGAGCCATGTAATAGCTTCAACATTGGTAGGTTGTGTTTATGCATTAGAACAGTTCTACTTTTTTCGAAGCTATCTTTAACAATTGTATATTGCGAGTTCACTACTTCATCAATGTGACGAACAATCTTATCTAAGGTACAATTTGCTGAATTCAAGAATTTTTTTAGCTTGGCATGTTGGCTTTCAGCTCTGTTAGTTGTCTGATTTCCGAAATGTAAGCATTCGTTAGTCCATACGGACACAAACATTTCTTTATACTTGTTTAACCAAGTACTATTCAAGTAATCCAAAACATCTGCAAAGATAATAATGATGATAACGATGGTAACAATAATACTAACAGAATTATAGTAATAATACATACCTTGATGATGGATTAACATTGCCTGAAGTTGCTTGTAATTTTGGAGGAATGATGTCCACGTTTGAGATTCAACGAGTGCATTCCATATTATATTGAAGATTTTCCAATCATGATCCGTGGTGAAAAATGATTTGCAGTTTCTAAATACACTTTGAGAAACGTGCCACCTACAAAGTAATCGGGTAGCATTCGGAAAAACTTTCTCGCATGCATTCATCAGAGCTAACTCCCAGTCCGTAACTATAACACGTGGTTGTTGCATGCTCCTCTCATCTAGAGTTGATTTTAAACAGTTTAATGCCCAAAGATATTTCTCCTCTGTTTCTTTACGCATAACTGCAAAAGCTATGGAGATTGTCTTGTTGGTAGAAGTTACACCAACAATTTCAAGAAAAGGCAATTTATACTTGTTCGTATTGTATGTGACATCCATAAGCAACTCATTTAAACTAAAACAAGACCCTTAACCTAGCTAGATTATATAACTAAGTTGAAACTTGAAACATGAGAATTAAAAACTATACCTGATCTGTTGAAAATTCAGACATCTCTTTAACTTTTCTGAATGCTATAAAAGTTGAATAAGAAAAAATAAGAACATGAATCAAAGATAAGAAAAAATTACACAACGAATAAATTATAATTCTACCTCCAAGATGATAGTATCGCGATGAAGATTTTAACCACGAGTGTGATGATCCTTGCTCCCCTCTTGATGCTCTTGTGTCACTTTGTAAAATTTTAGAGTGAAATTTGAGAGAGGCTACGGGACTTTTGGTTAGAGAAAATGAGAGAGAGAGGGTAAATAATAAAGAAATGGGACTTGATTTGAGAGAGGCTACGGGACTTGATTGAAGAATAAAGTGTTCTTTTTAAAAGAGATTGAAATTTGAACAGCCCTAAACAATAATTTGAGGCAGTAGCACCAATTATATGATTGTCCCAATCACAAAGGTCGTCACTAAGATCGTCCCAATCACAAATGCGCACCAATTATATGATCGTCCCAATTATATGATCGTCCCAAGAAATGCCTACGTTTTTTTTTTTTAATAATAATAATAATAATAATAGTAGGCATTTCTTCACTAAGATCGTCCCAATCACAAAGCGCACCGCTTCTTTGAAAAAAGTGTCCCCAGCAAACTTTACAAAAGAGGTATAACAATTACGTTTTCGTCCTTTTGACTTGATATTTGTTTTCTGTTTTTTTTTTAAATAACAAAATCGCATGATCATTAACCGTTAACGGCTATTTATGTTGTGTATGTTTGACGAATAACCAAATAACTGTAAACTGTGTACCTTATTCTTTTTTTTTTTACAAACTTTGGGTGTAAAAAACTACCCCCTCGGGAACCACGTGCCACGGAGGGGCGTTGACCACGATTTTTTTTTTACAACTAGATCCGTATATTTTAACAACATTCGTAAAAAAAAAATTTCAAACGGCGCGCCCGAGGGGGTAGTTTTTTACACCCAAAGTTTGGTGTTTTTATTATTTTTTTGTTTTTTCTTTTTTTTTTACAAACTTTGGGTGTAAAAAACTACCCCCTCGGGAACCACGTGCCACGGAGGGGCGTTGACCACGATTTTTTTTTACAACTAGATCCGTATATTTTAACAACATTCGTTAAAAAAAAAATTTCAAACGGCGTGCCCGAGGGGGTAGTTTTTTACACCCAAAGTTTGGTGTTTTTATTATTTTTTTGTTTTTTCTTTTTTTTTTACAAACTTTGGGTGTAAAAAACTACCCCCTCGGGCGCGCCGTTTGAAATTTTTTTTTTACGAATGTTGTTAAAATATACGGATCTAGTTGTAAAAAAAAAATCGTGGTCAACGCCCCTCCGTGGCACGTGGTTCTCGCGGTTCTCATAACTCGTGGTGGTTCTCATTCTAGCGGTCCACTAATAATAATAATAATAACAAAAAAACACTAAAATATACTAAAAAGACAACAAAAAGACAAAAAAAAATAAAAACAAAAAGCAAATGATTGATTGATGGATGTGATGTTTTTGTAGGGGGGTGTAACCGGTCCATCTAACCCTACAACAAGATGACTAGACTCAATAAATGGAAGTGTGAAAAGAAATATAAAAGTACAAGGAACAAATTCACATGATGCGTTTAACTCCAAGCAAACCTGTTCTGTAACCTTCTAGAGTTACAAGAACAAGGTCAGAGAAAAAACAACAACAAGATTGTGACAACCCTCAAAATCTCATTTATTCCGTACAATTTATTAATGAAAAATTAAAGTGCTTGATGACTGTGCTGAATCATTTAACTGCTTCTGATATCTGTGTTATACTTACATGTACTTGTTAATATACTAATAGTGTACAGAAATGTCACTAAATAGTCCGTTATATTTTCCTATGTGTTAGAAAGTAAAAACGTTACAAAAATATATACATAGGACACGTTACGAATTAGTTAAGCACTTTAACGGATCTCTATCCAACCGAACAACCGGACATTACCCGGAACACTAAAATATTGCAAGAAATATTGTTTTTATTTTCTGAGCTAGTTATTGTCCCCGAGCCCTATAACATATTACATAATAGATAACACATTAAACATTAGATATAATATTTAATCTCCCACTAACTAAATTAATTCCATCAAATTACACTTAACCCTTTCCCCCATATGTAAATAATCGATTCACTAGTGGCCCCATAACATTGGATTCACCTAAATCTTACTAAATCCATTTAAATCTTCTCCTTGGATATTGCTAGATATGTTTGTATTTTGGGGAACATAATTACCATTGGATAATAAAGCTTGGTGATTATAAGAACCACTAACTTATCCATAACCTACACAACACCACAACTTCACTTCCCCACATTAAAGCTCGGCTGAACATACCCAATACACTCCCACCATATTCTATTCCCCTCCATCAAATCTAAGCTTCATTTAAGGTGATACAAGGTGGTTTAGAAGGTGTGGAACACTCGGAAGTTGAAGGACCACTCTCATCTCCTTTTATCCACCACTTTTCTACACTCGAACTCCCCTAGCCTCGAGCTAGTAGTAAGTGTCTCTAAACATTCTCTTGATATTGTTTTAAGTGGTTAATAAGTGATTTAATAGCAAAAAAAAAAAAAAAAAAAAAAAAAAAAACCAAGAACACACAAGATCATAACTTAAAGACTTGAAAGTAGGATGAATATGTTGGGTAAAGAGTAGATGTGTGTGTAAATCATGTAGATCTTGTGTGGTTATGATTCTTGGTTGATTATCTGATGTTTTGCTGGTTAGTATTGATGTGTCATGTTGTTGTGTTCACTAAACTTGTTAACGGAATCGATCGAACACGATTTAGAAGGTTAAACACAAAAGAATCAGAATCTGTCTAACTTTTACAGCCCACTTCTGTTGGCTGTAAACAGGTCTTAACCTCAACGAAAAATCGATATTTTGAATCTAAAATATGTTATTATGAAATACGGTTCTAATGGCACCGGAATCGTAATTTTTGGACTCCGTTTACTATTTTTAAAGTGTTAATTTGTAACAGCTACTTGAGCTGAATTTTGACAGCAATAAATGGGTGTCGTACTTTCGGTCATAACCTGAGTTTTGTGATGAATCGGACCATGAAAATTTTACTGTAGATGATAACTGAAGTATTTGTAATTACCCCACTAGAATTTCGCAAATCGGACTTACGATGAATTTTTAATAAATTGTTTCGTGGACTGTGGTCAGAAATACATAAATCTGAGTTCAGTCCCGAATATGAATTTTTATAAAATATTGGTGATGAACCGGACCCCGATATTTTTACACAATAAAATATGGAATGTTTATGACACTCTATAAAAATTTGGGAATTTTTGGAATGATCTAACTATTTTATTTAAATGTCCGAAAACAGCCGGTTTTGAGTATTAATGCTGAATTGACATAAGTTGTGACTTGCGTGTCTAAATGTCGAGTATGCTATCTGTGAATGATTTAACATGTTATATATGTTATGTGCATTATCGTATGTTTGATTTTGAGTGGGGAATGGACGGGAAACTTAGATGGGCATAAACCGTTACAGTGATGCATGTTGTGTGATAGATACGTGTAGGAACTTTGTGTTCTATTTGAAAGCCACTAAATGACTAACTGTTAAATCATACTAGGACGTGATTGACCGACCTTGACTGTTAGCTATATTGAGAATCTAACCGAGCAAACCGAGGTGAGTTCACACACTTTCTAAGGCATGGGATTCCCGGTGGTTTGGGAATGGGTTAAAGAATTAAAACTAAATCTACATATCCTCCTTGGGTAGGATATGTACGGCCATCCTCCAAAGATTGGATGCCATTATTAATCCTACGAATTCTCCTGGTGCAGAATACGTACGTTGTAGTCCTCCTGGTGCAGGACAACAACCTTAAAACTAGCTAGACAAAACTCTATCATGAAGTCCCTCAATTTATATCGACTTAATCGCCGAGGCCAATGGCGAGCGGGTCATTAGTTAATAGCGCTATTAGGTTTAACAAACCTCACACCGTGCCAGTCGGACGGGCGTGTACTAATGGACTATGGCAGACTGTCAGTGATGATAGACACTGATATAGGGCACAACTTATTTGCGTAGCAGTCGATATCACTCCGTCTAGTAGTTCAAACGGGGAAAACCCCCACTGATCATGGTTATGGAATGGGTAAAGAAAAAGTAAATGGTTAAACATACTTTCAACTACGGGGTAACCCCCACGGCAAATAAGCCAACGAAAGTCAAACCACGTTTTTCAGAAACAACTTAAAACAAAACAACCAAACGTGAACTCACTCAACTTTGTTGTTGACTCGTTGTTACATGTCTTACAGGTCGCTAGATGCTTTTGGGAGCTTGCACGAGGAGAAGGTTGTTGTGGAATATGGGTTGTTATATCCCATACTTAATAATTGAACTTTATAAACCTATGGAACTTATGTTTGAACTTTAACTTGTAAACTATGGACTTATGCTTTTGAACTCACGTTTATGCTTCCGCTGTTTAAACTAAACAAGGTTAACTAGCTTTGGTCACCAATCGTATTATGTTTTGTTTTATTTACTTAATTGAGTTGTTCAATATGATTGGTGGCTCGATCCTGGTCATGTCACGCCTCCAAGCGGTGATACTCTGCGTGTGGATTTTGGGGGTGTGACAAAGATTCCGTTGGTTTTCCTTGAAGCCTTCACTTAGGGGCTTCAAGGACCAACCAGAATCACCAAAACCTAAGTTAGGGTTTCACTTTTTTGAAGATCTCGAACTTTCTGCAATCGACACAACTTCCAAGAAACAGGTTTGGGTCGGTAAGTTGATTATTCACCAAGACTGCCACAAATCTAAATAGAATCACACCGATTAGATCAGAACAGATCAACACCAAGAAGTACAGCGGATCGATAAACCCTAAGAGCTCAACACAACTTTGTTACCATGTGGAAAACAATGGTACGATCATAATCACACTTCTGGATACCTAAACCAATCGATTGTAACCCTTTATTAATAAGAATCCTTCAATGATTACACGAACAAGAAAACCAGAAAATACAAATCTCTCAACCCTCACAATACAGAGTTTATCAATGTGATAATCTCTAACAATACAAGAATCACACCAACAGTTCATTGATTCAGCATGAATCAATGAAAACAGATGAAAACCCTAATTGTTCTAGAAAGAAACAAGAGACAATAATGTGTGAAAATATCTTAGTTAACCGACTTTAACACTATGTCTATGACTTTTATTCACGACCCATAAGACTTACACCGACTTGATTTGAAAACATAACAAACCCGGAGTTGTTATAACAACCTCTAGGCCTTTATCTCTTGTATCATGAATCTGCTACAACCCATAGCCCACATATAGAATCTACAAGCAGGGGCGTAGCTTTCAAGGGGCCGGAGGGGGCACCCGACCCCCGAACTTTTCGCTCGAGTGTTATGTATGTACGTTTCGTATAAATTTTTTTTATGAATTTACGTTTTCGACCCCCCGGTTTTATAAAAATTATTTTTACTTATATAGAATTTTTAGGCCCGATGACTTCCGATCCCCGGTGGAAATTTTCAAGCTTCGCCACTATGTACAAGCCCATCTACAGTGTTCAGCCTTTAGCCCACATGTGTTGTGTCTTCAGCCCATATAAACTCACAACCAAAATACAAAATATTAGAAATGTTATTATAAACAAAAAATAATAAACTTAAAACACATTGATTTGCCATATTATTTTCAATAGAACTCATTCCTACAAGTCTTCACAAAACGTAAATAACTAATACTAGTTAACAATAGTAACATGATGATTTAAGAAACTAAAGGCTTTTAATATGAGAATAAATATTATACATGATTGGAAAAAAAAATGCAAACACTCTTTGTATGAGAGATGAAATAGTGAAGATGTTAACTTGCACAATTGAAAATACATGTATCGTGTTAAAAGAAATTTTCACCATATAATGATTGATAAGAAACTAAAGCAATTTGTCAGTGAGATTGCATGAGTCGTCAACACTTTAAACCCGTGACTTGGTGCTAAGTGTAGGGGTGTTCACGATCCGATCCGATCCGATCGAGGGTCTGCTCATGTTCGGATTGAATTACAACCGATCCGATCCGATCGGATCAAATTTGTAAAACCGATCGCAAAAGTGATGCTCATGCTCGGATTGAATTTGAATCGATCGGCTCGGTTTTGAATCGATCGGCTCGGTTTCGCTCGATTTTTATCAAATCCTAAAAAAAGCAAGCGGATCGTTTTCGCTAGATTGAATAATAAGGCTTCGTTCAACAAAAACAAATTCTAACTTAAAGTGCGAATACAAAAGCAACACAAAATAAAGTGCGAATAGAAACGAAACATAACAGAAACCAACTGGTTACCAAATAGAAACGATTTAACATATAAACATAAATAATCTGCTAAACATACAGAAACAATCTGCTTAACATAACAAACAGAAACATAACAGACGATTAGACTGAAGTTATACGACTGAACGATTTAACATACCAAACGATTTAAGACCGTCCGACGAACTGTTGCAGATTGAAGACCGGAGATTGAAGACCGTTCGACGAACAATTGCAGATTGAAGTCCGGAGATTAAAGACCGCTCAGTTTGTGTCGGAGACTAGAGAGCGAAACACAGGAGCGGCGACTGAATTGTGAGTGAATACTGAATACTCTTTTGAATAGCATTTAGGGTTAGATACTTAGATTTACGTATTAAATATTAAGTTGGGTTGGGTTGAATGTGATTTGGGCTTTTAATTATGTTTTGGGCTATTATATTTTTTGAGTTTTTAATCTATAAAATCTATAATATAAATATATATATTAATTATTAATAAAAATAATTCGATCGAAACCGAGCGATCGACGAGCGAGCGGAGCTATGCTCATGCTCGGATTGAATTTGAATCGAACCGATCCGATCGGCTCATTTACAAACTGAGCGGAAATCGAACGAGCATTTTTCGAGCATTTTTCGAGCGATCGTCGAGCAGTTTGGACAGCCCTAGCTAAGTGAGATATGACTAGTGGACAAACCTTGGACCAACTACACGACGAGATATGATTTAGTTTAGTGGACGACTGGACAAGTAAGTAAAAAACACACTAGAAGTAAAAAATTATATATAAAAGACACTAGTTATAACTAATAATAATAATAATAATAATAATATTATTATTATTATTATTATTATTATCAAACTAAATAAATATTAATAACAATAATATGATTAGTAATTAAAATCTATCTAATCTAAATATTAATAAAAGACTACAAATAGTGCCACATGGCATTATTGTTTCAACCTCATAAATTTTATTTATATTTGTTTAATATATTTCTTTTAATATTAATAACCAATATATAATATCACTTATCTTTATCCTTATCTTTATTTTAATATTAATAAATTCAATTAATAATTAATAATATTATAAATATCTAAATCTAATATTTAATAAATTATTAATATCTTTTAAACTAATATGAAAATAATTAATTCATAAATATTAAACTAATCAAAGAATAATAAATAATTTAAAACCATATCGTGTATTATACAGATAATAACTAAGTATTTAACCAACCATTAACTAGAGTTTACTCTATTAATATAATAGTTTATTCAAGTTTTATAAAAATATTTTTTTTTGTAATTTATGGTGTTGTACCTCATGTATAGGTTTTTTTTTCTTTATTCATTTCTAACCCAAAACTTTTACTCTTTTGCAATTTAGACCCTTTGTTTTTTAATTTTAGCCTAAAGCTTTTCATTTTTTGCAATTTAACCCCAACTCTTTTTATTTTTAAATTTTGCTCCACCATACTTTTTATCATTCCCAAGTTTTTCGTTCCGTTCTAAATTTTGTGAGTTAACGCACCGCAACGTGTGTGTAGGGTTCAACATTTTTTCGTGTATTTTTTCCTGTTTGGCCTGTCTCAACACATCTATTTTCTCCATTTGACAAGTTCGTCGCAACGCACGGGTCCTGGATTAACTTGGTTATTTTTTCTGTGTTTTATGTTTCGGTTTAACTTCTCTGCAACAAGCGTAGGTGATTCAAAGATTTTACGTATGCTTTTGCTCGGCTTTAGTTTTTCCGTTTTTATTTATTTCGTTTTTATGAGTTTTTCCGATGTTTGTAATCGCTGATAGTGGTATAACATTGGTACTACTTGACACAGTGGTAATTAAAATAAATATAATAAATCAATGAAGAAAAGAAGAAAGCAGTTTAATGCTTTGAGGAAGGGTACAACACTTACGGGGTAAGGGATATGTTGATACAACAAATACAAGACCAAGGCCTGTAGCGATATCTCCGGGTAAAAGGGTTTAAGGGTTTCGATTAGCCTAACGCAGGTCGTGGGGTCCTCCCACGTTTGTTGCACGTGGGGTTGGATCACTTGTTTATTGATCGCTTTTGATTCCAGCTTGAAGGGAATTCAAGCCGGAATGAAGTTGTTAGCGAAGCAATGCTGTTTGAAGTGAAGAAGAGAAGCAAGTATGAAACTTGTTCTCAAGAGATGAGAGAAGATCAAAGAGTAAGTGTTAGCCCAACTGATCTGGTGTCCCTGATATGGTTGTTGGAACTGGTACTTATAGATAAGATGTATTCTATAAGAGGAAGCTCGTGACCATGGATCCAAGGCTACAGTGGAGGAATTACCCGTTTGGGGGTTGGAGGCTTTAGACCTGCGGATAAAAGGTTGTTCTCTATGCACATGTTTTGTCTGTGCAGAAATGCTTCACACGTTAAGTGTTGATGTGACCGGACACTGTGCTTGTCCTTTTAACTGTTCACCTGAGTTCGCGTGTATTGAACCTCTCAACCTTTTAACCTTTTAAGCTGTTATGTATATTAGTCATTTTATTGAGATTTGGGCTACCCCCGTCATCAGCCCCAAGTCAGAGGTGTTTGGGATGTAAGCTCAAATGCTTCTGACTTTTACACATTATTTTTTATTGCTTAAAGGCTTCAAGGCTTTAAGGCGTTTGAGTTTTTGAGATTTGAATTTCGGAATGATAGTAGATGTGATAGGCTTCAAGGTTTTAAGGCTTGAAGGCTTAAAGGCTTCAACTTGTCTCACTCAAGAGGAAGTTGAGGCTTTTTGTAATGAATAAGGGATCGATCTAGAGTTTAATCCGGTGGCTTCGGGTTTAGATAAATCAATCGATCAGTGTCTCGCTGGTTCTATTGCTGTCATTTCAAGTTTTCCAACTTGTGTCATCCGTTTTCAGTCTTTGCTCTAAATGTTTTAGAGTATTATCGTGTGTCGTTTGGTCAGTTACGTCCTCACGGTCTTGCTGGGACTTTACACTTTGAGGTTTTGTGATAGGGTATGGCCCATCGTTGATGGTTCTTATGGTTGACCAAGAACGACAATTGGGTCAGGTTTGAGACATCCTAAGTTGATGTTTGTTTGACTTCCTTAATGGTTACTACCTTTGGTTCTTGGAAGGACCGATTTTTCTGGATTTCTGAGTCCATTGTTCACTTCGAGCTTGTTGTGAGGCACTCTGATGATGTGTTAAACGATCTTGAGCCATTTGAGTCTGAACTAAATAATTGGTTGTTAAAAGTCGTTAGGAAGTGTCCTTTGAGGCTTCGTCCCTTTCCTGAACACTTTTTAGTGTTTTAAGGGTGTGAGCACTTAGTGGGACAAGCCGGATCGTGGCCCTGTGCTCATGAGGGATGATCAGGGTATAATGTTTTGCCTTATTCTTTATCAAGAGTGATGATACCTCTGATGTTGTGTTTGAGGATGCTGAGGCTACCCCCTGGTGAAGATGTTGTTGCCAGAGGTGCTGAACACATGTTCGAGGGTTCAGGTTATGTGAACGTTCAAAATGTCAAAGGCTTTACTAGGTTCGGTGCTTCCAAAGCTTCTATTCGTTGTTTAACCCGACGTATGTTAAAGGTAGCTGACCATCCATCGGCCTCTGAGCCAGTGCAACTGAGTGATGTTATAGAGGCTTCAAACGTTTGGACGCTGGGGTTGAGGAAAAAAGACGAGGATTTATCCTTGGTGATTAGTAAGGAGAGTAAAGCAGCGGGTAAGAAGCTTGTAAGCTTGAAGGGTTTCGGGAAAGGTGGTGAAGGTTCCACCAATGTTAATCCCGAAGAGGTTTATGTGCCGGATTAGAAGGTCACAGTTGGTGACAGCTTCAAGTATTCATCCGTTTGTGAGTATGTTCTTACCCATTTTGCTCCTCCTATTGTACGAGGTTCTTGCTCGTCTATGTACGACAACCTGATGATCTCGAAGATGATGATGGGTGCTTGCAACCCTGCTGCCTTGCTTCTAGAGGGTGTATCCCGATTTCGCAAAAAGATGCAAGAATATGAAGTCTTTTTGAAGAAGAGGGATGAGATGAAAGCTTCAACGGTTGCTTTGAAAGAAGCTGAGGGCTACGTTGAGAAGGAGAAAGCATTGTTGTTTGAAGATTTAAGGAGTTTTCTTCCCGCAGAAGACTGATATGGTTGACTTGGAAAACGCTTGGAGGCTGACAATGTCACACCCCGACCACGTGAGACAACGTAACGTGGCGGAAACGTCGGGGAGTGTTGTAACAGAATTAATCGTTTCAAATCCATGGCAATTAAAGTTTCGTTTTATTAATCAAACATGAGAGTTTACATTGTTTTAAACAAGAAACAAAGAGTACATAACATAAATTAACTAGTTCTTGTCTCGTTTTAAGTCACTAAGGCACAGGTCCGCCTAAGTATGTCTTGATAAGTCCTATGCATCATCTCCTGAAAACACATGTGAAAATAGGTACGTCAGCATAAAAATGCCTGTGAGATACATAGGTTTTGTGAAAATAGGATTCATGACTTGTAAGTTTAGAAAGAGTTGTTTAATAAAGTTTAGTCATGAACCTTGTAAATTGTTTTGTTTTGTAAATCGTTTGAAAAACAATAAGTTCAGATGATATGTATAAATAAGAGAATAATGTATGGTTAAATGAATAACCATGTAGAATGAGTTTGTATAAGATAAGTTGTTTGTAAAACAATGTCTTGTGAAAAGTATGTTATTTGTATAAAATGTTATATGTCTCAAATTGAAATGATTCAAATAACGCTACGATATGTAATACCATACAAGCACTTATATATAGGAAGTACCAGCGGCGTATCCACCATGCTTGTATCATATTACACACGCCTCGTTACTTAAATCACTTACTCAAACCAAACCATCAAGATGTAATGTTTAACAATTGTAGAAATGCTTAGGTATAGTCAAATGTTTATTGTCAAATGGTTCACATGGTTCAATAGATATAAATGGTTCACATATTGTAATATAATGTGTCCATATGCTGGATGAGCATATGCAACAAAATGTAACGTAAAACAAGGTACTAAGTATGCACACAATGGACATACATAGCATGAAATGTAATGTAAAACAATGTACTAAGTACGCACACAATGGGCATACATAACATAGAATGTAATGTAAAATAATGTACTAAGTATGCACACAATGGGCATACATAGCATAGAATGTAATGTAAAATAATGTACTAAGTACGCACACAATGGGCATACATAGCATAGAATGTAATGTAAAATAATGTACTAAGTACGCACACAATGGGCATACATAGGATGAAAACAATGAAATCATGTACTATAATGTACTAACGAACATAGCAGGTATATGATGTGAAAACACGGAAAGCATGAAAGTAACAAGTAGGCACATGTGTTTCACCCCAAAACAGTTTGGAAAACAGTAAAAGAGGGGTCTATGTACTCACTTGAGATTGCTTAGTAGTCCTTGAGTAACAACCAAACAATGCTAGAGATCACGGATATCAAACGGCACCTAATATAGGTAACTACATTAATAAACCGGACCTATAATCGGAGGATCGGATAGAATGAGGGTTCGTAAACCAAACGAGTATGGAGACTCGTGTCATATGTTTTATCAAATCCTACATACTAAATGAAACCTAACCTAAGTGCTTACGACCCATCACGACCCGTTTAGGTAGCTTATGCTACTTTAACGCGTCGTTCGCGTAAAACGCGTTCGGACCGCCTAACTAGTCCTATGACAAGTAGAATATGCCTTAACATGATTAATATTGTTGGTAAATCAGTTTAGAGGTCATAGGTTATGTTACATATGTTTAAAATGAATTTTGGCATCAAAGGGGTATTTTGGTAATTTACCTAAGGCATATAAACTACCTATCATACCACTACTTAAACGAAGCGACCATAAGGTATAACCTCGGAAGGTTATTCCCTATATACTATGGTCACCTAATGTGTTTGGTCGGATCCTAATGATCGACCAAATGGGTCGGGCTCGAAAGTATAAGCGATTGTTTAGATCGCTTACCTTACGACCCTACATAAGCACTAAACTAAAAAGCGACGAGCTAAACATGCTAGAACATGTTTAGAAAAAGGTTTTGATATCAAAACAAACGGTTTTGATATCCTAGAGTAGTTTGGTTACAAAATACGCGTAAATGCGCATTTTGACCCAAACTACGGCTCGTCACTGAGCCTAGATAACGTGGTAATCAGTAGGTATAGCCACTAGGGACTATAACCATCGTGATTACAATCACGTTATGAAGTTCAAACGAACTTCGCGTTGACCATAAACTGGTCAACGCAGAAAGTAAAACAAAGTTTGACTTTCAGACTCGAAAAGTAATAAAAGAACGAAGGAATACTTACAAAGGGTCCACGCAAGCAAATCGTGATCGAATAGCTCAGGTATGAAGCAAAGGCCTCAACTTAGAGCATTTAGATCAGATTTGGTGGGTTTTTGGGGTGAATGTGGGTTGGGTATTTATAGGATTTCCCGAACCGTTAGGATCATTTCTTCGAAACCGTGCTCGAATCTAAGGCGTACACTTGTTGGAAAGTTGTGGTAGGTTAATTGGCCACCCACCATAAGGAATCAACAGGTGGAAAGGGGTTTGGGAGTGCACGACAGCTGGAAACAGGCTGTTCGGAAGCTTCTGTTGTTCTGGGGACTGCTTGCGCACCGTAACACTCAGAGTGTTGAGGTGCGCAAGGACCTGCAGACCAGAAAGTTTGATTTTTGGCAGTTTTGGTCCCTGTTGTGTAATAAGGCCATTTCCGACACGTTTAAGGCCCGTTAACCCCATTTCAAAACTATAAAATGAAGTTAAAGTATAGGGAACTTAAAATGTGCTCAAAAATATCTCGGATGTCGGTTCGTTTGGCCGTACGGTTGCGTTGTTCGGTTAATTACGACGGGAGTCGTAACGAACGTAAAAAACGGTCCAAATTGCGCGACGAATGGATTTTTATCATGCCAAACACCAAAATAAAATATTTTAATGCTTACATAAATTTTTGGATGTCCGGATGTATTCAGAACCTAAGTTATGCGCGAAAGTGCAAACTTGTGCACTTTTTGACGCTTTTAGTCCCTGAATGACCCAAAAGTTTATTTTAGCACACCGAACCCCTCAAAGCCTATTTCTAAGCTATGTAAAGCATATTTAGGGTATGTTTAACTTATTTTCATGTTCCGGAATGTCTGTTATAGTTCAAATTGGCATACTTTCGCAGTTTGTCAACTTTAGTCCCTGTAAGCGATTTAACTTGATTTCGGCATACCAAACCATCCAAAACTTATTTCTAAGTTATGTAAAGGTTATTTAAGGTATGTTAAGCCTATTTCACTATTCCGGAGTGTTCGTTGCATTAAACTGGTTATATCTACGCATCAGAGCGCGTATAACCCTCCAGAAAGCGATTTAAAGCTTGAAATCGAACAAGAGTTGATATGTGCAAACGATACACATATTTTTACAAATCCCAAGTATGAAATACAATATTTCATTGGTTTGGCATTTTTTTGATGGTTGAAGTGACACAGGTGTCACATACAAGGTTTAGGTCAGGGTCGATAAGGTTGCCTTGGAGGTTCAGAAAAAAGCCTTATTAGAGGAGAAAGAAGGGTTAAAGGCTTCATTTTCCCAGGAAAATGGTGATAATAAATGGCTTATTGAGCATGGATTTCAGCAAGGGGTTACCTATCTTCTCCATTCGTCGGAGTTCAACAAAGTCTTGGGCGATGTGTACACCGAGCTTCTTGCTCATGTGAGACACCAAGGTATGTTTGCTGGTTACAAAGCTTTGTGAGCATGGGGAGTATTGGGAAAAGTCTTCTCTTTTTCAACCCAAAGCCTTCAAAGTTTTCAAGGGAACAGTTTTGAAGATTGAGCATATGATTTACCCTTATGTGGGTAATGTCTCCAAGTGTTTTGGTAAACCTTTGCCTGTCTTGCAAGGGCTAAAACCTCGGGGCCTTAATGAGGTTGTTTATAACGAAGTGCTGAAGTCCCTCTCGAAGAAACGTCCTTGCTTCGGAGATAGCGAGGAAACATGTTCTGAAGGTGGTGAGGGCTCAAAGAGTTCAAGCCTTGAAGCCTCCGAGGCAGCGGGTGCAGCAGGGAGGAAAAAGAGGAAGGCTAAAAAGACCCAAGATAATGAAGGTTTGAAAAAGGATGATACAGCAAAGTCTACCATCCCTGACGTTGCAAAGTGAAGAAGAAATCTTAATTCATAGCTTTCTTAGCATGTCGAATAATATTATGGGTTGTTTGTTTGAACATCTTTTTTATTTTAAGGGAACCGTTTAGGTCCCTTGGTGGTTAAAGCCTGTAAGGCTTTTGGACAATGTTTTATGTTTGATGGCCATTATGGCCCTTTCTATCTTTAACTTATCTTGCTATGTTTATTGTGTTGTTCTGTTTACTCCCTTGTGTTTTCATTGGTTTTGTATGTTGTCTTTGTTTTGGACGGTGCATCTTATGTTACTCATACCTTGAAGGGTTCAGTGCTGCAGTCACTTAGCCTTAGGATATTTTTAACAAGAAGATACAACCTCTATCCTATGTATGACATTCACTTAAAGTATTTTTGGTTCGTAAGCCAATGTTAGGGCTTAAGGAACATTTGGTGTAGGCTGTTCAATCCCGTTTATGAGACATGATTTTTAAGATTTCTATGAGTCTCACGGAGTTGTATTGATTTAGGAACTCACCCCTTATATAGGTCCATTCAACCCTTGAACCTATTGAGTGACGTGGCCTCGGAGCTCATCCCCTTATATGGCCCTTGCCATGGAGTTTCTTGCTAGGTTCTCAACCTGATTATAGGATAGAAAGACAAATTTTGATTCACTGTTCATTCATTTCAAAGTACTTTGATTACTAGGGGAATATAACAACTTTTTGGGACTATTTGTAACACGTTTTGGTTAAACATGGAACCTTTTAAGGTTTTTGCCATCCCAATGGTGGGGAAGCTTTTTGCCTTGCGGGCCTGCCAGCTTGTATGATCCCCCTTTGTGGGCTTTAAGGATAGTGTATGGCCCTTCTTACCTAGGGCCAAGCTTTCCTTGGCTTTCTTTCTTGCAGGCCTCATTATTTTGAAGCAGAAGATTCTCAGGCTTGAAGTGTTCATGCTTCACCCATGTATTGTAATATGATTCCATGTTTTGCTTGTACCTTGCTTTTTGTATGGCTGCTTGATCACGAGCCTATTCGAGGAGTTCAAAATTCAACATCGCCTCTTTCTTATTTGGCTCGAGGTCGATGTTAATTGTTCTTTGTGTTGTTACTCCGATTTCAGCTAGGATTACAGCCTCTGATCCAAACACTAGGCTGTAGGGTGTTTTCTTGTGGCTTGGTTTCTCGGTTGTTTGAATTTCCAATAGCACATTGGGAAGCTATTTGAGCCAGTTGTTGTCGTATCTTCCCAATCGAGATTTAATCCCTTCAACAATGTTGTGGTTTGTCCTATCAACCTGGCCATTGGATTGTGGGTAAGCTACCGAGCTGAATACTTGAGTTATTCTGAACTCCTTACACCAGGAGCTAGAAGGTTTCTCGGCAAACTATTTCCCGTTATCCGTGACTAGTGCCCTTGGGAGCCCAAAACGGTAGATTATGCTTTCCTATATGGAATCAATGACCTGTTTCCCTGAGATTTTTGCCAATGGTTTTACTTCTGGTCACTTAGTGAGGTAATCCACGTTTACCAATAAGAGCTTGACTCCTCATTTGGCTAGTGGGGATGGACCAACGATGTTCATTCCCTACTTGTGAAATGGCCAAGCAGAGTGGATGGGAATGAGGTCATGTTTGGGGATTTTGGGTACCGGAGCATGTAACTAAAAATCTTCGTACTTTTGCAGTTGTTTGAAGGTATCTCGATGCATGGAAGGCCAAAAGTATATGTGGTTCATCAGCTTTGACACGTCTGATCTTGGGCCACAATGAGCCACATATATCCCTACGTGAACCTCTTTGATCAGATACTGGCTTTGTTTTGGGCCAACGCATCGAAGTAGTGGTGCAAGGTATCCTTTTTGTAAAGGATATGTCCTTGTAACACGTAGTTTCTTGACTTGGTATAAACCCTTTTAGCCTTAGTCTGGTCATTAGGTAATTCACCATTTTGAGGAACTTTTCAATGGGAGTCATCCAATTTGGCCCTTTTATAGTGATCTTATCTTGAACCTCAAGTTTTTGGATGAATGGGGTTTTTAGTGCCTCAACTAGTACCTTCTTGGTGAGGTGGGCAAACGTAAGAGATGCAAGCTTGCTTAGTGCATCAGCTCTCTTGTTTTGATATCTTGGAATTTACTTGATGGCACATGTTTGAAATGTGTTCGTCCTTTGATTTCTTTCGGTACTTATTCATGTTGGGTTCTTTTGCTATCTAGCTGTTATTGTCTTTGCTTGAGAGAGTCTGTGAAGACTTGAAGCTTTTGAACCCCCATTTCTTTGGCAATGTAGTTTTCACTTACTTGGTTTGAAACGAGCAACGAGGTTGTGAAGACTTGAAGCCTTTTGACACCCATATTTTTGCAAGCTTGAGCCAAGCAATCAATGCTTCATACTCAGCTTCGTTGTTTGTATTCTGAAATTCAAGACGAAGGGCATACGTGAATTCCAATTCGTTAGGATCAATTAGAACTAGCCCTGCTCCTGACCCTTCAACGCTGGAAGCTTCGTCGGTAAAGAGCTTCAAGGTATGGGGGTCAGAGGTTCAGTGGAGGCTGTATTGACTTCCGTTGTGATTTCTTTAGGGACTTCTATGATGAAGTCAGCTGGGACTTGGGCTTTAATAGCTCTTCTCGAGACATAGGTGATTTTGTGTTCACCTAGTTTTCACAACCCATTTGGCTAATCGTCCAGAATTTTCTTGTTTTTCAAGCACATTCTTAATAGGTTAGTCAGTGACCACTTGTATCGGGTGTGACTGTAAGTACCTTCGAAGCCTTCTAGCCGTTTGGACTAGGGCTAGAGCAAGTTTTTCGGAAGAAGAATATTTGATTTCTGCTAATTTTGAAGTTTTGAAAAAGTAAACGGGTATCTGAACTTTGTTTCGTTCAATGATCAGAGCCGTACTTATGGTCTTTTCAGCAATCGAAAGGTAGATAGAGGTTGTTCCTCCTGTTTTCGTAGCCAAAATGGCTGGGAGTGAAGCCAAGTGTTGCTTCATTTGGTTGAAGGCTTCCTTTTGAGGTAAAACGCTTCAAAGCTGTAAGCTTTCCATCGAAAGTCCTTCTTGTTAGCACATCACTTGAGGGTTGGCTTTTATGTTTTGTTTCCCTATGATGTGCCCTAGAAACAAACACTTGACTGGATTAAGTTTCATGTTGATCTTTCTCGAGTTTTGTAAGGTTTCTTGTATGTCACCGAGCATTTGGTATTCCGTTTTGCTCTTGATCACCAAATCGTCAACATAAGCTTTAATGTTCTTGCCGATTTGTCCGGCAAACGCTTTGTCAACCAGACATTGATAAGTGGCACCTGTATTTCTTAAACCAAAAGGCATTTTTTGATAGCAAGATATACCTTTATCAGTGTGGAATGTGGTTTTTTCTTCATATTCTTTTTTCATTAGGATCTGATGGTAACCCTTTTAGGCGTCAAGAAAACACTTGAACGGGAAGCCTGTGAGCAAGTTATCCTTGAGGTCTATCTAGGGCAGTGGGTAGCAATCCTTTGGGCATGCTTTGTTCAAGTATTTAAAATCGATATACATTCTCCAAGACTTGTCGGGTTTTCGAACCATTACGGGATTGGCCACCCATGTTGATACTTGACCTCTCGAAGGATTCTGGCTAGGACAAGTTTTTCCATCTCTTGGGATTCTTCAAGGCTTCTTTCTAGGGCTTGATTCCGTTTCTTTTGTATAATGGGCTTAATATCAGGTGGCATCCATAACTCATGTTCAACAATGCTACGAGGGATGTCGGTCATATCTTCCGAACACCAAGCAAAGACATAGTGCAAGAGCAGCTTTTCAAGGTATGAGAGGGTTTCCTTGGAAAGGTTAGTGTTTACCCTTATCCCCTGTTGAGGATATTTTGGGTTTATGTCCAACCCTTGTTCATCGTCTTCGTCCTTTCTTGAGATTTTCCCTTCAACCACAAAAGCTTCTTGGGTAGGTTGAAGGGTTGCTATCCCTTTTTCAGTGGGAATCTTCACAGTACCTTGACCAACTGAAACTGCCATTCCGAACACACTTTGCCCTGGCCTTCCTATGATAATATCATAGTTGGAAGGGATATTGATCACCGCAAAAGTGAGTTGTTCGGTTCGTACCTTTGGTTTCTCGTTGAACAAACATTATGGGATATTTGGCCTAAAGGCTTGATAGGTATGTCTGCGATACATTCGATGGAGGATTCAAACTGTTGAAGCTTTGAACATTCATCGTCGCTGAGAGGGTCAAAGCATTTCTCAAACATGATTTTGGTGGTTGCACCGGTGTCAATGTAAGCCTTTTGTGTCTTGATGGTTCCTATGTTGGATTCCATCACCAGAGGGTTTGAAAGCAATTCTCCTTATGTTGATGTTCCCATGCCTCGAAATGATGGAGTTTGTGGGAAGCTTTGTTTTCAAGGTCGACCTTTCTATTCGTGAAACTCACCATATTGGATTGATTTTTCCGATCTTTTGTTTTTTGGCAAAGGTTAAGGAGGGTGGAAGTTGTGTTTTACCTCTTCGGTTACCACGATCTCTTGCGGAGTCTTGGTTAAGGCTGTAAAGTTTGTGGTTTTTTCTCGGCTTGGAGGGTTCCAGCCTTCTGGAATCCGAACCTTTGAACCATTTGTCATAAGAGCCATACCAGTTAAGAGTTCTCTTTTTTTTCTTTGATGTCTACAGCTTATCTTCCTCGAATGTGGGCTTCAGCCCTTTCGAGTGTTTCTTCAAGGGTTTTGGGCAGGCATTTATTGAAGTCTCTTGCGAGATATTTGGAATTTATAGCATTCATGAACCCTGCGACCCTAATCTTTTCATCGGCGTAAGTTAAACCTTCCTTCTTGTAACTTTCGATGAAGTCTCTGAGACTTTCATCATCATGTTGTTTGGTCTAGAAGATTACCGTGGCGTCATTGACATGCCTCTGTTGTTATAGGGAACTTTTGCTAAGATCGTCAAAGGTCTGAACGCTTCGTCCAGGAAGGTCATTGAACCATATGCATGAAAACCCTTCAAGGGTTTGCATCAACATGAGACAACATTCGGAGTTGGGTTATTTTTCAATTCTTGCAGTCCCGGCGAAGATTTGGAGGTAGTCTTTAGTACCGTGATGGCGTCCTTATCTGGGTTTAAAACTCGTCCTCAACAATTTGTTGGGAGAAGCAAGATAAGTTATTGGGCTTGTAAGGTTTTGAGAGGTATTTTATTACCCTTGAAGCTGGGTTACCGCTTGAGGTACCCTGGTGAGTGGTTGGCACTTGGTTGATGAAATTAAGGTTAAAGCCTTGAAGGCTTTCTGTGTCATCATCCAGCTTTCACGTGCTGCAAAGGAAATGGTGCCATCATCTGTGTCATCAGCTAGGGCATAAGGTTAAAGCCTTAAAGGCTTTCTGATGGTACTCATAAAAGATGCCATCATCTGTATCATCAGCTGGGGAATAAGGTTAAAGCCTTGAATGCTTTCTGATGGTACTGTATAAGGCAAGGTGGCCATGACTTGTTCCTACGAAATAACAAAGAGATGAGGAACACTTGAAGCTGGTGACTGCCATAATTGATCAATAGTGGTTTCATGCCCAATAGTTGTACCGCTTGTAACGGGTTAGGAGGTAAATAAAGGAAAAACGATTGGACTTATCCTCCCCAAAAGCTCAAGGGCTTGAGTGGTTGGTCTATCACACTAGGGCCAGCTTTAATGTAAGATGTGGCTGAACGTGAGCTGCTAAAAGGAAGAGATGGAGGGCCAGGTGATAATGAGGGTTCAGACTCCTCATAATTTAGTCTTATTCTTACCCTTTTCTTCCTTTCTAGGCTCACATGCTAGTTGAGAAAAGATCTCAGTTGTGAGAAATTTCTAGATACTCCCTCGGGTGTTAGATCTATGCTTTCTGGTGTACGTATTACACCGATTTGAGGAGATGCAACCCCTGATCGATATGGGGTTGGTGTTTGAAAAGAAGTGAATTCCGGGAACATAGTTCCCGGTGGAGTACTTCCGGGAGTAGAAAGAAATGTAGATTTGACCGGTGAGATCCGACTAGAATTTGGTGTTTAATCGGTGTTGTTAGGCACTTGATTGACCTGACCGAGAGACTCGCTTTCAGACATGATGTAAAGAGAAAATGGAGCTACACAACTGGTCTTTAAGATAAAGTAAGCGGCGGTGGGCGCCAACTTGTTGATACAACAAATACAAGACCAAGGCCTGTAGCGATATCTCCGGGTAAAAGGGTTCAAGGGTTTCGATTAGCCTAACGCAGGTCGTGGGGTCCTCCCACGTTTGTAGCACGTGGGGTTGGATCACTTTTTTATTGATCACTTTTGATTCTAGCTTGAAGGGAATTCAAGCCGGAATGAAGTTGTTAGCGAAGCAATGCTGTTTGAAGTGAAGAAGAGAAGCAAGTATGAAACTTGTTCTCAAGAGAGGAGAGAAGATCAGAGAGTAAGTGTTAGCCCAACTGATCTGGTGTCCCTGATATGGTTGTTGGAGCTGGTACTTATAGATAAGATGTATTCTATAAGAGGAAGCTCGTGACCATGGATCCAAGGCTATAGTGGAGGAATTACCCGTTTGGGGGTTGGAGGCTTTAGACCTGCGGATAAAAGGTTATTCTCTGTGCACATGTTTTGTCTGTGCAGAAATGGTTCACACGTTAAGTGTTGATGTGACCGGACAATGTGCTTGTCCTTTTTACTGTTCACCTGAGTTCGCGTGTATTGAACCTCTCAACCTTTTAACCTTTTAAGTTGTTATGTATATTAGTCATTTTATTGAGATTTGGGCTACCCCGTCTTCAGGATACATTTTGCTAAAGTCGTTTTATTTTGAATTCAACTTTAAAATGGTTTTGGTTCAGCTTATACTTTACCTCATGGATGGATATAACGTTAAGTTTCAAACAAATCTCATAGGATAGAAGCCAAAAACGAAAATGGAGTGCTCTGGACGATTTTGGGAAAATCGTGAAACCCTAGTTTTCTTCAATCCAATCCTGGTCTTGATTGATTTTGCTTAGCAACTAGGGTGTTCGATTCTTTACTGGTAAGGAATCCTAAACTCCTTCGTCTCTAACCAATTGAAATCAGATTAGGGTTTACGTTTTATAGGGTTTTGGTTTCTTTTGTTCTCCGATCGGTTGAATTCAGATTACGGGGTTTAAAGGGCTGGTTCTTATTACATGTTCGGCAGTCCGATTTGTATTAAGGTTTCAGCAATTTCAAATCCATTCGTTCGCTGTTTGATTGGCATTCGGTTTAATCAGTTTCTAATTCATTCGAGTTACTGATTCATGGATGGAAACAGTGCCGACAACGCAAATGTCTTCGCTAGGAAGATTAAGAACATTGACGGAAAGCCTTACGAGCCAAGACAAGCTTTACGTATGGCGGCTAGGTTTTCTGATTCTCCGAAGAAGGTAAGATTTATGCTACCGTTAAATGATGAGTTTCCTGCTGGTCGTTCTGATTCTCCAATTCAGAATTACGCTAAGGTTGTTGATAAACGGAAGGTAGCTTTTGTCCTTCCGCTAAATGATGTGTGTCCTGATTCTCCTATCCAAGATCAGATTCCAGGACGTCATTCGCAACATCAATCTTATGCTAGTGTGGTCTCAAATGAGCAAGCTGAGCAAGGTGATGTTAACATGGGTCTCGGTTCAAATCAGAATCAGAATGGTGATGGTATAGTTAGAAATGCCAATGAACTGGTTGATCAAACTCCAAAAGTCAACTTTCGATCTTTAAAATCAGATGTTTCATTGGATGGAGTGGATGTTGTGTTACCAATTGAGTCCGTTCGTGAGGTTAAAAACAGGTTAGCTAATACTCTTTATGGGTACTTCTTGGGGGATAGAATTGCTTATCCGGTTGTTGATTATTTTGTGCGAACAAATTGGAAAAAATATGGTCTACAAAAAACTATGATGAATTCAAATGGGTTTTTCTTCTTCAAGTTTGAAGACAGAAAGGGTATGATTGATGTGCTTGAAGGGGGACCTTAACTGATTCGAAATAAACCATTATTTCTTAACATTTGGTCTCCTACAAACAACCTTAAAAAAGAAGATTTAAACAAGGTCGCGATTTGGGTTAAAATGCATGACGTTCCTCTAGTGGCGTATTCTGATGATGGGTTAAGCATGCTGGCGTCAAAAATTGGTACTCCTGTGCGGTTGGATACGTTTACTATTGCTATGTGTAAGGAGGCTTGGGGTCGGAGTAGCGATGCTAGAGCTCTCATTGAAATCTCGGCTGACCAGGATTTTTAAAGAGGTTCTAACCATGGCTATTCCTGGATTGGAAGAGAATAAATATGTTACCGAGACTATATCTGTGGAATATGAATGGAAACCTCCGAGATGTGCCCACTGCTGTGTGTTTGGGCATGAATCAGGGGAATGTCCTAAACATATTGGTCCGAGTCCAAATCCTCCTTCAAACAGGCCGAGAGTAGACACGGATGGTTTTACTGGAGTAAAGGCTAAGAAGAGTGCAAAGAAGAATGGTTTCCAAGTTAATAATCTGAAACCTAAGTTTGAATATAGACCAGTGGATACAAAGAAAAAGGGAGGGACTGCTATCTATGCGAATGAGAAGGGCACTAAGTCATCGAAGTTTCAGACACATAACCCGTTTAGTGCTCTCGATTCTGATAGGGGGAATGCTGGTCCCATCCAAAGAAAAGATAAGGGTGGTCGAGATACTAGTGAAGAGTCTGATGAGGATGAGGTTGAGGTTATCTATGATGAGACTGCAGAGTTTTTGCCATTAGGTACGCATCCTAAGTCTTCCAGATCAGGGGCAAGCTCCTCTTCCACAAAATCTTGCAATGGATAGTTTGTTTTTGGTTCGTGCCAGGTGGACGCCTCTTGGTCGCAACTTCATTTTTGATGATGGCGGATGAAGTTGTTTTGTTTTATTTTTTGTCTACTAGATAGGTCATTATCATGATATGTAGTAGGCTAGTTTGAGGTGGTGTCATAGTTTCTTTTGTTTTATTTGCATACATATATGGGGCATGTCCTGTATATGAACTAGTGGGGAACTCATCCTCACTACTTGTTCTTATTTGGCGGTTGTCTATATATAGAATCACCGGGGTAACCCTTTACCCAAAAAATATATAACGTTAAAATGGTTTTGGTTTAACTTGAAATGAGGAAGGAGGTAGACTGAAATGATTAATGGGCTAACGTCCCTAACTAAATCACATAAGACTGTGGGGTATGGGGCTTGGGTTGGGGGAAAACGCCCAAGACACCACCCCTTGGGGCTTGGGTTGGGGCGTAGCCCCTGGGGCTTGGGTTTGAAGTCGGGCGTGGGGCGGGCTTGGGTTTGATGTGGCGGCCTCCTATTCGCCTTGGGTTTTAAATTATATATATATATATATATATATATTTTAAGAACCTGCCAACCCACGTGGTGCACCCATGCCCCGCCATACCCCGCGGACACGTCACTAGGCGGTGGGGGGGGGGGGGGGGGGGCTCCCATTCCGCGTGTCAACAAATGCCCCAACCCAAGCCCCACCATACCCCACGGTTTAAATAGGGCGTGGAACACTGTCCCGCAGAGGCATAATGGGCAAGGGTGTGGGTTGAACTACGGCTGCGGGGCACACAAACATATATGTTTAAATTAATTTCACTACCCAATCTCCAGTAAGACCATACACATATTAGTAGGTATAATGAATGAAACCACTTTGTCCACATAGACCATGTGGTAATTACATGACACCACTTTTAATAAAACAATTAGTGATGGTCCAAAAAAAAAAGAAAGTGGTAGGTGAAAATTAAGTAAATTAAAATGAATATTTGCAATCCTAAACCATAATGGTTAATGATCCTAAACCATAATGGTTAATGCTCATTAAGGGGCATTTTCCACCACATTAGCATCATAATATCCCTTTAAAAGCTGCAGAACAGAAGAAACATATACTAGCTTGCCCATAATCCAGATGATCCAATCAGCTGAAGGCATCAATTCAACGCAAACGTATGCATGCTTTTAGTTGTGTATTGTAATTTCATTATATAATAAGTTCTTAACACTGTAAGTTCTTAAAAAAGACCTAGTTCTCTCTCAATAGTTCCGACCGCCGGAGGCTCGACGAAGCGAAAACACTAGGGATAGCGTGCGAGGCGGCCTGTTTCTCTGGTTCGGCCTCTCATTCTATCTCGGGCTGTCGTAACTTCCATTCGCTTGTGGGATCGGGTTCTGTTTATCTCCTTCTCCTCCGGAAGTCAAAGGGTCGACGACTCGACGAAGTAAGGTGAGGGGATAGCATGCGAGGTGTGTCTTGTTATGCATATCGGTTGCTAACTAACATTACCTTTTTCTCTATCTCTTCTTCCAGACCTTCCATTCGCTGTTTCGACATTTGTTCTTCCTGGTCATCCTCTTAGGGTGGTCTCTGTCATCATGGGGGAAGATGAGGAAAGTTGGAAAGATGTTCCGGGTAGGAAGTCTTGAAGAAATAATGGTGAAGTGGGTGCCAGTAGATGCTCGGACAACATCACCAAGTTCTATGTCACCAACCTCCCCCTGGGTTATAGACCTTGGGATGTTGCTGACACTGTTAAAGTCTTTGGAAGTGTGGCGGGGGTTTACATTGCCAGGAAAGTTGACAAAAAAGGGAGAAGATTTGGTTTCATTAGTTTTAACAATGTGGTGGATGTCAAAGAGATGGAACGGGCTCTCAACGGCACGAAAATAGGATACTCTAAGCTCATTGTCAACCTTGCCAGATATGCTAAAGAGAATGAAGGTGTTGTCGGCGGGGTTCATCAGGTTAAGCCTAACTTTGTCAAGGACAAGCAGGTTCACCACCAAGAGCATGTTATTCAGAAGCAGTCTTTTTTCAACAAAGGGAAGGGTAAGCTTTTCTGTGATTTGTTTAAAGAAGGAGTTGGGTTGTCAGAATTGCAAGGTCAGTTGGCTAAGGAACCTGAGACTATCATTGACATTGCGGATGATACAGCGGCCTTCAAAGAATTTATTGGAAGAGCGGTGGTAGGCAGATGCAAAGATCTTAAGATTTTAAGGAACCTCGATGCTTTGTTATCGGACGTCAAAGTAGGAGGAGTTTCCTTAAGATATATGGGAGGTTTATCTATGTTTTTAAAGTTTGATGACGAAGAGGTTTGTTCTAAATTTCTTCTCGATTTTCATCTTTGGAAGGATTGGTTTTCCAGCTTAGATCCATGGGACGGGCAACCGCTTCCTTTTGAACGGTTGGCATGGGTCAAGGTGCAGGGTGTTCCTCTTCAGCTTGCGGATAACGACGTTTTGAACAACATCGCCGAACACTTCGGTACGATCGTGCATGGATCTCAGTTGGAGGCGGAGGATGCCAATTTGTCGGTGAGTTGGATTGGCTTGCTAGTTGGGGACGGTGGCAGATTTCGTGGTCAGGTTACTCTTAGGTGGAAGAATAAATTGTACCGTGTTTGGGTTGTTGAAGAATTCAGTGAATGGTTACCGGATTCCGTGGGTAGAGTGGACAGCCCGGTGTTGCAACATGTTAACATTGAAGTTAATCTTCAGTCTGACGGTGATCCTGCTAGTTGTTCACCGGAAGTTCTTCGTCCGGTTGGAGAAGCCGAAAAGGTGGGAATGGAAGGGGTGGAGGGTAACCAAAGGACGGCACGTGATGTGCATGGGGAAGGTGAGAAATTAATTATGGAGGATCTTAGGAATGTTCCAATTTCCCAGGGAAGTCAGGAGCCGCCGTTTCTCTCTCCTAGGGACAATTTTTCTAGTGGGTCGGTTCATTATTCTAAGTCCCAGGATATTCTTTTCTTCAAGGCTGGTACTTCTAGTAGGCCTCCTAACAAGAAAATTAGTCTGAGGCCCAACCTCAACAAGCCCAACAACAGAGGATTTAGGAGCCCACAGTCTGGTGAAAGGCCAAAAAAAGGCTTAGAGATAATGGGGATTATTTAATTGATCTCAATAGGCAAGCTAATTCTTTTGGTTCTGAGGTGCCTATTGAGGAACCTTTTATCTGTAGCCAGGAGGATTTAGAGAATAATCGGGATAGGGATCCGGGGTCTGTGAATCCCATTCTTCCTATATCGCCAAGAGAAGAGGTGAGAGAGGAAGGGCAGATTGTCTCTCCTGTGGAGGAATTTTTGGATTACCCAATTCAGCATGTAGATGAAGAAGTTCTGGCAACGATCAACATTGGTAAAGTGGTGGGCGTCGACCTTCAGGAGCACTGTGATTTGATCAAGAAAACCATCAATGGAGAAGGTAATAATGTGGTTCACCCATGAATATTTTATCTTTCAATATTAGAGGAATTAAAGGAGGAATTAAGGCTAGATAGCTGAAGGAATTGAAAAAAGCTAACAATATTGGTATCATGGTGTTTCAAGAGACGAAAATGGAATTCGTTCCGAGAGAGGTTATTACAGGTATATGGGGGAAGAGCAAGTTCGATTCGGTTTGTGAAGCTTCGGTGGGCTAATCCGGGGGTTTACTTTGGATTTGGGACCCAAGTATTTTGAATATCAGTGATGTTTCCAGAAATAGATCTTATTTATGTATTAGTGGGAACCTGGTTGGATGCGGCACCCCTATCAATCTGCTGAATGTTTACGCGCCGCAAAGCACGGTGGATAAAAGAAACCTTTGGAATGAAATCTCTAATTTGATAGATCCGTCGGCTGGGTTATGGATTTTGGCGGGAGATTTTAACACTGTCAGGAACGCGGAAGAAAGAAGACACTCTAAGTTCAAGTCTGTATGTGCGAACAATTTTAATGATTTTATTTTTAACAACGGTCTTGTGGAATACCCTATGCAGGGTAGACGGTTTACCTGTAGTAGGGAAAATGGGAAAAAGCTCAGTAAGTTAGACAGATTTCTAGTTTGCCCTGAATTTTTCAATAAATGGGCAACGGCCTGCGTTAGAGTTTTTCCTTGTCACTTGTCCGACCACTTTCCTATCTTGCTCGAACTAGTGGATATGAATTTTGGAGCGCGCCCATTCAGGATTTTCAGTTCTTGGATTGGTAAACAATGTTTTGAAGAGGTCGTTAGGTCAGCAGTGGAGGAAGTCAGGAGCTTTGATCCTCCCGATTCTTGTTTAACGGCCAAATTCGCTCGTATTAGATCTAAGGTGAAGGTATGGAGAGATGAGTTCCTTGCTAAAGAGAAGGAAAGTGTTAGTTTGGCCCTTTCCGAATTAGAACAGATGGAATTGGAGATGGAACAAAGAGACCTCTCGGAGGAAAAGGAGTGGATTTTGGCTGAAAATAAAAAAGTTAACCGATAAGCAGAGCATAGGAAATTTTTGGATCTTATTCAAAGATCGCGTGTTAAGTGGGCCACAGATGGAGACGAGAACTCCAAGTTTTTCCACTCTACGATCAACTTCAGGAAGGCGTCCAATACGATTCACGGTATTAATATTAATGGGAATTGGTGTACAAAGCCGTCTCTTGTTAAAAAAGAGGTGTTCTCGTATTATCGAGATAAATTCAAAGACGGTTTACGCAATGGTCCTCCTTTTAACAGTGATGTTTTTAAGAAGATTTCGGATGTTGATAGTGCCATGTTAGTGGAGCCGTTTTCGAGAGAAGAAATAAAAGCAGCGGTTTTTGAATGTGGTACGGGTAGGGCATCGGGTCCAGACGGTATGAATTTTAGGATGATTAAACATTTTTGGGATTTATTTGAAGATGATTTTTCTAGAATTTTTGATCATTTTCACTCTTCCGGGGAGTTCTCTATTGATAGTAGCTCGTCTTTCATCGCTCTCATTCCCAAGGTAAAAGACCCTGTCTCTCTCAGCAACTACCGACCTATTAATTTGGTGGGTGTTATTAGCAAGGTTATTTCGAAGGTTATAGCTAATCGGATGAGGAGGGTGATGGATAGTGTCATATCGGAACATCAATCAGCGTTCATTTCGGGAAGGTTTATTTTGGATGGCCCGCTTATCGTAAATGAAATTATTACTTGGATCAAGAAGAAGAAATCGAAAGCTTTCTTCCTCAAAATTGATTTTGAGAAGACCTACGATAATGTTAGATGGAGTTTCATTATTAACGCCCTTGCTCTAATGGGTTTCATGAGTACTTGGTGCAATTGGATCTCGGGAATTCTCAAGTCGGCTAGGTCTTCTATCTTGGTTAATGGTGCTCCTACGTTCCAGTTTCACTGTGAGAAAGGCATGAGACAAGGCGATCCTTTATCTCCATTCCTCTTCCTTGTCGTGATGGAAGCTCTCTCTTATATGTTGTATCGGGCTAGGGAGGCGGGAGCCATAAAAGGTATTGTGACCCCTAATAATGGTCCTATTATTACTCACCTCCTTTACGCGGATGACGCTATTGTTATGGGAGATTGGTCAAAGAACGAATTGGAAAATGTGCTTAGAATTTTACGTTGTTTCTATGTTACTTCGGGCCTCAAAATTAATCTTGAAAAGTCCAATCTCTATGGTATTGGTGTGAGTTCGGAGGATACGGGGTATTTGGCAAACTTGATTGGTTGTAGGCCGGGGGTTTTGCCATTCAAATATCTTGGCCTTAATGTGGGAGCTAACATGAACCGGGTGGCAAATTAGCAACCTATTTTTGATACTTTTCAAAATCGGTTAGCTTCGTGGAAGTCTCATCTCCTATCAATCGGGGGGAGAGTTGTGATAATCAAATCCATTTTGGAGAGTCTTCCCTCTTATTACTTCTCGTTATACAAGGCGCCTAAAAAGGTGATTATGAGGTTAGAAGCTATGATAAAGAAATTTTTATGGGGTGGTTCTTGTGAAGAAAGGAAATTTCATTGGGTGGCTTGGGAGCGGGTATCTTGTCACAAAAAAGATGGGGGTTTGAGTCTGTCTAAACTTGCGGATGTTAATGTTTCTTTGTTGTCAAAATGGGTTTGGCAGTACAAGACGGAAAAAGATAACTTATGGAAGAAGCTAGTGGATGCTTTCCACCATAGTAGGACCGGTTGGGAGTCCATCCCTTTAAAAAGTCTTATAGTGGAACCTGGAGTAATATCGCCAAAGTCACTAATAATATTAAGGTGGACGGAAGGCCTCTTCGGTATTCGTTCAAAGGTATTGTCGGAGATGGTAAGGAGAATTGGTTTTGGCTCGATCCTTGGGCCTGCAATGAACCACTTAAGCTTCGTTTTCCATAGTTATTCAGCCTTGAGTCGAACAAATTCTGCAAGGTTGCTGATCACGTGGTCAGAACTGAGTCCGGTATTGACTTTCATTGGAGCTGGAGATCTCATTTTCTCTCGGAGGAGTCCAACAACAGCTTTCTGCAACTCATCTCGATGCTTGAGGGAGTTCGGTTCAGTGACAGACGTGATAGATGGATCTGGCGGGATAGTTCCTCGGGAGATTTTAGTGTTAAAGCAGTTAAAAGTATGTTTAAGGAAAATCAGTCGGTCGGGGACAGATTTGTTTTGGAATGGTGTCGTTGGGTGCCTGCGAAAGTTAACATTCACGTCTGGAGAGCCGAGATGGATAGACTCCCGACCTGTGAGGCTTTAGCTAAAAGGAACGTAGCAATCGAGGACGGCTCGTGTCAATTATGTGGTTCGGATGTAGAGACGGCCGAGCACGTGTTTATCTCTTGCAACATAGCTACTGTAATATGGCAAGGTGTTTCTTCATGGTGCAAAATTCCATCCATTTAAGCGTTTTCCATTCCGGATCTCCTCCACAGTCATAGGTATTTAAGAGTGTCGGAGAAAAAGAAAGACGCTATACACGGTATCATTATGATTACGTGTTGGAGCATTTGGCGCGCTAGGAACAACCTTCGGTTCTCCAACATCCCGGTCAAGATTGAAGGCATTTTAAGCGAAATTAAGGCTCTAGGTTTTCTTTGGTTTTCTAAAAGATCTAGATTTAAAGATATCGAGTGGGGTGAGTGGTGTTCCTTTGTAAATATGTAATTGTTTGGTTGTTTTGTGTCGGCCTGTCTTGGGCCGGCGGTTCCTAATGAAAGTCACGTTTCAAAAAAAAAATAATATCCCTTTAAAAAATGAGTAACGCCCTTAATGTTTTTTCAATCATTACTTTCCGTTTTGTTTACTTTCTATTGGGTACCATACTAGAAGACAAAAGATCAAATACAAATACTCTTATCGTAGAAAACGAACGAATAGCATGAAAAAGTAAAAAAAAAAACACGGTGATATTTTCGTAATTATTCTATTAGTATAGTAATTATGATGCAATTGTAGAGTAATTTTGAATGACTAGTTGTTTGATACACTTGTAGAATAATTTGGAAATTTATGTTTTTTGATGCACTAGAGGGTAAATTTGAATGATATATTGTAGTAGTGTATTAATGATGAGCTACTAGAGTAATTATGATGCACTTGTAGAGTAATCTTGAATTGTATATTGTTTGATGAACTTGTAGAGTAATTGTGTCTGTTATGTTATTTTGATGAACTAATAGGGTAATTATGATACACTTGTAGAGTAATTTTGATTTTTTTTGTTGTTTGATGAAATTATAAAGTAATTTTGAATTTTATATTCTTTGATGAACTGGTAGAGTAATTATGAATTGTATGATGTGTAATTAACTTGTAGTGTGATTGTGTATGTTATGTTATTATGATGAACTAGTAGAGTAATTATAATACACTTGTAGAGTAATTTTAAATGACTAGTTGTTTGATATACTTTATAGAGTAATTTTGAATAATATCTTGTTGTAGTGTATTAATGATGAACTAGTAGAGTAATTATGATTAACTTGTAGAGTAATTTTTAATGACTAGTTGTTTGATACACATGTATAGTAATTTTGAATGATATCTTGTAGTAGCGTATTAATGATGAGCTAGTAGAGTAATTATGATACGCTTGTAGAGTAATTTTAAATTTTATGTTGTTTGTTGCACTTGTAGAGTAATTTTGATAATTACTCTACTATTAGAATAATTACGAAAATGTCACCGTGATTTTTTCCTTTTTTCGTTCCATTCATACGTTTTGTACATTAAACATATTTATACCTGAACTTTACTCTATACTAGAAATGTCCTCCCTTTTTATGCCCTATAATGTCCAAAAGAATTGTGTTAGGGGTGTTATTAAACTCATTCAGACCCTAAGACCGTGGGGTATGGTGGGGTGGGGGTTTGGGGCATGGGTTGACACGTGGAGTTCGAGCCCCCCCCCCCCCCCCCCCCGCGCTGGTGAGTGACGTATCCGTGGGTATGGCGGGGCGTGGCTAGCCCTCGTGGGTTGGCCAGGTTTATTAAAATTAAAAAAAAAACTAAAATTAAAAAGTACACACAAAATCTAAAAAAAACCCTAAAATTATTATTAAAATTTCCTAAAAATTACAAAATTCTACAAAAAAAAAGATTACAAAAAAAAGCCTAAAGCGTTTGGTAGATTTCGAAAAGGGTGAGCTTGTCAAACGGCTTCCGCTCCTTGCCCCGGAACTCGATGTTGGCCACCGCCACCCTGTCTTCGTGACTTATATCACCGCCCGGGACGCTGTCCTAGTAGGCTTTAAAACGATCGAGCTTCGGTCGTAGCTCGCGCCACTTGTGTTGGCACGCGTTTAAATTGTGCTGGTCGTTCCCCACGTTATGCCGGTAGCTAACAAAATTTTCCGGCCAGTAACGGGTCTCAACGGGTTGGCGGCCCTTCATCGCGTCAACGACGCTCGTGACAAGTGCTAGCTCTTCCTCGTGTGTCCAAGAGGCCATCGATCAAGTGTGTGTGGGTAGCGGGTTCGGGTAGGTGGAGTGACTTGGGTTGGGGTAGCGATGTGGACAGGCGGTGGGGTTGGGGGTTTTATAGCGAGTTGGGTGAACCGTTTGGATTGGCCAAACGGTTATTTTTTTAAAATTTAAATATAGCCGCTATGACCTAGCCAATAAGAGCCGGCCACATAGGACCGCTAGGCATGCCCAACGCCCAGGCTGAAACCCCGGCCCAAGGGGCCATGCCAAAACCCAAGGCCACCCGAGGTGGTGACTTGGGCGTTTGTACCCAACGCACGCCCCAACCCCGCCCCATACCACATATTCTAATAATGGCACAACCCTAAACTCGGAACCAAGAATTTCCTATTTGATAGCCATTTTTAATGTGGTAAGTAGTCATTTCCAATATTCCATTGTTGTTTGCAGTTAATTGACTAGTTTATTTTTAAGGTTGTTTTTAGATGACTTTTTTTGTAGTTTTTCTTTAATATATATTTTTTAAAAATTTAGTGAATGTTATGAATGCATCCATTATTTAGTGACTACCCACAGGAGTGTTATGAATGCATCCATTATTTAGTGACTACCCACATTTCTAACTCCCATGTCACAATTATGTTTGTATTAATGTTATAGCCTATATATAGTGGCTCATGTATTTTGTATGAAAAGATATCAATAAGAAATTTATCTCTTGTACTCTCATTCCCTTCTATACATTGCTAATAGGTTCTAGTTATTACACAACACGTTATCAGCACGAAATGCTTTTGAAGTTGGATTGTATCAACACAATACACCATGTCGTATCAACGTTGGCGAAAGAGATAAAAGACAAAATTGTTGATCTGGTATGAAAACCCTTAATTGTTTTAATTTTATTTCCTCTTTTCTCATCGATTGTTGGTATGATAAAACTCTAAAATTAACTTACGCTTTTCTTGAAATTTTTTTATTGGTTATGATTTAAGATTAAAATTATCATGACCAACATTGATATCATCCTTATTTAACAAGGATCATAATGTTTTTACTTCTTTGTTTACTTTCCTATGTGTTAACATATCTGAATAGTTTTCTTTCACAAACAAACACCTACGAAAAACATTGAGATGTGAAGAAAAGAAAGCAAAAGTAAACCAGAAACACAATGGTTTTTCTAGTTTCTCTAATTGATTATTTACAATATTGTAACTAATTTCTTACACATCTTGGTTATCTCCCTTTTATCATTAAATATTTTATTGGATTTCATGGGAAGTTTTGGTACACTAAACTGAATAGGTATGTTTCATTAACGGTTTGAAAAGTTGAAGTATCTAGTGAATTTATGCGTTAATTTAGTTGTCCCAAATATGCAATATATATTTAAATCTCCACAATTGGTTATTTTGAACCTACTCTAAAGATTTTAATAATATAATTCTACTTGTATGTCAACTAACTCTTGGAAGATTTAGTTTTGGTTTTTGAATTGTAATCGATTTATCACTTGTGGGATAAATTGCTTTTATTATTATGCTTATGAGTTTTGATATCATTATATGCTTTTATTATTATAGTTATGAGTTTTGATTGGTCCATTAATTAGTTTTTGGGGTTTCAAAGAGACATTAGAAATTCTAAATCATTATGTGCTTTTATTATTATGGTTATGAGTTTTGATATCATTATGTGTTTTTATTATTATGGTTATGAGTTTTGATTGGTCCATTAATTAGTTTTTGGGGATTTCAAAGAGACATTACAAATTCTAAATCATTATGTGCTTTTATTATTATGGTTATGAGTTTTGATATCATTATGTGTTTTTATTATTATGGTTATGAGTTTTGATTGATCCATTAATTAGTTTTTGGGGTTTTCAAAGAGACATTACAAATTCTAAATCATTATGTGCTTTTATTATTATGGTTATGAGTTTTGATTTGTCCATTAATTAGTTTTTGTTATTAGTATTTAGACAATTTATGATGAACTACCAAAATACAATTGGTATTAAAAGGTGATGTCTAATAGTTCTATTTGAAAATAATCATTAGTGCAATTCTGTTAATGAATTTACAATAATGCACATGTTTATATGATAATATGTTATAATATGACAACTACTTAGTCAACTTTGTTGTATATCATTGTTATTGCAATTGTATAAGCCCTTTAGTTGCTATTAGATATTTAAATATGTGATTTGATTCTATAAAATATTTGTGTGGTAAAAGATATTATTTGCAAATTAACATGACACAAAAATTCTCAAGATGTCTGTTATATTTTCTTGAGCAACAAAATTTATTAGTATAAGAAAGCTTATTTACAAGTAATAAAGATTCATATGTTATTATATGATCAAGAAAGTTGATAGTGACATTTGTTTATGTTTTAATTTATAGTGACGTAATATAAAGTGATGCATTATATAATCATCACTTTTACATATTACCATAAACCATTTTAATAGTGTTCTTGATATATTTTAATATTCAATCATGACAGTAAGGCAAGTTAATTATATGTATTTTATTATATTGTATTTGATGAGAAGACATCTTATATCAATTATATATTGTACAATTTGACTTTGTACATTAATATGCCATTGTTTATGTATATAAACAGTCTTCAATGAAACAGCTAAATTAAAGTTGTGCGTATGATCACACGTTATAAACATGATTGAATGGTGATCAAGATTTATTTATAATATGACATTCGAAGTTTCAAACTCACTAAAGCTTATTGTAAAATTATTGATGCTTGTAAGATTTTGGGCTGATAAATCTTAATTATTAGGTCATATAAGTGATGTTATGTGGTGAAAAGATCAGTTAAACATGTGGAATAAAACAATTTCCACTTGTCAAACCTCAAATGCGCTATTGATATATAAGGTTTGAAACAGTCACCAGGAAAGTTGTCTGACTCTATTCCATTCCTTGAAGAGAATGTGATGAGAAAAATATATATCATAATCCATTGAGCAAAAAAACAATTTCCATCGTCAAATATCATTAATTGTTAAAGAATATATATAAAGTTTGAAACAACAAGCATGAAAGTTCTGTGGTTCTAATCCATTCCCTAATATGAATGTGATGATGATCAATTTAAAGGTTATGATCATATACATAACTAAGAAAATGGTAATGATGCCACCATGGATGTTGTATGGGAGTATAGCAAATATGGCCAGAAGACTATGTTAGAAGTTACTAGAAATGATACTAATTTTCCACAATATTCCATTAAATCAAATATGGTGAGTAACCAGAAGTTACTAGAATATTTATGCGTTCACCACATGGCATGACCAAATAGGTCATCAAGATAGCATCATGATATGCTAAACAATCAAACATGCTAACCGGCACCTTAGCACCTCTAAGTAATCTAAAAACATTGCTCCCAAAATGCCTTATTATATGTCTAGTTAGTTTTTTTTTGGCAAATAAATTTTTATGCCCTTCCAAATAATAAACTCCTACAAACAATCCCTCTTATATGGGACCATGGAAATATACAGTTGTGTGGATTGTGGCATTCATACATGGTTACATATGAGTTTTTAGCTACCCGTATGTAGCATATGCCCAACACTATGGAACGTTGTTTTTTTACATGGTTTAACATTGTTCTTTGACAACCCAATTGTGGGGATCATTGTTGGGCACAATGTGAAATATAGTGAGAGGCATACGTAGTTGAGACGGAATTCGTCGATTGATTATATCAATTCAAAACCAACTGCTTATCACAAATACTCCCCATTACAACTGGTCTCCTGAAGAGAACCAAGTTTCCATTTTTTTTATATATTTTGTTGTGCAGCCTATGTACCAATAGCACCACCATAATATATAAAATGGGATATGTACATCATATTCCCAGTCTTAGGGGAAGACAAGAAAATGAAAGACTGGTAACATAAAAAAAATGCATCATATTATATATCGACCCCTGAAGTGGTCAATGCAAATCTGAAGTCCAAAAGAAAGAGCGTGTATTTGCAAATAATAACAAATGAAATACAAGATGCATTCACTAACACAAATAAGGTGACAAAGTCACATATACCAGCTTAAACTTATCTGCTCGAATGGAAGTACTCACAAAATGATTATCATATTAATAAATTGTGAGAGATAAATCGGTTCCAAAAAGATAAAACCCACAAACACAAAAAGAGCAGATTAACACAGTTGGTGTAACCCCAAAAGAGGTGGCACATAAAACACCATAAGTGGTTGCATACTAAACCTTAAAGAAGGTTGTTGTCAAAACATGGAGTTCTAAAAGAAACTCTAGTACCAAACAAATATGAGATCGCGATGAATTATGTACAAAATAAGTACAATATGGAACCATAATGAAACACATGTAAAATGATATATTTGATTATGCTATAGCAATAGATGTAATCGATGAAAAAAAGGGATTACGTATATAGAAAGTGTGCAAGAGTGTACGCACACAAATAGCCAAAAATGGCTACATGACTTAAGGTTGAACTAAATTTGTTCGACAAACTAAACGTTTTCGAACCAGCAGTTCGAACACCCATAGACGTCAAACCAGTAGGTTATAAATGGGTGTCCTTAAATAAAAGGAAACGTAAATAATGAGTTTTTGCGATGTAAGGCACGCATTTTAACATAAAGATTTTTCCCAAATCCCAGCAGTTGATTACGAGGAAACGTATACCCCTGTAGTGGAAGCGATAATCTTTAGATGTTTAAGCGGCCTCGCAATCTCAGAATGACTTCAGATAAAACAACTTATGGATGTCATCACCGTATACATGTATGAGACAATTGCAAATGACATCTGTATGAAAACCCCCTGAAGGATTAAAAATGCTCAAAGCTTTATGAAACAATAACCCCATAGGTGTTATATATATGAATCTTAAAGGAAACTACTCGTAGGTGGTACAGTCGACTATACTCTGAAAAGAGATGTATAATTTTGATAAAATGAGCTACATCTATTTAACAAGATTTCACTCTTACAGTGATAATGTAAACATCATCGAGAGGGAACTCTCAAACTAAAAAGGAAAATTTTGAATGACCTTTACAAAGTGTAGTTATTCTCGACCTGTAGTTCGAGTATATATGTACTATTTTTGCTCATCAATCTGACTACAACTAGAAGATGTTATATAGAAAAAGCTCATTCGTTGAGTACATGAACGATTGTCTGATCGCTTGACATAGAAAAAAAATTCTTATCAACCCCAAGAAAGGGATGTTGAACTACTTAGTCAAGAAGTACCATACTTAATTGCGATCAGAGCATTGACATACCTTGCAAACAAGACGACATCTGATATTACGTTCTTGCTAGATTTATTGGTTTTTAACATGACAACATAACTGATCCAGTAGTATCAGTTTATCTTATAGGTCCCGAAGTACTAATTTAACGTCATCATAAATCATGTTGTTAATTATGTAAATGCGTAGTGTACTCTTTTTCCTTAGCTACGGTTTTGTCTCATTGGGTTTTCCTGGCATGGTTTTTAACGAGGCAAAATTATAAAGCGCATTAAATAGTTATTTGACATATTTACAAACGCGAGACACGGGATAGTTCCACAAGAACAATATGGCGTCCTGGGTTATGATTGATATATATTAGACTCGCATAGAGTTCGATCTCAATCCAGATACAAGTTATGAAGGTCGAAGATTTCAGCATATTTAAGAAGTATGTAGATTAGAGTTGATCAAGAGAAGTTCAAGCCATACTATATGAAGACAATGTAGAGAACAACACTCAAATCAAAGAAGACTACGCCAAATATCAAGTCAAGCAATTGTCACAGAAGATTGGATTCAACATCATCAAGATATACAAGTAAAATTGAGGGGGAGTAATGTACCCATAATATACACAGTGTATGTACTCTTTTTCCTTGACTAAGTTTTGTCCCACTGGGTTTTTCTTAGTAAGGTTTTAATGAGGCAACATAACTTGTCCTGCAGTATCAGTTAACATCGGTCCTGAAGAATCGTGTAACATTATCTAGTAGTATAATGTTAACAGTGTATGTGTATTTCTAAATGTCTGAGGGGGAGACAATACGCGCTGCACTCTTTTTCCCTTAGCTGAGGTTTTGTCCCACTGGGTTTTTCTAGCAAGGTTTTTAACGAGGCAGCATCACCAAGCATATTAAAGAATAGAAAATCATCATGTGGATAGTCAAGGGGGAGTGTTATGAATGCATCCATTATTTAGTGACTACCCACAGGAGTGTTATGAATGCATCCATTATTTAGTGACTACCCACATTTCTAACTCCCATGTCACAATTATGTTTGTATTAATGTTATAGCCTATATATAGTGGCTCATGTATTTTGTATGAAAAGATATCAATAAGAAATTTATCTCTTGTACTCTCATTCCCTTCTATACATTGCTAATAGGTTCTAGTTATTACACAACAGTGAATTGATTATAATGTTATTTGGTTTTAGAGACCGGCCCAACCAGTTTAATCAGTAAAATAAGTGTTTATTATTATTACTAGTATTAAGCCCCTGCGTTGCAGTGGTTGTCATTAAACTGTGTTAAGTAGTAGCGATACTATACCATTGTCAGCGACCACCAACACCGGAAAAACTCGTAAAAACAAAATAAATAAAAACGAAAAAAAATAACGCCGAGCGAAAAGCAGACGTAAAATCTTTGAATTACGCACACTCGTTGCTGAGAAATTAAACCGAAACGTAAAACATAGAAAAAAATAACTAAGTCCATTCAAGGCCCGCGTGTTGGATGAACTTGTTAAACGCGGAAAAATAGATGTGACGCGACAGGCCAGTCAAACGAGAAAAAAATATACGAAAAAATGTTGAACCCACACGCACATTGCGGTGCATTAACTCACAAAATTTAGAACGAAACGAAAAACTTTGGAAATATGAAAAGTATGGTGGACCAAAATTGAAAATAAAAAAGAGTTGGGATTAAATTGCAAAAGATAAAAAACTTTGGGTTAAAAGTTAAAAAAGAAAGGGTCTAAATTGCAAAACTGAAGTTATTTATTAATTTTAGATAAAGATAAAGATAAAAATAAGTGATATCTATATATTGGTTATTAATTAATATTAATATTAAAAAAATTATTAAACAAATATAAATAAAATTTATGAAGTTGAAGGAGAGAATGTCATATGCATTATTTGAAGTTTTTATTATAAGTTAGATTATTATTATTATTATTATTATTATTATTATTATTATTTTGAATGGCTATTGTTAACTCCTAATATAAAAATAAATTAGACCCTTGTCTAGGTTTAAACTTAGGATATCTCCTCCAAGAGACATAAAACTCTATCAAGTGTGATAGCTCAACATTAGTATATATACTTATATAACTAGTTAAGATTTTAGAAATATTATGTACTTTTTTTACTGTTTTTGTTCTTCTATCCTTACATTGTATCTATGCTTAAATAACTAGTTAAGATTTTTAAAATATTATGTAATTTTTTTTACCGTTTTTGTTCTTCTATCCTTGTTTTTTCCACAAGTCACTCATATGTGCAAAAATCACGATTTTGGTTTAATCACTTATCAAAGTTTTCCATCTATAAAACCGAAAGAAAAGGACTAACAAAGACTCACTCCAAGATATTTTAAGTTTTTTCTCACTTGTTTTTTTTTGGGTGTGTGCGGTATTTTTACGTAGCATATAGCCATACATGACCTTACTAAACAATTAGACTTACGTATTATCTATTGTATCATTCAGTGGTAGATATATGATTTCCTCTCCACCGGAGTCTGTCTCATAGATAAAACAAAGAGCTACAACAAGGTTTGTATTTTTTAGTTTTAGGTTGTTTGTGACCTTTTTACTCATGTTGTTGCACTATTCCTTAGATTATTCTTGTCTTTATTGTATTGTCTTTGTTGGATTTGTGTTGCATTTATGTTTTTTATACCTTAAAGGGTTTAGTGCTGCAGTCACTTAGCCTTGGTATTTTTAACAAGAAGACATAGCACCTATCCTATTATTTTCTTTGGTTTGATTTTAATTCGTAAGCCTGTTTTTTGATACTTTTTCTAAGCCTTAAGGAACATTTGATGTAGGCTGTTCAAACCCGTCTATGAGACAACTTTGTTTTCAATAATAAGTCTTATGGAGTTGTATTGATTTAGGAACTCACCCCTTATATAGGTTCATTTAACCCTTGAACCTATTGAGCGACGTGGCCTGGGAGCTCATCTCCTTACATGGCCCTTGCCATGGAGTTTATTGCTAGGTTCTCAACCTGATTCTATGATAGAAAGACAAATTTGATAAAACATCTTCATTCATTCAAGAGATATTGTGTTACAAAAGGTGATCAACTCTTGAAATACAACTTTATGGAATACAAACCAATCTTTCTTGATTACACATGAAACCTCTTAAGGGTTTTTCCATTCCAGTGTCTTTGAAGCTTTTTACCTTCTGAGTCGGCTAGCTTATAAGATCCACCCTTATGTGCCTCAAGGATGGTATATGGCCCCTCCCATTTTGGGCCAAGTTTTCCTTGGTTCTCTTTCTTACTAGCCTCATTGTTTCTAAGCACCAGGTCTCCTGGCTTGAAGCGTTCGTATTTGACTCTTTTGTTGTAATAGGCTTCCATCGTTTGTTTGTACTTGGCTTCTTGGATTGCAGCTTGGTCTCGTGCTTCCTCTAGGAGTTGTAAGTTCAACATGGTCTCTTTTTTGTTTGCTTCGGGATCCATGTTGACCGTGCTTTGTGTTACAACTCCTACTTCAGCTGGAATCACGGCCTCAGATCCAAACACCAAGCTGTAAGGTGTTCTTTTGTGGCTCGTTTTTTCGGTTGTTCTTATGGCCCATGGAACACTTGGCAATTCTTCAAGCCAATTGCTTTCATATCTTCCCAATCTGGCTTTGATTCCTTCAACTATGCTTCGGTTCATCCTTTCAACCTGACCGTTTGATTGTGGATATACCACTGAGCTGAAAACCTGAGCTATTCTGAATTCTTTGCACCAAACGCTGAAAGGCTTCTCAGCGAATTGCTTTCCATTATCGGTAACAAGCACTCCCGGCAATCCATAGCGGCAAATGATGTTTTCCCAAATGAAGTCAATGACTTGCTTGCCCGTGATTTTTGCAAGTGGTTTAACCTCAGGCCACTTGGTGAAGTAGTCTATGGCTACTAACAAGAACTTCACCACACCTTTGGCTAGTGGGAATGGGCCAACAATGTCCATCCCCCATTTATAAAATGGCCATGCTGAGGTTATCGGGACAAGATCATGCTTGGGACTTTTCGGGACTGGTGCATGAATTTGGCAGGAATCACACTTCCTTAGTTGCTCAGTGGTGTCTCGGTGCATGGAGGGCCAAAAATACCCAAGATTCATTAGTTTGGCAACCACCGTTCTTGCTCCAAAATGGGCTCCGCATATCCCTTCATGAACCTCTTTGACCAAATACTGGCTTTGTTCGGGACCAACACATCTCAGCAAGGGTGCAAGGTAACCCTTCTTGTAGAGGATTTCACATTGCATCACATACTGTCTAGACTTAATTTTAACCCTTTCAGCCTCTGTTTGATCAGCAGGCAATTCACCATTTTTAAGGAACTTCTTGATTGGAGTCATCCAATTGGGACCCTCTTCGGTGATTACGTATTGAACTTCCAATTCTTCAATTGATGGAGTTTTCAATACTTCTACCAACACCTTTTTAGTGAGGTGGGCAAAAGTGAGAGAAGCGAGTTTACTCAAGGCATCAGCCTTCTTATTTTGAGACCTGAGAATTTGCTTGATAGTACACGTTTGGAATGTGTTCATCAGTTCTTTGGATTTTTCATTGTACCTCTTCATGTTAGGTTCCTTTGTAACATAAATGTCATTCACTTGGCTTGACACCAACAACGAGTCCATGAAGACTTCAAGCTTTTGGACCTTCATTTCCTTGGCTAACCTTAAACCAGCTATCAGTGCTTCGTATTCAGCTTTGTTATTGGTGGTCTGAAAATCAAATCGAAGAGCATACGTGAATTCTAACCCTTCAGGGTTGATTAGAATGAGACCGGCCCCTGACCCTTCAATGCTTGAAGCCCATTGGTGAAAAGCTTCCAGGCTTTAAGGTCTGAAGGTTTAGTGGCAGCTGTGTTTACTTCAGCAGTTGTTTGTTTTGGGACTTCTACAATGAAATCAGCCAAGACCTGGGCTTTGATGGCTTTTCTGGGAACATAGGTGATGTTATGTTCACCGAGTTCAACAGCCCACTTGGCTAATCGCCCTGAATTCTCTGGTTTTTCAAGCACACTTTTTTATTGGTTGGTCGGTGACCACCTGTATGGGGTGTGCTTGGAAATACTTTTGAAGCCTCCTAGCCGTTTGGACTAGGGCTAGAGCAAGTTTTTCCAAGGTAGGATACTTGATTTCAGCCAATTTTAGAGTTTTGCTGAAGAAATAAACGGGTGCCTGAACTTTGTCTCGTTCAATGGTGAGGACCGCACTTATTGCTTCTTCAGCAACTGAAAGGTATACCGAGATCAATTCTCCCGTTTCCGGGGCTGTAATGTCAGGTAGAGAAGCTAGGTGTTTCTTCATCTGGTTGAAGGCTTCTTCAGCCTCATCAGTCCATTTGAATTCCTTCTTGTCAGAGCATCCCTTGAGCGTTTTGAAGAAAGGTGAAGACCTTTCAGCCAATTTTGAGGTGAAACGCTTCAGGGCTGCAAGCTTCCCATTTAGGCTTTCTACCTCTTTTTTGCTTCTTGGTGGGTTGGTTTCAAGAACAGCTTTCATCTTGTTTGGATTGGCTTTTATACTTTGTTTTCCTACAATGTGTCCTAGAAACTTTCCTTCCTTGAACCCAAATGAGCATTTTTCGGGGTTGAGCTTCATGTTGACCTTCCTTAGGTTCTTGAAGGTTTCTTAGATGTCATCAAGCATTTGGTATTCTGTTTTTCTCTTGATGACCAAATCATCAATAGATGCTTCCATGTTCCTGCCAATTTGACTGGCAAAATCCTTGTCAACTAAGCGTTGGTAGGTTGCACCGCGTTTTTGAGACCAAAGGGCATCTTTTGGTAGCAAAAGATTCCTTTATCCGTGTGAAAGGCTGTTTTCTCTTCATCTTCTTCCTTCATGAGAATTTGGTGGTAACCCTTGTAAGCATCAAGGAAACACTTGAAAGGGTAACTAGTGAGGGATTCAACCTTGAGATCAATTTCCGGCAACGGGTAACAATCTTTAGGACAAGCCTTGTTCAAGTCTTTGAAGTCTATGCACATTCTCCAAGATTTGTCGGGCTTTCGAACCATGACTGGGTTTGCAACCCAGGATTGATACTTAACTTTCCGGAGAATACCGGCTGACACAAGCTTTTCAACCTCTTGGCATGCAGCCAAGCTTCTTTCAGGTGCTAGACTCCGCTTCTTCTTGACAACAGGCTTGACATCTGGTGATATTTTTAACTCGTGTTCAGTAATGCTTCGAGGGATGCCCGTCATATCTTCCGGGCACCAAGCAAAGACATCGATGTAATGTACCAACAGCTTTTCAAGGTACGAGAGAGTTTCTTGTGAAAGGCTTGGATTAATCCTTATCCTCTGTTCAGGATACTTAGGGTTGATGAGCAACCTTTGCTTCTCTTCTTCACTCTCAGAATTTTCCACTTCAACCATATAGGCCTCTTGAGTAGGTTGAAGGGTTGCGATCCCCCTCTCGGTAGGAAACTTGACGGTGCCCTGACCAACAGAAACAGCCATGTAGAATGCACATTGCCCCGGCCTTCCTATGATTACGTCATAGTGAAAGGATCGGGTTCGCGACCTAAATGAGTCGGTTCAGAGGAATTCCATCAAATACAGGTGCGGAAAACAAGTATTTGACTATAAAACAGCTGAATCTTCACTTTAACACTGATTTGTATTGATATGAAAGCAATTACAATCAGTTCTCACACCGGCAGCACCTCGGTATGGAAATCACACAAAAACAACTTCTAATTTCGCTTGACCTTGACCTCCTATATATAGAGATTGAGATTTCGCTTCAGCATGACTCAAGCGAAATCTTAACATGCTGATTTCGCTTGAGTAGCTTCAAGCGAAATCTCTTCAACATCTAAATGTTCAAGCGAAATCTCACTATTTCTATCACATTTTCTCGTTTTACGTGCCCTGATCTTTTCTAACTAGTGTAAGACTCGATACAAGACGAAGTCGACAGATGTAGTGCACCAACAGACTCCCCCTCAGATGTTGACAAGTCGACTATCGAGTCACAATAACACTGTGTCTTCACATCTTCAGTCTTGATCAGTCTCTGGGCTTTTCTCTCTCTATCTTCTTCTCCAGAATCACCTGGCACTATCAGACTCCCCCTCACGATTTGCTGGTATTCATTTGTTCTTCAGCAACATCTGCTTTTGGATCGATGCCTGACTCAAATGTTGTTTACAAGATCATTGCCTGGATCTCATCTAATTCTCTTGATCAGATCTCTTGATTCCTTAAGTTCATCAGCATCAGCAGCTAGCAAACTTTAGATTCATGATTATATTCTGACTTTCATAAGCTTTGAATGAATTAATCTGGCTCACCTGTAACAATCTTAACCCAGAAATAAATTTTCTAAATTTAACAATTTAAATGTACCAACAATCTGAAATAATCAGATAATTCTCTCTCATATCAAAAACCAATGATGAACCAAATGTAGGTTTTAAAATAACAATTGTAAGGATTTTAACAAACCTTTTGACATTTTAAGATTCACTCCCCCTCACAACCAAGTCATCATGTTTAGCACTTGAAATTTTGACAATCAGCTTTCCAATATCAGTTGTCGAAAATCTTTTTGTATTCATTTTAAAATTTATGCTAAAACACACTAAAATCTTTTTGTAATTTTTGATTGTAAAGGAATACAATAAAGAAATATTTACAAACAATATTTTTGTGAGTTTGTGCAAGAGGATCATATCAGTTTATGAAACATATCACTAACACCGTTAAGCTTCATTTCATTTTAAGTTCTAAACAATTCACCTAGATTGTCAGTATATTTGTCCACTTAAATTTTCACACAAATTTCAACTGATCCGAGATACGTTGTTAATGTTTTAAGCAACTTAAACTTATCCGTGTGTCCCACTACTTGAATATACTCCCGTATCCAGATCCCAATATTCAGTCTTACAGGTGAATATACCACAGATGATATCTGTCAGGGGAATAAATTATAGTACGAGGGCCGTGAGAGCTCAGGTCGATCTTTCGATACGCAGAGAGATGACAGCTTCGACTTTTGGTGTGTCCCCTTTAGAGGATCTTTTGTTTCAACAGCCATGATTAGCATTTTTCAATGTTTCATCATTTTTTAGCTGAGGGTGAGCTATATTTCAAGCAAATGTAAAGTATTCTCCGGGGACTAGGCCATTGCTTCCACAAAATCAGAAGTCCCGGGATAATACCCCAGATATCACTGAGCATAAAGACCTAGTATCTCAGAATAAGGGACCTTTCAAACAAGATTTCAGGGGTTACCTATATATCCAAGTTTGTGTTAACCCACAGAACAAGCAAGTTTGAAATTTAGGTTTATATCTCATCACAATCTACTAAATGTGCAAAAACCTACTAACATATCCACAGTAAGATTGTTTATCACATTTTTCTATACATTTCTTTAGCATGTTGTGATTGTCCACTGATGTACTATCATTTCCTCTATATGCAACAAAAACTCATTTTTTTAATTTTATCATGTTTCTGGCTTTTTCAAATTTTCAAATGTTTTTGGATTTTCTGAAAATTTTTACTCCCCCTAAAATGCAAACACATGAAAGAAAATTTGAAAATAAACTGTACAATAAAGTGACAACTGATATCGAATCGCATCAAATCGCCATTCACTAGGCATAAACAATCAGAACTCCCCCTATCACAAAACTATTTTCTCATTTAGATTTCAAAACACTTAAGTTTGTTTTAATCAAAATGATTTTTCCGGAAAATAAGCTTTGATGATATAATCATTTGTAGATTCGGAGTATGGTTCATCACATTGTCTATTCTTAACCACTTGTAGCAAATCAAGTACAAATTAATGTCCCTGATTTACCACTTGCATGTATGCACCTTCTATACCAATTGTAAAAAGTACCACATGTAGAACACAATACCACTTGTAGGAATGTTACTTCTACATCACCATTTTACCAATCAAAATGTCGATTCCTGCTTCGCACTTAACAACCTGGAAGCTCCGGCGTAGTCATACAACCTGTAAACATCCAAACACTATCAAAAACTTTCAACCAAAAATTTCAAATATTAGAAAGATGCCGATTCCTGATCCACGATATAAACTTGGGATCTCCGGCATAGTCCTTAGACTATCATGGGAAACAAACTTCCACCCAAGTCTTCTTAGACTTGGTGGCTTCCAATTCTTGTGCAGTAGGGTTGTAAGTTGCCTTTTTAGTTGCATAAAAATCTTTAACCCCCTTTACTTTCCCATCAAGCATTTTCTTAAACATTTTTCTAATATTTCCATTAAATGCTTTCTCAATATCAAATTCCTTTTCATCAGAATAGAATTGATTTGAAATTTCCACTTTACCAACCATTTGTTTAACCTCTTCAAAATTTAGTGATGGAATGTCAACATCATTCACTGAATCCTTTTTCTCAACTTGTGGCTCATCTGATTTTGTGGAATCAGATTCATCGCCAGATTGTACATCTGATTTTTTAACAATCCATTTTTGATTGTCTTTTGCACTCTTTTTGTACAATCTTTTAGAATTTTCACCAACTTCATTCTTTGAATTTTCAAAATTTTTGAAGTTTGTAGTTGGTGAATCATTCTTTTCAACCACTTTTTCTTTAAGTTTTTCAGATACTCCCTGTTTTCTGTTGACTTTGTTTGGACAATTGTGAGCGATGTGTCCAACCACTTGGCATTGAAAGCAAGTTCTTGTGTCTTTTGATTGAAAAACTCCAGTTGGATGAAAAACTCCAGTTCCTGTTCTTATCCTTTCAGCAAGGAACTCTTGATTCGACTTTCTCCAGAATAAGCTATTTGTCTCTTCTTCATAGCTTTTTCCTGCAACATATGTCATTTTTGATTTAAAATCTCTAACATGTTTTTCATTTTGATAATTTGCAGTTTGAGTAAAACCAAGACCTTTCTTTTTGTAACTACAATTTTGGTTTGTTTTCTTTTGAAAATCAGAACCAGAATTGTAATTCTTTTTCCCTTTTTTCTTGTTTAACCTTTGTTGAACTCTTGAAGTGTATTTTTTAGGTTTTTCAGTAAATTTTAAATCTTTAAGTTCAGAAAAATTAATTTCTGTCATTTTAAAAACCTTTTTGATCATATCAAAATTAACATTTTTAATCGGAAACTCTTTGTCAGAGTATAATTTGTCTGAATCATTTAAAGTATATGCAACTTCAAATGTTTCATCATCCAAATTTGCCTTTGATAGCAAAAATTCTTTACTGTAAGACCGTTTTTCCGACAACTTTGAACTATTGACTGACGAACTTGAACCCCCAGATTCAAACTTTGACTCAGACACCTCCTCAGTATCCAACACCTGATCGACCACCTTTTTGATTAACTCAGACTCATGATCAGTATCAGACGAGGTAAACGTGATATCAATGTTATCTGGTAAAACATCAGTTGTCTCTGATTTTAACTTTATATTGACTGCTTTTTCGACTTGCTCCTCATTCGGTTTTCTAGGAGAATAACCTTCCCAGATAGGAGGCGGACACTTGTTGTATTTAACAGTCGATTTCTTACCAGTCTCATTCTTTGTCTTTTCATCCTGAAATGCTTCAAAACCTGCAACAGTAGGATAAACTCTATCAATGACGTAATCAGAACAAGAATAACTCAGTAATAACCTTCTGATCCTTTCATTCTCGATCTTTTCTTTTTCCAACTCTTGCTTTAGATTAGCATTTTCTTCGATGTAATGATTAATTGCCTTTTGCTTTGCCATCAATGTAGAATTCGTCATCGTTAAAGCCTTTTCTCTTTCAGAGTTCGTTGTTTGAAGACCTGTCACAGTTCTGTTCAACACGCTATACGATTCTTTCACATAGCTGATGTCAGATAGTAACTTTTCTATCAGTCTTTCTCGATCAAACAACGTAACATCTTTTTCTTCACAATTCTTGCAAATTTCCAAACATTTCTTGCAAGGCTTTTCAACTTCAACAATCTTCTCAATCTCAATTGTTTTTACCACTTCAATTACTTTTTCTCCATCAGTTACTTTCTCAGTTTCAGTCACCTTTTCTTCATCCACAATTTTAACTTCTTCAGTTTGAACAACAGTTTCAACCTTCTCATCTTGTTGTTGTTCTTTGGCAGCTTGTTTCTCCTTCAGTTTCTCCATGCGATCTGCAAAATAGAAATGAAAACTTTCAGGAGAAAGATAATTTTTAGCAATATTAATATGTTTCTCTTCCTCATCATCACTACTACTCTCCATCGGTGTTTGATCAAACTCTACAGATTTTTCAGACTCAGCATCTGATATACCAGAATCAGATGGTGTTTGATCAAAAACAATTTCTTTTTCTGAAGTATCCTCATTTTGCACACTCTCATCTGTACTTAATGATTCAGAATCAGCACTTTCTGAACTTTCTTCAGATGTAATCGATTGATCTTTCACTGTTTCACCAATTGATCTCATCCAAGTAGCAAACAACTCTGGTTCTCTAACAATCTTTGCAATGAAAGCTTTGAAATCCCCCTTTTCATCAACAAACATATCCCAACTGAATCCTTCAGGTAGTTGTTCATCATTTTGGTCTACTAAACATGCTGTGTTATTAGAAGAAATGTAGTTGCTCCAGTTGAAATCTACCAAACATCCTTTCTTTGAATCTTCAATCTTTCTACCATGAGCTGTCTGTAATTCTTGTGTCTGACCAACTTGTTGATAAATGGCTTTCCGGTAGTAGTCATCTTTTCCAAATGGATTCTGAGCACCACTAACTTCTCTGTTCTTGCACTCCCGCTTAAAATGACCTTTTTCCCTGCACCTGAAACAAGTAACTTTAGATTTATCAAAACCTAAAGTAGAAACACAAGCATCAAGAAAATCATTTCTCCCGGTAATTGTTTTGAATTTCTCAGCACGTCTAAGAACACTTGCAAGACACCATTTGATATCCATTAGTTCCATCTCTTCGGCATCTATTTGGTCGTAATCCTCTTTAGTAAGCATAGGATTTCCAATTTGACCAGCCACTAAACCTTCATATGAGATAAGCACGGAACCAAGTAATGCCATATGATCTTTTGCAATGTCTTCAGAAAAACTTTGACCTTCTGGAAGATTTAAAGCTATGTTGCATTGAATCACACAACCATTTCCCATCTTTGTGCTTTGAGACTGAAAACTTTCTGATGAAGTCTTTGGATTGACACTTGGATAAGATGAAAATCCACTGCTGTTTTTGTTTAAGCTTTGATCAATCTTTTCAGTAGTATCTCCAACACTATATGCAGTCTGAATTTTTTGACTTCTCTCAATTTCTGAAGTTGGAACACCACCCTTGTAATACATCTTTACATCTTGTTGACCACTTGGATTATTCATCCTTGCAATCTTCTGTTGTTCCAAATCCTGACTTTCAATCTTTTCAATGAACTGAGAGATTGACAACCTATCATAAACTCCAGTATTCTTCAGTATCATCAAATAAGTTCCCCACTCTTTCTGAGGTAAAGCATCAGCAAGTTTATCCACCCATTCCTCATTTTCTTTTGTGATGTTCATCATCGACATTGTTCGCACTAAGTGACAATATCGTTCAATAAGTTTCTTCGTATCTTCTCCGGGCAAACTTGTGAACAAATCAAACTCTTTTTTAAGCAATGCCTTCTTGCTTTTAATCATACTCGCACTGCCTTCAACCTTGATTTTTAGAGCATCCCATATTGATTTTGATGTTTTGTCATGTTGAAGTAGTATGAAAATGTCTTCTTTGATGGCCTGTTGAAGCAAACTGATCATCATCTTTTCAGCTCGATACATTTCTCGTTCTTCTTTACCAAGATCTGAAAGCTGTTTTTCAATCTGCATTTCGGTTCGTGGTATAGTATACTTTGTCAAAATACATTCCCATGATCTTAAATGATTTGCTTGCACCCAGTTTTCGAATCTATCTTTCCACCCATAGTATTCCTCAATTCCCATAAGCTTCGGGGGTTTCTGAGTCGTCCCCGTTTCGTCTTCTGAATTCATGTTCTGAGCAATGGAAGATGAACTAGATGGTGTTGCAAATGCATTGTGGAAATCGTTGTCCATGTTTCAATAACAGATTCATTCAAGCGAAATAGTCACTTTGTGTTCTTCAAGCGAAATAATCAACTGAACAACCTTTGAAGCGAAATTGTCAATTGAATAACCCTCAAGCGAAAACCTTGAAGCGAAATCAGATAATCTCTGAAATGAAATACTTGAAGCGAAACTTTCTGAAGCGAAAACCTTGAAGCGACAACCTTGAAGTGAAAACAAATAATCTTTGAAGCGAAATGATATGTGTCACTTGAAATCTCAAGCGAAATCGTCCAATAAAGTTTTGTTCTTCAAGCGAAATCCATTCGAATGATGATTTTAATCACTTTTAGGTCAAATTTGGTTGTGAAACTTTCAAGGGTTTGTTATCTTGTACTTTTAAACAACCCGTGAGAAATTGAATCGATTTTGACCATGAAAAATTTCTGAACTGATAAAAGAAAGTGTAGAATTAAGAAAATGAGATGAATTTCGGCTGAATTTTGCAGAACTCCTCCTCCAGGCTCTGATACCAATTGAAAGGATCGGGTTCGCGACCTAAATGAGTCGGTTCAGAGGAATTCCATCAAATACAGGTGCGGAAAACAAGTATTTGACTATAAAACAGCTGAATCTTCACTTTAACACTGATTTGTATTGATATGAAAGCAATTACAATCAGTTCTCACACCGGCAGCACCTCGGTATGGAAATCACACAAAAACAACTTCTAATTTCGCTTGACCTTGACCTCCTATATATAGAGATTGAGATTTCGCTTCAGCATGACTCAAGCGAAATCTTAACATGCTGATTTCGCTTGAGTAGCTTCAAGCGAAATCTCTTCAACATCTAAATGTTCAAGCGAAATCTCACTATTTCTATCACATTTTCTCGTTTTACGTGCCCTGATCTTTTCTAACTAGTGTAAGACTCGATACAAGACGAAGTCGACAGATGTAGTGCACCAACACATAGTTTGAATGTATATTGATGACCACAAAAGTGAGTGATTGAACTCTTTCCATCTTGCCTTCGCTGAAACGGACATCAAGGGTTAGTTGCCCTAAAGGCATGAGGGGTATGTCTGCAATACCTTTTATGGAGGTTCCAGAGGGTTGAAGCTTCGAACGTTCCTCATTGCTCAAACGGTTGAAGAACTTTTCAAACATGATTTCAGTGGCTGCTCCAGTGTCTATGTATGCTTTGTTTGTTTGTAGTGTGCCCACGGTTGCTTCAACCACAAGGGGGTTTGAAAGTGGGTTCTTTTCTGTTGGAGGGAAACAAACACACTGAAGCTCCCAAGCTGTGACAACTCGTATTTTCAGAACCTTTCATTGTACTTTGATGTAACTTGTTTGGACAATATGTGATTACGTGATATGTGATTTTAATGGAATGTTTGTTATGTTATATGATTATGTGTGTAATGTATATATATAATGTAGTCGCACAACACATGTCCAATCGCACAAGCCTTTGGGGCGTTTGTTCTACACCCTTCTCGGTCCACACTTCTTGTACTCGAAACCAAAAGGGCAACCCATGTAAAGGGTTCGGCCCACTCCTTTTATGCGCATACAATCACCTCTTGTAAGATTTTGTTCCTCATTACTTGCAAAACACAACACACATCAAACCCTAGTTCTCTCCCCCTCTCTCCCGAAGCTGACGGCATCACATCCCCTTTCCTTGAAGACTTTCTTGTTCAGATCATCCCTGTTTTACCTTCTAACCGGTTAGTGTTTCACGATCATTGTTTTGTTAGATGATATTATGATTCCATAATTTGATGTGATAGCTAGGGTTGTTTGTATGAATGATGAATGATTCTTGATGTGGTAATAGTGTATGAACAAGAGATGAATTTTTGGTTGATGCCTTTAAATGATCGAACCGAATCTATAGGGTAATTGTGAAACTTGTGTTGATTTGGAATTAGGGTTTATATGATAATGTTCATATGATTCGGGTTTGCATGTTTTGAAGTAGAACCGAGTAGATGTTAATCGATCTTTATGTTTCTGTTTTCGGATTGTGGCATGATGAATATTGCATCTTAACGATTAATCAAACTAATTGATTCAATAAGGATTAAGATGGATTGTTACGATTAGATGAATGGTTAGGGTTCATGTGAATCTAAGGATAAATGTTTGATTTGATCGATGAAGGAAAACTTGGAAACTGTTTGTATGTTTTGATCGACTGGATAGGGAATAGGAAACTGTTAGAATTGATTGTAACCGATTGCATGAATTTAGGAAAGATTTAATCAGTCGCACAAGGCCAGTCGCACAAGATCAGATCGCACAAGATCCGATCTGATCGTACAAGCTCTGGTCGCACATGTGTGGTCGCACAAGCTAGGTACAACCAATAAAGCACAGTGTACAACCTAGAACTGCATGATCGCACAAGACAAGTGGATCGCACAAGGTGGTGCCGATCGCACAAGTATTGGGCCACACACATCTGTTGAACCTCATTATGTTGTTGGGCCTTTAAGCCCAAAACTCAACCGCACAAGATGTCCTGGATCACACAAGATTAAATGGGCCGCACAAGTTTATTTCTGTTTATTTGTTTGGGTTGTGTACATGTTGGGTTGCTTATGCTTTTGGGCCGGGTTTTGTTTCAGTCGCACAACCCATTGTGAGTCGCACAAGTTGTTGGACGCACAACAGGTTGGGCCAAATACTGTTGAGCTTCAATTAGTGAATAGCACAAGGCTGTTGGGCCATTGAACTTGTGAGAGCCCAATCAATTGAGTCACACAAGTTTGGTTATGATGTATATTGACTGTTAATGTGTGGAAGGTGATCTTATGTGTTTGCCATGATCATTACGTGTCGTAACCTGTTAGTTATGTGTAAACATATGTGCACTACTTGAACCTAGACCTGACTTGTATGGTAACCATGTTAGGACGTGGTTGACCACTAGCAGCTCGATTGACCTTTCTGTGTATCTGCCGAGCTAACCTAAGGTGAGTTCACATTTTCTACAAAGCATGGTAATTCCCGGTGAGTTGGGAATGGGTTAAGGAATATGGATTCCTCGTCCTCCTTGGGTAGGACAGTATGGGTTAAGGAATATAAATTCCTCGTCCTCTTGGGACTGTCTTAAGCTTACTAGACAAAACTCTATCATGAAGTCCCTCATTTTATATCGACTTAATCGCCGGGCCAATGGCGAGCAGGTCATTAGTTAAATAGCGCTATTAGGTTTGACAAGCCTCACACCGTGCCGCAGAGGACGGGAGTGGACTAATGGATCTGGGCACGTCAATGACGATAGACATTGATGCATGGCACATAAACATGACTCCAGTCAGTTGTCGATATGGTAACGAGTCTATTAGTATAAACATGGGGTAGCCCCCACGGCTGGATAGCCAGAGTAAATGGGATTAACCAAATAACATTTTCAAACATGGGGTAGCCCCCACGGCAAGTGAGCCAGTTAATGAGAAACTATGGTTTTTGGAATTACTTAAAAAGAACACCCCACTGTGAACTCGCTCAACTTTGTTGTTGACTCGTTACTACATGCTTTGCAGGTCATTAGGTACTTAGTTGGAGCTTGCATGGGGAAGAGTCATTGTGGGACATGGACTGTTGAGTTCCATGTTAAACATCTGAACTTTAAAACTTATGTTTTGGTTTTACACTTTATGCTTCCGCTGATAATTTGAACTTGGTTAAATTGTTTTGGACACCAATTATATTGTGGTTGGTTTTATCTTTTTTATTATACATTATCCAATATGATTGGTGGCTTGATCTTGGTCATGTCACGCCTTCTGTGGTGATACTCCGCTTGTGGATTTTGGGGGTGTGACAGATTGGTATCAGATCCATTGGTTATAGTGAACTTGGTTTTAAAAAGGGAAAAGCTTTTTGACAAAACCAGACTATAACCTGTACAGTTCTCAACGATCCACAACGACACTTCGCTCCACGTGCAAGACTCAACACTATAGGTAATATGGTTTATGTTTGTATTGCCTGCCTGTTAGTTTAAGTAGTGCATTTGATCATGGTATGCTTAGTTAGCGTAACAATTATTGCTTGAAACCCTGTGTACTTACTCTCTTACGTTATCCCATACATACGCACTTTCGCGACACCTTTCTTACTTATGTTTCCTTCAATGTGAAGATCATGAGTGGACGTCTGAACTTGACTCAAGCCCAGCTGACGGCTCTAATCAATGAACGAGTTGCTGAGGCACTTGCAGCAGCCCCTGCAGGAGGTATAACCTGCCATTTCGACCTATCCTAGGATGTTTAGATCCTACACTTGCGAACCAACTCTCGTGCTTAATCTTGACTTTTCTTTCTCGCGCAATAGGTCAGCATGCTCAACCTCCCGTGTGTACATTCAAGACCTTTATGGACTGTCGACCTAGTACCTTCAGTTTGCGAAAGCGTGGGTTTATTTAGTGTGACTTCTTAATACCATAGCTTAATCACAACAAAGCTATATGAAAATAAAACCATGAAGATCATCCGTCGATTTAAGTTTGAAAAGTAAATTACGACAACATTGTTTAAAGTTGACACATGCAACGAGTTACAACCCAACAAAATAAAAAATTGTTCATACGACATAACCACCAACATAAAGTAAACACCATTTAAGACTTGCGACTCGTCCAGGTAAAAGTCACAATCCCTAAACGTAGATGACCTCATAACTCTTACGCAGCGTGAAAACGTAGCATACTTCGCCAGATCCCTAATTCCCTGAAATACATGTAAGTTGAAAATCAACATAAAGTTGAGCGAGTTCATGTGAAAGTGAGTATGTAAAACCTTTGTAAGTATAAAATCCCTGGTATGTAGCAAATAAGGAAATAAAGAGATCACCAATGGTTTGCAAGGCCATTGATATGTATGAAGTGTAGTAGGAAGACTCAAACCTAGCAGATTTATGCGTCGGGTACCAAGTCACCCCGAGGTCCGTACTGTTGGGCCTGGGGCTGGGCTCGCTACACCCAGATAGATCTACCGCTAAAGACCCTCGGTCCTACAATGAGGATTAATGGCCTCCAGTTCCCGCCTATCCACTCACATGATCTAAGTAGTAACCCTCCTTACGCTAACCATACCACGTAAAAAGTATTCATAATCATAGTAACATGTATTTCACCCCCGCAGTTTAAAAACTGAAAACAGTTAAGAGAAAAGGGGGACATGAACTCACAGAAGTGCGTCTCGAAATAGTCCGTCCCAAAATAACCTGCTGTGTGACGACCTACACGTACTAACTTCTATTAGACGGACGGTCGTGCCTTGGCTTAAGGTTTAACGTTTTTGGGAAATAGTTAGGCAACTATTTCGTATTTCCACTTCTTAATTATCTAATAATTATATTCCTTCCCAAGGATGGGGGTTTTAATACATGTGCGTTTTCGTAATTCCAAAAATATATTATTAAGTCTCACTTAATAAAATATATTTGTCTAAAATATTCTATTTCCAAAATATACATATTTTTCCCAAAAATATTATATTTTACTTTATACAAATTCCAAAATAATACTTTGTCAAAATACACATTTAAGAGTATTTTTCCGAAAAATACGTAAGTTACATTTTAAGGTTCGGATGGTAATAATAATACCGGTGTAACTTAAATATTTATTTGTGATGGCGTTGGTATTATTTTGGAGTCGTGCTTTAATAATGTATTCCAGTTATATTATTTTTACTCTAAAAATAATATATAGTTCACAAAATAATCATAAAATCACACAAGCGTTTTACTATGAAATATATATTCTAAATATATATTTAACAAGTTCCCTTTACGAAAATCCACCTCCGAATACTTGGTTATCTTATAATAAAAATCATGGCGAAGTTTGTTCGGAAAACAAGTCAAAAAAATATTCATAACACTTGTCACAAAAATATTCTAAGTGTTATTTTCTGGAAAAATTTCGCCAGAGTTTCCTCTGTAACTGGAGGTGGCCACGCCTACTAGCGTATCATTTTCTTTTCAAAATTCAATCAACAATTTTCCAATATTTTTAGTAGATCTTTCTATTTCTAAAAATAAATTGGTTTCTTGGAAATCTTATCTTTAAAGAAAATGTAACTTTACATCTTCTTAGTCTTAAATTACGAAAATATTTCTTTGTTAAAACCTTTTGTCACACAAGTGTTTACACACTTGTTTGTTCACAAAAACACCTTTGGTTTAGGAAAGATCCGGCTTTAAAATAAGACTTGTATATTTTACTTGGTTCTTCGAAAATACCACTTGTAGATCTTTAGATCCACTAGTTTAGAACTCTATTTTACAATAAAAGTCACTTTTACACAAGTTCATGTTTTGTTAGTGGAAGAGTTCATCATCTTGTAACTTTCACACTTAACATATTACTAGTTCATGTTCCATGAACATGATCTAGCATGGTTAGATGATGATCTATCCCACTACTAGCATTAACAACATAAAATAATCATAACTAAACAAGTTTCACAAGTTTTACACCATTATTTACTCTTTAACCACCATGTTCATCTTTCTTACAAGACTTTAAGTTTTGTTTTCGCATGTTCTTGAGTTTTCACCGTTAAACTTCTTATTAACCACTTTAAACAAGATCAAGAGAGTGTTTAGAATCACTTACAACTAGCTCAAGGCTAGGGAAGAATCAAAGCGAAAACTAGGTGGATAAAAGAGATGTAGAGAGGTCCTTGAGATTCCGTAAGCACCGAGCCTCCTCGTATGATCTCTTGCACCTTAGATTGTATGTGGTTTAGCAAGATTGAAATTGGAAGGTGATGGTAGGTGTGTGGGAGCTCTCGGCCGAACTCAAAGAGAAGAGGGAGAGAGTGTGAAATTTTTGTGTAGTGTTTTGAATGAATGGAACTCTTATCCTCCAAGTATACTTATAGACCATAACTTCTAATAACCATGGTGTAATGTGTTTGCAAGATATTGAACATCAACAAATAAAACAATCAAGATTGGTGGAGGGTGTCCCCACATGGGGAACCGATCGGATGGGGGGGGGGTTATATGGTTGGATTTCAACCAAATGGTTAAGTGTTTAGTTTGTTAGTTAGGAACTTAAATAAGTTTTTAGTGTGTTATGAAATATAACGGGTGTTAGGGTGTTCGGGGACCCTAACTAGCTCAGAAAAGGAAAAACAATGTCATTGACAATATTTTTATGTTCCGGGTAAAGTCCGGTTGTTCAGTTGGATATCAATCCGTTAAAGTGCTTAATAAGCATTTAAAGTGTCGTTAATATTTGTTTAAGTGACACAATGAATTCCTGACACTTTGGAAAGTGTCTAGTATTATTTTCCCATGTTTTTGCACTTTACTAGTTATGTTAAATGCTGAATTTTGTATTAAAGTGCAGAATTTTGTACTTAAAGCGTGTTTTAGGCACATCCGGTTACTATAACTATCACCTAGTGACGCAGTTTAACAATCCTCACCTCCCTACACTCCCTACTAGTGTAGTAATCTATTCCCGGCTCATACTGGCCTTAGAGACAGTGTCTGTCTGATGCTGGCTATGTCAGCATGTTTACTGGGTTATCCGTATAGTGTGCTCACTATGTTTTTGTGCATCAAGTTTGTCACTATAGTTCTGTGTAAATAATGGAGTGACGGCAATAAAGTATGATGCATGTACGTGTATGTATCAGAATTCAAGTAGCAGTTTAATCACAACTGTAAACAAGCACAGTAATTAAGTATTAATTAAATATTAATTAATTCGTACGGATACCTGGTTTGGTGAGGGTTGTCACATTCTCCCCCCGTTAAATAAATTTCGTCCCGAAATTTTTGGCTCTGCTTCTAGTTGCAGGGGTCTTAGGAAATAAATGGGGGTACTTCTCCTTCATACGATCCTCACGTTCCCACGTGAATTCAGGCCCATGTCTTGCATTCCATCGAACTTTGACAAGTTTAACACTGCTCCTGCGAGTTTTGTTAACCTTCCAATCCGTAACCTCGACGGGTTCTTCGGTAAAGTGGAGCGTGTCGTCGATATGAACTTCGTCAGCAGGAATGATCACCGTCTCTTGTGTTGGACTCTTTCTCAAATTTGATACATGGAATGTATCGTGAACACCATTGAGTTCAGCAGGTAGGTCCAACTTGTAGGCTACAAGCCCAATCCTTTGCAGTATCTTGAACGGGCCAATGTAACGCGGATTCAACTTCCCACGCTTTCCGAAGCGTGCCACACCCTTCCAGGGTGAAACTTTCAATAAAACCATATCCCCAACTTGAAATTCTAAAGGTTTCCTCTTTGGATCTGCGTAGGCTTTCTGTCTGTCACGAGCCGCCTCAATGCGCTTTCGAATTTGTGCGATCTTTTCCGTTGTCTCTTGGACTATTTCGGGACCAACAAGCTGCCTATCACCCGCATCAGCCCAGCATAGTGGTGATCGACACTTGCGTCCGTAAAGAGCTTCAAATGGCGCGGCTCCAATGCTTGTATGGTAGCTATTGTTGTATGAAAACTCGACCAATGGTAAATGATTATCCCAGCTACCACCTAGATCCATTACACATGCTCTCAGCATATCCTCCAATGTCTGGATAGTTCTTTCACTTTTCACATCAGTTTGCGGATGAAATGCAGTACTTAGGTTCAAGTGTGAGCCAAAAGCTTCTTGGAAGGATTGCCAAATCCTTGATACAAATCTCCCATCTCTATCAGAGATACTCGAGAGAGGCACTCCATGACGTGCAATAATCTCTCGCATGTATATTTCTGCCAGTTTACTCGTATTGTCTTTCTCTTTGATTGGTAAGAAGTGTGTGGACTTTGTTAAACGGTCTATTATTACCCAAATAGTATCATGACCCCTGGGCGTCTTGGGCAGTTTCGTTATGAAATCCATTGAAATTTGTTCCCATTTCCATTTGGGAATTTCAGGTTGTTGCAGAAGTCCTGAAGGCTTCTGGTATTCAGCCTTTACTTTCGCGCACGTTAGACACTTGCTAACATAAACAACAACATCGCCTTTCATCCTAGGCCACCAATAATAATCCTTAAGATCTTGGTAGATCTTATCCGCTCCTGGGTGGATAGAGTACCGTGATTTGTGAGCTTCATCGAAAATAACTTTTCTCAAACCACCAAACAGAGGGACCCAAATCCGTTTCATGAAACATAACGTTCCTTCCTCGTTTGGCACTAATTGCTTCTCCATCCCACGGAGATATTCCTCTTCGATGTTTCTTTCCTTCAGAGCCTCTTTCTGCACGGCATGAATGCACAGGGAAAGATCTGTCTGGATAATCATCTCTAAAGCCCTACCCCTTATGGGCTTAATCCTTTCTTTTCGACTCAGGGCGTCGGCGACCACATTCACCTTCCCTGGGTGATACTTGATCTTGCAATTTTAATCATTCAGTAGTTCTACCCAGCGTCTCTGCCTCATGTTAAGCTCTTTCTGGTTGAATATGTGCTGTAAGCTCTTGTGATCCGTGAAAATTATACATCGCGTACCATACAGATAATGTCGCCAGATTTTCAGCGCAAATATCACTGCGCCTAGTTCCAAATCATGCGTGGTATAGTTCTTTTCATGAACTTTCAACTGACGTGACGCGTAAGCTATGACCTTCTGGCGTTGCATCAACACGCAACCCAATCCTCGACGTGAAGCGTCACAGTATACCATGAAATCATCAGTTCCTTCTGGCAGCGATAAAATCGGTGCGTTACAAAGCTTGTTCTTCAACAACTGGAATGCTTCTTCTTGTTTGATTCCCCAATCAAACTTCTTGTCTTTCTGTGTGAGCGCGGTCAGAGGTTGAGCGATTTTAGAAAAATCCTCAATGAATCTTCGATAATAACCAGCCAGACCCAAGAACTGTCGAATCTCGGTTGGCGTCTTTGGGGTCTCCCAACTCTTGATCGCCTCGATCTTTGTGGGATCAACATGGATTCCATTTCCATTTACCACATGTCCAAGGAACTGGACTTCACGCAGCCAGAACTCACACTTCGAGAACTTGGCGTATAATTTCTCCTTCTTGAGTAGTTCTAGAATAGCTCTTAGGTGCTGTTCGTGCTCATCCTTTGTCTTCGAGTAAATTAGAATGCCGTCAATAAATACGATCACAAACTTATCCAAGTATGGCTTGCAGACTCGGTTCATTAGGTCCATGAAAACTGCAGGTGCGTTTGTCAACCCAAACGGCATAACTAGGAACTCGTAATGTCCATAACGAGTCCTGAAGGCTGTCTTCGGGATACTTTCCTCTTGTATCCTAAGTTGATGGTATCCAGACCGAAGATCGATCTTTGAATAAAAGCTTGAGCCTTGCAACTGGTCAAATAGATCATCGATCCTCGGCAAGGGATATATGTTCTTGATGGTCAACTAATTAAGCTCACGGTAGTCTATACACATACGAAAACTACCGTATTTCTTTTTGACAAACAGAACCGGAGCTCCCCAAGGTGAGAAGCTTGGTCTGATGAATCCTTTCTCCAATAGCTCCTGGAGTTGTGTCGACAACTCCTGCATCTCTGATGGCGCGAGTCTATAGGGTGCCTTGGCTACATGCGCGGCACCTGGAACCAAGTCAATGTGGAACTCGACTTGCCTTTGAGGCGGTAATCCCGGCAAGTCTTCTGGAAAGACTTCCGGATATTCCTTGACGACTAGAATATCTTCGATCTTTGGCTCAGCAGCTTTCTTATCCATGATGTGTGCTAAGAATGCAACACATCCTTTACTCAAGCACTTTCTAGCTTTCAGGTAGCTAATAAACCTCAACGGCGTATCATGCTTCTCTCCGTGCACTACGATCGTTCCTTCATCCGTCAATGGGATGCAGATGGTCTTCTCATGTCAAACGATCTCGGCTTTGTTACTCGATAGTCAATCTATTCCCACTACCACATCAAAGCTTCCCAACTCGATGGGTAGTAAGTCTAGCGTAAACTCGTGTTCTCCCAATTCTATCACGCATCCTCTAACGAATTCACTCGTTTCAACCAGTTTCCCATTTGCGAATTCGATGGAGTACGGACGTCTAACTTACTAGGCGTCAATCCAAGTATATTCTTAAATTCTAATGACACGAAACTATAATCGGTACCAGTATCAAAAAGAACAGATGCAAAGCGTTGGTTGATAGGGAACGTACCAGTAATAACGTTCGGATCCTGGCGCGCTTCCCTTGCGCCAATGTTAAAGACTCTTACCCATGCTTGGTTCAATCCTGGGCAGTTCCTCTTAAAATGCCCAATGTCGCCACAGTTAAAACAACCCAATTTTTGACCATTACCTCCTCCGTTCCCCGCTTGATTGTTGTTTTGATTTCGATTCGCGTCCCCAGCTTGATTTGCATTGTTCCCTCTATTTCCATTGCCTCCATTATTCCCTTGTGGACGATTTCCATTACCACCACAATTATTGTTCCGATTACCAAAACCTCCTTGGCCTCCCCAGCCTGCACTAGCCCAGCAGTTATCCTTCAGGTGGCCAACTTTTCCACAAGCTTCACATACTTTTGGCCCACATCGGCCAGAATGATGATGCTGGCAGGTGTTACACTTGGGATGAGTACCCATATATCCTTTCCCCTTCTTTCCAACACCGGTTGCAGCTTGGACCGGTGTGCTTGGTTCTCCTTTCTTGCCAACACCGCTAGTACCTTGCTTGAAGTTTGAAAACTTTCGCTTGTTTTCACCAGACGACTCAGCATGTGTTTCTTTCTTCTTTGGTTCAACATTCGAGAACTTGTTCAGGCGGATGGCTTCCTCAGTAATAGCCACGCTCAGATCGATGGTCTCTGTGATAGTCGTCGGCTTGGAAGTAGTGACCATACTCATGATTTGAGGTGCTAAACCCCAAATAAAGCGCTCGATTCCCTTGAACTCCGGTGTAACCATATAAGGTACCACATGAGACAGGTCGTGGAATCTCTGAACGTACTCAGCGATTTTGGGGCCGTCCATCCTCAAATGCCAAAACTCAGTCTCCAACCTTTGTATCTCAGCGCGCGAGCAGTACTTTCTTCGCATGAGCTCCTTTAGCTCATTCCATGTCATTGCGTAAGCTGCGGCTTCGCCAAGAGATTGCACTTGTAAGTTCCACAAGGACAGGGCTCCGTCCAAAAATAGCCCAGAAATGTAAGTCACTTGCTGGTCTGGAGCGCACTTGCTCATTCGAAGAACAGACTCTGTCTTTTCGGCCCATCTTACAAAAGCAACAGCACCTCCGGTGCCATCAAAGTTTACAGGCTTGCAATCTAGGAATTGCTTGTAAGTGCACCCATGTGGTGGATGGTTATTGCCGTTATTGTTCGAATTACTTCCGCTGGTCCCTCCTTGTGAGGCTGCATACTGCGTAATGGCGGCAGCAATGATTCCTTGAAGTTCTAACTCGTTGGCAGGCATACGCGTCTGGCGTCTTGGGGGCATCTTCTAAAAGATGGTTCACATTGGTTAGGTCATAGTAAGTAAAGTGTACGTAGGTATTCACAATATCAACACATAACATCTCATGTTATAAATAAATCAACCACATAACATCTCATGTTATAGAACATAAACAATCAATAATCAACTCAACATATAATGAGAATACTGCGATTGTGATGTCATAAATCAAGACCACAATGTAAGGTTTACAAGTTCATAATTGTATCATACATCATCAGTGACTAAGGGCCACATCGCCCTAGTCCAAACTATCTAGTCAGTGACAACAGCAACAAATATACAAATCATCAAAATCACAATCGTCAAAATGTGGTCTCCAAAAGCTGTGTAGTCTGCACAATCGCGGTCGTCTCACCAAAAGTCTACCTGCATCGAATCAAAATGGCCTAAGCTGATGGCGGTGGAGGAGGGGGAAAATGAGAAAAGAGTAAACGTCGCATATGAAGCCAGTCCTCCTCCATAGCGCGATAGGCGCACAATAAGTATGCTATCTGCTGCTCGGGGGTCCAAAAACGAGCGGCAGAATCAGGTGAAAGCGGACGAGGAGGGTGTGATACTGCAGGTGGAGTCTGGCACTGGCACGGGAGTCGCTGAGCTCGCTCCAGCTCCTGTACGCGATGGGTCAGCGTCTCCTGCTGTATCATGAAAGATGTGAGAACATCCTCCGTAGAATACCCCACGTGATATGGGTGATACGGATCCGTCGGTGGCATAATGGGGGGCGTGGTCCAGAGGAATGGCTCACTAGATGGAGCGAAGGATGGTACAGTAAATGGTGCAACAGTGGGATGAGAAATCTGGGGTACAAACTGATCTCCTTCTGATACGAAAGGTGTATGACCAAACGGATGACGTGACGAACCCTCCCCTGGACGTGGTGGAGGTATGTCCTGAAGATAAGTGATCGGGCAATCTGTGCGATGAGTATCTGTGGTGTGTGGGGGAATCAAGGGAACATCAACGGGAGCTGAAACAGGGGCTGAAACGGGGGCTACAGGTGGTGTAACTGGTATCACGAAAGGTGGGTAATCATCGTCGTCATCTATCCACCCATTGTGGGTGTGAGCGTATCGTGGATCAATGTGGGTCGCAAATGGTGCACGGTCGATCATCACCGACATAGGGTCAGGAAGTGGTGCAACAACAGGATCCTCTAACAGAAGTGGAGCATCAATATGAACATCAACAACATGATCATCCACCAACTATGGAACAACAACAGGATGATCATCAACAGGTACAGCATCAACCAAAGGAGCAACAGCAGGTGCATCGGCATGAACAGGGTCATGCTCAAATGCGGGGTCGGGAGCGACGCCTGGCTCAGGGGCCACGACCGGCTCCGGATCTACAAACTCCATCTCAAAATCAACTGGATCAGCAAACATAGGGTCGACAGGGGCTACAGGATCCTCCAGGGGCTGGTCTAAGTGAATGAACTCAATGTCCTGGTCTGGATCAAAGCCAGGTGGCAAAATAGGATCTAAATCATCATGATCGAACTCAAAGCTGTGCGCAGGAGCAGGTGCAGCGGATGACGCCATGTCCGGGTCAGCTTCGTGTGAGTGGTGCGGCACTCCCTGTGTGTGCAAAGGTACAGATGCCACAGACTCAAAGGAGTCTGGAACAGGTGAATGAGCAGGAGCCTCCTCCGCAGGATCATCAGCAAGAAGTAAGATATCACCGGCAGCAATATGGGCCTCACCCTCAAGTGGGGCCTCCTCAAATAAATCGACATCATCGTCAGAAACATCAACAAGTGGCATATCAACAACCGGATAAGCAGCAAGGAGTATAGGAGCAGGGATCACCACGAGTGGTAAATCCCCAGCGAGATGGCCATCAGCAGGCTTGGCTACGACGTCAGGCAGCGCAAAGGGCTGGAAGTCGTCATCATCTGTGCTGGTAGTATCGGAAGTGTACACTTCGTGCTCCGATGAAACTATGTCGTCTGATACTATGACCATGGGATCCAGAGTGTCGGAAACTCCAGTGTCTGATGAAGAAGGCATGATGTCTGTAACACAAACACACATACGCACAAACAATCAATCATATAATCATATAAACATGTTAGTCACCAATAAGCAAACAAGTAATCATCCTAGTCTACACTAGACTATCTTCTCAGTCTCCCCGACTGAACTTCCTAGTCTCTCAGACTACTCTATCAGTCTCTCAGACTGATCCTCCTAGTCCCACTAGACTACTCCCTCAGCCTCTCAGACTGAGCCGCCTGGTCCCACTAGACTACTCCCTCAGCCTCACAGACTGAGCCTCCTAGTCCCACTAGACTACTCCCTCAGCCTCTCAGACTGAGCCTCTTAGTCCCACTAGACTACTCTCTCAGCCTCTCAGACTAAGCCATAACTAACAAATAAAATGTGCTCACTCTATTGTTTGGGAAAATGTTTTGTGACCTGGATCTGGACGTTTAGTGTATGCAATGTAAAAATCTTTTCGTGAGAGCCCTAGTGATCATAGTCTAGACTCGAGAGGGAATCCTAGTTCGCTATGATCAAAGCTCTGATACCAAGCTGTCACACCCTGGCTTTGCGGAAGCGTGGGTTTATTCAGTGTGACTTCTTAATACCATGGCTTAATCACAACAAATCTATATGAAAATAAAACCATGAAGATCATCCGTCGATTTAAGTTTGAAAAGTAAATTACGGCAACATTGTTTAAAGTTGACACATGCAACGAGTTACAACCCAACAAAATAAAAAAAATTGTTCATACGACATAACCACCAACATAAAGTAAACACCGTTTAAGACTTGCGACTCGTCCAGGTAAAAGTCACAATCCCTAAACGTGGATGACCTCATAACTCTTACGCAGCGTGAAAACGTAGCATACTTCGCCAGATCCCTAATTCCCTGAAATACATGTAAGTTGAAAAATCAACATAAAGTTGAGCGAGTTCATGTGAAAGTGAGTATGTAAAACCTTTATAAGTATAAAATCCCTGGTATGTAGCAAATAAGGAAATAAAGAGATCACCAATGGTTTGCAAGGCCATTGATATGTGTGAAGTGCAGTAGGAAGACTCAAACCTAGCAGATTTATGCGTCGGGTACCAAGTCACCCCGAGGTCCGTACTGTTGGGCCTGGGGCTGGGCTCGCTACACCCAGATAGATCTACCGCTAAAGACCCTCGGTCCTACAATGAGGATTAATGGCCTCCAGTTCCCGCCTACCCACTCACATGATCTAAGTAGTAACCCTCCTTACGCTAACCATACCATGTAAAAAGTATTCGTAATCATAGTAACATGTATTTCACCCCCGCAGTTTAAAAACTGAAAACAGTTAAGAGAAAAGGGGGACATGAACTCACAGAAGTGGGTCTCGAAGAGGGAGAGAGTGTGAAATTTTTGTGTAGCGTTTTGAATGAATGGAACTCTTATCCTCCAAGTATACTTATAGACCATAACTTCTAATAACCATGGTGTAATGTGTTTGCAAGATATTGAACATCAACAAATAAAACAATCAAGATTGGTGGAGGGTGTCCCCACATGGGGAACCGATCGGATGGGGGGGGGGGTTATATGGTTGGATTTCAACCAAATGGTTAAGTGTTTAGTTTGTTAGTTAGGAACTTAAATAAGTTTTTAGTGTGTTATGAAATATAACGGGTGTTAGGGTGTTCGGGGACCCTAACTAGCTCAGAAAAGGAAAAACAATGTCATTGACAATATTTTTATGTTCCGGGTAAAGTCCGGTTGTTCGGTTGGATATCAATCCGTTAAAGTGCTTAATAAGCATTTAAAGTGTCGTTAATATTTGTTTAAGTGACACAATGAATTCCTGACACTTTGGAAAGTGTCTAGTATTATTTTCCCATGTTTTTGCACTTTACTAGTTATGTTAAATGCTGAATTTTGTATTAAAGTGCATAATTTTGTACTTAAAGCGTGTTTTAGGCACATCCGGTTACTATAACTCTCACCTAGTGACGCAGTTTAACAATCCTCACCTCCCTACACTCCCTACTAGTGTAGTAATCTATTCCCGGCTCATACTGGCCTTAGAGACAGTGCCTGTCTGATGCTGGATATGTCAGCATGTTTACTGGGTTATCCGTATAGTGTGCTCACTGTGTTTTTGTGCATCAAGTTTGTCACTATAGTTCTGTGTAAATAATGGAGTGACGGCAATAAAGTATGATGCATGTACGTGTATGTATCAGAATTTAAGTAGCAGTTTAATCATAACTGTAAGCAAGCACAGTAATTAAGTATTAATTAAATATTAATTAATTCGTACGGATACCTGGTTTGGTGAGGGTTGTCACACTTCAGTGGTACAGAAGGAGCTGTAGGTATTCTCCACTGGTTCGAGAAGATCGAATCCGTTTTTGAGATGTGTGAATGCCCTGAAGCTTGTAGGGTGAAATTTGCTACTGGAACACTTGAAGGCGGTGCGTTAACTTGGTGGAACGCACAGGTTCAAATGCTAGGGTTGGCAGCTGCTAATGCCACCCTATGGAATAACTTCAAAGATCTGATCAAAGAGGAGTACTGTCATCGCGATGACATTGACAAGCTAGAGGTGGAGTTTTACAACTTGAAGATGACGGGGTCTGAAATTGCGGTGTATACGAAGAGATCGAACGAATTGGCTACATTGTGTCCTACTATGGTGGATCCCCCTATCAAACGTATCGAGCTGTACCTCATGGGTTTAGTGCCAGAGATTTAGAGCAATGTGACTGCAGCTAACCTCCCTATGATCCAGCAAGTCATACGACTGTCCCACCGTCTCACTGATCAGGCAGTTGAGCAGAACAAGCTGCCCAAGCGTATTAGTGCTACTATTATTTCTAATGCTCCTAGCGATAACAAGCGCAAATGGGATGGAAATTCGAGCAAAGGTTCTACTTCTGTTCAGTCTCAGTCTCAGCATAGGAGGACTGGCGACTACAAGAGCCCTGGTCAACAAGGAGGGTACAAGGGAAATCAGCCCAAGTGCAACCATTGTAACTTGCACCAAAGCGGGCCGTGCAACAAGGGTCATTGTCATAGATGTAACAAGCTTGGTCACGCAGCAAAGGATTGCACGATCCCATATCCTGCGAATCAGAATCGTCAATAGCAGCCACAAGCTCCACAGAACTAGCAGCAGCAACAACAGCAGGGTAATAAAGGGTGTTTTCAGTGTGGTGCTGAAGGTCACTTCAAGAGAAACTGTCCATAGCTGAACCAGAACCAGAACAACAACCAAGGAAATGGGAACAACAATGGGGGTAACAATGATGGCAATGGTGCCAGGGGACGTGCTTTCGTGATTGGTCAAGGTGATGCAAGGAACGATCCCAACGTTGTGATGGGTAAGTTCCTACTGGACGACTTCTATGTTTCTGTTTTATTTGATTCGGGTGCCGATACTAGTTATGTGTCCTTAAAAGTTAGTCAGATGCTTAAGCGTACCCCAATTCCCTTAAACGCCAAGCATGTTGTAGAACTAGCAAATGGTATAAGTCTTGAAGCCACACTCATAGTTAAGGGTTGTAATCTTGTTCTTGTTGGTCAAACTTTTTCTATCGACCTTATCCCATCGTTCTTGGTAGCTTCGACATCGTCATTGGATGGATTGGTTATCCCAACATCGAGCAGAGATCCTTTGCATGGAGAAAATCGTCCGCATTCCTCGTTCTTGTGAAGAACCTCTCATTATTCGTGGCGACAAGAGTGGTGCTGTTGTGAGCATCATCTCTTTCCTTAAAGCCCAGAAGTGTTTGTGAAAGGGCCACGCTGCTATACTAGCTCTTGTAACTGACACTTTAACGAAGGAAAGGAAGATAGAAGAAATCCCGATTGTATGCGACTTTCCTAAGGTATTCCCTGAGGAATTACCTGGTCTTCCGCCTCATCATCAGGTCGAGTTTCAAATCGAGCTAGCTCCAGGAGCAGCGCCTATAGCTCGTGCACCCTATCGTTTAGCTCCATCAGAACTGAAAGAACTATCTACGCAACTACAAGAGCTTTTGGACAAGGGTTTCACTCGTCCTAGCTCTTCACCCTGGGGAACTCCAGTCTTGTTTGTGAAGAAGAAGGATGGTACCTTTCGAATGTGCATTGACTATCGCGAACTCAACAAGGTGACCGTGAAGAATCGTTATCCTCTTCCTCATATTGATGACCTGTTCGACCAGTTGCAAGGGTCGAGCTTCTACTCAAAGATTGATCTGAGGTCGGGCTATCATCAGCTGAGAGTCCAAGACGAGGACAACTCTAAGACAACATTCAGGACTCGTTGTCACACCCCAAAATACCACCTAGGGAGTGTCTCTAATAGGCGTGTAACGTACTGACAATGAGCCACTAATTAATTTGAACCCATACAAGTTTCAAAATAAAGTTCTCAATCATTAATAAAATACCATCACAAGTTTATACGAAAACCAATATGTTCAGCGGAAGCAAAAGAAAACCAAAGTTAAACTGTTTAAAACCAAAGTATTGTATCAAGAATTCAATCACATCAACCTCTCCAATCGACCCATGTTCACTTCTGCTACTCCAGACAGCAAGTATCCAAATCCATGAAACCTAACGACCTGCGAGCATGCAACAAGTGTATCAGACAAAGCTGGCGAGTTTACAGTTTATGAAAACGTTTGTACCAAGTATTTATTCCAGTTCATTGACAAATGCAAAGGTAATATTGATAATATCTCGATATTTGAACAAGACGGCTCCTGATGCACGATTTGCCCGTTCCCCAGTGCTCCTATCAAAGCACTAGGCCCGACTGGTTCATTAGTTCATAACCGTCCTCCCCGGTACGGTGTGAGGGTGCCAAACCTAAGTAGCGCTACAAACTAATACCTCGTTACCTCCCCGGTAACAAAACATGGGACTTAAGAGTGATAGAATGAGTATATTATCCAATATACCAGTTTTACCCAAAAGACTTATCCCTCCCCGGGATACCCACTGACTGTCCCAACCACCGGGACGCATGCTCAAAAGTAGTGAACTCACCTTGGTTTGCTCGGTTTGATTACTTACTTGATCACACTTGGAGAGTTACAGCCTATGAGATTCACGTATGCGACATCAGTTTACATTCACAAGGTATACATATAATTAACAGTTTGCACTTCAACCAGTGATTTCCGCATGGCACATAGTAGTTACATAACCCCTACGACTCCACAGTTCATGTATACGTTCCGTAATAATGCTTAACAAACATGTATAATCTACTAGGTACATGAACCAATTTATGTCACTTAATCCCTATTAAATATCATTAACAGTGGCTACACATAAGTCCACCTAATACACAGTGCACGTGTTTTATCATATTCATAACCTTTCATAAACAAAAGTCAAACTAACCTAGTTGTGTTTTATTAACATAATCATCATCGTTTATCATCAAAAGGTCAACCTAGGTTACTGTGCTCGTTCACCCTACTGGCGAAAGGACCCATCAGAGGCAATTAATGAACCTTGGCATTTGCATGTGACTTTTCGGCCCACTAATTCAAGATTCGTGAGTATTAGACAGACATCTTAGTTAGAAGGTCCAATAATGATTAAGTTAGTTTGTGAGATTGTCAAACGGTTGCATGTGTATTTGGTTCTAATAGTCTTTATCAAATTTGACAATTCTTTCGGTTGCAGTTACTCATTATAGTAGGTAATATGATTTCATCATCATGCATGATCGCCAACAATACCAGCTTAGTCCACCATTCCATGTGTTAACTCTATCGACAAACACCTGTCATGCACAATCACAACAACTCGGTCCACTGTTTTATGTATAACTCCTCCGACGAACATCAAACCCGACGAAACCTCATGCGGCGAACTGCCATGTTTCGACGAAGATGTGTTGACGGCCTTAGCCCAATGACTCGTTAACTGGGTGCGGATCATGTGTAGTGCAGCCCAATTATGCACCACTGCCCAATGCCTATTTACGGCTCAACAGTTTGTAACTTGTTTTGTTTATGCAGCCCAGTCACTTATTCGTCCACTAATCAAACATGCTGTCCAACAACAACACTCGGCCAAAACCCCTTACAAACCCTGATCCGATGTGCGGCCCATCCTAAGGGCTGTACCATTTGTTTATTAACATGTGACCCCTACCCGGCCCAGATGCACAGCCCACACCGAAAGCTGTTTAATCTAAACATCAAACAATCAACCGATCCTCTCGTACTCACTAGCTAATTCGCATAACACATTACGGTTTCTGTTCTTCCTACACAATCAATTATCATGCATAACATCATCATCAACTCATCACTAGAATCCATTAAATCATTAACAACCAGTTTTGTTACTTCGTCTACTAGCTATTATGGCAAATTATTAACGATCTAAGGGACAGTTATCATCATGGTTTATAATGTATACAGCCCTAACATAAACATAATATATCATAACACACCATATTACATCAAGATCATATAAAAACACACTCATCAATTAATAGTTAACATGGATATGGTTTTACTAACCACTAATTTGATCGGAACAAGATGATGTATCAAAAAGGGGTGTCTGCCGTCTCCAATTGGAACAAGAAGTAGGGTTGGTTGTATCAATATTGTGAGATATACAAGAGGGTTATGTAACATTAAATGTAATACCTAATAACACAAGTGGGCCGGTGGTCAGTTCAACTAGCAAGTGGGCCGAGATCAAATTGGGAATACACAAGGTGTGTAATGGGCCCGGTTAACACGTTGTGAATTTAGTGACCCGAAGGTACGTGACCCAAATGTACACGGCTATACGTGGCCCAACTCGTTTGGTTTTCTAAATCGGTTGAACGGCACATTAAACGTTTAACAATTTCATGTAGTTAATCAGTTACACATACGCAATCATTCAGTGATGCGTGAAACGAACAAATAAACGTAGAGACACACGCCAAAAGTTGCAGCATTTTAAAGAAGTGCTAACCTTAACTATTCGGGTTGTCACATCATCCCCAACTTGAAAGAAATTTCGTCCCGAAATTTGGCAAGTAAGCACTGAGGAGTGAAGTGAGGAAATCAAGATTGCTGCAGATTTTGCTCAGGTGCCACATCATCCCCAACTTGAAGAGGAATTTCGTCCCGAAATTTACCAGCTTTACCAGGTTTAGACTTGTCGTCAGGAAAAAGTTGAGGATATTTAAGCTCCATCTTATCCTCTCGCTCCCACGTGAACTCCGGTCCGCGTCTTGAGTTCCAACAAACTCTCACAATTGGAATACGGCTATGTTTACGTACCTTTACCTCCCGGTCCATGATCTCAATAGGTTCCTCGACAAACTACAACTTGTCGTCAATCTTCCGCTCTTGAAATGGCAAAACCAGTGTCTCATCAGACAGACACTTCTTCAACTGCGAAACGTGAAAGACATCGTGAACGTTACCCAACTCAGCAGGTAACTCAAGTTTGTAAGCGACTTTACCGATCTGCTCCAGGATTTTAAATTGCCCAACGTAACATAGATTAAGCTTTCCACGTTTCCCAAACCGCACCACACCCTTCCAGGGTGAGACTTAACTTCGAACTCCAAAGGTTTTCTACGCTTGTCGGCGTAGCTTTTCTGATGATCACGCGCTGCTGCCATACGATTCCTGATCTCAACAATCTTTTCTGAAGTTTCAAGTACAAGCTCAGGGCCTGTGATCTGGCTGTCACCCACCTCAGCCCAACAGAGAGGAGAACGGCATTTCCGCCCGTACAATGCTTTGAACGGAGCTGCTTGAATACTAGTGTGGTAGCTGTTGTTGTAGGAGAACTCTATCAACAGCAAGTGTTTCTCCCATCCTTTCCCAAAATCAATCACACATGCTCGCAGCATGTCTTCAAGCGTCTGAATGGTGCGCTCGCTCTGACCATCCGTCTGTGGGTGATAAGCGGTACTCATATCGAGTTGTGAACCAAACGATTTATGCATTGACTGCCATAATTCAGAAGTGAAATGCGGATCTCGATCTGAGATGATAGAAGTTGGCACCCCGTGCCTAGAAACCACCTTCTTAAGATAAACTGCCGCAAGATGTAAAAACTTATCTGTTTCCTTGATTGCCAGAAAATGCGCTGACTTCGTGAGACGGTCAACAATTACCCAAATAGTATCGTTTCCATCCTGAGTCCTCGGTAACCCTGTAACGAAATCCATGGCGATCTGCTCCCACTTCCACGTGGGTATCTCTGGCTGTTGAAGTAGACCCGAGGGTCTTTGATGCTCTGCTTTGACTTTAGCACAAGTCAAACACTTACTCACGTACGTCGCAATGTGAGCCTTCATCTTTGGCCACCAATACATAACCCTGAGATCCTGATACATCTTGTCTGAGCCTAGGTGAACAGAATACCGAGACTTGTGCGCTTCATCCATCACAAGCTCTCGAAGATTACCATACAGAGGAATCCATATCCGCTCCATAAAATAATAAACACCGTCAGATCTCACCACAAGTCATTTTTCCATGCCTCGCAAGTATTCGGCCTCGATGTTATCTTCCATCAAGGCCTCTATCTGAGCGGAACGAATCTGAGTGGGTAAACTAGAATGAATAGTAAGCTGTAGAGCACGAACACGTTTAGGCCTCGTCTCCTTTCGGCTAAGTGCATCAGCCACAACATTAGCTTTCCCCGGGTGATACTTGATGGCAGACTCATAATCGTTCAAAAGCTCTACCCAACTACGTTGCCACATATTCAATTCCTTCTGGTCAAAGATATGCTGGAGACTCCTGTGATCGGTGTATATAGTGCATTTGGTACCGTACAGATAATGTCTCCAAATCTTCAACGCAAACACCACAACCCCTAACTCCAAGTCGTGGGTTGTATAATTCTTCTCGTGTACCTTCAGCTGACGAGAAACATAAGCTATTACCTTCTCGCGTTGCATCAACACGCAACCGAGACCCTGAATCGAAGCATCACAATAAACCACAAAATCTTTCGTACCCTCTGGTAGAGACAAGATCGGTGCGCTGCATAATTTCTGCTTCAAGAGTTGGAAAGCATCCTCCTGTTTCGTTTCCCAAGAATAAAAAACGTTCTTCTGTGTCAAGGAGGTGAAGGGTTGATCGATCTTTGAGAAATCCTGAATAAACCGATGATAGTACCCCGCAAGACCAAGAAATTGTTGCACCTCCGAAGGATTCTTCGATGCCGCCTAATTCCTAATAGCGTCAATCTTGGCAGGATCTACATGTATTCCCATCTCGTTGACAATATGCCCAAGAAAGTGTACTTCCCGAATCCAGAAATCACACTTAGAAATCTTCGCGTAAAGCTGCTCCTTCCTCAGGAGCTCCAAGATAAGGCGCAGATGTCGCTCGTGGTCCTCCTTGCTCTTCGAGTAGATCAAGATGTCGTCGATGAACACAATAACAAAATCGTCGAGATACGGTTGCACACACTGTTCATGAGGTCCATGAAGACCGCTGGTGCGTTGGTCAACCCAAACGGCATAACCAAAAACTCATAGAGGCCATACCGCGTCCGAAAAACCGTTCTGGGAACATCCTCCTCTCTAACTCGTACCTGATGATAGCCCGACCTTAAGTCGATCTTGGAATAGAAACTTGACCCTTGCAGCTGGTCAAACAGGTCGTCGATACGTGGCAAAGGATAACGATTCTTGACCATCACCTTGTTGAGCTCGCGATAGTCTATACACATCCGAAAGGACCCATCCTTTTTCTTCACAAACAACACAGGGGCTCCCCAAGGTGAAGAGCTAGGTCGGATAAAACCCCTATCCAACAGCTCTTGGAGCTGATTTGACAACTCCTATAACTCCCCTGGTGCAAGACGATAAGGGGCACGAGCAATCGGGGCTGCTCCTGAAATGAGGTCGATCTAAAATTCCACTTGACGATGTGGAGGTAAACCAGGGAGTTCTTCAAGAAACACATCGGGAAACTCACGAACTACTGGAAAATCCTCGATCTTCCTCACATCAGATTGAGAGTCAGTAACAAGAGCTAAGATAGTAGGATAACCCTTACGTAAACACTTCTGAGCTGACATTGCCGAGATAATGACCCTGGACCGATAGAGATTCTCCGCTAGAGAGAGGAACACGCATGATTTTCTCTTTGCAGAGAATCTCCGCCTGATACTTGGACAACCAGTCCATACCAATAACCACATCGAAGCTTCCAAGAGTAACGGGGAGTAGATCAATGTCGAACACTTGACCCATGAGATCGACTTTGCACCCAACAAGAACATGTGAAGCTTCAATTGTTTTACCATCAGCTATCTCTACTGTGTGTTTAGTTACAAGTGGTGTAGGACTCAACCCTAACTGACGACTGAACCCCAAAGATACATAACTCCAATCGGCACCAGAGTCGAATAAAATAGAAGCAAATATACCATTTACCGAAAACATACCAATCACTACGTTGCCGTTATTCCGTACCTCCCAAACTCCAATAGTAAACCCGCGCCCACTGGCACCGTTTCCCCCATTGTTCCCATTATTGTTCCCAGCGTTGTTGTTATTCCCATTGTTATTACCACCTGCATTCTGATTCAGCTGAGGGCAGTCTCGCTTGATGTGACCCTCAGCTCCACATTGAAAACAACCCTTACGAATACCCTGGTTCTACTGAGGCTGCTGTCTACCCTGCTGATGTGACTGCTGCTGCGGGTTCGGGAGTGAAACCCTACAATCCCTGGCCATGTGCCCTGCTCTGTTGCACCTGTGACATATCCGTGTACACTGGCCCCGATGATGATAGTTGCACTTATTGCACTTTGGTAGTTTTCCCGCATAAGAACCCTGACCTGAACTATTACCCTGATTCTGATTCACTAAAGACGACTGGCTGAAACTACGATTGATGCCAATGTCCGGCCTTTTCTGTGACTGCACTGAATTGGACGCCTTGTCCACATCGTTCCACTTACGCTTGCTGTCAGTGGTGGGAGTAGTAACTGTAGTAGCGGCAGCAGTAGTAGTAGCAGAAACACGTGGTGGCAGTGAACCACTCTCCACCTCCTGATCGGTGATCTTATGAGCCAAACGAACAATCTGTGTCAAGTTTTTGAGGTTTGCTGCAGTAACCAAACCCTTCACTCGTGGAGGTAATCCCTTGATGAACAATTCAATTCTTCGAGTCGGAGGTCGGGACAAATTCGGGCACATGACAGCCAACTCATGTGACCACTTCACGTAGGCTTCAATCTCAGATCCCACCATCTTCAGATCATAATACTCGTTCTTTAGTTTCTGTATCTCATCACGAGGACAATACTCCTGTGACAACCCTCACCAAACCAGGTATCCGTACGAATTAATTAATATTTAATTAATGCTTAATTATTGTGCTTGCTTACAATTGTGGTTAAACTGCTACTTGAATACTGATACATACACGTACATGCATCATACTTTATTGCCGTCACTCCATTATTTACACAGAACTATAGTGACAAACTTGATGCACAAAAGCACAGTAGCACAATGAACGGATAACCCAGTAAACATGCTGACATAGCCAGCATCAGACAGGCACTGTCTCTAAGGCCGGTATGAGCCGGGAATAGATTACTCCACTAGTAGGGAGTGTAGGGAGGTGAGGATTGTTAAACTGCGTCACTAGGTGATAGTTATAGTGACCGGATGTGCCTAAAACATGCTCTAATTACAAAATTCTGCACTTTCATACAAAATTCAGCATTTAAGTTAACTAGTAAAGTGCAAAAACATGGGAAAATAATACTAGGCACTTTCCAAAGTGTCAGGAATTCATTGTGTCACTAAAACAAATATTAACGACACTTTAAATGCTTATTAAGCACTTTAACGGATTAATATCCAACCGAACAACCGGACTTTACCCGGAACATAAAAATATTGTCAATGACATTGTTTTTCCTTTTCTGAGCTACTTAGGGTACCCGAACACCCTAACACCCGTTATGTTACATAACACACTAATAACTAATTTAGAGATCTAACTAAACATAACTAGCACCTAATTACATGGTTGAAATCAAACTATGAACCCCACCCCCCTAACCGAACGGTCACCACAAAGGTGACACACCCTTGATTTGTTTGATTATTTTAATCACATTGCTAAATATCTAGGGGACACTTTGTATAATGGTTAATAGGAAATTGGTTATAAATAAATCACCAAAGGATAAGACTTTCATTTCATCAAATCACACTTAGCCAACTAGCTCTCTCTTCTCTCCCTCTTTGAAGCTCGGCCGAGAGCTCACACCCACCATCACTTTCCAATTTTGATCTTGCTAAACCACATACATACAAGTGTGCTAGAGTTCATACAAGGAGGCTCGGTGCTTACGGAATCTCAAGGACCTCACTATGTTGCTTTTATCCACCTAGTTTTCGCTTTGATTCTTCCCTAGCCTTGAGCTAGTAGTAAGCGATTCTAAACACTCTCTTGATCTTGTTTAAAGTGGTTAATAAGAGATTTAACGGATAAAAGTCATGAACACTAAAGATCAAAACTTAAAGTCTTGCAAGTATGATGAACTTGATGGATAAAAAGAAACTAATGGTGTAAATCTTATGAATCTTGTTTAGAAGTGATTATTTTATGTTGTTTGATGCTAGTAGTGGAACGGATCGTCATCTAACCACGCTAGATCATGTTCATGGAACATGAACTAGCATTATGTTAACTAGGAAAGTTACAAGATGACGAACCCTTTCATACATAAACATGAACTTGTGTAAAAACGGTTTTTCTTGTAAAATGGAGTTTTAAACTAGTAGATCTAAAGATCTACAAGTGGTATTTTCGGAGAACCAAGTAAAATATACAAGTCTTATTTTTAAAGCCGGATCTTTCATAAACTAAAGGTGTTTTTGTGAACAAACAAGTGTGTAGACACTTGTGTAACAAAAGGATTTAACAAAGAAATATTTCCGTAATTTTTTACTATAAGTTGTAAGATTACATCTTCTTTAAAAATAAATATTTCCAAGGAACCAATTTATTTTTAGAAATAGAAAGATCTACTAAAAATATTGGAAAGTTACTGCATACTTTTACACAACTTACAAGTTCACGTGTTTGCAATTTATGCTTATTTTGACTAGTTCGAGGATTGAATATTGAATATTGATGATTGGAAAATTGTTGATTGAATTTTGAAAAGAAAATGATACGCTAGTAAGCGTGGCCACCTCCAGTTACAGAGGAAACTCTTGCGAAATTTTTGCAGAAAATAACACTTAGAATATTTTTGGTGACAAGTATTTATAAATATATTTTTAACTTGTTTTTCTAAACAAACTTCGCCATGATTTGTATTACAAGGTAACCAAGTGTCGGAGGTGGAATTTTCGTAAATAAAACTTACTAAATATATATTTAGAATATATATTTCATAATAAAACGCTTGCGTGATTTTATGATTATTTTGTGAACTATATATTATTTTTAGAGTAAAAATAATATAACTGGAATACAATATGAAAGCACGACTCCAAAATAATACCAACGCCTTCACAAATAAATATTTACGTTACACCGGTATTATTATTACCATCCGAACCGTAAAATGTAACTTACGTATTTTTCGGAAAATACTCTTAAATGTGTATTTTGACAAAGTATTATTTTGGAATTTGTATAAAGTAAAATATAATATTTTTGGGAAAAATATGTATATTTTGGAAATAGAATATTTTTGACAAATATATTTTATTAAGTGAGACTTAATAATATATTTTTGGAATTACAAAAACGCACATGTATTAATGCCCCCATCCTTGGGAAGGAATATAATTATTAAATAATTAAGAAGTGGAAATACAAAATAGTTGCCTAACTATTTCCCAAAAACAATAAACCTTAAGCCAAGGCACGGTCGTCCGTCTAATAGAAGTTAGTACGTGTAGGTCGTCACGCAGCAGGTTATTTTGGGACGGACTATTTCGAGACGCACTTCTGTGAGTTCATGTCCCCCTTTTCTCTTAACTATTTTCAGTTTTAAACTGCGGGGGTGAAATACGTGTTACTATGATTACGAATACTTTTTACATTGTATGGTTAGCGTAAGGAGGGTTACTACTTAGATCATGTGAGTGGGTAGGCGGGAACTGGAGGCCATTAATCCTCATTGTAGGACCGAGGGTCTTTAGCGGTAGATCTATCTGGGTGTAGCGAGCCCAGCCCCAGGCCCAACCGTACGGACCTCGGGGTGACTTGGTACCCGACGCAAAAATCTGCTAGGTTTGAGTCTTCCTACTGCACGTCACACATATCAATGGCCTTGCAAACCATTGATGATCTCTTTATTTCCTTATTTGCTACATACCAGGGATTTTATACTTACAAAGGTTTTACATACACACTTTCACATGAACTCGCTCAACTTTATGTTGATTTTTCAACTTACATGTATTTCAGGGAATTAGGGATCTGGCGAAGTATGCTACGTTTTCACGCTGCGTAAGAGTTATGAGGTCATCCACGTTTAGGGATTGTGACTTTTACCTGGGCGACTCGCAAGTCTTAAACGGTGTTTATTTTATGTTTGTGGTTATGTCGTATGAACAATGTTTTTATTTTGTTGGGTTGTAACTCGTTGCATGTGTCAACTTTAAACAATGTTGTCGTAATTTTCTTTTCAAACTTAAATCAACGGATGATCTTCATGGTTTTATTTTCATATAGCTTTGTTGTGGTTAAGCTATGGTATTAAGAAGTCACACCAAATAAACCCACGCTTCTGCAAAGCCAGGGTGTGACAGCTTGGTATCAGAGCTTTGATCATAGCGAACTAGGATTCCTTCTCGAGTCTAGACTATGATCACTAGGGCTCTCACGAAAACATTTTTACATTGCATACACTACGTCCAGATCCAGGTCACAAAACATTTTCCCAAACAAAAGAGTAAGCACATTTTATTTGTTAGTTATAGCTCAGTCTGAGAGGCTGAGGGAGTAGTCTAGTGGGACTAGGAGGCTCAGTTTGAGAGGCTGAGGGAGTAGTCTAGTAGGACTAGGAGGATCAGTCTGAGAGGCTGAGGGAGTAGTCTAGTGGGACTAGGAGGATCAGTCTAAGAGACTGAGAGAGTAGTCTGAGAGACTAGGAAGTTCAGTCGGGGAGACTGAGAAGATAGTCTAGGGTAGACTAGGATGATTACTTGTTTGCTTATTGGTGACTAACATGTTTATATGATTATATGATTGATTGTTTGTACGTATGTGTGTTTGTGTTACAGACATCATGCCTTCTTCATCAGACACTGGAGTTTCTGACACTCTGGACCCCATGGCCATAGTATCAGACGACATAGTTTCATCGGATCACGAGGTGTACACTTCCGATACTACCAGCACAGATGATGACGACTTCCAGCCCTTTGCGCTGCCTGACGTCGTAGCCGAGCCTGCTGATGGCCATCTCGCTGGGGATTTACCACTCGTGGTGATCCCTGCTCCTATACTCCTTGCTGCTTATCCGGTTGTTGATATGCCACTTGTTGATGTTTCTGACGATGATGTCGATTTATTTGAGGAGGACCCACTTGAGGGCGAGGCCCATATTGCTGTCGGTGATATCTTACTTCTTGCTGATGCTCCTGCGGATGAGGCTCCTGCTCATTCACCTGTTCCAAACTCCTTTGAGTCTGTGGCATCCGTACCTTCGCACACACAGGGAGTGCAGCACCACTCACACGACGCCGACCTGGACATGGCGTCATCTGCTGCACCTGCTCCTGCGCACAGCTTTAAGTTCGATCATGATGTTGATGATGATTCAGATCCTATTTTTCCACCTGGCTTTGATCTAGACCAGGACATTGAGTTTGTACACTTAGACCAGCACTTGGAGGATCCTGTAGCCCCTGTCGACCATATGTTTGCTGATCCAGCTGATTTTGAGATGGAGTTTGTTGATCCGGAGCCTGTCGTGGCCCCTGAGCCAGGCGTCGCTCACGACCCCGCATTTGAGCATGACCCTGTTCGTGCCGATGCACCTGTTGTTGCTCCTTTGGTTGATGATGTACCTGTTGATGATCATCCTGTTTTTGTTCCACAGTTGGTGGATGATCATGTTGTTGATGCTCATATTGATGCTCCACTGTTGTTAGAGGATCCTGTTGTCGCCCCACTTCCAGATCCTATGCCGGTGATGTTCGACCGTGCACCTTTTGCGACCCACATTGATCCACGATACGCTCACACCCACAATGGGTGGATAGATGACGACGATGATTACCCACCTTTCGTGACACCAGTTACACCACCTGTAGCCCCCGTTTCAGCTTCTGTTTCAGCTCCCATTGATGTTCCCTTGATTCCCCTACACACCACAGATACTCACTGCACAGATCTCCCGATCACTTATCTTCAGGACATACCTCCGCCACGTCCTGGGGAGGGTTCGTCACGTCATCCGTTTGGTCATAGACCTTTCATGACAGGAGGAGATCAGTTTGTACCTCAGGTTTCTCATCCCACTGTTGTTCCCATTGTTGCACCATTTACTGTACCATCCTTCGCTCCATCTAGTGAGCCATTCCTCTGGACCACGCCCCCCATTATGCCACCGACGGATCCGTATCACCCATACCACGTGGGGTATTCTACGGAGGATGTTCTCACATCTTTCATGATACAGCAGGAGGCGCTGACCCGTCGCGTACAGGAACTGAAGCGAGCTCAGCGACTCCCGTGCCAGTGCCAGACTCCACCTGCAGTATCACACCCTCCTCGTCCGCTTTCACCATATTCTGCCGCTCGTTTTTGGACTCCCGAGCAGCAGATAGCATACTTATTACGCGTTTATCGCGCTATGGAGGAGGACTGGCTTCATATGCGACGTTTACTCTTTTCTCGTTTTCCCCCTCCTCCACCGCCATCAGCTTAGGCCATTTTGATTCGACGCATGTAGACTTTTGGTGAGACGACCGCGATTGTGCAGACTACACAGCTTTTGGAGACCTCATTTTGACGATTGTGATTTTTGATGATTTGTATATTTGTTGCTGTTATCACTGACTAGATAGTTTGGACTAGGGCGATGTGGCCCTTAGTCACTGATGATGTATGATACAGTTATGAACCTGTAAACCTCATATTGTGGTCCTGATTTATGACATCACAATCGCAGTATTCTCATTATATGATGGGTTGATTATTGATTGTTTATATTTTATAACATGAGATGTTATGTGCTTGATTAGTTTATAACATGAGATGTTATGTGGTTGATTTATTTATAACATGAGATGTTATGCGTTGATATTATTGCTACATACGTACACTTTACTCACTATGACCTGATCAACGTGAACCATATTTTAGAAGATGCCACCAAGACGTGAATCGCGTATGCCTGCCAACGAGGCAGAACTTCAAGGAATCATTGCTGCCGCCATTGCGCAGTAGACAGAACTTCAACGAGGCAATAGGATTTGCACCAGGTACGAGATCAATGCGGAACTCGACTTGGCGTGCTGGGGGTAGACCAGGTAACTCTTCAGGGAAAACTTCAGAATAATCCCGAACGACAGGAATATCTGAAATAGACTTACCCTTGCCTTTATCTGCTGTAACATGAGCGAAGAAAGCCACATAGTTCTTCCGCAGATACTTCCGAGCTTTAAAACAAGACATGAGCTTGAGACCACCAGACGGTTTCTCACCGTGAACCTGTAGGATCTCGCCTGTCGAAAGCGGCACACAAACAATCTTCTAAGAACAAACTATCTCTGCGCGATGCTTAGATAACCAATCCATTCCCACAATAACGTCGAAGCTTCCAAGTTGCATTGGCGTGAGGTCGATAGAAAAAAGATGGTCGTTAAGATTCAACTGGCAGTTGCATAGAACAGAATCAAGAACAATGGGTTCACCACTAGCAACTTATACTGTCAAGGGTTTTCCTAGTTTCGTTCTAGACACGCGAAGCATTGGCTCAAAAGATAATGACACAAAACTCTTGTCGGCACCCGAATCAAAAAGAACAGATGCAGGCTGATTATTAATAAAGAACGTACCATTCACCACATTATCATCCGCCTGCGCCTCTTGGGCATTCATGTTGAAGACTCGCCCTCGAGCCTGAGCCTGATTCTGGTTTGGATTCTGATTCTGGTTAGCCAGCCTTGGGCACCGATTTCTGTAATGGGTCAGATCCCCACAGTTATAACAAGCACCTGGTAGGTATTGTGGTCGTGCAGCTTGACCCTGTTACTGAGCAGGAGGCTGAGCAACTTGTTGAGCCGGGTTCTGAACTGCGCGATTCTGAGCAAACCGACAAACATCGGCAAGATGACCTGACTTCCCACAGTTAGTACAAAAACGGCACTGATGTTGCAGCTGATGGTGACTGTTGTATCTATTGCACAAAGGTGCATTCCCTGAATAAGGCTTCTTTGCTGGAGGCTGTGCGGGTTGGTTGGGAGCTGCCTGGTTAGCTTGGGCAATGACAGCATAGTTTTGGGAAGCCTTACGCTTCCTTGCCCTTTTCGATGAACCAGAATCCTTTCCATTCTTGTTTTGACCTTTCTTGCTATCTTCTTTGTCAGATGTCTGTTTCTTGCCCTTGTCACCCTTCCTGTGTAACTTATTCTTCCGAATCTGCGATTCAGTCAATGTCGCTGATAACTCGATAGCCTGACGGAGTGTGGCAGGGTTACTACCAGTAATGATGTCTTGCACTGAGTCAGGTAGGCCGTCGATGTACCTTTCGATAGCCTTGTCGAGTGGGGTAACCATTGTTGGGCATAGCAGACTCAACTCCTCAAACCTATCAGTATATGCCATGTGCTCGCCACTATCTTGCTTCAAATCATCAAACTCCTTCTCCAACGCTCGCTGTTCATGACGAGGACAGAACTCCCTCATCATAAGAGCCCTAAGTTCAGCCCAAGTTTGTGCTAGAGCAACCTCTGCACCACGGTCTCTCATTACCCCATTCCACCATATAAGAGCCCTCTTCTGAAACACGCTCGAAGAAAACTCGACCTTGCGATTATCCGGACACTGCACGTGGCGGAAAGTATTCTCAATGCTCTCGAACCATTGAAGAAGCACAGTCGCTCCTTCAGAACCACTAAACTTGAGTGGTTTAGCCGAGTTAAAATCCTTGTATTTGCATGGAGCATTGTTATTGTTGTTGGCTTGGTGCCATTGAGCAAAGAGATTTAGGAATTCAGCAGCCATCTGCTGCGCAATAATTTCTGCCAGTTCGGCAGTCGCTATCTGGTTCTCGCGTCGAGGAGGCATTCTAAAAGAGGAAATCATGAAAGGAAACGAGTGAGATGATTGGATGAAGAGAATGAGATGAAACAAAATCAACAAAAGCAAAGATGGTGGTCATTCGTCCGCATTACCAAGCAAACAAATGACACACAGTGACTAATCAAAGTAAATGGGTCAAAAATAATGTATCGCGAAGACTTGCTCGCCTATAAGTGAACACTCATCCCAAGAATTCCCAGGTAAGCACAACTGGTCTCTCGTCTGATGAGATATATACGAAGTGCTTGCCTAGACAGAAAACCCAGAATACAGGCATTCACTTTTCCAGTTTGCACGTGTTCACATTATTTAAAACCCAAAACGTTGACGAGATTTTGAAAATTTGAAGGCACAAGGCCAAAAATTTAGTCAAACTGGAAGGGTTCAAAACCTTACAAAAGAGGGTTCAAAACCTTGTAATAAATCATCCAAAAACAGATGATTGTTTTTCAAAAAATCGTTTCGGAAAATTTGGTTTTTTTTTTTTTTTTTGATAATCACCTAAGGATAGGTGATGTACATGTTTTAAGATCTAAACACAAGATAACTTGTGTTAGGGTCCTAGAAATGTTATAGTCTAGGTCAAAGCATTACTAATAACCTAATTCCCTATAACCATTGGCTCTGATACCAACTCTTCTGTCACACCCCGACCGCGTATAACATGCAACCGCGGCGGAAACATCGGGGAGTGTTGTAACAGAATTAATTGTTTCATAACCATGGCATTCAAAGTTGTATTTTATTTATCAACATAAGAGTTTCATGTTCTTTAAACAGGAAATAAAGAGTTCATAACATAATTAAACTAAGTCTATCTCCGTTTTATGTCTCTAAGGCACAGGTCCACCCTAGTGTCACGATCATCATCCTATGGAAAAGCTCCTGAAAACACATGTGAAAATAGGTACGTCAGCATAAAAATGCCTGTGAGATACATAGGTTTTGTGAAAATAGGATTCATGACTTATAAGTTTAGGAAAAATTGTTTAATAACAGTCAGTCATGAACCTTGTAAGTTGTTTTGTTTTGTAAATCATTAAAAGCAATGATATGTATAAATAAGAGAATAATGTAAGGTTAAATGAATAACCATGTAAAAATGAGTTTGTATAAGATAAGTTGTTTTGTAAATCAATGTCTTGTGAAAATAAGTTGTTTATGTAAAATGTAATATGTCAAATATTGAAATGATTTAAGTAACGCTACGACATGTAATGTTATACAAACACTTATATATAGGAAGTACCAGCGGCGTATCCACCATGCTTGTATTATATTACACTCGCCTCGTTACTCGAATCATTTACCCAAACCAACCATCAATGTAAGTTGTTCATGTATAAATGAATTGTCATGTGTTAATGTGTAAACCATATTGAAATGTCTATGTCCAATGTAAACCACTAAATGTGTATATCAATGTCAAAATGTTTATGTTAATGTAGATCATGAAATGTTTACCCAAAAATATCATGTATAGTAAGTGAAATATATCAACTAAACCATATGTAAAATGCACGAAAACAAGGTATTGAAGTAAAACATGGTTTAAATCAAAGTTATGTTTTGTGGAACAAATGCATGCTATGCTGTTACAAACATTTATGCGGTATTGTGAAAATGCATACATCCAAGCCTTGAGACTGTGGCGATAAACCCTTAAACAAATTAAAGGTTTATCTAAGTTATGTATATCGAATTCGGTCATTCCTTCCAATCCAAACAAACCCAGGATTTCAGGAACGGGAGTTGTCAATTCCTATGGTACCACTACCTACTAACGAACGGCGTAGCTAATGTTAATGAATGTATTGTTCCATTGTAAACAACCCAAAATGTCATAAAAAAATGTAAGCATGTGATGAAAACAACTGTACTAAGTATGCACACAATGGGCATACATAGCATGAAATGTAATGTAAAACAATGTACTAAGTATGCACACAATGGACATACATAGCATGAAATGTAATGTAAAACAATGTACTAAGTACGCACACAATGGGCATACATAGCATGTAATGTAAAACGATGTACTAAGTACGCACACAATGGGCATACATAGCATTTAGGGCTGTAAACGAACCGAACGTTCAGCGAACAGTTCGTGAACCGTTCGGCGGGAAGTTCGTTTATGTTCGTTCGACTAACTTAACGAACGAACACGAACAAAAAATTTTGTTCGGTTAGCTTAGCGAACGAACACGAACATAGGTCTCGTTCGTTCGACTGCGTTCGTGAACGTTCGGTAATATGTTCGGTTACGTTCGTCCGTGTTCGTTTGATTATATTAAAAAATAATATATAATTAACCTTTTATCTAAACATATTGAAAACTTAACACCCTATTTTTTTCTAAGTTAGCTAAAATTTGGACATGCTTTGACATTTTTTGGGATAATTATGTCTAAGTTAGTTAAAGTTGATTCATCGTTTGGTGGTTTATTAAACTTCTTGTGTTTTGATTTATCATTTGATGGTTCTATTTAACTACTTATATCCAATGTTCAAGGATAACAATATTTTTTTTTCAAGTTAAATGTTCGTTTGCGTTCTTTTGTGTTCGCTTGCGTTCGTTTGTGTTCGAGATCAATGTTCACGAACTGTTCGTGAACAACTGAATTTCCTTAACGAACGAACACGAACATAAACTTATGTTCGGTATGTGTTCGTGAACAGTTCACGAACATGTTAATTCCCTTAACGAACGAACACGAACATGGCCTTGTTCGTGTTCGTTCGGTTCGTTTACAGCCCTACATAGCATGAAATGTAATGAAATCATGTACTATAATGTACTAACAAACATAGCAGGTATATGATGTGAAAACATGGAAAGCATGAATGTAACAAGTAGGCACATGTGTTTCACCCCAAAACAGTTTGGAAAACAGTAAAAGATGGGTCTATGTACTCGCTTGAGATTGCTCAGAAGTACTAAGATAACCACCAAGCAATGCTAGAGATCTCGGAATCAAACGGTACCTGATATAGGTAACTATGTTAATAAACCGGACCTAAATCGGAGGATCGGATAGAATGAGGGTTCGTAAACCAAACGAGTATGGAGACTCGTGTAATGTGGTTAAACAAAGCCCACATACTAAAACGAAACTTAACCTAAGTGTGTGTGACCCATTACGACCCGTTTAGGTAGCTTATGCTACTTTAAGGCGTCGTTCGCGTGAAACGCGTTCGGACCGCCTAACTAGTCCTATGACAAGTAATATATGCCTTAACATGTCTAATATTGTTGTCAAATCAGTTTAGATGTCAAAAGTTATGTTACATATGTTTAAAATGAATTTTGGCATCAAAGGGGTATTTTGGTAATTTACCTAAGGCATATAAACTACCTATCATACAACTAACTAAACGTCGTGACCATAAGGTATAACCTCGGAAGGTTATTCCCTATATACTATGGTCACCTAATGTGTTTGGTCGGATCCTAATGATCGACCAAATGGGTCGGGTTCGAAGGTATAAGCGATTTATTAGATCGCTTACCCTTACGACCCTAGACAACGTGGTAATCATTAGGCATAGTCACAAGGGACTATAACCATCGTGATTACAATCACGTTGCGAAGTTCAAACGAACTTCGCATTGACCATAAACTGGTCAACGCAGAAAGTCAAACAAAGTTTGACTTTCGGACTCGAAAAGCAATAAAAGAACGAAGGAACACTTACGAAGGGTCCCCGGATGCTAATCTAGATCAAAATAGCTCATGTATGAAACAAAGGTTTCAACTTAGAGCACATTAGATCAGATTCTTGTGAGGAGAAGTGAAGGGTGGAGGTGGGTATTTATAGTTTTCGGTTGACCGTTAGGATCATTTCTTGGAAAAGGGGGCACGATCTAAGCCGTACACTTGTTGGAAAGTTGTGGTAACTCATTTGCCATCCACCATAAGAGTTTGACACTTGGAACTTGGCCTTTAGAGAGTGTTAAAGGCTGTTAAAAGCTGAAAAAAAACGTTTTGCTGCATCTGGCCCCTACTTAAGGACCTAGTTTGGCAGATTTACAGTTTCAGTCCCTGCAACCTCAAAACTTGGTTTTCGATGCGTTTTTTGACACGTTTAAGCCCCGTTAACCCCATTTCAAAACTCTAAAATGAATTTAAAGTATAGGGAACTTAAAATGTGTTCAAAAATATCTCGGGTGTCGGTTCGTTTAGCCGTACGGTTACGTTGTTCGGTTAATTACGACGGAATGCGCATAAGCGCGAAAAATGATCCAAATGGTGTGACGAAAGGATTTTTCTTATGCCAAACACTAAAATAAAATATTTTAGTTCTTACATAAATTTTTGGATGTCCGGATGTATTCAGAGCGTAAGTTATGCGCGAAAATGCAAACTTGTGCACTTTTTGACGCTTTTGGTCCCTGAATGACTTAAAAGTTTATTTTAGCACACCGAACCCCTCAAAGCCTATTTCTAAGCTATGTAAAGGATATTTAAGGTGTGTTTAACTTATGGTCATGTTCCAGAATGTCTGTTATAGTTCAAATTGGCATACTTTCGCAGTTTGTCAAATTTAGTCCCTCTAAGCGAATTAACTTGTTTTTGCCATACCAAAGCCTTCAAAACTTATTTCTAAGTTATGTAAAGGTTATTTAAGGTATGTTAAGTATATGTTGATGTTCCAGAGTATTTTTCGCATTAAACTGATTACGTTTACGCACCAGTTTGCGTATAACTCTCCAGAAAGCGATATAGAGTTTGAAATTGAATAAAAGTCAAAACATGAAAAATGTAAAACACAACCAAACAAACATTGGGATCAAATAACATTGTTTTATTGATAATAGAACTGTTCACAATGATTACAAGCACAGATGTTACAGTCTCCCCTACTTGTGGAAATTCCGTCCCGAAATTTATTTAGAGGAAACTCGTGGAAAAAGATGCGGATATTTCACCTTCATTTGATCTTCGCGTTCCCAAGTAAACTCAGGTCCACGTTTAGCTTCCCAGCGAACTTTGACCAACGGAATGCGCTTGAGCCACTTGACTTCACGTTCCATGATTTCCACAGGTTTCTCAACAAATTTCAGTGTTTTGCCAACACGAATTTCGTCAAGCGGTATGTGGAGGTTCTCATCAGCTAAACACCTCTTGAGATTGGACACGTGAAAAGTTGGATGAACATTTCCAAGTTCGGGAGGTAACTCAAGTCTGTAGGCTACTTTTCCGATTCTTTCGACGATCTTGAATGGTCCAACGTATCTTGGTGCAAGTTTGCCTTTCTTTCCAAATCTGATCACTTTCCAAGGCGAGACCTTAAGTAATACTCGATCACCGACTTGAAATTCCAAGGGCTTGCGTTTTGGATCCGCGTAACTCTTTTGACGGCTTCTAGCTATCTGAAGGTTTTCACGAACTTTCTTGATCTTGTCAGTTGTCTCTAAAATGAGGGCAGGTCCAGTAAGTTGAGCCTCGCCGATCTCATTCCAGCAGACTGGTGAACGACATTTTCGACCATAGAGAGCCTCGAAAGGAGCCATTTTGATGCTGGTGTGATAACTGTTGTTGTAGGAGAATTCAATTAACTGAAGATGTGAGTCCCAACTACCACCAAAGTCGATCACACAAGCTCTAAGCATATCCTCCAGAGTCTGGATTGTTCTTTCAGATTGACCATCCGTTTGCGGATGATAAGCTGTGCTCAGATTAAGTTGGGTCCCCATAGCAGATTGCATGGTTCTCCAAAAATGAGAAGTGAAACGAGCATCTCTGTCAGAAATGATGTTCAAAGGAACACCATGTCGAGCTACAATTTCATCCACATAGATTTTAGCAAGTCTGTCAGCAGGAAAGTCCTCACGAATTGGTAAGAAATGTGCTGACTTAGTAAGACGATCAACGACTACCCAGATGGCATCATGACCTTTCTTTGTGCGTGGAAGTTTGGTAACAAGATCCATAGTAATGTTTTCCCATTTCCAAACTGGGATCTCTGGTTGTACCAATAAACCAGAAGGACGCTGATGTTCAGCCTTAACCTTAAGACAAGTAAGGCATTTTGATACGTATAAGGCAATGTCTTTCTTCATACCAGGCCACCAATAATGAATACGAAGATCCTTATACATCTTATCTGAGCCCGGATGAATAGAATAACGAGACTAATGGGCTTCATCCATAAGCAAGGTACGAAGATCATCCTGGCTTGGGACCCACAAACGGTCCATGAAGTAATACGATCCATTGTCCTTCAGTTCCAGATCAGGTGTTATGTGATAGGGAAATTCCTTATCCATCAAACCTTGTGAAACACAAGATTGTTGAGCCTGAGAAATGCGTGCTTGGATATCGGATCGAGCTTGAATAACAGATTGAACACGTACACAATGAAGCTTAGTACGTTCCTTACGACTTAATGCATCAGCTACGACATTCGCCTTACCAGGATGGTAGCGAATTTCGCAGTCATAGTCGTTTAAAAGCTCAACCCAACGTCGTTGCCTCATGTTGAGTTCTTTCTGATTGAAGATGTGCTGAAGACTTTTGTGGTCCGTGAAAACCACACATTTTGTACCGTACAAATAGTGTCTCCAGATCTTTAGAGCGAAAACAACTGCACCCAACTCAAGATCATGAGTGGTGTAGTTCTTCTCATGTATCTTCAACTGCCTCGATGCATATGCTATGACTTTGTTCCTTTACATCAGGACACAGCCAAGACCCAATTTAGATGCATCGCAATAAACGACGAAATCATCATTGCCCTCAGGCAAAGTTAGAACAGGCGCGTCGCAAAGCTTCCGCTTCAAGTGTTGAAAAGCTTCCTCTTGTTTGAATCCCCAGTCAAAGGGTTTATTCTTCTGAGTTAAAGCAGTTAGAGGAACTGCAATCTTTGAGAAGTTCTCAATGAAGCGGCGGTAATAACCCGCTAGACCAAGAAAAGAACGAACCTTAGTGGGAGTAGTAGGCGTATCCCAATCCTTAATCGCACTGATCTTGGAGGGATCTACATGAATACCTTGTTCGTTGATGATATGTCCTAAGAATTGAACTTCTTTAAGCCAAAATTCGCACTTGGAGAATTTAGCAAAACGTTGCTCTTTCTTTAGGAGTTCCAAAGTAAGACGAAGATGTTGCTCGTGATCAGCTCGCGTCTTAGAATAAATCAAGATGTCGTCAATAAAAACAATGACGAACTGATCCAAATAAGGTTTGCAGACCCTATTCATTAAGTCCATGAAAACAGCAGGAGCATTAGTCAAACCAAATGGCATGACTGTGAACTCGTAATGCCCGTACCGAGTGCGGAACGCCGTCTTGGGAATATCTTCTTCATGCACCCGAAGTTGATGATACCCAGAACGTAGATCAATCTTCGAAAAATAAGAAGCGCCCTGTAACTGATCAAAGAGGTCATCTATGCGAGGTAGGGGATATCGATTCTTGATGGTAAGCTTGTTAAGCTCACGATAATCGATACACATCCTAAAGGATCCATCCTTCTTCTTGACAAAAAGAACGGGATCACCCCAGGGTGAAAAGCTAGGACGGATAAAACCTTTGTCAGAGAGCTCCTGAAGCTGCTTAGACAACTCTTGCATCTCAGATGGTGCAAGACGATATGGAGCTCTGGCAATAGGATTTGCACCAGGTACGAGATCAATGCGGAACTCGACTTGGCGTGCTGGGGGTAGACCAGGTAACTCTTCAGGGAAAACTTCAGAATAATCCCGAACGACAGGAATATCTGAAATAGACTTACCCTTGCCTTTATCTGTTGTAACATGAGCTAAGAAAGCCACATAGTTCTTCCGCAGATACTTCCGAGCTTTAAAACAAGACATGAGCTTGAGACCACCAGACGGTTTCTCACCTTGAACCTGTAGGATCTCGCCTGTCGAAAGCAGCACACGAACAATCTTCTCAGAACAAACTATCTCTGCGCGATGCTTAGATAACCAATCCATTCCCACAATAACGTCGAAGCTTCCAAGTTGCATAGGCGTGAGGTCGATAGAAAAAAGATGGTCGTTAAGATTCAACTGGCAGTTGCGTAGAACAGAATCAAGAACAATGGGTACACCACTAGCAACTTCTACTGTCAAGGGTTTTCCTAGTTTCATTCTAGACACACGAAGCATTGGCTCAAAAGATAATGACACAAAACTCTTGTCGGCACCCGAATCAAAAAGAACAGATGCAGGCTAATTATTAATAAAGAACATACCGTTCACCACATTATCATCCGCCTGCGCCTCTTGGGCATTCATATTGAAGACTCGCCCTCGAGCCTGAGCCTGATTCTGGTTTGGATTCTGATTCTGGTTAGCCAGCCTTGGGCACCGATTTCTGTAATGGGTCAGATCCCCACAGTTATAACAAGCACCTGGTGGGTATTGTGGTCGTGCAGCTTGACCCTGTTGCTGAGCAGGAGGCTGAGCAACTTGTTGAGCTGGGTTCTGAACTGCGCGATTCTGAGCAAACCGACAAACATCGGCAAGATGACCTGACTTCCCACAGTTAGTACAGAAACGGCACTGATGTTGCGGCTAATGGTGACTGTTGTATCTATTGCACAAAGGTGCATTCCCTGAATAAGGCTTCTTTGCTGGAGGCTGTGCGGGTTGGTTGGGAGCTGCCTGGTTAGCTTGGGCAGTGACAGCATAGTTTTGGGAAGCCTTACGCTTCCTTGCCCTTTTCGATGAACCAGAATCCTTTCCATTCTTGTTTTGACCTTTCTTGCTATCTTCTTTATCAGATGTCTGTTTCTTGCCCTTGTCACCCTTCCTGTGTAACTTATTCTTCCGAATCTGCGACTCGGTCAATGTCGCTGATAACTCGATAGCCTGACGGAGTGTGGCAGGGTTACTACCAGTAATGATGTCTTGCACTGAGTCAGGTAGGCCGTCGATGTACCTTTCGATAGCCTTGTCGAGTGGGGTAACCATTGTTGGGCATAGCAGGCTCAACTCCTCAAACCTATCAGTATATGCCATGTGCTCGCCACTATCTTGCTTCAAATCATCAAACTCCTTCTCCAACGCTCGCTGTTCATGACGAGGACAGAACTCCCTCATCATAAGAGCCCTAAGTTCAGCCCAAGTTTGTGCTAGAGCAACCTCTGCACCACGGTCTCTCATTACCCCATTCCACCATGTAAGAGCCCTCTTCTGAAACACGCTCGAAGAAAACTCGACCTTGCGATTATCCGGACACTGCACGTGGCGGAAAGTATTCTCAATGCTCTCGAACCATTGAAGAAGCCCAGTCGCTCCTTCAGAACCACTAAACTTGAGTGGTTTAGCCGAGTTAAAATCCTTGTATTTGCATGGAGCATTGTTATTGTTGTTGGCTTGGTGCCATTGAGCAAAGAGATTTGGGAATTGAGCAGCCATCTGCTGCGCAATAATTTCTGCCAGTTCGGCAGTCGCTATCGGGTTCTCGCGTCGAGGAGGCATTCTAAAAGAGGAAATCATGAAAGGAAACATGTGAGATGATTGGATGAAGAGAATGAGATGAAACAAAATCAACAAAAGCAAAGATGGTGGTCATTCGTCCGCATTACCAAGCAAACAAATGACACACAGTGACTAATCAAAGTAAATGGGTCAAAAATAATGTATCGCGAAAACATGCTCGCCTATAAGTGAACACTCATCCCAAGAATTCCCAGGTAAGCACAACTGGTCTCGCGTCTGATGAGATATATACGAAGTGCTTGCCTAGACAGAAAACCCAGAATACAGGCATTCACTCTTCCAGTTTGCACGTGTTCACATTATTTAAAACCCAAAACGTTGACGAGATTTTGAAAATTTTAAGGCACAAGGTGTAACACCCTAAATTTTATACTTGAATTAATCACTAATTTTATACCAAAAGATAATATTTTAACATAAGTTTAATAAGTGACATAAACCTTAGTCAACTAATGACTAGGTTGGAAATTTCAACATTTGTTTAATTAATTGTTTACAACCCAAGAACAAAATCAAAGTATGATAAAAACATTTGCGGAAGCTTCAAAATGTAGTGTTCGGTTCTTCATTAATCACTTGATCACCACCCGTAAGATCCATCAATTTACCTAGGATCAAAACCGTTAAAAACATTAGTTTTGACGTTGTTATATAATATAATCACAAGGTTTAACATCACATTGGGAATAAAAAAAATATAAAAGCTATTCTGGATCCACCGTAAATTACGGTATCACCGTAATTTACGGTGAGTCCTGGAAATATTTGGTCACCGTAAACCAGGAGATCCACACCGTAACATATCTGACCTTTACCGTAAATTACGGTACTACCGTAATTTACGGTAGTACCTGGAAATCCATTGTCTTGTTTGTTTTGTACATTTCACTCAAACCCAACTCTTGGAATTTACTTTTCTAACAAACCACTACATCAAATTCTAGTAGTTCAAACATGTTATATATATTAACCAATATCAAAGAACAATCAACCATATTCCGAAGCATTAACCATACTTTACTTGGTTATCCGACCCGTTTGGCTCGTCTAAAGAATCCTCCTATATGACAACTACCAACGAATTCAAACCAAGTTTTATCAATCCTTCAATGTAGCGACTTCATCGCTTAATTCAAAACAACTCTCATATAAAAATTCAAGTACACATTATATAAACTTCCAATCTACCAAATGTAACGGATCAAGTTACATACCTTAACGCACGCCCTTCAACCGCGAATCACCACCGGCTTGTCCACTCGACGTTCCGGTATCTTGTCCTATAGAGTTCAATTCAAGACATGTTTAGAACTCTCTTTAGACCTCCTTTTGCATAATATACCGAAACATCATACTTATGCGTTAAAGCTCTGAATTTCTATTTTTAAGCCTTCTTTGAGGCATTTATACAAACACTATGAGGGCAGAATTTCTACATCATTAATATTCATGTTTATAGTTTGCTAATTAGTTAACTTAACTTCAATAAAGTCATCATATAGCATTTAAACATCATACTTTTCTGAAATCACCTTCTAAAATCGAATTGCATTAGAATAATCACTCTAACCCTAGTGTTCATCATCATCATGTAAAACCCACAACCCACCTTCAAGGTGTTCATGGAAATTTCCTGAATTTGGTCATGATATCACATGAAATTGGCTAGGTTTTACTTTTAATCACCATATCAATTCTAATCTAACCACATAACACACATGCAACATAGATCTTCAGATTTTCCAAAATCATGAGAAATTCAAGTAAAGAGATTTCATCAAATTTTACATACCTTAGAATCCTCTTGCAATGAGGATCACAATTCTAGGTTCTAATTCCGATTTCAACTTGAATTGAGACTTCAATTTGCAGATTTTAGGAAGTTTTAGGGTTTTGAATATGGGGGTGTCGCCCCCTGCTCCTTCTTGGTCGACCAGCACTCCTCAAATGGGGTGTTTGGTTTATTATTATTATTTTTTTTATCTATTTTAGTTACACATTTAACAACTAAGGTCCCTCAACTTTCTTCAACATGTTATTTAATTGTTTTTAACCCTATTATAGGCTATTTATAGTCTTGTAATTAACTAGGTTAAAAGTTCCTAGTTAATAATTTCTCGTCTATTTATACTTTATAGTTACAATATAAAGTTTTATATTTTCAGGGTGTTACAAGTCCACCCCCCTTAAAAGGGTTTCGTCCCCGAAACCGAAGTACGTACCAAATAATGTAGGGTGAAGACGTCGCATCTCCTCTTCGGACTCCCATGTAGTGTCCGAACCTTTCCTATGCTCCCATTTGACTTTGACTTGGTCAATTTGTTTATTTCGTAAATGTTTGACCTTTCTGTCTAAAATCTCCACCGGTCTTACCGCATAATTCAGACTATTATCCACTTCGATATCATCGTAATGGATATAGGCCGTTTCGTCTGCTAGGCACTTTCTTAATTGCGACACGTGGAACGTGCCATGGATTCCACTTAGCTCCTCCGGTAATTCAAGGCGGTAAGCTACCTTGCCAACTCTCCCGATAATTTTAAATGGTCCAATAAACCTTGGGCTTAGCTTCCCCCTTTTTCTGAATCTAATAACACCTTTCCATGAGGAGACTTTTAGCATGACCATGTCACCAACTTGGAATTCAATCGGCCTTTTCCTTTTATCAGCATACGCCTTTTGCCTGTCTTGAGCCGCTTTCAAGTGTGCCCGAACTTTATCGATCTTTTCATTCGTGGCTCGTACTATATCTTGGTGGGCGAGTTCACGTGGACCCACTTCACCCCAACATACCGGGGTCCGACACTTCCTACCGTAAAGCATTTCGTATGGTGCCATCTTAATACTAGATTGGTAACTGTTGTTATACGAAAACTCGACTAACGGTAAGTGAACATCCCAACTGCCTCCAAAGTCGATTATACACGCCCGTAGCATGTCCCCCAATGTTTGTATCGTTCTTTCACTTTGTCCATCCGTTTGAGGATGGTACGCAGTGCTAATGAACAATTTGGTCCCCATTTTCTCTTGGAAATCTTTCCAGAAATTCGAAGTAAACCGGGTATCCCTATCAGACACGATAGACACCGGCACCCCATGACGTGCTATTATTTCGTTCGTGTAAACCTCTGACATCTTTTCTGATGTATAAGTCTCACGTATCGGAATGAAGTGAGCACTTTTCGTCAATCTATCTACCACTACCCATATGGCATCGAAACCACGACTCGTTTTAGGCAACTTGGTTAGTAGGTCCATTGTGATATGTTCCCATTTCCAAACCGGAATTTCTAACGGTTGAAGTTTGCCGTATGGTTTCTGATGCTCCGCCTTGACTTGTAAACATGTCAAGCATTTTTCCACGTACTTCGCCACATCTCTCTTCATTCCGGGCCACCAATAATTTTGTTTCAAATCATTGTACATCTTGATCGCACCCGGATGAATTGAATAACGGGATTTATGAGCTTCATTAAGTAGAAGCGCCTTCACTCCACAGGTATGTGGGACCCATATCCTTCCGGATCGAGTCTTTAACCCGTGATTCCCATCCGACAAATCTTTCAACTGACCAATTATTCTTTCTTTCTTCCAATTCTCTTCTTTTACTGCTTCTAATTGCGCCTCTCGAATACGTTCAAGTATACCCGAGGTTACCACGAGTTGCATCGATCTTACTCGTATCGGGACATAATCCGTTTTTCTGCTCAAAGCATCCGCCACCGCATTAGCCTTTCCTGGGTGATAACGTATTTCGCAATCGTAGTCTTTCACCGTTTCCAGCCATCGCCTTTGTCGCATATTTAACTCCTTCTGATCGAAGAAGTATTTCAAACTCTTGTGGTCGGTGAATATGGTGCACTTTACCCCATACAAGTAGTGCCTCCATATTTTTAATGCAAACACTACCGCCGCCAACTCGAGATCGTGTGTGGGACATTTCTTCTCGTGTATCTTCAATTTTCTCGAGGCATAGGCTATTACCTTGCCCCGTTGCATCAGCACGCAACCGAGTCCCGATAGTGAAGCATCCGAATAAACCTCCATGTCTTCGACTCCGTCCGGCAATGTCAGTACCGGAGCTTGAGTTAACTTTTCTTTTAGCGTTTGAAAGGCTTTTTCTTGATCGATTCCCCAATTAAACTTTGCTTTCTTTTGGGTTAGCTTTGTTAGCGGTGACGCAATCTTGGAGAAATCTTGGATGAATCTCCTATAGTATCCCGCAAGTCCCAAAAAGCTTCTAATTTCAGAAGGGTTCTTTGGAGGATTCCATTTTGACACAGCCTCTATCTTTGACGGATCCACCAATACTCCGTCGGCACTTATGACATGGCCAAGAAATTGTACCTCTCGTAACCAAAAGGCACATTTAGAGAATTTTGCGTATAGCTTCTCTCGTCTAAGGGTCTCTAACACTTCTTGTAAGTGATGTGCGTGTTCAGCTTCACTTTTCGAATACACCAATATATCATCGATAAACACGATGACCGACTTATCCAGCATTGGCTTGCAAACCCGGTTCATGAGGTCCATGAAAGCCGCGGGTGCGTTTGTTAGCCCAAATGACATCACGAGGAATTCGTAATGTCTGTATCTCGTGCGGAAAGCCGTCTTCGGCACATCTTCTTCTTTGACCTTTAGTTGGTGATACCCCGATCTAAGGTTAATTTTGGAAAACCAGTTCGCACCTTGTAGTTGGTCGAATAAATCATCTATCCTCGGGAGCGGGTATCGGTTCTTTACCGTGAGTTTGTTTAACTCCCGGTAATCAATACACATGCGCATGCTCCCGTCTTTCTTTCTCACAAACAATACCGGTGCGCCCCAAGGAGACACACTCGGCCTTATGAATCCCTTGTCAAGCAGGTCTTGGATTTGGGACATCAACTCTTGTAATTCCGACGGTGCAAGTCGGTACAGGGCTTTTGCTACGGGTTTCAGTCCCCGGAATCAATTCGATCCCAAACTCTACTTCCCGTTCAGGCGGTATCCCCGGTAAATCTTCCGGAAAAACATCTTCATAATCTCGTACTACCGGTACATCTCCAATCTTTCGTGATTCTTTCTCGGGCTCATTAGCGTATATTATGAATGCCTTGCATCCTCGCTTCATTAGCTTGTGAGCTTTCAACATTGAGCATACTATAGGGTTGCCTCCTTTTTCGCCATAAATGGTGACGTGTTTCCCGCTCGGAGATGTTAGTTTTATCTCTTTACGGAAGCACACGACCTTTGCATGGTGTCGAGATAGCCAATCCATCCCAACGACTACTTGAAATTCTCCCATCGACATCGGGATTAGATTTATCAAATATTCTTCATCGTCGATGCTCAGTTTACAATTTTCACATACATCACAAACAATAAAGCTTTTGTTATTACCTATCTCTACTTCTAAAGGCACAGGTAATTTTGTTAGAATAAATGAAGGATGTCGAATAAGTCCATATGAAACAAAGGATTTATTCGCACCCGTATCAAATAACACGTGTGCAGGAGTTGAATTTACAGCAAATATACCTGAGACCACGTCAGGTTCAACCTTTGCTTCTGCGGCAGTTAGTTGAAAAGATCTTGCCTTTGCTTTCGGGGCTTCACCTTTCGGTTCCTGCTCATCCTTCTTTCCAACCAGTTCCGGGCATTCCGACTTCTTGTGACCCGTTCGATAACAATTGTAACAAACCGTCACTTTCTCCGGGCATGATATAGCCATATGTCATGTTTTCTTGCATATGGGACAAGGCTTATCCTTGTAACGGCATTCGCCTTTATGACCCTTCCCGCAGATTCTGCAACTTGGCGACCCGCCTTTCGTATCAGATTTCTTTGCGCTTTCGTTTGTTCGTGCCTTCTTAGTAGGGCTTGGATTCACATCTTGTACCCTTCGTTCACCCCGTTCTATGCTCTTTTTCAATTCGATCTCCCTTTCCCGAGCAGCATTGACAATCTCGGTAAGGGTCTCGTATTTTGAAAGGGTTATGAACTCCCTATACTCCGCACTTAGCATGTTATGGTAGTAATAGACCTTTTATTCTTCATTTGTCACCAAATCATCACAGAACTTTATCTTGTCCATAAACATCCCCGTGATCTTGTCTATGGATTCACCCTTGTGTCTGAGTTGCATGAACTCTTCCTTGATTCTATTTATGACCGCTTTGGGACTATGGTGTTTAAGAAACGGCGTCTTAAACTCCTCCCATGTCATGGCCTTAGCCGCTTCACCTCCAATCTCCTTCTTTTTGTTATCCCACCAGTCTTTCGCTTGACCTCTTAATTGACCCGTACCATAAGCTACGTAGTCGTTTTCATCACAATGAGTTCTCTCGAATACTCCTTCGATATCACTTAGCCATCGTTGGCACACAATTGGATCAACCTCTCCATTATATATTGGTGGTTTACAGGCCATGAATTCCTTGTATGAACAAGGCTTTCGTCCACCATGCTTTTCCTTTGCTGAATTGGAATCATCTTCCAATTTCTTGATTCTCTCTTCTACTATTGATAAAACTGTGTTTTGAATTTTATCAATAAAGCCCGACAAACTGTTTTCGATCGCCTTTCCAACCTCTTCGGCAATCACTTCCCTCATTTGTTCGGTGACTCTTGGCACCGCATTATCATTACCTCCATCAGCCATCTCTATTTCTGAAATGTTTACATAGATTGTTAAACATTCCTTTTATAACACATGCTTTACTTGTTTTGATTTAATCAAGTTCATAACTTGATTTAATCATTCTTGTTTCAATTCAATCAAGTTCGTAACTTGATTTAATCATTCTTGTTTCAATTCAATCAAGTTCGTAACTTGATTTAATCATTCTTTTTTCAATTCAATCAAGTTCGTGACTTGATTTAATCATTCTTGTTTCATGAATTTCTTGTTTTTGAGTGAGCTTACACACTCTTTTCATGCATATTGTTCATTTCACATTCTTTACGTAGTACATAATTTATTAACAAAATAAGTTAATTCTTACCGGACGATCGATCAAGCTTGAACCGAACACTTATTGACAACCTTGAGCTCTGATTACCAACTTGTAACACCCTAAATTTTATACTTGAATTAATCACTAATTTTATACCAAAAGATAATATTTTAACATAAGTTTAATAAGTGACATAAACCTTAGTCAACTAATGACTAGGTTGGAAATTTCAACATTTGTTTAATTAATTGTTTATAACCCAAGAACAAAATCTAAGTATGATAAAAACATTTGCGGAAGCTTCAAAATGTAGTGTTCGGTTCTTCATTAATCACTTGATCACCACCCGTAAGATCCATCAATTTACCTAGGATCAAAACCGTTAAAAACATTAGTTTTGACGTTGTTATATAATATAATCACAAGGTTTAACATCACATTGGGAATAAAAAAAATATAAAAGCTATTCTGGATCCACCGTAAATTACGGTATCACCGTAATTTACGGTGAGTCCTGGAAATATTTGGTCACCGTAAACCAGGAGATCCACACCGTAACATATCTGACCTTTACCGTAAATTACGGTACTACCGTAATTTACGGTAGTACCTGGAAATCCATTGTCTTGTTTGTTTTGTACATTTCACTCAAACCCAACTCTTGGAATTTACTTTTCTAACAAACCACTACATCAAATTCTAGTAGTTCAAACATGTTATATATATTAACCAATATCAAAGAACAATCAACCATATTCCGAAGCATTAACCATACTTTACTTGGTTATCCGACCCGTTTGGCTCGTCTAAAGAATCCTCCTATATGACAACTACCAACGAATTCAAACCAAGTTTTATCAATCCTTCAATGTAGCGACTTCATCGCTTAATTCAAAACAACTCTCATATAAAAATTCAAGTACACATTATATAAACTTCCAATCTACCAAATGTAACGGATCAAGTTACATACCTTAACGCACGCCCTTCAACCGCGAATCACCACCGGCTTGTCCACTCGACGTTCCGGTATCTTGTCCTATAGAGTTCAATTCAAGACATGTTTAGAACTCTCTTTAGACCTCCTTTTGCATAATATACCGAAACATCATACTTATGCGTTAAAGCTCTGAATTTCTATTTTTAAGCCTTCTTTGAGGCATTTCTACAAACACTATGAGGGCAGAATTTCTACATCATTAGTATTCATGTTTATAGTTTGCTAATTAGTTAACTTAACTTCAATAAAGTCATCATATAGCATTTAAACATCATACTTTTCTGAAATCACCTTCTAAAATCGAATTGCATTAGGTGATGTACATGTTTTAAGATCTAAACACAAGAGGGTTCAAAACCTTGTAATAAATCATTCAAAAACAGATGATTGTTTTTCAAAAAATCGTTTCGGAAAATTTGGTTTTTTTTTTTTTTTTTTTTTTTTTGATAATCACCTAAGGATAGGTGATGTACATGTTTTAAGATCTAAACACAAGATAACTTGTGTTAGGGTCCTAGAAATGTTATAGTCTAGGTCAAAGCATTACTAATAACCTAATTCCCTATAACCATTGGCTCTGATACCAACTCTTCTGTCACACCCCGACCGCGTATAACATGCAACCGCGGCGGAAACATCGGGGAGTGTTGTAACAGAATTAATTGTTTCATAACCATGGAATTCAAAGTTGTATTTTATTTATCAACATAAGAGTTTCATGTTCTTTAAACAGGAAATAAAGAGTTCATAACATAATTAAACTAAGTCTATCTTCGTTTTATGTCTCTAAGGCACAGGTCCACCCTAGTGTCACGATCATCATCCTACGGAAAAGCTCCTGAAAACACATGTGAAAATAGGTACGTCAGCATAAAAATGTCTGTGAGATACATAGGTTTTGTGAAAATAGGATTCATGACTTATAAGTTTAGGAAAAATTGTTTAATAACAGTCAGTCATGAACCTTGTAAGTTGTTTTGTTTTGTAAATCATTAAAAGCAATGATATGTATAAATAAGAGAATAATGTAAGGTTAAATGAATAACCATGTAAAAATGAGTTTGTATAAGATAAGTTGTTTTGTAAATCAATGTCTTGTGAAAATAAGTTGTTTATGTAAAATGTAATATGTCAAATATTGAAATGATTTAAGTAACGCTACGACATGTAATGTTATACAAACACTTATATATAGGAAGTACCAGCGGCGTATCCACCATGCTTGTATTATATTACACTCGCCTCGTTACTCGAATCATTTACCCAAACCAACCATCAATGTAAGTTGTTCATGTATAAATGAATTGTCATGTGTTAATGTGTAAACCATATTGAAATGTCTATGTCCAATGTAAACCACTAAATGTGTATATCAATGTCAAAATGTTTATGTTAATGTAGATCATGAAATGTTTACCCAAAAATATCATGTATAGTAAGTGAAATATATCAACTAAACCATATGTAAAATGCACGAAAACAAGGTATTGAAGTAAAACATGGTTTAAATCAAAGTTATGTTTTGTGGAACAAATGCATGCTATGCTGTTACAAACATTTATGCGGTATTGTGAAAATGCATACATCCAAGCCTTGAGACTGTGGCGATAAACCCTTAAACAAATTAAAGGTTTATCTAAGCTATGTATATCGAATTCGGTCATTCCTTCCAATCCAAACAAACCCAGGATTTCAGGAACGGGAGTTGTCAATTCCTATGGTACCACTACCTACTAACGAACGGCGTAGCTAATGTTAATGAATGTATTGTTCCATTGTAAACAACCCAAATGTCATAACAAAATGTAAGCATGTGATGAAAACAACTGTACTAAGTATGCACACAATGGGCATACATAGCATGAAATGTAATGTAAAACAATGTACTAAGTATGCACACAATGGACATACATAGCATGAAATGTAATGTAAACAATGTACTAAGTACGCACACAATGGGCATACATAGCATGTAATGTAAAATGATGTACTAAGTACGCACACAATGGGCATACATAGCATGAAATGTAATGAAATCATGTACTATAATGTACTAACGAACATAGCAGGTATATGATGTGAAAACATGGAAAGCATGAATGTAACAAGTAGGCACATGTGTTTCACCCCAAAACAGTTTGGAAAACAGTAAAAGAGGGGTCTATGTACTCACTTGAGATTGCTCAGAAGTACTAAGATGCTAGAGATCTCGGAATCAAACGGTACCTGATATAGGTAACTATGTTAATAAACCGGACCTAAATCGGAGGATCGGATAGAATGAGGGTTCGTAAACCAAACGAGTATGGAGACTCGTGTAATATGGTTAAACAAAGCCCACATACTAAAACGAAACTTAACTTAAGTGTTTGTGACCCATTACGACCCGTTTAGGTAGCTTATGCTACTTTAACGCGTCGTTCGCGTGAAACGCGTTCGGACCGCCTAACTAGTCCTATGACAAGTAATATATGCCTTAACATGTCTAATATTGTTGTCAAATCAGTTTAGATGTCAAAAGTTATGTTACATATGTTTAAAATGAATTTTGGCATCAAAGGGGTATTTTGGTAATTTACCTAAGGCATATAAACTACCTATCATACAACTAACTAAACGTCGTGACCATAAGGTATAACCTCGGAAGGTTATTCCCTATATACTATGGTCACCTAATGTGTTTGTCCGGATCCTAATGATCGACCAAATGGGTCGGGTTCGAAGGTATAAGCGATTTATTAGATCGCTTACCCTTACGACCCTAGACAACGTGCTAATCATTAGGCATAGTCACAAGGGACTATAACCATCGTGATTACAATCACGTTGCGAAGTTCAAACGAACTTCGCATTGACCATAAACTGGTCAACGCAGAAAGTCAAACAAAGTTTGACTTTCGGACTCGAAAAGCAATAAAAGAACGAAGGAACACTTACGAAGGGTCCCCGAATGCTAATCTAGATCAAAATAGCTCAGGTATGAAACAAAGGTTTCAACTTAGAGCACATTAGATCAGATTCTTGTGAGGAAAAGTGAAGGGTGGAGGTGGGTATTTATAGTTTTCGGTTCACCGTTAGGATCATTTCTTGGAAAAGGGGGCACGATCTAAGCCGTACACTTGTTGGAAAGTTGTGGTAACTCATTTGCCATCCACCATAAGAGTTTGACACTTGGAACTTGGCCTTTGGAGAGTGTTAAGGGCTGTTAAAAGCTGAAAAAAAACGTTTTGCTGCATCTGGCCCCTACTTAAGGACCTAGTTTGGCAGATTTACAGTTTCAATCCCTGCAACCCCAAAACTTGGTTTTCGATGCGTTTTTTGACACGTTTAAGCCCCGTTAACCCCATTTCAAAGCTCTAAAATGAAGTTAAAGTATAGGGAACTTAAAATGTGTTCAAAAATATCTCGGGTGTCGGTTCGTTTAGCCGTACGGTTACGTTGTTCGGTTAATTACGACGGAATGCGCATAAGCACGAAAAATGATCCAACTGGCGTGACGAAAGGATTTTTCTTATGCCAAACACTAAAATAAAATATTTTAGTGCTTACATAAATTTTTGGATGTCCGGATGTATTCAGAACGTAAGTTATGCGTGAAAATGCAAACTTGTGCACTTTTTGACGCTTTTGGTCCCTGAATGACTCAAAAGTTTATTTTAGCACACCGAACCCCTCAAAGCCTATTTCTAAGCTATGTAAAGGATATTTAAGGTGTGTTTAACTTATGGTCATGTTCCGGAATGTCTGTTATAGTTCAAATTGGCATACTTTCGCAGTTTGTCAAATTTAGTCCCTCTAAGCGAATTAACTTGTTTTTGCCATACCAAAGCCTTCAAAACTTATTTCTAAGTTATGTAAAGGTTATTTAAGGTATGTTAAGTATATGTTGATGTTCCGGAGTATTTTTCGCATTAAACTGATTACGTTTACGCACCAGTTTGCGTATAACTCTCCAGAAAGCGATATAGAGTTTGAAATTGAATAAAAGTCAAAACATGAAAAATGTAAAACACAACCAAACAAACATTGGGATAAAATAACATTGTTTTATTGATAATAGAACTGTTCACAATGATTACAAGCACAGATGTTACACAGGAGGTATTGTTGCTTTTGTAAGATGGGCCGAAAAGACGGAGTCTGTTCTCCGAATGAGCAAGTGCGCTCCAGACCAGCAAGTGACTTACATTTCTGGGCTATTTTCGGACGGAACCCTGTCCTGGTGGAACTTACAAGTGTAAACTCTTGGCGAAGCCGCAGCTTACGCAATGACATGGAATGAGCTAAAGGAGCTCATGCGAAGAAAGCACTGCTCGCGCGCTGAGATACAAAGGTTGGAGACTGAGTTTTGGCATTTGAGGATGGACGGTCCCAAAATCGCGGAATATGTTCAGAGATTCCACGACCTGTCTCATGTGGTACCTTATATGGTTACACCGGAGTTCAAGCGAATTGAGCGTTTTATCTGGGGTTTAGCTCCACAGATCATGAGTATGGTCACTACTTCCAAGCCTGCGACTATCACAGAGGCCATAGATCTGAGCGTAGCTCTTACCGAGGAAGCTATCCGCCTGAACAAGTTTTTGAATGTTGAGCCAAAGAAGAAAGAGACTCACGTAGAGTCGGCTGGTGAGAATAAGAGGAAATTCTCGAACTTCAAGCAGGGTACTAGCATTGTTGGCAAGAAAGGAGAATCAAGCACACCGGTCCAAGCTGCAACCGGTGTTGGAAAGAAGGGGAAAGGATATATGGGTACGCATCCCAAGTGTAACACCTTCCAGCGTCATCATTCTGGCCGATGTGGGCCAAGTGTATGTGAAGCTTGTGGAAAAGTTGGCCACCTGAAGGATAACTGCTGGGCTAGTGCAGGCCGGGGAGGCCAAGGAGGTTTTGGTAATAGAAACAATAATCGTGGTGGCAATGGAAATCGTGTACAAGGGAACAATGGAGGCGATGGTAACCGTGGGAACAATGCAAATCAAGCTGGGGACGCGAATCGAAATCAGAACAACACTCAAGCCGGGAACAGAGGAGGTAATGGTCAAAAACTTGGTTGTTTTAACTATGGCGACATTGGGCATTTTAAGAGGAACTGCCCAGGATTGAACCAAGCACGGGGAAGAATCTTTAACATCGGCGCAAGGGAAGCGCGCCAAGATCTGAACGTTGTTACCGGTACGTTCCCTATCAACCAACGCTTTGCATCTGTTCTTTTTTATACTGGTGCCGATTATAGCTTCGTGTCATTAGAATTTAAGAATATACTTGGTTTGGCCGCTAGTAAGTTAGACGTTCCATATTCGATCGAATTAGCAAATGGAAAACTAGTTGAGACGGGTGAAGTCGTTAGAGGATGCGTGATAGAATTGGGAGGACACGAGTTTACGCTAGACTTACTACCTGTCGAGTTGGGAAGCTTTGATGTGGTAGTGGGAATGGATTGGTTGTCCACCAACAAAGCCGAGATCGTTTGCCATGAGAAGATCATCCGCATCCCACTGACGGATGAAGAAACGATAGTAGTGCTCGGAGAGAAGCATGATACGCCGTTGAGATTTATTAGCTGTCTGAAAGCTAGGAAGTGTTTGCATAAGGGATGTGTTGCATTCTTGGCACACATCGTGGATAAGAAAGCTGCTGAGCCAAAGATCGAAGACATTCCAGTCGCCAAGGAATATCCGAAAGTCTTTCCGGAGGACTTGCCAGGATTACCGCCTCAAAGGCAAGTCGAGTTCCACTTTGACTTGGTTCCAGGTGTCGCGCCTGTAGCCAAGGCACCCTATAGACTTGCGCCACCAAAGATGCAGGAGTTGTCGACACAACTCCAGGAGCTATTGGACAAAGGATTCATCAGACCAAGCTTCTCACTTGGGGAGCTCCGGTCCTGTTTGTTAAAAAGAAGGATGGTAGTTTTCGTATGTGCATAGACTATCGTGAACTTAATAAGTTGACCATCAAGAATCCTTTGCCGAGGATCGATGATCTATTTGACCAGTTGCAAGGCTCAAGCTTTTATTCGAAGATCGATTTGCGATCTGGATACCATCAACTTAGGATACAAGAAGAAAGTATCCCGAAGACAGCCTTTAGGACTCGTTACGGACATTACGAGTTCCTAGTTATGCCGTTTGGGTTTAACAAACGCACCTGCAGTTTTCATGGACCTAATGAACCGAGTCTGTAAGCCGTACCTAGACAAGTTTGTGATTGTATTCATAGACGATATCTTGATTTACTCGAAGACAAAGGACGAGCACGAACAGCACTTAAGAGCTATTCTAGAGCTACTTAAGAAGGAGAAATTATACGCCAAATTCTCGAAGTGCGAGTTTTGGCTACGCGAAGTCCAGTTTCTTGGACATGTGGTTAACGGAAATGGAATCCATGTGGATCCAACAAAGATCGAGGCGATCAAGAGTTGGGAGACCCCAAAGACGCCAACCGAGATTCGACAATTCTTGGGTTTGGCTGGTTATTATCGAAGGTTCATTGAGGATTTTTCTAAAATCGCTCAACCTCTGACCGCGCTCACACAGAAAGACAACAAGTTTGATTGGGGAATCAAACAGGAAGAAGCATTCCAGTTACTGAAAAACAAGCTTTGTGACGCACCGATTTTATCACTACCCGAAGGAACGGATGATTTCGTGGTATACTGTGACGCCTCGCGTCAAGGATTGGGTTGCGTGCTGATGCAACGCCAGAAAGTTATAGCTTACGCGTCACGTCAGTTGAAAGTTCATGAAAGGAACTATACCACGCATGATTTGGAACTAGGCGCAGTGATATTTGCGTTGAAAATCTGGAGACACTATTTGTATGGTACAAAGTGTACAATTTTCACGGACCACAAGAGCTTACAGCACATATTCAACCAGAAAGAGCTTAATATGAGGCAGAGACGCTGGGTCGAATTGTTGAACGATTACGACTGCGAGATCAAGTATCATCCAGGGAAGGCGAATGTGGTCGCCGACGCCCTAAGTCGAAAAGAAAGGATTAAGCCCATAAGGGTTAGGGCTTTAGAGATGATTATCCAGACGGATCTTTCCCTGCGCATTCGTGCCGCGCAGAAAGAGGCTCTGAAGGAAAGAAACATCGAAGAGGAATATCTCCGTGGGATGGAGAAGCATTTAGTGCCAAACGAGGAAGGAACGTTATATTTCATGAAACGGATTTGGGTCCTTCTTTTTGGTGGTTTGAGAAAAGTTATTTTGGATGAAGCTCACAAATCACGGTACTCTATCCACCCAGGAGCGGATAAGATGTACCAGGACCTTAAGGATTATTATTGGTGGCCTAGGATGAAAGGAGACGTTGCTGTTTATGTTAGCAAGTGTTTAACGTGCACCAAAGTGAAAGCTGAATACCAGAAGCCTGCAGGACTTCTGCAACAACCTGAGATTCCCAAGTGGAAATGGGAACAGATTTCAATGGACTTCATAACTAAGTTGCCAAAGATGCCCAGAGGTCATGACACTATTTGGGTAATAGTTGACCGTCTGACCAAGTCCGCACATTTCTTGCCAATCAAAGAGAAAGACAATACGAGTAAACTGGCGGAAATATACATGCGGGAGATTGTTGCACGTCATGGAGTGCCTCTCTCGATTATCTCTGATAGAGATGGGAGATTTGTATCAAGGATTTAGCAATCCTTCCAAGAAGCTTTTGGCTCACAATTGAATCTGAGCACTGCATTTCATCCACAAACTGATGGGCAAAGTGAACGAACAATCCAGACATTGGAGGATATGCTGAGAGCATGTGTAATGGACTTAGGTGGTAGCTGGGATAATCATTTACCATTGGTCGAGTTTTCATACAACAATAGCTACCACACAAGCATTGGAGCCGCGCCATTTGAAGCGCTTTATGGACTCAAATGTCGATCACCCTTATGCTGGGCTGATGCCGGTGATAGACAACTCGTTGGTCCTGAAATAGTCCAAGAGACAACGGACAAGATCGCGCAAATCCGAAAACGCATCGAGGCGGCTCGCAACAGACAGAAGTCCTATGCTGATCCAAAGAGGAAACCTTTGGAATTTCAAGTTGGAGGTATGGTTTTATTGAAGGTTTCACCCTGGAAGGGTGTGGCACGCTTCAGAAAGCGTGGGAAGTTGAATCCGCGTTACATTGGCCCGTTCAAGAAACTGCAAAGGATTGGGCTTGTAGCCTACAAGTTGGACCTACCTGCTGAACTCAATGGTGTTCACGATACATTCCATGTATCAAATTTGAGAAAGAGTCCAACACAAGAAACGGTGATCATTCCTGCTAACGAAGTTCATATCGACGACACGCTCCACTTTACCGAAGAACCCGTCGAGGTTACGGATTGGAAAGTTAACAAAACTCGCAGGAGCAGTGTCAAACTCGTCAAAGTTCGATGGAATGCAAGACATGGGCCTGAATTCACGTGGGAACGTGAGGATCGTATGAAAGAGAAATACCCCCATTTATTCCCTAAGACCCCTACGACTAGAAGCAGAGCCTAAAATTTCGGGACGAAATTTATTTAACGGGGGGAGAATGTGACAACCCTCACCAAACCAGGTATCCGTACGAATTATTTAATAATTAATTAATGCTTAATTACCGTGCTTGCTTACAATTATGGTTAAACTGCTACTTGAATACTGATACATACACGTACATGCATCATACTTTATTGCCGTCACTCCATTATTTACACAGAACTATAGTGACAAACTTGATGCACAAAAGCACAGTAGCACAATGAACGGATAACCCAGTAAACATGCTGACATAGCCAGCATTAGACAGGCACTGTCTCTGAGGCCAGTATGAGCCGGGAGTAGATTACTACACTAGTAGGGAGTGTAGGGAGGTGAGGATTGTTAAATTGCGTCACTAGGTGATAGTTATAGTGACCGGATGTGCCTAAAACATGCTCTAATTACAAAATTTTGCACTTTAATACAAAATTCAGCATTTAAGTTAATTAGTAAAGTGCAAAAACATGGGAAAATAATACTAGGCACTTTCCAAAGTGTCAGGAATTCATTGTGTCACTAAAACAAATATTAACGACACTTTAAATGCTTATTAAGCACTTTAACGGATTAATATCCAACCGAACAACCGGACTTTACCCGGAACATAAAAATATTGTCAATGACATTGTTTTTCCTTTTCTGAGCTAGTTAGGGTACCCGAACACCCTAACACCCGTTATATTACATAACACACTAATAACTAATTTAGAGATCTAACTAAACATAACTAGCACCTAATTACATGGTTGAAATCAAACTATGAACCCCCCCCCCCCCTAACCGAACGGTCATCACAAAGGTGACACACCCTTGATTTGTTTGATTATTTTAATTACATTGCTAAATATCTAGGGGACACTTTGTATAATGGTTAATAGGAAATTGGTTGTAAATAAATCACCAAAGGATAAGACTTTCATTTCATCAAATCACACTTAACCAACTAGCTCTCTCTTCTCTCCCTCTTTGAAGCTCGGCCGAGAGCTCACACACACCCACCATCACTTTCCAATTTTGATCTTGCTAAATCACATACATACAAGTGTGCTAGAGTTCATACAAGGAGGCTCGGTGCTTACGAAATCTCAAGGACCTCACTATGTTGCTTTTATCCACCTAGTTTTCGCTTTGATTCTTCCCTAGCCTTGAGCTAGTAGTAAGCGATTCTAAACACTCTCTTGATCTTGTTTAAAGTGGTTAATAAGAGATTTAACGGATAAAAGTCATGAACACTAAAGATCAAAACTTAAAGTCTTGCAAGTATGATGAACTTGATGGATAAAAAGAAACTAATGGTGTAAATCTTATGAATCTTGTTTAGAAGTGATTATTTTATGTTGTTTGATGCTAGTAGTGGAATGGATCGTCATCTAACCACGCTAGATCATGTTCATGGAACATGAACTAGCATTATGTTAAGTAGGAAAGTTACAAGATGACGAACCCTTTCATACATAAACATAAACTTGTGTAAAAACGGTTTTTCTTGTAAAATGGAGTTTTAAACTAGTAGATCTAAATATCTACAAGTGGTATTTTCGGAGAACCAAGTAAAATATACAAGTCTTATTTTTAAAGCCGGATCTTTCATAAACTAAAGGTGTTTTTGTGAACAAACAAGTGTGTAGACAATTGTGTAACAAAAGGATTTAACAAAGAAATATTTCCGTAATTTTTTACTAGAAGTTGTAAGATTACATCTTCTTTAAAAATAAAGATTTCCAAGGAACCAATTTATTTTTAGAAATAGAAAGATCTACTAAAAATATTGGAAAGTTACTACATACTTTTACACAACTTACAAGTTCACGTGTTTGCAATTTATGTTTATTTTGACTAGTTCGAGGATTGAACATTGAATATTGATGATTGGAAAATTGTTGATTGAATTTTGAAAAGAAAATGATACGCTAGTAAGCGTGGCCACCTCCAGTTACAGAGGAAACTCTGGCGAAATTTTTCCAGAAAATAACACTTAGAATATTTTTGGTGACAAGTATTTATAAATATATTTTTAACTTGTTTTTCTAAACAAACTTCGCCATGATTTTTATTACAAGGTAACCAAGTGTCGGAGGTGGAATTTTCGTAAATAAAACTTACTAAATATATATTTAGAATATATATTTCATAATAAAACGTTTGTGTGATTTTATGATTATTTTGTGAACTATATATTATTTTTAGAGTAAAAATAATATAACTGGAATACAATATGAAAGCACGACTCCAAAATAATACCAACGCATTCACAAATAAATATTTACGTTACACCGGTATTATTATTACCATCCGAACAGTAAAATGTAACTTACGTATTTTTCGGAAAATACTCTTAAATGTGTATTTTGACAAAGTATTATTTTGGAATTTGTATAAAGTAAAATATAATATTTTTGGGAATAATATGTATATTTGGGAAATAGAATATTTTAGACAAATATATTTTATTAAGCGAGACTTAATAATATATTTTTGGAATTACGAAAACGCACATGTATTAATGCCCCCATCCTTGGGAAGGAATATAATTATTAAATAATTAAGAAGTGGAAATACGAAATAGTTGCCTAACTATTTCCCAAAAACAATAAACCTTAAGCCAAGGGACGGCCGTCCGTCTAATAGAAGTTAGTACGTGTAGGTCGTCACGCAGCAGGTTATTTTGGGACGGACTATTTCGAGACGCACTTCTGTGAGTTCATGTCCCCCTTTTCTCTTAACTGTTTTCAGTTTTAAACTGCGGGGGTGAAATACATGTTACGATGATTACGAATAGTTTTTACATGGTATGGTTAGCGTAAGGAGGGTTACTACTTAGATCATGTGAGTGGGTAGGCGGGAACTGGAGGCCATTAATCCTCATTGTAGGACCGAGGGTCTTTAGCGGTAGATCTATCTGGGTGTAGCGAGCCCAGCCCAGGCCCAACAGTACGGACCTCGGGGTGACTTGGTACCCGACGCAAAAATCTGCTAGATTTGAGTCTTCCTACTGCACGTCACACATATCAATGGCCTTGCAAACCATTGATGATCTCTTTATTTCCTTATTTGCTACATACCAGGGATTTTATACTTACAAAGGTTTTACATACACACTTTCACATGAACTCGCTCAACTTTATGTTGATTTTTCAACTTACATGTATTTCAGGGAATTAGGGATCTGGCGAAGTATGCTACGTTTTCACGCTACGTAAGAGTTATGAGGTCATCCACGTTTAGGGATTGTGACTTTTACCTGGACGAGTCGCAAGTCTTAAACGGTGTTTATTTTATGTTTGTGGTTATGTCGCATGAACAATGTTTTTATTTTGTTGGGTTGTAACTCGTTGCATGTGTCAACTTTAAACAATGTTGTCATAATTTACTTTTCAAACTTAAATCAACGGATGATCTTCATGGTTTTATTTTCATATAGCTTTGTTGTGGTTAAGCTATGGTATTAAGAAGTCACACCAAATATACCCACGCTTTCGCAAAGCCAGGGTGTGACAACTCCACCCTGATCAACTCCTTAAAGTTGTCCCAAGTAGTGGTGTCCGCCGCCTCGATGCCCAACAGTTGAACCTGGGCATTCTACCATGTCAGGGCACCATCCTCGAGTGTGCCCGAAGCATACTTCACTCTGTCCCCAACGGGACAGTTACACATCGCGAATACGGACTACGCCTTTTCGAACCAACACAGGAGTCCTACAGCCCCTTCAGTACCACTGAAGGTCTGCGGCTTACAATCCATGAAGGTTTTGAACGTGCAAACAGGTGGATGGTGCAGATTCTGTTGCACCTGTTGACCTATTAACGAAAGAACATATAACAAACAAGTAAGACTCAGGCATGCGACACAAGGATAAAGAGTGTTTGGTACTCATCGTACCAGCCTGATAAGCCGCTAGGGCTTCAGCCACGCGAGTGTTAATTAGATCGGTTAACTCAGCTTGAGTCATAGCAATATGGCCACGTCCACCTCCGCGGCCTCCACCACGTCCACTCATGACTCTATATATAAAAGTTTTCCCCTAATTCATGCAACAAGACAAATAGCACCACAACATAGATCATGGATGTTCAAGGAGTGTCACACATAACATGGGTTGTCAACATATAAGTTCATACTGTAGTGCCAAGTGTGCATTCACGTGTGGTGTTGTCGATAAGCAGACACTATAGATACTATGCAATAGTAAACAAGAAACGAACCTTGCAGTCTGGAGTTGAGTGTCATGGTCGATTTCGGATCAGTTCGGTTATAGTCTAGTTTTATAAAAACTTTTTAAAACCAAGTTCACTACAACCAGTGGCTCTGATACCAAACTGTCACACCCCCAAAATACCACATAGGGAGTGTCTCTGATAGGCGTGTGACGTACTGACAATGAGCCACTAATTACATTGAACCCATACAAGTTTCAAAATAAAGTTCTCAATCATTAATAAAATACCATCACAAGTTTATACGAAAACCAATATGTTCAGCGGAAGCAAAAGAAAACCAAAGTTAAACTGTTTAAAACCAAAGTATTGTATCAAGAATTCAATCACATCAACCTCTCCAATCGACCCATGTTCACTTCTGCTACTCCAGACAGCAAGTATCCAAATCCATGAAACCTAACGACCTGCGAGCATGCAACAAGTGTATCAGACAAAGCTGGTGAGTTCACAGTTTATGAAAACGTTTGTACCAATTATTTATTCCAGTTCATTGACAAATGCAAAGGTAATATTGATAATATCTCGATATTTGAACAAGACGGCTCCTGATGTATGATTTGCCCGTTCCCCAGTGCTCCTATCAAAGCACTGGGCCCGACTGGGTCATTAGTTCACAACCGTCCTCCCCGGTACGGTGTGAGGGTGCCAAACCTAAGTAGCGCTACCAACTAATACCCCGTTACCTACCCGGTAACAAAACATGGGACTTAAAAGTGATAGAATGAGAATATTATCCAATATACCAGTTTTACCCAAAACACTTATCCCTCCCCGGGATACCCACTGACTGTCCCAACCACCGGGACGCATGCTCAAAAGTAGTGAACTCACCTTGGTTTGCTCGGTTTGATTAATTACTTGATCACACTTGGACAATTACAGCCTATGAGATTCACGTATGCGACATCAGTTTACATTCACAAGGTACACATATAATTAACAGTTTGCACTTCAACCAGTGATTTATGCATGGCACATAGTAGTTACATAACCCCTACGACTCCACAGTTCACGTATATGTTCCGTAATAATTCTTAACAGACATGTATAATCTACTAGGTACATGAACCAATTTATGTCACTTGATCCCTATTAAATATCATTAACAGTGGCTACACATAAGTCCACCTAATACACAGTGCACGTGTTTTATCGTATTCATAACCTTTCATAAACAAAAGTCAACCTAACCTAGTTGTGTTTTATTAACATAATCATCATCGTTTATCATCAAACGGTCAACATAGGTTACTGTGCTCGTTCACCCTACTAGCGAAAGGACCCATCAGAGGCAATTAATGAACCTTGGCATTTGCATGTGACTTTTCGGCCCACTAATTCAAGATTCGTGAGTATTAGACAGACATCTTAGTTAAAAGGTCCAATAATGATTAAGTTAGTTTGTGAGATTGTCAAACAGTTGCATGTGTATTTGGTTCTAATAGTCTTTATCAAATTTGACAATTCTTTCGGTTGCAGTTACTCATTATAGTAGGTAATATGATTTCATCATCATGCATGATCGCCAACAATACCAGCTTAGTCCACCATTCCATGTGTTAACTCTATCGACAAACACCTGTCATGCACAATCACAACAACTCGGTCCACTGTTTTATGTACAACTCCTCCGACGAACATCAAACCCGACGAAACCTCATGCGGCGAACTGTCATGTTTCGTCGAAGATGTGTCGACGGCCTTAGCCCAATGACTCGTTAACTGGGTGCGGATCATGTGTAGTGCAGCCCAATTATGCACCACCGCCCAATGCCTATTTACGGCTCAACAGTTTGTAACTTGTGTTGTTTATGCAGCCCAGTCACTTATTCGTCCACTAATCAAACATGTTGTCCAACAACAACACTCGGCCAAAACCCCTTACAAACCCTGATCCGATGTGCGGCCCATCCTAAGGGTTGTACCATTTGTTTATTAACATGTGACCCCTACCCGGTCCAGATGCACAGCCCACACCGAAAGCTGTTTAATCTAAACATCAAACAATCAACCGATCCTCTCGTACTCACTAGCTAATTCACATAACACATTACGGTTTATGTTCTTCCTACACAATCAATTATCATGCATAACATCATCATCAACTTATCACTAGAATCCATTAAATCATTAACAACCAGTTTTGTTACTTCGTCTACTAGCTATTATGGCAAATTATTAACGATCTAAGGGACAGTTATCATCATGGTTTATAATGTATACAGCCCTAACATAAACATAATCTATCATAACACACCATATTACATCAAGATCATATAAAAACACACTCATCAATTAATAGTTAACATGGATATGGTTTTACTAACCACTAATTTGATCGGAACAGGATTATATATCAAAAAGGGGTGCCTGCCGTCTCCAATTGGAACAAGAAGTAGGGTTGGTTGTATCAATATTGTGAGACATACAAGAGGGTTACGTAACATTTAAATGTAATACCTAATAACACAAGTGGGCCGGTGGTCAGTTCAACTAGCAAGTGGGCCGAGATCAAATTGGGAATACACAAGGTGTGTAATGGGCCCAGTTAACACGTTGTGAATTTAGTGACCCGAAGGTACGTGGCCCAAATGTACGCGGCTGTACGCGGCCCAACTCGTTTGGTTTTCTAAATCGGTTGAACGTCACACAAAACGTTTAACAATTTCATGTAGTTAATCAGTTACACATACGCAATCATTCAGTGATGCGTGAAACGAACAAATAAACGTAGAGACACACGCCAAAAGTTGCAGCATTTTAAAGTAGTGCTAACCTTAACTATTCGGGTTGTCACACTCGTTACGGCCAATACGAGTTTCTGGTTATGCCTTTTGGGTTGACGAACGCACCTGCGGTCTTCATGGATCTTATGAACCAAGTGTGCAAACCCTACTTGGATAAGTTCGTTATTGTGTTTATCGACGACATCCTGATTTATTCCAAGAGTCAGGAGGAACACGAGCATCATCTGCGAGTTATTCTGGAACTTCTTCGAGCAGAACAGTTGTATGCTAAGTTTTCGAAATGTGACTTCTTGCTTCGTGAAGTCCACTTCCTAGGCCACGTGGTTAACGAGGATGGGATTCATGTTGATCCATCCAAGGTTGACTCAATCAGGAATTGGCCTGCACCTCGAACACCAACTGAAATCCGTCAATTCTTGGGTTTGGCGGGTTACTACATAAGGTTCATCAAGGACTTCTCAAAGATTGCGCAGCCTCTCACTGTTCTCACTCAGAAGGGCATCACCTACCATTGGGGTAATGCTCAGGAATCCGCATTTCAGCAGCTGAAGTTGAAGCTTTGTAGCGCACCTATCCTCTCGTTGCCTGAGGTCACAGAAGATTTCGTGGTTTATTGTGACGCGTCAATCCAAGGACTAGGTTGTGTGTTGATGCAACGTGAGAAAGTCATTGCTTACGCATTTTTCCCTGCTGGCAAGAATCTCTTGAGGGGTGTGAAGCTCATGCATTTTTCCCTGATTGAAGGGTTCTGGCCTTCAGGCCTTCGCTGATCAGAACCCTTTTGGCGTCTGTCATAGGAATGGAAGCTTCCCCTTTTCCTAGCCGGGCTGTTGCCTCGCCAGCTTGATCCCCTTTTTTTTTGCTCTTTAATGTCTACGGCCTCCTCTCCTCTGATGTGGGCTTCAGCCCTTTCGAGAGCTTCTTCTAAAGTCTTGGGCAGGGATTTGTTGAAATCTCTTGTGAGATAATTGGATTTAATGGCATTCATAAAACCGGCCACTCTCATTTTTTCGTCTGCCCCTACATATGTAAGACCTTTCTTCTTGTACCTTTCAATGAACTCTCGAAGGCTTTCATCATCCCTTTCTTTTATCTGAAAGATCACTGTAGCATCTTTGACGTATCGCCTTTGCTGTGAGAAATTGGCCAAAAACCCTTTACTTAGGTTATCGAAGCTTCGAACCCTTTGGGCAGGCAAATCGTTGAACCATATCCGGGCCAAACCAACGAGAGTTTGCATAAATATAAGGCAGCATTCAGCATTTGACCATTTCTCGATTCTGGCGGCACCAGTGAAGATCTGAAGGTGATCTTCCGGATCCTCAGTCTCATCATACGTCTTGATATGGGATGGCATCTTGATCTTCGTTTGAAAATCATAATCGGCTATTTGCTGTGAGAAGCACGAGAGATTACTTAGCTTGTAAGGCTTGGCCAAATCTTCCTCAACCCTTTCACCCATGTTTCTGCTGTTATTATTGTTCCCTTGAGTGGCCAACATCTGATTAATAAAGTGCTGCCACGAGAAGCTGGCCATCATCTGGGCAATCATCTGGGGCATAAGGTTGAAGCCTTGAAGGTTTCCAGGTGCAACCGGGAAATTAACTCCCAAAAGAGTGCTCATAACGGCACTTCGTGCCAAGGGGAGTACAGACAAAGCTTGTTCCCATGCAGTTGTTGTTGAGGGTGGAAGGCTTGCTGCTGGAGATTGTAGGAGCTGGTCCAAAGTCAGCTCGTGCCCTAGTGGAGCACCGGCTGTAGCTAGTTGGGAAGAGAAAAAAGGAAATGTTGTTGGTTTTGGCCTCGTGTACAGGTATGGGTTAGGATTTGGAGGAGAATTACTGGGACCAGCCTCATCCCTAGATGCAAAAGGTTGTGAGTTTGCAAAAGGAGGGATGGGGGGTCCAGGAGATAGTATCGGTTCTGGTTCGTCATAGTCCAAACGAATTCTCACTCCCTTGTCTCTCTCTCTCTACTCACATATTGGCTGAGGAGAGACCTCAACTCCAGGAAATTGTTGGCGACCCCTTCAGGGGTAAGTTCAACATGTGAGGGGGTGTTAGAGACACCGACATTAGGGGAAGGGACCCCTGATCTAGATGGAGTTGGAGTGTGGAAAGTGAGAAACCCGGGAGTGCTCCCTGGTGTCGAGAAAGACGTTGGTATAGCCACATGAGCTTGGCCAGTGCTTGGGGTAGAGGTATTTGGAACCTGATTCACCTCTCCCGGAGATTCACTTTCCGACATGGTGATTTCAAGATAATGGAGCTACACTACTGGGTTTTTTGAAGAAAATTAGTAGCGTAGCCCCACTGTGGGCGCCAACTTGTTGATGCAACAAATATTAGACTAAGGATAGTAGTTGGGCTGGTTAGGCAAAAGGGTTGAAGGGTCTAATTTTGCCTAACGCAGGTCGTGGGGTCCCCCCACGTTTGCAAGACGTGGAGATAGGTTCACTAGTTAGATTTTGTTGTTTGCTCGAGATCCTCCACTGAAACGTATTCAGCTTCGGATGTGGGAGCAAAAGGAATGTGTGTGTTGAATGTGAAGAAAAGTGACTTGCATGGAGCAAGTACTCAAGAACAATGACCAGAGATCCCAATGGAATCAGGGCTGATCGGAGAATATCCCTCACACTTAATGAAGTGTCACATTTATAGGGAAAGTCATCGCTCAAAGAGGAAGTTGTTGACTAGTGAACATGCTTGCAGTGGGGGACATACCCTTTTGGAGGTTAAAGCCTTTTGACCTGCGGATAAAAGACTGTATTCTGTGGACTTGTGTTACTTTTGCGGCTGAGAGAGTTGGTGAAGCAATCAGAGATGTGACCATTTACTGTTCACGTATTGATTTGTCCTAACTCCCGGGTTTTTAACCTTTGAACATTTTAACCCTTTGAGCTTTAATGTATCTAAGTCATTTTATTTAGTTTTGGGCTACCCACGTCATCACACTTTATCTTCACTCTTTTTTCTTTTCAAAGATCTTAGGATCGCGTTCAAAAATCTCTATGGTGGACAAAAACCTTGATATACGATACACATAAGATAAAAGAATTGCAGGGTCGGTTGACATGCACCAAATAGGCATATGCTATCGTCCATGTTCCAAGTCAAGCATTCATTGCTAAGATATATATAAAATGGCAAATAAACCACATATCCGAAAATTTTCTATTATTTTGTCTTTCAAAAAATAATGTTTTAAGTTGTAATTAATGATTGTATTTTTTTTCTGGAAGGAGACTTTCTCTGTACAAGACCGAATTGGTCTCCGGGGTCATGTCAAAGACATTCCCCCGTCAGCCCCGCTCTTACGGACGCGATGTTCGATCGGGCCCCGGCCGTTGCGCAAGCTGACTTCCGCCCAGAAACCATACTGCCCCCACACGATAGACTCGCTGGGGTAACAGCTGGGTAAAACCGGGTTGCCCTCAGGACCGCACCATGCCTCGGTAGGAACGATCCATCATTGGGACTCCCGCCCCCCGTATGCCGCAGCCGGGAGTCGAACCGGCGACCTCCAAGGAGGAAGCCGGCCCAACTTAACCCAAGTGGGGATACCCAACTGGGCGAGGAGACGGGATTAATGATTGTATTATAAAAACAAATAAAAAAGCTAAAAAATAAAATTAAAATAAAACATTTTAGTCGGCCATAACCTATGGAAGATTTGTAATCAGTTTTAAATGGTTGACTAAAACGATACTTTATCTTGATGAAGGTTAATTACCGAAATAAATGTATAATTTCTTAGTTTTTAGTCGTGTGTGGGACTTGAACCCAAAACCTCCTTCTCCTCCGAAACCAAGATATTTAAAGACTTTGACTTTGCCAATTAGTATAATTTCCTAGTTCTTACGTTAGTTGTGATTATTTATGCAAATTTAAACACAAAATATCATTTTAGCTATTTCCCAAAGGAACTTGTAGCTAACTCGTATCTTGTTTCCATGGGGTTTCCTACTCTATTAGGCCATGGGGTATGGGGCTTGGGTTGGGGCGTGGGTTGGGGGGAAAACGCTCAAGCCACCGCCCCGGGTGGGCTTGGGTTAGGGCGTGGTCCTTGGGGCTTGGGTTTCAAGCCGGGCGTGGGGTGGGGGAGCAAGCTGACATGGCGGGTTGTGAATGGCTCATTCAAACTAGCCGTTGGGGGCTATTTTAAAAAAAAATTGTTTTTTCCTTTATAAATACTTACCACATTTAACATTTTTCTCAAACAATATCAAACACATAAAACACAATATTGCCATGAGTTCTTCAAGTTATAGTGAATCATCATCATCATCTGACGATGGTGTAGAAATATTTCTACAAACGATTGCGGCGGTGGTGAAAGCTATCGTGGAAGACGAAGACGATGAGGAAGAGACTCAACAACCTAAACGGAGGAGAAGGTACATCGCTCGTGAACGGCACACCGCTAACGATTTGTTGGTAAGCGATTACTTCTCAGCGGAACCTAAGTATGATGAAAAAATGTTTAGGCGTCGTTTTCGTATGAGTAGAAACGTATTTTTAAGGATATCTAGAGATCTTGAGGAGAAATATGGTTATTTCCAACAAAAACCCGATGTAACCGGGCAATTAGGATTTAGTACGTGGCAAAAGGTCACGGCCGCACTAAGGCAGTTAGCGTACGGCAATAGTTCGGACATTATGGATTACTATTTAAAAATGTCTGCACGTGTAGCTAGAGAAACTCTTCACAACTTTTGTTCGTGTATTCTAGAACTTTATAGGAAAAGATATTTGAGAAAACCCTCCTTCAGTGACGTGCAACACATATTGGAACATCACGCAGATTATCATGAGCTACCCGGGATACTAGGTAGTTTAGATTGTATGAAATGGCCTTGGGAACTTTGTCCTACCCAATGGCAAGGCGCTCACACTAGTGGATTTCACGGGGTGCCAGCCATCATGCTTGAAGCGGTTGCGTCCCAAGATCTTTGGATATGGCATGCGTTCTTCGGTATGCCATGTTCAAATAATGATATTACCATCATAAACCACTCGCCTCTTTTCAATGATCGGGTAAATGGTATAGGACCCAAAGGAACTTTCTTTGTAAACGGGGTTGAGTATGTGTACGGGTACTACCTAGTTGATGGGATTTACCCAGAGTGGGGGGTTTTCATAAAATCGTTCACAAGACACGGTACCGCAGATCCAAAGAGATTAAAGTTTAACAGGGTCCAGATGGCTGCACGTAAAGACGTCGAGCGAGCATTCGGTGTTTTGAAGAAAAGGTGGCGAATATTGGCAATGCCTTGTCGACTATGGGACAAGGATCAGATTGGAAACGTGATGTACACATGTATCATTCTTCACAACATGATTTTGGAGGATGAAGGTAGAGCGGTCGTAACCTACTATGATGATGATGACCCCCAACCAGGTAACGTGACAGACGAAGATAAAGCGGCAAATGAATTTTTTATAAAGTCAAGGGATATACATCACAACCTTCGATCTGATTTGGTGGAACATGTTTCAACGATTCCTGGGTTCGAAACCGACGAAGACGACGAAGAATGATAGGTTTTTATTTTGATAATTATTTTGTATGTTTATTTTAATAATTATGTTGTATGTTTATTTTAATAATTATGTTGTATGTTTATGTAGTTTTTGGTTATAAATATATATATATATATATATAGGGGATGGATCATGAGAAAACTAGTTTAAATGAGAAAACAAAAAAACTAACCAAAAAAGCCTAAAAAAAACCTAAAAACATACCAATTTTTTTTTTTACAATTTTTTTTTAAAAAATCGCTACTTTTTATGTATGAAAAAAAATTCAAAAAAAAAAAATTTTTTTTTTGGTTATACTGCACATGTGCACTAATACATAAAGCTTAAACCACTTAACCCACCCCTCACCGACACCCCCCAAAAACCTAAACCCGCCACCCCCCACCCCCCCCCCCAAAAAAAAACCTAAATTCACCCTCCCACCAAAAGCCTAACCCCCCCCCCCCCCCACCCCCCACCCTCCCGAAAACCTAAAACTAAACCCTAAACATAAACCCGAAAAAAACCTAAACCCCCCCCCCACCCCCCAAAAACCTAAACCCCCCTCCCCCCCACACCCAAAAACCTAATCCTAATCCTAAACCTCCAAAAAACCTAACCCTAAAAGCTAAACTAGACTCAAAAAGCTAATTTTAAGCATGTAATGCAATAAAAAAACCTAAACCCCCCCCCCCCTCCCCCCCCCCCCCCCCCCCCCACACCCAAAAACCTAATCCTAATCCTAAACCTCCAAAAAAAACTAACCCTAAAAGCTAAACTAGATTAAAAAAACTAATTTTAAGCATGTAATGCAATTGTAGTACATGTTATATTGCACATGTGCACTATATAATAATATTATTGAAAACAAGACGACGCCATAAACCTTTTTTTACGTCATAAAAATATGCTCGAATATACTTGAATGAAAGATACAAAAATTTGTGATCTTATGGTGCCATTTTTGTTTTAAAATGATAACGTATGGAGAAATGGGAAATGTTTGAAAAGTTATATACTTTTTTCCCAATTTTACCCCTCCTTCATTAAAAGTCTCCCCCTTCTTTTTAGTGCTTTTTGGTTAGTTTTTTTTGTTTTCTCAATTATATCTAGTTTTCTCATGATCCTCTCCCTATATATATATATATGTTAAAAAAAACTGTTGTGGCTTGGCCATGCCAGCCAAGCCACGTCCACCATACCCCCTTCAAAAGTGGGTTAAAGACGTGAGTTTTGAAATTACACGTGTCAACCAATGCCCAACCCAAGCCCCAACATACCCACGTTCTTATAACCTCTTGAAGGAAGGTTATACGTGTATTACAAGCTCATAACTACCTGAACTGAACTCGTTGGTTTGGATTGGAGAGTATTATTTATTTTATTTATTGATATGTTCCCGTGATCCAAAAAAGCCAGTTGACATGGGCTAACAATAAGTATGATTTGTTTTACCCATGCTGGGGGATGGCCAGCCACAAATATGAATTGTCAACTAAGAATTTAGAAAAGAGTAAATTTCAAAGTTCGTCCTTTATGTATGTCTAATATATCAAAGTATGTCCTTTATCTTTAATATCTTCAAGAAACATACTTAATGTTTGCAAATCCTTACATGTTATGTCCTTTAGTCCTAATCCAGTTACTTTTCATGGTTAAATTTGACTAAGTCAGCCCCACATAAGGGTATTTTGGTCATTTTATCACAAATATTAAAAGAAATAATCATCAAAAACAATAAATATATACAGTCAACACCATCCACCAACACCATCCACCAACACCCACTTGCTATCACACCACACCTGCAACCACCAACACCACCACCCACCTGCCACCACACCACACCTGCAACCACCGCACCTCCACCACCGTCAACCACCGTACTTCCATCATCACCACCGAACCTCCACCACCGCACCTCCACTTCTGCAAAACCCCCCACCAACGGACAGAAAATCAAGATGCAAACACTGCTCCTTATCAAACGACAATCCAAATTCAAACCCTAATCTACATTTAAGCTACTAACCCCAAACAAACTTATCTGATGTACGGTACGGTCGACCAAACAAACAGACCTGAAACAAGTTTCTCAGATCTTCAAACGGTTTCCGGCGAACTGTTCCGCATCCCCAATCTACATTCTCAGATCTTCAAACGGTTTCCGGCGAACTGTTCCGCATCCCCAATCGACGGTTTACAACAATCTGCATTCACTCCACCAAACAAACAGATCTGAAACAACTTTCTCAGATCTTCAAACGTGTTTCCGGCGAACTGTTCCGCATCCCCAATCTGCATTCACTCCACCTTCATCTCCAAACCCTAAAACCTTCTATTTCATCTTCTCAATCGGTTTAGGTCATCTCCAAACAAACAGATCTGCATTCACGCCGATTCGGATGCAGAGTCTTCGGATGTTAACGCCGCCGCTGATGGTGATGGTGATTTTTTTAATGGGTTAGGGTTTAGCGCCGCCGCTGACGGCGATGGTGGCTACCGTCATAGGCGTAGTGGGTCGGTTGATGGGTCTAAGGCGTCGTCGTTTGATGGGGATTTGGTGTTCCATCATTATCGGTTGGTGTAACAGGAAATCCGGGTAGTTTGGGGGTTGTTGATGGTGGCGGTTCTAGAGTGGTGGTAGTGGTGGTGTTAGATTGGTGGTGGATCAGGAAGTTAGAGAGAGGGAGAGAAAAAGAGAGTTAAGAGAGAGAGAGAGAAAGAAAATCAATTAAAGGAGAGAATTAATTTTAATATATGTTTAATTATTTAAATTTCTTTTTTTTATTTTCTTTATTAGAGATATCTTTAATAAATTAGTAAAATTACCAAAATACCCTTATGTGGGGTACCCTTGGCCTGATTTAACCATGAAAAATAACTGGATTAGGACTAAAGGACGTAACATGTAAGGATTTGCAAACATTAAGCATGTTTCTTGAAGATATTAAAGATAAAGGACATACTTTAATATATTAGACATACATAAAGGACGAACTTTGAAATTTACTCTTTAGAAAATCGTCAGTAATTGGGCATGGTGGATTATTATTCACACATGCTTACAAAAAAGAGTCTCATTGTGGCTGGCCAACGAAACACAAAGGAAAAATTACACTTTTCGTCCTTTATGTTTGTAGCTAGTTGCAATGGATGACCTTTACCTTTAATAATTACAGCCACAGTCCTTTATTTTGAAAACTTGTTACATCTTTCGTCCTTTGGCCTTAACCAGGTTAAAAATTTTCAGTTAACTATGACATAAGCCTTGCACATGAGGGCATTTATGTCTTTTTACCCGATCTATTTATAGTATATATTATAATAATGAATTAAACTACTCTCTCTCCTATCTCTCTTCTGCCTCTGTATTTACACATATCACCATCAACAATTTCATCATCATCATCCTCACCATTAAAAACTCACCCATCCCAAAACCCATTAAAATTCACTTACCCTCACCATCATCCTCACCTTCAAGAAACCCACCCAACCAGTCACCTCATTATCTCCTGCCGCCACCATGACCACCACTCCGGCCACACCCACACCCACCGCCCCTAACCCAGATCTAACGGCGCCGTTAACGCGACGACAGTTAACATCATCATCCTCTATCTTCTTCGCTGCCGTTCGCGGCATCTCACCGGAATCTCCGGCTTGTTAAGCTCCGGCCACCGCGGTTTGAGCCACGTAGGCACGCCGGATCTAACGGCGTCGTTAACGGCGACGACAGTCAACATCATCATCCTCTATCTTCTTCGTTGTCGTTCGCGTCATCTCACCGGAATCTCCGGCTTGTTAAGCTCCGACCACCACAGTTTGAGCCACGTAGGCACGTCGGAGCTGAGTTCCGGTTGTTAAGGTTTTGGTATATGTATCAGGGAATATATGTATGGTGGGTTCAGGATCTGTAAGTTTATTACGTTCTTTGAATGTTGCTTTTAAGTTTAATTATCCGAATTGTTTGGTCTTGATACTAGTTTGATTAATGGTACTTTGGAGAGTATGATGCCTGCTGGAAGTGGTGCTTATTTTAAACAGGTGTCGATTTTGGGGGGGACGGTAATGGCGGTGGTGTGTAGTGGTTCAACGGGGTGGTGTGAGGATGGGTAGTGGTGTGGTGGTAGGTGGTGATGGTGTGGTGGTGGATAAGTGGAGAAGGAAGAAGGAAAAAGGAAGAAGGAGAAGTGGTTTTCAGGGGACAGAGAGGGGTTTATATATATAAACAGAGATGTTTTAGATCCGAGCTGAAACATGGCGGTGAATTGAGGGTGCGAGATTCAAGTAGAGATAGAGAAACGGTTGGGGTTTGGTGGCTAGTGGTGGCGGTCACAGGTTGTGATGGTTGGCTTTGGTGGCTACTGGTGGCAGTCAAGTTAGAGAGAGATGATAGTTGAGAGAGAAAGGGGAATTGGGGAAGATGAATTGGTTTTATTTATTAAACATTTAATAAAAATATGAATTGACCAAAATACCCTTAACTGAATAAACTTAACTGAAAATTTTAACCTGGTTAGTACTAAAGGACGAAAGATGTAACAAGTTTTCAAAATAAAGGACTGTGTCTGTAATTATTAAAGGTAAAGGTCATCCATTGCAACTAGCTACAAACATAAAGGACAAAAAGTGTAATTTTTCCAAACACAAATGATAACAAAATTTTCCACCTTACTTTTTCCAAAATATCTTTTCCACATTAAACGACAAATAAATGATTATTATTAATTAGTTAAAAATAAAATGTATATGAGTTTCAAACAAATCATTCAAGCAATTTACGGAGACAAAGAGTCTTAACACTCCGACAACAGAACGCAAGTGCAAGCGACTACACTCGACGATGTGGTGTGGTTGTGAAGTGGAGGTAGGATGGACATAAAAGTGTTTTAGAATATGGTTTGTGTGTTAGGTGTACCCTCCCTGCCCAAAACCAACAAATTGGGTTTGGGTTTGGGTTTGGGTTTGGGTTTGGGTTATAGTTAAGATATTGAGTAAACTTCTGTTTTGCTCCCTGTGGTTTAGTCATTTTAATGGTTTTGCACCAATAGTTTAAAAATATTCATTTTTCTCCCAGATTTTTCTAACTTATCTTCATTTTGCTCCCAGCCTCTAACTCCATCAGGGAGGAAACTGGCGACAAACTCGAAAGATTAGGGAGCAAACTGGCGACAAACTCGAAAGATCAGGGAGGAAAATGGCTATTTTTAAACTATTGGAGCAAAACCGTTAAAATGACCAAACCACAGGGAGCAAAACGGAAGTTTACTCTAAGATATTTGATTATTTTTTTGGCTTACAAGGAGCCTCCCATCACCCTTATTTGCTGCTGATGGCTCCAACTTTTAAATATACAAAACAATATAAATCAAGTACCCCAAAGGCCCAAACCAAATGATTGGCTATAATTAATGGATTCCAAACCCAAACACTAAAATATCAAAACAAGGTCATGCAATGCAAGATTGATTAATGGATTTCCCATTGCTAAAACGCCGCCTATTTTGGTGATTTTTCCGTAGTAAAATTTCAAATGTTAGAAATGAATAAATAATAAAGAATGGCGGGACCAAACAACCCGATACGTGTGAGAAGAGAAACAAAATAGCGTGAAAAAGTATAATAAAAGCGATTTGACAAATCCAAATATGAATGACATGGGTGATGTTAAATTTGAAGAAAATTAATAGTCAAGTAATGGCAAAGAGGAAAAATAATAAATAAAAGCAGTGGATGAAGTCGTGGTTTTTCTTCGTTGCTTCCAAACATACCCTCCAAAATCAGCATTAGTGAAAGCGGTTTTTCTTTTTTCTTTTTTTTTTTTTTTGAACGGGGATGTTTTAAATTTTTTTTTTGGACCTCCAATGATCCATATCATCAACTTCATTTATTGGACGAAAATTAACTCAATGAATAGATAAATACCTTTTTTTTTTGTTTTTAGGTATTTATGTACTTGAAATTTTTAACAAGAGTGGAAAGAGAGAAATAAATCTTTGTGTTTCAAATTTACCTTTTGCATTGAAGCGATGTATAGACATTTTATACGGTTCTCGTGGCTTTAAACATACCACCATTGCTTACATATAGTACTTGGTTAATAAATGCTTTAGTGATGATTATTATGATTTTATTTCCGGTGCATGTATAAAATTTTAATGAACTCAATACATGGTCTCGAATTGATTTTATAACATGTAATTCAAAATTCGAAGCCCTCTTAACTTCATGGGCCCAAGTTTTAATAAAAAATAGAGCCCTACTACTCTAAGAAGTTGGGCCCCTTAACTAGGGTTGTAAACGAACCAAACAAACATGAACAAGACCATGTTTATGTTCGTTTGTTAAGGAAATTAACATGTTCATGAACTGTTCACGAACGCATACCGAACATAAGTTTATGTTCATGTTGGTTCGTTAAGGAAATTCAGTTGATCATGAACAGTTTGTGAACACTGGTCTCGAACACAAACGAACGAACGCACACAAATGAAAATGAACATTTAACTTGAAAATAAAAAATAGAGTAAATTACGTTTTTGGCCCCTGTGGTTATATCAATTTTACTATATTGGCCCAAAATAAGAATTTTTAACGTTTCTGCCCCCATGGTCCCTATATCTAACCATTTTGGCCCCTAATTCTAACCAAACCCTAACTCAGGTTAATTATTAAGCACATGACTTGCACATGATGGGTAATATGGTAATTTCACCTCCCCTTTAATGAGTTTATAAATAAAACCCAGATCTTCAATAAATCATCATCATCTGCATCTCAGATCTTCAACAAAACATCATCTGCAACCCAGATCTTCAACAAAACACATCATCTTCAAACCCAGATCTTCAAGAACATGACCACCTTCAACCATCATCATCATCCCCTAACCAAATTAAATGCAATGATACAGAAAAGAAAATAAGACTATGATTATTTCTTATTAATATCAACCAGGTCTTCAATTCAAACACAAATCAAAACGAACATCATCATCTTCAACCATCATCATCATACACCACATAAACCCCTAAATTCCCATCATCTTCTCCATGAAAACCCCCAAATTTGCCATTGGAATTCCATTCATCAAACAACATCCAAACACCACCTAAATTCCTAACACAAAATTGTCAAAAAAACATAACAAAATTCAAACCTGAATATGAATCTAAAATATCTCCAGATCTCTACATAACCAAAGCAGCACCAAACGCAACAATAACAAAACATCCAACAGCAACTTTATTCAAGCTACCGGAGCTCGGCGGAGAAGAAGGAGATCCAGCAGGAGAAGATAAACCAGCCGGATCCAGCAGGAGAAGATTAACCTGAGTCTAGGTCTGACATCGCTCGTCGGAGGACCCTCAACCCACCGTCGTTGCTTCCAGTATCGGCTCGTCGGAGGAAAGGGGGGGGTGGTGGCTCGTCGGAGGGGACCAGTATCGGCTCCACCGGTTCACGGAGAGGATGAGAACGAGGGTTGAGGAGGGGGGGCTGTCTTTGTGTGTTGTAGGTAGAACTTGAGAGGATGAGATGAAGAAAGGGGGTAATCGACTGAGTTTGTGGGTTTGCAGTGGATTTCGAGAGGGTGAGGTTTTATCCTTATTTGTGTGAAGATCTGGGTCTGAAGTTATGGGTTTGAAGATCTGGGTTTGAAATGAAGCTCTGGGTTTGAAGATCTAAAGTGGTTTGAAGATCTAATGTGCAGATGATGATGATTTATTGAAGATCTGGGTTTTATTTATAAACTCATTAAAGGGGAGAGGGGAAATTACCATATTACCCATCATGTGCAACCCATGTGACCAAGAAATTAACCTGAGTTAGGGTTTGGTTAGAATTAGGGGCCAAATTAGTTAGATATAAGGACCATGGGGGCAAATACGTTAAAAATTCTTATTTTGGGCCAATATAGTAAAACTGATATAACCACAGGGGCCAAAAACGTAATTTACTCTAAAAAATAAAACATTGTTATCCTTAAACATTGGTCATGAATAGTTAAATACAACCATCAAATAATAAATCAAAACACAAGAAATCTACTACAGTCACCAAACGATGAATCAAGTTTAACTAACTTAGACATAATTATCCCAAAAAATGTCTTAAGAGTGTCCAAATTTTAGCTAACTTAGAAAAAAAATAGGGTTTCAAGTTTTCAGTATGTTTAGATAAAATGTTTATTACTTTTAATATAATCAAATGAAGAGGAACCGACGTAACCAAAAGTTCACAAACGCAGTCGAACGAACGAGACCTGTGTTCGTGTTCGCTCGCTAAGCTAAGCTAACCGAACAAATTTTTTGTTCGTGTTCGTTCGTTAAGCTAATCGAACGAAGATAAAAAAAAACTTCCCGCCAAACGGTTCACGAATTGTTCGTTAAACGTTCGATTCGCTTACAACCCTACCCTTAACCTCCAACGAATTCAAATCTCGCTATATGAATTTCTAATATAGGTAATGGGGCACCCTTTGGGCTCCAACGAATTGAAATGAAATCAAATCTCGCTATATGAATTTCTAATATAGGTAATGGGGCACCCTTTGGGTACCCCCTTCGGGCTGTTCGGGTAGTGCGGCTAAGTAGTCGTAAGGTGTGCGAAAAGAACTACTTGATGAGAGTAGTGTGATATAGTTGTTGGTTTTGTAGGGTTTGATAGAATGGTGGTTTTGGGTTGAAAATAGGCAGCCCACTCTTTAGGGTACTTGGGGGTACTTTGAGTTAAAAACAAGTTGTGACTTTTAACTAGGTGGCGTTGAGGGTAGTTAGGGTTTTAGCCCTAGTGCTCTAAGACTAAGTGTAACGCTTTCATATTTTTTTAACCATCACGTCATAAAGTGTCAACTCCATTGCCACATAGTCATGAGCTCTCACTCACATTTTTTCACCTTTAATGTGTAATGATTTCACAAGTATTCATTACCCACTACCACATTAGAATTATATTTAAATAAAATAGAGAAAAAAGTGAGTAGATGTGTAAAATCATAATTGGTTGAATCATGGTTGCAAAAGTCGCTAGGCGCTCCCTAGTCGGATTCGGGAGTAATCGGGAAGTACTCGGTTTAGTCGGAGATTACTCGGGGAGTAATTGGCCTGGGAGACCAGTACTCGTGCCTCGGCACCCTACCTTGTAGCGAGTACTCGGGGAGTACTCGGAGCCTAGGCGGGACTTTTACAACCATGGGTTGAATAAAGGTGTGGATACGACATGTTTTTTTTGCCCTCCTAAATTATAAATCATATGCTCAAAAGTGGCTCACCCTCATCCAAGATCATTAAGACGCTAACACCCAGAAGCTTTAACGCCCTTTAACGGCTGACCAAATGGTGTTTAATGTCGGATCACCACCTTCGTTGCAGGGGCACGATCCTGTTACACATAGTCTAAGTGATGGACCCAAGAATTCACTTAGGTGTTTCACTTATCTTTCTATATACATGTCGCTCGAATGTCTTATTTAAATAAAATACATTACTGTTTTTACTAGTATGTGTCTAATCATCATCTTTCTACATAACCTTGTATCACTAAACTATGAAACCTCATCATGGACCAGCTTAAGAACTTTAATAGTGCTTTTAAACTATATGTTGCAATAGTTAGGAATGGACATCTATCAAGAACTATCAAGTGGCTTGCAGCCTAGTGGCTCTAACTTGTGATGGAAATGCGTTCATCCCTATGACGTTGAGGGTTCTAGTCCCATCGTGAATAGTAATTCTTACATTCATTATTATCCCCTTACATAATTTCAACTTATCTTGCCATTGGTTGCGAAACATTCTTACTTTGTAAACAAAAAAACAAGGCATCCTTATTACATGACCATAAAAATATGCGCTAAACCTTGAAACGGATCATTTTAGTTTTAAAATATCTATTTCTACCTCCTTAACAATTAACAGAAAAACCTATCGAGATAACTTTTTGTTTTCTACTTTCTTAACAATTAACAAAAAAAAACTTATCGAGATAAATAATAGTCTAAATTTCTGTTTCATTAAATATTAGTTAAACAATAATGTCAAAATAAGCGACAAAAATAGTTATAATTTGAAGGTTCGAATAAAATAAATTAAGATATGAAAACGGTGTGAATGAGCTGAATCTTTAAGTCCAAGTATTACATCCGGTCTATCGAAACCAGTTGTTCATAAGTTGACTTTCTTTCAATCCAATTATTGAATATACTCACAGGATTGGAGTGATTTCATGGTTTTCCCTGTAAACAATTTATAATAACTAGAACTGAGGCCCCGCGTTGCAGCGCAGGGGTATAAAACCATGCCACTGGAAGTGGGGCGTAAAAACATTATAAATAGCAACACCGGGATAAAACGTAAAACAAAAAATATGAATCGACAAAACTAAATGACCACGTGACGTATAACGTAGACGAACTCGAATTTATATCAACAGGACGGGGGGCGTAAAACCACCAAGCCAATGACCAAAAACAAGAAAAAAGCATAAACAAAAAAAAACACGAATTTATAACAAGTAACTCAAAGTCGAGAGGGTGAAAGTCATACACCGTAAAGTTTTTAAAAAGCAAGGGTCAAAAGCAAAAAGTGTGAAAGTTAAAAGGAAGGAAACAAAAGTGTAAAGTTAAAAAAAACGCACCAAGTGAAATTGCCTAAGTAGCCTAAGAAGGATTGTGATAATGTCATGTGACACTCCATATAAGTAGGAAGGAAGAGCATTTTGATCCTTATAAATAGGAGTGTGAGAATAACATGTGACACCCCTTTTATTTTCTAAAAAACACAACAAAAAAATCCAGTACAAAAAATCTAGCACAGAAAATCCAGTACAAAAAAATATTATAGCACAAAAAATGCAGTATAAAAAATATAGCACAAAAAAAATATAGCATGAAAAAATTCAGCACAAAAAAATATAGTAAAAAAATCCAGCACAAAGGTTAATGAATCGTAAGATCAATTTGAATTGGGTGGAGTGGTTGAAAAATCCGCTCATATTCTCGTAACTATTTCTTCATTCCCTTGTTAGTCATTTGCTACCAGGTGGTGTTTTATATAATTCTTTGAGTTAATTACTGTTTTCGTCCCTGTGGTTTGTCAAAAATCACTATTTCAGTCCATTAGTTTAAAAATTGCGATTTCAGTCCCTGTGGTTTCACTTTCGTAACCATTTCAGTCCACCTCCGTTAACGCCATCCATTTATTCTGTTAAGTACACGTGAATTGACCATAATGCCCTTATTAATAAAAAACGAAAAGATATCTAAATGAGTTAATTACTGTTTTCGTCCCTGTGGTTTGTCAAAAATCACTATTTCAGTCCATTAGTTTAAAAATTGTGATTTCAGTCCCTGTGATTTCACTTTAGTAATCATTTCAATCCCGTATCCTAACATCGTCTATTTTAGCGTTAAGTTTTTAATGAAATACCTAAATTACCCTTGTGTTAATTAAATATGGACTTATATGATTTTATTATTGGATTTAAATGATTTTATTGTTGTATGACATATGGACTTAAATTGGATTGTAGGGTTCGACCCACCATGGCTTCAGTAGAAGTAGAAGTAGAAGTCTGGCACTATTTTTACATATATGGTTCCAAAATTTTAATTTTGGATTTTGAATGAGAAGATGTTCAGGTAAGCATTATTTTTCAAAGTTATTATGTTAATTGATGTTGCTAGGAAGATATTAATTGGGGTGGGGTAATGGGTCGCCGGACATTAAGAGGGTGGGGTTGTGATGCCGAAGAAGATGACTGGAAACTTTTGCCGGAAATGAGAGCAGGGATGGAGTGAGGTGGGGTAGCGTGGGGTTGTGTTTTAAAAAGTGGGTCCTAGAATACTGTAACGCCCCAAAATCCAAATGTTTATAATTGTTAAATGTTCTCGTATGGTACATCAAGAAAATGAATGACTAGGTTATTTAACTAAATTAAGAAAATGGTAAAAACAATTAAAGGAATGAAGATTGTACCAATTATGTCTTAGTGGCTAACACAAGGGACTAAAGTGGGTTAAAAATGAAAGATGAGATAATATATGAAAAATTGCACACACACAAACACGCACTTCGTGTGTTCGAGAATGAGCAGGAGACTCCCATGGAGCCAAGAACCCTAACTTCATCATTTTCATCAAATTGAAAGGCTAAATGATGCTTAAATTCATAACCGAGCATGGATTAATGATCACCTTCATAAGGGGATCGTAAGGTATGTCGTAAAAGTTAGATTGATGATTATGCACGAAGTGGGTTATGTTGTAAATCATGAATTGGTATGAAATTGAGTATAAGGATATGTTAGAATCATCATATAGAACATGGGTTATGCAAGATTTAGGTTAATTTGATGCTTAGAGGTGAAACCCATTAGTTATGGTGAGAATGATGACTTGAATCATTATCCATGCCTAATTCTTGTTGAATATTGATGTATTATGTGAGTAATATGGAGTCTTGTTAGACGAATTGAAAGAAATATGATGATAATATGTTTGAATGTTTATGTGTGAATGATATATGTTAATTAGTAGGAGGATTTGATGAATTATGTATGAAATTAGGAGATTGTGCATGAATTAGTTGTACCTTGTGTTTAGAAGGTTGTACACACACCAAGGGTATGATGAAATTAGAGATAATTGAGCCTAGATCACTAGTAAGTGATTAACAATGAAGTTATGAAGTGGGTTTTATATAATATGATAATATGTTATTGTTAATGATGATTGAAATCACATGTGTGTGTAAATGTTTAAAGGATTTCGGCTAGGATTTGATAGATTAGTATGTTTTGGAGTTTGAATGATAATTTCTGAAATAAGATCCGTGTGATGAACGATGAACAAGCTAACTATTTTAAGAATGATATATGATAGTTGATGCTTGATAAACGACATGGAAGCTTGGGAAAGAAGCGGGTCAAACGGGACTAATGCGCACGGGAAGCATATTCGGATGCTATGTAAGTAAAGCTTACACCCCTTTTTGTAAAATATCTATTCAATGTATTGATTATGAACATGGTAAGTAATTATGTGAATTATAATGTTCCGACAAGCTTTGATATGGGTCGGAACATGTGAGGATGTTAAGAAACTAAGTTTGATGGTCAAAAAGGGTAAAAAGGGCATTATAGTGATTTTGGTTATGAGTTAACGGAGGAATAAGTTATATGGATGGGATAATGAATAACTAAAATCCCACAAGAATAAAATGGACATTTAGACTTAACGGGTCAAATGGTGAAGATATCACCATTTGGCGATATTGACTAATGAATTGTTTTGTCAAGTATTATGCTTTCACAGGATGAATAGCGAAAGGAATTATGTTGCTATTAACTGTGCACGAAGTATTAAAACGGGTCATAGGTTTGATCCGAGCCAGGTGTGTTTGATTAGAGTTGTAGTTAAGTAGTAGGATTGGTTAATTATGCAATGAAGTCCTTTGTTGTAAAGGATGGAGCGAAATTGACAAAAACGCCCTTGATAGGTATATCGGGCAAACGACCTTAAAAGTCGTTTGGAAACAAGCTATTCGGTTTGAGTAATGTCTTGTTCGAGCATGAAAGCGAAGAATAGGGTTTTGTATGTCATAGACCCCTTTTTATGCACAAATACCCATAACGGGTCGAAATAAGCTTTTGAGCGAAAATGGGTTAAGAGGATGCAAGGCATCCGAGAACTTAATCTCTTATGACAGTCGTCGTTGAAATTATTGAGTTCATATGAAGTTGAGGTCAAATCAACAGATTGTTTTGATAAATGCATGACGGGTCGAATAATTCGTAAAGGAATAATAAGTCGAAAACGTATAAGTCAAGAATTTCCTTAACCCGGATGTTGGATTTCAATTTCACATGATAGAATGTTAATTTACAATCATGTAGGAAGAAACGGGAGGTTAAACGGGTAAACGGTTTAAAAGTTATGCGAGTTTTAGTGCGTTCGAACGACGAAAACAACACAGCAGGAAAACTGACTTTCGAGAGGCCGTCGCTGACGCCCCCTGGAAAGTCAGTTTTTGCTGACGGGTTATTTTGCTGCCTACGGAGGTTTTTGGCTACGCGTAAATGCAAGGGCCATCGCCAACGCCCCCTAGGGCCGTCGCTGACGCCCTCCCCTTGTCCTAAAAGCTGAAATTTCGTTATTTATGTAATTTATGCATCATAGGCTTCGGTATATTATCCGTGGACTACGGTGGGCCTCCCAAACATGATTTTTAACGTTCCTTTGATGTATATGGATTATAAATCTAAATCTAAGTCCCATGTGATTAATGTATGAGTATGTGAGAGGTATGCAAGACATGGAAAGTGTACGTAGGAATGTATGTACGTATGTAGGTGAGTATTTATGTATATATGAAGATACGTAGGAGTATATGCATGTATTGTAGAGATGTAGAAATGTAGGCACGTATGTAAATGTGTATGTATGTATGCATGAAGGTGCGTATGAGAGTATGCAAATATGTAGAGGTATAGGAAGGTATGTACGTATGTAGATGTGGATGTATGCTGGTGAGAATGTAAGTATGCATAATCTAGATACGTTGAGTAATACGTTATTAATGGTGTGTCTTGAGGATGAAAAGTAATGCAGGTATATTATTGAAGCCTCACCAGGATACGAATACGCAGATGAAATGCTTAAAGTTAGAAAGATAACGAAATGGGGAGTGTACAGGCATAAATTTTGTTTATGTATGGTATGCTAATGTTATGATTGTATGTGGTGAGTGTAGGTTGTGCAAATTACGGGCTATTATCATGAGGAATAGAGATCGAAGACCGAGTCACAAGAGAGATTGTACAGGATTAATTGAGTTTGTACTTTAGCAAACGAATGTTATGTTTTTGTTTTTGTTTTGTAAAACAGACCTTTTTAAAATGAACTTTCAAGTAAGTCAAGACGTGTGTAATGAAAGAAATTTTAAGGCTCGTTTTTCCGCTGCATGGATTTAAAGATATTACGTGCTAGGGGCTTACAAGTTGGTATCAGAGCTCTGGTTTGAGAGAATTAAGTACTAGAGTATAGGTACTTGAACTCAAACCCGTGTGCTCTTGAGATAAGGAACCAGTACAATCCATGACTCGGTCAAGATCTGAAGGTAGAAATGGAATGAAAACGTGTATGTATGCATTCATATGAAGAAACTAACGGTTATACTATGTGTAAGGTAAGCATGACTGCTTGGAGAGGACGATCCATGAATGTGGTCTAGAACCGGCATTAAGGCAAGTGATAAGACAAATTGACCCCAGGTACGTAAATTTAACGTGTGGGCGTATGAAGTGGTATAATTAAGCAAGTGAAGGAAAATTTTAAATGAAATATAATAATGACGTGCCAATGAAGTTTTGAAAATGTTACACCTGCCGAAACTTAATTCTTCGGACATAAGGTGGCGATTACCCGAAGACACGAAACTAGTATGTGGATTGCGTACCTGGCCAGTACACAAGAAACGTATGACGTTCGTGAGACCGTGATAATTGTTACAGGTATGTCCGTTAGAATTAGGTAGTAGGTGGACGTGAGGGTAAAGAGAAATGTAAGACTTTCAGGAATGAAAGTATGAATGATATGTTAGAATCCGCGAGATGGATTCAAGGAATGAAAGGCATGAATGGAATGTTTGAATCCGCAAGACGGATTCAAGGAATGAAATGCAGAAAATGATATGTTTGAATCTGTGAGACGGATTCAACACATGTAATGAATGAAAGATGTGAATGGAAGATGTAAATGAAATGTTTGAATCCGCGAGATGGATTCAAAACATAGAAGTAATGGAAGATATGAATGATATGTATGAAGCCGCTAGGCGAATTTAAAACATAAAAATAATGAAAGGTAGGGATGTTACGTTTGAATCCGCGGGACGGATTTAAGATATAAAAAGGATGGAATTAGTCCATACCAGAAGGTGTCGATAGTTTGACAATGGTTGAGTCAAACAAGTCTTACGAGTAGGTGCAAAGTAAATGAACAAAAGAACGATCGAAATTGGTACGCAAAACTAAATTTTAAAACGAAAGGAATAAGTTTTGAAAAAGTTATGTATTAAATGCGTTAGTAATCGACTCTTAGGAGTCAGAATGAATGACGGGCTACGACCCAGACAATGATTTGAGTATGAACAAGAAGGGTAAGTTTGTCAAGAATACCGAAATGATGTAATGAATGTCTTTGTAAGTAAGCATGAATGGAAGGAAGCACGAATGTGTACCTCAATGCATCTATGATAAGTAAGAAAAGTCAATTTAACCTTAAAAGGTCGAACTGCAAAGGTTGACGAAATAAATAACTAAAATGAAAGGATTGCATGAGAAAAATGAAATGTGTAACACGTTATAGCATGTACGTAAGAATTGTAGAAGAATTACAGGTGAATACTCGCCTAATAGAATGAATGTTTGAATGAAATGTGTTAACTGCTAAATTGTTGATGATAATGTTAGAATCTTGAGGTGATGAAACCAATCGATTTGGTGGGATGTTGTGCACGAGCGAAGGCACATTATACGGATGAATGAAATCTAGCCTGGTACGGCTGGTACACGTGAAGAGTAATAAGGTAGAATGAATGATTCGAAGGTAACGTAAGAGTATGTATGATACAAATAACTATACAAAATAAAGAATGATGTTAACTTTGAAGTTAAGCACGAATTCATGACCATGAAATAGTAACTTCGTTGCGATAACGAAGCAAAATTTAATGTTATGTAATATATGTATAGAATGTAATATTAAAGGATGAGATGAAGGTACTAGATCTGTTATAAACGGATCATATGAAAGTAAACATTATTGTAAGTTTAAATAAATATGTATATTGACCTATTACTAACGGATCGAGGAAATGAGAATGTGATGTGAAGGTATGTCATGGGAAGTATAGACTTGTTAGGAAGAAGTCAATTGTATAAATAATTACGAAATGAGATAGGATGATTACCTATAATTATGATGTGATCATAAGGTCAAACATAGATATGTGTATGTTTAAATGGAAGCGGGAAAGGTTTCGGGGAAGAAACCTTATTTAAGGGGGGTAGATTTGTAACGCCCCAAAATCCAAATGTTTATAATTGTTAAATGTTCTCGTATGGTACATCAAGAAAATGAATGACTAGGTTATTTAAATAAGTTAAGAAAATGGTAAAAACAATTAAAGGAATGAAGATTGTATGAATTATGTCTTAGTGGCTAACACAAGGGACTAAAGTGGGTTAAAAATGAAAGATGAGATAATATATGAAAAATTGCACACACACAAACACACACTTCGTGTGTTCGAGAATGAGCAGGAGACTCCCATCGAGCCAAGAACCCTAACTTCATCATTTTCATCAAATTGAAAGGCTAAATGATGCTTAAATTCATAACCGAGCATGGATTAACAATCACCTTCAAAAGGGGATCGTAAGGTATGTCGTAAAAGTTAGATTGTGATTATGCATGAAGTGGGTTATGTTGTAAATCGTGAATTGGTATGAAATTGAGTATAAGGATATGTTAGAATCATCATATAGAACATGGGTTATGCAAGATTTAGGTTAATTTGATGCTTAGAGGTGAAACCCATTAGTTATGGTGGGAATGATGACTTGAATCATTATCCATGTCTAATTCTTGTTGAATATTGATGTATTATGTGAGTAATATGGAGTCTTGTTAGAAGAATTGAAAGAAATATGATGATAATATGTTTGAATGTTTATGTGTGAATGATATATGTTAATTAGTAGGAGGATTTGATGAATTATGTATGAAATTAGGAGATTGTGCATGAATTAGTTGTACCTTATGTTTAGAAGGTTGTACACACACCAAGGGTATGATGAAATTAAAGATAATTGAGCCTAGATCACTAGTAAGTGATTAACAATGAAGTTATGAAGTGGGTTTTATATAATATGATAATATGTTATTGTTATTGTTAATGATGATTGAAATCACATGTGTGTGTAAATGTTTAAAGGATTTCGGCTAGGATTTGATAGATTAGTATGTTTTGGAGTTTGAATGATAATTTCTGAAATAAGATCCGTGTGATGAACGATGAACAAGCTAACTATTTTAAGAATGATATATGATAGTTGATGCTTGATAAACGACATGGAAGCTTGGGAAAGAAGCGGGTCAAACGGGACTAATGCGCACGGGAAGCATATTCGGATGCTATGTAAGTAAAGCTTACACCCCTTTTTGTAAAAAAAATCTATTCAATGTATTGATTATGAACATGGTAAGTAATTATGTGAATTATAATGTTTCGACAAGCTTTGATTTGGGTCGGAACATGTGAGGATGTTAAGAAACTAAGTTTGATGGTAAAAAAGGGTAAAAAGGGCATTATAGTGATTTTGGTTACGAGTTAACGGAGGAATAAGTTATATGGATGGGATAATGAATAACTAAAATCCCACAAGAATAAAATGGACATTTAGACTTAACGGGTCAAATGGTGAAGATATCACCATTTGGCGATATTGACTAATGAATTGTTTTGTCAAGTATTATGCTTTCACAGGATGAATAGCGAAAGGAATTATGTTGCTATTAATTAGCTATTTAGTGCACGAAGTATTAAAACGGGTCATAGGTTTGATCCGAGCCAGGTGTGTGTGATTAGAGTTGTAGTTAAGTAGTAGGATTGGTTAATTATGCAATGAAGTCCTTTGTTGTAAAGGATGGAGAGAAATTGACAAAAACGCCCTTGATAGGTATATCGGGCAAACGACCTTAAAAGTCGTTTGGAAACAAGCTATTCGGTTTGAGTAATGTCTTGTTCGATCATGAAAGCGAAGAATAGGGTTTTGTATGTCATAGACCCCTTTTTATGCACAAATACCCATAACGGGTCGAAATAAGCTTTTGAGCGAAAATGGGTTAAGAGGATGCAAGGCATCCGAGAACTTAATCTCTTATGACAGTCGTCGTTGAAATTATTGAGTTCATATGAAGTTGAGGTCAAATCAATAGATTGTTTTGATAAATGCATGACGGGTCGAATAATTCGTAAAGGAATAATAAGTCGAAAACGTATAAGTCAAGAATTTCCTTAACCCGGATGTTGGATTTCAAGTCACATGATAGAATGTTAATTTACAATCTTGTAGGAAGAAACAGGAGGTTAAACGGGTAAACGGTTTAAAAGTTATGCGAGTTTTAGTGCGTTCGAACGACGAAAACAACACAGCAGGAAAACTGACTTTCAAGAGGTCGTCGCCGACGCCCTTATGGGCCGTCGCCGACGCCCCCTGGAAAGTCCGTTTTTGCTGACGGGTTATTTTGCTGCCTACGGAGGTTTTTGGCTACGCGTTAATGCAAGGGCCGTCACCGACGCCCCCTAGGGCCGTCGCCGACGCCCTCCCATGTCCTAAAAGCTGAAATTTCGTTATTTATGTAATTTATGCATCGTAGGCATCGGTATATTATCCGTGGACTACGGTGGGCCTCCCAAACATGATTTTTAACGTTCCTTTGATGTATATGGATTATAAATCTAAATCTAAGTCCCATGTGATTAATGTATGAGTATGTAAGAGGTATGCAAGACATGGAAAGTGTACGTAGGAATGTATGTACGTATGTAGGTGAGTATTTATATATATATGAAGATACGTAGGAGTATATGCATGTATTGTAGAGATGTAGAAATGTAGGCACGTATGTAAATGTGTATGTATGTATGTATGCATGAAGGTGCGTATGAGAGTATGCAAATATGTAGAGGTATAGGAAGGTATGTACGTATGTAGATGTGGATGTATGCTGGTGAGAATGCAAGTATGCATAATCTAGATACGTTGAGTAATACGTTATTAATGGTGTGTCTTGAGGATGAAAAGTAATGCAGGTACATTATTGAAGCCTCACCAGGATACGAATACGCAGATGAAATGCTTAAAGTTAGAAAGATAACAAAATGGGGAGTGTACAGGCATAAATTTTGTTTATGTATGGTATGCTAATGTTATGATTGTATGTGGTGAGTGCAGGTTGTGCAAATTACGGGCTATTATCATGAGGAATAGAGATCGAAGACCGAGTCACAAGAGAGATTGTACGGGATTAATTGAGTTTGTACTTTAGCAAACGAATGTTATGTTTTTGTTTTGTAAAACAAACATTTTTAAAATGAACTTTCAAGGAAGTCAAGACGTGTGTAATGAAAGAAATTTTAAGGCTCGTTTTTCCGCTGCGTCGATTTAAAGATTTTACGTGTTAGGGGCTTACAAATACAATCTTTTAAATTTCCATAGTTTTTTTATTTAATTAACACAAGGTTAATTTAGGTATTTCATTAAAAACATAACGGTAAAATAGACGGTGTTATGAGACTGGACTGAAATGGTTACGAAAGTGAAACCACATGGACTGAAATAGTGATTTTTAACAAACCACATGGACGAAAACAGTAATTAAGTCATTTAGATATCTTTTTGTTTTTTATTAATAAGGGCATTATGGTCAATTCACGTGTGCTTAACAGAATAAATGGATGTGGTTAACGGAGGTGGACTGAAATGGTTACGAAAGTGAAACCACAGGGACTGAAATCGCAATTTTTAAACTAATGGACTGAAATAGTGATTTTTGACAAATCACAGGGACGAAAATAGTAATTAACTCTAATTCTTTTGTGGTAAAAAGAAAATGCTTTGAGAGTTCAGATTTAACAATTACTTGGGCTGTAGATTGTTCTCTTGAATAACCTTCTAAATCTTCAAGAGAAGCAAATGTTGACCAGTTCTTGTTAAAATAAAATGGAAAACATGTAAATAATACTTGTTACAATAGACATGCCAGCAGATAGTCCAGATACAGATGTAGTCATGGAGTTCGAAATGCTAGTCAGCGTGATCTGGTTCCCATTTAGAGTGTATGTTCTTGATGGTAATACCAAATTTTAGGGTTAGGAATTCGTGAATGGAGAGAGAGGAGAGGGTCGAATTTGATGTTGATGTTATGAGAGTCTAACCCTAAACCCTCCCTACTAATCTCATTAAATACACTCAAGGGAAAACCTAATTAGTTAATAAAGGTAAATCGATCCATCAACAATTACCAACTAATATATTATGGGGAAGGATCCACTAAAAAGTGGATTTTGTCTAAGTAGCCTAAAAAATATTGTGATGATGACATGTGGCCCTCCTAATAAGTAAGAATGAAGGGCATTTTGGTCCTTATAAATAGGAGTGAAAATGACATGTGGCACCCCTTTTGTTTTTTAAAAATACAAAAAAAAATCTGGTAAAAAAATAGCACAAAAAAATTAGTACAAAAAATATAGCACAAAAATGTAGTACAAAAAAATATAGCATAAAAAATCTTAGTTCAAAATATAGCACGAAAAAATTTAGCAAAAAATGTAGTACAAAAAATCCAGCACAAAAAATTGAGAAAAAAAATTTAAGAAAAAAAAATTCAGCACAAAAATATAGTAAAAAAATCCAGCACAAAATATGTTATACAACATAAAAATATAACACATTTTAGTGGGTTTTTTAGTCTTCATATTTTATATAGCAATATGGCACTCAAATTAAAGATAAAAAGACGCTCGATTTTACGGTGAAATTTTTATGAAAAAAATAATGTCGTGTAAAAAAGTTATGAACGTTTAAAAAATAAGGGTGGAATATACATGTGCCTTGCATATGGAGAGAGTAAGTCCATAAATAGGATTTTCCCAAGATACCCTTGTACTACTCATTTCTCCTACACTTTCATCTTAACCATTGATTTAAAGAATAAATGATTAATTTTCTTTCTCATCCTACTTAGGCAAAATAAACTTTTTATTTGATCTTACCCCAATATATTATAATGTTTTAATATATTTTGATCTATATTATATAAATGATAATGATGTCTACTAGATTAAATACATATAAATATATATATATATATATATATATATATATATATATATATATATATATATATATATATATATATATATATAATCTTACAGCAAATTGATGTGTCATATATATCAAAGGATGTACAGACATGTTATTGACTTGAGAACTCGGGGTTCAAATTGATTAGTTCGGCTAGACATGCTACAATCGATTCATGGTGAAACCGTCCTATCAACAGTGATTCTTTGTTGCTTGCTTCAAATGTGATTCTTTGTTGCTCGTTTCTTCAAATTTGCTTAGCTTTTGACACGGTTTTGATGTGCGCCTTAAATGGTGACACGACTGTAGAACTTTTTTACCTCATAACAATCTCTGCATCGAAAAACAAATGAATACTCCTTTAAGTTCTTACAACCAACTGTCGTTATCCCCCACCTTTTCAAAGCCTCCTTGAAATATGGAATGACTTACCCAAATGCATGTTTACATGTGATAAACTACATAGGATTGATTTTTGTTGAGAAATTCCATGAGAGATTAGCATCACCTTTATAATCAGCAAAGCCGTGCATGATTATGTACTTGTACGACATTGTAAACTTTATTATACGTGTTGTATGTTATCAAGTAACTCTTACCGTACGTGGATGCCTCATGGCTTCATGCGTCGTCATCCTCCTTTGCTTAACTTTCTTGTCCTGTTTACTAACCGTAAGTGTGACAACTTTTTTGATGGTTTAAATGTCCGTAGACAAATTATTTTAATCTTTCCATTCCTTCTTTTATGTTTTGTGCCCCTTTTTTCTTGCGGAACTTCATCCCTCGCATCACTCTAGTCATCATCATCATACTCAGTAAATCCCACTAATAGCAAAGTTAAGGTAGGATCTGAGGATGGTAGATAGTCTTACCTCTACCCTGTAGGAATAGAGAGACTATAAAAATCAAGTCTTTCTCATGTTTACGTGATTCATGTTTATAATAAAAAAAATTATCTAGCGCGTAGTGATATAAGTGTGAGAATCTTTTTATTATTAAAGTTAACAACAACAACAATAATAATAATACTACTACTCTCGTTATGCACATAAAAAATTAGTAGTACATTTTTGTATACAAATCCGAATGAAAATAAACATAAAATACAACTTTATGTAAATAGAGTGATTCAAACCGTTGTATTCGACAAAAAAATTAAAACCACGTCATCTTGTACAATCTTCCCTGCAAGAATGAACAAACTATTGTTGACGGTTTGTGACTGAGAATTCGTGTTCAATACGAGTCCCTTAAAATAGATTTCATATTTCCTTTTGGATGAACACGCCTGTCTCACAACCGAGGCAGTGTATACAACTGGAAGACTCACGCACCCGAGGCTTCATTGGGTTAAGGTGTTTTCAAATTATATGAAAAAAGAAAAGGTTTAAATTGATGATGGTAAAAGAATTAAAGAGTACTCCTCTACTTTATAGAATTTGGTGACAATATGATTTCTCTTGCTCGTCTCCCTTTTGCTATTTTCACTTCTTCGCTTGTTGAAATTTGAATCATGAAGTTTCTAGATGCAAGAGCATCATACCCAATAAGTGAACTAAACTCGTGCGTGTGGGCGACCCGTATGGAAGATGATGGAAGGGAGAGATATATGTAAAAGAGATCACGGCGATATATCTAATAAATAAGCCTTGGGATATACATTAACCCCCCTTAATTTAGCTTAAATTATACATCTCTCATTTTTTTTTATTTCACTCTGCCTTGTTCCAAGGAAATGGTTTAATACTATTAATTAACTTCATTTAACCATATTTTTAGTGATTTTTCGTTTAAAAAAAAGAAATATTAATTCAATCTCTTAAAATGATGTTAACATGTTAACAAATAACTTCTTTAAAGCTTCTTAACACAAGGAGAGAGTGGTGTGCAATGTCGGTTAACATGTCATGTCACCGTTAACTTCACAAATGTTAAGGTACACCCCATGACCTTATTTGAATTTTAATTTCCTAATCTATTTGATTTTATTTCCTATTTGATAAGTCTTGTAGCAGGGCCGACTCTTGGGCCGGCCAAACCGTGCCGACGCCCGAGGCCCAAATTTTCAAAGGGCCCGAAAAGTCTGTATAAGCTTTTATATATTTATTAAATTATATATTTAATATATTCATCCGTCTATTATGCAAAAAACTGTTAGTGGTATAGTGGAAAAAACTATCTCAAAATGATGTAAATGTCTCAAGTTCAAGTCTTGGTTTCACCACTAAGGTTTTATTTTTTTAATTGATTTCCCCTTAACCACAATTTTGGGCCCAATTCTTTTTGTCGCCCGAGGCCTAAATTTGTTGGATAGTTTTCAGGGACGGCTTTGTCTTGTAGTTTAACTATAAATAGAGGATTTAGGTTTATTGTTAGTTAGTTTTTGTTGATTAAAGATTAATGTACCCCTTTTATTATTTTTGTACCCTCTTTTAAAAAATCACATTAAAATTTGTTATATTTTCCTCTAGATTTTTTTAAAGATCAAAATTACTTTAGAGAACGAAATAAAAAAAAATATATTTTACTTTAGGTTATTAGCTAAAGAAAATTAAAAACGTTTTTGTATTTCACTTTAGGTTAAGAAAATTAAAAACGTTTTTAATTTTTAAATAAAAACATTTTCCAAAAAATAAGAAATAAACTTTTCTAAAAAAAATACACTTCTATAAAAAAAATTGTATAAAGTTCGTCAGTGGGGTCTCTGAGAATTCATGTACCCTGTTCGAGGTCAAAAAAATTGTGCCCTTATATCTTAACGATAAACAAGGCATTTACGAAAATGACAAAATCGTATTATTCGATAAACAATGTGTAACATCCGCCAAAAACGGATCTCCGATACCCATCCGTTTTGAAAACCGGATCCTAAACGAACTTTTTTTATTTATATTAGATGTCGCGTATTTAGAAATCACTATAACTAGTTTTTCGGGTTTAAAATATTAATTTTATGAATGAAACTTGTTAGTCCCGTTAATAATTACAAAAGAAATAACTAACCTAGTTATAAATTTTAGATTAAACTAATTTTCTAATTGAAGGGACTGATTGGTAATTCTTTAGAACTTTTAAGTGCAGGGACCAGTTGTGCAATTATTGAAAACTGTTAAATAAAACTCAATAAAAAAGAAGTAAACCAAGGGACTCGAACCCAGGTCTCACCCGCGGCCAAAGAAAAACACGTGCGCCACTACACCAAAGATCGTTTTATGTATATTGTTTGATTCGATTTCTATTTATTAATATATATATATATATATATATATATATATATATATATATATATATATATATATATATTAGTTTAAAAAAAACACGTGCCCCTCAAAATCACGAGCTCTGTACAGAAGTCCTCCCCGCACACCCTCATAGCCGCCCCTAAAGTTCGTACACTAATAAAATGAAAAGGTTATATGAATAAAATATGTTAATTCAAATTTAATTGCAAAATAAAAAAATGGTCCAAATTATCCGAAGAAAAAGTTTGTCAATATGAGGTGTTGACTTTAAAATAAAAAGAAGATAAATTTGACGGCAATCAAATAAATTGAAATTGTCATCGACTCTATATAAAAAAAAATAAACTATGCCTCAATCCAATCCTACTGTCTTGTTTGGTGTTATTTGAGTATAAATCTTAAATGAAATCGTTTGTTACAGTTTCAAAAATTTGAAGCCAACTTATTAGAAAATTAAAAAAAAAATGCTTGTGAAGTCAAACTGATAACAAATTTGGAGGGTTTCATGATTTTAAATCGATCAATTTATTTAACAAACTTTGCATTCATTTTGTTAAACAAACAAACTTCAACATATATTTCGTTCATTTAGTTACATTCGTTTATGTATGTCCATCTATGTTCGTCAATATTCATTTAGATTTGTTCGTTTATGTACGTGAATAGTTCGTTTAGAATGTGAATGAGCGAACATAAACACGTTCATTTTCTAAATGAGTGATTGAACGAACCTACATAAACACGTTCATTTTCTAAATAAGTGATCATGAATATGTTAGTTAACGATTTTTGTTTATTAACAAAAGATACAAAAATGTTTTAAAAGAGTGCCAAAAGCTCTTTAAATATTATTAATAACACTTTCTAAAAAAAATAGAAACGAGATTTTTTTCAAAAAAAAAAAGTGTTATTCTAAACAAGAAAAAAAAAGTTATTTAAGAAGACAAAAAAAAAAAGAATTTGAGGAAAAAATTGTTAAAAAGGTTCTTTAAATAATTAAAAAAAACCTTTTAAATAATAATAATAATAAACAAATAAAACACTTTAAGGTTTAAATTGTATTAATGTTAAACTTAGGGTAAGATACGTTTAAAAAAAAAAGGAAGATGGGTACGTTTAACAGCTCCTTATGATATTTATTACGAGTCAAATAAAACATTCATTTCACTAATGACATATTAATGTAATTTGAGATGTAATCAAAACCCCAATAATGATTCTTGGTTTTGAAAGAAAAAAAAAGTAAGAGCCAAAGTGTAACAACCCGCACTTTCGTGCGTTGTTACTACTCGATATACTCGTTACCCCTAGCACCAGAGATTCGGATCATAATGTAACTATATCGCATACATCGCTATTCGAAGGATAATCGCATATTTTCGCAATACACTATCACTATACTACACCAATCACAAACACTAACACTCACGGAGGCATTGAGTGAGGACCTATTATACCCTCCTCAGTGGCCGTGATGTGCCGAACGTAAACAACTAACGCTAACAAGGACTCTCGGGTGAGTGCTACAGCTCCAGTCGTCGTGACGATGATGACAAAACGAGTGAGTGGTACCCCGTCAGTCATTGTGGCACAAAACACAATAACGTTCACGATAACATCAAGAAAGGACCTATACTACCCTTCTTGATGACCGTGAAACGTCGCTAATAATCGCTTACTCGAAACGAAAACCGGTTGTAATTATCGAAACTGTGGATTATGGATACGTAAATACGACCCCTAGTGATATCTATAGGTATATATAATAAGACAAAATTGCAGAAAACAACCTTTATGTATACCCCAAACTGCACTTTATACCTTTCACTATGAAATCCGCCAAAACCAACCTTTACGTTCATGTTTTGTTACACATCACAACCTTTACACCAAACCTAGTCAAAAAAGTCAGTTAAGTTGCCCCATGTGCGATGCAAGTGAGGGCATATATGTCTTTTCCTTTGAATAATATATTTAAATAAATAATTAAATCAGATTTTAAAAAACTAATATATATATATACCCCTTATCTTTTTCTCTTGGCTCTCTCTCTCTATTCAACAACCCCCCCCCCCCCCACCACCACCACCACCAAATTCAACCACCTTCACCACCAAATTCAGCCACCGTCACCACCGAATCCAGCCGGCATGAATCAACGATCGGTTGTAATTGATTTTGTTTATTATCAACAATAATTTTGATTTTGACTGTGTCGATTAAATTAGCTTTTCATACCCCTGCCTCTTTATTATATAATATATATCCCCTGTTTCAGCTCACACTTGTTTCAACATCCACACACAAAAATGTTTGAAGAATTTGAAGACAAATCGGTTGAGTTTCTGGTGGTTTTCTACGACGGCGACTGCCAAACCGACGTCGGAAATTGGTGACTGTTACGACTTGCTTTCGAAGAACTGCAATCACTTCTGTGATGAGTTTTGTGAAAGACTCGGTGTCCCCAAACTGCAATCACTTCTTTACTCTAAAAGATATAGATCTATCTTAAGAACATTGTTTTGTAAATAAATGACTCATTAAATATCTATGTATAAGTTTATTTGATTAAATCGGTTTTCTTTATTCCTTTTGTATGAATATAGTTCAGACAAGCTAAAACGGAGATTGTGACCGCTAGCAAAGTGGCATATCAGTTCCTTGTCGGGATTGCTTCAAACACCGCTGCAGCGGTGGCTCCAGATTCCCCTAGTGGCGGCTCAAGTAAAGGCGGCATCGCCAGCCCTGGTTTTCAACAACCTGCTTGGTTTAAAGGAGACATGGTGTCTTGAAAAGTTACACAATTTGCACCCAAGAATTGCTTGATTTCATTAAGATTTAAAGGAGACATGGTGTCTTGAAATTCTAGGGTTTATAAGACTTTTTATGAAGAAGATGATGTTGATGAAGATTTCAGATGATGATGATGTATAAATGGTGAATATTGATTTAGGTTTTTTTTTTTTTTTTTTTTTAGTATAGTTAAATTACCAAAATACCCCTTAACTGATTTTTTTTTAAATTAATACCACGATGTTTTAAATGAATTTTAGTAAATGACTTAAATGCCCTCACATGCAAGGCATGTGAGTCCATTTAACTGAACTTTTTGACGTGGTTAGTGCTAAAGGTTATAGGGTGTAACAAAACATGAACGTAAAGGTTGGTTTTGGCGGATTTCATAGTGAAAGGTATAAAGTGCAGTTTAGGGTATACATAAAGGTTGTTTTCTGCAATTTTGTCATATAATAATAATATAAAAAGGACGCATCGCAACGCTCAAAAACGGAGAAATCCACCGCGTCGGGGTGGCCATCCGGGCGGATAGCCATCCGGACGGATGGGCCATCCGGACGGATAGCCATCCGGACAGATGGTCCATCCGACCCAAAACCATTCCAACCTCTCTGTTGCCTATAAATAGCCTGTCACACCACTGTTCAAGTGATGTGACAGCTCCCACTCGACCAGACACGCTTCAAGACCCTTTTCTTTCGATTCCTCGCGATTTCGGTAAGATTTCAACCTAAAACTCGTACTTCCATGATCTACACTCCATTCTACATCATTCTGTCTTTTAAAACTCAATTTCTAACCGCGAAATCTGCTAATTTGAGGCGTTTTGAGGTGATGTCACCAAGAGCTCTTATGAACTTCAAGTTGTGACCACATCCCACCATAAACGACTCAGATTTGGGTGATTTCCACATGTTTTTATAACAAATCTCACCTAAATATGTGTATCTAGCCAAGGAACTGTGCGATTTCGAGTTAACCACGAGAAACCGTCAAGAACGGCCAGTTCTGATGGAGCGGGGTGATTCCCGGCCGTTAGGGCGGGTCGGAACTGATGGAAATTTCGAAGTGTTAGTGCGAAATTACACTGTCCCGGTAACTCCGCACGAATTCCTTCCGATTAACACTCAAAAACAGCGTTCAGAATGCGAAACAGACGTGTCATCCGCACGGATCGCACGCCATCCGGACGGATGAGCACCATCCGACCAAATAACTGACTTTTCGATGCTATTCACGCTTAACCGTACATCGTTTACTATATCCTTCAATGATTAACGCAGACGTACTCGCAACCGACTCAATCAAGTTGTATTCTCGCTAAATACGCATTGTGAGTATACTTGAACCCTTTTTAATCGTATTTTGGGTGTAACATACGTTTCTAGCAAATCGAACTTATCAAACGAATTATTCAATCAATCGAATTATCACTTGCAAATAACTGTTATGCATAGATATACGTGATACTAGTTGCATATGTGCTAGGGCTTATACTCGCGACGTCCCACCATGACTAGTATAGTACTATTGCACTCGACGGGGTCTAGTTTGCCATCGCATATTCGAGCATCGAGGACTTAGTTGGTAGTATCAGCTTTGTGAGTATATATGTCGTGTGTTACGTTCTTGCATATTGAAATTCGCTACACTTTTTATCTATTACGCTATACATATCAAACCTGTATACTTGCCAATACTTTTGTATTGACAAATATTTTAACGTATGTTGCAGGTTAGATCGCAGGCTATATCAAATCAAGCTAGGAAGTCTAGAAACTCAACTAAAATCTAGGTTGTCGGATTTGTATTGTTCGAGAGGACAAGAAATCTGTGATAACTTATGTGATTGTATTATTTGTTAGTATGGGATAACGAATGTATTAAATATTATCGCAATATAGTTGTTATGGATTCTCTTGAGCAATCTGATTTGCCTAGTGCCGCGCCCCGATGATTCCGCCATCGGTTGGGGTGTGACACAAAGTAAAACAACCCTTTTATGACAGATAAAATTTCTACTGGAGTCATCAAAATTCAGAAAAAAAAAAATACTCAACTTCGAGTATCGATGTCTAAGTTTATATTAGTTTGGTTCGTTGTGAAACTCTCACATGCTATAACACAAACTCATAAATAATAATATAAATTGTGAGAAGTGTAAGAAGTGTTTATAAATTGTGTTTTAGTTATATGGACTGATTTGAAAATTGTAGGGGTAATAGTGTCTTTGTATATGTTTCAAATTAGGTAACCTCTCCTAAATTCTTGTGATTCACTCCTAAATTATAGCGATTCAAATTTAACTGCTAAATTCTATCGATCCTAAATTCTAAAAATACAGAAATATGTAACTGCTACTAGAAATGTATAACATTATACATCCATCAAATAACATTATACATCCATCATATAACACTATATAACACTATATAGCACCATATAACACTATGTAACACCATATAACACCATGTAACACCATGTAACACTATGTAACACTCTATAACACTCTATACAAATATATAACACTATACATTTATCATAGACATGCTACTAGAAAAATATAACATTATATAACACTATGCATCCATCATATAACACTATATAAACCAAAGAACACTATATAACACCATGTAACACTATATAACACTATATAAAAATATATAACACTATACAGTTCTGAATGGTGGTTGCACTACAGAATTAATAATTGATGGTGTTATATAGTGTTTTTTGGTGGTTGCACTACAGGATTATATAACACTACAAAATTATATAACACCAAAAATCATTATATAACACCATATAACACTATATAACACTATATAAAAATATATAACACTATACAGTTCTGAATGGTGGTTGCACTACAGACTTATATAACACTACAAAATTAATAACCGGTGAACAAAATGACACAAATTCGTAGATTAATTCTTAAATTCGAATCGTTATAATAAAGGGTGGAGGTTATTTTGGACAATTATCTTTTAATCAATTAAATGAAAGAAATAGAAAATTACTAATTCACCTTTTTGAATTAATTTAGATATAGGATACTTGTCATCACCACATTATTTCTTACCCTTCTCACAATAGGGTGGAGATACAATAGGAAGTTTATTTGGCTAGGAAGGCTAGGAAGTGATCTTGACCATCCATTTAGTTAATCAAAGGCTAAGATTAAATCAGGGAAATTGAAGGGAAAAAAATAGGCGCGTGAGTTTGTTTAGGGGCATTCTAGTCAATCCAAGCCAATAGTTTCTCTCTCCTCCAATCCCCACCCCCCTATTTTTTAAACGTTAATAACTCTTTCATACGACATTATTTTTTTTATAAAAATTGCACCAAAAAAACGAGCGTTTTTTTATCTTTAAAACGAGTATACTATTGCTATATTTTCAAAAAAAAAAAAAATTTAAAACCTAGTTGCGTAAAACGCAATAGAAAACCCCCAGTTACGTAAAATGCAATAAAAAAACCTAAAAATGAGATTTTTCTAAAACGCAATGCACAAAAAACACAAAGAAATGACTTATTTGTAAAACGCAATGTCCAGAAAACACAAAGAAATGTCTTATTTCTAAAATGCAATAGCCTAAAAACTCAAAAGAAAATGTACTTTCTAAAACGCAATGGACTAAAAACACATAAAAATGTGTTTTACCTAAAACGCAATGCACCAAAAACCCAAACAAATGTCTTATTTCTAAAACGCAATGGCTATAAAACACTTAAAATGTCCGTTTTCTAAAACGCAATGGACTGAAAACACATAAAAAAGTGTTTTACCTAAAACGCAATGCACCAAAAACACAAAGAAATGTCTTATTTGTAAAACGCAATGGCTAGAAAACACTTAAAAATGACTCATTCTAAAACGCAATTGCCTAAAACACAAAAGAAAGTGTTCTCTGTAAAACGCAATGGACTGAAAACACCTAAAAAATGTGTTTTACCTAAAACGCAATGACTAAAAACACTTAAAAAATGTGTTTTACCTAAAACGCAATGACTAAAAACACTTCAAAAATGTGTTTTACCTAAAACGCAATGACTAAAAACACTTAAAAATGTGTTTTTTCTAAAACGCAATAGTCAGAAAACACATAAAACTCTCTTATTTCTAAAACGCAATGGACACATAAAACTGTCTGTGAACTGTCTGGATTGTCTACGAATTACTGTCTTCGAAATGAGCCAATTTCTGGAAAATTACTTTTTCTGATGCATTTTTATTACAGCAATTTAATCGGAAAATTTTTTTTCCGAGCCAGGGGCTCTGCCCCTTGGACCCCGCTACCAGGGGCGCTGCCCCCGGACCCCCGCCAATATCGTAAAACGCAATGACTAAATCAAAAACCCAGATCGTAAAAATGAAATTAAAGAATTTCTTACATGAATCGAAGTGATTTCTTCAACAATTGACGAAGTTTGAATGATAGAAACACTTATCAGCGCTAGAATCGAACGAATCGAGTGATTATCTCTAAAATCACCGGAAAAACAACAATTTTTTTTATGAAATTAAACTGGGTTTTCTTCAAAAAAGCTGAAGAACACGTTGATCGGGTGTTTGAATAATTGATTTGTGATGAAAATCGCACTATAATCTAGTGATTATTGAGATAGAAAGTGAAGAAATGGTTGAAGATGGTGGGTTTTGAAAATGGTGGGTTTTGAAGTTACTGGGTTTTGAAAAGGAAGAAGAAATGGTTGGATTGACTAAAATACCATTCCTCTTTATTTTAAATGTTGCCACTTGTCCTAATCCTATTGCTTCCTACACTTCCTAGCCAAAATAAACTTTCTATTTGATCTTTTCCCTTTCACACTATTAGATTAATGTACAGGATCCTCTAACTGTAAGTCATATATAAATACAATTATATACATCCAAAATTAAGAAAAAATCATTTTCATTAGTATTTTTTCAAATAGTAAATGCAACACCAACTATTCACAAGTCGCAATATAGAATATGTAGATATCATAATTATACGCAATCACATTTAATTAAGCAGTAACGAATTGAATACAAACGTACTAGAAAAATCCATGTTGAAGCGTCACACCAATATGGACCAACATCAATGTTGACGTCTATAAATATATACGCACCATTGATGATAAATAAATTAGTAATATGAGTTAGTTTCATATACACATGTTCAGATATACATTTTCAGACCATAAAAATATCTTTCAATAAACAATGATGACGTTACACAGATATACATACATTTTCGGAACATCAAAGTATTTTTCAATAAACACATGATAACGTTACACAAATATAGGATTAGGAACAAATACAAAGGATCCTAATTGTAAGAAGTGTAAGAAGGATTTATAGAGTGACAAGTGTCCAATAACCTAAAAAAACCCACTACACAAAAAAACCCACTAAAAAAAAAAAAACTTAAACATCCACCACCACCAAAAACCCCCACCCCCCACCCCCACATCACCCACCCAAAAAAAAAAAAAAAAAAATTTTTTTTTTTTTGCCGAGGGGGTGGGGGGTTTAGGTTTTTTTGGTGAGGTATAGTTTTTTTTTTGTTTTTTTGCGGGGGGGGGGGGGGGGGGGGGGGGGGGGGTAGGTTTTTGGGTGGTGGGGTGGGGGTGGGTGTTTAGGTTTTTGGTGGTGATGTAGTGGGTTTAGTTTTAGGTTATTGGACACTTGTCACTCTATAAATCCTTCTTACACTTCTTACAATTAGAAGCCTTTGTAGAATAACTTGACCCCACAAATATAAATACATTTTAGGAGCATCAAAATATCTTTCAATATACCCAAACACATAATCTTACACTCAAGACTGGAATTACAACACAAATGGAAATATAAACGTTGCATAATTGGGATGAGAAATCTGTTAATATGTAAAAGGAAGCCAAGCCAACGAATCAGTCATGCGTACGTGGCGGAGACGTTAATCTTGAATTGAGGAGATAAGGATCATGACAAATTATAGATAATTTTTAATGAATTATTTATTGATAATTATTAGTTTAAACTAATAAGGTTTATCTAGGAGTGTATTTACATTGTATAACTAATAGAGTTTGAGTCGGGTTAGGACTAAAATAAGTTTTAGTATAAATAGAGGGTTAGGGTTATTGTATTGGTGTGATTTCAGTGATAAATAATAAAAGAGTCGAACAAGTTTGTTCATATCGTGTTTTTTGTGTTCGATCAAGGGCATACAATTCGGCTTGACGTTTATTGCCGTGTGATACACAGTTTGTAAATTTATTTGGAATCGTTTATAATCAAGGCATCTCCAATCATATATAAGAAGGAAACAAAGCCTAGACAAAAGTGATGAATGAAGTGTGATTCGTATGTTGTTGCAAATAGCAGGTAATATTAAAATGACCATAACTCTCTGCACCCTATATAAAGGAAACATTGGTTGCACCAAGATATAGAGTGAAAGCTAGTTATTTTGTCCGAGTCATTGTAATATCACAATAGGATGGATCTCTCTTGCTGCCAAAGTCATTTGCGAGCTGTCTCTTGTTCTATTCTTCATTGAGTGTAGATTTTAAGATGGTGAATCAGACAGAGTCTTTTGTTTTTGTCAAGGTGTAGTTATCTTTCTTTAGGGTGGCTGTTTTTGTTGTTTATTCAACTCTGTCTCGCTCGTGTTGGTATTATCTTTCTTGTTTACTTATTATTTCATTCGCCGTGCCGTTGGGAGATATAATTTGATTATGTTTCGTTTGTAGTTATTCTTAATTAATAGGGCTGTTATAATTTGTTAATTGAAAAGATTTTGGCTCTAGTTTCCATAGAATGACTGACGTCCAAAAGTTGTCAAGTGGCTGTACATGATTTGTTTTATTCATTTAATTTAAATAATATATGATTAAGAAATAAATAAATTGAAATTGAAATGCATGATATCATCATGTGAACCAATAATCCAGCATTATCAGATCTTTTCGTGCGTTTCTTTTTGTCCTCTCCTTAAATCCGCCGAACTATACTACAACGTGAAACCTATACATACTTGCGCTTTTAATTCTATTTTCTCCCACCCACCCACAATCATATCTCCTCCACTCCACATTCATATCTTTGATGATGAATCAAGAAAAAGAATCCGGCGGCATCCGAAGAAGAGGATGTTCATACCAGAAAGGTGACTTTCTGCCGGAAGAATCCTTCAAATCATGGCAGAACTACACGGCCGCCTTGAAGCAGACTCCGCACCGGTTGATCGACCGGATCCTGACGCGGTCCAGGGACCAGGCGGAGCTTGATTCCAAGGCCAGAAGCCAGACGGATATGAAGAAAACTTTGACATGGTGGGATCTTATTTGGTTCGGTATGGGTGCGGTCATAGGAGCCGGGATTTTTGTGCTTACCGGCCTCGAAGCTAATGAAGTAGCGGGTCCCGCAGTTGTGTTATCCTATGTTGTATCCGGTGCATCCGCTCTCATGTCAGTCTTTTGTTACACCGAGTTCGCGGTAGAGATTCCGGTTGCAGGTATCCGTCCGTCCTAGCTACTTTGTTAACAACGTACTGATTAGATTATTATTATGATTCTAATATCAGAGTTGTTACTGAAAGAAAACATGATCAGGAGTCATCAAAGTCAAAATATCAGAGATTCCTACCATAATTACATTTATATGTTATAATAATTTGATTATTATTATTATTATTACTACACAAATTAAAGACTATGTTAGCGATTTGTCCAAGAGGGAGGGCCCCTGTTTATTAGATTAATTAATTAATAATAGGCAACATATATATAATAATATAATATAATGCTTACCCATCCGGTAGGACTTGCATGCCTCCGGCCGGCCAACGGATCTTGGCGGCCGAAGAGTGAAAATGTAAAAGAATCATAATGATAATTGGTTGGGTTGTGTGGAGTGTGTTTGCATCTAAAGTCTAGAGTCAACGGAACCCATGTGGACCATCTGTTGCCACCCATAATTAGTCAACCATGAACCACCTACCAATTCTGAATTCTCAAATTATTTATTTAATTAATTTTCTTATTATTTTATTTTTCCTTAATTAGCTTCAGTTTACAGTTATTGTCTATAGGAATTTAATGACGTAACTTTCAGGTGGGTCGTTTGCTTATTTGAGGGTGGAGTTAGGTGACTTCGTGGCGTTTATCGCAGCCGGAAACATCCTCCTAGAGTACGTCATAGGCGGAGCCGCGGTGGCGCGTTCATGGACGTCCTACTTCGCCACCCTATGCAACCACGACCCCGATGACTTCCGTATCATTGCTCACGGGCTTGCCGATGACTACAACCATTTAGACCCAATTGCGGTCGGCGTCATAGCCATCATTTGTGTCATGGCGGTCCTCAGCACCAAAGGCTCGTCGCGGCTCAATTATGTTGCGTCTTTTGTTCACATTATCGTGATCTTATTCATCATCGTATGCGGTCTCATCAAGGCCGACACAAAGAATTATGACGACTTTTTTCATTACAAGGCTCGAGGCGTATTCAAGGCCTCCGCGGTGCTCTTTTTTGCATATGTTGGGTTTGATGCGGTTTCAACAATGGCTGAGGAGACCAAGAATCCGGCTAAGGACATCCCGATCGGGCTAGTGGGTTCAATGGTCATTACCACCACTTTATATTGTGCTTTAGCTGTAACACTTTGCTTGATGCAACCATATTACGAGATAGATGTTAATGCTCCGTTCTCTAAGGCGTTTGAGAAGGTCGGGTGGGATTGGGCGAAATACGTGGTAGCTGCCGGAGCTCTAAAAGGTATGACCTCCGTCCTCCTTGTTGGAGCCGTTGGTCAAGCCAGGTAAGTTCAACAAGACAACAACTAATATATTTGATCTTCAAAGTCTTCTGGTCATAAACACAACTGAGTATTATTGCAGATACTTGACTCATATTGCTCGAACGCACATGATGCCACCATGGTTTGCAATCGTGGACGCCAAAACCGGGACACCCGTCAACGCAACCGTGGTCATGCTCATGGCCACAGCAGTGATCGCGTTCTTCACCAAGCTCGATATCCTCTCAGACCTCCTCTCCATCTCCACACTCTTCATCTTCATGCTCGTGGCAGTCGCCCTCCTCGTCCGTCGCTACTATGTCTCGGGAGTCACCACTGCCGCCAACCGCAACAAACTCGTTGCTTGCTTAGTAACCATAATCGTTTCCTCATGCTTCACGGCCGGGTATTGGGGTCTCTCCAAGCATGGTTGGATTGGGTACTGCATCACTGTCCCAATTTGGCTAGGTGCGACGGTTTGTCTATGGGCTTTTGTGCCACACGCACGGGAACCGAAGATGTGGGGGGTCCCATTGGTTCCGTGGTTGCCATCAACATCGATTGCGATCAACATATTTCTTCTCGGGTCGATTGATAGCGCCTCATTTTTAAGATTTGCAGGATGGACAGGTTTGTTGCTGGTGTATTACTTCTTGTTTGGACTACATGCAGCATATGACACGGCTAAGGAGGATGAGAAGCAATGGAGCAAGGTCGAACAAGGGAAGAATGGGTATGAGAATAAACATATTGATAATGGGTCATAAACTTATATTTCTATTTTCCACTTTATGAAAATGTGTGATGTTTATATTAAAACTTTCCAAGTGTTGGTTTTTAGCTAAAACGAAAGTGAATTGTGTGAAGTGGGTTCTTGTTAAAGAGAAAACAGATTGTATGTACTCTATACGTTGTCATTTGGAAAACGAAGATTATGTTTGGGTTTTGTTTTGTATCACATAACAGTATTTGAAATATACAAAACATGTTTTTTTGTGTAAGATCCTTAGCCATTGGGTCAATCTGAATGTGTATGAGATTGATTTAGCAGTTTTCGGTTGTGTACAACATCTCCCACTAACATGATAATAATAATTAAATAAAATGCTACTGCACTAAATAGTAACTACAACAATCACAACCCTATATAATTATTCGAGAGAACGGAGGATGACAGATTTAGGGCGTGAACAGGAGGTTTTGTCGCTAGACTTGGTGTTCGAAATTGTTTTCAATGGGTTGTGCTAAATGTATCCACTCTTCTATGTTTTTACTGAATCCCCACCTCAGTCACATGTATTCTAGCCTCACTCATCTTTATCTTATTCGGGTGACTACTCATTTATCATTGTAAACTAAATCTGATGAGCTATGACAACTTTCTGGTCTAAAAGTAAGACTCGACGCTTAAAAATGTCATAAATCTACTTACGATGTCGGGAAAAGTAAATTCTTTTTAAATATAAAATGAACCTAATAAAAAAAAGGGGTCGTGATTACAAGGTCGAGAGAAAATGTGCTTTCGTTTGCACCCAATGAAGTACCTAGTTTGTTAGAATTTAACTTTTTTCCTATTCTCTTAAGACCTTTAGTCCATCTAGTCCACATGCTCAATGCAAATATAGACATTTTGTGAAGTTTGAATGGGTATGTGTAACAAACATGCAAGTTGTGGTGCAATTATAAATTGAATAATACTTGATGATTGAACACAAAATGTAGTTAAATTTCAACAAAGATCATGATGGTAAATCTACATCAAACAAGAGCTTTTACCAAACCGAGAAGCCTAACGAGGGGCCTTCTTTTTGCCGGCAATTGCAACCTTCTTGCCTTTCAAAGTCCTGCAATTGTTCTTCGTGCGCTGTCCTCTACAAGGCAGTCCCTGAATGTGGCGTATGCCTCGGTAGCACTGAATTTCTTTCAATCTCCTGATTGCAAGCGCGTTAAATCGCCTCTGTAAAATCAAAACCAAGCAGGTCAACATAAAGATAGCTACCATTTTGCCCAACTATAAGATGTTAGAAACAATTACACGTAAGAGATTCCTAAAATACATAACTTATTTTAAGCAGAGAACCACATAAACACACACCTATTTCTTTAATGGCTCGGCGATAAGCCAGTTATCACAGTCTCTCCCAGCATATGTGGTCAAATAAAGTATAAGTGCATAGTTCTTGCAGTTGTATACTTAGAATTGGTTATGTATAGTAGGTGCGTGCCCCCCCTTCTCTTTGAAATGTTAAAATAACAGAAACGGTTGAAATGCACACACACACACACACACCCTATGGTACATTGATCAAAAACCTACTACTACTACTACTACTACTAGTCTTTAGGTAAAAGAAGAAGTTACTTGTTAAAATTATTTAACAACTACACTTAACTAATCCAACACGAACAGAATGAAAACTAAAACCCCAATCCAATTCCAAAGTTAAGAATAAAGGAAACATACAAGGTCTCCTTCAATCATGTACTTGGAGACTTCATCACGGAGAACAATAAGCTCATCTTCAGTCAAATCCTTGGTGATTTTGTTCTCCATTTTGAGGTCATTCAGGATTTCAAGTGCTCTGGTACGCCCTATTCCATGTATATACTGTAGCGAGTACTGGACTCTCTTGTTGTTAGGTATCTCCACTCCTCCAACACGGGCACATCGTATGTTCAACCCACCAACCTGCGATTCCCAAATTTTATAACAAAAACACACACAACTTTACTTTAGTTTATCGTCGTTGTTGTTGTTACCTTGGGAGAACTGAAAGTGGAGAATGAGAGAGAATTTGAGGTGGATTTGAAGGGTGATAATCCGCTGGAGATGAGAGAGAGAGAAGGTGCTACGGGTGTTGCGACTGATTGAGCCATGTCTCTCTGTCTATGCTATTATGCTGTGGTGAAGAAGGGGTAAGAAGGCAGGCAGGCTCACCCTTATCCTCTGCGTCGGAGACTAGTTTCCTTTTTACCCATATAATTTGTATGTTGACAAGTTTAGTCCCTGTATGCATTAGTTATCTCACTTTATATTATAACCTATAATAAATAACAATGTACAGCCTACAGGTAGTGATTCTAAGACTAGACGGTGTGGAGGAGCATGAGCATCACATGGCAAACACTTCAGTAGAGAGGCGTGGTAAAAAAAACACTGGGTGGAAGGGGCACTTTTAAAAAATACAAAATAAACAACAACCAATCAAAATCAACCCAAACAACAACCAATACCATCACTCCACATCACCACCCTCATGCCCTCCATGCCGGTGGAAATCTAGGCGCCCTCGCAAAAACCATGCTCCCACACCGTGGAGTCTAAGGGTCTGGTCTTGGAGTTGTACGAACCATATCTAGTATTTTTCGAGACTAAGATGGAGATGATACATCGAGAAAGCGTGTTAGAAAAAAAATCACGAATTATAGCCTGAGAAGTGAGGACCGCCCTCTATAGGTCAAGTGAGTTTCATATCCTCAACGATATATGCAACTATCACATAAATATGTGTGTAGATATAGATCTCCTATGCTACAAGGAACAAAGTGTGACGGTTAAAAGAGTCACGGGGGAAAAGAGAGGAAGAAGAAACCTTTTGTCCAATTTATGATCTTACAGCTAATATACGGAGGAGGATATTAGCTGGACTATGACAAATGGGATGAACCCCATATGGGCCCAACCCCAACGTTGAGACCAATCCGGAGCCTATAGTCTAGCATGATGTATTTCTACGTACATCATACTAAACTCAAACTCTTCACTACCTTTCGAAAGTCCAGAATCCGGCGGGCTTAGACGGAAGTTTGGGTAGAAAAGAACTAATTCGGGAGAGATTAGACATAAGTCGAATGATTCCATTCATACCGAAAGAGTATACATCTTTACTAGTTGGAGAAACAAAATTTCTCCAGCATTTCCCCTCTGGGAACTCCAAAACTTAACAACTAACGAACACACAACACATTATATATACTTGAGGTTTGGAACAGATGTAACACCCCGTGTTTTGGAAAGTCAAAATACAAGTCAAATTCAAAGTCAAAGGAAGAAAAGATTACTAATTGCGATCTGTCACTCCTTTCTTAACTATGGATTGTACACTTTGACTTGTAATCGAATCTTTTATTTTATTGACTTTAGTTGTATTATGTGGAGTATCTATTAATAATCGAGGTTTAATCGCATGATTAATTCGCTTTATCGCTAATTGTGACATATGTGCTTTTAATCATTGTACAAACTCTGAATAGTTTAATTATCAATAAAACAATGTGATTCGACCCCAATGTTTGTTTATTTATGTTTGACATTTTGCATGTTTTGATTTTTGTTCAATTTCAAACTCTATATCGCTTTCTGGAAAATTATACGCAAACTGATGCGTAAACATAATCATTTTAATGCGACAAAGACTCCGGAACATCAACATATGCTTAACATACCTTAAATAACCTTTACATAACTTAGAAATAAGTTTTAAAGGGTTTGGTATGACAAATATAAGTTTATTCGCTTTCAGGGACTATTTTTCGACAAACTGCGAAAGTATGCCGATTCGTATAGTAACGAACATTCCGGACCATGATCATAAGTTAAACATACCATAAATATCCTTTACATAGCTTATAAATAGGCTTTGAGGGATTCAGTGTGCAAATATAAACTTTTTGGTCAATCAGGGACTAAAAGCGTCAAAAAGTGCATAAGTTTGCCTTTTCGCGCATATCTTACGTTCTGAATATATCCGGACATCCAAAAATTTTGGTAATCATTAAAATATTTTATTTTAGTGATTGGAATGCCAAAACTTCATTCGTTTCGCAATTTGGATCGTTTTCGCGTCCGTTACGATTTCCGTCGTAATTAACCGAACAACGCAACCGTACAGCCATACGAACCGACATCCGTGACATTTTTGAGCATATTTCAAGTTCCCTATGCTTTAACATCCTTATGGAGCTTGAAAATGGGTTTGACGGGTGTTAGAAGTGCCAAAACTCAACTATACGCACACAGGGACCAAAACTGCCAAATTCCAAAACTTGCTGGTCTGCACATGGCATACGGATCGTAAGGGACCTATATATGGTCCGTAAGCTACCTAAAAGGGTCGTAACGGGTCATGAGTACTTAGGATAGGTTCTGATTTAGAATGTAGGCTTTTTAAATCATATTACATGATTTCCTATACTCATTTGGCTTACGAAACCACATTCTACCCGATTTTCCGATTTAGGACCAGTTTATTAACGTAGTTACCTATATTAGGTGCCGATTGATTCTGTGATCCTTCTAGCTTTACTTGGTTGTTATTCAAAGACTATTGAGCATTATCAGGTGAGTACATAGACCCCTCTTTTACTGTTTTCAAATTTTTTGGGGTGAAACACATGTGCCTACTTGTTACTTTCGTGCTTTTATAACATATGCTTTCTATGTTCATTAGTACACATATAGTACATGATTTCATCCATGTTTATGCTATGTATGTTTAATTAACATGCTAGCACATTGATTTCATAAACACATTTGTTTCATATGTTTATTTTAACATATGTACACATTGATTTACATCACATTTTTGCTATGTATGTTCATTTAGCATACTTAGTACATTGTTTTCACATAACATGCTTACATTTGGTATGACATTTGGTTTGTTTAACGGGTCATAAATACGTTCATTAACATTGATCATGTCGCTCGGTAGTAAGTAGTGGTACCATAGGAATTGACAACTCCCATTTCTGGCTTCCTAGGTTTGTTTGGAAGTAGGAAATGACTGAATCCGATATACATAAATTTTGATAAACCTTTAATTTGTTTAAGGGTTTGTCTCCACAGGCGCAAGGCTTTAATGTATGCGTTTTAACATTACCGCATAGATGTTTATATCAATAAAGCATTTATTTTACAAAACATAACTTTTGATTTAAACTATGATTTATTCAAATACATTGTTTTGTGCATTTTGCCTGTGGCTTTAGTTGACACCTTTCGCTTACCATACATAACATTTGATTATACATTACATGATTTACATTTGGCATTTGACATTGTTTACACATAAACAGTTTGACATTGGTTTAAACAAGGTATTTTGGTGGTTTGTTTGGGTAAGTGATTTAAATAACGAGACGTGTGTAATATGATAAAAGCATGGTGGATACGCCGCTGGTACTTCCTATATATAAGTGCTTTTATGATATTACATATCGTAGCGATATTTATATAGGTTCGTTTGCACGACCAAACGAGTCGTTCAGAAGAGTTCTCAGACTAAACCAGAGGCGGAATTCATTGATTCAGTCTTCGTTCAGCTTGTATTGCACTAGAATATCATTAATCTGTCTTGTTTATTGATAATCACAACGTTTACAGGCTAGAGACACTTCGACAGCACTTCGGCGTCGGAATCAAGAGTCATACAAACGAAATGACATCACAGGTATATATAGGCACTTGATTTCGTACGAAATAGCCTAATCTATTTCGTGCGAAATGCCCTGTTCAACCTAAAAACCTATTTTCTCGTACAACGTGCCCTGGACTATCATTTCTAAATACAAGACTCAAACGAAGACGAAGTCGACAGACGTATGCACCAACAGACTCCCCCTCGGATGTTGACGAAGTCTTCGGTACGAGTCTTCAGCATGTCAACTCTTCAGTCTTTATCGGTCTTCTCGTTCTTCTCAAAATATTCTCCAGTATCCGCATCCTCTGTCTTGAGTATTGTACAAGGATTTAACTCTGGCTCTAACATCGTCAGACTCCCCCTTTCATCAAGCTGGGATCGCAGTCTGGAATTAGCTATCGCCTTGAGATCGAATCCTGGCTCACACTCTGCTCACACTTTCACAGTTTCTGAAACATCTCCTGGCTCTCCGTAGCAACAGGATCAGATGTCACACCCCCAAAATCCACAATGCGGAGTACCACCGCTTGGAGGCGTGACGTGACCAGGATCGAGCCACCAATCATATTGAACAACATAATTACGTAAATAAAACCAAACACAATACGGTTGGTGACCAAAAGGAAGTAAACCGATTTTAGGTTAACAGCGGAAGCATAAAACATAAGTTCAAAACACAAGTCCATAGTTCACAAGTTTAAAGTCCAAAACGTAGGTTTAATAAGTTTATAAAGTTTATTCATTAAGTACGGGACATATCAGTTCGCATCCCACAACGCTCACCTCCATATGCAAGCTCCATAGCATCTAATGACCTGCAAAGCATGTAATAACGAGTCAACAACAAAGTTGAGTGAGTTCATGGTTGGTTGTCCATTTTAGAGTTGTTTCCAAAAACATAGTTTAATCTCATTCGGCTATCCAACCGTGGGGGTTACCCCATAGTTCGAAAACGTTTATTTGTTAACCATCCCATGTCCACCTTCCCTGGCTATCCAGCCCGACACTTTGGCCGTGGGGAGCTGCCCCAGTATTTTAAACTACCAGACTCGTTTATCATATCGACTACTAACAAAAAATCAATTGTGCCCTAGCTTCGGTGTTCTATCACCACCGACGTGCCATAGTCCATTAGTACACACCCGTCCAACTGGCACGGTGTGCGGTTTGTTAAACCTAATAGCGCTATTAACTAATGACCCGCTCACCATAGCCTCGGCGATTAAGTCGATACAAAAAGGGAGGGACTTCGCTGATAGAGTTCTAGTCCAGTAAGTCTAACACGTCCCAACAGGACGAGGAATTTACATTCCTGAACACGTCTCAAAGGACGAGGAATCCCTATTCCTGAACCCATTCCCATTCCCACCGGGAATTTACCATGCTTTGTAGAAAAGTGTGAACTCACCTCGGTTTGCTCGGTTAGATTCTCAAATATAGTTAACAGTCAAGGTCGGTCAATCACGTCCTAGTATGATTTACCAGTTAGTCATTTAGTGGCTTTCAAATAGAACACAAAGTTCCTACACGTATCTATCACACAACATGCATCATTTTAACGGTTTATGCCCATCTAAGTTTCCCATCCATTCCCCACTCAAAATCAAACATACGATAATGCACATAACATATATAAGATGTTAAATCATTCACAGATAGCATACTCGACACTTAGACACGCGTTATGTCAATTCAGCATTAATATTCAAAACGGGCTGTTTTCGGACATTTTAAATAAAATGGTTAAATTATTCCAAAAATTCCCAAATTTTTACAGGATGTCTTAAACGTTCCATATTTTATTGTGTAAAAATATCGGGGTCCGGTTCATTACCAATATTTTATAAAAATTCATATTCCGGACTGAACTCAGATTCATATATTTCTGACCACAGTCCACGGAACAATTTATTAAAAATTCATCGAGTATCCGATTTACGAAATTCCAGTGGGGTAATTACAAATGCATCGTTTTTCATATACTGTACAAATTTCATGGTCCGATTCATCACAAAACGCAGGTTATGACTGAAAGCGTGACACCCATTTATTGCTGTCAAAATTCAGCTTAAGCTGCTGTTACAAATTAACACTTTAAAATAGTAAACGGAGTCCAAAAATTACGATTCTGGTGCCATTAGAACCGTATTTTATAATAACATATTTTAGATTCAAAATATCGGTTTTTCGTTGAATTTACGACCTGTTTACAGCCAACTGAAGTTGGCTGTAAAGTATGGACAGATTGCTGTTTTTAGTCTCTAGCTTACTAGTTTGTGTTCGGTTGATCCCGTTAATTATGTTTAGTGATCGTAACAACATCAAACATCAATATAATCCAGAAACACATCAGATAATCAACCAATAATCATAATCACACAAGATCTACATGCTTTACACTAATATTCATCCATTAACCACCTTGTTCATCACTTTAGTAGACTTTTAGTTGGTGATCTTATATGTTAGTGATTTTTAACCGACGAAACTCTTATTAACCACTTTAGAATAGATCAAGAAGATGTTTAGAGTCACTTACTACTAGCTCGAGGCTAGGGAAGAAAACAAACGAAAAACGAGTGGTTAATAGCAACGTAGTGAGGTCCTTGGCAAACCGCAAGCACCGGGCTCCCTCGTATGCGATCCTTCACACTTGAGTGCACTTGGAATGGTAAGATTGAAATTGAAAAATGGTGTGGTGAAGATGGTTGTGTTCGGCCGATCATAGGCAAGAAGGAAAGGAAAGTTGAAGCTTGTTGTTTGGTGGGTGTTAGAATGAAATGGTGATCTTACATATTTATTTATTAACCATGCTTTCCTTATAACCCTCCATGTAATATGACTCCTAAAAGCCAACATGTGCAAATAAAATAAGAAAAGGATTTCGTGGGGTGGTGTCCCCCATGCAACCGTCATTTAGGGAAAAGGGGGTATGGGGTTTGATTTGAACTAGATAGTTAGGTGATATTTAGTTTAGTTAGGAGTAATAAATTAATTATTAGAGTGTTATATAATATAACGGGAGTTAGGGTATTCGGGGACCCTAACTAGCTTAGAAAAAGGAAAAATAGTGTCATGTCAATATTTTTGTTTTCCGGGTAGAGTCTGGTTGTTCGGTTCGACACTGTTCCGTTAAACTGCTTAATTAATTCGTAAAGCGTCCTACATATATATTTTTGCAACGTTTTTAATTTTTAACACTCAGGAAGGCATACCGGGCTATTTAGTAACTTTTCTGTATCCTACTAGTATGTTAACAAATACATGTAAGTATAACACAGATATCAGAAAGCAGTTAAGTAATTCCACACAGTCGTCAAACACTTTAATTATCAAAAATAAATTGTACGAAATATATGGAATTTGAGGGTTGTCACATCAGAAACCTGGCTTTAATTTGCACAATCCTCATCCACTTATAAGATAAACAATTTTGACATTTGATAGGCTTCTCAATTTTGAAACATCACAATTTTGATTCAAATTAATGAACCATTTAAACATTCAAAATCATTCTTATTTCCAACACACTCTCCCAAACCTCTTGTTTATCCTGTTTAGCACTTGGAATTTTGAAAATCAGCTCTCCAACATTAGTTGTCGAAAATCTTTTTTTATTTTCAAAATTTTATGCTAAAACCACTTGTAAGAAAAATATTGAAATGCAATAAAGAAATATTTACAAACAATATTTTTGTGAGTTTGCGTAAGAGGATCATATCAGTTATTAAGACACATCACTAGCACCGTTAAGCGTTAATCATTTTAAGTTCTAAACGATTCACGTTGATTGACGATATAGTTGTCCTCTTAAACTCAATCTAAAAACTTTCGAAATGCTTACCGATATGTTAAGGTATATTAATTTTGCACTAAGTTCTTATGGACCCCACGATCTCAGCATATCCCCTCATCATGCAATACACTGACTCGAGTAATGCCTTTAAACATTCATCAACTGTGATATGTGCGAAAACAACGCAGAATGTTTAAACATTAACAATCAGGTCGATATTTCCGTATACGCAGAGAAAGTCCAATGTTTAAACAAAATAAGAAATAAAAACAAGTTGAAAGTGTTTAGGCTTTAACCACCAGTTCGATACTCCCGTATAGGCAGAGGTGATTCAAAGTTTAAACGAAACACCAAATAAAATAAAGCAGAATGTTTAGGCACTAACATCCAGTTTGATACTCACGTATACGCAGAGGATGTCCAATGCTTAAACAAAATAAAGAAATAAAACAAGTTTAAATCTTTGCAAAAAGAAATGCACAATCACAGTAACTTTTTCAGAAAGTTGTGAAAATTCACAAACTAACTGGTTTTTATGCTTTTAGCATTCAGCGATTACTGAGTAGGCACACAGTCAAGAAGGACAAAACTAAGTACTATGCTTTCAACCGTGTTTCCCACTAGAACTAGGCTTTCTCATTTAAGTTTGTATCGTTATCGCAAATCTACTAGTCTAGCTGAGCCTATCGTCACATCTTTAGTGAGACCGTTTATCACATTTGACATTTCATTTCTTTAGCATGTTGTGATCTTCCACTGATATACTATCATTTCCTCTTTTTCCCAACAAAACTCATTTTTGTTTTTTCAATGTTTTTGACTTTTTCAAATTTTCTAATGTTTTTGGATTTTCCGAAATTTCTTACTCCCACTAAAATTCAAAATTATTTTAAAGAAAAATTTGAAAACAAACTATACAAATAAAGTGACAACTGTTGAGAATTACTTCAATTCTCTATCCACTTGGCATAAACAATCAGAACTCCCCCTTGCAACAAACTATTTTACCATAATGATTTCAAAACACTTAAATTTGTTTTAATCAAAATGTTTTTTCCGAAAAATTTAGTTTTGTTGTTTTTCACAAACCACTTGTAGGTTAGGGGTTATTTCATATCTGTGTTTTTTAAACCTCAACTAAAATCAAATCCAGGCCCACTTGCAACAATTTGCTCGTTACATTCAAAATTCAAATATTCAAAAGCAAAAGCAAAACACTTTGATCACAATCCGACACATTGTCAGACAGCATAGAAGCTTCCCCACAAATCCCAATGCATTGTCCGATTTGATTGTTAACTAAACTTCCCAATCAACCTGGAAATTTCCCCAGCTTTCTAGTGCACACAACCTGTTCGACGAATTGCCCGTTAAGTTTTACAAATGGGAGAAACCAAATCGTCATTGGACAACAGATTGAAGCAATCAGCAAAGTACTCCGATGAGAATCGAGTGCCGTTAAAGGCTAAAAACAACAATGCACAGTCGAATTTAAAACCCAGATCGATCTGGGGTTCTAACATCGACAAAGGTTTTGCAGCTGAAAAGAAAACCAGATTGCAACAAGTCACTAAGAAATCGCATCTTACCGTGGCGTCCACCACGAATTCCAGAAACCCTCTTGTTCCTAATCGAGCCAAACGGTCACTTATTGGGGATTTATCGTGTTCTGCCACTGCTACACAAGTTCATCCTCAAGGGTTTAATAGATCGTCTTCTTCTTCGGATTCTCGTGATCTGTTTGCTGAGCTTGATCAGCTTAGAACCCTGCTTCAAGAATCTAGAGACAGAGAAGCTAAATTGCAAGGTGAGTTGTGTGATTTCAAGAGAAAAAACCTTAAGGCTTTGGAGCTAGAAAGAACAGTTGAAACAAAGGCTAGTGAAATCGATGCACTTAAAGGTAAAATTGATTTGCTGGAATCGGAGAACAGCATTAGTCTTTCCAATCGGCTTTCATATACTGTACAAATTTCATGGTCCGATTCATCATAAAACGCAGGTTATGACTGAAAGCGTGACACCCATTTATTGCTGTCAAAATTCAGCTTAAGCTGCTGTTACAAATTAACACTTTAAAATAGTAAACGGAGTCCAAAAATTACGATTCTGGTGCCATTAGAACCGTATTTTATAATAACATATTTTAGATTCAAAATATCGGTTTTTCGTTGAATTTACGACCTGTTTACAGCCAACTGAAGTTGGCTGTAAAGTATGGACAGATTGCTGTTTTTAGTCTCTAGCTTACTAGTTTGTGTTCGGTTGATCCCGTTAATTATGTTTAGTGATCGTAACAACATCAAACATCAATATAATCCAGAAACACATCAGATAATCAACCAATAATCATAATCACACAAGATCTACATGCTTTACACTAATATTCATCCATTAACCACCTTGTTCATCACTTTAGTAGACTTTTAGTTGGTGATCTTATATGTTAGTGATTTTTAACCGACGAAACTCTTATTAACCACTTTAGAATAGATCAAGAAGATGTTTAGAGTCACTTACTACTAGCTCGAGGCTAGGGAAGAAAACAGACGAAAAACGAGTGGTTAATAGCAACGTAGTGAGGTCCTTGGCAAACCGCAAGCACCGGGCTCCCTCGTATGCGATCCTTCACACTTGAGTGCACTTGGAATGGTAAGATTGAAATTGAAAAATGGTGTGGTGAAGATGGTTGTGTTCGGCCGATCATAGGCAAGAAGGAAAGGAAAGTTGAAGCTTGTTGTTTGGTGGGTGTTAGAATGAAATGGTGATCTTACATATTTATTTATTAACCATGCTTTCCTTATAACCCTCCATGTAATATGACTCCTAAAAGCCAACATGTGCAAATAAAATAAGAAAAGGATTTCGTGGGGTGGTGTCCCCCATGCAACCGTCATTTAGGGAAAGGGGGGTATGGGGTTTGATTTGAACTAGATAGTTAGGTGATATTTAGTTTAGTTAGGAGTAATAAATTAATTATTAGAGTGTTATATAATATAACGGGGGTTAGGGTATTTGGGGACCCTAACTAGCTTAGAAAAAGGAAAAATAGTGTCATGTCAATATTTTTGTTTTCCGGGTAGAGTCCGGTTGTTCAGTTCGACATTGTTCCGTTAAACTGCTTAATTAATTCGTAAAGCGTCCTACATATATATTTTTGCAACGTTTTTAATTTTTAACACTCAGGAAGGCATACCGGGCTATTTAGTAACTTTTCTATATCCTACTAGTATGTTAACAAATACATGTAAGTATAACACAGATATCAGAAAGCAGTTAAGTAATTCCACACAGTCGTCAAACACTTTAATTATAAAAAATAAATTGTATGGAATATATGGAATTTGAGGGTTGTCACATTCTCCCCCTGTTAAGATAATTTCGTCCTGAAATTTAGCGCGTGGTTACTGAGGAAGCTAGTTAAGTTGCGTTGTTTTCCTGATTTTCCTGGGGTGTCACATCATCCCCCCGTTGATTTGGAATTTCGTCCCGAAATTCTGCAGTAGCTTCAGCCTCAGTAGTGGTTACGTTTTTCTTAAACAGCTGTGGGTACTTGAGTTTCATTTGGTCTTCGCGTTCCCAGGTATACTCTGGGCCACGATGAGCATTCCAACGAACTCGGACCAGAGGTATCCTGGTATTCTTGAGGATCTTAACATCTTGATCCGTAATCTCTACTGGTTCCTCGACGAATCGCAGCTGGTCGTCAATTGTGAGTTCCTTGAGAGGAATTATGAGGGTCTCATCTGACAGACACTTCTTCAGATTCGACACATGGAAAACATTGTGAACTCCGCTGAGTTCTTCAGGTAGATTCAACCTGTAGGCGACTTTGCCAATTTTCTCGGTGACCTCGAATGGTCCGACATAACGCGGATTGTGTTTGCCTCGTTTGCCAAAGCGGACTACACCTTTCCAAGGTGAGACTTTGAGTAGCACTCGATCCCCAACCTGGAGCTCGAGTGATTTTCTTCCCTTATCAGCATAGCTTTTCTGACGGTCACGAGCTGCCGCCATACGCTGTCGTATTTGAGCAATTCTCTCGGTGGTATCCACCACAAGTTCTGGGCCAGTGATTTGGCTGTCACCAACTTCTGCCCAACAGAGAGGTGATCGGCATTTGCGTCCGTACAATGCCTCGAACGGAGCGGCTTGGATGCTGGTGTGGTAGCTGTTGTTATATGAAAACTCCACTAACGGGAGGTGCTTTTCCCAGCCATTACCAAAATCGATCACACATGCCCTAAGCATGTCTTCAAGGGTTTGGATGGTGCGTTCAGATTTCCCATCCGTCTGTGGGTGATAAGCGGTGCTCATATCTAAACGTGAGCCAAAGGACTTGTGCATTGCTTGCCACAGTTCAGAAGTAAAACGCGCATCACGATCAGATATAATAGAGGTTGGCACTCCGTGCCTTGATACCACTTCCTTTAGGTAAATGTCTGCAAGAGTAGAAAACTTATCTGTTTCTTTGATAGCCAGAAAATGTGCAGACTTGGTCAGTCGATCTACGATCACCCAAATGGTATCGTTTCTGCGTTGAGATCTGGGCAGGCCGGTAACGAAATCCATGGAAATTTGCTCCCATTTCCATTTTGGGATCTCCGGTTGTTGAAGTAGGCCTGATGGTTTCTGATATTCAGACTTGACTCTCGCACAAGTCAAGCACTTGCTGACGTAGGTTGCTATGTGGGCTTTCATGCCAGGCCACCAATACGTAGTCTTTAGGTCGTGGTGCATTTTATCCGAACCAGGATGTACCGAATAACGAGACTTGTGCTCTTCGTCCATCACAAGCTCGCGTAAGTTTCCATAAAGTGGAACCCAGATGCGCCCTGTTACATAGTAAGCACCGTCTTCCTTTTGTTCTAGCCGCTGCCTCGATCCTCGTAGGGATTCAGCCCTGATGTTCTCTGCTTTCAATGCTTCAACCTGAGCATCGCGAATCTGAGCGGGAAGGTTAGATTGGATGGTAAGCTGTAAAGCACGTACACGCTTAGGTATAGTATCCTTTCGACTGAGGGCGTCGGCCACAACATTGGCTTTGCCCGGATGATACTTGATAGCACATTCATAATCATTCAAGAGTTCGACCCATCGGCGTTGACGCATGTTTAACTCCTTTTGCTTGAAGATATGCTCGAGACTCATGTGATCGGTGTAAATGGTGCACTTGGTACCGTACAGGTAATGTCTCCATATCTTAAGCGCGAAAACAACTGCTCCCAGTTCCAAGTCATGTGTAGTGTAGTTCCTTTCGTGAACTTTAAGTTGGCGTGATGCGTAGGCAATGACCTTGTCACGTTGCATCAATACGCAACCAAGTCCTTGGATGGAAGCGTCGCAATAACCACGAAATCATCTGTGCCTTCAGGCAATGAGAGGATAGGCGCGCTACAAAGTCTATCCTTTAGGTGTTGAGGTGCGGACTCCTGTGCATCACCCCAACGATAGATGACACCCTTCTGAGTCAGTGAAGTGAGAGGTTGCGCAATCTTGGAGAAATCTTTTATAAACCTTCTGTAATATCCGGCCAAACCCAAGAATTGGCGGATTTCTGTTGGTGTGCGGGGTGCAGGCCAGTTCTTGATCGATTCAACCTTAGATGGATCCACATGAATCCCATCCTTGTTTACCACATGGCCTAGAAAGTGGACTTCGCGAAGCCAGAAGTCACATTTCGAAAACTTGGCATACAACTGCTCTTTTCGAAGAAGTTCCAGCATAAGCCTCAGATGTTGCTCATGTTCCTCCTGACTCTTAGAATAGACCAGGATGTCGTCTATGAAAACAATAACGAGCTTATCCAGGTATGGTTTGCACACTCGGTTCATGAGATCCATGAAAACCGCTGGTGCATTCGTCAGCCCGAATGGCATAACCAGAAACTCGTAATGGCCGTAACGAGTTCTAAATGCTGTTTTGGAGACGTCCTCCTCTCGGACTCTCAGCTGATGGTATCCCGATCTCAAATCAATCTTAGAGTAATAGCTCGACCCTTGCAACTGGTCGAACAAGTCGTCAATACGTGGAAGAGGATAACGATTCTTCACAGTCACCTTGTTGAGTTCGCGGTAGTCAATACACATTCTGAAAGTACCATCTTTCTTTTTCACAAACAAGACTGGAGCTCCCCAGGGCGATGAGCTAGGATGTATGAAACCCTTTTCCAAGAGTTCTTGTAGTTGTGTGGACAGTTCTTCAAGTTCTGATGGGGCTAGACGATATGGTGCTCGAGCTACTGGCGCTGCTCCAGGAGCTAGCTCGATTTGAAACTCAACTTGGCGATGAGGCGGAATACCAGGTAATTCCTCAGGAAATACATCAGGAAAATTGCGTACAATAGGGATGTCTTCAATTATCTTCTCTTCCATTGATGTGTCAGTAACGAGTGCTAAAATGGCAGTGTGGCCCTTTTGCAAACACTTCTGGGCCTTAAGGAAAGAGATGATACCTTCGACAGCACCACTCTTGTCTCCACGAATCATGAGAGGTTCTTCACCAGAACGAGGAATGTGGACGATTTTCTCCTTGCAAACAATCTCCGCTTGATGATGAGATAGCCAATCCATCCCAATAACAATGTCGAAACTACCCAGTGTGATAGGAATAAGATCGATAGAGAAGGTCTGACCAGCTAAGATGAGGTTACAACCTTTAACTACGTGTGTGGCTTCAAGACTTTTACCGTTAGCTAGTTCTACCGTGTGTTTGGTGTTCAGGAGTGTTGGAGTGCGCTTAAGCATTTGGCTAACTTTTACGGACACATAACTAGTATCGGCACCTGAATCGAATAAAACAGTAACAAAGAAGTCGTCCATAAGAAACTTACCCATCACAACGTTGGGATCGTTCTTTGCTTCTCCCTGACCAATCACAAACACACGACCTTGGGCGCCATTTCCATTATTGTTACCTCCATTGTTGCCTCCGTTGTTGTTTCCATTGTGGTTCCCGTTTCTTTGGTTGTTGTTCTGGTTTTGGTTCAGCTGGGGGCAGTTCCTCTTAAAGTGGCCTTCAGCACCGCACACGAAGCATCCCTTATTACCCTGCTGATGTTGTTGTTGGTTCTGTGGAGCTGGTTGTTGTTGTTGGCGATTCTGATTCGCAGGACGTGGGCTCCTGCAATCCTTGGCTTCATGACCCAGCTTGTTACACCTCAGACAGCGACCCTTGTGGCACCGCCCGCCATGATGCTTGTTGCACCGGTTGCACTTGGGGTGGTTCCCTAGGTATCCACCCTGTCCTTGACTACCAGAAGATTGCTGACCAGGACTCTGGTATTTATCAGTCTTTCTTTGTTGAGACTGAACTGAGGTAGAACCTTTGCCCAAATTTCCATCCCACTTGCGCTTATTATCATTGTGAGCCTCAGAAGTGGTAGCGCTAATACGTTTGGGCAGCCTGTTCTGCTCAACTGCCTGATTGGTGAGCTGGTGTGCCAAACGAACGACTTGCTGGATTGTGGGAAGGTTGGCCGCACTTACAGACCCTTGGATTTCTGGGACTAAGCCTCTGAGGTATAGCTTGATTCGCCTAGATATGGGTTGTGACATGTTAGGACATAAGGCGGCCAAGTCCTTGGACCTCTTTGTGTATGCCTCAATCTCTGATCCTTCCATTTTCAAACTATAATACTCTATCTCAAGTTTCAGAAGGTCGTCCAGGTGGCAGAACTCTTCCTTAATCCAATCCTTGAAGTCGCTCCAGAGGATGGCATTCGCGTCTGCCAATCCGAGCATCTAAACTTGTGCGCTCCACCAAGAATACGCTTTCCCTTGCAACATGCCAGTAGCATACTCTACTCGTTTGCTGGCAGGGCTTTCACTCTCTTCGAATGTATATTCGATTCTCCGGATCCAGTGTAGAAGGCCGATTGTCCCTTTAGTGCCGTCAAAAGTGGGAGGTTTGCATTCTAGGAACGCCTTGAAGGTGCCCATGCGTATTTGAGGGTGCATGGGTTGACTCCCTGTTCGGGTTGCTAAGGCTTCAGCAATCCGTTCGTTGATCAAGGTCGTCAGCTGACCCTGGGTCATGTCGAGACGTCCACTCATGGTCTTCATATCGAAAGAACTCACGTAAGAAAGGTGTCGCAAAGTGCGTAAGTGTGGAGTGACAGAAAAGAGTAAGCACACAAGGTTCAAATAGCAGTTATCACATTAACTAATGCGTACCATGAACAATGTACCATGTAACTAACAAGTAGATAATATAAACATAAACCGTATCACCTAGGATGTTGACTCTTGCACGTGGAGCGAAGCGTCGTTGTGGATCGTTGAGCACTGTACTGGTTATAGTCTGGTTTTATCAAAAAGCTTTTTCCCCTTTTTAAAACCAAGTTCACTATAACCAATGGCTCTGATACCAATCTGTCACACCCCCAAAATCCACAATGCGGAGTACCACCGCTTGGAGGCGTGACGTGACCAGGATCGAGCCACCAATCATATTGAACAACATAATTACGTAAATAAAACCAAACACAATACGATTGGTGACCAAAAGGAAGTAAACCGATTTTAGGTTAACAGCGGAAGCATAAAACATAAGTTCAAAACACAAGTCCATAGTTCACAAGTTTAAAGTCCAAAACGTAGGTTTAATAAGTTTATAAAGTTTATTCATTAAGTACGAGACATATCAGTTCGCATCCCACAACGACCACCTCCATATGCAAGCTCCATAGCATCTAATGACCTGCAAAGCATGTAATAACGAGTCAACAACAAAGTTGAGTGAGTTCACGGTTGGTTGTCCATTTTAGAGTTGTTTCCAAAAACATAGTTTAATCTCATTCGGCTATCCAGCCGTGGGGGTTACCCCATAGTTCGAAAACGTCTATTTGTTAACCATCCCATGTCCACCTTCCCTGGCTATCCAGCCCGACACTTTGGCCGTGGGGAGCTGCCCCAGTATTTTAAACTACCAGAATCGTTTATCATATCGACTACTAACAAAAAATCAATTGTGCCCTAGCTTCGGTGTTCTATCACCACCGACGTGCCATAGTCCATTAGTACACACCCGTCCAACTAGCACGGTGTGCGGTTTGTTAAACCTAATAGCGCTATTAACTAATGACCCGCTCGCCATAGCCTCGGCGATTAAGTCGATACAAAAAGGGAGGGACTTCGCTGATAGAGTTCTAGTCCAGTAAGTCTAACACGTCCCAAGAGGACGAGGAATCCCTATTCCTGAACCCATTCCCATTCCCACCGGGAATTTACCATGCTTTGTAGAAAAGTGTGAACTCACCTCGGTTTGCTCGGTTAGATTCTCAAATATAGTTAACAGTCAAGGTCGGTCAATCACGTCCTAGTATGATTTACCAGTTAGTCATTTAGTGGCTTTAAAATAGAACACAAAGTTCCTACACGTATCTATCACACAACATGCATCATTTTAACGGTTTATGCCCATCTAAGTTTCCCATCCATTCCCCACTCAAAATCAAACATACGATAATGCACATAACATATATAAGATGTTAAATCATTCACAGATAGCATACTCGACACTTAGACACGCGTTATGTCAATTCAGCATTAATATTCAAAACGGGCTGTTTTCGGACATTTTAAATAAAATGGTTAAATTATTCCAAAAATTCCCAAATTTTTACAGGATGTCTTAAACGTTCCATATTTTATTGTGTAAAAATATCGGGGTCCGGTTCATTACCAATATTTTATAAAAATTCATATTCCGGACTGAACTCAGATTCATGTATTTCTGACCACAGTCCACGGAACAATTTATTAAAAATTCATCGAGTGTCCGATTTACGAAATTACAGTGGGGTAATTACAAATGCATCGGTTTTCATCTACTGTACAAATTTCATGGTCCGATTCATCATAAAACGCAGGTTATGACTGAAAGCGTGACACCCATTTATTGCTGTCAAAATTCAGCTTAAGCTGCTGTTACAAATTAACACTTTAAAATAGTAAACGGAGTCCAAAAATTACGATTCTGGTGCCATTAGAACCGTATTTTATAATAACATATTTTAGATTCAAAATATCGGTTTTTCGTTGAATTTACGACCTGTTTACAGCCAACTGAAGTTGGCTGTAAAGTATGGACAGATTGCTGTTTTTAGTCTCTAGCTTACTAGTTTGTGTTCGGTTGATCCCGTTAATTATGTTTAGTGATCGTAACAACATCAAACATCAATATAATCCAGAAACACATCAGATAATCAACCAATAATCATAATCACACAAGATCTACATGCTTTACACTAATATTCATCCATTAACCACCTTGTTCATCACTTTAGTAGACTTTTAGTTGGTGATCTTATATGTTAGTGATTTTTAACCGACGAAACTCTTATTAACCACTTTAGAATAGATCAAGAAGATGTTTAGAGTCACTTACTACTAGCTCGAGGCTAGGGAAGAAAACAGACGAAAAACGAGTGGTTAATAGCAACGTAGTGAGGTCCTTGGCAAACCGCAAGCACCGGGCTCCCTCGTATGCGATCCTTCACACTTGAGTGCACTTGGAATGGTAAGATTGAAATTGAAAAATGGTGTGGTGAAGATGGTTGTGTTCGGCCGATCATAGGCAAGAAGGAAAGGAAAGTTGAAGCTTGTTGTTTGGTGGGTGTTAGAATGAAATGGTGATCTTACATATTTATTTATTAACCATGCTTTCCTTATAACCCTCCATGTAATATGACTCCTAAAAGCCAACATGTGCAAATAAAATAAGAAAAGGATTTCGTGGGGTGGTGTCCCCCATGCAACCGTCATTTAGGGAAAGGGGGGTATGGGGTTTGATTTGAACTAGATAGTTAGGTGATATTTAGTTTAGTTAGGAGTAATAAATTAATTATTAGAGTGTTATATAATATAACGGGGGTTAGGGTATTCGGGGACCCTAACTAGCTTAGAAAAAGGAAAAATAGTGTCATGTCAATATTTTTGTTTTCCGGGTAGAGTCCGGTTGTTCAGTTCGACATTGTTCCGTTAAACTGCTTAATTAATTCGTAAAGCGTCCTACATATATATTTTTGCAACGTTTTTAATTTTTAACACTCAGGAAGGCATACCGGGCTATTTAGTAACTTTTCTATATCCTACTAGTATGTTAACAAATACATGTAAGTATAACACAGATATCAGAAAGCAGTTAAGTAATTCCACACAGTCGTCAAACACTTTAATTATAAAAAATAAATTGTATGGAATATATGGAATTTGAGGGTTGTCACATTCTCCCCCTGTTAAGATAATTTCGTCCTGAAATTTAGCGCGTGGTTACTGAGGAAGCTAGTTAAGTTGCGTTGTTTTCCTGATTTTCCTGGGGTGTCACATCATCCCCCCGTTGATTTGGAATTTCGTCCCGAAATTCTGCAGTAGCTTCAGCCTCAGTAGTGGTTACGTTTTTCTTAAACAGCTGTGGGTACTTGAGTTTCATTTGGTCTTCGCGTTCCCAGGTATACTCTGGGCCACGATGAGCATTCCAACGAACTCGGACCAGAGGTATCCTGGTATTCTTGAGGATCTTAACATCTTGATCCGTAATCTCTACTGGTTCCTCGACGAATCGCAGCTGGTCGTCAATTGTGAGTTCCTTGAGAGGAATTATGAGGGTCTCATCTGACAGACACTTCTTCAGATTCGACACATGGAAAACATTGTGAACTCCGCTGAGTTCTTCAGGTAGATTCAACCTGTAGGCGACTTTGCCAATTTTCTCGGTGACCTCGAATGGTCCGACATAACGCGGATTGTGTTTGCCTCGTTTGCCAAAGCGGACTACACCTTTCCAAGGTGAGACTTTGAGTAGCACTCGATCCCCAACCTGGAGCTCGAGTGATTTTCTTCCCTTATCAGCATAGCTTTTCTGACGGTCACGAGCTGCCGCCATACGCTGTCGTATTTGAGCAATTCTCTCGGTGGTATCCACCACAAGTTCTGGGCCAGTGATTTGGCTGTCACCAACTTCTGCCCAACAGAGAGGTGATCGGCATTTGCGTCCGTACAATGCCTCGAACGGAGCGGCTTGGATGCTGGTGTGGTAGCTGTTGTTATATGAAAACTCCACTAACGGGAGGTGCTTTTCCCAGCCATTACCAAAATCGATCACACATGCCCTAAGCATGTCTTCAAGGGTTTGGATGGTGCGTTCAGATTTCCCATCCGTCTGTGGGTGATAAGCGGTGCTCATATCTAAACGTGAGCCAAAGGACTTGTGCATTGCTTGCCACAGTTCAGAAGTAAAACGCGCATCACGATCAGATATAATAGAGGTTGGCACTCCGTGCCTTGATACCACTTCCTTTAGGTAAATGTCTGCAAGAGTAGAAAACTTATCTGTTTCTTTGATAGCCAGAAAATGTGCAGACTTGGTCAGTCGATCTACGATCACCCAAATGGTATCGTTTCTGCGTTGAGATCTGGGCAGGCCGGTAACGAAATCCATGGAAATTTGCTCCCATTTCCATTTTGGGATCTCCGGTTGTTGAAGTAGGCCTGATGGTTTCTGATATTCAGACTTGACTCTCGCACAAGTCAAGCACTTGCTGACGTAGGTTGCTATGTGGGCTTTCATGCCAGGCCACCAATACGTAGTCTTTAGGTCGTGGTGCATTTTATCCGAACCAGGATGTACCGAATAACGAGACTTGTGCTCTTCGTCCATCACAAGCTCGCGTAAGTTTCCATAAAGTGGAACCCAGATGCGCCCTGTTACATAGTAAGCACCGTCTTCCTTTTGTTCTAGCCGCTGCCTCGATCCTCGTAGGGATTCAGCCCTGATGTTCTCTGCTTTCAATGCTTCAACCTGAGCATCGCGAATCTGAGCGGGAAGGTTAGATTGGATGGTAAGCTGTAAAGCACGTACACGCTTAGGTATAGTATCCTTTCGACTGAGGGCGTCGGCCACAACATTGGCTTTGCCCGGATGATACTTGATAGCACATTCATAATCATTCAAGAGTTCGACCCATCGGCGTTGACGCATGTTTAACTCCTTTTGCTTGAAGATATGCTCGAGACTCATGTGATCGGTGTAAATGGTGCACTTGGTACCGTACAGGTAATGTCTCCATATCTTAAGCGCGAAAACAACTGCTCCCAGTTCCAAGTCATGTGTAGTGTAGTTCCTTTCGTGAACTTTAAGTTGGCGTGATGCGTAGGCAATGACCTTGTCACGTTGCATCAATACGCAACCAAGTCCTTGGATGGAAGCGTCGCAATAACCACGAAATCATCTGTGCCTTCAGGCAATGAGAGGATAGGCGCGCTACAAAGTCTATCCTTTAGGTGTTGAGGTGCGGACTCCTGTGCATCACCCCAACGATAGATGACACCCTTCTGAGTCAGTGAAGTGAGAGGTTGCGCAATCTTGGAGAAATCTTTTATAAACCTTCTGTAATATCCGGCCAAACCCAAGAATTGGCGGATTTCTGTTGGTGTGCGGGGTGCAGGCCAGTTCTTGATCGATTCAACCTTAGATGGATCCACATGAATCCCATCCTTGTTTACCACATGGCCTAGAAAGTGGACTTCGCGAAGCCAGAAGTCACATTTCGAAAACTTGGCATACAACTGCTCTTTTCGAAGAAGTTCCAGCATAAGCCTCAGATGTTGCTCATGTTCCTCCTGACTCTTAGAATAGACCAGGATGTCGTCTATGAAAACAATAACGAGCTTATCCAGGTATGGTTTGCACACTCGGTTCATGAGATCCATGAAAACCGCTGGTGCATTCGTCAGCCCGAATGGCATAACCAGAAACTCGTAATGGCCGTAACGAGTTCTAAATGCTGTTTTGGAGACGTCCTCCTCTCGGACTCTCAGCTGATGGTATCCCGATCTCAAATCAATCTTAGAGTAATAGCTCGACCCTTGCAACTGGTCGAACAAGTCGTCAATACGTGGAAGAGGATAACGATTCTTCACAGTCACCTTGTTGAGTTCGCGGTAGTCAATACACATTCTGAAAGTACCATCTTTCTTTTTCACAAACAAGACTGGAGCTCCCCAGGGCGATGAGCTAGGATGTATGAAACCCTTTTCCAAGAGTTCTTGTAGTTGTGTGGACAGTTCTTCAAGTTCTGATGGGGCTAGACGATATGGTGCTCGAGCTACTGGCGCTGCTCCAGGAGCTAGCTCGATTTGAAACTCAACTTGGCGATGAGGCGGAATACCAGGTAATTCCTCAGGAAATACATCAGGAAAATTGCGTACAATAGGGATGTCTTCAATTATCTTCTCTTCCATTGATGTGTCAGTAACGAGTGCTAAAATGGCAGTGTGGCCCTTTTGCAAACACTTCTGGGCCTTAAGGAAAGAGATGATACCTTCGACAGCACCACTCTTGTCTCCACGAATCATGAGAGGTTCTTCACCAGAACGAGGAATGTGGACGATTTTCTCCTTGCAAACAATCTCCGCTTGATGATGAGATAGCCAATCCATCCCAATAACAATGTCGAAACTACCCAGTGTGATAGGAATAAGATCGATAGAGAAGGTCTGACCAGCTAAGATGAGGTTACAACCTTTAACTACGTGTGTGGCTTCAAGACTTTTACCGTTAGCTAGTTCTACCGTGTGTTTGGTGTTCAGGAGTGTTGGAGTGCGCTTAAGCATTTGGCTAACTTTTACGGACACATAACTAGTATCGGCACCTGAATCGAATAAAACAGTAACAAAGAAGTCGTCCATAAGAAACTTACCCATCACAACGTTGGGATCGTTCTTTGCTTCTCCCTGACCAATCACAAACACACGACCTTGGGCGCCATTTCCATTATTGTTACCTCCATTGTTGCCTCCGTTGTTGTTTCCATTGTGGTTCCCGTTTCTTTGGTTGTTGTTCTGGTTTTGGTTCAGCTGGGGGCAGTTCCTCTTAAAGTGGCCTTCAGCACCGCACACGAAGCATCCCTTATTACCCTGCTGATGTTGTTGTTGGTTCTGTGGAGCTGGTTGTTGTTGTTGGCGATTCTGATTCGCAGGACGTGGGCTCCTGCAATCCTTGGCTTCATGACCCAGCTTGTTACACCTCAGACAGCGACCCTTGTGGCACCGCCCGCCATGATGCTTGTTGCACCGGTTGCACTTGGGGTGGTTCCCTAGGTATCCACCCTGTCCTTGACTACCAGAAGATTGCTGACCAGGACTCTGGTATTTATCAGTCTTTCTTTGTTGAGACTGAACTGAGGTAGAACCTTTGCCCAAATTTCCATCCCACTTGCGCTTATTATCATTGTGAGCCTCAGAAGTGGTAGCGCTAATACGTTTGGGCAGCCTGTTCTGCTCAACTGCCTGATTGGTGAGCTGGTGTGCCAAACGAACGACTTGCTGGATTGTGGGAAGGTTGGCCGCACTTACAGACCCTTGGATTTCTGGGACTAAGCCTCTGAGGTATAGCTTGATTCGCCTAGATATGGGTTGTGACATGTTAGGACATAAGGCGGCCAAGTCCTTGGACCTCTTTGTGTATGCCTCAATCTCTGATCCTTCCATTTTCAAACTATAATACTCTATCTCAAGTTTCAGAAGGTCGTCCAGGTGGCAGAACTCTTCCTTAATCCAATCCTTGAAGTCGCTCCAGAGGATGGCATTCGCGTCTGCCAATCCGAGCATCTAAACTTGTGCGCTCCACCAAGAATACGCTTTCCCTTGCAACATGCCAGTAGCATACTCTACTCGTTTGCTGGCAGGGCTTTCACTCTCTTCGAATGTATATTCGATTCTCCGGATCCAGTGTAGAAGGCCGATTGTCCCTTTAGTGCCGTCAAAAGTGGGAGGTTTGCATTCTAGGAACGCCTTGAAGGTGCCCATGCGTATTTGAGGGTGCATGGGTTGACTCCCTGTTCGGGTTGCTAAGGCTTCAGCAATCCGTTCGTTGATCAAGGTCGTCAGCTGACCCTGGGTCATGTCGAGACGTCCACTCATGGTCTTCATATCGAAAGAACTCACGTAAGAAAGGTGTCGCAAAGTGCGTAAGTGTGGAGTGACAGAAAAGAGTAAGCACACAAGGTTCAAATAGCAGTTATCACATTAACTAATGCGTACCATGAACAATGTACCATGTAACTAACAAGTAGATAATATAAACATAAACCGTATCACCTAGGATGTTGACTCTTGCACGTGGAGCGAAGCGTCGTTGTGGATCGTTGAGCACTGTACTGGTTATAGTCTGGTTTTATCAAAAAGCTTTTTCCCCTTTTTAAAACCAAGTTCACTATAACCAATGGCTCTGATACCAATCTGTCACACCCCCAAAATCCACAATGCGGAGTACCACCGCTTGGAGGCGTGACGTGACCAGGATCGAGCCACCAATCATATTGAACAACATAATTACGTAAATAAAACCAAACACAATACGATTGGTGACCAAAAGGAAGTAAACCGATTTTAGGTTAACAGCGGAAGCATAAAACATAAGTTCAAAACACAAGTCCATAGTTCACAAGTTTAAAGTCCAAAACGTAGGTTTAATAAGTTTATAAAGTTTATTCATTAAGTACGAGACATATCAGTTCGCATCCCACAACGACCACCTCCATATGCAAGCTCCATAGCATCTAATGACCTGCAAAGCATGTAATAACGAGTCAACAACAAAGTTGAGTGAGTTCACGGTTGGTTGTCCATTTTAGAGTTGTTTCCAAAAACATAGTTTAATCTCATTCGGCTATCCAGCCGTGGGGGTTACCCCATAGTTCGAAAACGTCTATTTGTTAACCATCCCATGTCCACCTTCCCTGGCTATCCAGCCCGACACTTTGGCCGTGGGGAGCTGCCCCAGTATTTTAAACTACCAGAATCGTTTATCATATCGACTACTAACAAAAAATCAATTGTGCCCTAGCTTCGGTGTTCTATCACCACCGACGTGCCATAGTCCATTAGTACACACCCGTCCAACTAGCACGGTGTGCGGTTTGTTAAACCTAATAGCGCTATTAACTAATGACCCGCTCGCCATAGCCTCGGCGATTAAGTCGATACAAAAAGGGAGGGACTTCGCTGATAGAGTTCTAGTCCAGTAAGTCTAACACGTCCCAAGAGGACGAGGAATCCCTATTCCTGAACCCATTCCCATTCCCACCGGGAATTTACCATGCTTTGTAGAAAAGTGTGAACTCACCTCGGTTTGCTCGGTTAGATTCTCAAATATAGTTAACAGTCAAGGTCGGTCAATCACGTCCTAGTATGATTTACCAGTTAGTCATTTAGTGGCTTTCAAATAGAACACAAAGTTCCTACACGTATCTATCACACAACATGCATCATTTTAACGGTTTATGCCCATCTAAGTTTCCCATCCATTCCCCACTCAAAATCAAACATACGATAATGCACATAACATATATAAGATGTTAAATCATTCACAGATAGCATACTCGACACTTAGACACGCGTTATGTCAATTCAGCATTAATATTCAAAACGGGCTGTTTTCGGACATTTTAAATAAAATGGTTAAATTATTCCAAAAATTCCCAAATTTTTACAGGATGTCTTAAACGTTCCATATTTTATTGTGTAAAAATATCGGGGTCCGGTTCATTACCAATATTTTATAAAAATTCATATTCCGGACTGAACTCAGATTCATGTATTTCTGACCACAGTCCACGGAACAATTTATTAAAAATTCATCGAGTGTCCGATTTACGAAATTACAGTGGGGTAATTACAAATGCATCGGTTTTCATCTACTGTACAAATTTCATGGTCCGATTCATCATAAAACGCAGGTTATGACTGAAAGCGTGACACCCATTTATTGCTGTCAAAATTCAGCTTAAGCTGCTGTTACAAATTAACACTTTAAAATAGTAAACGGAGTCCAAAAATTACGATTCTGGTGCCATTAGAACCGTATTTTATAATAACATATTTTAGATTCAAAATATCGGTTTTTCGTTGAATTTACGACCTGTTTACAGCCAACTGAAGTTGGCTGTAAAGTATGGACAGATTGCTGTTTTTAGTCTCTAGCTTACTAGTTTGTGTTCGGTTGATCCCGTTAATTATGTTTAGTGATCGTAACAACATCAAACATCAATATAATCCAGAAACACATCAGATAATCAACCAATAATCATAATCACACAAGATCTACATGCTTTACACTAATATTCATCCATTAACCACCTTGTTCATCACTTTAGTAGACTTTTAGTTGGTGATCTTATATGTTAGTGATTTTTAACCGACGAAACTCTTATTAACCACTTTAGAATAGATCAAGAAGATGTTTAGAGTCACTTACTACTAGCTCGAGGCTAGGGAAGAAAACAGACGAAAAACGAGTGGTTAATAGCAACGTAGTGAGGTCCTTGGCAAACCGCAAGCACCGGGCTCCCTCGTATGCGATCCTTCACACTTGAGTGCACTTGGAATGGTAAGATTGAAATTGAAAAATGGTGTGGTGAAGATGGTTGTGTTCGGCCGATCATAGGCAAGAAGGAAAGGAAAGTTGAAGCTTGTTGTTTGGTGGGTGTTAGAATGAAATGGTGATCTTACATATTTATTTATTAACCATGCTTTCCTTATAACCCTCCATGTAATATGACTCCTAAAAGCCAACATGTGCAAATAAAATAAGAAAAGGATTTCGTGGGGTGGTGTCCCCCATGCAACCGTCATTTAGGGAAAGGGGGGTATGGGGTTTGATTTGAACTAGATAGTTAGGTGATATTTAGTTTAGTTAGGAGTAATAAATTAATTATTAGAGTGTTATATAATATAACGGGAGTTAGGGTATTCGGGGACCCTAACTAGCTTAGAAAAAGGAAAAATAGTGTCATGTCAATATTTTTGTTTTCCGGGTAGAGTCTGGTTGTTCGGTTCGACACTGTTCCGTTAAACTGCTTAATTAATTCGTAAAGCGTCCTACATATATATTTTTGCAACGTTTTTAATTTTTAACACTCAGGAAGGCATACCGGGCTATTTAGTAACTTTTCTGTATCCTACTAGTATGTTAACAAATACATGTAAGTATAACACAGATATCAGAAAGCAGTTAAGTAATTCCACACAGTCGTCAAACACTTTAATTATCAAAAATAAATTGTACGAAATATATGGAATTTGAGGGTTGTCACAACAGAAACCTGGCTTTAATTTGCACAATCCTCATCCACTTATAAGATAAACAATTTTGACATTTGATAGGCTTCTCAATTTTGAAACATCACAATTTTGATTCAAATTAATGAACCATTTAAACATTCAAAATCATTCTTATTTCCAACACACTCTCCCAAACCTCTTGTTTATCCTGTTTAGCACTTGGAATTTTGAAAATCAGCTCTCCAACATTAGTTGTCGAAAATCTTTTTTTATTTTCAAAATTTTATGCTAAAACCACTTGTAAGAAAAATATTGAAATGCAATAAAGAAATATTTACAAACAATATTTTTGTGAGTTTGCGTAAGAGGATCATATCAGTTATTAAGACACATCACTAGCACCGTTAAGCGTTAATCATTTTAAGTTCTAAACGATTCACGTTGATTGACGATATAGTTGTCCTCTTAAACTCAATCTAAAAACTTTCGAAATGCTTACCGATATGTTAAGGTATATTAATTTTGCACTAAGTTCTTATGGACCCCACGATCTCAGCATATCCCCTCATCATTCAATACACTGACTCGAGTAATGCCTTTAAACATTCATCAACTGTGATATGTGCGAAAACAACGCAGAATGTTTAAACATTAACAATCAGGTCGATATTTCCGTATACGCAGAGAAAGTCCAATGTTTAAACAAAATAAGAAATAAAAACAAGTTGAAAGTGTTTAGGCTTTAACCACCAGTTCGATACTCCCGTATAGGCAGAGGTGATTCAAAGTTTAAACGAAACACCAAATAAAATAAAGCAGAATGTTTAGGCACTAACATCCAGTTTGATACTCACGTATACGCAGAGGATGTCCAATGCTTAAACAAAATAAAGAAATAAAACAAGTTTAAATCTTTGCAAAAAGAAATGCACAATCACAGTAACTTTTTCAGAAAGTTGTGAAAATTCACAAACTAACTGGTTTTTATGCTTTTAGCATTCAACGATTACTGAGTAGGCACACAGTCAAGAAGGACAAAACTAAGTACTATGCTTTCAACCGTGTTTCCCACTAGAACTAGGCTTTCTCATTTAAGTTTGTATCGTTATCGCAAATCTACTAGTCTAGCTGAGCCTATCGTCACATCTTTAGTGAGACCGTTTATCACATTTGACATTTCATTTCTTTAGCATGCTGTGATCTTCCACTGATATACTATCATTTCCTCTTTTTCCCAACAAAACTCATTTTTGTTTTTTCAATGTTTTTGACTTTTTCAAATTTTCTAATGTTTTTGGATTTTCCTAAATTTCTTACTCCCACTAAAATTCAAAATTATTTTAAAGAAAAATTTGAAAACAAACTATACAAATAAAGTGACAACTGTTGAGAATTACTTCAATTCTCTATCCACTTGGCATAAACAATCAGAACTCCCCCTTGCAACAAACTATTTTACCATAATGATTTCAAAACCTTTAAATTTGTTTTAATCAAAATGTTTTTTCCGAAAAATTTAGTTTTGTTGTTTTTCACAAACCACTTGTAGGTTAGGGGTTATTTCATATTTGTGTTTTTTAAACCTCAACTAAAATCAAATCCAGGCCCACTTGCAACAATTTGCTCGTTACATTCAAAATTCAAATATTCAAAAGCAAAAGCAAAACACTTTGATCACAATCCGACACATTGTCAGACAGCATAGAAGCTTCCCCACAAATCCCAATGCATTGTCCGATTTGATTGTTAACTAAACTTCCCAATCAACCTGGAAATTTCCCCAGCTTTCTAGTGCACACAACCTGTTCGACGAATTGCCCGTTAAGTTTTACAAATGGGAGAAACCAAATCGTCATTGGACAACAGATTGAAGCAATCAGCAAAGTACTCCGATGAGAATCGAGTGCCGTTAAAGGCTAAAAACAACAATGCACAGTCGAATTTAAAACCCAGATCGATCTGGGGTTCTAACATCGTCAAAGGTTTTGCAGCTGAAAAGAAAACCAGATTGCAACAAGTCACTAAGAAATCGCATCTTACCGTGGCGTCCACCACGAATTCCAGAAACCCTCTTGTTCCTAATCGAGCCAAACGGTCACTTATTGGGGATTTATCGTGTTCTGCCACTGCTACACAAGTTCATCCTCAAGGGTTTAATAGATCGTCTTCTTCTTCGGATTCTCGTGATCTGTTTGCTGAGCTTGATCAGCTTAGAACCCTGCTTCAAGAATCTAGAGACAGAGAAGCTAAATTGCAAGGTGAGTTGTGTGATTTCAAGAGAAAAAACCTTAAGGCTTTGGAGCTAGAAAGAACAGTTGAAACAAAGGCTAGTGAAATCGATGCACTTAAAGGTAAAATTGATTTGCTGGAATCGGAGAACAGCATTAGTCTTTCCAATCGGCAACCACAAGAAAGTATAACGAAGGGGGTTGTTGATAATGTTGAGGTAGATGTACTTAAATTGAGGAGGCTGAATGTTGAGCTTCATCTTCAAAAGAGAAATCTTTGTTGCAGAATATCGTCAATGGAGTCACAACTAGCTGCCCTAGCAAAAGATTCTGAGGTTTCAACATCATCCAATAAGTTTTTACTTTTTAAGTTTTGTTGATATTTGCTTTTATCATCTTCATATGCTGTCTTGCTCAAAGAATTTTGCGGCAAAATGTGCATATTTAATAATGTGCTTCTTGAAAGTAAAGGTCTTCATTAACTGCCGAAACCAAAGAAATTTCAAAATTGGCTGGTTTGATATATATATACGGTTCGGTTTTAATGGTTTGACAGTTTATGGTTTGGAAGTTGGAACCGGCTGTGTAAACCGAACAAGCCATTTGACATTAATTATTTATTTTCTTTCTTTTTAGGAATACAAAGTTATGTGTATATATTGTATTTATGAACAATCCTTATAATTTTTTAAAATTTAGTACAAAGTTATGCTTTTGACTTTTTTTTTTTTTTAATATTTATAGTCTAAAACCGACCATACCAACCCAGCCAATTCGGTTTGTCTTTTTCCAAAATCATAATTTGCGGTTCGTCCCAAAATTTTCATCAAAACTGGTTGAAGCCTACCGTGAACATCCGTACTTGGAACAGTGATCATCTCAAAATATAATATTAACCATCTTTTATCACTCATAAAAATTACATGCTTTTGCGAATTCTGTATGGTTTTGTGGTCGTCTGATTTTGTTGGCTTAAAATTGGCAGAATGAATCTGTTGAGAAGATCAAAGCTGAGGCGTCTCTTTTGAGACAGAAGAATGAAGACTTATGTAAACAAGTTGAAGATCTACACGTAAGTCGGTTAAACGAAGTTGAGGAGCTTGTGTATCTTAGATGGGTCAATTCCTGTCTCAAAAAAGAGTTGCAGAATTCTGCATTTGTAACTTCTGATATATCATCAAGCCCAGTTTCTGGTGAATGGCTCAATGGTTCTATATCAAGTGATGAAAGTTCTGAACATGGTAGTACCCGAAAAAGGTTAAGTTTGATTAAAAAAGTTAAAAAGTGGCATGTTTTAGATAAAGAAACAAATGCATCCGAACCTAATATACCTTGGTTAGAAGGAAGAAGACATTCTATCAGTGGAGCAAATTGCTGTCAAGAAGATTTGATGATGAACAAAAGAAGGCAGTCTGATGGTTTTATATGTTCACTGGAGGGCGTAAATGATTCAAATTTGATCCAAGGATCACGATTGAGTGAAACTACGAAACTGAAAACATATATGGATGTTGAAAAAAGGGCGTCACGGGTTCCTAATCCCCCACCGACGCCTTCTAGTTTTACTTATAAAGAACATAAAGAGTTGACCAGTCGAGTGCCGCCACCGCCACCGCTGCCACCAAAGTTTACAGGAAGAAGTAATTGTGGAGGGGTTGTCCAACGAGCTCCACAGGTAGTTGAGTTTTATCATTCTCTTATGAAAAGGGACTCCAGGAAAGATACATTAAGTGATGGGACATGTGATGCCTTTGATGCCAATAATGTCCGTAATAGTATGATTGGTGAAATTGAAAACCGGTCATCACATTTGCTTGCTGTAAGTTTTTTTGTAGATATTTCAACTGCTTTAGTTAGCAGATGAGAAAACATGAATAATGATGCTTGTGTTCATATTGTATCTAATGTTTAGATAAAGGAGGATGTTGAGACTCAAGGGGACTTTGTGAATTCTTTAATACGGGAAGTCAACATTGCTGTTTATCCGGATATAGAAGATGTGGTGGCTTTTGTGAACTGGCTTGATGATGAACTCAGCTTTCTTGTAAGTTAATCATCTGGAGTCTAGAGGTTGCAATTTCGACCCGTTTTTGTTTAATAAGTCTACTTGGGTCATATTTTTCCTCAAACGGGTGGGTCAAATAACTAAAAGGTTTAGCTAAAATAAAAACAGATTGAGCGTATCAAAGTCATCCTAAATGTATTCACAAGAAGGTTTAGCTAGAATAAAAACAGATTGTCAACCTGGCAGGTTTGCGGTTTAATTCGGTTAGTTTGTTTATTATTTATTATAAATCTAAAAAATGTATTTTATGGCATAGCTTATATTGGTTGAATATTTTATGAAAAACTTAATATATAAAAGAGAAACAAGCATTAAGTTTTATAGTTACTCTGAACATAATTATTCTATATACATGTGAGTTTTTTTCTGTAAATTTACCACTTAAGGGTATTAATTTGCGAAAAGAAATAAAAAAATATCAGGTTAAACGGATCACATTTGTGTCAACCCGCCAAAACTCTTGTCGTGTTTAACCCGCAAAGGCACAAACACAACATACTAAAAGTTATCAGTTTTGACCCGTTACCCAACCCATCCATTCTGCTTCATATCTTTTATACAATTTCACAGAATCATGGAACTTCACTGGACAATTAGGATTATTTGATTTTCGCTAATGTTAGGTTGATTGTTAAATTTTTAAAAGGTGGATGAGAGAGCTGTGCTGAAACAATTTGTTTGGCCCGAGAAGAAAGCAGACACATTAAGAGAGGCCGCATTTGCATATCGTGATCTAATGAAGCTGGAGCATGAAATTTCAAATTACAAAGACAATTTTCACCTACCATGTGACTTGGCATTGAAAAAAATGGTGTCCATATCTGAAAAGTAAAACAATGTCTACGCATTCTTTATTTGCTTTTTTTAATAGTCATGAATTTATAATCGTTTGTTGTACGCTTATAGGATGGAGCGTATTGTTTATAATGTTCTTAGAACAAGAGACATGTTGATCCGTAGTTGCAAAGAGTACCATATACCCACAGACTGGTTGCTTGATTCCGGAATATTAAACAAGGTTTGTTATTTTCTGTACTAAATTTCCTCTTTTTTCCTTCACAAAAGCACCATCCTCAGTTCTGTTAGGTTGGCGGATTTACTCTTTAAACCTGAACACGGCCCATATATATATATTCATGTCAAAGAATTTAGCCTTAACCTGGACATTCTTAAATTGGAGTAACCTGAACACGACCCGTTTAACCCATTCGTTGTAAACGTGCTAAATATATAGGTTAAACGGGCTGATGGGTTAAGCTATTTAATTAAACAGGTTGACAGGTCGAGCTGCTTAGTTAAACAGGTCAACCCGAACACGACCAATTTAATTGTATGGGTTAACCATATCGACCGGGATACGACATGTTTGTAAAACAGGTTACATACGACACCACAAAACCTGGATATTTCCGTGTCGAGTAAGGAATTGCGACCCCTGAAAAACACATTGGTTTAGTGAGGTTATTTATTTATGATAATTATAACAATAATAATATCAATTCACGACCAAAGAAAATTAATTGTTTGACAAGGTAATTCATCTATCGAGGTTATTACATAATTAACTTTAGAAATTATCCTTGCACTAATGCAGCTAATATGTATGTTCATGAATGAATAACACACATATTCACATTGCATGCAGATTAAATTGGAATCAGTAAAGTTGGCAAAGCAGTACATGAGAAGAGTTGCTACAGAACTCCAAACCAAGGGAACAATGGAGAAAGATTCTTCAATGGACTATATGCTACTTCAAGGAGTGAGATTTGCGTTTCGTATCCATCAGGTTAGACATGTGTACCACAATAATATGCATTTTACATAGTTATCGAACAAGATTTCACAAAATACAAAGTGTTCATCATCCACATTTGAGGCCAGATGTGGCAACCTTGGCCCGTTTATTCATGAATAGGCCAATTCGGTCTATGTAACATGTTGAAATTTGTTCGAAGGTGTTTCGTGGTCAACCTGGCCCAACTAGACCGAAACCAATTCTGACCCGTACAAAACTTCAGCAGCTTTGGCCCGTTATTCGATCCGTCCATGCTCCCATTTCGTCACCAATTTTGACCCATATAGTGTAACTTTGTACACTTGTTAACTACCTTGTGGCAGTTTGCTGGTGGATTTGATGCAGATACAATGCAGGCTTTTGAGGAGCTACGCAATGTAGCTCTTGTGTTGAACAGAAAATAGAATGAAAAGAGGACATTTTTACAGCCGGAAGTATGTAATTTTTTTGAGGATGCTGGTTCTTGGTATGAAGAAAAGAAGAGTGGTTAGATATATGATGATAATCATCTTCCTTTTTTGTTTTCTAAGTAACTAAATATATGTATTCTGGGTGTTTTTTTAGATTACATTGGTGGGCCAATTGTTCCAAACCACTACAACTGATTTTTGTTGACATTTAGGTTATGCAACATACAACAAGTTTACAAATATTACCCCATAGGTTTTCTTCCATTCTGATTAGTATTATCCTAGTAGAGAATTACAAAGAAATTATTAGGAAGTTACATGTAAAAACTTGCAAGTGATAAAATGGTTAATTACCGGCACGCGTGTTGTAGGACTAGAGGAAGTATATGTTGATTACCACCAGGGCATACGGTATGGTAAAAGACATCGGCTTGTGTTAAAAAAAATCATGGTTTTGAAAAGATGTATAACATTTTGTGGATATAACATTTTGTGGATACGATCTTATTTTACAAATATGGGTATCAAACGTCATCATTTTCTACCGGAAACAGATTGCACCAATCCACACGCCATCAAATTAAATGAAAAACATTTAAGATAGATAGTAAAGCATAATGGTATGGCATCCTCTCCATTATGTAAAATAAATAAATAAATAAATAGGCTACAACGCATTGTTATTATTGTAGAGAGTCACTTGCATACAATATATGTAAGAAACCTTAATTATCAATTGATGTTTAATATTACATACACCTATTTCCCAAATCATATGAATCTTAGATGGAAGCGGTTGAGGAGGAACCATAGCCGTTGCGATGCGACTTTTGCCATCTCCACGCAACCTGCAAACTCTTTTCTAGATCTGTGTGTTGCGCTGACCAATTAAGCTCTCGCAATATCTTAGATGGGTCACTGAACACTTCAGCGTAGTCACCAGGGCGCCGTGGGAGGTATTCTACTTTGATTGATGCACCCGTTGCCTTTTTACAAGCTTCCACAAATTCTTTAACTGATCTACCTGTCAAAGCCATGAAACGTGTAGGGTCATTTTCATTTTCGTCCCAAAGCATACGCAGCAAATTCTTCTGATGTTATTGGGTCGTGTTTGTGGGTTGAAACTGACACGAACAGACCTGTTTATCTAAATGTGTTTGTGGGTTGGATCTGAAATTGACCCGGACCCGTTTAAACCAGAACAAAATCTATGAATTGCTTGTGAAGTGTCAGCGATTAGTAGATATTATTAGAAACTAGATAAATGAAATTGTACCTCTTCCAGTACCAACATTGTAGATTCCAACATGCCCAGGTTTTGCTTTGTTAAGTGCTTTAACATGAGCATCTACCAGATCAGTGACATCAATGTAGTCACGAATGCAAGTTCCGTCTGGGGTTTTATAGTCAGTTCCCCGCACCTGCATCACATTATAGACGACAAGTTAGTATTAAAACTTGTTACACAGGGCCACGTATTCATAGGTAGCATGGCAATTTCAATCTGTTCATATGGGAAAAAACAGCTTGATTCAGGTTGTATCTTGCTAATATGGAAAATATGAAAGAAATTAACTGAAAATAAAACATGTCAAATGGGTTGAATGGCTCGATTCAGGTTGTATTTTATTCATAACGAGTCAAATGGGAAAAACTGAAGAAATTAACCAAGAAGAAACATGTGAAATGGGTTGAATGGGCCGAAAACTGTATACAGTGCACTCAAATACTTAAAACCTCTCTGGTACCTTGAGCCCATTGGTGATTCCACGGGCAGCATCGAAGCATGCTCCCGATATTCTTCCGTGTTCACGTAGTTCCGGCCTTGGTGCTTCCCCCAACCGTCCCTCTGGATCTGAACCAATCACGTTGAAGTATCTGAAATTCAAATGAACAATAAATAACAAAAGCCAAACTAATCAAGTAAGTTTCAAATTCGAGAAATATGTATAAAGACATTTGAATACAAACCTTAGAATCATGACTGCCATGTCTGAGTTTTTATGAAAATCCAAAATAATATCTTCTGCCATCTTCTTGGCTTTTCCATATGGATTGATAGGAATCTGAAATGTGAACCACAAAAAAGAGGTGTTACATAAATTTTAAAGAAAAATAAGTATAAAATTACATATGCTAGTGTTACCTGAGGAGTTTCTTCAGTAATGGGCATCTTCTCGGGCTCCCCATATGTTGCGCACGTACTAGAGTATATAAGTGTATTTACATTGTGTGCTGCCATTGCCTCCATTATACCCAGTGTATTTGATGTGATATTGTGATAATACCTGCAATATTAGCATTAAGTGGATTGACAACTATATTTTCTTCATTGTAGCAAACCAGGCCATTAACCTCCAAATTAGGGGTGTAAACGAGCCGAGCTCAATCTTGCCTGAGCTAGAGCTCGAGCTGGGCTTGTTTCTTCAAGCTTGGCTCGTGAAAAAATTTTCACACTCAGCAGTCGGCTCAGCTCGTTTACTATTTCTTATTTTATTTATATACATATTAATTATTCAACTATTATTATTATAATCATATATATTAATTTTGTTAAATAAAAAAGAGTAAAATGCACGGATAGTCCCTGTGGTTTGGTAAAATAACATCCATAGTCCCCAACTTTTGGAAATTACACCGGTGGTCCCTGTGGTTTGACAGTTTGTTACTCGGATAGTCCCTGGAGTGGATGTCCGTTAGTTTTCACCGTTAACACCATGTAAAATGACCAAAATGCCCTCAGTATTAAATTAAAACACATTAAAAGACTATTTTTAAATAACAAAACAAATAAATCAATTGACCAAACCAGCCTGCAGCCACCAACAGCTACCATCTCTGAACCACCACAGTCACCACAGCCACCATCTGAACCACCACCATCATCATCTTTCTCCGCCGTCAACGCACCTATCGTTGCCACCACCGTCATCAACAACCATCATCAAAACCCAACCAATAAAACCCTAAATCGGTTCTAAATCTACAAATTCAACTCAAAACTCAAAACCCTAAGAGGCAATATGTACCTTAATCGACTGATGTTGATGGAGGAGGGAGTTGCAGTGGTGGTGAGTGAGTTACAGTGGCGGAGATGGAGGAATTACAGTGGCGGAGTCAAGTGGTGGTGAGTGACCTTTTCTGGGACCATTTCTGTGTGTCTCTCTCTCTGATCGACCTTTTCTGGGATGGAGGAGGGAGTTACAGTGGCGGAGATGTTGATGCCGGTGGAGGTGTTGAGGGTAAGTGATGCGGGTGAACCCGTTCTGGAATGGGATCCAGGTTGAAGATTACCCGAAGATTTGAATAATATTTAATTCCTTAATTATGAATTTTTTTATTAGTTATCGTATCTTGTATTTATTTTGTTTATTCATGTTTATCTCTAAGATTTTTAGTTTCTAGTATAAATAGGAGATTTAGGGTTTATTGTTATTTAGTTTTTGATTGAATTTTATAAAAAAAGAACTTTGTTCTTGGAACCTTTGGTTCGTTTATCAGTCTTTGATTAGTCAATTGTTCTTGAGCCATTTGATTGCACGCGAAACTGCATCAGGTGGTATCAGAGCTTTGGTTCTCAAATGGCTCGACGTGAAGGTGAATACTTGTTTGCTCGTAGAGTCGCCGACAGAGGCAACGACATCAGTGTTTTCTATTCACGTGCTCGTGGTAAAGATCGACACCCTACTCGTAGATTCGCCGACCGAGGCAGCGATGGAGTCTATCCTGATCCACGGGATCTTAAGATCAAACGACTTCGTCAACGAGTTCGAGATCTTGAAGAGATCAAACGGCTCCGACAACGGATCCGAGATCTTGAAGAGATAAATCAGCTCCGTCAACAAGTCCGAGATCTTGAATCACAACGGGAGATGCACGTTAAGGAAACCGAATCGGGAAGCATCATCTGGGATGATGTGAACGAGGAAGAGGAGTATCCTTTCGAGCATCCCCACCGTCGGTTCCATGAGCCGATCTATCAAGAATGTTTATCGAAAGACAACCCCATATACGATGAAGATGAGAGTGATTTTGATGCAGAAGAATGCCGATTTCTGCAAACGGTTTTTAACGGGAATACTATTCTCGAAAACGAGCCCATGAAAGAAACATATAGTAATTCTGTTACTAAGGGTGGCAGTAAGTTCACACTTGGTGATGAATCATTCTTGGGAGTTCCAATAGGATTGCCGACAATCATGGGGAAATTGCATGGTGACTTGCAAAATTCAGCATCTGATGGGGATTTCAAATTACAAGATAATGAGAAAATCCGAGTTGCCAAAGGTGAGGATTATCTTCCTCATAATATTGGGTTACCATTTATTTTAAAAAGTCCGAATGAAGGGCTAAGTGCACAAAATAAGGAGATAAATGAAAATAGAGATTACATGGTTGTCATCCATAAGGAAAGAGATAATAAAATATTTAATGATTTAATTGAAAAGTGTGATCATCATCATGGTGGAAATACACGTGGTCATGAAAGGTTTAGCATGGATAATCCAAACAATTCTAGAAATTTAAATTGTTGCAAAGAATCAAGTATGAATATTTGGTCAGCGGAGTCCATGCGTCATCTTGAAAAGAGTTTAATCCCATTTCCGCTTAATATGATCGGGCCTACGAGTATAAATACAATCATGGTTAAGTCAAAACTGGGTGATGGGATTGTGGGTGGCTTGGTTCGAAGGCAAAACTCGAGGACGAGTTTTTTTGAAGACAGGGAGAATGATGCGGGTGAACCCGTTCTGGAATGGGATCCAGGTTGAAGATTACCCGAAGATTTGAATAATATTTAATTCCTTAATTATGAATTTTTTTATTAGTTATCGTATCTTGTATTTATTTTGTTTATTCATGTTTATCTCTAAGATTTTTAGTTTCTAGTATAAATAGGAGATTTAGGGTTTATTGTTATTTAGTTTTTGATTGAATTTTATAAAAAAAGAACTTTGTTCTTGGAACCTTTGGTTCGTTTATCAGTCTTTGATTAGTCAATTGTTCTTGAGCCATTTGATTGCACGCGAAACTGCATCAGGTGGTATCAGAGCTTTGGTTCTCAAATGGCTCGACGTGAAGGTGAATACTTGTTTGCTCGTAGAGTCGCCGACAGAGGCAACGACATCAGTGTTTTCTATTCACGTGCTCGTGGTAAAGATCGACACCCTACTCGTAGATTCGCCGACCGAGGCAGCGATGGAGTCTATCCTGATCCACGGGATCTTAAGATCAAACGACTTCGTCAACGAGTTCGAGATCTTGAAGAGATCAAACGGCTCCGACAACGGATCCGAGATCTTGAAGAGATAAATCAGCTCCGTCAACAAGTCCGAGATCTTGAATCACAACGGGAGATGCACGTTAAGGAAACCGAATCGGGAAGCATCATCTGGGATGATGTGAACGAGGAAGAGGAGTATCCTTTCGAGCATCCCCACCGTCGGTTCCATGAGCCGATCTATCAAGAATGTTTATCGAAAGACAACCCCATATACGATGAAGATGAGAGTGATTTTGATGCAGAAGAATGCCGATTTCTGCAAACGGTTTTTAACGGGAATACTATTCTCGAAAACGAGCCCATGAAAGAAACATATAGTAATTCTGTTACTAAGGGTGGCAGTAAGTTCACACTTGGTGATGAATCATTCTTGGGAGTTCCAATAGGATTGCCGACAATCATGGGGAAATTGCATGGTGACTTGCAAAATTCAGCATCTGATGGGGATTTCAAATTACAAGATAATGAGAAAATCCGAGTTGCCAAAGGTGAGGATTATCTTCCTCATAATATTGGGTTACCATTTATTTTAAAAAGTCCGAATGAAGGGCTAAGTGCACAAAATAAGGAGATAAATGAAAATAGAGATTACATGGTTGTCATCCATAAGGAAAGAGATAATAAAATATTTAATGATTTAATTGAAAAGTGTGATCATCATCATGGTGGAAATACACGTGGTCATGAAAGGTTTAGCATGGATAATCCAAACAATTCTAGAAATTTAAATTGTTGCAAAGAATCAAGTATGAATATTTGGTCAGCGGAGTCCATGCGTCATCTTGAAAAGAGTTTAATCCCATTTCCGCTTAATATGATCGGGCCTACGAGTATAAATACAATCATGGTTAAGTCAAAACTGGGTGATGGGATTGTGGGTGGCTTGGTTCGAAGGCAAAACTCGAGGACGAGTTTTTTTGAAGACAGGGAGAATGATGCGGGTGAACCCGTTCTGGAATGGGATCCAGGTTGAAGATTACCCGAAGATTTGAATAATATTTAATTCCTTAATTATGAATTTTTTTATTAGTTATCGTATCTTGTATTTATTTTGTTTATTCATGTTTATCTCTAAGATTTTTAGTTTCTAGTATAAATAGGAGATTTAGGGTTTATTGTTATTTAGTTTTTGATTGAATTTTATAAAAAAAGAACTTTGTTCTTGGAACCTTTGGTTCGTTTATCAGTCTTTGATTAGTCAATTGTTCTTGAGCCATTTGATTGCACGCGAAACTGCATCAGTAAGAGTGGTGGATTGGATGGTGGCGTTGACGTAGAGGGAGATGGAGGTGGAGTTGAAGAGGAAGTCGGCGGCGGAGGACAGTGGGGATAGGAGGAGGAGGAGGGTGGTGAGGAGGAGGAGGTGGTTGTGGTGGTTGATCATGGTGGAGATGCGGTGGTGAACATGAAGGTGGAAATGGTGGATTGGTTGACTTGTAAATGAAGGGTGTTGATTGTTCTGGAGCTGCTTATAATACATGTTGATGATTATAGTCTGCTGACTTGTACGGATATGCACTCCAGGCATTTTTTTAGTGTTTAATTTAATATTAAGTGCATTTTGGTCATTTTACATGGTGTTAACGGTGAAAACTAACGGACATCCACTCCAAGGACTATCCGAGTAACAAACTGTCAAACCACAGGGACCACCGGTGTAATTTCCAAAAGTTGGGGACTATAGGTGTTATTTTACCAAACCACGGGGACTATCCGTGCATTTTACTCAATAAAAAAAGAAAATATTTACATAAATAATAGGCTCGATCTAGTTTGAGCTATGCAAGATTCGAGCTTTAAGCGAGCCGACCTCGAGTAGCACACGAGCAGCTCGGCTCTTTTACACCCCTATTTGAAATGAAACTAAAGCTAAAGTGTGAAGTTTTTAATATCATACATAAGGGTTCATTGGGGATTTGGAGCCGTTTACATTTTATCCGATTTTTGTAATTAAACCCAGTAAACGTAAAAGGATTACACGATCGCCCTAATCGACCTGATTATCGTTAATGGCTGGTATTGTGACCTCTAACTCTAATTAATGAAACTAACATGGTGAATACACTTACTTTAGGGGATCAAGGGTGCTCTCCCCAACATATGCAACTGCAGCAAAATGCATCACTGCATCAAATGCATTTTCAGAAAAAATTCTGTGCATCTGAAGTGTTGGTCAAGGAAAAAAGAGACAGACGTGAAACTGTGTATGCAATAATAATGATTACTACCAGCATCTATTTGGTTGCTGACTTATGTTTCAAAGGATACAGCTTTTGGATCACCCAAATCGGCATAAATAAATTGAAGTCTCCCAGGTTCCGGGAACAGGTCTTGAAGAACTTTGACCGCACCTAGGTTTCCACGAGAGAGATTATCCTATCACAAAAAAAGTTTTAAATAATCGCTTTCATTTCAGTTATAACAAATTAAGAAAAAAAACAAACAAGAAAATACCACGATAGTCACACGGTGAGAGTCTTTTAGAAGGCGTAGTGCTGCATGAGAACCGATATATCCAGCACCTCCAGTTACTAACACGTGGGTAACACCCTCTTCATGACGAGAAAACTTTAAAACAAAAAAAAGGGAAAAATAAATGTCAGATTTGAAAACATTATATGTGAATAATAAATTAAGGAAAATTAAGTTGTCCTCAGGTATACATATACTCCCTCCAACCCATTTAAAAAAGACAATGATGGAATCATGTGGACCCAAAATGATATTATCAATTTATTTATAATGATGACAATGTGTGAATAAACAATTTGCAACTTGGAATCATCCCAAAAAGGAATTGTTGCACATGTTATGGGACACCTAAAAATCTGTCGCAATTGTCATAGGATGGAGGAAGTAAGATTCTTAACTATACTAGACAAAATACCTTAAAACAAAACAAAACATGTTTGGTTTGAATTGAAGAAGGTAATAAATGATCTATTGCATCAAATATTCATATTGACATGTTTAGTTGGCCTAAGGAAATGGGAAAAGGTCATTGAATGTAAATAAATAATTTGGTGGATTAAGAAAAAAAAAAGTTCTTTAATATTAACAAATTGTCACTAAAAATTGAAATATATAAAAGATATTTGAGTAAACTGCCATTTTGGTCCCTGTGGTTTGGCCAGTTTTGCCACTTTAGTCCAAATCTCAAACTTATTACATCTGGGTCCCTGTGGTTTGCATTTTGTTGCCATTTTAGTCCAAATTTCAAATTTGACCAGATTTTCCATTAATGACCTGCTATTTTGTCTTTACCCTCAGGGGCATTTTGGTCATTTTAAATTTATTATCTCTTTATTATAACTCAATTATAATAAAACCCCTTATCATCATCTTCAACCGCATCAGACATCTCTCTCTCTCTCTCAACATAAATCATCTTCTTCATAGTTCCCACACCACCACCACCACCCCCACCACCGCATCATCCCCACCACCACCACCCCCACCGCATCATCCCCACCACCCATCTCTCCTCTCTTCTCTCTCTATCCTCTCTATCATCTCCGTCTTCACACGAATTCGTTCGTTTCTGCAAATCTTGAATCGCAGCCATGGCGATGCAAGCAGGCATGGGATTCTCTAAGATCATCATCCTAGTCGGAGCAGGTTCCCTTTCCACTCTTTAACCGTTCTGTTTTCACACATACATCAGAAATCCTGTTTAGCCCTAATTTGTATCTGTTTCACACATACATCAAACGCAGAAATCAAATTGAACCCTAACTGCACAAGATTTGTTGTCTGTATTGAGTATTTGATGTATAAATACAGTGATTGAGACAAAGGGCATACCGGAGTGACTGAAGACGGGTGAGCAGCGAGCGAATCACCATCCACCGTCAACTGTCGTAACAACGCTGACGGCTGCGTCACCTTCTACTGTTCCAGTAGCTCCGATGAAAGCTCCGGTGGCATCTCCTCCGACGGCTCCTGTGGAAGCTCCTCCAATGGCTCCTGCCAACGGCCCCTGTGACTGCTCCTGCTGCGACTCCGGTGAGCATATTTTCAAGATCTCTCGAACACCACCGCCACCGAAAGAATTTTCAAGATCTGAAAGAATATTCAAGATCTGAAAGAGTTTCGGTGTAATCGGATTGATGTTGTTAATCGGCTTATTGTATTTATCAAATATCCGTAAAAGTGATCAAGATAGTTGTTTGTTTCAGCTTTATTAGTTCTTGAAATGAAGAAGGTGAGATGTAGAGAGAGATGAGGATTGAAGAAAACCAGAAGTCAGCTTTCTTTAAGAGAGAGAGAGGAGAGAGACAAATGATATTATGAAAGAGAGAGAGAGGAGAGAGACAATATTATATTTAATCATAAATAGAAAAAGATTTAATCAATATTTAGTTATAATAATTCTAAAATGACCAAAATACCCTTGAGGGTAAGGACAAAACAGAGGGTTTTAATTTGGGGATTCTGGTCAAATTTCACTTTTGGACTAAAATGGCAACAAAATGCAAACCACAGGGACCCAGATGTAATAAGTTTGAGATTTGGACTAAAGTGGCAAAACTGGCCAAACCACAGGGACCAAAATGGCAGTTTACTCAAGATATTTTTAATAGATAAGAAGGCATAATTGAGATATATTTTTAATAGATAATAAGGCATATCTATATACAATATAATCTAAGTGGTAAATAATGAAGTACCAGATCAAAATACCAATCTAAAGCAAAGAAGAACATGTAATTAAACAAAACAAAAAAAAGGATAAAGTTACATACTGGGCTAGGGCTGTTGAAACTTGGAGATTGTTTAAGAATTACAATGCATAGAGCAGTAAGTCCTGCAGCCAAAAGAATCTTTCCGACTGCACCATTCTTCTTTTTCGGGTCTGCGAAATCCATGCCTACAAACACAAAGTGAATTAAATTCAAAACACTGATTTTATAGATTGGTTTTTACTTTTTAGAAAGCATGAGGTGCAAGATATTTATATAACTATTTATTTATTTATTTATTTATTTATTTATTTATTTATTTATAGTTCTCATAGTTGTCTAGCATCGCTTACCCATAATTTAGAGAAAGAAAAGTTGTAAATATTAAATACTCTATATGTACAAGCTAAAGCACAAAACCAAACCAAACCAAACCAAACCTTCCCCTTACTAGAGGAGGGCATCAAGGTGCCTTCTGTACGCATTGCGCCTTATCAAGTCAGAAGCAACCATTTCTAAAAACAAATGCTTTGACTGACTCAGTTAATGATCTTGTGGGATATGATTACAATACTGGAATCATGATCATTCTAAACAACATGTGTAAGTATAATGAATGAATGAATGAATTACCTCCCAGAGGATGAGATCGGTTTGGCCTAGATTGAGTTCTTGATCTACTAAAGTTTAGCATTTGTTGAAAAAGTCCTCCTCCTCCTCCTCTGTGAACAATACTGTAAGTAGAGCTGCCATACAAACCACACTTTTCATTAATTTAATTTAATAATAAAGGACACACACAGAAATAATACATAAAGGTGGTACATGCTATTATGAATCTGGCTATAAATAAATTCACCAAACAACTCAAATTCAAAATTGATGATGAAAGAAAAGACAGTTGTATTCAAAAACCCAAAGTTTAACAAAGATCAATCGACATCAAATTCAATTCAAACAAATAATAATAATAAGAGATATTGAGTAAAACAAACAAACAAACAAACAAACAATATAATTCAAAACTGAAACAAACATGCGATTAGAAGCAAAACCTAATTACCCACCCAGAACTGGAAGACGGAAATACAACATATAGATGTGAAGTGAAACCTAATTGGGGTATGTATGTATGTATGATGATAACAAAAGAATTGAAAACAGAGTAATAAATGTCACCTGAAAAAGCGAGCATTTATTTATGTATGAAAAGAAAGAAAGCAGACAAGATCTGGGACGGGTAGGGGTTTTGAAAGATTGATTGAAGAAGGGGAAAAGGGAATGAATTATTAGAGAATTTGAAACGTAAGCGAGCAGCTGCAGCAGCCGGTCTCCTCCTCCTCCTCCTCGCACGTCTTCTTCAAATATACTGTACAATAGTTGGGGTTTACTGGTCAAATACAACACCATTTGCCCTGTCTTTTCGGATAAACAATGGAAAAGTCTTCTTGTGTTTTTTACATTAACTAGCAAATTGCCATGTGTGTGTTTTGAAAAAAAAAAAAAAAGTAAATTACTTTTTCAGTTTTTATGTTTTAGTAGTTTTAAATCTAAAATAATTTTAGATTTAAAACTACTAAAGCACAGGAACTCAAAACGTTATATAATGAACATTTAGGGACTCATAGCATTAAACTTTTTGATTTTGGACTTAATCTGTTTAAACCACTAAAGGGGTGTTTGGGATTCCTTCTCAAAAACAACTTATTAACTTATATAATATAAGTTATAAGTTAGAATTTCTAACTTCTCAAAAACAAATTTTTCACACACAAGAACAACATAAATAAGTCAAATCAAACAATATAAAAACAACTTATTAACTTTTATAAGTCAATAAGTTGCTCCAAAATAAGCTAACCCAAACACCCACTAAAAGACACAAACTCAAAAGTAATATGCTAAAAAAAATTATTGAGAAGGGTTCATTGAATCATTGGGAAACTAAAAAAGTAGGAAACCGAGGAATACTATTAAAAATTCTACTTAATATGTTAAAAATCATTTTTCTTTTAAATTCGACGTTTTTCCTTATAAATACATGTAGAAATATTTTTAATAAAAAAATCAAAAACTAAAAATATAAAATATGTTTAAAAAACAGTTAACTAATATATCTTATAAAATTAACTTAACGTGTTAAAAATCAGTTTTTCATTAAAATTCAGCACTTTCCTTATAAAAATGGGTAGAAACTATTCCAATAAAAAAATAATTTTCGTAAAAAAAAAGTTTTTGCATTTTTAACAGTTTTTTACACATTTTTTTATATTTTTAGGTTTTGATTTTTTTATTAAAAATGCTTCTACATGTATTTATAAGGAAAATCGTCAAAATTTAAATGTTAAGTTGAATTTTTAAGAGTGTTTCTCGGTTCCCACTTTTTTAGTGTTCCCCAATGAACCTCACACTGTATATATATATATAGGATGTGGTTCCTCTACAAAGTGTGTTTTTCCTACAAAGTGTACGAAGTGATCTTGACCATTGGATGGGTGTGTTTGATGGTTGAGATCATCTTGGTGGCGTTTTAGTAATATGTATGTCTTAAAAATAAGATGATTTAATTAATTAGGGGTAAATGTGTCATTTAGCTTGTTTTAAATATGGAAATGACTATCATACCATAAACCATCCCACATTTCTAGCGACTCTCTCTCTCTCTCTCTCTCGTTCTCTCTCTCTCTCTCTTCTTGTCTCCTTCGCGAAGAAATACAACGTCAAGAAAACACATTGTGAATCATACAATATAACATATCGTGAAGAAACCCAAGAAAACACATTGTTAAGAAATTGTTCATGAAGAATTGTAGCAGGTAAAACACATCTACAAACACAACTCGTTCCTAAAACATAAATTGTTATAATACATTGTGAATTAACCTGTAACTGGTAAAACACATCATCAAAAAATTGTTCATGAAAGATTGCAGCTGGTAAAACACATCGTTAAGAAATTGTTCATCAAGGACTGTAGCAGGTAAAACACATCTTCTTCCTAAAAGATAAACCGCCATCAACAATGTTATTTGAAATCGTGATTTTTTATTAGTAATATGAATTGATCGAAAGAGATAAAATCTAATGGACTGTGTTTGTGAAATAGCGATGATCTTAGTATAAAACTAAAACTTCCGAATTTGAATTCATGTGTTTGTGTATGTCGCCTACGTCTTGTATCGAGTCTTGTATAGAATAGGATTAAATTAGGGCACGAGAATCAAGAATATATGTAATTGCTGATTTCGCTCCTAATGATATTCTGTCATTACAAGCGAAATCACATAAACTTGATTCCGCTCGAGTCCTTAACATCTGATTCCGCTCGAGATGTAAATGTTGATTTCGCTCGTAATGGTCTTGCATGTTGGAGCGAAATCAGAACCCTTATATATAGGATCTCTTGGGGCGAAATCAGAAGTAGAGTTGTGTGTGAAGTCTTCCGGTGAGCCACGAAGTGCTGCCGAAGTGTTGTCGTGATTGTAATCAGCATTTTCATCAATAGAAACAACAGATTAAAGTGAATACTTGCTGAATTGAACCGAAACACTTGTTTCCGCCTCTTGTTTTGGTGAAAAGCTCTTCTAACCGACTCGTTCAGATCCGAAATCGATCCTACAAGTGGTATCAGAGCTCAGGAAGAAGAGTTCTATACGATTCAGCTACGATTTCTGTTTTTTCTACATCTTCTTTTCAAATTGAACATCATTTCACGGTCAGAATCGGTTCAGATTTGCACACATTGCTCGGAATCTTGTATTGACAAAACCTTAGAAGTTTCAAGTCCAAAATCGAACTAAATCTTGACAAAATTGTGATTCAGCTCGAAATGGATCGATGGTATGGTGACATCAGCTTGATTTCGCTCGAGATATGATATTGATTCCGCTCCAAAACCAGCTTTCAGCTTGATTTCGCTCCAGAATTGATCTTGATTCCGCTCCAAATCAGATTTCACTTTGATTCCGCTCGTGAATTGATCTTGATTCCGCTCCAAATCGATTTTCAGTTTGATTCCGCTCCAAAGCAAGGTTCCACTTGAAAGTTAATTGGTGATTACGCTCGAACTTGGTATCTTGCTTGAATATTGTTGACTGATTCCGCTTGAATCAGTGATACTAATTGAGAAAGGAATTTTGTTTAAGTGGTGTATTTCGCCTGAAAGACAGTTTTGATAATTTTGGAAACTTGAACAATGGATAACGAGTTCTACAATGCATTTGCTAGTCCTATCACCATTACTCAGAATGCTTTGCTTGAAAATGAAACCGGGACATCACAAAAACCACCTAAGCTTTTGGATATTGATGATTACAATGGTTGGTCTGAACGCTTTGGAAATTGGGTTGAAGCTTATCACTTGGATGCTTGGGAACACACTGAAGTCCCATATGAAAGGCCCACAAGAAATGGTATTCAGTTAACAATCAGAGATATGAGTGCTGAGGAGAAAAAGAAGTATAGAGATGAAAAATTGATGGTGAGTTTGTTACAGCAAGCGATCAAAGAGGACATTCTGATTTTGCTTCAACATGATGGAAGTGCTTATTCAATCTGGACTGAATTGGAAGCAAAATCTATAGGAAGTGATGATATGCTTAAAAACAAGATGTCTCTCATGAAGAAAGAATTTGATCTATTCCGTGGTTTGAAATCCGAAAACACCAAGCAGATTATTGAAAGATATTGTAACTTGGTGAGAAATATGATGAAATTAGGGATAAAAAAGGATACTGATGAGCTGATTGAGAAACTTGCTGATGCGTTACCACATGATACTTGGGGAATATTCCTGATGATGTTAAGAAATAATCGGAAGGAATATAAAAAGGTAACACTGGGTGAGTTCATCAAACATCTGGAAGCTCAAGAGATGGAACAAAGAAAGATCGCCAGGATGAAGAACTACGATGGAGAACAAGACATCGGCTTGTATTTCAAGAGTGGTGTTAGTGAAAAGACAAATTTGTCTCCAAAAGTTGAAACTGCTTATAACGCAAAAGATTCTTCTGAAAATGCATCTCAGGGATCAAGCAGCACAACAGGATTCTCTTCTTTTCCAACATATGATCCACAGTTTTCTACGACAAAGAGTGGCAAAGTTCTTCAATGCAACATTGCCTTAAAGCTTGAAAATGATCATAACTATACTGAGGAAGTTGCTAAAAGTCACATGTCTTTGTTGGTGACCGTGCTTGAATCCTATGGAGGCTTAGTTGCAGGAAGGATCGGGAATCCAATGCTCACTAAAGAGGATTACGATCAAATTGATGCCGAGGAAATGGAATTGATGGATATTAAATGGTGCATGGCCAGTTTCACCTTTAGGTTTTGATAAAACTAAAGTTACTTGTTTTCGTTACAGGGAAAAGGGACATTTCAAGAGGGAGTGCACAAATCGAGAAGCGAATGGAGCTCAAAACCCTTTCGGAAACAACGATTACTACAAAAAGGCAATTTATCATCAAGTCACACAACAGCCATATCAATAACAACAGGCTCAAACTGCACATGGTAGAAAAGAAATTAAAGATTCAAAGAGAGCATGTATGGTTAATCAGGGAAATGATAGTGGATTCAGTTGGGATAAATACATTCCAACAGACATCAAAGTATGTTTGGCAGATCAAGATGATGAAAGATTACCAGAAGGGTTCAGTTGGGGTAATTTTTGTCCAGACCAAGAATTCATGGCCAAAGAGATGTCCAAAGAGATGTCAAATGGTAAAGCCTTTATTGCTAATGCTTATGATGAAAATGGGCTGCAAAATACAGAAAAGTCAGAGAAGCTGAAGAAGAAAAATGGAGAAAAATTGAAGAAGAGGAAGAAGAAGAAGAAGAAGAAGAAGAAGAAGAAGAAAGGTTAAAAGCTGAAGCTGAAGCCGAGAAAAAGAAAAGAGCTGAGTTTTTCCAAACGAAAAGAACAGTCAAAGATGTTCCAGAATTTGAAATCAAAGTTGATACTGAAGCAGTCAAAGTTCCTGAAAAGTGTTTGAATTGTGATTCTTTGATCATGCAAAACAACGAGCTGCTACACAACATAAAAAGATTGAAAGAATCTTATGATACTTTGAATAGAGAGATTAACAAGTACACTGAGTCGAACATTGAACAAGCCGTTGCTTTGAATACACTCAAAGGAGCTTACATGAGACAGCTGGATGACGTCAACTTCTACACAGAGAAGTGTGCTAAGCTGGAATTGAAATTGGTAACACAAAGAATAGAAACTGAAAGAGTCAACAATTTACTGAAAAGTTACTCATGTTCTACTTTTGTTGTTGACAGGATTTACCCGATCGTTGAAAGAATGAAGACATTTGAGGAAGAGAAGTCTTCGGAAGAAAAGAAGTTCGAGACAAAAGAAGATGATGAAATGAAAATTTTTGGTAAGAAACCAAGTGTTGTCTACAATAGATGTCTGCCCCCGGTCGAAAATGGATATTTGTCTCGAAATCCAAATTCCGAAAGGGTCAAAAAGGCAATTAACTTACAGTGGGAGTCAGGGTCGTCGGATAATTTGCCAGAAAATATTGATGTTACGTTCACATCGTCCGATACTGATCATGAGTCCAAGTTGATAAAAAGTGTGGTCGATCAGGTGTTAGACAAAGATGACATAGAGGAGTCAAAACCGGAGTCAAAATCCGAGTCAAAGTCTGGGTCCGACAAGTCAAAGTCAACAATCAAAAAGGACAAACGGGTTTATGATAAGGAATTTTTGCTATCAAAATCTAATTTGAATGACGAACCGATCAAAGTAGCATATACTTTGAAAGATTCAGACAAATTATATTCTGATGAGATTTTTCCAATAAGAGGTGTTAAAACTGAAATGATTAAAAAGGTTTTCAAACTAACAGAAATCAACATTTCTGAAATAAAAGATATTAATCTTTCTGAAAATCCAAGACCTTACACCTCAAGAGTGCAACAAAGATTAAACAAGAAAAAGGGTTACAGTTCTGGTTCTGGTATTCATAAAAAAACCAAACCATAACTGTAATTTCAAAAAGAAAGGATTAGGATTTAATCAACCGAAAAATCATAAAAATGAAAAATTTTATAAACCAAAAACTATGTTTGTTTCAGGAAAATCTTTAGAAGCTGAGAAAGAGCAGGCATTCAGAAAATAGACAAATCAAGAATTCCTTGCCAAGAAGCAAGAAGAAGCGAAGAAAAGTGTTGCCCAAAAGACTACAGAGACGAGAACCTGTTTTCAGTGCAAACCTGCTGGTCATATTGCTAGAAATTGTCCGAAAACATTCAAACCAAAACAGGAAGTCTCTGGTAAAATGAAAGAAAAAGTTGTTGAGAAAACTGAACTTACAACCAAAAATTTACGGGTTTTGAAAATTCAACCTTTGAGATTGGTGAATGTTCAAAGAATGTGGTTAAAAGAAAAGAAAATCTGAAAAATCAAAAATGGGTTGTTAAGGGTTCAGGGAACAGTTCTGGTGATGAATCTGATTCCACAAAATCAGAGGAGCCAAAAGTTGTTAAAGAAAAGGTTGAGAAATCAGTTTCGAATGTGGATGATGTGAATTTTCCACCTCTACGAGCTGAAAATTTTAAAAAGAAAGTTGGGAAAGTTGAAATTTCAAATCAATTTATATTCTGACAAGAAGAAATTTGATGTTAATAAGGTTTTCAACAGAAATGTGAAACACATTTTTGGAAAAATGGTCGATGGTAAGGCCAAAGGAGTTAAAGAATTTTATGCTTCCAAAATGAATGTTCACAAGTCTGTTGAAAGTAAAGACGAAGAAGAGGTTGATACACCCAAGGAAGGTCAGGCTTGGGTGGATATATTTTTCAAACAGTAAAAACCTGACTTGCCGGAGCTCCCAAGTTGGTAATCGTGGAGCATGAATCGGCATCATTCTTATATTGTTTGAAAATTTTAAATTGTGTATAAGTGTGAATTGCCGGAACTCCCAGGTTGGTAAGTGTGGAGTAGGAATCGGCACTTTGAGAATTCAACCAATAGATGATGATTGGTTGAAATTGTTTGATATTTGATCTTACAAGTGGTTAATCAAGGTCATTAAGTTGAACTTGATTTAACTATCATTTAAAAGTGTTGGTAAACAATGTGATGAGTTTTCCCCGAATTTACAAATGGTAAAATCAACAAAACTAATTTTCTGGAAAAACCATTTTGATTAAAACAAACTTAAGTGTTTTGAGATCATAATGGGAAAATAGTTTGTTGTGAGGGGGAGTTCTGATTGTTTATGCCAAGTGGATGGCGAATTGAGGCAATTCGATATCAGTTGTCATGTTCTTGTACAGTTTGTTTTAAATTTTTCTTTAGATGTATTTGTATTTTAGGGGGAGTATATTTTTTTCAGAAAATCCAAAAACATTAGAAAATTTGAAAAAGCCAAAAACATGATAAAATGAAAAATGAGTTTTTGTTGCATAAAAGAGGAAATGATAGTACATCAGTGGACTGTCACAACACGCTAAAGAAATGGAAAGTTAAAATGTGATAAACGGTCTCACTAAGGATGTGACGGTAGGCTCAGCTAGATTAGTAGATTTGCGATAACGATACAAACTTAAATGAAAAAGCCTAGTTCTAGTGGGAAACATGGTCGAAAGCATAGTACTTAGTTTTGTCCTTCTTGACTGTGTGCCTACTCAGTAATCGCTGATTGTCTAAAGACATAAAACTGGTTAAGTTTGTGAACTTTCACAACTTTGCTGAAAAGTCGCTGTGATTGTGCATTTCATTTTGCAAAGATTTAAACTTGTTTTATTTCTTTATTTTGTTTAAGCATCGGACATCCTCTGCGTATACGTGAGTATCGACCTGGATGTTGTTGCCTAAACATTCTGCTTTATTTTCTTTGGTGTTTCGTTTAAGCTTTGGACCTCCTCTGCGTATACGGAAGTATCGACCTGGTGGTTAAAGCCTAAACAACTTCAACTTGTTTTATTTTTTCTTATTTTGTTTAAACATTGGACTTTCTTTGCGTATACGAAAGTATCGACCTGATTGTTAATGTTTAAACATTCTGCTTTGTTTTCGCACAAATCACAGTTGATAAAAGTTTAAAGGCATTACTTGAGTCATTGTATTGCATGATGAGGGGATATGCTAAGATCGTGGGGTCCATAAGAATTTAGTGCAAATTAATATACCTTAACGTATCGGTAAGCATTTTGAAAGTTTTTTAGATTGAGTTTAAGTGGATAACAATATCGTCAATCTATGTGAATTGTTTAGAACTTAAAATGAAATCAAGCTTAACGGTGTTAGTGATTTGTCTCATAATCTGATATGATCCTTTTGCACGAACTCACAAAAAAAAATTTGTTTGTAAATATTTCATTCTAATGCATTTCTGTTTCATTCAAAAATCCAAAAAGATTTTAAGTGTGTTTTAGCGTAAATTTTTGTAAAAATCCAAAAAGATTTTCGACAACTGTTGTAGGAAGGCTGACGTTCAAAATTCCAAGTGCTAAACTTGACGAATAGGTTTGGGAGAGAGTGTATGAAAAAGTTTTTACAAGTGGTTTGCAGAGAATAGATCATATTTTTGAATATTACGTGCAAATAGATTCTAAATTGCAAAAGTTTAAAATTTGTGAAATTTCTTTTTGGGTAGAGTTGTGCAGGTTAGCCAAGTTCCAAAACCTGAGTTAGATGAGTGCCAGGTTACGATCTAAGAACCTGTGGAAAGTGAATTCCAGACTGCGATCCTAGCTTAGTGAGAGGGGGAGTCTGAAGACATCAAGAGAGAGTTCAGAGTTGGTTGAGATTCTGGAAGAAAGAGAAAGAGATTGATTGAGGATGCTTACAATGGAGAATACTTTGAAGAAAAGCTCGAAGACTGATAAAGACTGAAGGTTTGACAACCGAAGACTCGACACTGAAGACTCCGTCAACATCCGAGGGGGAGTTTGTTGGTGCATCCGTCTGTCGCCTACGTCTTGTATCGAGTCTTGTATAGAATAGGATTAGATTAGGGCACGAGAATCAAGAATATATGTAATTGCTGATTTCGCTCCTAATGATATTCTGTCATTACAAGAGAAATCACATAAACTTGATTTCGCTCGAGTCCTTAACATCTGATTCCGCTCGAGATGTAAATGTTGATTTCGCTCGTAATGGTCTTGCATGTTGGAGTGAAATCAGAACCCTTATATATAGGGTCTCTTGGGGCGAAATCAGAAGTAGAGTTGTGTGTGAAGTCTTCCAGTGAGCCACGAAGTGCTGCCGAAGTGTTGTCGTGATTGTAATCAGCATTTTCATCAATAGAAACAACAGATTAAAGTGAATACTTGCTGAATTGAACCGAAACACTTGTTTCCGCCTCTTGTTTTGGTGAAAAGCTCTTCTAACTGACTCGTTCGGATCCGAAATCGATCCTACAATATCTCAAATTGGTTTAGGAGATATAATCTTCCATAAATAAAATTATATCCAATTACAAGTTTGCCCTTTTGCATAAAAGTATTAAATGCCACATGTCAAATGGAGAATGCTTCCTACACTTTGTAGTAAAAGTTGGCTTTGTAGCCAACTCCTACCCTATATATATATATTGTGACAACCCGAGATCTCAAGGTCTTTCCTCTACGCATCACTTGTTTCACAATCCTGTTTTCGCAATTCGTTTTACGTTGTATCATGTTCATTATATATGAATGATTAGAGTATTGTTATGTTTGGGTGTTACATGAAAACTTAGGAAACTTAGGAGTTGTTTAATGTTTAGACATAACATGTTCACGTTTAATTTTGGGTTGCACAACACACTTGAGTCACGAAGAACCCAAGTCGACGAAGAACTAGGGTTCTTCGTCACAACCACTCCTTGGCGAAGGAGGGTTCTTCGCCAAGAAGGTCTTTCGCCAAGAGGGCTCTCGGCCCAGGTCCATGCGTGGCCCAAAATGGGTCCGACTGATATTTTATTGGCATAACCTTCCATAACCTGCAAACATAAACATCAAACCCTAAAGTTCTCTCTCCCTGTCCTCTCTGTGTGACAGTAGTTTTGGGGTCTCGAAGCCTTTATCTTGAACAAACTAATCACTTCGGTATCACGGTTAGTGTCTATCATTGTTAATTGCTAAAATACTGATGATGTGATCTTATGTGAAATTAGGGTTTCATTAATAGGATTATAAATCTAGAACTTGCATGATAAGGGTTCGATGATTTGTATACGTTCATATTCATGATGTGATTTGATAATTCTGCTTGATGAACTTATAAACTAATAATCTGACTGTGTGTGGTCATTGGATGATTAGGGTTAATGATTGTTTAGAATGATTTGTATGATGAGTGGGAACTATTACTTTTTGAATGGTTGATGATTGTTCATAATTATGGTGTATAATCATGGTTAAAAGTGTCGTTTAATATGATTTGGGAAAACTGTCAAACTTGTTAGCATCTGTTACGGCTAAAACTAAGGGAACTCCCCCCCCCCACGAAGAACGTAATTCGACGAAGAACCTGGTTCTTCGTTGACTGGTTCTTGGCAAACCACTAGGGTTCTTCGTCACACTGAATCTCGACGAAGAATAGTTCTTCGCCATTAGGGTTCTTCGCCATGGAGGCATCCCACGAAGAACTGGTCCTTCGTGGAGATGCTGCAAAAGAGCAAATGGGCAGAACAGTTAAACAGATTATGATGTGCATGATGATGGATATTTGTGTTTATAAAATTCTATTTGTTGCATGTTAATAATGTTGATTAGGAATGAGAAATCTGATTTGACTTGTGTGACTAGCAAACTCACCTGTTAAGTGTTGTTATGTGACATGCACATGGGATGTGGACTTGTATGAGAATTGAATACTTGCTACGTGTTGTATAGTAATCTTTGTGATGAATGCAATCTGTGAAAAATACGTGACTTAATTGATTATGAAACTGATTATATTGGTAACCACGGTAGGGTTTGGTTGACCAACTTGGAACGGGTAACTTAACATACCGAGCAAAACTAAGGTGAGTTCATTTCTCTTGAGCATGCATCCCGGTGGATGGGACAATCAAACGGGTATTCCTGAGAGGAATAAGTCTTTTCTGGGTAAAAAATGGGATGTTAGATAATACACCCATTTCCTATCACCGTAAGTCCCATCTTATACCGAATTAGTTACCTGAGAGGTAACGGGCGTGAACTAATGACCTTAATCACGACCAATGCTTAGATAGGGGGCATTGGGGACGGGCAAAACAATCTGGAGCCATCTTGTACGGTACTCGAGTTATTATCAACATTATTAATAAACTGAACTAAACACTTGGCAGTTAACGTTTTCATAAAAGTATGAACTCACCAGCGTTGTCTGATACACTTACTGCATGCTCGCAGGTCGTTAGATTCTATGGACAAGGAACTTGCTGTCTGGGATTGCTGGAGTGGTCATGGGTCGAACTGCTTGGATATGCATGATAGGCATACTGAGTTTCATACAATTGGTTTTTGAAACATTTAAAAAATGATTTACTTACTGCTTCCGCTGACCTTGTTGGATTTTATTAAACTTATGTTTGGTACATTTTTAGTAATAAATAGCAACTTTATTTGAAATCTTGTTATGAGTTCAATGTGATTAGTGGCTAGATCCTGTTACGTCACACGTCTAGCGGGGTTTCCGCAGGTGGTATTTTTGGGGTTGTAACAGTTTGGTATCAGAGCCACATGTTATAGTGAACTAGGTTTTAAAACGTTTTTATAAAACCAGACTATAGCCGAACAGTTCAGAAATCGACCATGACACTCAGCTCCAGATTACAAGGTTTGTCTTTCGTTTACTTATTGCACAACATATCTAGTGTACACTTATGTATGACATTGCATGTGAATGCACATTTAGCACTACAACATGAGTTCCTATATTACTAGCCTACGTTATGTGATTGATAGCGTGACACTTCCCTAAACCTTCATGATTTATGTTGTGGTGTCTTTTGTCTTGCTACTCGAATTTGAGGATCCTTTTAGCACGAGTTGGGAGGAGCTGAGATAAACATGTGAATCGCATTGTTATTATGGGTGCACATATAAGAATAATAATGTGGGGTGCATGTGAGTCCCAGTGAGGCTTAACGAGTGTGAAAGGGGTCCTGCTCTGTTGTCTGACGTAATGATAGAACTCAGTAATCTGTAGAAGTCATAGTGATGTTTGACTCCTACTCAATCCTGACTCCTAACCATTTCCACTTTTTATATATAGAATCATGAGCGGACGAAATGGTGGACGTGGTGGAGGTCGCGGCGGTGGACGTGGCAACATTGTTATGTCTCAGGCTGAATTAACCGATTTGATCAATACTCGTGTGCCTGAAGCCCTAGCGGCTCAGCAGGCTGGTATGATATGTGCCAAATACTCTTTATCCTTGTGTCTCGTACTCGACTCTTACCCGTGTGTTGTATTTTCTTTCGTCCTTAGGTCAACATGTGAATCAGAATCAGAACAACTCATCTGTTTGCACGTTCAAAACATTTATGGATTGTAAGCCCCAGACGTTTAGTGGGACTGAAGGAGCAGTGGGGTTACTACGTTGGTTTGAGAAAGCAGAATCGGTGTTCACTATGTGTAACTGTCCTGCCGGGGACAGAGTGAAGTATGCTTCGGGCACACTTGAAGATGGTGCCTTGACTTGGTGGAATTCCCAAGTCCAAATGCTGGGTATTGAAATGGCGAACGTGACTACTTGGGACGATTTCAAGGAGCTGATGCGTGAAGAGTACTGCCCTCGAGATGAGATTCAAAAGTTGGAGAATGAGTATTATAACTTGAAAATGGTGGGATCTGAGATCAAGGTGTATACGAAGCCATCTCATGAACTTGCGAACATGTGTCCTAACTTATCGCGACCACCACATCGTAGAATTGAACTGTACATCAATGGTCTAGCACCACAGGTCAAGGGTTTAGTCACTGTAGCAAATCTTGACAACTTGCCTCAAGTCATCCGCTTATCCCACAAGATCACCGATCAGGAGGTGGAGCGTGGCTCGCTACCACCACGTGTTTCTGCTACTGCTGCTACTACTGCTACAGCTACTACTCCTGCTACTGATAGCAAACGCGAATGGAATGATGTGGACAAAGTAACCAGCTCAAACCAGTCACAAAAGAAGCCAAACAACAGTAACAACCGCAACTTTAGGCAGTCATCCTCTGTTAACCAAAATCAGAGCAACAACTCGAGTCTGGGTTCTTACGCAGGGAAACAACTGAAGTGTAGCAAGTGCAACTACCATCATCGTGGGCCATGCACCCGGATCTGTCACAGGTGCAACAAGGTGGGCCATATGGCTAGAGATTGCAGGGCCCCATTCCTAAAACAGCAGCAACAGCAACCTCCACAACAACAGCAGCCGCAGCAGCAGGAATGGCAGCAGCCTCAACAGAACCAGGGAAATCGTAAGGGGTTTTTTCAGTGTGGAGACGAGGGTTATTTTAGGAGGGATTGCCTTCAACTAAATCAGAATGCTGGGAACAACAACAACGGGAACAATGGTGGGAATGGTGCGCGTGGAAGAGTGTTTACTATTGGTGCTGGGGAGGCTAGGAATGATGGCAACATAGTGACCGGTACGTTTTTCGTGAACAATCTATTTGCTTCTGTTTTATTCGACTCTGGTGCCGATTGGAGTTATGTGTCTTTGGGGCTCAGTCGTCAGTTAGGGTTGACTCCTACACTTCTTGTAAACAAACGCGTAGTAGAATTTGTTGATGGCAAATCGATTGAAGCTTCACATGTTCTTTTTGGGTGTAAACTCGATCTTATAGGTCAAGTGTTTGACATTGACCTACTTCCCGTTACTCTTGGAAGCCTCGATGTAGTCGTTGGTATGGACTGGTTGTCTAAGCACCGAGCGGAAATTCTTTGTAAGGAGAAAATTGTACGTATCCTTCTCCCTAGTGGAGAATCCCTGTCGGTTCAAAGTCATTGTAGTGGTGCAATGGTTGGCATCATCTCAGCCATGAAAGCCCAGAAGTGTCTACGAAAGGGCTACCCTGCTATTTTAGCACTTGTTACTGACACTCAGTCCGAAGAGAGGAAAATTAAAGACCTGCCAGTTGTTCGTGAGTTTTCCGATGTATTTCCTAAAGAACTTCCTGGTTTACCTCCTCACCGCCAGGTGGAATTTCAGATTGATCTTACGCTAGGAGCAGCCCCGATTGCTCGTGCTCCTTATCGTCTTGCACCAGGAGAGTTGCAAGAACTGTCTAACCAACTCCAAGAACTGTTGGATAGAGGTTTTATCCGAACCAGCTCTTCGCCTTGGGGAGCCCCGGTCCTATTCATAAGGAAGAAAGACGGGTCTTTTCGTATGTGTATAGATTACCGTGAGCTTAACAAAGTGACAGTCAAGAACCGTTATCCTTTACCTCGCATTGATGATCTGTTTGACCAGCTGCAAGGGTCAAGCTTCTACTCAAAAATCGACTTAAGATCGGGCTATCATCAGACGAGAGTCCGAGAGGAGGATGTTCCAAAAACAACTTTTCGAACACGGTATGGCCATTACGAGTTTCTGGTTATGCCATTCGGGTTAACAAACGCACCAGCGGTTTTCATGGACCTCATGAATCAGAAACCAAGTTCTACACTAGTATAGTGTGTAGGGAAGTAAGGACCACAAAACTACTTTACCAGGTGATAGTTAAAGTGCCGGAAAGTGACTAAAACCCACATAAAGTGCAGAATTCTGCACATTTCAGCAAAATTCAGCTTTTTAACAAGCTAGTAATGTGTCGGGAATTAAAAGCGTCACAAAAGAGTACTTAAAAATCATTACACGATATAGCTTGACACTTTAACGAACCGGTATCTAACCGAACAATCGGACACTACCCGAAACACCAAAATTATGCTAGAAGCATTGTTTTATTATTTCTTGGCTAGTTATGATTCCCGAACACCTTAACACACCATATAGCATATCTTATGCATAACACCTAAACTAATACACTTAGTTTTCAACTAATTACCTACTTATCATTCAAATTTACACTTGGACCCCCCCTTGTATTTACGGTCACAAGAAGTGGCCCCACCCCCAAATCTTCACTTGATCTCCTAAGATTACACTTGATCTTGCTTAGATTGTGGAAGATCATGCTTGTACTTATAAAGACACAAGAACCATTGGACAAAAGGATTTAAGGATTATAAGTAGAACATAAGCATCTTCATCACCTCAACTCTCTCCCCCTCCCCCCTCTTCTCTCGACCGAGCACCACACCAACACCACCACCACCTTTCATCCATCATCCACTCATTCCATATACTCTCAAGGGTGTAAGAAGGTGTCTTATGAAGCTTGGTGCTCTTGAATCTTGAAGGACCTCCATCAATTGCTTTTATCCATCACTAGGGCTGTAAATGAACCAAACGTTCGACGAACAGTTCGTGAACCGTTCGGCGAGAAGTTCGTTTGTGTTCGTTCGTTCGTTTATTAAACAAACGAACACGAACAAAAAATTTCATTCGTTTAGTTAAATGAACAAACATGAACAGAGGTCACGTTCGTTCGTTTATGTTCGTGAACGTTCGGTAACGTGTTCGCTTGTGCTTGATAGTTCATTAATGTTTTTAGTTTTATATTTTTTTTAAATATATCAAAAGTCTAACAAATTAAATATTTAATAAGTGTCAGTGTATTATATATTATGTTCATGAATGATTGTTTGTGTTCGTTTATTTCCATTTGTATTCATAAACATTAGTTTGTGCTCATTTGTGTTCATCAACGTTCGTTGACTAAAATTAACAAACAAACACAAACGAACACGAACAAGTTCATTTCCTTAACAAACGAACACAAACATAAAATCTCGTTCGATAAGTGTTCGTGAACGGTTCGCGAACACATATATTTTTTAATATTGTGAAACCGAACGCAAGAACGTAACTTACAAAATATTCAGGAAAATACCGTTATGAATATGTTTTTGGTAAATATTATTTTGGGTACAAGAAATGAAAATATAATCTTTGAAAATATTTCAAGAGTAATATTGTATTTTCGACAAGGAGAAAATATATTATTTTTGGGAGTAAAAATATATTTTCTTAGTATACTTAGAAGATATATGATTTTTGGGAAAAATATATATTTTCTTGAAATACATTATTTTTAGACAAAATAAGTTTAAATATATTTTCTAGGTTAGACTTAAAAATATATTATTTTGGAACTACAAATATACAAAAATACATGTATAAGATCCCTATCCTTGGGAAAGAAATACGGAAATAAATACTTGAGAAGTATTAATACATAAATATTGTTTAAACAATTATTCCAAAACTAAATATAATTTAAAGTTAAAATAATTATTATTTTAACAAGTAATTATAACTTGGAATAATATTGGAGACAAAAGAAACGTAACTCAAAAACGTTAAACTCTAAGCCAAGGCACGACCCGTTCGCCTAATAGACCTTAGAACATTGTAGGTAGTCGGGTTTGCTGAAGAAATTTGGGTTACGATTCTGAAGACGCAATACTGTGAGTTCATGTCCTGTAACAACTCTCATTAAAAATTACCATTTCTTATCTTATTTTACCCAATAGGACACCCTAATTGAGACCACCAAGTAATCCTGCATGACCCCTAAAATTTTCAGAACAATCGGAATCAGGATCAGGGCCCCTAAAACTCAGGGGGGGGGGGGTATTTTCTAGTCAGTATTATCTAGACAGTTTTTTATAGAAATTGAATTTTTACGAACCGTCGACTCACCCAAGCTACTGAGACACGAGGCTACCCTATGCTAGAAGTGACCCATCATGCCACGCGAGAGCCTCTCGTGACACGCGGGCGCGCCGTTTTTCCAGTATAAATCCCAGGCTTTGGCATTTGAAATTTGGCGTTGGTTCGACGTTAAAATTCGATTTGTACACTGAGATATCGTCTAAACAGTCCAAAAACACACACAATCACGAAACGCTGCCGCGATAACAGGGTAATAACTCGATCACTGCTACGATTTAATGTCCGATCGATAGAAACCAATCCAATGGATGTTTAAGTGCTGCTCAAACTTGGGTTATACTTTGTCATTCGTCGTGAATTCGATGGATGTTTAAGTATCGCACTTTGTCATTTATTGTGAAGGTTTTGATCTCGTGAGTTGTCGTAAAAGTTGAATTAAGTTATTGACCTAGTTTTCGTGTGCATTATTATTTGAATTAGGTTACAAGGCTAATCAGTAGGCTAAACTCTGCCCGTTTAAATCTGCAATGTGAGTCATTCTCTTTTTATCAACTGTTTTACAATACCTCAAATTATTTTCGAAAGTTATAATTACAGGGATTAAGTCGTGGTTATCTTGAATCACTGGCTAGTGGGGTATTGGGCACATTACTAATTTCTCACGGTTTGGCTAATAAATCCTAACAGTGATAATCATCACTATTTGGGCGAAAGGACCCAATAGTGATATGACCATCGTCACAAGGCTGTGACACGGCGCCAGATAAAAATAAGATAGAAGCCATTGTAATCGCTCTTATGCTGTAATTTATAACTATGTGTCGCTTTATATAACTTGAGTGACTCGCCAGTATTTCCCCGCTGATAAAATATTTTTAAAACATGTTTCAGGCGACCTGCTGTGAATCAAGGAAAAGTGCTACGGAGCACTAATAAAGCTTGAAGTGGTGGCTCAGTTGAATAAATAAACATGTTTTGTAAACCAGGGAACTTCCTTGTGAAATTCCTCTATTGTAAAATTTCGGGGTATATCCCAAATTATGAAATAAAATAATCGGGCATTTCAAGTATTAAAAGATCCTGTAAATCTTCCGCTGTAAACTCAATTAATAAATACCACGGGATTTCTGTCCCGCGGCTCCTGAAACGGGTCAAACCGGGCCGGGGGCCGTGATAGAAAAAGGTGGTATCAGAGCCACTGATTTAAGCATATTAAGTATCTAGAAATACTTAATTTTTCTGATTGCCATTCTGTGATTATGTGAAAATTCAAGTTACAAAATTTTAACTTAGAATTTTGTGTGTTTCTTCATATCTGCTAAACAACATGAATGAGTTGTCTGAAGCTCTTCAGAATCTCAATCCCTATTCTGTTAATGTGGAAGTTTCCAGAGACTTTACCGGTTATTGTGCCGACACTGATGAACCTATGAAATTTCAGGCCCAACCTCCGGAGAAACCCAAACAGAGAAAGAAAAGAAGATTCGTGGGCTGGAGGCGTGTACGCAGGAAGAAACCAGCAACACAGAAAGTTATAAAGACAGAGGATCCCAAAGATAAAGGCAAGGGAATAGAGATCGGAGAAAGTTTTAGGCAAGACCAAGAAATGCCATCTTGGGAAGAGCTGGATCATAAACTGGCACTGAGTGACCTCATCGGACCTGTCGGTGAAAACCTCTTTAATTACCCAACGAAAGCACAACTTCCAGTTGATATAGAGCCTGATATCCCAGATCCTATTATCCACTCCCAACCTCTACCAGTAGAGCTAGAAGAATGGTGGACCACCGACTGGCAGTTTCAGAATCTCCTCAATAACCCTAATACCTTTTCCCCCAGTTTGACCCGGAGCCTCCACTACACCCACCTATGAGCTTAGAAAACTTGGCTGAACTCCGCCACTATGGCGAGGAGCCGGTGGACGTAGGAAACAGAATCCGGGAAGTAGGGGAGAGGATATCCTGAAAATACGACGAGAGGGAACGTCGTTTCTGAGATACCAGCTGACGGGGATGGTGTGACTGTGGTTGTGTGGTTGTAGGAATATGTGTTTAATAATAATATAATAATAAAAATATAATTCTGTAAAATAACTAAAAAATAAAACTTTTGTAAGATAACGGGTGTGTACGGAAGCATACTATAATATATAAAAAACGGAAGTCGAAAAATCGACAATTTTGGCTAAATGTGTTAATGTGATTATGTGCGATTGTTTTATTATGCTTGGTTATTAATTAAGTTGATGCTTATAAGTTATATATATTAATTACCAGATGGAACACGCTGGTAATGAACAAGTTAACGAGGGTAACCAATCCGCGCAAAACCATGAAGATCAATTTCTGAATAGGCAAGATATCGAGGATATCGTTGCTCAGGGAATAGCCAATGCTATTCCAGCAATCATTGCTGCTGCCCGAAATCCAGTTGAACCTCAACAAATTATTCCCAGTAAAGGCACTCATGGCGATAATTTCAGCAATAGAATAAATGGAGGCGGCAACATTAATAAATGCAGGCCCCAATTCCTAAGAAAATGAAAGCTGCAACGCCTGGTTGCACTTACAAGGAATTTCATGCCTGTAAACCTGTTGAATTTGCAGGCAATGAGGGGGCGACTGCTGTACTGCGTTGGTTGGAGAAAACCGAGGCAGTAATTAAAATAAGTAAATGTGCTGAGGAGGATAAAGTCATGTATGCTTCTCATCTTTTCAAGGAAGAAGCATTAGAATGGTGGAATACGGTGTTGCAAGCTAAAGGAAGAGACATGGCCTGTGCCATGAGTTGGGAGGAGTTTAAGCGTCTGGTGGAAAGAAAATTCTGCCCTGAATATGAAAAAGAGCAGATGGCGAATAAATTCCCAAGCCACCGAATGGTGGATGTTGACTGCAGAGGGTATACTTCGAAGTTTTTCGAATATGCTCGAATTGTGCCTACCCTGGCTTCGCCAGAAATGGTACTCATTTCTCGCTACATATGGGGATTGATTAGCAAAATCCGTGATATCGTTAAAGCTGCGAGACCTCGCACAATTGACGATGCAGTGGAATTAGCTAACACCCTAACTGATGGGCTGATACGCACAAGAGAATAAAACCGGAAAAAGGAAGTAGCTCAAAAGATTACCCAGGGATTCCGTATGGGTAACCGTAGTAATTTCAAGAAAAAGGGAACTGGGCAATCTTCCACTGTTCTATTTTGCAATGCCTGTAAAAGAAAGCATTTTGGAAGATGCTAAGGGTATTGCAATTTCTGCAAAATTCTAGGGCACCAAGAAGAAGATTGCAGAAGGAAGAAATCCACAATCTGCTTCAATTGTGGAGAAGCTGGACATTTTAGACCAGACTGCCCTAAACTGGTCAAACCAGCTGACAATAAAGCCAAACCTGCAGATGGAACTGCCAAGAAAAACGCAAGAGCCTTCCAGCTGACTACTCAGGAAGCAGAACTAATTCCTGATGTGATTGCTGGTACGTTCCTAGTTCATGATGTTTATGCAAAAGTATTAATTGACTCTGGTGCAAACCAAAGTTTTAAAAATACTTCATTCTGCCAAGCTCTTAACTTACCATTAACCAACCTTAGACAAATTTTCACGGTAGAAATGGCAGATGGGAATTCTGTTAACATAGATAAGGTTTTGCAAAAAGGGAAAATAGAACTTTCAGGTCAAAAATTTTCTGCAAACCTATTACCTATGAATTTAGCTGGATTCGATGTCGTGTTAGGAATGGATTGGTTAGTAGCCAACCATGCTCGAATCCTTTGTGACAAGAATTCCATAGAAATTCGTGCACCCATCGGATAAGTAATTATGATTACAGGGGATAAGCCGCGTAAACCCATGAAGTTCATTTCAGTAATGAAAGTTGCTAGTTATGAACGAAAGCAATGAGTAGTGTATATGATTTCAGTAACCATTAGCACTAAGGGTAAGGAACTTAAGGAAATTCCTGTAGTATCAGAATATTCGGATGTATTTCCAGAAGAACTACCAGGATTACCACCAGATAGGGAGGTAGAATTTAGAATTCATCTAATTCCTGGAACTACACCGATAGCCAAGGCACCTTATCGGTTAGCACCCACTGAAATGTTAGAACTGAAAAAGCAGTTAGATGAATTATTAAGCAAAGGATTTATACAACCTAGTTCATCCCCGTTGGGAGCTCCAGTGTTGTTTGTGAAAAAGAAAGATGGTTCGATGCGAATGTGTATCGGTTATAGGGAATTAAATAAGGTTACAATTAAGAATCGATACCCATTGCCTAGGATCGATGATCTTTTTGATCAGCTTCAGGGAGCTATGTAGGATCGGTTTGTGGATCCGAACGAGTCGGTTCAGAGGAATTCTATCAAATACAGGTGCGGAAAACAAGTATTTGATGTGTAAACAGCTGAATCTTCACTTTAACACTGATTTGTATTGATTAGACAACAATTACAATCAGTTCTCACACCGGCAGCACTTCGGTATGGAAATCACTCTCTGAAACTCTATATTTTCGCTTGACCTAACATCCCTATATATAGACTTGGAGATTTCGCTTGGAATGACTTGAAGCGAAATCGTTACATGTTGATTTCGCTTGAGGCTTCAAGCGAAAACCTTTACAAATCCAATACTTCAAGCGAAATCTTTCTAACTCTCGTTTTACGTGCCCTGATCTATTCTAACTAGTGTAAGACTCGATACAAGACGAAGTCGACAGATGTAGTGCACCAACAGACTCCCCCTCAGATGTTGACGAGTCGACTATCGAGTCACACCAATACTGTGTCTTCACATCTTCAGTCTTGATCAGTCTCTGGGCTTTTCTCTCTCTATCTTCTTCTTAAGAATCTCCTGGCTCTATCAGACTCTCTTTCACGATTTGCTGGTATTCATTTGTTCTTCAGCAACATCTGCTTTAGGATCAATGTCTGACTCAAATGTTGTTTACAAGATCATTGCCTGGCTTTTATCTAATTCTCTTGATCAGATCTCTTGATTCCTTAAGTTCATCAGCATCAGCAACTAGCAAACTTTAGATTCATGATCAGAGTCTGACTTTTGTAAACTTTGAATGAATTAACCTGGCTCACCTGCAACAAACTTAACCCAGAAATAAATTTTCTAAATTTAACAATTAAATGCACCAACAATCTGATATAATCAGATAACTCTCTCTCCTATCATCAATAACCGATGAACCAAATGTAGGTTTTAAAATATCAATTGTAGGATTTATCAAACCTTTTAGCATTTTCATATTCACTTCCCCTCACAACAAAGTCATCATGTTTAGCACTTGAAATTTTGACAATCAGCTTTCCAATATCAGTTGTCGAAAATCTTTTTGAATTTTTTTAAAATTTATGCTAAAACACACTAAAAATCTTTTTGTAATTTTTTATTGTAAAGGAATGCAATAAAGAAATATTTACAAACAATATTTTTGTGAGTTTGAGCAAGAGGATCATATCAGTTTCTGAGACAAATCACCAACACCGTTAAGCTTCATTTCATTTTAAGTTCTAAACAATTTACCTAGATTGTCAGTATGTTTGTCCACTTAAATTTTCACACAAAGTTCAACTGATTCAAGATACAATAGTTAATGTTTTAAGCAACTTAAACTTATCCGTGTGTCCCACTACTTGAATATACTCCCGTATCCAGAATCTCAATAATCAGTCTTACAGGTGAGAATACTACAATGATATCTGTATATAATTTAGGTGTGCGAGGGCCGAGGGATCTCAGATCGATAATTCCGTATACGCAGAGAGATATCAGCTTCGACTTTTCGGTGTGTCCCCTTTAGAGGATATTTTTGCTTACAACAGCAGCATATATCAATTTTATTGTTTCAGCATGCTGAGGGTTTAATGCTGTGTTTCAAGCATTGCAGCAAGTATTAGCCAAGGACTAGGTCAGAACTACCGTTCAGCAGAAGTCCCGGAATAATACCCCAGATATCATAGAGTATAAAGACCTAGTATATCAGATTAAGAGACCTTTCAAACAAGATTTCAGGGGTTACCTATATATCCAAGTTTGTGTTAACCCACAGAACAAGCAAGTTTGAAATTTAAGTTTATATCTCGTCACAATCTACTAAATGTGCAAAAACCTACTGACATATCCACAGTAAGATTGTTTATCACATTTTTCTTTACATTTCTTTAGCATGTTGTGATAGTCCACTGATGTACTATCATTTCCTCTATATGCAACAAAAACTCATTTTTGAATTTTATCATGTTTTTGTCTTTTTCAAATTTTCAAATGTTTTTGGATTTTCTGAAATTTTTACTCCCCCTAAAATGCAAACACATTTTAGGAAATTTGAAAATAAACTGTACAATAAAGTGACAACTGATATCGAATTGCATCAAATCGCCATTCACTCGGCATAAACAATCAGAACTCCCCCTATCACAAAACTATTTTCTCATTTAGATTTCAAAACACTTAAGTTTGTTTTAATCAAAATGATTTTCCCGGAAAATAAGTTTTTATGATATAATCATTTTAAGATTCGGAGTGTGGTTCATCACATTGTCTATCTCTTGACATATATAGTAAATCAAGTACAAATTAATGTCCCTGATTTACCATTTGCATTCAAGCAATCTCTAAACCAATTGTAAAAATAAACACTTGTAAAAACACAAAAACCTCTTGTAGGAATATTACGTCTACATCACCATTTTACCAATCAGAATGCCGATTCCTGCTTCGCACTTACCAACCTGGAAGCTCCGGCGTAGTCTTTCAACCTGTAAACATTCAAACACTATCAAAAACTTTTAACCAAAATCTTCAAACATTAGAAAGATGCCGATTCCTGATCCACGATTACAAACTTGGGATCTCCGGCAAGTCCTAAGACTTTTAAGGAAAGCAAACTTCCACCCAAGTCTTATTTGACTTGGTGGCTTCCAATTCCTGGGCAGTAGGGTTATAAGTTGCCTTTTTAGTTGCATAAAAATCTTTAACCCCCTTTACTTTCCCTTCAAGCATTTTCTTAAAAATTTTCTTAACATTTCCATTGAATGTTTTTTCAATATCAAAATCTGAAATTTCTATTTTACCAACCATTTGTTGAATCTCTTTCACACTCATTGATTTAATATCAGCATCATTCAACAAATCATTAATCTCATTTTGTGACTCCTCTGATTTTGTGGAATCAGATTCATTGTCAGAACTATCAACTGATTTCTTAACAACCCATGTTTGGTTGTCTTTTGCCTTCTTTTTGTATATCTTTTTAGAATTTTCACCAACTTCATTCTTTTCAACAATTATTTCTTTAAGTTTTTCAGAGACTCCCTGTTTTCTATTGACTTTGTTTGGACAGTTGTGAGCAATGTGTCCAACAACTTGACATTGAAAACAAATTCTTGTATCTCTTGGAATGTCTCTTGAATGAAAAACTCCAGTTCCTGTTCTTTTCCTTTTAACAAGAAACTCCTGGTTTGTTTCTTTCCAGAAAGGTTTCTTCTGTTCTTCTTCAACACTTCCACCTGAAACAAATTCTGTTTTTGGTTTAGAATTGTTTACCTTTCTGTAACTTTCTTGCTGAATAAAACCTAAACCTTTTCTTTTGTAATTACAATTTTGGTTTGTTTTCTTTTGAAAACCAGAACTAAAATTGTAATCCTTTTTCCCTTTTTTCTTGTTTAACCTTTGTTGAACTCTTGAAGTGTATTTTTTAGATTTTTCATTAAGATTTAAATTTTTAGTGTCAGAAATATTAATTTCTGTGACTTTGAAAACCTTTTTGATCTTGTCAAATCTAACACTATCCATTGGAAACTCTTCATCAGAATATAATTTGTCAGAACCATTTAAAGTATATGCAACTTTAAATGTTTCATCATCCAAATTTGCTTTTGATAACAAAAATTCTTTACTATAAGACCGTTTTTCCGATGACTTTGAACTGTTGACTGACGAACTTGAACACCCAGACTCAAACTTTGACTCAAACACCTCCTCAGTATCCAACACCTGATCAACCACCCTTTTGATTAACTCAGACTCATGATCAGTATCAGACGCAGTAAATGTGATGTCAATGTTATCTGGTAAAACGTCAGTTGTCTCGGATTTTAACTTTATATTGACTGCTTTTTCGACTTGTTCCTCATTTGGTTTTCTAGGAGAATACCCTTCCCAGATAGGAGGCGGACACTTGTTGTATTTTACAGTCGATTTCTTACCAGTCTCATTCTTTTGCTTCTCATCCTGAAATGCTTCAAAACCTGCAACAGTAGGATAAACTCGATCAATAACATAATCAGAACAAGAGTAACTCAGTAATAACCTTCTGATCCTTTCATTCTCGATCTTTTCTTTCTCCAACTCTTGCTTTAGACTAGCATTTTCTTCGATGTAATGATTAATTGCCTTTTGCTTTGTCATCAATGTAGAATTTGTCATCGTTAAAGCCTTTTCTCTTTCAGAATTCGTTGTTTGAAGACCTGTCACTGTTCTGTTCAACACACTATACGATTCTTTCACATAGCTGATGTCAGATAGTAACTTTTCTATCAGTCTTTCTCTATCAAACAGAATCACATTTTTTTCTTCACAACTTTTGCAAATTTCCAAACATTTCTTGCAAGGCTTTTCAACTTCAACAATTTTCTCAACCTCAATTGTTTTTACCACTTCAATTACTTTTTCTACTTCAGTTACTTTCTTAGTTTCAATCACCTTTTCTTCATCCCCACTTCTAACTTCTTCATTTTGAACACCATTTTCAGTCTTCTCATCTTGTTGTTGTTCTTTTGCAGCTTGTTTCTCCTTCAGTTTCTCCATGTGATCTGCAAAATAAAAATGAAAACTTTCAGGAGAAAGATGATTTTTAGCAATATTAATATGTTTCTCTTCCTCATCATCACTGCTACTCTCCATCGGTGTTTGATCAAATTCTACAGATTTTTCAGATTCAGCATCTGAAACACCAGAATCAGATGGTGTTTGATCAAAAACAACTTCTTTTTCTGTAATATCCTCATTTTGCACACTCTCATCTGTACTTAATGAATCAGAATCAGCACTTTCTGAACTTTCTTCAAATGTACTCGATTGATCTTTCACTTTTTCACCAATTGATCTCATCCAAGTAGAAAACAAATCTGGTTCTCTAACAATCTTTGCAATGAAAGCTTTGAAATCCCCCTTTTCATCAACAAACATATCCCAGCTGAAGCCTTCAGGTAGTTGTTCATCAACTTGGTCCACTATACATGTTGTGATGTTAGAAGAAATGTAATTGCTCCAGTTGAAATCTACCAAACATCCTTTCTTTGAATCTTCAATCTTTCTACCATGAGCCGTCTGTAATTCTTGTGTCTGACCAACTTGCTGATAAATGGCTTTTCGATAGTAGTCATCTTTCCCAAATGGATTCTGAGCACCACTAACTTCTCTGTTTTTGCACTCCCGTTTAAAATGACCTTTTTCCCTGCACCTGAAACAAGTAACTTTAGATTTATCAAAACCTAAAGTAGAAACACAAGCATCAAGAAAATCATTTCTCCCGGTAATTGTCTTGAACTTTTCAGCACGTCTAAGAACACTTGCAAGACACCATTTGATATCCATCAGTTCCATCTCTTCGGCGTCTATCTGATCGTAATCCTCCTTTGTAAGCATAGGATTTCCGATTCTACCAGCCACTAGACCTTCATATGAAATAAGCACAGAACCAAGTAATGCCATATGATCTTTCGCAATGTCTTCAGAAAAATTTTGACCTTCTGGAAGATTTAGAGCTATGTTGCATTGAATCACACAACCATTTCCCATCTTTGTGCTTTGAGACTGAAAACTTTCTGATGAGCTTTTCGGATTAACACTCGGATACAATGAGAAACCATTGTTGCTTTTGTTTGAGTTTTGATCAGTTTTTTCTGTAGAATCCCCAACACTATAAGCAGTCTGAATTTTTGGACTTCTCTCAGCTTCTAAAGTCAGAACACTACCCTTGTAATACATCTTTACATCTTGTTGACCACTTGGATTATTCATCCTTGCAATTTTCTGCTGTTCCAAATCCTGACTTTCAATCTTTTCAATGAACTGAGAGATTGACAACCTATCATAAACTCCGGTATTCTTTAGTATCATCAAATAAGTTCCCCACTCTTTCTGAGGTAACGCATCAGCAAGTTTATCCACCCATTCCTCATTTTCTTTTGTGATGTTCATCATCGACATTGATCGCACTAGGTGACAATATCGTTCAATAAGTTTCTTCGTATCTTCTCCGGGCAAACTTGTGAACAAATCAAACTCTTTTTTAAGCAAAGCCTTCTTGCTTTTAATCATACTTGCACTGCCTTCAACCTTGATTTTTAAAGCATCCCATATTGATTTTGATGTTTTGTCATGTTGAAGTAATATGAAAATGTCTTCTTTGATGGCCTGTTGAAGCAAACTGATCATCATTTTTTCAGCTCGGTACATTTCCCGTTCTTCTTTACTAAGATCTGAAAGCTGTTTTTCAATCTCCATTTCAGTTCGTGGTAGAGCATATTTTGTCAGAATACATTCCCATGATCTTAGATGATTTGCTTGCACCCAGTTTTCGAAACGATCTTTCCACCCATAGTATTCTTCAATTCCCATAAGCTTCGGGGGTTTCTGAGTCGTTCCCGTTTCGTTTTCTAAATTCATGTTCTGAGCAATGGAAGAGGAACTAGGCGATGTTGCAAATGCATTGTGGAAATCGTTGTCCATGTTTCAAATACTTTCAAGCGAAATACTATCTTTTAAGCAGAACCCTTCAAGCGAACTAGACAAACTGAACAACCCTCAAGCGAAAACCTTGAAGCGAAATAGTTGAAGCGAAACAATTTCAAGTGAAGCTGTCTGAAGAGAGAACTCTGAAGCGAACACCTTGAAGCGACAACCTTGAAGCGAAAACAGATAATTTTGAAGCGAAATGAAATGTGTCGCTTGAAACTTCAAGCGAAATCGTCCAACACAAATTTTGTTCTTCAAGCGAAATCCATTCGGATGTCAATTTTGATCACTTTTAGGTTGAATTTGGCTGTGAAACTTTCAAGGGTTTGTTATCTTATACTATTAAGCAATCTGTGAGAAATTGAATAGGTTTTGACCGTGAAAAGTTTTCTGAACTGTTAAAAGAAGATGTAGAAGAAAGAAAACAATGTCAATTTCAGCTGAAATCCTGTAGAACTCCTCAACTAGCTCTGATACCAATTGTAGGATCGGTTTGTGGATCCGAACGAGTCGGTTCAGAGGAATTCTATCAAATACAGGTGCGGAAAACAAGTATTTGATGTGTAAACAGCTGAATCTTCACTTTAACACTGATTTGTATTGATTAGACAACAATTACAATCAGTTCTCACACCGGCAGCACTTCGGTATGGAAATCACTCTCTGAAACTCTATATTTTCGCTTGACCTAACATCCCTATATATAGACTTGGAGATTTCGCTTGGAATGACTTGAAGCGAAATCGTTACATGTTGATTTCGCTTGAGGCTTCAAGCGAAAACCTTTACAAATCCAATCCTTCAAGCGAAATCTTTCTAACTCTCGTTTTACGTGCCCTGATCTATTCTAACTAGTGTAAGACTCGATACAAGACGAAGTCGACAGATGTAGTGCACCAACAAGCTAGATATTTTTCTAAGATAGATTTACGCTCTGGATATCATCAATTGAAGGTACAAGAAGAAGACATACCTAAAACTGCTTTCAGAACTAGGTATGGTCACTACGAGTTTACAGTCATGCCTTTTGGACTAACAAATGCTCCAGCAGCAGTTATGGATATGATGAATAGGATCTGTAAACCACACTTGGATAAATTTGTAATTGTCTTCATCGACGATATACTTATTTATTCCAAAAGTCAGCATGAGCATTGTCAGCACCTGCACGCACTCTTAACTTTGTTAAGAAAAGAGAAGCTCTACGCCAAATTCTCGAAGTGTGAATTTTGGCTGCAGGAGGTACAATTTTTAGGACACATGGTGAATCACGAAGGCATTCACGTAGATCCTTCCAAAATAGAATCGATCACCAAATGGAAGGTCCCGCAATCAGCTACAGAAGTTAGAAGTTTTCTAGGCTTAGCTGGGTACTATGGGCGCTTTATTAAGGATTTTTCTAAGATAGTTGTGCCATTAACGGCATAGTTTTGGGAAGCCTTTCGCTTCCTAGAACCCTTTGAGGAACCAGAATTCTTTCCATTCTTGTTTTGACCTTTCTTGCTATCCCCCTTGTCAGACGCCTGCTTCTTACCCTTGTCACCCTTTTTATGAAGCTTCCCCTTTCGAACCTGCGACGCAGTCAATGTCGCTGCTAACTCGATCGCCTGACGGAGTGTGGCAGGGTTACTACCAGTAATGATGTCTTGCACTGAGTCAGGTAGGCCATCGATGTACCTTTCGATAGCCTTGTCGAGTGGGGTAACCATTGTTGGGCAAAGCAGACTCAACTCCTCAAACCTGTCAGTATACGCCCTGTGCTCGCCACTGTCTTGTTTCAAGTCATCAAACTCTTTCTCCAAAGCTCGCTGTTCATGACGAGGACATAACTCCCTCATCATAAGGGCCCTAAGTTCGGCCCATGTTTGTGCTAGAGCAACTTCTGCACCACGGTCTCTCATAACCCCGTTCCACCATGTGAGAGCCCTCTTCTGAAACACACTCAAAGAAAACTCGACCTTGCGATTTTCAGGACACTGCACGTGGCGGAAAGTATTCTTAATGCTCTCGAACCATTGAAGAAGCCCAGTCGCTCCCTCAGAACCACTAAACTTGAGTGGTTTAGCCGAGTTGAAATCCTTGAATTTGCATGGAGCATTGTTGTTAGTGTTGGCTTGGTTCCATTGAGCAAAGAGATTTGGGAATTGAGCAGCCATCTGCAGCGCAATGATTTCTGCCAGTTCGGCAGTCGCTATCTGGTTTTCGCGTCGAGGAGGCATTCTAAAAGAGGAAAACATGAAAGGAAACGAGTGAGATGATTGGATGAAAAGAATGAGATGAAACAAAAATTGACAACAGCAAAGATGGTGGTCATTTGTTCGCATCATAAAGCAAACAAACGACACACAGTGACTAATCAAAGTAAATGGGTCAAAAATAATGTATCGCGAAGACATGCTCGCCTATAAGTGAACACTCACCCCAAGAGTTCCCAGGTAAGAGTGACTGGTCCGATTATGTGGATTTGTACGAACACTCTAGCCTTAGACAGAAAACCCAGGGTACAGGCATTCACCCTTCCAGTTTGCACGTATTCACATTATTTAAAACCCAAAACCTTGACGAGATTTTGAAAACTTAAAGAGGTTCAAAACCTTATAACAGAGGGTTCAAAACCTTATAATAGAGGGTTCAAAACCTTGTAATAAATCATCCAAAAACAGAAGATTGTTTTTCAAAAATCATTTCGGAAAAATTTGGTTTTTGTTTTGATAATCACCTAAGGATAGGTGATGTACATGTTTTAAGATCTAAACACAAGATAACTTGTGTTAGGGTCCTAGAAAGGTTATAGTCTAGGTTAAAGCATTACTAATAACCTAATTCCCTATAACCATTGGCTCTGATACCAACTCTTCTGTCACACCCCGACCACGTATAACATACAAAACGTGGCGGAAAACGTCGGGGAGTGTTGTAACAGAATTAATTGTTTCATAACCATGGCATACAAAGTTGTATTTTATTTATCAACATAAGAGTTACATTGTTTTAAACAGAAATCAAAGAGTTCAGAACATAATTAAACTAAGTCTATCTTCATTTTATGTCTCTAAGGCACAGGTCCGCCCTAGTGTCACGATCATCATCCTATGCAAAAGCTCCTGAAAACACATGTGAAAATAGGTACGTCAGCATAAAAATGCCTGTGAGATACATTGGTTTTGTGAAAATAGGATTCATGACTTAAGTTTAAGAAAAAGTTGTTTAGTAAAAGTCAGTCATGAACCTTGTAAATTGTTTTGTTTTGTAAGTCATTTAAAAAAAACGATAAGATCAAATGATATGTATAAATAAAAGAATAATGTATGGTTAAATGTATAACCAAGTAAAATGTGTTGTATAAAGTAAGTTGTTTGTAAAGCAATGTCTTGTGAAAGATAGGTTATTTGTATAAAATGTTATATGTCTAAATTGAAATGATTCAAATAACGCTACGATATGTAATACCATACAAACACTTATATATAGGAAGTACTAGCGGCGTATCCACCATGCTTGTATCATATTACACACGCCTTGTTACTTAAATCACTTAAACAAAACCACCAATGTATAAAGTCTATGTTTAAACCAATAGTCAAAAGTCCTTGTATAAGCCATGTCAAATGTTTAAAAGTCCAAATGTAGTCAAGTAATGTGTAACAATTGTTATGTATTGTAAGTAAAGTATTGTCACATAATCCAAATGTAGAAATGTACAAAACAAAGTATTTTGAATATATCAAAAAGTTATGTTTTGCAAAGTAATGCATGTTACATTGATACGAACATTTATGTGGTAAGTTAACGCATACATTCAAGCCTTGAGACAGTCGGATAACCCTTTCAGTCAAGGTTATTAAAAGAAATGTTTTCGGATTCAGTCATTCCTCACATCCAAACAAACCCGGGATGTCAGGAATGGGATTTGTCAAGTCCTATGGTACCGGTACTTAGTACCGAGCGGCGTAGCTAATGTTAATGAACGTATATAAGTCTCGTTTGTGCAAACCAAATGTTATAGCAGTTGTATACATGTCATATGAAAACAATGTACTAAGTATGCTAAGTTAACATACAAAGCAGAAAAGTCATGTAAATCAATGTGCTAGCATGCTATCAGTCAACATACATAGCAGAAATGTAAATTAAAACAATGTACTAAGTATGCACACAATGGACATACATAACATGAAATGTAATGTAAAACAATGTACTAAGTACGCACACAATGGGCATACATAGCATGAAATGTAATGCAAATCACGTACTATAAATGTACTAATAAACATAACAAGTATGTGATGTGAAAACAGGAAAGCATGAAAGTAACAAGTAGGCACATGTGTTTCACCCCAAAATGTTTGGAAAATAGTAAAAGAGGGGTCTATGTACTCACTTGAGATTGCTCAGAAGTCCTAAGATAACCACCAAACAATGCTAGAGATATCGGAATCAAACGACACCTAATATAGGTAACTATGTTAATAAACCGGACCTAAATCGGAGGATCAGATAGAATGAGGGTTCGTAAACCAAACGAGTATGGAGACTCGTGTAATATGGTTTAACAAAGCCTACATACTAAATGAAACCTAACATAAGTGCTTATGACCCATTACGACCCGTTTAGGTAGCTTATGCTACTTTAACGCGTCGTGCGCGCAAAAGCGCACTCGAGACTGTTGGATCGACGTTTGACCCGACTGAGTCGTTCCGAAGAGTTTTATATCCAGTTTAAAGGCGGAATCACTAAACCGGACACTAACACAGCTTGTAATCTTTAATCTGTCAATTATATTGCTTTTAACACTGTTTACAACCTGACAGAAAATTGGCAGCACTTCGTTACACCTTCAGAAGTTGCGTACCAAATGAAATGACAACAACCCTATATATAGACAAGATGATTTCGCTTGAACTAGTCCTGAAGCGAAATCATTGAAGCGAAATCACATGCCTTGAAGCGAAATCAAGTAATGTTGATTTCGCTTGAAGAGATTTCAAGCGAAATCTTCACATTCAACATGTCTAAACCCTAATTAATCCCTGTTGTTTGTACTTTCAATCACTCTAGACACAAGACTTGATTATGACGTAATCAACAGACATATAATGCACCAACAGACTCCCCCTTGGATGTTGATGAAGTCTTTGGCTACAAGTCTTTGTCTTTAACAATCTTCAAACCTTGTGAAAACTCTCTTCAATCTTTATCATCATCAGGCTCCCCCTTTCGTCAAGCTTCCGTGCTTTTAGGGATCGACACCTCTCTTTTCAGCTACAAGCTCCTCCTATCTTTCAGCTTGTCTTCAGACTCCCCCTTAGATTCTGTTCTCGGAATCGTAATCTGGATTAACATCTGCAATTTCTCAAACATTTATGAGTAACAACATTTTGAGTTCTCAATCAAATTCTCAACTCTACTCCCCCTATCAACAAACTATATAGATATAGCAGCATTAAAGAATCCAACTCCCTCACAGTTTATCATCCAAGTCCAACTTAATGACCTTGGAGATATCACAAACTATTTTTGAAATTTTGATTTTAATTCAAGTTTCAATTTAATGAACTTGTTTTATTTTCAGAAACACAATCAGCTTACTTAGATTTTGAAACTCAGCACTCAGATATCGGTTGTCGAAAATAAAGCAGAAATCAAAATCTTTTTGTATTTTCTGAAAAAGTAAAGCAATAAAGAAATATGTACAAACATATTTACATACAATATTTTTGTTTGAGAATGCGTTAGAGGATCATATCAGTTTATAACAAGTCACAAGTACCGTTGAGCTTAATTTCATACTCAGACTTAAACAATTTACCTCGATTGTCGATATACTGATCCAACTTAAATTCTCACACAAATTTCAACTTATTCAGGATACGATTTAGATGAATTAGGAACTTAGCTCATTCATGTGTCCCACCTCTTGAATATACTCCTGTATCCAGAATCTCAATAATCAGTCTTACAGGTGAGAATACTACAATGATATCTGTATATAAATTAGGTATGCGAGGGCCGAGGGATCTCAGATCGATACTTCCGTATACGCAGAGAGATATCAGCTTCGACTTATCGGTGTGTCCCCTTTAGAGGATCTTTTTGCTTACAACAGCAGCATATATCAATTTTAATTGTTTCAGCATGCTGAGGGTGTAATGCTGTGTTTCAAGCATTAAAGCAAGTATTAGCCAGGGACTAGATCAGAACTACCGTTCAGCAGAAGTCCCGGAATAATACCCCAGATATCATAGAGTATAAAGACCTAGTATATCAGATTACGAGACCTTTCAAACGAGATTTCAGGGGTTACCTATATATCCAAGTAGTGTTCCCCACGAATTCACAAGTTTGAAATTTAAGTTTATATCCCGAATAAATCTACTAAATGTACGAAAACCTATCGACACATCATCAGTAAGATTGTTTAACTCTTTTATACTTTCCATTTCTTTAGCGTACTGTAACTGTCTACTGATGTACTATCATTTCCTCTGTTTACGCAAAAACTCAAATTTTTGAATTTTATCATGTTTTTGACTTTTTCAAATTTTCAAATGACAATTTTTCTCCCCCTAAAATACAAAACCATATAAAGAAAATTTGACAACCAACACTGATAGCTTTGTCTCGCCATCCATTTTCTGCTTCACATGCTCTGATTTGCAGAAAATATAACGTACCCCCATGATTTACAACCCATTGATCTTAACAGTTTGAAAACCGTTTTTCAATCTGATGAAAGTAATCATGTTTGTTCAGCCGTGAGGGTTTCGGCATATTCAATCAACATACAAGCAAAACAAAATTAAAAACAACATATTTTTGATTTTTAATTTTTCAAATTTTTAGGATTTTGAAAATATTGTTTATTTATATACATAAAATAAACTGAACTCCCTGTTCAACCAAACCAGGGTTCAGCAACCTCTTCCTGTGCCAGGTTGCTCCAACTACCATTCTCACAATCTTCAGCTTCGTTGAGCACCTGCACATTCAAACTTTATCAATCATTTGAACAATTTAGCCCAGGTTTGTTGAACCTTAGGCATTTCAATACAAAAATGTTCATTCAATTTTGGAAACTCTTTGTCACTTAAAACTTGTTCAACTTTGACTTCAACTTTCTCATCTTTTACCATCGTCAATTGTTTCTTAGCACTCCACATTTGACCTTTCGGAGTACCTCTTTTGTAAAAAATTGTCTCTTTTTGAACCTTTTGATTTTGAACAACATTTTTAGGTTTCCAAAACTCTTTAGATTTTGTCAAATCAACAGATGTTCTCCAACTCTGTGTTGTTCTTAATCTGGGTGTGTGAGAATTCCCGGTCTGTTTTGAATCAGACATAGTCTGTTTTGGTTTCCAATTTTGATTTGAAGTAACCTTGTTTGTATGATACCTCCAAGTTTGTTTCGAATCAAATCTGGTTGACCTTTGTCTCACAGTCTTAGATTTTTGTTTCTCAACATCAACCTTCTTTTTGTCAACATCCATAGGTTTTAGATTAGGACACTTGCGTGCAAGATGTCCTTTTTGATCACATTTGAAACATGTTCTCATGGACACATCTTTGACTTGTGGTTGTTGCTTTTGTTTTTTAGCAAAGAATTCATCATTAGACTGTTTCATTTTGAGTTCTTTTTCTTTTTCTAAACTGCCTCCTTGCATAAAAGTCATTTTTGTCTGAAAATTTTGTGTTTCATTTTTGTTTCTATTCTGTTTCTTTTTAAAACCCAACCCAGCCTTCATGTTCTTCTTTTTGAAACCAGGTTTGTTATACGAACCTCTATGACTCTTACCAACAGACTTTGAAATCTCAGACTTCTCAATCTCAACCATTTTGAAAACTTTGTCGACCTTTTCTGAAATCACATTCTGAATCGGGAAAACAACATCTAAGAATAATTTGTCCGATCCAATCATGGTATAAACCAATCCTTTTGAATCATCATTCAAACTTTCCTCGGATTTTGTGTTTTTCAGATAACCATCATGAAGATTTCCTTCATCTCCATCCTGTGATTCAGACTTACCTTTTGTAGACTCATCTTTCAAAACACTTTCAACAACCTTACTTACCACCTCTGAATCATTAGCATCATCAGATTTGGAGTAAGTCACATCAATACTTTCAGGTAACTGGTCAGCTATGTTCAAACCCTTTGCCACATTTTCCTCATCATAAAAAGTATAACTGTTTCTCAATGGTGGTGGTACCTGATGAAATTCTGAACCAATACCCTTTTTGGAATTATCAGTATCTTTGTCATCTGGTGTGATGTTGAAAATGCGTTCGAGAATGTACGAAGAGTTATGATAACTTTGAAGTTTTGTAACAACCTTTTCTTTTTCAGCCAAGACTTGTTTAAGATTTGCAATTTCATCAACACATTTGTTTAATTCAATTTGTTTTCCTTTAAACTGTCTTTCATACATTTCTTTAGTAACTAAAGTTTCTGATAATCTTTGATCAAAACTTTTGACTTGGCTCTTCAAAGTATCATAAGCTTCTTGTACTCTCTGACTTGACCACTTTAAAGAATCATACTGTTTTTGTAAATCTTGAAATTTCGATTCTTTTTCAACACAATCAACACATTTTGTAGAACACAGTTGTCTATAAACATCATTATCCTTTTCAAGACCTTGACATTTCTGTGTCAAATTTTCAACTTTTAGTTTCAAAATTTCTTCTTTTTCAATCATATCTTTACATTTTATTATGAAACCATTTTCAATTTTGCTTAATTCATTATCTTTTGTTTTTATCAGTTCATCTTTTTCAATACATGCTTTGCACATTTCTATGCAATTCCTGCATTTGCTTTCCTTTTCATCAACCATTTCAACATTAGATAGATCAGAAGATTTTCTAACCTCAGTCTCATTCAGCACCGGTTCTTCTGATTCAACTTTCTGATCTTGCTCTTTGATCTCCTCTTTCTGAGCTTCTTCATTCTTCTGTTCTTCTTCAGCTTTCTGTTCCTCTCCAGCAAGCTTTGCAACAATCTTCACTTCTTCAATCATCTTCTTCAGTTCTTCTTCTTTTCTCTTCTTCATCTCTACCACCTTTGGTAAACTTTCTTCAAAAACTTCTCTAATCTTCTTCTCCAAATCAGGCAAATATTCTTTATCAGATAACCTTCGTGTATTGAAAGTAGCCTGCTTTGGAACCAAATTTATTACAGCTTCGAAATCCACTTTTGATGGATCAACAACTGGATTACCCCGTGAATCCATGTAACATTCCAACTCTTCATTCCATCTTTTTGCTCTCTGGGCTTCTTTGAATGGTTCGTTTAATTTTCCAATTTCCCATCTTGCATAGTCTGCTTTCCAATATCTCTCAGGATCAGCATTAGCCACAAATGCATAACCAACTGCATCTTCTTCAGGTAGAACTTCTTGACTCCAGTCATACCCTTCATCTTCGTATATAACTGCAAGAGCCCTTGATTTTTCTTCAGTTTGTTTCAATCTTGGTGGCTCAGACTTGTTCTGATGGTAAATCGCCTTTCTGTAATAATATTCATTGAATGGATTTTCAGAATCATCAGCAGCATACGTATTTCTGCACTCGCGCTTAAAGTAACCTCTTTGTTTGCATTTGAAGCATGTCACCTTGGATTTATCAAATCCCAATTTGGTAGATGGTCCACCAATTGACTTTCTCCCCGTAATCTCCATGAACCGTTGTGCCCGACGAACTGCACTGGCCATGCACCATCTGATATCCATTAATTCCATCTCCTCGGGGTCTAATTGATCATAATCTTCTTTAGTCAAATTGGTATTGCCAATCTTCCCTGCAACGAGGCTTTCATATGATTCAAGTACAGATGCCAAGAAAACCATCTGTTGTTTTGCCGATTCTTCGCTGAAATTCTGCCCATTCTTCAGATCCACTGCGATGTTACACTGGAATAAATTCTTTGAAGCAGATTGGTTTGAAGTGTTTGAAGAAGATCCACTGTGAAAACCACTGTGAAGACTTTCATTGTTCACTGAGCTTGAACTTTCTGCAGAAAATGCTGTTCTTGGTGACCCAGCCTGCGGTACTCTGTAGTAAAGCTCTACATTCTGCTGATAAGCTGAATTGTTGACTTTAGATCTCTTTATCTCCAGTTCATGACTTTCAAGCTTTTCAATCAGCATATCCAGTTTCAAATCTTCAGGCTTGATTGTATTTTTCACCATTAAAGCGTAGTATTTCCACTCTTGATCATCTGGCAATGAATCAAACAGTTTATCCACCAGCTCCTCTTCAGAAGGTAAGATTTGATGTCTGATCAGCTCCACTTTCAAATGTCCGAATCTCTCAATCATTTTACAAACAGATTCATTTTTCATACAACTGAAAAGATCAAACTCTTTACGCAACAATTTCTTTTTGTTTTTGATAATTTCATTACTTCCAACACACTTTTTCCCTAATGCTTCCCACAAACTCTTTGAAGTTTTCTCTTGTTCAAGTAACGAAATAATATCCTCTCTCACTGACTGTTTGATTAATGTGATCATTTTATATTCAGCTACAAAATTTTTTGTATCTATGTCTGTGAAATCTTTTGCTTCTATTAACTCTCCTCCCTCTTTTACTGGTTCAGTGTATCCATTTGTCAGTTTTAACCAACTTTCAGGAGCGAAAGCTTTTACCCAACCCTCAAATCTATTTTTCCACCAGTGATAATCTTCCACTTTCATTAGCTTTGGTGGCTTCTGTTGACTTCCGTACATGTTCTCAAACTTCAAATTCTCCGAAATCTCCTTCGAATATTCTTTTATCTCAGATCTTCTATCGGACGATTCGGAAGTGAACGCGTACATATCGCTAAACGGGTTTATGAAATTATCATCCATCTTGAATGTACCTGACAGAAACAATCAAACACTTAGAAATTTTCAAAGTTAAAAAAAAAAAACAGCAACTTCAAGCGAAATCCTTGAAGTAAATATAGCTTCAAGCGAAATCAGATAACACCACTTAATTCAAGCGAAATCAACTAACAATCTATTTCGCTTCAACTTCAAGCGAACCAATCTGATTCAAGCGAAAACAATAACAATCTATTTCGTTTCAGCTTCAAGCGAAATCCAGCTGATGTATTTCGCTTCAACTGATTACAAGCGAAATCAAGTGAAAACCTCTATTTCGCTTCAACTACTCAAGAGAAAACGTCCAATATGTCAGATCTGAAGCGAAATCAGTCCATTATCTACGAAAACTTTCAAGCAAAATCTGTTTTAGGTCAATTTTAACATGTTTTAGTCTGAATTTTAATCTGAAACTTTGTAGGCTTTGTTAAAACTCAGTTTTACACATTATACTCTGAAATCAGACCATTTCGACCGTTGGAACTAGTTCAGATCTGAAAAATGTAAAAAGAAATGAGTAGAAATGAGAAAATCCGTAGAATCAAGCTGTAGTAGTATGAACTCCTCGTCCTGAGCTCTGATACCACTTGTTGGATCGACGTTTGACCCGACTGAGTCGTTCCGAAGAGTTTTATATCCAGTTTAAAGGCGGAATCACTAAACCGGACACTAACACAGCTTGTAATCTTTAATCTGTCAATTATATTGCTTTTAACACTGTTTACAACCTGACAGAAAATTGGCAGCACTTCGTTACACCTTCAGAAGTTGCGTACCAAATGAAATGACAACAACCCTATATATAGACAAGATGATTTCGCTTGAACTAGTCCTGAAGCGAAATCATTGAAGCGAAATCACATGCCTTGAAGCGAAATCAAGTAATGTTGATTTCGCTTGAAGAGATTTCAAGCGAAATCTTCACATTCAACATGTCTAAACCCTAATTAATCCCTGTTGTTTGTACTTTCAATCACTCTAGACACAAGACTTGATTATGACGTAATCAACAGACATATAATGCACCAACAGAGACGTCTAACTAGCCCTATGACAAGTGTTATATGCCTAAACATGTTACATAATCAGTTATGTGACAAAAGTTTAGGTTACATATGCTTAATTACCAATTATACATGAAAAGGGTATTTTGGTAATTTCCCTAAGGCATATAAACTACCTATCATACAACTACTCAAACGATGTGACCATAGGGTATAACCTCGGAAGGTTATTCCCTATATGCTATGGTCCTAAAGTATTTGGTCGGATCCTAATGATCGACCAAAATGGGTCGGGTTCGAAGGTATAAGCGATTTATTAGACCGCTTACCCTTACGACCCTAGATAAGCACAAAACTAAAAGTGACGAGCTAAGCATGTTAAAACATGATTAACTAAGCTTGAAAACAAGTTTGGTATCAAAACAAATGGTTTTGATACCTAAGAGTAGTTTGGTTACAAAATACGCACGAATGTGCATTTTGACCGAAACTACGGCTCGTCACTGAGCCTAGACAACGTGGTAATCAGTAGGCATAGTCACAAGGGACTATAACCATCGTGATTACGCTCACGTTGCGAAGTTCAAACGAACTTCGCATTGACCATAAACTGGTCAATGCAGAAAGTCAAACAAAGACTCGAAAAGCAATAAAAGAACGAAGGAACACTTACAAAGGGTCCCCGAATGCTAATCTTGATCCAAGTAGCTCAGGTATGAAACAAAGGTTTCAACTTAGAGCTTCTCAAATCAAAATTCTAGTGGGTTTTGCAATGGCATGGGGGGGGGGTATTTATAGTTTTTGGTGAGCCGTTAAGATCATTTCTTGGAAACTGTGCTTTGATCTTGGCCATACACCTCAAGATAGTGGTTTTTTAAAACCATTTGAGCCCCTAGTATTGCCCAATACCATGTGCACAAATGAAAGGGACCTAATTCAATGTTTCTAGCAAGTTTCTGCTGTCTGGGGACTGCTTACGCACCGTAACACTCATAGTGTTGAGGTGCGCAAGGACCTACTTTGGCAGAATGGCAGATTTGGTCCCTGTTGTGTAATAAGCTCATTTCCGACACGTTCAGGGCCCGTTAACCCCATTTCAAAGCTCTAAAATGAAGTTAAAGTATAGGGAACTTAAAATGTGCTCAAAAATATCTCGGATGTCGGTTCGTTTGGCCGTACGATCGCGTTGTTCGGTTAATTACGATGGAATGCGCATAAGCACGAAAAACGATCCAAATTGCGTGACGAATGGATTTTTCTCATGCCAAACACTAAAATAATATATTTTAGTGCTTACATAATTTTTTGGATGTCCGGATGTATTCAGAACGTAAGTTATGCGCGAAAATGCAAACTTATGCACTTTTTGACGCTTTTAGTCCCTGAATGACCCAAAAGTTTATTTTAGCATACCGAACCCCTCAAAGCCTATTTCTAAGCTATGTGAAGGATATTTATGGTATGTTTAACTTATGGTCATGTTCCGGAATGTCTGTTATAGTTCAAATTGGCATACTTTCGCAGTTTGTCAAATTTAGTCCCTATAAGCGAATTAACTTGTCTTTGCCATACCAAAGCCTTCGAAACTTATTTCTAAGTTATGTAAAGGTTATTTAAGGTATGTTAAGTATATGTTGATGTTCCGGAGTATTTTTCACATTAAACTGATTACGTTTTCGCACCAGTTTGCGTATAACTCTCCAGAAAGCGATATAGAGTTTGAAATTGAATAAAAGTCAAAACATGAAAAATGTAAAACACAACTAAACCAACATTGGGATCAAATAAAATTGTTTTATTGATAATAGAACTGTTCATAAAGATTACAAGCACAGATGTTACAGTCTCCCCTACTTGTGGAAATTTCGTCCCGAAATTTATTTAGAGGAAACTCGTGGAAAAAGATGCGGATGTTTCGCCTTCATTTGATCTTCGCGTTCCCAAGTAAACTCGGGTCCACGTTTTGCTTCCCAGCGAACCTTGACCAAAGGAATGCGCTTGCGTTTGAGCCACTTGACTTCACGTTCCATGATTTCCACAGGTTTCTCGACAAATTTCAGTGTTTTATCAACACGAATTTCGTCAAGCGGTATGTGGAGGTTCTCATCAGCTAAACACCTCTTGAGATTGGACACGTGAAAAGTTGGATGAACATTTCCAAGTTCAGGAGGTAACTCAAGTCTGTAGGCTACCTTACCGATTCTTTCGACGATCTTGAATGGTCCAACGTATCTTGGTGCAAGTTTTCCTTTCTTTCCAAATCTGATCACACCTTTCCAAGGTGAGACCTTAAGTAATACTCGATCACCGACTTGAAATTCCAAGGGCTTGCGTTTTGGATCCGCGTAACTCTTTTGATGGCTTCTAGCTGTCTGAAGGTTATCACGAACTTTCTTAATCTTGTCAGTTGTCTCTAAAATGAGGGCAGGTCCAGTAAGCCGAGCCTCACCGATCTCATTCCAGCAGACTGGTGAACGACATTTTCGACCATAGAGAGCTTCGAAAGGAGCCATTTTGATGCTGGTGTGATAACTGTTGTTGTAGGAGAATTCAATTAACGGAAGATGTGAATCCCAACTACCACCAAAGTCGATCACACAAGCTCTAAGCATATCCTCCAGAGTCTGGATTGTTCTTTCAGATTGACCATCCGTTAGAGGATGATAAGCTGTGCTCAGGTTAAGTTGGGTCCCCATAGCAGATTGCATGGTTCTCCAAAAATGAGAAGTGAAACGAGCATCTCTGTCAGAAATGATGTTCAAAGGAACACCATGTCGAGCTACAATTTCATCCACATAGATTTTAGCAAGTTTGTCAGCAGGAAAATCCTCACGGATTGGCAAGAAATGTGCTGACTTAGTAAGACGATCAACAACTACCCAGATGGCATCATGACCTTTCTTTGTGTGTGGAAGTTTGGTAATGAGATCCATAGTAATGTTTTCCCATTTCCAAACTGGGATCTCTGGTTGCACCAATAAACCAGAAGGACGCTGATGTTTAGCCTTAACCTTAAGACAAGTAAGGCATTTTGATACATATAAGGCAATGTCTTTCTTCATACCAGGCCACCAATACTGAATACGAAGATCCTTATACATTTTATCTGAGCCAGGATGAACAGAATAACGAGACTTATGGGCTTCATCCATAAGCAAGGTGCGAAGGTTATCTTGGCTTGGGACCCACAAACGGTCCATGAAGTAGTACGATCCATTGTCCTTCAGTTCCAGATCAGGTGTTATGTGATAGGGAAATTCCTTATCCATCAAACCCTGTGAAACACAAGATTGTTGAGCTTGAGAAATGCGTGCTTGGATATCGGATCGAGCTTGAATAACAGATTGAACATGAACACAATGAAGCTTAGTATGTTCCTTACGACTCAAAGCATCGGCTACGACATTCGCCTTACCAGGATGGTAGCGAATTTCGCAGTCATAGTCGTTTAGAAGCTCAACCCAACGCCGTTGCCTCATGTTGAGTTCTTTCTGGTTGAAGATATGCTGAAGACTTTTGTGGTCCGTGAAAACCACACATTTTGTACCGTACAAATAGTGTCTCCAGATCTTAAGAGCGAAGACAACTGCACCCAACTCAAGATCATGAGTGGTGTAGTTCTTCTCATGTATCTTCAACTGCCTCGATGCATATGCTATGACTTTGTTCCTTTGCATTAGAACACAGCCAAGACCCAATTTAGATGCATCGCAATAAACGACGAAATCATCATTGCCCTCAGGCAAAGTCAGAACAGGCGCGTCGCAAAGCTTCTGCTTCAACTTTTGGAAAGCTTCCTCTTGTTTGAATCCCCAATCAAAGTGCTTTTTCTTCTAAGTTAGAGCAGTTAGAGGAACTACAATCTTTGAGAAGTTCTCAATGAAGCGGCGGTAATAACCCGCCAGACCAAGAAAAGAACGAACTTCAGTAGGAGTAGTAGGCGTATCCCAATATTTAATCGCACTGATCTTGGAGGGATCTACATGGATACCTTGTTCGTTGATGATATGCCCCAAAAATTGAACTTCTTTAAGCCAAAATTCGCACTTGGAGAATTTGGCGAAAAGTTGCTCTTTCTTTAGGAGCTCCAAAGTAAGACGAAGGTGTTGCTCATGATCAGCTCGCGTCTTAGAGTAAATCAAGATGTCATCAATAAAAACAATGATGAACTGATCCAAATAAGGCTTGCAGACCCTATTCATTAAGTCCATAAAAACAGCAGGAGCATTAGTCAAACCGAATGGCATGACTGTGAACTCGTAATGCCCATAACGAGTGCGGAACGCTGTCTTGGGAATATCATCTTCATGCACGCGAAGCTGGTGATATCCAGATCGCAGATCAATCTTTGAAAAATAAGAAGCGCCCTGTAACTAATCAAAGAGATCATCGATGCGAGGTAGGGGATATCGATTCTTGATGGTGAGTTTGTTAAGCTCACGATAATCGATACACATCCTAAAAGATCCATCCTTCTTCTTGACAAAAAGAACGGGGGCACCCCAAGGTGAAAAGCTAGGACGGATAAAACCTTTGTCAGAGAGCTCCTGAAGCTGCTTAGACAACTCTTGCATCTCAGATGGTGCAAGACGATATGGAGATCTGGCAATGGGATTTGCACCAGGCACGAGATCAATACGGAACTCGACTTGGCGTGCTGGGGGTAGACCAGGTAAGTCTTCAGGGAATACTTCAGAATAATCCCGAACAACAGGGATATCTTGAATAGAATTATCTTTGCCCTTATCTGCTACAACGTGTGCCAAAAAGGCCACATAGTTCTTTCGTAGATACTGCCGAGCTTTAGAACAAGACATGAGCTTGAGACCACCATAAGGTTTCTCACCATGAATTTGTAGGATCTCGCCTGTCGAAAGCGGCACACGAACAATCTTCTCAAAACAAACTACCTCTGCGCGATGCTTGGCTAACCAATCCATACCCACAATAACATCGAAGCTTCCAAGTTGCATAGGCGTGAGGTCAATAGGAAAAAGATGATCGTTAAGGTTCAACTGGCAGTTGCGAAGAACAAAATCAAGAACAATGGGTTCACCATTAGCAACCTCTACTGTCAAAGGTTTACCTAGTTTCGTTCTAGACACGCGAAGCATTGGCTCAAAAGATAATGACACAAAACTCTTGTCGGCACCCGAATAAAAAAGAACAGACGCAGGCTGATTATTAATAAAGAACGTACCGTTCACCACTTCATTGTCTGCTTGTGCCTCTTGAGCATTCATGTTGAAGACTCGACCTCGAGCCGGAGCCTGATTCTGATTCTGGTTAGCTAGCCTTGGGCACCGGTTCCTATAGTGGGTCAGATCCCCACAATTGTAGCATGAACCAGGAGGAAAATGAGGTCGTGTAGCTTGACCTTGTTGCTGAGCAAGAGGCTGAGCAACTTATTGGGCTTGGTTCTGAACTGCCTGATTCTGGTTAACAGGAATGCGACAAGTAGCAGCAAGATGACCAATTCTCCCACAGTTAGTGCAATGACGACATTGGAGATGTGGTAGGTGATGGCCGTTACACCTGTTGCACAAAGGTGCAGTGCCAAAATAAGGCTTCTTGGCGGGTGGTTGCGCAGGCTGATTTGGTGCAGCTTGGGCCTGTGTAGTAACGACATAGTTTTGGGAAGCCTTTCGCTTCCTAGAACCCTTTGAGGAACCAGAATTCTTTCCATTCTTGTTTTGACCTTTCTTGCTATCCCCCTTGTCAGACGCCTGCTTCTTACCTTTGTCACCCTTTTTTATGAAGCTTCCCCTTTCGAACCGGCGACTCAGTCAATGTCGCTGCTAACTCGATCGCCTAACGGAGTGTGGCAGGGTTACTACCAGTAATGATGTCTTGCACTGAGTCAGGTAGGCCGTCGATGTACCTTTCGATAGCCTTGTCGAGTGGGGTAACCATTGTTGGGCAAAGCAGACTCAACTCCTCAAACCTGTCAGTATACGCCCTGTTTTCGCACAAATCACAGTTGATAAAAGTTTAAAGGCATTACTTGACACAGTGTATTGCATGATGAGGGGATATGCTAAGATCGTGGGGTCCATAAGAATTTAGTGCAAATTAATATACCTTAACGTATCGGTAAGCATTTTGAAAGTTTTTTAGATTGAGTTTAAGTGGATAACAATATCGTCAATCTATGTGAATTGTTTAGAACTTAAAATGAAATCAAGCTTAACGGTGTTAGTGATTTGTCTCATAATCTGATATGATCCTTTTGCACGAACTCACAAAAAAAAAATTGTTTGTAAATATTTCATTCTAATGCATTTCTGTTTCATTCAAAAACCCAAAAAGATTTTAAGTGTGTTTTAGCGTAAATTTTTGTAAAAATCCAAAAAGATTTTCGACAACTGTTGTAGGAAGGCTGACGTTCAAAATTCCAAGTGCTAAACTTGACGAACAGGTTTGGGAGAGAGTGTATGAAAAAGTTTTTACAAGTGGTTTGCAGAGAATAAATCATTTTTTTGAATATTACGTGCAAATAGATTCTAAATTTGCAAAAGTTTAAAATTTGTGAAATTTATTTTTGGGTAGAGTTGTGCAGGTTAGCCAAGTTCCAAAACCTGAGTTAGATGAGTGCCAGGTTACGATCTAAGAACCTGTGGAAAGTGAATTCCAGACTGCGATCCTAGCTTAGTGAGAGGGGGAGTCTGAAGACATCAAGAGAGAGTTCAGAGTTGGTTGAGATTCTGGAAGAAAGAGAAAGAGATTGATTGAGGATGCTTACAATGGAGAATACTTCGAAGAAAAGCTCGAAGACTGATAAAGACTGATAAAGACTGAAGGTGAAAGAGATTGAACCGAAACACTTGTTTTCGCCTCTTGTTTTGGTGAAAAGCTCTTCTAACCGACTCGTTCGGATCCGAAATCGATCCTACAATATCTCAAATTGGTTTAGGAGATATAATCTTCCATAAATAAAATTATATCCAATTACAAGTTTGCCCTTTTGCATAAAAGTATTAAATGCCACATGTCAAATGGAGAATGCTTCCTACACTTTGTAGGAAAAGTTGGCTTTGTAGCCAACTCCTACCCTATATATATATTGTGACAACCCGAGATCTCAAGGTCTTTCCTCTACGCATCACTTGTTTCACAATCCTGTTTTCGCAATTCGTTTTACGTTGTATCATGTTCATTATATATGAATGATTAGAGTATTGTTATGTTTGGGTGTTACATGAAAACTTAGGAAACTTAGGAGTTGTTTAATGTTTAGACATAACATGTTCACGTTTAATTTTGGGTTGCACAACACACTTGAGTCACGAAGAACCCAAGTCAGCGAAGAACTAGGGTTCTTCGTCACAACCACTCCTTGGCGAAGGAGGGTTCTTCGCCAAGAAGGTCTTTCGCCAAGAGGGCTCTCGGCCCAGGTCCATGCGTGGCCCAAAATGGGCCCGACTGATATTTTATTGGCATAACCTTCCATAACCTGCAAACATAAACATCAAACCCTAAAGTTCTCTCTCCCTGTCCTCTCTGTGTGACGGTAGTTTTGGGGTCTCGAAGCCTTTATCTTGAACAAACTAATCACTTCGGTATCACGGTTAGTGTCTATCATTGTTAATTGCTAAAATACTGATGATGTGATCTTATGTGAAATTAGGGTTTCATTAATAGGATTATAAATCTAGAACTTGCATGATAAGGGTTCGATGATTTGTATACGTTCATATTCATGATGTGATTTGATAATTCTGCTTGATGAACTTATAAACTAATAATCTGACTGTGTGTGGTCATTGGATGATTAGGGTTAATGATTGTTTAGAATGATTTGTATGATGAGTGGGAACTATTACTTTTTGAATGGTTGATGATTGTTCATAATTATGGTGTATAATCATGGTTAAAAGTGTCGTTTAATATGATTTGGGAAAACTGTCAAACTTGTTAGCATCTGTTACGGCTAAAACTAAGGGAACTCCCCCCCCCCCACGAAGAACGTAATTCGACGAAGAACCTGGTTCTTCGTTGACTGGTTCTTGGCAAACCACTAGGGTTCTTCGTCACACTGAATCTCGACGAAGAATAGTTCTTCGCCATTAGGGTTCTTCGCCATGGAGGCATCCCACGAAGAACTGGTCCTTCGTGGAGATGCTGCAAAAGAGCAAATGGGCAGAACAGTTAAACAGATTATGATGTGCATGATGATGGATATTTGTGTTTATAAAATTCTATTTGTTGCATGTTAATAATGTTGATTAGGAATGAGAAATCTGATTTGACTTGTGTGACTAGCAAACTCACCTATTAAGTGTTGTTATGTGACATGCACATGGGATGTGGACTTGTATGAGAATTGAATACTTGCTACGTGTTGTATAGTAATCTTTGTGATGAATGCAATCTGTGAAAAATACGTGACTTAATTGATTATGAAACTGATTATATTGGTAACCACGGTAGGGTTTGGTTGACCAACTTGGAACGAGTAACTTAACATACCGAGCAAAACTAAGGTGAGTTCATTTCTCTTGAGCATGCGTCCCGGTGGATGGGACAATCAAACGGGTATTCCTGAGAGGAATAAGTCTTTTATGGGTAAAAAAATGGGATGTTAGATAATACACCCATTTCCTATCACCTTAAGTCCCATCTTATACCGAATTAGTTACCTGAGAGGTAACGGGCGTGAACTAATGACCTTAATCACGACCAATGCTTAGATAGGGGGCATTGGGGACGGGCAAAACAATCTGGAGCCATCTTGTACGGTACTCGAGTTATTATCAACATTATTAATAACCTGAACTAAACACTTGGCAGTTAACGTTTTTATAAAAGTATGAACTCACCAGCGTTGTATGATACACTTACTGCATGCTCGCAGGTCGTTAGATTCTATGGACAAGGAACTTGCTGTCTGGGATTGCTGGAGTGGTCATGGGTCGAACTGCTTGGATATGCATGATAGGCATACTGAGTTTCATACAATTGGTTTTTGAAACATTTAAAAAATGATTTACTTACTGCTTCCGCTGACCTTGTTGGATTTTATTAAACTTATGTTTGGTACATTTTTAGTAATAAATAGCAACTTTATTTGAAATCTTGTTATGAGTTCAATGTGATTAGTCGCTAGATCCTGGTACGTCACACGTCTAGCGGGGTTTCCGCAGGTGGTATTTTTGGGGTTGTAACAGTTTGGTATCAGAGCCACATGTTATAGTGAACTAGGTTTTAAAACGTTTTTATAAAACCAGACTATAGCCGAACAGTTCAGAAATCGACCATGACACTCAGCTCCAGATTACAAGGTTTGTCTTTCGTTTACTTATTGCACAACATATCTAGTGTACACTTATGTATGACATTACATGTGAATGCACATTTAGCACTACAACATGAGTTCCTATATTACTAGCCTACGTTATGTGATTGATAGTGTGACACTTCCCTAAACCTTCATGATTTATGTTGTGGTGTCTTTTGTCTTGCTACTCGAATTTGAGGAACCTTTTAGCACGAGTTGGGAGGAGCTGAGATAAACATGTGAATCGCATTGTTATTATGGGTGCACATATAAGAATAATAATGTGGGGTGCATGTGAGTCCCAGTGAGGCTTAACGAGTGTGAAAGGGGTCCTGCTCTGTTGTCTGACGTAATGATAGAACTCAGTAATCTGTAGAAGTCATAGTGATGTTTGACTCCTACTCAATCCTGACTCCTAACCATTTCCACTTTTTATATATAGAATCATGAGCGGACGAAATGGTGGACGTGGTGGAGGTCGCGGCGGTGGACGTGGCAACATTGTTATGAATCAGGCTGAATTAACCGATTTGATCAATACTCGTGTGGCTGAAGCCCTAGCGGCTCAGCAGGCTGGTACGATATGTGCCAAATACTCTTTATCCTTGTGTCTCGTACTCGACTCTTACCCGTGTGTTGTATTTTCTTTCGTCCTTAGGTCAACATGTGAATCATAATCAGAACAACTCATCTATTTGCACGTTCAAAACATTTATGGATTGTAAGCCCCAGACGTTTAGTGGGACTGAAGGAGCAGTGGGGTTACTACGTTGGTTTAAGAAAGCAGAATCGGTGTTCGCTATGTGTAACTGTCCTGCCGGGGACAGAGTGAAGTATGCTTCGGGCACACTTGAAGATGGTGCCTTGACTTGGTGGAATTCCCAAGTCCAAATGTTGGGTATTGAAATGGCGAACGTGACTACTTGGGACGATTTCAAGGAGCTGATGCGTGAAGAGTACTGCCCTCGAGATGAGATTCAAAAGTTGGAGAATGAGTATTATAACTTGAAAATGGTGGGATCTGAGATCAAGGTGTATACGAAGCCATCTCATGAACTTGCGAACATGTGTCCTAACTTATCGCAACCACCACATCGTAGAATTGAGCTGTACATCAATGGTCTAGCACCACAGGTCAAGGGTTTAGTCACTGTAGCAAATCTTGACAACTTGCCTCAAATCATCCGCTTATCCCACAAGATCACCGATCAGGAGGTGGAGCGTGGCTCGCTACCACCACGTGTTTCTGCTACTGCTGCTACTACTGCTACAGCTACTACTCCTGCTACTGATAGCAAACGCAAATGGAATGATGTGGACAAAGTAACCAGCTCAAACCAGTCACAAAAGAAGCCAAACAACAGTAACAACCGCAACTTTAGGCAGTCATCCTCTGTTAACCAAAATCAGAGCAACAACTCGAGTCTGGGTTCTTACGCAGGGAAACAACCGAAGTGTAGCAAGTGCAACTACCATCATCGTGGGTCATGCACCCGAATCTGTCACAGGTGCAACAAGGTGGGCCATATGGCTAGAGATTGCAGGGCCCCATTCCTAAAACAGCAGCAACAGCAACCTCCACAACAACAGCAGCCGCAGCAGCAGCAGGAATGGCAGCAGCCTCAACAGAACCAGGGAAATCGTAAGGGGTTTTTTCAGTGTGGAGACGAGGGTTATTTTAGGAGGGATTGCCTTCAACTAAATCATAATGCTGGGAACAACAACAACGGGAACAATGGTGGGAATGGTGCGCGTGGAAGAGTGTTTACTATTGGTGCTGGGGAGGCTAGGAATGATGGCAACATAGTGACCGGTACGTTTTTCGTGAACAATCTATTTGCTTCTGTTTTATTCGACTCTGGTGCCGATTGGAGTTATGTGTCTTTGGGGTTCAGTCGTCAGTTAGGGTTGACTCCTACACCTCTTGTAAACAAACGCGTAGTAGAATTTGCTGATGGCAAATCGATTGAAGCTTCACATGTTCTTTTTGGGTGTAAACTCGATCTTATGGGTCAAGTGTTCGACATTGACCTACTTCCCGTTACTCTTGGAAGCCTCGATGTAGTCGTTGGTATGGACTGGTTGTCTAAGCACCGAGCGGAAATTCTTTGTAAGGAGAAAATTGTACGTATCCTTCTCCCTAGTGGAGAATCCCTGTCGGTTCAAAGTCATTGTAGTGGTGCAATGGTTGGCATCATCTCAGCCATGAAAGCCCAGAAGTGTCTACGAAAGGGCTACCCTGCTATTTTAGCACTTGTTACTGACACTCAGTCCGAAGAGAGGAAAATTAAAGACCTGCCAGTTGTTCGTGAGTTTTCCGATGTATTTCCTAAAGAACTTCCTGGTTTACCTCCTCACCGCCAGGTGGAATTTCAGATTGATCTTACGCTAGGAGCAGCCCCGATTGCTCGTGCTCCTTATCGTCTTGCACCAGGAGAGTTGCAAGAACTGTCTAACCAACTCCAAGAACTGTTGGATAGAGGTTTTATCCGAACCAGCTCTTCGCTTTGGGGAGCCCCGGTCCTATTCATGAGGAAGAAAGACGGGTCTTTTCGTATGTGTATAGATTACCGTGAGCTTAACAAAGTGACAGTCAAGAACCGTTATCCTTTACCTCGCATTGATGATCTGTTTGACCAGCTGCAAGGGTCAAGCTTCTACTCAAAAATCGACTTAAGATCGGGCTATCATCAGACGAGAGTCCGAGAGGAGGATGTTCCAAAAACAACTTTTCGAACGCGGTATGGCCATTACGAGTTTCTGGTTATGCCATTAGGGTTAACAAACGCACCAGCGGTTTTCATGGACCTCATGAATCGTGTGTGCAAACTGTATCTTGACGACTTCGTCTTTGTGTTTATCGATGACATTTTGATATATTATAAGAGCAAGGAGGACCATGAGCGACACTTGCGTCTTATCTTGGAGCTCCTGAGGAAGGAGCAACTATACGCGAAATTCTCTAAGTGTGACTTCTGGATTCGAGAGGTACACTTCCTTGGCCACATTGTTAATGAAATGGGGATACACGTGGATCCTGCTAAGATTGATGCTATCAGGAATTGGGCGGCACCGAAGAATCCTTCGGAGGTGCGACAATTTTTTGGTCTTGCTAGATACTACCGCAGATTTATTAAAGACTTCTCGAAGATTGCTCATGTGACAACCGTAAAAAATACAGGTATCCGTACAATTAATTAATATTGATTAGTGATTAATGACTGTGCTTAATTACAACTGATGACTTAAACTGCTTTCTGATTTATGTATTATACATACATGTGCATCACATATTACATAACGTCATCCCATTATCACATGCAAACTTTATTGACATACATGATGCACAAAGCACAGTTAGCACAGTTAGCGGATAACTCAGAAAAATGCTGACGATGTTCAGTACATAGACAGACAGTGTTTTGAGACCTAGTATGAGCCAGAAACCAAGTTCTACACTAGTATAGTGTGTAGGGAAGTAAGGACCACAAAACTACTTTACCAGGTGATAGTTAAAGTGCCGGAAAGTGACTAAAACCCACATAAAGTGCAGAATTCTGCACATTTCAGCAAAATTCAGCTTTTTAACAAGCTAGTAATGTGCAATAATATGGCAAAATGGTCTTGAATGCTTTCCTAAGTGTTGGGAATTAAAAGCGTCACAAAAGAGTACTTAAAAATCATTACACGATATAGCTTGACACTTTAACGAACCGGTATCTAACCGAACAATCGGACACTACCCGAAACACCAAAATTATGCTAGAAGCATTGTTTTATTATTTCTTGGCTAGTTATGATTCCCGAACACCTTAACACACCATATAGCATATCTTATGCATAACACCTAAACTAATACACTTAGTTTTCAACTAATTACCTACTTATCATTCAAATTTACACTTGGACCCCCCCCCCCTTGTATTTACGGTCACAAGAAGTGGCCCCACCCCCAAATCTTCACTTGATCTCCTAAGATTACACTTGATCTTGCTTAGATTGTGGAAGATCATGCTTGTACTTATAAAGACACAAGAACCATTGGACAAAAGGATTTAAGGATTATAAGTAGAACATAAGCATCTTCATCTTCATCACCTCAACTCTCTCCCCCTCCCCCCTCTTCTCTCGACCGAGCACCACACCAACACCACCACCACCTTTCATCCATCATCCACTCATTCCATATACTCTCAAGGGTGTAAGAAGGTGTCTTATGAAGCTTGGTGCTCTTGAATCTTGAAGGACCTCCATCAATTGCTTTTATCCATCACTAGGGCTGTAAATGAACCAAACGTTCGACGAACAGTTCGTGAACCGTTCGGCGGGAAGTTCGTTTGTGTTCGTTCGTTCATTTATTAAACAAACGAACACGAACAAAAAATTTCATTCGTTTAGTTAAATGAACAAACATGAACAGAGGTCACGTTCGTTCGTTTATGTTCGTGAACGTTCGGTAACGTGTTCGCTTGTGCTTGATAGTTCATTAATGTTTTTAGTTTTATATTTTTTTTAAATATATCAAAAGTCTAACAAATTAAATATTTAATAAGTGTCAGTGTATTATATATTATGTTCATGAATGATTGTTTGTGTTCGTTTATTTCCATTTGTATTCATAAACATTAGTTTGTGCTCATTTGTGTTCATCAACGTTCGTTGACTAAAATTAACAAACAAACACAAACGAACACGAACAAGTTCATTTCCTTAACAAACGAACACAAACATAAAATCTCGTTCGATAAGTGTTCGTGAACGGTTCGCGAACACATATATTTTTTAATATTGTGAAACCGAACGCAAGAACGTAACTTACAAAATATTCAGGAAAATACCGTTATGAATATGTTTTTGGTAAATATTATTTTGGGTACAAGAAATGAAAATATAATCTTTGAAAATATTTCAAGAGTAATATTGTATTTTCGACAAGGAGAAAATATATTATTTTTGGGAGTAAAAATATATTTTCTTAGTATACTTAGAAGATATATGATTTTTGGGAAAAATATATATTTTCTTGAAATACATTATTTTTAGACAAAATAAGTTTAAATATATTTTCTAGGTTAGACTTAAAAATATATTATTTTGGAACTACAAATATACAAAAATACATGTATAAGATCCCTATCCTTGGGAAGGAAATACGGAAATAAATACTTGAGAAGTATTAATACATAAATATTGTTTAAACAATTATTCCAAAACTAAATATAATTTAAAGTTAAAATAATTATTATTTTAACAAGTAATTATAACTTGGAATAATATTGGAGACATAAAAGAAACGTAAGTCAAAAACGTTAAACTCTAAGCCAAGGCACGACCCGTTCGCCTAATAGACCTTAGAACATTGTAGGTAGTCGGGTTTGCTGAAGAAATTTGGGTTACGATTCTGAAGACGCAATACTGTGAGTTCATGTCCTGTAACAACTCTCATTAAAAATTACCATTTCTTATCTTATTTTACCCAATAGGAAACCCTAATTGAGACCACCAAGTAATCCTGCATGACCCCTAAAATTTTCAGAACAATCGGAATCAATATCAGGGCCCCTAAAACTCAGGGGGGGTATTTTCTAGTCAGTATTATCTAGACAGTTTTTTACAGAAATTGAATTTTTACGAACCGTTGACTCACCCAAGCTACTGAGACACGAGGCTACCCTATGCTAGAAGTGACCCATCGTGCCACGCGAGAGCCTCTCGTGACACGCGGGCGCTCCGTTTTTCCAGTATAAATCCCAGGCTTTGGCATTTGAAATTTGGCGTTGGTTCGACGTTAAAATTCGATTTGTACACTGAGATATCGTCTAAACAGTCCAAAAACACACACAATCACGAAACGCTGCCGCGATAACAGGGGTAATAACTCCATCACTGCTACGATTTAATGTCCGATCGATAGAAACCAATCCAATGGATGTTTAAGTGCGGCTCAAACTTGGGTTATACTTTGTAATTCGTCGTGAATTCGATGGATGTTTAAGTATCGCACTTTGTCATTTATTGTGAAGGTTTTGATCTTGTGAGTTGTTGTAAAAGTTGAATTAAGTTATTGACCTAGTTTTCGTGTGCATTATTATTTGAATTAGTTTACAAGGCTAATCAGTAGGCTAAACTCTGCCCGTTTAAATCTGCAATGTGAGTCATTCTCTTTTTATCAACTGTTTTACAATACCTCAAATTATTTTCGAAAGTTATAATTACAGGGATTAAGTCGTGGTTATCTTGAATCACTGGCTAGTGGGGTATTGTGCACATTACTAATTTCTCACGGTTTGGCTAATAAATCCTAACCGTGATAATCATCACTACTTGGGTGAAAGGACCCAATAGTGATATGACCATCGTCACAAGGCTGTGACACGGCGCCAGATAAAAATAAGATAGAAGCCATTGTAATCGCTCTTATGCTGTAATTTATAACTATGTGTCGCTTTATATAACTTGAGTGACTCGCCAGTATTTCCCCGCTGATAAAATATTTTTAAAACATGTTTCAGGCGACCTGCTGTGAATCAAGGAAAAGTGCTACAGAGCACTAATAAAGCTTGAAGTGGTGGCTCAGTTGAATAAATAAACATGTTTTGTAAACCAGGGAACTTCCTTGTGAAATTCCTCTATTGTAAAATTTCGGGGTATATCCCAAATTATGAAATAAAATAATCGGGCATTTCAAGTATTAAAAGATCCTGTAAATCTTCCGCTGTAAACTCAATTAATAAATACCACGGGATTTCTGTCCCGCGGCTCCTGAAACGGGTCAAACCGGGCCGGGGGCCGTGATAGAAAAAGGTGGTATCAGAGCCACTGATTTAAGCATATTAAGTATCTAGAAATACTTAATTTTTCTGATTGCCATTCTGTGATTATGTGAAAATTCAAGTTACAAAATTTTAACTTAGAATTTTGTGTGTTTCTTCATATCTGCTAAACAACATGAATGAGTTGTCTGAAGCTCTTCAGAATCTCAATCCCTATTCTGTTAATGTGGAAGTTTCCAGAGACTTTACCGGTTATTGTGCCGACACTGATGAACCTATGAAATTTCAGGCCCAACCTCCGGAGAAACCCAAACAGAGAAAGAAAAGAAGATTCGTGGGCTGGAGGCGTGTACGCAGGAAGAAACCAGCAACACAGAAAGTTATAAAGACAGAGGATCCCAAAGATAAAGGCAAGGGAATAGAGATCGGAGAAAGTTTTAGGCAAGACCAAGAAATGCCATCTTGGGAAGAGCTGGATCATAAACTGGCACTGAGTGACCTCATCGGACCTGTCGGTGAAAACCTCTTTAATTACCCAACGAAAGCACAACTTCCAGTTGATATAGAGCCTGATATCCCAGATCCTATTATCCACTCCCAACCTCTACCAGTAGAGCTAGAAGAATGGTGGACCACCGACTGGCAGTTTCAGAATCTCCTCAATAACCCTAATACCTTTTCCCCCAGTTTGACCCGGAGCCTCCACTACACCCACCTATGAGCTTAGAAAACTTGGCTGAACTCCGCCACTATGGCGAGGAGCCGGTGGACGTAGGAAACAGAATCCGGGAAGTAGGGGAGAGGATATCCTGAAAATACGACGAGAGGGAACGTCGTTTCTGAGATACCAGCTGACGGGGATGGTGTGACTGTGGTTGTGTGGTTGTAGGAATATGTGTTTAATAATAATATAATAATAAAAATATAATTCTGTAAAATAACTAAAAAATAAAACTTTTGTAAGATAACGGGTGTGTACGGAAGCATACTATAATATATAAAAAACGGAAGTCGAAAAATCGACAATTTTGGCTAAATGTGTTAATGTGATTATGTGCGATTGTTTTATTATGCTTGGTTATTAATTAAGTTGATGCTTATAAGTTATATATATTAATTACCAGATGGAACACGCTGGTAATGAACAAGTTAACGAGGGTAACCAATCCGCGCAAAACCATGAAGATCAATTTCTGAATAGGCAAGATATCGAGGATATCGTTGCTCGGGGAATAGCCAATGCTATTCCAGCAATCATTGCTGCTGCCCGAAATCCAGTTGAACCTCAACAAATTATTCCCAGTAAAGGCACTCACGGCGATAATTTCAGCAATAGAATAAATGGAGGCGGCAACATTAATAAATGCAGGCCCCAATTCCTAAGAAAATGAAAGCTGCAACGCCAGGTTGCACTTACAAGGAATTTCATGCCTGTAAACCTGTTGAATTTGCAGGCAATGAGGGGGCGACTGCTGTACTGCGTTGGTTGGAGAAAACCGAGGCAGTAATTAAAATAAGTAAATGTGCCGAGGAGGATAAAGTCATGTATGCTTCTCATCTTTTCAAGGAAGAAGCATTAGAATGGTGGAATACGGTGTTGCAAGCTAAAGGAAGAGACATGGCCTGTGCCATGAGTTGGGAGGAGTTTAAGCGTCTGGTGGAAAGAAAATTCTGCCCTGAATATGAAAAAGAGCAGATGGCGAATAAATTCCCAAGCCACCGAATGGTGGATGTTGACTGCAGAGGGTATACTTCGAAGTTTTTCGAATATGCTCGAATTGTGCCTACCCTGGCTTCGCCAGAAATGGTACTCATTTCTCGCTACATATGGGGATTGATTAGCAAAATCCGTGATATCGTTAAAGCTGCGAGACCTCGCACAATTGACGATGCAGTGGAATTAGCTAACACCCTAACTGATGGGCTGATACGCACAAGAGAATAAAACCGGAAAAAGGAAGTAGCTCAAAAGATTACCCAGGGATTCCGTATGGGTAACCGTAGTAATTTCAAGAAAAAGGGAACTGGGCAATCTTCCACTGTTCTATTTTGCAATGCCTGTAAAAGAAAGCATTTTGGAAGATGCTAAGGGTATTGCAATTTCTGCAAAATTCCAGGGCACCAAGAAGAAGATTGCAGAAGGAAGAAATCCACAATCTGCTTCAATTGTGGAGAAGCTGGACATTTTAGACCAGACTGCCCTAAACTGGTCAAACCAGCTGACAATAAAGCCAAACATGCAGAAGGAACTGCCAAGAAAAACGCAAGAGCCTTCCAGCTGACTACTCAGGAAGCAGAACTAATTCCTGATGTGATTGCTGGTACGTTCCTAGTTCATGATGTTTATGCAAAAGTATTAACTGACTCTGGTGCAAACCAAAGTTTTAAAAATACTTCATTCTGCCAAGCTCTTAACTTACCATTAACCAACCTTAGACAAATTTTCACGGTAGAAATGGCAGATGGGAATTCTGTTAACATAGATAAGGTTTTGCAAAAAGGGAAAATAGAACTTTCAGGTCAAAAATTTTCTGCAAACCTATTACCTATGAATTTAGCTGGATTCGATGTCGTGTTAGGAATGGATTGGTTAGTAGCCAACCATGATCGAATCCTTTGTGACAAGAATTCCATAGAAATTCGTGCACCCATCGGATAAGTAATTATGATTACAGGGGATAAGCCGCGTAAACCCATGAAGTTCATTTCAGTAATGAAAGTTGCTAGTTATGAACGAAAGCAAGGAGTAGTGTATATGATTTCAGTAACCATTAGCACTAAGGGTAAGGAACTTAAGGAAATTCCTGTAGTATCAGAATATTCGGATGTATTTCCAGAAGAACTACCAGGATTACCACCAGATAGGGAGGTAGAATTTAGAATTCATCTAATTCCTGGAACTACACCGATAGCCAAGGCACCTTATCGGTTAGCACCCACTGAAATGTTAGAACTGAAAAAGCAGTTAGATGAATTATTAAGCAAAGGATTTATACAACCTAGTTCATCCCCGTTGGGAGCTCCAGTGTTGTTTGTGAAAAAGAAAGATGGTTCGATGCGAATGTGTATCGGTTATAGGGAATTAAATAAGGTTACAATTAAGAATCGATACCCATTGCCTAGGATCGATGATCTTTTTTATCAGCTTCAGGGAGCTAGATATTTTTCTAAGATAGATTTACGCTCTGGATATCATTAATTGAAGGTACAAGAAGAAGACATACCTAAAACTGCTTTCAGAACTAGGTATGGTCACTACGAGTTTACAGTCATGCCTTTTGGACTAACAAATGCTCCAGCAGCAGTTATGGACATGATAAATAGGATCTGTAAACCACACTTGGATAAATTTGTAATTGTCTTCATCGACGATATACTTATTTATTCCAAAAGTCAGCATGAGCATTCTCAGCACCTGCACGCACTCTTAACTTTGTTAAGAAAAGAGAAGCTCTACGCCAAATTCTCGAAGTGTGAATTTTGGCTGCAGGAGGTACAATTTTTAGGACACATGGTGAATCACGAAGGCATTCACGTAGATCCTTCCAAAATAGAATCGATCACCAAATGGAAGGTCCCGCAATCAGCTACAGAAGTTAGAAGTTTTCTAGGCTTAGCTGGGTACTATGGGCGCTTTATTAAGGATTTTTCTAAGATAGTTGTGCCATTAACGGCATAGTTTTGGGAAGCCTTTCGCTTCCTAGAACCCTTTGAGGAACCAGAATTCTTTCCATTCTTGTTTTGACCTTTCTTGCTATCCCCCTTGTCAGACGCCTGCTTCTTACCCTTGTCACCCTTTTTATGAAGCTTCCCCTTTCGAACCTGCGACGCAGTCAATGTCGCTGCTAACTCGATCGCCTGACGGAGTGTGGCAGGGTTACTACCAGTAATGATGTCTTGCACTGAGTCAGGTAGGCCATCGATGTACCTTTCGATAGCCTTGTCGAGTGGGGTAACCATTGTTGGGCAAAGCAGACTCAACTCCTCAAACCTGTCAGTATACGCCCTGTGCTCGCCACTGTCTTGTTTCAAGTCATCAAACTCTTTCTCCAAAGCTCGCTGTTCATGACGAGGACATAACTCCCTCATCATAAGGGCCCTAAGTTCGGCCCATGTTTGTGCTAGAGCAACTTCTGCACCACGGTCTCTCATAACCCCGTTCCACCATGTGAGAGCCCTCTTCTGAAACACACTCAAAGAAAACTCGACCTTGCGATTTTCAGGACACTGCACGTGGCGGAAAGTATTCTCAATGCTCTCGAACCATTGAAGAAGCCCAGTCGCTCCCTCAGAACCACTAAACTTGAGTGGTTTAGCCGAGTTGAAATCCTTGAATTTGCATGGAGCATTGTTGTTAGTGTCGGCTTGGTTCCATTGAGCAAAGAGATTTGGGAATTGAGCAGCCATCTGCAGCGCAATGATTTCTGCCAGTTCGGCAGTCGCTATCTGGTTTTCGCGTCGAGGAGGCATTCTAAAAGAGGAAAACATGAAAGGAAACGAGTGAGATGATTGGATGAAAAGAATGAGATGAAACAAAAATTGACAACAACAAAGATGGTGGTCATTTGTTCGCATCATAAAGTAAACAAACGACACACAGTGACTAATCAAAGTAAATGGGTCAAAAATAATGTATCGCGAAGACATGCTCGCCTATAAGTGAACACTCACCCCAAGAGTTCTCAGGTAAGAGTGACTGGTCCGATTATGTGGATTTGTACGAACACTCTAGCCTTAGACAGAAAACCCAGGGTACAGGCATTCACCCTTCCAGTTTGCAGGTGTTCACATTATTTAAAACCCAAAACCTTGACGAGATTTTGAAAACTTAAAGAGGTTCAAAACCTTATAACAGAGGGTTCAAAACCTTATAATAGAGGGTTCAAAACCTTGTAATAAATCATCCAAAAACAGAAGATTGTTTTTCAAATATCATTTCGGAAAAATTTGGTTTTTGTTTTGATAATCACCTAAGGATAGGTGATGTACATGTTTTAAGATCTAAACACAAGATAACTTGTGTTAGGGTCCTAGAAAGGTTATATTCTAGGTTAAAGCATTACTAATAACCTAATTCCCTATAACCATTGGCTCTGATACCAACTCTTCTGTCGCACCCCGACCACGTATAACATACAAAACGTGGCGGAAAACGTCAGGGAGTGTTGTAACAGAATTAATTGTTTCATAACCATGGCATACAAAGTTGTATTTTATTTATCAACATAAGAGTTACATTGTTTTAAACAGAAATCAAAGAGTTCAGAACATAATTAAACTAAGTCTATCTTCATTTTATGTCTCTAAGGCACAGGTCCGCCCTAGTGTCACGATCATCATCCTATGCAAAAGCTCCTGAAAACACATGTGAAAATAGGTACGTCAGCATAAAAATGCCTGTGAGATACATTGGTTTTGTGAAAATAGGATTCATGACTTAAGTTTAAGAAAAAGTTGTTTAGTAAAAGTCAGTCATGAACCTTGTAAATTGTTTTGTTTTGTAAGTCATTTAAAAAAACGATAAGATCAAATGATATGTATAAATAAAAGAATAATGTATGGTTAAATGTATAACCAAGTAAAATGTGTTGTATAAAGTAAGTTGTTTGTAAAGCAATGTCTTGTGAAAGATAGGTTATTTGTATAAAATGTTATATGTCTAAATTGAAATGATTCAAATAACGCTACGATATGTAATACCATACAAACACTTATATATAGGAAGTACTAGCGGCGTATCCACCATGCTTGTATCATATTACACACGCCTTGTTACTTAAATCACTTAAACAAAACCACCAATGTATAAAGTCTATGTTTAAACCAATAGTCAAAAGTCCTTGTATAAGCCATGTCAAATGTTTAAAAGTCCAAATGTAGTCAAGTAATGTGTAACAATTGTTATGTATTGTAAGTAAAGTATTGTCACATAATCCAAATGTAGAAATGTACAAAACAAAGTATTTTGAATATATCAAAAAGTTATGTTTTGCAAAGTAATGCATGTTACATTGATACGAACATTTATGTGGTAAGTTAACGCAGACATTCAAGCGTTGAGACAGTCGGATAACCCTTTCAGTCAAGGTTATTAAAAGAAATGTTTTCGGATTCAGTCATTCCTCACATCCAAACAAACCCGGGATGTCAGGAATGGGATTTGTCAAGTCCTATGGTACCGGTACTTAGTACCGAGCGGCGTAGCTAATGTTAATGAACGTATATAAGTCTCGGTTGTGCAAACCAAATGTTATAGCAGTTGTATACATGTCATATGAAAACAATGTACTAAGTATGCTAAGTTAACATACAAAGCAGAAAAGTCATGTAAATCAATGTGCTAGCATGCTATCAGTCAACATACATAGCAGAAATGTAAATTAAAACAATGTACTAAGTATGCACACAATGGACATACATAGCATGGAATGTAATGTAAAACAATGTACTAAGTACGCACACAATGGGCATACATAGCATGAAATGTAATGCAAATCATGTACTATAAATGTACTAATAAACATAACAAGTATATGATGTGAAAATAGGAAAGCATGAAAGTAACAAGTAGGCATATGTGTTTCACCCCAAAATGTTTGGAAAACAGTAAAAGAGGGGTCTATGTACTCACTTGAGATTGCTCAGAAGTCCTAAGATAACCACCAAACAATGCTAGAGATCTCGGAATCAAACGACACCTAATATAGGTAACTATGTTAATAAACCGGACCTAAATCGGAGGATCGGATAGAATGAGGGTTCGTAAACCAAACGAGTATGGAGACTCATGTAATATGGTTTAACAAAGCCTACATACTAAATGAAACCTAACATAAGTGCTTACGTCCCATTACGACCCGTTTAGGTAGCTTATGCTACTTTAACGCGTCGTGCGCGCAAAAGCGCACTTGAGACGTCTAACTAGCCCTATGACAAGTGTTATATGCCTAAACATGTTACATAATCAGTTATGTGACAATTTTAGGTTACATATGCTTAATTACCAATTATACATGAAAAGGGTATTCTGGTAATTTACCTAAGGCATATAAACTACCTATCATACAACTACTCAAACGATGTGACCATAGGGTATAACCTCAGAAGGTTATTCCCTATATGCTATGGTCCTAAAGTATTTGGTCGGATCCTAATGATCGACCAAAATGGGTCAGGTTCGAAGGTATAAGCGATTTATTAGATCGCTTACCCTTACGACCCTAGATAAGCACAAAACTAAAAGTGACGAGCTAAGCATGTTAAAACATGCTTAACTAAGTTTGAAAACGAGTTTGGTATCAAAACAAACGGTTTTGATACCTAAGAGTAGTTTGGTTACAAAATACGCACGAATGCGCATTTTGACCGAAACTACGGCTCGTCACTGAGCCTAGACAACGTGGTAATCAGTAGGCATAGTCACAAGGGACTATAACCATCGTGATTACGCTCACGTTGCGAAGTTCAAACGAACTTCGCATTGAACATAAACTGGTCAATGCAGAAAGTCAAACAAAGTTTGACTTTCAGACTCGAAAAGCAATAAAAGAACGAAGGAACACTTACAAAGGGTCCCCGAATGCTAATCTTGATCCAAGTAGCTCAGGTATGAAACAAAGGTTTCAACTTAGAGCTTCTCAAATCAAAATTCTAGTGGGTTTTGCAATGGCATGGGGGGGTATTTATAGTTTTCGGTGAGCCGTTAAGATCGTTTCTTGGAAACCGTGCTTTGATCTTGGCCATACACCTCAAGATAGTGGTTTTTGAAAACCATTTGAGCCCCTAGTATTGCCCAATACCATGTGCACAAGTGAAAGGGACCTGATTCAATGTTTCTGCCAAGTTTCTGCTGTCTGGGGACTGCTTGCGCACCGTAACACTCATAGTGTTGAGGTGCACAAGGACCTACTTTGGCAGAATGGCAGATTTGGTCCCTGTTGTGTAATAAGCTCATTTTCCGACACGTTCAGGGCCCGTTAACCCCATTTCAAAGCTCTAAAATGAAGTTAAAGTATAGGGAACTTAAAATGTGCTAAAAAATATCTCGGATGTCGGTTCGTTTGGCCGTACGATCGCGTTGTTCGGTTAATTACGACGGAATGCACAAAAGCGCGAAAAACGATCCAAATTGCGTGACGAATGGATTTTTCTCATGCCAAACACTAAAATAAAATATTTTAGTCCTTACATAAATTTTTGGATGTCCGGATGTATTCAGAACGTAAGTTATGCGCGAAAATGCAAACTTATGCACTTTTTGACGCTTTTAGTCCCTGAATTACCCAAAAGTTTATTTTAGCATACCGAACCCCTCAAAGCCTATTTCTAAGCTATGTGAAGGATATTTATGGTATGTTTAACTTATGGTCCATCCGTGCGGACCCACTTTGTGAACATGTGATCTTCAGTTTCCATCCCGTCTTGCCCTATTTGATCAGCTACGATACGCGATTGATGGAAGCGATAGACATATGCACTCATAGACTCCCCATGGATATTGTTGCAGTCAATCTCGTAGCTTTTTATCTCCTTTTAATCTTCATGATGTTTTAACAGATTCAGCACCACAGACTCTCCTTTACTTTAACAGACTCTTCTTTGATCTGCGTCCCGATTCCTCAACTCCCCCTTTCGATAGACTCCCTCTCCAGGCTCCCCCATACTTTAAGCTTCCGGCTTTTAGCTTTTAGGATCGAAAACATGGCTCTACCTGAATATTTGACAAATCAAAACACTTGAGAGAATATCTAGCAGCTCTAGGATCGAGGAGCTGACTCTATCAAATGTGACAACTGTCACTTTTCCATGTATCCGTACATTGTTAAACAGTAATTTGTATCTTAATGATTGTGCCTGATTTGAATTAATGACATGAATGATCTTTGATTACTGTCATATACATACAAATGCGTTTTATGTTGCAAGAATGTTTATCATTATTACATGCAACACAATGTGATTCAATTAGTGCATGAAACAAAGTTAGCACAGTTATCAGACAAATTAGAAGTACTGACGAGAGTTCAGTACTCAGACAGACATGATGTTAAGACACAAAATGAGCCCGAAACCAAGAGTTACAGTAGAATAGTGTGTAGGAAAGTAAGGATCATAAAACTGTCTTCCGAGTGATAGTTTAAGTGCCGGAAAGTTCCTGAAACACACAAAAACTACAGAATTCTGCACCATTCACCAAAAATCAGCATTTTAACAACAAAATACAATGCAAAATTATGGTTTAATGGTCCAGAATACCTTCCTAAGTTTCGGGAATCAAAACTGTCATAAAAGCCTACATAAAGCACACTAAACTGCACTATTTAGCACTTTAACGAACCGGTAACCAACCGAACAACCGGACACTACCCGAAATACCAAATTTTCACTAGAAGCACTGTTTTAGTGTTACGAAGCTAGTTATGGTCACCGAACAACATAACACATCCTATAAACACTAAACACATATAATACTAACTGATACACTTGAAATCCAACTTAATTCTCTAACTTGCCATTGAAACACAACTAGAACCCCCCCCCCCTAATATTGACGGTCACAAGTGGGGACCCACTTGTGATTTCTTTTAATCGTTAATTTGATTTACTAATTGATCTTGAAACACATTAACCAAAAGGTCTACACATGTTGGAAGAACTTTATTTAAAACCCACAAGATCATTCCTTCTAAGACTTGCAACTTACAAACTCACTCTCCCCTCCCTTCTTCTCCACCTTGTCTACGGCCCAAGCACACACACACAACACTTCCATTTTCATTCCATTCCAACACAATCTATGGTGATCTAGAGGTATAAGAAGCATATCTAAGAAGGTGGGAAGTTTTGGAAGTTGAAGGACCTTATCAAGGAGCTTTTATCCATCACATTCATCATCATCTTCATCTTTGTTTCTTCCCTAGCCTTAGAGCTAGTAGTAAGCTCCTCACAACTTGTTTTTACTTCTAATTTTAGTGGTTAAAAGGTTATGTAATATGTTAATCTTAGGAATCACAAAGAAACATGAAGATGATCTTTAACATAAAGCTTAATAACATGAAAATCTAAGTTGTTTTAATATATGTATGAAGTTTGTTTGTTGATTTCTTGTGGTTATGATGTTGATCATCATAAGAAGCTTGTTAGATGATAATTAAACACATGATCTAGCAAGTATAAGGATGGATCTTAAGAAAATCATAATGGTCATCCTTTATGTTAAACATGAACTTGAATATGAACTTGTTTTAGTGTACGATGATTATGTTTACAAGTATTAAGTCTTGAAGATAAAAGATTTCAAAGATAATATTTTCAAAAAAACAAAGTTTATTACAAGATTTAACATGATCATGGTTTTTAAAGAAATTAATCATGTTTTAAATGTTAAATCAAAGCTAGAAAGGTGTTGGTAACAAGAAAAATACAGGAAGAATTATTTTTAGAAAATCTTCATACAAGTTGTAAAGAACTAAAATTTACAAGAATGAGTTTTATAAACTAAAAACCATGTTTTTAGGGGTAACTAAACATACTAAACAACATGTGAAGTTACTACAAATTTTTACAAACTTTTAAGTTCATGTCATAGTGTAAATTGATTCTTTGAAGCATATGGTAAGTTATGTGTAAATTGTGGTTGATTGATAATGAATTTTAAAAAGAAAATTATATGCATTTTAGCATGGAAAACTCCATTTTTAAGGGGAAACTATGGCAAATTTTTTGTAGAAATTAAACACTTAGAAAAATATTTTTAAACAAGTGTTTATAAGTAAATTTTGGTCATGGTTTTCATATAAAAATTTGCCATAAATATTTGTTACAAAAATTACAAATATTGGAGGTTGATTTTTGATAAATAAAAATGACTAAGTATATATTTAGGAAAATATATATTTAGTGTCACAAATTGTGTGTTACTTGTATATTATGTGTATTAGTTATATTATTTTAGAAACTTGAAAATAATATAACTCACCAAAATACAAAAATTGTAATACAAAATATTACCAAAATTCCAAGAAAATAAATATATAAATTATACCCGAATATTAGACAATCGGACAAACAGACGTATGGACTACAAAATATGAATTTATATATATATATATATATATATATATATATATATATATAAATTTACCGTTTCTTTGGTTTCTAACTATTACAATCGGACAAACAGACGTATGGACTACACTTATATATATATATATATATATATGGACTACACGTATGGACTACACTAAAAATAATATATTTTCCACTTGTAATAGTTAGAAACCAAAGAAACGGTAAAATATGAATTTTTATAACTATTACAAAATATATCATATTTTATCAAGTGGAAAATATATTATTTTTTAGTGGAGAAAAATATATATTTTCTTGAACAATTTGAAGATATATTATTTTTGAATGAAGAAATATATATATTTTCTTAAACAAGTTAAAAATATATTATTTTGGGTGTAAGATAGAAATATATATTTTCTAAAGTTAATCTTAAAAGTATATATTATTTTTGAGGTTTATACGAAAATATATTATTTTTTCCAAGTAAAGTTATAGATATTTTCCCATAAAAATTCTCTTAAAATATATATATTTTGAGAATATAAATTTGGTGATTTTTAGTTGTCTAAAAATATATTCCGGAAAATTAAATACAAAATTAAGTGTGAAATACTTAATAAATACAAGAAAATATGTATTCTCGTAGGTACAAATACACACTGGAATACGCCACCAATACTTGGCAATATACACGAGTATAAAAATACACAAGTATAATTATACCCATACTTGGGAAATATTCATGAAGGAATTACCAAACGAAATAAGTCAAAAATATATTATCATAACAAATATTTCAAATAAATGATAAATATAACTTAAGTTAAAATATTATTATTTTAACTAATAATTATATACTTGGGAATTATAAAATGTGCATCTAAGATATAACTCAAAGAATACCAATTCCAAGATAAGTCATAATGCCTAAGACTAAGAGTCGTTACACTACCTAGCCGTCTAATAAAACATAGCACGTGTGTAGGTAGTTGTACGACCAGTGGAAAAGAGCTTTGAGTTACTAGGCAGAAGAACGCAAATCAGTGAGTTCATGTCCCTTTTTTTCTTTTAACTGTTTTCAGTTTTATAACTTCGGGGGTGAAATACATGTTACAAATGTTTCAAACGTTTACAAATGGTATGGTTAGCTAAGGAATGAACTGTTAGATCATGTGAATGGGTAGGCATTAACTTAAACCATTAATCCTTGTATTAGGACCGAGGGGCATGAGTGATAGATGTATTTGGGTGTTGCGAGCCCCACCCATGAGACCACGAGTTGGACCATGTGGTGACTATGTCGTTCCCGCCGGGTGGCCCGGTACAAAATACGCAAAGGATTGAGCCTTCCTGCACCATTGCACACATATTAATGTATTAGCTACACATTAATTGATCTGTTCATAGACGCTTTCATACCGGATTACAAAGGAATACTTACAAATGTTTACAAGATTATTCGTACACACATACAAAAACACATGAACTCGCTCAACTTTTGTTGATGTTTTAAAACTACATGTATTTCATGAAACTGATGGATCTGGCGGTGTTTGACAAGGTTTCAAGAAGTATTTACAAGAAATGATGTTATCCTGTTTTGGAAGGGTTTGAATTGTGAATCTTATCCTTGATAAGATACATGAATCAAAGCCTTGGTTTTAATGTCTTTTGCTTTCAAAGTCCGTTATGGAACTTAATACATTTGGTTGGTTTGTAAGTTAAACTTGAAGTTGATGGTTGGTTTTAAACAGTTTGGGTTGTATTATTTTGAAACATATTAATGGATGAACATCATGGTTTTAATCATATAGTTGTTTGTTATAATTGGATGCAATGATATTAAGCAAGTCACACGTCATACGCTTCCGCAAAAGTTAGGGCGTGACAGTTTGGTATCGGAGCTTCGATTGTAGTGAACTAGGATTCCTTCTTGAGTCTAGACTATAATCACTAGGACTCTCTTACGAAAATATTTTTACAAAATATTTTTCATTGCATATACAAAATGCCGAGATCCATGGAATAAACATTTTACAAAAGAAAGCAAGAAACACAAGCAAATACATTGACTAATGGTTTAGTTTGCATGGGGTAGACTTGTTAAGTTAGAAAGGTCTCGCGTAGGAATGATGTGACATGTCTTATTTGCCTATACATACCAGATGCCTATCTTTGCCTGCATATACCGAGTGATAGTAGTTAACATATGTGCATATGCCTTGATTATTATGTTACAAGTACTTATGTCTTCGTCCGAGAGTGGTTTGTCGGAGGAGCAGGACCCCATGTCGGTTGTATCAGACGATGAGGTAGCCCCAGCTCCAGAGATTTTCACATCTGATACTGAGAGTGACCCCGAGATGTTGCAAGAGGACGACGATGATTTCCAGTCGTTTGCACTGCCGGATTTTGGGGATGATATCCCGGATGCTGACGATATACTTGTTGATGACATTTTTGCTCCCCTTATTCATGTTCATGGTCATCCCATCATCGGTCACCCCGATGATGAGCATCTTGTTGCTCCCATTCTTGATGTCGTTCCCCTCGTCGCCATTCCACCAGAGGATTGGCCTTTTGATGATCTCTTTGAAGACGACATGGATCTTTTTGTGGGTGATCACCCTGCAGGGGAGCAGGGTGACGGGGAGGTGGATAGCGTGGTCAGGATGGACATACCTCCTCCAGTTGTGCCAGTTATTGATATCTCTTCTAATTCCAGCATACATTATGTTACAGACTCCTTTGAGTCTGTAACATCTTCGGCCCTGCAGGCTGCAGGACTCCACCTTTATGCTACTGATGACGATGATGCGATGTCTGCCGCTCCATCATCCCCTATTCGAGCCCCTAAACCCCCTCATGTCCCAGATCATGTTCATGACCCAGATCCAGTTCCTTTTGGTTTACCTTTTATCGCACCACTTATTTCTGAGCCTGTTTCCGCTCCACTCGGTCTTCCACCCATTGTTCCACTTATTCCACAGCCTCCACCTGTTGATGTTGTTCCCCCTCATTTCGTTTCAGATGAGCATCGTACCAATCTCCCTATTGTTTTTCTACAGGAGATTCCAGCTCCCCGCCCAGGGGAAGGCACTTCTGGTCAACCACCGAGCTTTAACCCTTTTGCATCAGCTGACTTCCCACCCATCCCGCAGTTCGCTCCTGTTGCACCATCAACACTTGACGAGCCATTTAGATGGTTCCCACCTTATACGATGCCCATTTCTGATCCATATCACCCCTCACACCACGCCGGTTACACACGTGATGAGTTACTTCTGTCCCTGTAGCTATAGTTCGAGATACTGAGCCGTAGAGTCCTCGAGTTAGAGTTTGGTGATGGTACCAGACAATCACCATTTCCATTGCATCCTACTTATGTTCCCCCACCCTCATCATCGACTTCCTTTGTTCCTCCTCCTGTTGCTCCTACATCTATTCCGGGCTTTGATGCCCGTTTCCTCACAGCTAAGCACCAGTTCAGCTATCTTATTCGCCAAGTTCATGAGCTCGAGGAGGAGCTCGCTCACATTCGCAGTTTGATCTTTTTCCCTCCTCCTCCACCACCGTCAGCATCCTAGATTTTTAGTTTTCTGCAGGTACTCTACTTTTGATGAGAATGCCACAATTGAGCCCAAACTATGAAGACATGAAGACCACTTTTTGATTGTTACTTTTGTATATGACAGACTTATTTGACCGGGGTAGTGTGACCTTGTGTCTCTTTTGATATGCTACAATTTAAAAACAATGTAACTTGTGGTGGAATATTTATGAAAGGCTCAATAGTTGTGTTCTCATTAAATACATTGTTGACTTATCTGTTCATGTGATGATTGTGTTATTATGTGATTGCTTGTTGTGACAAATATTTATATTATATATATATATTTATGTACGCCTCCTAGACAATTATTTGATGAATGAGGCCTAACCTACCCGATCTTCTTACTAGAAGAACAATGCCGCCCCGACGAAATGTCAATAACAACAACACGCTGCCAAGGACTGAAGCAGAACTGCAAGAACGCATCTCACAAGCTATTGCCCAGCACGAGTCCACCAGCTCGGAACATAGCGGTGGTACCTCTGGAAATAACCCCCCCAACTGGTAATGTTAAGTCACCTAAGACACATTACAAATCGTTTGGATATTTCCAATTGTGCTTTGTCAATGCTTACTGTGAATGGTGTTGCTTGTATTACAGACTGTACTTACAAGCAATTCTTGGACTGCAAGCCTCTTAACTTCGATGGCACTGGAGGTGCTATCGCGTTCGTTCGCTGGGTAGAGAAAACCGAATCTGTGCTGAGGATGAGCAAGTGTGCTCCTGAACAAAGAGTTACGTATATTTCTGGGTTATTTCTGGATGGAGCACTTTGATGGTGGAACCTCCAAGTCCAAACACTAGGTGAAACTGCTGCATACGCGTTAACATGGGATGAACTTAAGGAGTTAATGCACAAGAAGTACTGCTCACGAGCTGAGATTCAGAAACTAGAGACAGAGTTTTGGAACCTGAAAATGGATGGTCCGAAAATAACCGAGTATATCCAGCATTTCCATGATTTGTCAAGGGTTGTTCCTTACCTGGTGGAGCCAGAGTTCAAAAGGATCGAACGGTTTATCTGGGGATTGGCACCTCAGATCATAAGTATGGTTACAGCTTCTAAGTCTCCGACTATTAATCTAAGTGTGGCGCTTACTGAGGAGGCAATTCGTTTGGGAAAGTTTTCCATATCTGAGACGAAAAAGAAGGAGACTCATGTGGAGTCCTCGGGTGATAACAAAAGGAAGTTCATGAATTTTAAGAAGGGCACCCGAGTGAACAACAATACCAACAAGCGTAGGGAGACCAACCAGCCAGCCAAGGCCCAGACGGGCGTAACCAACACTGAACCCAAAGGAAAAGGTTACATGGGCACCCTACCCAAGTGCGACATCTGTCAGCGCCATCATACCGGATGGTGTAGGTATGGAAAATGTGAGAACTGTGGAAAAGTGGGGCATGCAAAGGAGACGTGTTGGTACGGAGCAGGACGTGGGAATGGAGGTCAAGGTAGAAATGGAAATCGTGGTGGGAATGGAAATCAGACTGGAAATCAAAACCAGGGAAGAAACGGTAATTATGGGGGAAACGGGAATCGTGGTGGATATGGGAACCAAGCTGGAAATGGGAATCGTGGAAGAAACAACAACAAAAACAACAATCAGGGCGGAAATGGAAATGATAATGGATGTGGCCAGGGCTGTTTTGGCTGCGGTGACCTGGGGCACTTCAAGAAGGATTGCCCTAAGAACAATCAAGCTCGAGGAAAGGTGTTTACCATTGGAGCCAGGGAAGCACGCCAGGATCCAAATGTGGTTACTGGTACGTTCCCTATTAATCAATGCTATGCATCTGTGCTGTTTGATACTGGTGCCGATTTTAGCTTAGTATCCATAGACTTTAAGAATGCACTTGGTTTAGTTACAAGTAAGCTAGACGTCCCATATTCGATAGAATTGGCTAATGGAAAGTTAGTAGAGGCGAATGAGGTGATTAAGAGTTGTACTTTGGAGCTTGGAGAGCGCGAATTTTCTATCAATCTTCAACCGGTAGATTTGGGAAGCTTTGATGTCGTGGTCGGGATGGATTGGTTGTCTAACAACCATGCGGAGATAGTTTGCCATGAGAAGACCATTCGCATTCCGTTGGCGAATGAGGAGACGATCGTGGTTCATGGGGAGAAGCACAATACACCCTTACGGATTATCAATTGTATGAAAGCGCAGAAGTGTCTACGAAAAGGATGCGTTGCCTTCCTAGCTCATGTATTGGATAAGAAAGTCAAAGAGCCGAAGCTTGAAGACATCCCAGTGGTGAGGGAGTATCCTGAGGTCTTCCCCGAAGACTTGCCAGGATTACCTCCATAGAGACAAGTCGAATTCCACATTGACTTGGTTCCAGGCGCCACACCTGTAGCCAAGGCACCATATCGACTTGCGCCCTCCGAGATGCAAGAGTTATCTACGTAACTCCAGGAGTTGTTGGACAAGGGATTTATAAGGCCGAGCTTCTCGCCTTGGGGAGCTCCGGTGTTGTTCGTTAAGAAGAAGGATGGTAGCTTTCGAATGTCTATCGACTACCGGGAGCTGAACAAGTTAACTATCAAGAATCGGTATCCATTACCGAGGATTGACGACTTATTCGACCAATTGCAAGGATCGAGCTACTACTCCAAGATTGACCTTCGGTCTGGCTATCATCAGTTAAGGATTCAAGAGGAGAGCATACCAAAGACTGCGTTCAGGACTCGTTATGGACACTACGAGTTCCTTGTGATGCCGTTCGGATTGACTAACGCGCCAGCAGTGTTTATGGATTTGATGAATAGTGTATGCAAGCCATATCTCGATAAATTTGTGATTGTATTTATCGATGATATTCTGATTTATTCACGGACGAAGGAAGAGCACGAGCAACATCTCAAAGCCATTCTAGAACTACTGAAGAAAGAGAAGCTCTACGCAAAGTTCTCAAAATGCGAATTTTGGATTTGCGAGGTACAGTTCCTTGGTCATGTAGTGAACGAGAATGGTATCCATGTGGACCCCGCAAAGATTGAAGCGATAAAGAACTGGGAAACTCCCAATACACCGACTGAAATTCGACAGTTCTTGGGATTAGCGGGCTATTACCGTAGATTCATAGAGAATTTCTCCAAAATAGCTCAACCGCTAACTTCCCCTACTCAGAAAGATAAGAAGTATGAATGGGGAGACAAGCCGAAAGAAGCCTTTCAACTACTCAAAAACAAGCTATACGATGCACCGATACTATCCCTACCCGAAGGCACTGAAGACTTCGTGGTATACTACGACGCTTCGCATCAGGGATTGGGTTGCATGCTCATGCAATGCCAAAAGGTCATCGCTTATGCATCACGACAACTGAAAGTACATGAGAAGAATTATACCACTCACGACCTGGAGCTAGGCGCGATGGTATTTGCCTTGGAGATTTGGCGACACTATTTGTATGGTACTCGATGTACTATCTTCACATATCACAAGAGTCTACAACACATATTTGATCAAAAGGAGCTAAATATATGTCAGCGACGATGGGTTGAGTTGCTGAATGATTACGACTGTGAGATCAAGTATCATCCTGGAAAGGGAAACATGGTAGCAAATGCATTAAGTCGAAAGGAAAGGGTTAAGACCCTAAGGGTTCAAGCTTTAGAAATGACAATTCGGACGAATCTCACTTCACGCATACATGACGCCAACAGGAAGATCTTAAGAAGGAGAATCTTAAGGCTGAATATCTCTGAGGCATGGAGAAGAAGTTGGTGCCAAATGAGGAAGGCACCTTATACTTCATGGAACACATTTGGGTACCGCTATATGGCGGTATTCGAGAAGTTATCTTTGACGAAACTCACAAGTCGAGATACTCGATCCACCTCGGATCGGACAAAATGTACCAAGATCTGAAAGAGTATTACTGGTGGCCAAAACTCAAAAGCGACGTAGCCGTTAATGTTAGAAAATGCCTAACCTGTGCTAAGGTCAAGGCCGAGTATCAGAAACCTTCCGGTCTTTTGCAACAACCTGAAATACCCATGTGGAAGTGGGAACAAATTTCGATGGACTTCATAATGAAATTACCCAGGACTCCAAGAGGGCACGATATGATATGGGTAATAGTGGATCGATTAACAAAGTCTGCACACTTCCTGCCAATTCGAGAGAAAGATAGTACTGGAAAGTTGGCTGAGCTTTACCTCAAGGAGATAGTAGCACGTCATGGAGTGCCTATCTCGATAATTTTAGATAGAGATGGACGATTTGTATCAAGGATCTGAAAATCCTTTCAAGAAGCCTTTGGATCTCAACTAGATCTAAGCATGGCCTTTCACCCGCAACAGATGGTCAGAGCAAATGAACCATACAAACCCTGGAAGATATGCTTCGCGCATGTGTGATGGATTTAGGTGGTAGTTGGGATACTCATCTACCTCTAGTTGAGTTTTCCTATAATAACAGCTACCATACGAGCATTCAAGCCGCACCTTTCGAAGCTCTATATGGTCGTAAGTGCCGCTCACCGTTGTGTTGGGAAGACACTAGAGATAGACAGTTGGTTGGTCCCGAACTTGTTCAAGAAACGACCGACAAAATCATGCAGATCCGAGAACACATCAAGGAGGCTCGTGATTGACAAAAGAGCTACGCCGAATGAAGACGGAAACCTTTAGAGTTCGAGGTAGGAGACAGGGTTTTGTTGAAGGTCTCACCTTGGAAAGGTGTAGCACGATTCGGAAAACGTGGGAAGTTGAATCCACGGTACATTGGGCCATTCAAGATTTTGGAAAGGGTTGGCACTGTAGCATACAAACTAGAACTACCAGAAGAACTGAACAGTGTACATGATACATTCCATGTGTCAAACCTTAAGAAGAGTCCGATTCACAGAACAACCTGTTGAGGTAATGGATTGGAAGATCCAGAAACAAGAAGGAGTCGCATTAAACTTGTCAAGGTACGTTGGAGCTCTAAACAGGGACCTGAATACACGTGGGAACGTGAAGATTAGTTCAAAACCAAGTATCCCCACCTTTTCGAGAAAGCTCCTACGGGAGATAGCTTAGCTTAAAATTTCGGGATGAAATTTTCTTAACGGGGGGAGAATGTGACAACTGTCACTTTTCCATGTATCCGTACATTGTTAAACAGTAATTTGTATCTTAATGACTGTGCCTGATTTAAATTAATGACATGAATGATTTTTTATTACTGTCATATACATACAAATGCATTTTATGTTACACAAATGTTTATCATTATTACATGCAACACAATGTGATTCAATTAGTACACGAAACAAAGTTAGCACAGTTATCAGACAAACTAGAAGTGCTGACGGGTAGGGGTGTTCAAAAAAATCCGAAACCGAATCCGAAATATCCGAAAATCCGTATCCGAATTATCCGAAAATTCGGATATCCGAACATTCGGATATCCGAAAATTCGGATTCGGATTCGGATAGTAATATTGAAAATTTACGGATATTTCGGATATCCGATATCCGAAATATTAAATACTACTATTTTTTTATTTTTAAATATATATATCAAATATTAGTTGAAAGCCCTAATTCTTTACAAGCTCTTTCTAGTTCCGCATCCACCCACTCCCTCTAGTCCCTCTGAATCCCTCTAGTCCCTCTGAATCTCTGATGTGGTGTCTTCAACGCCGACTGTTCTGATAATCATCGATTGTTTCGGTATGTTCGATCTACAAGTGTTTGTTCTGCAAGTGCTTGTTCTTCAACTTGGAAGTGCATGATTGTTTCTTGCTAAACGCGATTATAACAACCAAATTAGAGTGAAAAGATTGCTTAAAGTTTGATAATCTATGTCGCTTTCATTTTTCTCGTGACCGTAGATGTTCGTTTTGTTTAAAATTTGCCTAAAATTGGAGACAAAAAGATGGAATGACAGTTTTATTTAGTATTACATGTGAAAAGCATTATAAATTATTCATTGTTTATTGGATGTGAGAATCATTAGACTTTTGATTTGTTCATATCGTGCTTTTTTTAGTTGTTCTTAACAATCATTAGCTATATTTCTTTGATTTGTAAAAATGTATGATGAAAATTGGGATTTTTTTAACATTTTTGTACTATGCTGCTAATGGTAGCTGATGAATATCATGATTTTATTCATTTTTTTATTTTGAGCAAATTTTCTTCTAAAATTTTGGATATCCGTTGTATTATCCGAATCCGTATCCGAAAATTCGGATATCCGAAATTCGGATATCCGAATTTTCGGATACGGATTCGGATAGTAAAATTAACTATCCAAAATTTTCGGATATCCGAAATTTGGATATTCAAATTTCCGGATATCCGGTTTTGAACACCCCTACTGACGGGAGTTCAGTACTCAGACAGACATGATGTTAAGACACAGAATGAGCCTGAAACCAAGAGTTACACTAGAATAGTGTGTAGGAAAGTAAGAATCATAAAACTGCCTTCCGAGTGATAGTTTAAGTGCCGGAAAGTGCCTGAAACACACAAAAACTGCAGAATTCTGAACCATTCAGCAAAAATCAACATTTTAACAACAAAATACAATGTAGAATTATGGTTTAATGGTCCAGAAAACCTTCCTAAGTGTCGGGAATCAAAACTGTCATAAAAGCCTACATAAAGCACATGAAACTGCGGTATTTAGCACTTTAACGAACCGGTAACCAACCGAACAACCGGACACTACCTGAAATACCAAATTTTCACTAGAAGCACTGTTTTAGTGTTACAAAACTAGTTATGGTCACTGAACATCATAACACATCCTATAAACACTAAACACATATAATACTAACCGATACACTTGAAATCCAACTTGATTCTCTAACTTTTTCATTGAAACACAACTAGAACCCCCCCCCCCCTAATGTTGACGGTCACAAGTGGGGACCCACTTGTGATTTCTTTTAATTGTTTATTTGATTTACTAATTGATCTTGAAACACATTAACCAAAAGGTCTACACATGTTGGAAGAACTTTATTTAAAACCCACAAGATCATTCCTTCTAACAGTTGCAACTTACAAACTCACTCTCACCTCCCTTCTTCTCCTCCTTGTCTACGACCCAAGCACACACACACAACACTTCCATTTTCATTCCATTCCAATACAATCTAAGGTGATCTAGAGGTATAAGAATCATAACTAAGAAGGTGGGAAGCTTTAGAAGTTGAAGGACCTCATCAAGGAGCTTTTGTCCATCACATTCATCATCATCTTCATCTTTGTTTCTTCCCTAGCCTTAGAGCTAGTAGTAAGCTCCTCACAACTTGTTTTTACTTCTAATTTTAGTGGTTAAAAGGTTATGTAATATGTTAATCTTAAGAATCACAAAGAAACATGAAGATGATCTTTAACATAAAGCTTAATAACATGAAAATCTAAGTTGTTTTAGTGTATGTATGAAGTTTGTTTGTTGATTTCTTGTGATTATGATGTTGATCATCATAAGAAGCTTGCTAGATGATGATTAAACACATGATCTAGCAAGTATAAGGATGGATCTTGAGAAAATCATAATGATCATCCTTTATGTTAAACATGAACTTGAATATGAACTTGTTTTAGTGTATGATGATTATGTTTACAAGTATTAAGTCTTGAAGATAAAAGATTTCAAAGATAATATTTTCAAGAAAACAAAGTTTATTACAAGATTTAACATGATCATGGTTTTTAAAGAAATTAATCATGTTTTAAGTGTTAAATCAAAGCTAGAAAGGTGTTGGTAACAAGAAAAATACAAGAAGAGTTATTTTTAGAAGATCTTCATACAAGTTGTAAAGAACTAAAATTTACAAGAATGAGTTTTATAAACTAAAAACCATGTTTTTATGGGTAACTAAACTTACTAAACAACATGTGAAGTTACTACAAATTTTTACAAACTTTCAAGTTCATGTCATAGTGTAAATTGATTATTTGAAGCATATGGTAAGTTATGTGTAAATTGTGGTTGATTGATAATAAATTTTAAAAAGAAAATGATATGCTTTTTAGCATGGAAACTTCCATTTTTAAGGAGAAACTATGGCAATTTTTTTGTAAAAATTAAACACTTAGAAAAATATTTTTAAACAAGTGTTTACAAGTAAATTTTGGTCATGGTTTTCATATAAAAATTTGCCATAAATTTTTGTTACAAAAATTACAAATATTGGAGGTTGATTTTTGATAAATAAAAATGACTATGTATATATTTAGGAAAATATATATTTAGATGCCACAAATTGTGTGTTACTTGTATATTATGTGTATTAGTTATATTAATTTAGGAACTTGAAAATAATATAACTCACCAAAATACCAAAATTGTAATACAAAATATTACCAAAATTCCAAGAAAATAAATATATAAATTATACCCAAATATTGGACAATCGGACAAAAGGACGTATGGACTACACTTATATATATATTCCGGAAATAAATTCATAGTTTGACAAGTATGACAAACTGTATTTTGGAAACCAAAGAAATGGTAAAATATGATTTTTTTATAACTATTGCAAAATATATCATATTTTATCAAGTGGAAAATATATTATTTTTGAGTGGAGAAAAAAATATATTTTCTTGAACAATTTGAAGATATATTATTTTTGAATGAAGAAAAATGTATATTTTCTTAAACATGTTAAAAATATATTATTTTGGGTGAAAGATAGAAATATATATTTTCTAAAGTTAATCTTAAAAGTATATATTATTTTTGAGGTTTATATGAAAATATATTATTTTTGCCAAGTAAAGTTATAGATATTTTCCCATAAAAATTCTCTTAAAATATATATATATATATATATATATATATATTGAGAATATAAATTTGGTGATTTTTAGTTGTCTAAAAATATATTCCGGAAAATTAAATACAAAATTAAGTGTGAAATACTTAATAAATACAAGAAAATACGTATTCTCGTAGGTACAAATACACACCGGAATACGCCACCAATACTTGGCAAAATACACAAGTATAATTATACCCATACTTGGGAAATATTTATGAAGGAATTACCAAACGAAATAAGTCAAAAATATATTATCATAACAAATATTTCAAATAAATGATAAATATAACTTAAGTTAAAATATTATTATTTTAACTAATAATTATATACTTGGGAATTATAAAATGTGCATCCAAGATATAACTCAAAGAATACCAATTCCAAGATAAGTCATAATGCCTAAGACCAAGAGTCGTTACACGACCTAGCCGTCTAATAAAACATAGCACGTGTGTAGGTAGTTGTACGACCAGTGGAAAAGAGCTTTGAGTTACTAGGCAGAAGAACGCAAATCAACGAGTTCATGTCCCCCTTTTCTTTTAACTGTTTTCAGTTTTATAACTTCGGGGGTGAAATACATGTTACAAATGTTTCAAACGTTTACAAATGGTATGGTTAGCTAAGGAATGAACTGTTAGATCATGTGAATTGGTAGGCGTTAACTTAAGACCATTAATCCTTATATAAGCACCGAGGGGCATGAGTGATAGATCTATTTGGGTGTTGCGAGCCCCACCCATGAGACCGCGAGTTGGACCATCTGGTGACTATGTCGTTCCCGCCGGGTGGCCCGGTACGAAATACGCAAAGGATTGAGCCTTCCTGCACCATTGCACACATATTAATATATTAGCTACACATTAATTGATCTATTCATAGACGCTTTCATACCGGATCACAAAGGAATACTTACAAATGTTTACAAGATTTTTCGTGCACACATACAAAAACACATGAACTCGCTCAACTTTTGTTGATGTTTTCAAACTACATGTATTTTAGGAAACTGGTGGATCTGGCGGTGTTTGACAAGGTTTCAAGAAGTATTTGCAAGAAATGATGTCATCCTGTTTTGGAAGGGTTTGAATTGTGTATCTTATCCTTGATAAGATACATGAATCAAAGCCTTGGTTTTAATGTCTTTTGTTTTCAAAGTCCGTTATGGAACTTAATACATTTGGTTGGTTTGTAAGTTAAACTTGAAGTTGATGGTTGGTTTTAAACAATTTGGGTTATATTATTTTGAAACGTATTAATGGATGAACATCATGGTTTTAATCATATAGTTGTTTGTTATAACTGGATGCAATGATATTAAGCAAGTCACACATCATATGCTTCCGCAAAAGTCAGGGTGTGACATCAAATTCATTTGATAATTAAAGATATTTGAGATGTTCAAGATCAGGAACATAGCTCGTAAAACAAATATTTTGACAGTTAAAACCTTTTAGGTCATTCAGGAATCTGTAACCTGGCTCTAATGTAGGAACAAATAACTTGGCTCTCTCCCCCTATCAAATAACTATATAAATTTGACATTCAAAGAATCCTATCACCATAAACCCTCTCAGATAATCAAGTTCAACTTAATGACCTTGATTCACCTGATTATCTACCAAGTCCAAATTAATGACTTTGGAGATTTCACAAACTGTTTTTGAATTTTTCATTTAAGAACCTCAAGTTTCAAATTAATGATCTTGTTTATTTTCTAAGACATGTTCAACATACTTAGATTTTGAAACTCAGCTTTCAAACATCGGTTGTCGAAACATAAAGCAGAACCAAAATCTTTTTGTATTTTTACAAAGTTTATGCTAAAACACTCTGAAAATCTTTTTGTGTTTTTGAATGTACTGAAATGTAAACTATTTACAAACATATTTTTGTTTGAATTCACGTTAGAGGATCATATCAATTTATGAAAAATCACTAGCACCGTTGATCTATTAAACTTTAAGTTCTAAACGATTCACTTAGATTGTCAGTATACTGATCCACTTAAATTTTCATACAAACCTCAATTGATTCAAGATACGATATTAATGTTTTAGGAACTTAATCTTATTCGCGTGTCCCATCTCAGAATATACTCTCGTATCAAGATTCCCTAGATTCAATCTTACAGGTGAATATACCTAAATGATATATGTACTCTGGGTTAGTGCGAGGCCTTGAGAGCTCAGGTATGAACTTCCGTTCAGTCAAAGAGATGAAGGCTCGACTTAAAGGTGTGTTCCACTTATGAATCTTCTTTACAATTGCATTTGATATATATTTTTCGATATTTTCTCAATTTTTATGCAGAGGGAAAACTTTAATCGTAAAAGCATTATACGAGGTCTAGGCCATTGTTGACGCAAAATTAGAAGACCAGGTATAATACCCCAGATATCAATAAGTATAAAGACCTAATATCTCAGAACCAGGCAATCTCTCAAACGAAATTTTGGAGTACTAAGTTCATATATCCAAGAGATGTTCCCCACGAGATAAGAAAGTTATTGATTTAGGTTTATATCTCGAAATCAATCTACTAAATGTATAAAAACCTACTAACATATCATCAGTGAGACCGTCACATTAGACTTTTCATTTATTTAGCATGCCGTGACTGACTTACTGATGTACTATCATTTCCTCTTTTGTGTCCTTGGACGACCTCGATATCTTACCAACACTATACTACACTCGCGATGGGTGCACTTGTCCAAGTGTGTGTTTAGTGTTAGTATAATATCGTGTTTTATAAATTTAAAACTCGACTAATGCGTAAAATGGACTTAAAATATTAATAAAACCATATCACGCTTAACACACACCAAGTTTTTGGCGCCGTTGCCGTGGACACAAGGATTTTAAAAAAGTTTAAAATTGATGGCCTAATTATTTTTATGCATTCTTCTAAATTTTTAGGATTTTTTTAATTTTTCAAATATCTGCAGAATTCAGCACGGGCCGTGCCCAGCCAGACACGGGGCCGTGTTCATCATCCTTACTGGCAATTCTGTTTTAAGTCAGACAATAGCTGACCACGGGACCGTGTCCGTTCAACACGCCCCTGTGTCCATTCTCCAGTTATTACACAACTCTTTTCGAATTTTTTCATGTTTTTGACTTTTTTAAATTTTCAAATGTTTTTATATTTTCAAAATTTTTACTCCCCTAAAATCCAAAACATTTAAAGAAAATTTGACAACCTGATGCAGATAGCTTCATCTCACCATCCATTTTCTGCATCACATGCTCAATTTTGTATAAAACACCCCCATGATTTACAACACATTGATACTTAACAGTTTGAAAACCGTTTTTCAATTTTGTTTTATCGTGTTTGTTCAGCCGTGAGAGTTTCGGCGTATTCATTCAACATATTTTTTCAAAATTTTTGATTTTTAACAATTTTAAAAACAACAATTTTTTTTTTCATTTTTCTGTTTTTCTATTTTTTATTTTGGTTTATGTTTTATTCATTATTATTAACAAACAAACACTCCCTGATCTCAACCACAGGGATCCTTCTCCTGTGCCCGGCTGCTCCACTTTTCATGTTGACATTCAACTGTCTTCTAGAGCACCTGCACATTCAACTAACTCAATTACTTGAATAATGCAACCCAGGCCTATTTGGCCTTGGGTATTGTAACATAATAAGAATCATTTAATTGCAACCCTAACAAAAACTTTTTCATTCTTATTTTCAGCCTTTTTGGTTGAATCGATTTTCCGTTTTTCATTCACAAAAGTTTTTGTTTCTTGACAACCCAAATTTGTCCATTTGAAACATTCCTTTGATAAAATCTTGAATCACTTTGAATGTTTCGTTTTGACAAATCACTTTCAGATTTCCACATCTGTTTTGATTTTGATTCAAACTTGGATGTTTTTGGTTTCCAAGTTTGTTTTGGCTTTGAAATATCAACCTTTGATTTCCAAATCTGTTTCATCTCAAATTTGGGTGTCTTTGATTTCCAAGTTTGTTTTGACTCACACTTGATTGACTTCTGTTTCTCGACATCAACTTTCTTTTTCTCAACATCAACAGGCTTCAGATTCTGTGGACATGTACGACCAACATGTCCAACTTGATCACATTTAAAGCATGTTTTCTTTGAAACATATTTAGCCTGTTGTTGTTGTTGTTGTTGTTTCTTTTGAGCATAGAATTCTCCATTAGTCTGTCGACTAAATCAAAGTTATTTCTCTTCTTCTGAACTTGTTCTGTGAACAAAGTTCAACTTTTTCTGAAAATTTTTCTTTTCAAACCTTTTCTGATTTTATTTCTTTTTATAACCCAACTCAGCCTTCATGTTTTTATTTTTGTAACCAGTTTGTTATAAAAAGTTTTCTTGCTCTTACCAACAAATTTAGCAATTTCAGATTTTTCGATTTCTACCAATCTAAATACTTTGTCAATCTTATCCGTTATCACACTTTGAATCGGAACTTCAATATCTGAGAACAGTTCATCCGATCCAATCATGTAGTATGCCAATTCTATTGAATCATCATTCACATTTTTTTGAATGAATGGAATTTTTTAGTTTTATTTGGAACTATTATTATTTGACCTTACCCAAATCGATAGCCGACCCAACCCGAAACATAACGATGAGAAATTTTTTTTTGGGTCCCATCATTTAACGCCCCTCGAAACTTTTGGTCAAGCTGGATCAAGTAAATCGTTTACACAATGTCCGGGGCCTTAATTGTAACTTTGAAAAAGCATGCACACTCTTTCTCTGAACTGCTCCGGTGCCCTAAACCCCAATTCTACTCCATTTCTTGCTGCTCAGGTTACACTTTGATTTATTCTTGTTTTAACTTGCATACTGATTAGCTTAAATCTTTGATGTTCAATAATGATTTGAGAAAGGAAACGCTGGTGATCTCCTTCGATTTTTAGCTATTGATTGATTGTGTGTCATCTGTTCATCCTATACGATTGCAACAATTTACGTTGCATTTAATTGCTATAATTCAATCTGATTTCGCAATTGTATATTGTTTTCGATCTATGTTTTTTAAGTTTATGCATAAAACTTCTTTTGAAACCTACATCTGCTACATGCATGCTAAAACAGAACAATAGTGACTGTTTTGCTTAAATTGTGATGTATGTATGTATGTTCATATTATATATCATTACCACTGTTGTAAGAATCCTTAGGCGCATGTCGGCCGGTGATCTGATTAGGATTTTTATATGTAATATTCAGTTTTACATGTAGTCTTTATAAAGTACAGGTTTTACACCCCCCCTCCCCCCGGGTTTGGGCGGAATCTGGCCAGAACCACCAAGTTCTGCCCAATTAGGACCGCTGTTGACCGCCTAGCTATTAATCGGTGAACCTCCGATTAGTGATTAATTGGCGACTAATCGGAGGTTAGGCGCGGTAAAAAAAAAAACTATGTTATAGAAGAAAACAATTAGGTTAAAACAAGGGTATGCATCTAGACTTTTAAACAAGTCATATTACCCCCAAATCAATTGATTCATAATAGAAGAGAAGATGGTAATCATATAAAACCATTTTGTTGTGAAAATGTTTTTCTGTTGTTACTTATAGTGCTTTCAGGTTTCAGTATACTAGAAGATAAGAGATTTATAAATTTTTTAGAGGATTAAGAGATTACATTGAGCTCAAATAAGTCATTTTTTTTAATCTCAGCAGTCATTGCACAGGTTAAGTTCTTCACGTGTTTGTTATAAACGGGCGAGTGCTTCTACAGAGGAGTACCTGGTTATGGAATCTGCAGAAAAAGTTGATGCTATAGGAAGTCGGCTACCAGCAGAGGCGATGAAAATACTACAGTCATTGGCTTCTCATTGGGATGATATAATTGATGTAGATGGTTTACAGGTGATAAGACTCAAAGGTGCTATGACGAATGAAGTCTACCAAATTAAGTGGCCAACCAACAGAGAACGCTCTCGAAAGGTTTTAGTGAGGATATATGGTGAGGGAGTGGATGTGTTTTTTGATCGTGAATTGGAGATCAGGACATTTGAGTTTATGTCCAAACAAGGGCAAGGGCCTCGTCTACTAGGCCGATTCTCAAATGGGCGAATTGAAGAATTCATTCGTGCACGGGTATTTGTTGTTTCACTTTCACATCCTTTGAAATAATGTGTTTTCTGTGGTTTTAAGTCTGGAACTAATGTCTTTCTTGTGCATGAATGAATCTATTATTTTCAAACATTTCCCATCACAGGAGATGTTTAACTTGTAACATACATAATAGGTCATAGGCATATACAAAGTCTGATTGCTTATACCTTGGTGTATGCTAATAGTACAATTGTTGGATTAATATTTATATTATCTAGTATTGGTATATTCCTCATGCACTTCTATATATGAATTTGAGTAATAACTAAAACTTTGCAACCTTTAAGATGCATATAAAACACACTTTAAGATGCATATATACTGGGTATCTGATGCCCATATGGCAAACAAACGCCTATTTGAAGTCCCGCATCTTCACTAGAGTTGAAACTCAAAAGTCACTGTTTTCAGTTGTAATTTTTGAGTATTAGGGTTGAAACTTAAATGTTATACTTGGTTGTCTTAAAGGGTAGATGTGGCACAGTGGGTGTGGTAACCGAATAACCGGTCAAAATGAGTTTGGGGCAGAATGAGCTATTTCTATTAAGGGTGGAAATGGGCCACATCGGGTTAACACAAAAGCTCTTTGTCTCTATTTCTTTTAAAGTTATTAATAGTTAATGTATCAAAATATGAACAAAAAAGTAAATTACTAACATGAATAGTTAATGTATCAAAATATGAGTAAAGAAGTAAGTTACTAGCATGACCATATTATAATTCTAAACCTTTTGAATGAATCTATTTAAGAGGTTGTAAGCATTTAATTGGGTTTCTTTCAAATCATTTGATCTGTTTCTCCTGTTAGAGGTAAATGTAAAACCTGTTTGATCCTGTTTCAAGGCAAATGGGTTGAGATTTTCACCTCTACTTAATAGCATAAAAGTTTCAAGAAACAAATTATAATTTTTTTTTTTTTTTTGCTTTTGGAAAGCAGACACTGTCAGCTTGTGATTTGAGGGATCCTGATATATCTGCACTTATAGCATCTAAGCTAAAGGAGTTCCATGACCTTGACATGCCTGGTCCAAACAAGGCATTGATCTGGGATAGACTGCGGTATAATACCTCTTTTACTCCTTTCAAGTTGAGGTCTCACTATGTTCACCTACAAAGGATTGAGGTTAATTTACTTAAAATCAGATTAACCTATTTTTGGTAATTTGTAAAGTGACAATTCTGTTTTTTTTTTTCGTATAGAAAATGGCTTAGTGCAGCTAAACGTATGTGCTCTGCAGAAGAAACAAGGGCCCTCCGTTTGGATGCAATTGAGGGAGAGATAGAAACTTTATACAAGTGTCTTGCAGCGGATCAACACATAGCATTTTGCCACAACGACTTACAGTATGGGAACATAATGATTGACGAAGACACACGATCCATAACCATAATTGTGAGCATTTACTTACTGTTAACTTCATGACATGAACATTCCGCATAAGGTTCTATTTGAGGTGGGTCCAGTTTTAGCCTGTTTATTTACAAATGGGTAGATATAAGTTGAATAGTTATTTTAATAAAAATAACTCAAAAGGAAAGAGGTCAAATGGGTTGAAGGTTGACCAAAGTGTTTTTCTAATGCATACAAACTCCTAAACCATTTTATTAAAAACAAAAATTATCATTGAAATAGTATAATCTTTCTAAGCATATTTAAAACACTGGTCATTAATCAGAAAATATAGTTCATGGACAAATGGTGTTTCGGGTCAACCTCAACCTGGCACGGTCTGATTAAATTCGTACAAATATTACTCGTTTTGACTTGTTACCCAAACCTCCTTTCTGCCCATTTTACCACCTCTGATCTATATTTTAAGAAAATTTTATTATAGTTTTCCCCTATCAATTTCTTTGCATTCCTAAGGCATGCATGGAGTAGCCTAATAGGCATGTGACAGTCTCATTTCAGCTTATTGAATTTAAGCTTGAATGGATGCCATGGTTTATATCTCTTTGGCACCCTATACTACAATCTAGTTATTGTCCACACTCAATATGAGGTTTACAACGAGGAGTTGCAGTTTAAGACCATGATTTGAGTGCAGTGTTTCGTGGGTTTTAAATAAATGACAATTTTGACCAGTTTACTTACTTATAAATGTAATATTTGGGTCATTATTCTCAATATTGGGTCAAATGGATTGAGCTTGAAGGTTTAACTAAAAAAGATATGAGTCAAGGGTCAAACATGTCAAAAGTTAATTTGAAGTGTGTTCAAATGCACAAGTCCTCAAAAATCTTCCAATAATATAGTTCCTTTGTAACCATTTTTCAACCCACCAGTTTCAAGATTGTAGGGTTTGGGTTAAGAATTGGTATGTTATTAAGGTTTCTATTGAGGTTTCCTTTAATATTTAAACATTTACATTACATGTTACATTGGTATGTTATTAAAGTTTCTTTTTAGGTTTCCTTTAGTGTTTTAACTTTTAACATTTACATTACATGTTAAGGTGTCACAGCTAGAGCATGTTAACTATTACAAGTAAGCTAGAATAGCTTACCTTAATTAACAGAATCTTTCTAGGAAGTTAATTGTGTTCAACCTCCGAGGTTTTTATTGAAAGTAGAGGCCACAGATTCCAAATTGCATTATATATATGTTATGTTTAAGTTCTGAATTTCTGCGTGTGAGGCTAATATATTATATTCTGTCACTATCCTAGTTTACAGGATATATTTTATGCTCATTGAAATGTTCTAAAATATGATGTCTAATGAATATTGGAAGGACTATGTAGAGGTGGAAAGATGGGCACATAGGGCAGGTTGGGTAACGCGTCAAAACGTATCGGGTTGAAATAAGTTTTTTTAACTATTTGGATTGAGTTGACTCTCTGAAACCTTTTCTTTTCCATTTTTAATGAATAGCTAATGCGTTATATGTGATTACAAAGACCATGTTATTACAATTTAACCTTTTAAAGTTGAAAGATTTAGGAAGTTGATGACATTAAAATTATACTTTGGAGGACTTTCAGCCCATTTGACTGATTTTCTTTTAGCTTAATCTGTTGATTTGTCTTCTTAGGACTTAGGGGCTAGGGCTGACCCTAAGTTAAAAACGATAGATGTTGGTACGTATAGGATTAAGCGTTTGATTGAATGAAAAATCTTCCACACAAGGTCTGTAACTGTAACTCAGTATAAGTTAATCTGACTTTCGTATATAAATGTGCCACATTAATATCATTTTTTTATTAAGTTAGTGCGTAGTATGTATAGATAAATAGTATTTTGATTTCTACAGGCTATTTTAAAACATGTGTATGAATGTTTTTCATCAAAACCAAAAAGATTCTGTAAAATCATTACGTCCCCAAAATTTGTCCGCTTTCTTTCTAGTTTATCCCAAAAAAATGCCAACTTCCAAGATACTTTACTAAGTTTCTCATTCTACCGTCACAAAACTACATTGCTTGTACATTTCCTAAAACTCTATGCATCTTAAACTGTTGATACTTACTTTAGGATGTATAGCTAGAGAGGGTGTATTTATTTTTATTGAGTTATGCTTTTAGTGCAATGGTCTTTTATTTCTGGTAAAGAATGCTTTGAATGCTCAAAACGTAAAGATTGGCAGATTGAACTCCATCTGTAAAAATGAATAAAAATATGTCAGTGACACGAAGTTTCTCATTCTACTGTCACAAAACTACATTGCTTGTACATTTCCTAAAACTCTATGCGTCTTAAACTGTTGATACTTACTTTAGGATGTATAGTTAGAGAGGGTGTATTTATTTTTATTGAGTTATGCTTTTAGTGCAATGGTCTTTTATTTCTGGTAAAGAATGCTTTGAATGCTCAAAACGTAAAGATTGGCAGATTGAACTCTATCTGTAAAATTGAATAAAAATATTTATCAGTGAATAAAAATGATAAATACAGGATGTTAAATTGTTTGATTACTAGAGATGCAGTATTTGTTGTTACATATTCTGCTTGTGTTAGTTTCTCATATGCTGTTTACCTCACTATTGCATGAGCTTTCAGCTTTCAATACCTCTATTCCTAATACTTACATTTTTACAGGACTATGAGTATGCGTGTTACAACCCTTTCATGTTTGATATTGCAAATCACTTTTGTGAGATGGCTGCTGATTATCATACAGAAACACCTCATGTGCTGGATTACAGTAAATACCCCGGTAGGTGAACATTCTTAATTGTTTATCTTCTGATATACCGTACAAGAATTGCTTCAGCTTCTTATGAATTGCAACTGAAACAGATCTTGAAGAGCGTAGGAGATTTATGCATGTATATTTGAGTTCTTCAGGTACCAACCAACATTAACCTGGTGTGTGTTTGTGTGTGTGTGTGTTTTTTTTTGCAACAAGTCAACAACCGGCTGATTGTGGGCTTCTATTATGACGCTGTTACACTTATAATATATGTTTAAAATTATAGTTACATAATGTAGCCTTGTAGTAATGAAAATAATCATGGTGAGCTTGAAGTTCATAATCTTTAACAAAGTTACCTATGTGGGAATAGGTGATTTTCTTGCTAGACTAAGTGACAAGACGTACTTGAGGCCCTAAGGGTTCGCTAGGCACGAAAAAGTGCACGCGGAGACAAAAATGCAATAATAGTAAGACCAAAATGTGTGTGTGTATGTGTTTATAATAGATAGAAAGTTTTAAAAATTAATACCATACTACAATTATACTTAAAAAATTAGCCATTAGAATAATTAAATTAATACCAAATTTCAAAACTAATAACAACTCACAAAAAATAAGCAAGATTATCTGCTTTTAGACATAAAAAAACATAAAAGAAGATGAATCCAAGTAATTCTACAAACTTTTTAGGCTCCTTACAGATATGAAAAAAAAAACCCAGATGTGTCACATAGTCTTGAAGGAACGAATACCCCAAACATCAACTTAGGCGTTGCAGTTGCGTATTCTTATGGTTTAATAAACAGAGACACGGGCTGGTGGTCCAAAATATCCATATGGGCTAGGCCAATGATCCACAGGGTCTGGAACCTTAGGACTTGTGCAAGCTTAGGAGGGAAGATACATTATCTTTGAAGCTAATAAAGAATATATTAAATCTAACTTTATGGTACAGGTAATCAACCTGTCAACTCAGAAGTTGACAAGATGCTTGAAGAAGTTGAGAAGTATACTCTTGCAAGTCATCTACTGTGGGGCTTATGGGGAGTAATATCGGTAATTTTTATACTTGTTATTTGTTTTGTTAAATAATCGTGTTTTTGTTTCTAAGCATGTGTTATTTGTCTTTGGTTTCTACAGTCATAGAAATATATATCATATGAATTGTATGTTCTTTTAAGTCTGTAGACTTTGCCAATGATGTATTGAAGGAATTTGCACAGAAAAAATAGGCTTGAAAATTGTGATTTATGATCTTTACAGCTTAGTGGTTTTGTAAGTTGATATTTTGCTAGACCAAAATGTTGTCTGTTCTGCGTTCGGCACTTGTTTCATATTCAAAAGGATTAATTGGATGTTACCGGGGCTCATAGGGTTTAGAAGTCCATAAGCAGGACAAATAAGCTCCCTAAAAAGAACTGCAATAGTTGCCGGAGCAAAAGTTTGTAGAGGTGGAAAAGTAATCAAGTCATGTAACAAGTCTACCCTAAACAACTTTTAATGAAAATATATTTTTTTGTATTAATAAGTACTGTTTAAAGACGATTATAACAATTATATTAGTGTTTTAAAAAGCTTATATTTTTTAGTAAAATGGTTTAGTAGCTTTACGCACTTAAAAAACACAGGGTGACTTTTGACCTGTTTCTTTTTATGCTTTTTTCGATATACCGGTTTGCCTTGCTCTAAATCGCCTCCTCTAGTAATTGACACAGTTTCTGACGTTCTAAAATAGTTATTTGCTTCTTTTAAGTTTCTTTTTTCTTTTTCATTTTCCTTTGAGAAGTCTGTATTATATAATTGATTGAAACAACATTCTTATTAAAAAGTGAACTTCATTAATATTTTTTAGTTTATATTAATTCAGGAACATGTTAATGAAATTGATTTTGACTACATGGAGTATGCAAAGCAGAGGTTTCAAGAGTACTGGTTACAGAAACCTAAACTATTGGGTTGCTGTAACGTAACTGGTAACTGAACGGCTCTCAGGTTGTCTATCGTAGTAGTGTTGGAGAAAAGATGTTATAGAAATTCTTGACAGTTGAATTTGTTAAGCATGGTAATGATATTCATCAAGGATGGTCAATGGTCAACTACATGAAAGAATAAAACTTGGTGCTTTTTAGCTTGTTGTAGCAAGTAATGATATCTTCTTGTTAGCTTGAAGAACATGTTATTTCCTTTCCTTGAGCACATCACATGCATCATTTGTCTAGAGTTCTTCTAGTCTGAACTCATTAAGATAAGAGTTTGTTGTGTTATATCTTTAACAACTTGTGTAAAATGGAAGCATAACTTACAGGCTGGGCTGGGCTGGGGGCAATTGTTTTTAAAACATTGCATCTCAGTAAGAGGGCAATTGTCTTTAATCTCACTAAAACAAACAAAGCTTTACTTTACTTTTTTTTTTGAAAGTAAACTTTTAAAAGCTTTACTTTACTTATCTTCTCCTTGTACGTATCCTCTTTCTTAAAGGACGCATCTCTGTTTTTGTGATGGAGTGATTCTCTACTAATTTAATTAATAAACAAAGTTAATACCCTATTCGATTTGTTAGGTTATAATTGTAGTGGAATGGAATGGAATTTCACACAAGGACAATAAGAAAGAAAGAACGAGGTTTTCATAATCAATTGATAAGCATGACAATCGTAATGCTAAATTATGGATTACAATAGAAAAATAAAATGACTCCTAAACTATGAACAATCATTGTGTTTGCTCTCAAATTACACTTTGGAATCTAATAAGAACGAGATCGAATACAAAAGTTGTGACAATCATCCCCTTTAATTTGGTTTTCCAAACTATTATAATGACACATACCTCCTTTGAATTTAGTGAGCTTTTTTATTGTGTGGTGAAGAAATACCGGTTCTAATCCATGTGGGTTAGAACCAAAGAGGTAGTCTCGACATGGGTTAATCCTTAATCGCTTCTAGATCAACGGTGTTTGTCTTGAGAATTGATCTGCAAAACAATGAGAGGTGAGGTTCCATTCCTTGGAATTTTTCCATCTTTCACCTATTTCATCCAGAACACATTCTAAAGCAAAATTTTCAATGCAAAATGCTTGGAACCCCGTTTTCTCGTATTCCCAACTTCGTCTTCAACGGGTTGTGGTTGTTAAGAAGATTCAACGGGTTATGGTTGTTGAGATTGAAGTTGTGTGTTAAACGGGTTTCGCATCATCATTTGTTGTAAAGATTGCATTTGTTGCGTTGTTTGGAGTTGGTTCATTTGCGTGAAAATGTTGGGTGTTTGTTGAAAACCCGCGAAAGCGTTGAGAGAAAATTGCGAGGATGTCTAACTCGGTTCCATTGAAGGATAGTAGCCGGGCACGGTAAAAACGCTTTGGTTTGGGTTTGGGTTGTTCGGCTCCATGGCAAAAGTAGAAGAATTTATAAAAAATAGAAGAAAAGTTGAGAGAGAATTGTTTGAAGTAGGCAAAAAATGGTGTGTTTTATATGTAAAGATATTAATATTTTTTTTTTTTTTTTTTATAATTATGATCTGTTGGTTTTGAAATTTTGAAAGGAAATTGATTTTTTTTTTATCCAACGGCTAGCCCACCTCTCAACGTTCACTTTTTTGTCTTCTAGCGAACGTCCTCAACGTCTGGGTGTGGACGACACCGGCTTAGTGGAACTGGTGTTGAGGCTCGTCGCCGCCTCGGGACGAGCCCCACACCAAGTAGCCTTATAGTGATGTGGTAATTGACGTGACTTTTTTTAATGATGCGACATATGATGCAACACATATTTAGTGATGTGACATCTGAGGTGATATTTTTATGACGTAACATATGATGTGGCATTTGTTTGATGACATGATGGATGAGTTAGTTTGTGTAGAGAAAAATAAGTTGAAAATGAAGAGTTGAAAGAGATAAAATTGGTAAGTAAAATTCATAGAACCTAAGCCAAATGGAGAAAGTTAAAATTTATTTCCTGCGAGGCCTGTACCCGGTTTCATATTGGAATACTACTTGTTTAGGAGATCCGAACGAAAGTGCAACTCATCATCATCATCATCCTGTATAGGAGCCATGAAGAAAAAGCTCGATACCCGTTTCCCTGCTGTAATAAGTTTCTCCTTTATTATCATATCAATTTCCTCTTGTGCGAGTTTTCCTGGACCCTTTGTCGCAAACAATTTGTTTTTATATGATGGATGATTTGCCCAATTGTTATGATGAAGAATCAGAGTCAGTCACTAGTATATATGTAAATTAGGGCACATGCATACATATGGTTTTGTCTGTGTATTTGTAGAAGAACATCATCCATACTAGTGGAATTTTATTTTTGCATCTGAGCTATGAACAAAATTAGGAATAATGAATGATACAAGTAGATTTTAATTAACATCCTAGGCGTTAGTTACATCTTGGTTGTAATTAGGAGGAGGAGGAGGCTGATATGATCCTATGAATGCTTTACTTGATAAAATAGCTAAGCTAGATAATGAGAGGAGAGAGATAGATTATGATTATGGTTTTACATATAGCAACGCCTCGTGCGTTTTAAAACCACACAAACAAACTGTCCCTTGTAGTTTAGGTTAGTACAATGGTTGCGCCTACGGGTAATGTTCTGGATATTTGAATGTAATTTAATTAGTTTGATACAGAAGACTAGCTACTAGAGGAGATCTTGCATGTTACACTAGCAATTTTAGTCAAAAATAATTCTAAATGTGCCCTTGAATCATTGGACCTGAAATGCTTTTGTTTTTGTTTTGGAGATCTTTGTGATAATTGAAGCAATTAAAGGAAAATGTAACTTTTGTGTATTATCTGCAGGCCCGGATTAAAAAGATAATGCAAGCTGATGAGGATGTTGGAAAGATTGCCATGGCCGTGCCAGTATTAGTTTGTGAGTCGTTAGCCAAAATATTTCAACTCATTTGCTTATAAATAGATCAGTTTTGGGTTGTGTTTTATCTCAAACAGGTAAAACTAACAAGTTTGTCTCAATGAACAATGGGTCAAAGGTATTGAGAGTTATTCAAACGGAATAATATTGTGTTTGTAATCATATAGCACATTAATTGTTTGCATAATCGACAAAAAAAAAAAAAAAAAGTATTTGTGGTCAACCGGAATCGAACCCGGCCTGCTTCAGTTTTGACTCATTACCCAACCCGCCCATCTTGCCATCTCCAATTATATGTATTTTTCCTCCGTGTGAGACCTTTTGTGTTGCTTACCCTTCTCAATTATTTATGCAGCCAAAGCATTGGAATTGTTCTTGCAAGATCTTTGTGATCGTACATATGACATCACTCTTCGTAGAGGAGCAAAGACTGTTAACTCACTTCATTTGTAAGTGAAGATTTGAATTTCTTTTCTATTATCTGAATTGGAGGGGCTAATTGTTTTTGTAAATTAACTTATTTCCCTATTATGTTATTTTTTTCTGTGAACTAGCTTTAGTCTGGCAATTCAGTTCAAACATCATATTAATTTTGTGAAGAATACCAAGTATAGTTCATAATTACTCTTGTTAAGAATAAATCATATATTCATATCCACATATTTCTTTGCCTTCGTATTTCAAGGCCGATCTTGTCTCGATTAAATATAATTAATAATTAATTTATTCATGTATATAATTATTTATATATTTTTGTAGTTATAAATTTGTATAGTTATCATCATAATTATTATATATAATAATTTTTATCATATTATTATAAATTTAGCATCTAAAATATAAAAGATTATATTTATATAAATAGTAGGTTCGTTCAAGCTCGTGCACGTGGTCAAGCTTGGTACATGAAGCTTGGGATTGAGCTCGATTATTAAATGATTTTAAATTTAGGCTTGAGCTCGTTTAAGCTCGGCTTGTTTTGAGCTTTTTGTTAGCAGGTCCCAACTAGCACCGAGTTAATTACATAGTTAGTCCCTGTGGTTTGCACAAAATAACATACTTAGGTACTAATACTTTAAAATCACCTTCTAGGGTATTAACTTTTCATTTTGTAACGTTTGGAGGTATTAACTTCTAGGGTATTAACATAGTCAGTCCCTGTGGTTTGCACAAAATAACATATTTAGGTACTAATAGAATGTGATTTTAAACCTACAAATAACGCTAATACCCCCAAACGTTACAAAATGAAAAGTTAATACCCTAGAATGTGATTTTAAACTATTAGTACCTAAGTATGTTACTTTGTGCAAACCACAGGGACTAACTATGTAATTAACTCAACTAGCACCATTTTCATTTCTTAAACGGGACTAACTATGTAATTAACTCAACTAGCACCATTTTCATTTCTTAAACTGATATATTGACTTTTTTTCAGTGTGAGAAAACAGTAATGAAATTACACTAACCGATATATATTTTAATTTCAGGAAGCATTGTGTTCAAAGCTACAATGTGTATGATTTTTTGAGGGAAGTTGTCAGCAAGGTCCCTGACTATGGCCACTCAGAAGCTGGTGGTGATGAGCGTACAATGGCAAAGAGAAAGTAAGAATATTTTATCATCCTTTTCATTATAAACCAAGTTATTATTCTTAAATTGAATCTTATTATATAGAGTTGTCTTATTTAACAAATACAAATCTAAAAGTTCACTTTTTTTTCCTCTCAGGAAAGCTTCTGCTGATGAAATGAATGAAAGCGATGATGAATTGAAGAAAAATCGGATGGTAATAATTCTGATAATGTTCACTTAATTAATTGAATGAACACGAACATATGTCCTGTTAAACATCTGCTCATATTTATTTATTACTACTACTAATTTAGAACCAGTTTAATTTTCAGATTTTAGAAGCATTTGTTTATGTTCGTTCTTGTTCTGTACGTTTAGAACATAAACGAACACAAACAAGAAAATCCATTTGGTTAAAGTTAAACGAACAAGCCTGTTCGTTTACAAGCCTACTTCAGAAATAAAGTTGAGATTCGGAGCTATGTTAGAATCATCATTTTGTTGATGCAGAATGAAGGCGGACATACAAGCAGCAGTGGCAGTGGCAGTGGGAGAGGCAGAGGTCGGGGTAGAGGAAGAGGCCGTGGCAGAGGTAGAGTATCTGCAGAACGAGATCCTCCCCCCACTGAACCTGAATCTGTTCATCACAGCAGCAAGCCCACAACTGACATCCACTCGGAGTCCATCAAGAGTCAAACTGCAGTCGACATTGTTCCAAGCAGAGACTTTGATCTCAATGCTGGCCTTGATGAGAATATAGATAAAGTGTCTGCTGCTGCTGCATCAGATGGTGCTGCGCCGCCACAACAACCACCAGCAGCAGCGGTTGCAGAACCTAGTGAAGTTGCAAATAATGAGTACCCCGGGTGGTCGGTTTCAGAAATCGACAGGATGGCCATTGACCCTCATCTTGCACACGCCAACTCGAGGTTGGATGAGGAAGATGAAGACTATGATGAAGAGTAATGCTTCTATTATTTCTATTTTACTTCTTCTTGTTATATGTATTCTGTATTCATCATTTCTTTGTTGTAGCCATATTATCCTGAACCTGTTGTTACTTCATGGTACCTGTAACAAAATATTTAACATTTATGTATGTGCTTTAGGCTTAAATATGGTCATGATATTGTTTCCAATCTTCTGAAATTACACCATTTCCAATTGTTCACTCAAATCGTATTAGATGATTTTGACGATAACAAAAGTAAAAGACCTGTTATTTTGTAAAGGTACTAACCCCTCTATTAAACAAGAGACTTTCTTAAAAAAAATATAAGAACTACCAGCACCCTTGACCACTGCCACATGAAAGCAATGTCATTGATGGAATCACAGGCTTGTTGCCGGTGCCTAGGTAACGCCACCTAAACCACCGAGGTGGAATCGCCGCTGGTGGTGAGCCAGAAATGATAATTTGTTAACCACTCACTGGCGGGATTTATGATTTTCTAGTGGTCTTCGGGTTGATGAGCCTTAAGGAACCGGCTGGTTCCTCTATACTGAACATTTACCAATTTATATAACCGATCCAAAATATTAAAATAACATAGTGAATTCAAGAACTCATAAAATAGCCTGTACCTTTTTACTGCATCTTACAATTAGCCAAATTTAAGTTTTGAGAGACCTCAAAACCAAACCAAACCAAACCAAACCAAACAAAACCCATACTACTATACTACGGGGAAACCAAGATTAACATCTTTGTAAAATAACTCTTTTTTTTAATTAGAGAACATTTTTCATTTGCGTAAAAGGAGGTTACCACCAAAAGCACGCAATATATATCAACATAAAAGTAGGCCCAGCAAACAAAACCCAAATTGTCTATTTTGGGTAATTTTAAAAATGATACAAGTCATAATGGGCTAGGAAATAATAATGGATGAGTCAGGATGGACTTTTAGATATCAATCTAAAATGTCTGATGGGTCAGCATGGGTAAGTGGGTAACCCTAACCACTGAATCAGAATCGTTCATAAACCCAACAACAACAATAAGACGACTCTTCCTATCTGAACTTCAATACCCTTTTTCTCATTTCCTCACCTCTTTTTCCTTCTTAGGATTATTATCGTATCCTCGAGGTGGATTATGAAGCTACGGAAGAACAAAATTATAAAAACAACACTCGTGTTCAAACAGTAAAGCGATGTAGACTTATTAACATATCCCAATTATTCATCTTTATACTACCAGACACACATGAAATTGCATATACACAAAAAAGCACAAAACGATACAAGTACTGCAATAGTTGATGCTGGCGTTAGGCCTCAACAATCAATTTACAAATGGAAACACATAAGTCGCATATTTAAGTATTTTTGGGTGATACAGAATTTGATAAACAAGCTACAATTAACCAACAGAAACATAATCATATAAAACGATCTCAGAAAAATAACCTGGTTGAATTAGAGATAAGAGATCAGTAGATACGAATAAAGTTGGAATTAACGGAGACCAGCAAGATAAATCCGATTGACAAATGATAACTCACCAATCAATTAAAGCCGTATGTTTAATCGTCGTCAACACCACAGCCTGAAACAATCCCACGTCCATCAACCGCGAGGAGTTATTTTTTTTATTTTTTTATTTTTCTTAAATTTTTTTGATTTTTTTTTATTTATTTATTTATATTTTTAGCCTATCATGCCCAAATCCATCTTGACAAAAACTCAGGCCTAAACCCATCCTAACCCATTTCTTAATAAACTCATCCTAACTCATACTCATCCTAACCCATTACCCAAACCTGTCCAACCCACCCATTTTACCACCCCTACGTAAAAGTTATGAATTCGTTTCTCATGAAAAACCACCATCTCTCGGTATCCATCGATTGATAAACAGAAACAATATGTTAATTTTGTTGCCATGGTTACTTCATTTTGTGGGTCCATGCCTTTTTCAGTTGAAGTATATATAAATAATATTTGGTGTACCATTTTTTTCTTAGCCATTCGGTTCACCCAAAAAATATTAACCAAATCAAAGCCATATGATTTTGTTCAAAAGATTTGGTGTGTATATATACATTTGTATTGATCTCGTGTGTATATTGTGTTGAGTTATAATACAAAGTATTTAAAAATAAGAAGGGTAAGAAGTCATCAGAGAATGACAAGTGTCCTAGGAGAAATTAAATGAAAAGGGTAATTTTGTCTACAAGAGGAAAGAGAATATGTACATGCAAGTCACATGTTATTTCCCCCCAATTTTTAAACGTTCGTAACTTTTTTATACATCATTTGTTTTTAAAAAAAATTATACCATAAAATCGAGCGTTTTTTTATCTTTAATATGAGTACCATATTGTTATATTTTTCAAAAAAAAAAAAATTCAAAAACCCAGTTGCATATTACACAATGGACATGATGTAAAACACAATGTAAAGTAGATAAAAAACACAATCAACGACAATAGATAAAGACACAATGGACAACATACTAAAACACAATGACCATAACGTATAACACAATGTCGATAACATATAACACAATAAGTATCAGACTAAATAAAAACACAATTGATGACAATAGATAAAAGACACAATTAATGACAACAGATAAAAGACACAATAGAGAGCAGATGAAGACACAATGGAAAACAAACTAAAAACACAATACACAACAAACTAAAACACAATGAACAAAGATAATAAAAAAAAATTGAACAAATTATTAAAACACAATGGACAACATATTAAAACACAATGAATAACATATTAAACACAATGACCTGAAGTAATAACACAATTTATAGAAAACCCAAATATAACATCATCTTCATTGTGTCATATATTGTGTTATAGGTTCTTATAAAAACGCAATGGATAGAACCCAAATTAACATTGTGTTATAGGTTTTGATAATAACACAATGAGCATGATGTAAAACACAACGTAAAGTAGATAAAAAACACAATCAATGACAACAGATAAAGACACAATGGACAACATACTAAAACACAATGACCATAACGTATAACACAATGGCGATAACATATAACACAATAAGTATCAGACTAAATAAAAACACAATTAATGACAACATATAAAAGACACAATGGAAAACAAACTAAAAACACAATACATAACAAACTAAAACACAATGAACAAAGATAATAAAAAAACTGAACAAATTATTAAAACACAATGGATAACATATTAAAACACAATGAATAACATATTAAACACAATGACCTGAACTAATAACACAATTTATAGAAAACCCAGATATAACACCAACTTCATTGTGTCATATATTGTGTTATAGGTTCTTATAAAAACGCAATGGATAGAACCCAAATTAAGATTGTGTTATAGGTTTTGATAATAACACAATGTATAGAAACTCTACTGACCAAAACTCAGTTAAAAGACACAATGACCTGAAAATTTTAACACAATGCAAACAAACCCAGTAAAAAATAAATTTGTTTATTTTATTTTTATATGATAATATGATACTCATATTAAAGATAAAAAAACACTCGTTATTATGGTGAATTTTTTTTTTAAAAAAATGTCTTATGAAAAAGTTATGGACGTTTTAAATCGATGGGGGAATTGACATGTGCCTTGCATGTGGAGAGAGAAAATCCATAAATATAGGATTCCCTTTATACCCTTTTATTATTTTCTTTTCCCTACAACTAATCTCAACCATCCAAATCTAAGATCAATGGATTAGAATCCTTCTTACCCTTCTTATTTATTTTATCCTTTGTATTTGATCCTAACCTGTGTATATTAAACATGTTAATTTATCATAGAACATTTTTTTGGCAATTGGGTTATATACACAAAACTATATGAATAATGTTTATCCAAATTATCGCCTGATAATGTATGACTTATACCTTTTATCATCAACCTAAATGATTATACAAGCAAATTACATGTATCTTTACGGGTACAACTACTTCTGACGAATAATAAGTCTCGCAACAATTTTTGAACCAAATTGGCGTTTGATGATGCTCCACGAATGTAACATAGGATTACGTGAATATAAAGTTCATACGTGATATAATGTCATGAAATATCTAGCTTAACTTTGTATTGATAAGACGAGTTTAATACAGATGAGTATATATTTAGGTATTGGATGTTACACAAATAAAAATACTCTATCATAAGTTTTATATTACAACTCTTCTTGATATCATAATATTGAAAAATATCTCTGAGATTGAAATTGAAATTATTTTTTGGTATTAACTTTTTTTTAAATATGTGATGAAGTTATTTATTTTTGCATACATGTGACTTGTTTCGTTTTCATTAATTTCTTAATTTTTATGTGAATTTACTCGTGTGCATGCATAATATACTATATGTTGTTAATGTCACACCCTGACTTCTGCGGAAGCGTGTGCGTGTGACTTGATCAATATCATTCAATTCAATTATAATAAACAACTATATGACTAAAATATGATGTTCATCCATTCATAAGTTTTGAAAATATTACAAACACAAGTTGTAAAGTTTCAACCACAAGCTTCATGTTTCGTTTACAAACCATCCAAAAGTAATAACTTCCATACAAGGACTTTTTAACAAAAGACTAATAAACCAAGGCTTTGCTTCATATATCTTATCCAAAATAAGATATACAAAACAAACCCTTCAAACTAGGATGACATCAAATCTTGAAATTAATTCTTGAAAACATTCTCAACGCCGCCAAATCCATTTAGTTTCCTGAAATACATGTAATTTGAAAACATCAACAAAAGTTGAACGAGTTCATGTGTTTTGTATGAGTTCCGGATAAACTTGTAAACATTTGAGAGATTCCTTTGAAAACAGGTATGTAAAGCGTCTATGAACAAATCATTAATATTTTGCAAGGACATTAATATATGTGACGACATAGGAAGTACTCAACCCGAATAGACGATCTTTAGCGTCGAATCACCTCGACTGTGTCGAATAACCTCGACTGGGACACAACAGCACTCTAAGTGGTCACGCATGGACCGTGAGTGGGGATCGGCCGTACCCATTAGATCTAACCTTGTCCCGTGGTTCTTAAATGAATTAATGGCACTTCAGATTCAGCCTATGCTCACATGATCTAATAGTTCATTACTTAGCTAAATCATACCCAAGTTGACATGTATTTCACCCCCGATAGTTATAAATCCAAAAACAGTTAAGAGAAAAGGGGGACATGAACTCACAAGTTTGCGTCTGTGATCCTATGTACCCAAAGTAAGTATCCTTAAGCCGTACTACCACCTACACACGTGCTAAGTTTTATTAAACGTTTAGGTCGTGTAACGACTCTTAGTCTTATTTATTAAAACTTATTTTGGAATTTAGCATACTTTGAGTTATACGCTTGATGTACATTATATAATTCCAAATTATATAATTATTAGTTAAAATAAGGATATTTTAACTTAAACTATTTCCATCCAAATATTTGGAGTATTGTTAAAAATAATATATTTTGAACTTGTTTTGATGTATGATTCACACATATACTTTTTCAAGTATAGGTATACTTGTTATGTCATCTTGTATTCTCATACTTGTGTATGATATGTGTTGTATGATTCACACATATACTTTTTCAAGTATAGGTGTTGCAACACTTTGTGAGATGTGCTCACCATGAACACAACTGGGAGCAGGGGCACAGCATAGTGGGGGCGGGAGGGGGCGACCGACCGCCGAACTTTTCGCTCAGTAGTGGAGAGTATGTAGTTTTTGTATAGAAATTTTTGAGTATATGCGTTTTCGACCCCCGGTCGGAAATCTCAAGCTTCGCCACTGTCTGGGAGAGATCAGAAATAGCCATATGGACCTAACCCTGCCCTGCTACCAAACAGTGACAACTCAATCCTGTTGCGAAATCATGACCAAACTCTAATAAAGTTGTTCCATTGTTTTTTTTTTCTTTAACAATTGCCTCCTACCTCAGGTTAAACTTAAAAAATATCAATAAATAGTAACCAAGTTTCATACTATCCCATTTAGGTCACTTATAATTTTTTTACATTGTAACAATATTAATATATGAGATGTTTTGATAGTTTGAGAAAGGCAATATTCCATGGTAAAATTTATTAAAACAATAGGCCAAAGTTGTCAATATAGATAATAGTAACATCTAGGCAAAGGCATGAAGATTATAATGTTGTGTGTGGTTACAAGTGTGACAACATTGTCCCTGCAATTAGTATTTTTATCAAAAGAAATACTTGGAACCATATCTATCCACCTTCAAGGGTGGGATTCTTTTACACTTTGTAATTTTTTTCTTCACTACATGTTCTATATAATTCTTTTGAATTTTCCTTTCTTCACTTGAATGGGTTTGATGATCTTTCATATTTTTGTCTTCAAAAAAAAAAAAAAAACTTGTCAAATGTCATCTTCAAGGCTTATATCAACAGTAATTTGTGCTGTAGGCTTTTCTTCTCCACTGAACTTGTTTATTCCTTCTCCACCAAGTACAATATCCCGTAAATACTGAGCATTTGCAGCCCCTGTACTTTGAACCATCTTCAAGAACGGTCCTTCACGTGATATTAGTCTTTCTGGGGTATCATATTCCACAATCTGAAATGGATACAAAACTTTTTTGTAAAATGCATCATGGAATGTAGTATTAAATACAAGTGACCCATTTGCTTCTCAATTGGTTGACTTGCGTTATGTTTATCTCAAATGGGTCACATAGGGCAAATATACAAACGTGTTTATTCAAAGATTCAAGAATATAAAAACGTGCATCAATCATTTATAAAAAAACAGGGAAAATAACAAGTGCTACCTAGAATTCAATGTTACTACTATGAAGAAATACCTGACCACTTTCAAGCACAAGAATTCTATTGCAGTCAATGATGGTGTTGAGTCGATGAGCAATAATGAGCATTGTGCATGATTTGAATTCTTTTCTGATTGTTTTTTGTATTAAATCATCGGTTCTGACATCAACTGCTGCAGTTGCCTCATCAAGAACAAGAATCTTTGATTTTCTTAGTAATGCCCTTGCAAGACTCAGTAGCTGTCTTTGTCCAACGCTAAAATTCTCACCTCCCTCAGACACCTTCATTACAAAAAAAAAAAAAAATAAAAGAATCATCAGTTAAATACATATATATTCATATTGTCCCAAATATGTGAAGTACTAAATACCAAAGCATCAAAGAGTAAATTATGAAGTCATACCTCAGCATCCAAACCAAAGGGATTTCTGGCAATCGCGTTTTTTAAATATGACCTTTCAAGAGCCTCCCAAAGCTCAAGATCGCTATGTTCATTAAATGGATCAAGATTAAAACGCACCGTACCTAGAAAGCAATGAAAGTTTAGTAAATTTGAAATTTAGTTATTATCTTATTTTCGAAAGAACACAAATTGGCTACATCTTGTATTTTGTACATTTATTAAAGGTGTATAAGCTCCCCATATTCCTCTATTTGGCAATAATTATCTCCAGTTAGAAAATCATATCTCTTTGGCTTGAAGAATGTTACGATGAGACAAACTTATAATTAGGTTGGTATTTAGGGGTGGCAAATGTGTCAGGTTAGCAGGTTGGCGGGTTGAAATTAATGAACCCTAACACGACCCATTTTACCCATTTATATAACGCCAAACGTGTTGGTGGATTTTAAACAGACTGAACACAAATTATATTATCTTAATTGTGTAATTCTAATCTCCTAGATCGCTTTTTTTGAATTCTAATCTATTATGGAAAAAACATTGTTTATGAATCAATTCATGAAAAGAATACGTGTTTTATTGAATGAATAAAACTGAATACAAAAAGATGAATAAATAGACTAGAAACCCTAGAGAAAATAGGAAAGATAAATATGTAACATATCCTAAATAATAATAATGATAATTCAGAATATTATTCTAATATTCCCCCGCAAGTTCAGGGCGGTTAGCAATCTGCAACTTGGATCTGAGAAAATTAAACTTCTGAGAAGATAAGGGCTTTGTAAAAATATCAGCTATTTGATCATCTGTAGAGATAAACTTGACACTGAGCTTTCCTTGACTGACTTGTTCACGAACAAAATGATAATCAATTTCAACATGCTTCGTTCTAGCATGGAAAACAGGATTGGCTGTGAGATAAGTGGCACCAAGATTGTCACACCAAAGTGTTGGTGCGTCAGTATTCAACCCAAGCTCATGAAGAAGAGATCGGAGCCAGATTAGCTCTGCGACTGTATCCGCAATTGCTTTGTATTCAGATTCTGTTGAAGAGCGAGACACAGTTCGTTGTTTGCGCGCAGACCAAGAAATAAGATTTGAACCTAAGTAGATTGCAAATCCCCCCGTGGATCGGCGATCAATAGGACAACCAGCCCAGTCAGAGTCCGAGAAAGCCTGAAGATTAGTAGTATACCAATTAGAATCGGAAAACGCCTGAAGTCGATAACCGGTATTGTGGCGAAACCAAAGACCCATTCCGATGGTACCTTTAAGGTACCTCAATATGCGTTTTACACTGTTCCAGTGATTTTCAGTAGGAGCTTGCATAAACTGACAAACCTTGTTGACCACAAAAGCAATATCAGGGCGAGAAAGAGTGGCGTACTGAAGAGCACCAACCGTCTGCCTGTAGCGAGAAGGATCATCTAACAGGGGACTGTCATCAGGTAAAAGGACAGTGGAGATGCTGATAGGAGTAGATATGGGTTTGCAGTTTGCCAGCCCTGCCCTGTGCAAAATTTCACCAATGTATTTGCGTTGCGAAAGAACCAAATTGTTGCCTTTGTGGACCACCTCGACTCCCAGAAAATAATGCAATTGACCCATGTCTTTAAGAGCAAAGAGAGAGTGCAACTGGTCAATGATATTTCCAACAGTGGTGGGGTCGTTGCCTGTGATGATGATGTCATCAACATAGACAAGAAGATAAACCAGAGAGCCCGAGGAGTTGAGAATGAACAGAGACGGGTCTGTTTTGGACCCGTAGAACCCTAGTTGATGAAGAGCTGTGGATAACTTAGTGAACCAGGCACGAGGGGCTTGTTTAAGCCCGTACAAGGACTTTTTCAAGAGGCACACGTGGTTTGGTTTTACCGGATCAATAAAACCAGGAGGCTGTCGCATGTAAACCGTTTCCTCCAGATCTCCATGTAAGAAGGCGGTCTGGATATCTAATTGCCGAAGAGACCATTTATTCGTCACAGCCAAGGTTAAGAATTGTCCATGCTAGATAGGTCTGGTGTGGCATGACGGGTGGCACCAGTGTCGGGCTTCCAAGCCGTGCCAGAAGTAGAAGCAGCATCCGAATGTGTTGCATAGTTGGCCTGTGGCGGTGTTGGAGTTTGATGTTGCTGATTTGGGCACTGAGATGGTATATGACCAATTCCACAACGGTTGCAATGGCCATAAACAGTGTTTTGAGTGGAAGCCCATGAGAATTGTCGTCCATTACCGGTACCATTATCTCTAGGGCGGTTATTGTTGAAATTTCCACCCCGAGCATTGCCACGCGAGTAGCCACGAGAGTTTCGACCTCCACGATTGTTGTTGAAGGAGCGAGCGCCATAGTGGGCTTGAGGTCGTGGTGAAAAAGAAGGATTTAACTGCTGTCCCAATTGTGTTGCAATTAACTGGATGCTTTGAAGTTGTTGCAGTTGATCGAGAGTCGGTTGATTAACCGAAGGAGAGGCAACAGCAGTCGAGAATGAATTTGGTACAGTATTGGCCATGAAAGCTTTTGGATTGCTGGCTAGAAAATTAGTAACAGCATAGTCATGGTCACAAAGAAGAGCGTGAAGTTCAGGAAAGGTTACCGGTGGGGAGCGACCGATCAAACTAGACTTAAGACCATTGTATTCTTCCCGTAGTCCTGCAATTGTAAACATGACCAGATCTTTGTCCTTCACCGGCTCCCCAATATTGGCAAGGGCTGTTGCGTAAGTTTGAGCCCTGCACAAATATTCAGTAGGTTTTTCATCGCCTTTCTGTTGTATGCGAAGCAGCTGATTTTTGAGAGTGAATTCGTGTGATGCCGTGGCAGGGGGATAGGCCCGTTCTAGTGATAACCAGACCTCAGAGAGGTTTTCCCTTGAACATGCTGATAAGATTCTTCAGACACAGTGGAATGATTAGGGTTCTGATGTGAGCATCATTAGAGATCCACGGGATGTAACTCGGGTTGTCAGTTGTAGCAGCTTCCACCGTAACTTTCTGATCGGGGCATGGAATTGTTCCATCCACATAACCGAAGAAATTATGTGAAGTGAGAAACGATTCAACCATAGAACGCCAATAGCCATAGTTTGTTGGTTTTAGGGTGAAAGCGAATTTGTGAGAATTGTGAGTGGTTTTCTCTTGATTGGAGAAAATCAGAATTGCCGCCATTAGAATTGGTAGAAATAAGCTGTTTGAACAGTTGATCCGGCAGAATAAATTGACCAGCAGCGATTTGTTAATTTGCAGCGACTGTTGGACGGCAGTTTGTAATGGCCGATGAGTTTTAGGGTTTATTGAGGAAGATGGAAATGATTGGCTCTGATACCAAATCAATTCATGAAAAGAATACGTGTTTTATTGAATGAATAAAACTGAATACAAAAAGATGAATAAATAGACTAGAAACCCTAGAGAAAATAGGAAAGATAAATATGTAAAATATCCTAAATAATAATAATGATAATTCAGAATATTATTCTAATATTATGTAATCAGAAGTATCACATTAGTTATTTACGGAAAGCTTAATGGGACAACCCAAACCAGTTACTATTGAAACATTACACTTATTTTCTTTTTCCTTTCTTTCTGTATCACGAACACGCAAAGTTATATTTTACCATTCCATTCCATTTCTCTTCTCACTTCAATTATATTCAAACTTGAGAATGCAAAGTAAAGAATGGGATAGACTAGTATTGAGAATCACGCTCAAAATTAAATCATACCTGAAAAGAGAACAGGTGATTGTGGTATAATACCAAGAACTTTACGCAAATCTGTCAATCCAAAACTCGAGATATCATAATTATCAATCAAAATTTTTCCCTTTTCAAGCTCAACCAACCGAAACAAGGCATTAATCATGGTAGACTTCCCTGCACCCGTCCTTCCAACTATTCCTACTTTCTCAGTAGGAGATATGCTAAAAGATAAACCATGCAAAACCGAAGGAAGACCCGGTCTATAACGAAATCCCACATTTTCAAATTCCACCAGACCCAATGAGGGCCAGCCAGGTGGCGGGCGGTTTTCCTCAATTACAGATGGAGCCTCAGATGGTAAATCTATATACGTGCCCACGCGCTCAACAGCATTAAAACTATTTTCTGCTCTACTCGCTTGTCTCAAACAATTACTCATAAGATTTGTGATATTTAGAGAATAACTGAGTAGTAAACCGATTGTAGATGCAAAAGCTACTTGATCACTTGTTCTTGAAAATTGCATGACAGCAAAGGTGGCGGTTAACCAAATCATTAAACCTCCTAATGTTTCCAATCTTATGGTGAGCCAACGGTTGGCACTGAAGTTTAGAAGGGTAAATCTGATATTATTATCCATTGATTTGCCGTTAATGGTGGCCATACGATCGTATGCTTTGTAAGCACGAATACTTGATAAACCATTCAATGCTTCGCCAAACTGTGCATACACAGGAGATCTGGTTATCGAGTCCAAACGCTTGACTTCCCGTGATGTGCTCTGCAAAGCATTTTTGAATTTGAACTTGTTATACCTCACAAACATAATGGGAAAATAAAACATAAAGGGTATGAGAAAAGGATGCTAACCTGATAGTAGAGGTAGGCTGTGTAAAACAAGAAAAGAAGAGGCATTATGCCCCATAAAGATATTGTGCTCACAATGGCAATAAGCACAAAAGTTGAAAGTAATGGCCAAAGTTGATTCAGAAATTGATTAGCAATACTAGCAACATTACGGTCAATATCACCAAGATCATTTGCAAACCTATTAATCATCCGTCCTAATGGATTAGTTTGGAAAAATGTTGTCGGAGCTCTAAGAACCGAATGCAGCATTGTATCATGAAGTCTTTTAGCTGCATAAAGGCTTGATGTGATTAACCAGAAAGAATTTGCAAAAGTTACCAGTACCTGCATGCAGCAATTGGAGTGAAAAAACGGGCAAGTTGGGTAACGAGTCAAAATGAGTAATTTTATGCACATGTCAAAATTGGCTGTGTCAGGTTTTAGAATTTTTTTTAAGTAATGTATTAAATATGATTAAGAAAGCTATATGAGTAAAATAACAATACAGATTTCTTTTAAGTAGCGTAATTTAGGCTGTTGTACGCATTTGAATACAGATTTAATTTTACCTTTCTTTTAGATTTGACCCGTAAACACCAAATACAATCCAATTTGACCAGTGTCCACATACCTGTCCAAGGGACAAGAAGGAATAGATGATAAGAAAGAAACCAGGCCCACGATTTGTTGTACTGCTTTGTTCTGTCCAGTAACTTAACCACGTGCTACTTAATATTCGAAGCACTTCAGTTGAAATATAGCAAATGAATAATATCAGGACAACCCATAGACCTCCTAAAGCATCCGTGTACCTGTAAATATATTTGGCTCTCACATAGTTACAGGGAGTAAATAGTCCAAATATGTCAAATAGTTGCTTAACTTTCTCCAAGTTATAAAATATGTAGCACATGTTAGTCCTCACTCCTACTTGTTCCAGTGAATAGAAACAATCATCTTTGATCTTTTTGTCATCATTGTTTGGGTTCATAAAGGACCAAAGAAAAATATGTACCAAGTAGAGGTGGAAAAATGTGCAGGTTGGATGATGGGTCAAACATGTAATCTTTTAGAGTGATGAGTTCAGCAACACAAAGCCACTTTTCAAACCCAATTTTTTATTTCTCTCTCTCTCTCTCTCTCTCTCTCTCTATATATATATATATATAAAGCAATTTTGGAGCTTTAATGCATTTGAAATTCAACCCTAATGAAAGTTGGTACGTTGAAATATTGGACCCAAACACAACCCATGTATTTATTTGCGTCAAAGACACCAAACCCTAACCCGTGCACGCTTAAAACGTTTAAGCCGACCCAATTAACCTATACATCTAAACGAGTATGGGTTGGGGGTTGTAAACAGGTTGCAATCAAGTTGTAAATGTGTCATAAATGGGTTGGCCGCGGGTCGTTATAAATAAATTAAACACATGACGGATCAACCTGTTTAATCAAATGGGTTGTAACACGTATACGTATCGACCTATGGATAACTTTCGACACATATCCCTTTGAATTAATATTTTAGCGTAACCCAGATGAACCCAATTACTGGTAAGTGGGTCGTAATTTCCCCCTCAACTACCAAGCAAAGCCATCTAAGAAAAGATATATTCTAGTTTGATCTCTTTGGCATCACCGTTTTATTTTAGGGGACAGTAGAACAGAAAAAAGAGAGAGAAGATACATGCTCTAATGCTTACCTTGCTAATACTTTCCAGCTAACAATGCCAGTTTGCCTATCTTCTTGCCTAATAAGAACAGATTTACGGTTCTTTTTTGTGATGCTTTGTTCATCAGTCGACTCACCTACAACCTCATCAGCATACTGTTTTGAGGATCCATAATCGATATTGGTCCCGCATTCACTTCCTTCCACGTGATCATCCATTCCACCCACTTTTTCCATTAATGTTTTAAACAGCAACCCATTTTCTGAGAGCTCTTCAAAAGTTCCTTCCTCTTTAACCATACCTTCTGAGACCAAAATAATTTTATCCACTTGAGGAAGAAAATGTAGCTGATTTGTCACAAGCACTCTTGTTTTCCCTCTCAACTCTTCCTTGATACATTTTTCAAAAACCTGGAGATGGAACGTGCTGTGGGTTATATTATCATAAGATACTAGAACTAGAGGTGAAAATTTGACATATTTACTTATGAATGGATTAGTTTGGGTTACGTTTTTATCTCTCAAAGGGTTATATGGGTACAAATACAAAAAGTTAACTAAAAAGGAAGGGTTGAAAGTAAGTATTTTGAAGCACACAACCACCTAAACCACTTTCTTAAAAAAAGTTAGATCAATAGTTTAATATTAGTATTCTAAACAATAAAAAACTTGTTCATTTTGCCCGCACCAATAAAAAACCCATTTTGACCCAAACCCATACTGACGACATGTTACCCAATCTATCCTTCCACCTCTAACTAGATACATGGGCGATTGTGACACTCATCAGAAAAAGATGGGCTGTTCAAAAGTATTCTAGTACTGTGTAAATAACAGAATTTTGACCAAATATACCTCTCGGCCAACATGAGTATCTAGAGCACTCAAGGGATCATCAAATATGTAGACATCTGAGTTTGAGTACACTGCTCTAGCCATTGAGACTCTTTGCTTTTGACCACCACTAATATTCACCCCTCTTTCACCAATCTCAGTTAGATCATGACCCTAACAATCAGCAAGGGAAAAGAACACAAATATAACCTCAAACCATCAAGAAACAATAGGATATTACAATTTGAATACTCTTGGGACACTTAACTGGAAGAATGTCAAGATCATGCTGCAATGCAGTTACTTCTACAGTTTTCCAATATCTTGAAGCTTCAAATTTTGATCCAAATAATATGTTTTCACGTACCTGCAAACATTCCATTGGAAAGCCGCGCATGGAAAATTGATTAGAGGCTAGCATAAGTTTTGATATGATATTTGCGTGTTTAGACTAGATGTAAAAAATTTCGACTCATTTATGAATTGGTCAAGGGTTGTGTTTTATCTCAAACGGGTCAAATAAATGAAAACAACAACAACGATCACACCCAGTATAATCCCACCCATAGCAAGCTAAGCTATTGGCGGGGATTGGGGAGGGTGCTACTCAAAAGGTATCCCACTTCAGAAGAACACAGAGTCCTAAAAATAGGCTGGGCTATCAATAATAGGAAAATAAATAAATAAATAAATAAATAAAAAACAATAGCTATAAGGTGAAAGGATCAAATGTTGGAAAGCCACCTAAAGCTTATTTTTTTATACATACAACGTATTATTCAAAGATTTAGATTAGCGGAACCAAAATTGTTTATGATAACATAATTTACACATTTCTTGCTTATAAAAGACCAAATGCACAAAATAGTGTTTGCGGGTCAAAGCTGGGGCAAAATACCTGTTTCAACCCAGACTACATGAATTTGAATATGCACAAAAGAACTTACTGTAGCATTGAATATCCATGAAATTTGAGGGACATAAGCAGCGGTTCCTCTGATGATAGCAGTTGAGTTTTCCCAAGGAGGAATCTCCCCAAGCATTGCTGAAATAAGGGACGTTTTTCCTTCTCCTGTACCACCCACAATTGCAACTAAGCTGCCAACTTGTATATCTATGTTTATATCGGATAATGTTGGTTTTGGGGCGTTTGGATCCCATGAAAAGTAGCCATTTTTTATTGAAATTGCAGGAAGCCCTGCTTCAAGAGGTGGGTTGGGTAATAGAATTCTCTCTTCAGCTAAAAATAGTTCCTCCAAACGCTGTAACGAAATGTATGCATTCACCGCCTACAAATAGCCATGAGGAAAAATTAAGATGCCATGCTAAACAACTACCTTTTAAGAAGATTATTTCATTGAAAATCGAAACCATGAAACCGCCCGACCCACCTATTTCGCCACTTCTAGTGACATGAATTAGTGAAAAGAGAGAACCTGAGTAATTAAATTAGGAAGCGTGTTTAAAGGAGTTCGCAGCACTGTAAATAAGGAAAGTGATGTGAAAGCCCTTGATGGTGTCAAATCTCCACCCAGCAATGTGAAAAAACCAAATGAAATCACCGCCACAAGAACCGGAAGACTGTTCAGTATGAAGTTGTTGCACTGCAACAAAGACAAACATTAAAAAGAAACAACCAAGAGACTTATAACATGAATTAACCTTCTAAATTAAAACCCATGAGACATCTATAACTTGTGTGGTAAAACCTTCTCTTACTATTATATCGCTTATACACCTCAATACCCAACATAAGCTCTATATAATTAAGGACTTGAATTTATACACACATTATTATGCAATCGTAGCTATGAACATACAAAAATTTGGTGTATAATTGTAAAATGGTGGTGCTCACCGCTCCCAAAAATTGTGATTTCCATAACCATAGAAGCTCATCTTTCCTAATAGTTTGAATTTTAGATTGGAAACTTTCCTCCCATGCATAACATCTGTAAATTGAGGCAGTGTCACAGAATAATAATCATTTTGCAGGCTAAAATCCCAAAACAATTATTGTAAGGAAAGTCGTACTTTACAGTCTGTATTGCAGCCAAAATTTCACTCATTAGTCCAACTCTTTTGTCAGTGTACTGCAATCCTTCCTTGGTTAATTTCCTCATTTTGCTGACAATCATCGTCTATTATCAGCAGATTGTACAAAAGATGGTAAGAACAAGGTTAACCACCGACAAATTTATGATCAAACTTGCCACAATTCTTTTATATAATAATCCATTTCCTGAGATGACTTTTCAGCAAATTAAATAATTGAAATTACCTGTATAGGAAACATGAGAATCAAAACGAGAGAACCCACAAGTGAAGCAATCCCTAATTGTTGATAAAGAAGAATCATGGAAAGCACAATTCTGAATGGAGCTGACCACAAGCCATGGAGTTGATTGCATACTTGCTGCACATAGCAATCATTCATTCTTTCATAACAGCAAGAAAAATAAAGCAGGTGGCTAGCAACGTTTTTGTACCTGGAGTGCATTAGCATCGGTCGTTATCATATTCATAGTTTTCCCAGATGGGAAATTCTTTCGTGCTTCATGGGTTAGCCTCAAGGATTTTCGAAATACAGCAGAAACCTATTGAGTTCATCACCAAGACTTAATATTATGATTAAAACAAGTTAACTAATTACCAATACCAGGGAATGTTAACTTACCAAAATTGACCTTATCCTGAATCCAACCCTTGCAACATTCTGAAAGTATTGTGCTTCACAAAGAACTCCTAATGACTGGATTTTATATAATAAATATTCGTTAGCAGAGATATCAACATCATGACTAAATTTCATACATCCTTTTCTTTCTAACAACCACTCTTTCTCCCTTGGTTAGTTTAAATATATGAAGTTAAAAGCCAATGAACAACTTGCAACATACCACACCAACAAATATTGAGAAGGCATAGACGTAGCCAATCCATGAAGGATCACCTCGTTGCAAAGACTGCAAAAAAAAACAGATATAAAATAATGAAAACATGTCAACAACAAATTGCCAAGTACACTTATTGTAAAAGCACATACAGTAATCAATAACTTCACCCTGGAAGTTTCCCTATAATTTTACATTCTGCAGAATACTAAATAATCTAGTAAACTCCAGCCATTTCATTCTACAATGAGAAGGACCATCATCGTGTGTTGTCACATGCATCTAAATGGAAAAAAGAAGAAAGTGATAACATGCTTATATAGATAGATTCACATAGATAAAGGCCCCTTTCTGTATTTATCACATGTATGTCTTTGTAAAAAATTCGAACTCTGTGGATTAAAAAAACAAACATCAATTAGTCAATTTCCACAAGGATTGCAGAATTCACATGCCCAGAGTACACAGGGAGTTTCTTTATCAAGCATATTATGAACAAAGAATTATCCATACTAATAGAAGATGTCCTATATAATATGTACACCTTGCAACTTCATAAGTTCATCTCTGTAGAAAGTAATAACAAAAGCTAAAAAAAGAGAAAAAAATACTACTGACAGAAAATTGTACACATGCACAAGTATAAGTCACATAATGAATGCATCATTTAGCTACTCATAGATTCTCAATATGGAACTTGCCTGAAGAAGATAACTTAATATAACTGGTCCCACAAACTGAGAAAGATCATTGCCTACCTACAAGTGAAACGAGGTTAGATCTTGTCTTACTTAGTTCACTGTCGGAAATCAACATTTGAAGCATAAATGATGTACTAGGGTTAGATGTCACATTTTCAACCCCATTTAGGTTATGTTTATAATCTTAACAGGTAAAATGGGTAATATCCCAAGACTTGTAAGGAAACGGGTCAAAAAGGTTGAAAGTTGCTGGAATTGTATTTTTAGTGCATAAATCCGCTTAAAATCATTCTGTTCAGGAAATCAGACAACAGTTCCAATAATATAATTCTTGCAATCACACTATTTGATTTTTGGAAAAATATAATAATTTAGATAAATAGGTTTTGCCAACCCATCTGACCCGCAATTTTTTGCCACCTCTAATTAGGATAATGAAATCATTACTTTGAAAAGGCCTCCAAACCAGAACCTGCAACGAACAACAAACAACCAATAGTTAAGTATCAAATAGAGGTATAACTCGTCATGAATCATATCATGGGCAAAGTACCTTCCTCCAACAGTGTTATTCAGACAGCGTAAAAGAAATGGATTTGACCTTTGAGCTTCTTCAGCCCAACATTTCTGGAACCTACAATTGGTCATTTTAGTTAACCTTCTAATGAGTGAATTATAAAAAAACTTTAAATTACATGATTTCACAAACTTTTTACTCAATGTCTCAGTCTGGTCCCATGTGTCTAACATCCAAACATCTTTTTCTGTTATAGGCTTTCGGTAGCCCTCCTGCATAAGGGGAGTCATCCATCCAAAATATATTCCTACCACCATATTATCAGTAAGTAGTAGTTTAACTCAATATACTCCTACCATAAAGATTAGAAATAAAGCTATTTACTTGACAATATGTTAGCACGCCTCTCTGGACATATATGTCCTCCTCCACTAAGCACCTCATACTTGATGTCATCATCAGGATCAGTTTGAAGTGGGATATGACCCATGTAGCCATCCAAATTTGGTATATAACCAAGAAGAAATACTCCAAATAAAGCCTGCATCACACCAAAAACAATTATACTTGGATGCTTTTCCTAGTTCCTTTTTTGTTTCCTACTTGAGATGAGAAATTACAAGAACTTTGCACGTACTGTTTTAGAATAATAAATCCTCTAAACATACTAAAATCACAGAATATAAAACAAACCTGACAGAACAACGAACTGATGTACACATAGAGTACGTATCTGCATAAAAAGATATAGTTGTGAGTATCTTTAAAATAAACTAAATGAAGTCCCCACATCCTTCATTATCCAGGAGAACAAGATAAATTTAACTAGGAGGGATGATTTATTATTATTATAAAAAACACTTTTATATATCCAACTCTAGGTACCACTTGTTTTAGATGTCTTTGTTTCCCATCATTATTTCTGTTTGCTTTCATAGAATCTTTAGCTTCTATCCAACAACATATATTACATCATATTCTATAGCATTTGTTAGAGCCAAGAGGTGACAATTTTGACTCATTTACTTAGGGGGGTGGGGGTGGTCATCACTCATCACTCACAACACCCAATCAAGTTCCTCCATGTCATCAACCATTTTTCCATCACTCACAACCTTTTTTAGTGGCAATGGTCATCACTCACAACACCCAACAATAAACCCTACACCCCCTCACATGTTCCATCACTCAAACCTTGTCACGCGTGAAAAACTTGACGGAAACCATATGCCACCGTGATGAACAATTTGGTGGCGGTGGAAAAATGCAAACAACCACGCGTTGAACTTTCCATCACGCGTTGAACTTCCCACCACCCCCAGTGCCCTTATGATTGGGTTGACTAGGATCATGGTTTTTTCCAGCAAGTCAAAGGGGTAAAGTCAAGAAGACTGGCTAAAAAAGGAAACAAGACAGATTGGCTAAGTGGGTCCTACAGGTCGTAAGTCACCTAAAGTGTGTATTTTTATGCCTAGAACATCCCAAATCATTTTTGTTTAATAAATAAGATTAGTACTAGTGAAAAGACTTCATCAATCATATTTGACACTCTATAAGATACATACAAAAAATTTAGACAAATAATGTTTTGGGTCAACCCAACCCTCCAATTTTCCACCCCTAGCATTTGTGATCTAACAAATTGAATAAAGTGGTTCAATGAAGAACCCATATCAAATACATGAAAGCTACTTAACGGTATGCTTCTATTTAGAGTTTCAATTCGCATCATCATCGTTACATCCTTCTAACTTGTTCTTTAATAATTAACTTCACAAGCACATGTAAAAACAGTAATGTACTCTGTAATAAAGTTATTATCCACAACAGTTACTGCTTAAACAGGTAATGACAGTTTAAAATTAAATATGAATAATTTACTTGGAACAAGAAAATAAGTATATACCAACCTTGGGTATAGATCCTTTACCGAAAGAATGACACTAAGTTTGACAATATCCCCAACCAAGACGTAAAGTACACCAAATCGGACATACCAACGAAACTCTCTCACATACACTTTAGTTTCCAAAAGTGTCATGATCACCAAAGAGCTCCAACATAGAGTCTCAATCATAAGTGAAACTACCTGCATGAAGCCATAGTACTAAACATCACAAACATTCCCTACAACCTTTATCTTTTTTTTTTGTTTGATATATAGTTACCAGTCAAAATGATGACGTGTTAGTAACTTTGACCATGTTGACTTTATATTTTTCTGACTTTGGCAGTGTGTAAGTGTCACTAGTACAACAAGAATGAAATATATACCTCAAATGGAGCAAGGCTAGTTGGTGAACTAAAGTCAAACATGGAAACACTGAAAAGTAATCTGCACAAGGACTCCGCGGCACAATAGCCTGCTAAAATGGCCAACATATAATTATAGTACTTTGAGCGTAAGCAAAACCTCTTGAGTCTAAAGTCTTTCATGATAAGCCATATTCTATATAAGCACAAGCCCATCAAAACCACATTTGATATATCACCCACAACAGATTCAATGCCACATGGTGTATATGCACCAAGAGCACTAGCTGTTGTCTTTGCCCAAATGCCGTTATCTTCGGGCCGGCAAAACCAAGCCAACGGCTCTAGACCCATGACTATGGCTGCTCAGAAGTGAATTGTGTGACTGAATTCCCCACCTGAAACAAAGATTTAGTTGATCATTATTAAAGAGTGTAATAGTCTGGATTTTGTCATGTAAAGTGTAAATTTTACCAAAAAAAAAAAAAACCTTTAAAACTATCATTCAAGCACACATCATCATAACTCAAAGGTAACCTTTTGTGGCAAAGTAAATTTACAGTTTGAAACCATAAACCACCTAAGGATTGTGATTTAAGATAATTGCTATAAACTTACGATGAAATGAGTTGACTTACAGAGCAAACAGTTATGTGACCGTTTGCACAGCCACCAGAGTGATCTCAAATCCGCATTAAGTAGGGATATGAAACAATGATTAGCGATGTGTTCGTCATTGCTGACGAACAATTCCAAAGAAGGCATGCTCCAGAATCTTAGTACGACAAACGAAAGGGGCCGGCGATTTTGGCTGCTGGTGAGACAAATTTGGAACCCTTGTGGGACTTATTTATTTATATATGCAAATCAACAGAATGATTATTATGTTGTGGTCACCAATATTTTACATTTCTTTATCGTCCACAAGTCAATTCCCCTTTTTCCTCCTCGCTTCTTCTTTTTAGGAGCTTGTTTTGTTTTCAGATAAAAAGGTTTGCCGGTTAATTAACCGAATTAATTAGACAAGTTAAAAAAATAATTGATTAAAGTCAAATTAACCGGTATAACCAGTTATTAAAATAAATCGATTTGTGCACCTCTAGTTATGTATGTATAAAACTAGTTTTATGTCAGGCTTGCATCGTGAGGCGGTAAGCCAGTTTGATAACATTCACGCTTGTGTTTCGATTACTTGTACATATTATTCATAACACGATCTCAATTAAAATTACATCGAGACACAGATAAAAAAATATGTCAGGTCAGAAATTATAAAGTAACTTTATTTAAGTCCAGGAGTAGTAGCGCTTGTCCACCAATAGCAAACAAACGATCACTATTCCCTCAGTTTGGTTCGTCATGGTAGCAAGAGGAAAAAGCTAAAAGATGAAATACTAAAAAGAATAAAGGTAGAGGTACTAAACATGTACATTACTAGTTAACAAATAAAAAAAGTTTTTTTTTTTAAACAGAGGGGCTAAACACGTATATTAGCGAAGTTGGAGGTTTAAAGGTAAAATACAAAAAACCACGATCAAGTACTAAAAGGAATAAAAGGAGAGGGGCTAAACATGTACACTGCCAAAGTTAAAATAGAGGGACCAACATGCATATAAACAAAGTTAACCAATAAAAGGAAATCTTTTTTTAGACAGAGTGGCTAAACATGTATATTAGCGAAGTTGAAGGTTTAAAAATTAAAGGATAAATTACTTTTTGAGTCTCTGTGTTTTATAGGTTTAACTTGTTGAGTCCAAAAGCAAAAAGTTTAACGATCTGAGTCCCTATAAGCATTTTCTTTAACCATTTGGGTCCAAATTTCTAACACTGTTAAAATTATTCAGTTAACTTTTGTTAAATGACCAAATTACCATTCTAATTAAAAAAACCATTTTATTATTAAATATATATGCATTATCTAAATCATATTCACACATCATTTCCAAATCATAAAGAACAATGGATTACAGTTTCTCTAGAACTTTCTCTCTCTCTACCTAAACCATCTCCATCCCACTACCACACCTCCACCATCAACACCACCATCGCCACTGCACCTCCACCGTCACCACCACAACACCCACCACCACTGCACCTCCACAACACCCACCACCGCTGCACCTCCACCGTCACCACCACCACAACACCCACCACCGATCTTCAACAACAACAAGACGATCTTCAACAATTGAAACATCATTCTGTTAGGGTTTTAGTACGGATTGAAGAAGTAATTAGGTAATTTGAATCAGAGATTTGGAGATCGTGTGGTGGATGGAGATTATACAAATGAATTAGAGGCTTTGAGTTTAGCAGATTGGCCTGAAATTGAATATGATGTTTGTTCATAGGAGATATCAGTACACATACTGTTGCATCGTTTGCTATCGTTGGTTTTTTAAGAGAGCACTGAAGAGGTGTTATGGTGAATCTGAATCATCTCCTGACTCATCAGTTGAATTTGGTGATTTTTTCGGCCATGTGCTAGGTGGCTGCCCTCCCGTACGGGTTCTCTGCTTTTGTAATGGAACATCCTTTGGGTATTAGGGTTTTCTGTAGTGAAGTTCATGCTGGAATGTGGAGGAAGAATGGGGATACTGCGATATTATCTTATGAGTGGTATCGTTCGGTTCGCTGGCAGGAAAAAATCAGTTAATTATCTGGCGAAAAGTTTCTTATGTAACTGATTTATCGTTCTTTTTTTTAATGCAGGTCTGAGCAGGGTTTGGAACTTGATTTATTTCTTCTACAATGTTGTGCTGCATTAGCTCCAACAGATCTGTATATTTCTAGAATCATAAAACGATTTGGTCTATCAACTTATCTTAATTTGGATTTGGAAAGAGCAAATGAGTATGTATATTTTATAAAACTCGTTAATCATGTATATTTTTATGAATCATAAAATGATCGGAGGTGGTTGTGCTGTGGTGGTGACGGTGGTGGTGTTGATGGTGGTCTAGAGAGAGAAAGAAAGATGAGAGGGAGAGATGAAGGTGAGAATTTAGAGAGAGAAAGAGATAAGGGGATATAAGAGAGACAGAGAATTTTTTTTTAAATTTTTAAATTTTTTAATTAAGGGTATTTTGGTCATTTAACAATACTTAACCAAAAAATTATAACAGTGTTAGAAATTTGGACTCAAATGGTTAAAGAAAATGCTTATGGGGACTCAGGTCGTTAAACTTTTTGCTTTTGGACTCAACTAGTTAAAACCTATAAAAAACAGGGACTCAAAAAGTAATTTACCCAAAATTAAATACTAAAGGCCATGACCAATGAGGGGGATGGTAGGCAGCTCGGTAGCAAGGGGAAAATGCTAAAAGATGGAATACTAAAGAAATAAAGGTAGAGGGACTAAACAATCACACTATTAGTTAACAAATAAAAAAAACCTTTTTTTAAAAACTGAGGGGCTAAACATTTATATTAGTGAAGTTGAAGGTTTAAAAGTAAAATACAAAAAGCAACGATCAATTACTAAAAGGAATTAAAGTAGAATAAAAAGATTAACACGTATGCACATAAACAAGCAATGGTTTTCATACATGATCAAAATCCATGGTTTATTCAAAATTATTGGCTTCGCGAATTTTGAAATTTTATCTCAAAATTATTTGGTTGAAGTCTAGAGTTTCTCCCAGAAAACATCTAGTTCGCTAACAACCATTGGCTCTGATACCAACTTTTGTCACACCTCAAAAACGTCGCAGCGGAAATACAAACGTAGTGATGACGGGAGTTGGTGCCCATAAATATCTTGGTGAACGATGCATTGTTAATGTGTAACACCCCGACCGCGTAAAACAACAAACCGCGGCGAAAACGTCGGGGAGTCACATCACAGGATAAATTGTTTCACAACACATGGTAATTGAAGTTATGTTTTATTGAATTATAAGAGTTTAACATTGTCTTGAAGTAAATTAAACAAGTTCAAACATATTGTCTTTCGTATTTTATGTCAATAAGGCCCACGTCCGGTCCTATGTGAAGCATTATAATCATCAAACAACAGCACCTGAAACATATGTGAAAAGAGAGTCAGCATAAAAAGCTGGCGAGTACATAGGTTTTGTGAGTGTGTCAAATTCATGGCTTGTATACATATTGCAATACCTCGTACGACTACTAGAGTCGATAATTGAAAACCTTGTATCAAAAAGTGTTTGGTATTGCAATATAATTAACCAACTAAAACCTGTTGGTTAAAGTTTATTGTCACACCCCCAAAATCCACCATGCGGAGTACCACCGCTTGGAGGCGTGACGTGACCAGGATCAAGCCACCAATCATATTGAACAAGCATGTAAGTAGTTTGTAAAATCCAACACAATATAATTGGTGTCTAAACAAAACATAGTTTAAGTTACAAGCGGAAGCATAAAGTTTAAAACCAAATCATAAGTTTAAACGTTTCAAATGTTTAGCATGGTACACAGTTGTCCATGTCCCACAACGACTCTTCCCACTCCGATGCAAGCTCCATAGATACCTAACGACTTGCAAGGCATGTAACAACGAGTCAACAACAAAGTTGAGTGAATTCACAGTTGGTTGTTTAGTTATAGTGTTCGTGAATATTTGTTCATTTCGTAAACCAAGTATCTTAGTTATTTGTATCGCGGTTTCCCAAACATGTTTGCGATGATTAGTGGCCGGATCGCGGTTTCCAAAACATGTGTGCGATGATTAGTGGCCGTATCGCGGTTTCCCAAACATGTGTGCGAAGATTAGTGGGGGCTTCCCATGTGTCGACTAGTCGTGTTTGTACGTGCCCTTCTTGATCCAAGGACCGTAGCGAGTGTGAGTGTACGTAGGTTTTACGTACGTGCCCTTCTTTCCGAGGACGATGAAAAGTAGTTTAATAGTAATGATAGTACGAGTAGTTATTCAATCCCATTCCCAACCCACCGGGAATCCCATGCCTTAAGAGTGTGAACTCACCTCGGTTGCTCAGTTTGACTCTCAAAAGTAGCTAACAGTCAAGGTCGGTCAATCACGTCCTAGTACGATTACCACTTAGTTTATTAGTGACTTCAAATAGAACACAAAGTTCCTACACGTATCTATCACATAACATGCATCACTTTAACGGTTTATGCCCATATATACTTCCCATCCATTCCCCACTCAAAATCAAACATACGATAATGCACATAACATACATAACATGTTAGATCATTCACAGATAGCATACTCGACATTTAGACACGCGAGTCACAACTTATGTCTGTTCAGCATTTATATTTAAAACCGGCTGTTTTCGGATATTTTAATAAAATAGTTAAATTATTCCAAAAATTCCCAAATTTTTACAGGATGTCTTAAACGTTCCATATTTTATTGTGTAAAAATATCGGGGTCCGGTTCACTACCAATATTTTATAAAAATTCATATTCCGGACTGAACTCAGATTTATGTATTTCTGACCACAGGCCACGGAACAATTTATTAAAAATTCATCGAGTGTCCGATTTACGAAATTCTAGTGGGGTAATTACAAATGCATCGGTTTTCATCTACTGTATAAATCTCATTGTCCGATTCTACACAGAATACAAGTTACAACAGAAAATACAACACTCATTAATTGCTGTAAAAACTCAGCCTAAGCTGCTGTTACGAATTGGTTCTTTAAAAATAGTAAACGAAGTCCAAAAATTACGATTCCGGTGCCATTAGAACCATATTTTATAACACATAAATCTAGGCTTCAGAAAATACGTTTTTCGTTAAGTTATGGTCCTGTTACAGCCAACTGAAGTTGGCTGTAAAGCTTGGACAGTTTCTGTTTTTAGTCTTTAGCTTACTAGTTTGTGTTCGGTTGATCTCGTTAATCATATTTAGTGATCGTAACAATATCACACATCAATATCAACAAGTAAATCAGCAAATACTCAGTACATATCAAAACAATTTCATACTAACACAAATACATCATGTTTCATCTTCTTGGTTAAACCCTTTTTAGTGTTCTTGTGAAATAAACATCATTCTACAAATATTAGCCATAAGAGAAAGATGATCAAGGGTTAAACAAGTGCTTACTACTAGCTTATAGCTAGGGTAGAATCTAGTGAAGAAGATGATAAGAAATGGTGATGAACAAGCAAGAACAAAGATCCTTTGAAGCTTCTACAAGTTGCAAGCTTCCTTGTACCACCTTAAGGTCTTGAATGGAACACTTTAATGGAAGAGGATGGTTGTGAAGTGGTGGTGATGGGGGCGGATGTAGATGACCGAGAGGAAGGGAGAGAGAGATGAGGGAGATGGAGTGGGGTGTTGGATGAAATGATATGGTGAATCTTGCACCTATGCTTATAAATCTCTTCTTCTAATATCTTGTCCACCACAACAAGTAAAGATCCAAATAAGATATGAAACAATATCTAGGAAAGTATGGTGTGATCTTTAGTGGGTCCTTTGTGATTGTAAGTAAGTATGGGAGGGGGTCCAAGTGTAACTTCCCAATTCTAATAAAATCCAAGGAAATCTAGAGTATCTTGCAAAATCAAGTAATGTATCTAATAAAATCAAGGAAGATCACAAGCAATCTAAGCAAGATCCAAATATATCTTGGCAATTATTTGGTGGGGATTCTTGTGGGCCCTTTGGATGACCGAAATCGGGTATGGGGGGGGGTATGGGGGGGGGGGCTAAGTGTAAGTTTTTATGGTAATTGGTAAATGCTAGTTTAAATCCAAGTGTAATACTTCCATATATTAGTATGTTGATTTTTAGTGGGTGTTATGGTATACGGGGACCATAACTAGCCAAGAAATAATAACACAATGTGTTTGACAAATATTTGGTGTCCCGGGTAATGTCCGGTTGTTCGGTCGGATACTGTTCCGTTAAGTTGTTTAATTGTTCCGTAAGGCGTCTTATTTACATGTTTTTGCAACACAATTAATTCCTAACACATAGGAAAATATTCAGGACCATTTAGTCAAGTTTTCTGCATACTACTAGTATGCTACTACGCACATGTAAGTATAACACAGTAATCAGAGAGCAGTTAAATAATTCCACACAGTCGTCAAGCACTTTAATTATCATTAATGAATTGTATGGAATACATGGGATTTTGAGGGTTGTCACATTTATGAAAACCTCGTTGCCATGAATCTTGACTAAAACATTTGTTTTTGTAAAAATCAAGTAGTAAATCGTCTTGTGTACATACGCATCAAGGTACACAAAGAATCCAATCAAGGACTTCAATTTAGCACTTTAAACATCCCACAAGAATCTAACTATGAAGATAGATAGATCCTATAAGGATTTGGTTTGGTCTCATCAACTTGCACATACGCATTAAATGTAAGGACCTGCAAAAATGTCCATAAACGACCCATAAGTGCAAACCCGGACCCCTGAAACCCTAATGTTCATGAAAAACCAAGAAATTAAGAAATTTGGTTTTCACGCGGGCCGCGTAAGCCATAAGGTAAGGCTACGCGGGCCGCGACAAGCCTAAAATTCTCCGGATAAGCGTTCAAGCCAGGTGTCGCACACGTGGTGGACCTACCTGTGACACGCTAGCCCTACACGTAGACTAGGGGGCCCTCGCGGGCCGCATAAGATCTTGTTAAGGTTTACGCGGGACGCGTAAAACCTAAAATGTTGCTATAAATTGCCTGTGCATGGGACTTGCTTCTGTGTTCGAAAATTTAGTTTACAACGTCCATATTCTGCTTAAAAATGAGTGTTAAGGCATCAAGACGCTGCTACGATTATGGGGTATTAACTCGATCACTGCTACGATACAATGTCCGATCGATTGAAACCGATCCGATGGATGTTTAAGTGTTGCCCGTATTTGGGCTATACTTTGTCATTCGTCGTGAGGGTTTTGATTTCGTGAGTTTATCGTAAATGTTGTATTAAGTTACTGACCTAGTTTCGTGTGCATTGCAATTTAACTAGGTTACAAGGCTAAATCAGTAGGCAAGGTTCTGTCCAACTAAACCTGCAAAGTGAGTCATTCTCTTTTTATCAAATTGCTTTACAAAACCCTAAATGTTTTCCAGTTATATTTTGCAGTGATTAAGTCTTTGCTAATCTTTAATTACTGGCAGTATGTGGGGGTTTTGTGCACATTACTACTAACGATTTATCACTTTAGGTGGGCGAGCCTAATTAGTGATATGTCCACAGTCATAGATTCGGTCGAGTGACAGCTGAACCAGATAATTATATGATAGGGGCAAATATAAAAACCCTTAATGCTGTAAATTTATAACAATGTGTCTTTTGTGCAAATTGAATGACTCGCCAGTATTTCCTCGCTGATAAAATCTTTTTAAACATGTTTCAGGTGACTTACTATGAATCAAGGAAAAGTGCTAAGTAGCACTAAAAAGCTTGAAGAGGTGGCTCAATAAAATAAATAAACATGTTTTGTAAAACAAGGAATTTCCTCGTGAAATTCCTTTATTGTAAATTATGGGATTTGTCCTAAAGTTGTGAAATAAAATAATTGGGCATTTTCAAGTTTAAACGATCCTGTTAATATTTCCGCTACCAAACTAAATACAAATACCACGGGTTTTCTGTCTCGCGGCTTCTGGACCGGGTCACACCGGGCCAGGGGTCGTGACAGAAAAAGGTGGTATCAGAGCCACTGACTTAAGCCAATTAAGTATTTAGAAATACTTAATTTTCCTGGTTGCCATTCTGTGATTTTGTGAAAATTTAATTTACAATAAATAAAATTTGAACTTAAAATTTATATGTTTCTTCATGTGTGCTAACAGCATGAATGAACTGTCAGAGGCACTCCGAAACTTTACTATCCATAGCACAGATATGGATACCACAGGAAATCCATCTGGCTATCAGGCTGATACTGAAGAGCCAATAGTATTCCAGGCCCAGCCGCAAGAGAAACCAAAGCGGAAAAAGTGGAGGAGAATTTTGGACTGGAAACGTGGGCGTAGGAAGAAACCAGCTGCACAGAAGGTTAAAAAGACCGAGGATCCAAAGGATAAGGGCAAAGGAAAAGAGATCGGGGAAAGTTCCGGGCAAGCTCAGGAAATGCCACCATGGGTGGATGTGGCTCGCAAACTGGCAAATAGCGACCTCATCGGACCCGCTGATGAAAATCTCTTCAATTACCCAGCTGAATCACAACTTCCAGTTAATTTAGAGCCTGCTATCCCAGATCCTATTATCAACCCCCGACCTCTACAAGGAGAGCTGGAAGAATGGTGGACCACTGACTGGCAATTTCAGAATCTCTTGAATAACCCTAACACCTATTTCCCCCAGTTTGACCCTGGGCCTGCACCAAACCCACCTATGAGCACAGAAAACTTGGCTGAGCTCCGTCACTACGGCGAGGAACTGGTGGACGCAGGGAATCGAATCCGGGAAGTGGGAGAACAGATCTCCTGGAAATACGACGAGAGGGAACATTGTTTTTGAAAAGTCAGCTAACGGTGGTGGGGTTGTGTGACTGTGTGTTTGTATAATAATAATAATAATAATAATAATAATAATAATAATAATAATAAAATAATAAATAATAATAATAATAATATAACCATGTAAAATAACTTAAATAAAACTCTTGTAAAATATTAGGTGTGTATCGATGCATACTACTATATATAAAAATATGAAAGTCGCAAAGTCTACAATTTTGGCTATACATATTGATGTGATTATATGTGATTGCTTTATTGCGTTGGTTGTTAATTATTTTATGCCAATAATTTATATATATTGTTAATTAGCAGATGGAACATGCTGTTAATGAACCAGTTAATGAAGTTAACCAATCCGAGCAAAACAATGAGGATCACTTTCTTAATAGGTAAGATATAGAAAACATCGTTGCTCAGGGAATAGCCAATGCTATCCCGGCAATCGTCGCTGCTGTTAAAACTCCTGTTGAACCTTCCCAAGCCAACCCTAGTAAACGCACGCGCGACGATAATTTCAGTAACAGTGTTAACGGAGGCGGCAATAATGACAACGTGATTCAAGCCTCGATACTTAAGAAAATGAAAGTTGCAACACCTGGTTGCACTTATAAAGAATTTCTTTCCTGTAAACCTGTTGAATTTGCAGGCAATGATGGGGCAACTGGTGCACTGCGTTGGTTGCAGAAAACCGAGGCGGTGATTAAAATAAGTAAATGTGCCGAGGAGGATAAGGTCATGTATGCTTCTCACCTTTTTAAGGAAGAGACATTAGAATGGTGGAACACGGTACTGCAAGCCAAGGGAAGTGACATGGCTTATGCCATGAGTTGGAAAGAATTTAAGCGTCTAGTGGAAAGGAAATTATGCCTCGAATATGAAAAGGAACAAATGGCGAATATGTTCCTGAGCCATCGAATGGTGGATGTTGATTGTCGAGGGTATACTTCAAAATTCTTCGAATATGCCAGAATTGTACCAACTCTGGCTTCGCCAGAACCGGTACTTATTTCTCGCTATATTTGGGGTTTAATTAATGAGATTCGTGATCGTCAAGGCTGTGAGACCCCGCACAATTGACGATGCGGTGGAGTTAGCTAATACTTTGACCGACGGGCTGGTGCGTACGCGGGAAGAAAACCGGAAAAAGGAGTTAGCCCAAAAGATTATCCAAGGATTTCGTGTGGGTAATAATATTAACTTCAAGAGGAAGGGAACTGGGTCCTCTTCCACTCCGCCATTTTGCGAGAATTGCAAAAAGAAACATTTTGGAAAATGTAGAGAAAATTGTAATTTCTGCAAAATTCCGGGCCATCGGGAGGAGGAATGCAAAAAGAAATCAAAGATCTGCTACAACTGTGGAGAAGCTGGGCATTTCAGACCAGAATGCCCTAAATTGGTCAAACCGGCGGATAACAAGGCCAAACCTGCTGAAGGAACTAATAAGAAGAACGCAAGAGCCTTCCAATTGATCACACAGGAAGCCGAACTGATTCCCGACGTAATAGCTGGTACGTTTCTGGTACACAACGTTTATGCGAAAGTATTATTCGACTCTGGTGCAAACCAAAGTTTTATAAATACTTCTTTCTGCCAAGCTCTTAAGCTACCTTTAATCAAACTTAGGCAGATTTATACAGTAGAAACGGCAGACGGAAACTCTGTTAACATAGATACGGTTTTGCAAAAAGAAAATATAGAACTTTCAGGTCATAAATTTTCTACAAACCTATTACCTATGAATTTAGCTGGATTCGATGTTGTATTAGGAATGGATTGGTTAGTAGCCAACCATGCTCGAATCCTCTGTGATAAGAATTCCATAGAAATTCATACACCATCAGGAGAAATAATCATGGTTACAGGAGATAAGCCACGTAAGCCAATGAAGTTCATTTCCGTAATGAAAATCGCTAGTTATGAACGGAAGCAAGGACTAGTGTATATGATTTCGGTAATCATTAGCACTAAGGGTAAGGAACTTAAGGAAATTCCTGTAGTATTAGAATACCCTGATGTATTTCCGGAAGAGCTACCAGGATTGCCACCAGATAGGGAAGTGGAATTTAGAATTCATCTAATTCCTGGAACAACACCTATAGCTAAGGCACCCTATCGGTTAGCACCTACCGAAATGTTAGAACTGAAAAAGCAATTAGACGAATTGCTAGGTGAAGGATTCATACAACTTAGTTCATCCCCTTGGGGAGCACCCGTGTTGTTCGTAAAGAAGAAAGATGGTTCGATGCGAATGTGTATCAATTATAGGGAATTGAATAAGGTTACAATTAAGAATCGATACCCATTGCCTAGGATTGATGATCTTTTTTATCAACTTCAGGGAGCTAGATATTTTTCTAAGATAGATTTACGCTCCGGATATCATCAGTTGAAGGTACAAGAAGAAGACATACCTAAAACCGCTTTCAGAACTAGGTATGGTCACTACGAGTTTACAGTTATGCCTTTTGGACTAACAAATGCTCCGGCAGCATTTATGGATATGATGAATAGGATCTGTAAACCGTATTTGGATAAATTCGTAATTGTCTTCATCGACGATATACTTATTTATTCCAAAAGTCAGGACGAGCATTGTAAGCATTTACATGCACTCTTAACCCTGTTAAGAAAGGAAAAGCTTTACGCTAAATTCTCAAAATGTGAATTTTGGCTACAGGAGGTACAATTTTAGGTCACATGGTGAATCACGAAGGTATTCATGTAGATCCCTCCAAAATAGAAGCGATCACCAAATGGAAGGTCTCGCAATCAGCTATGGAAGTTAGAAGTTTTCTAGGGTTAGCTGGATACTATAGACGATTCATGAAAGATTTTTCTAAGATAGCTGTGCCATTAACTAAGCTAACCTGTAAATCAGTTAAGTTTGAATGGGGACCTAGGCGAGAAGAAGCATTTAGGATTTTAAAACAAAGGTCCATGGCATTATAGCCTAGTGGTATCTTGGTGGTGGGATAAGGCTTATGACCATTAGGTTATGGGTTTGATTCCCACAGGGGGTTTTTCCCAGATTTATTGGGTTTCCTCCTGAATTGGTGTATAGGCATTATTGCCTAGTGGAGATGGATATGATCGGGTGGTTCTGCTGGTGGCACGATGATACTCCAGTGGTCCGTCAGTGATCCAAATTTGCCGTTCAAAAAAAAAAACAAACGTTAACAAACACCCCAATTCTTGCCTTACCCGAAGGGACAGAAGATTTTGAAGTTTATTGTGACGCTTCTAAGCTAGGATTAGGATGTGTGCTAATGCAACGCAAAAAGGTAATTGCGTATGCCTCAAGGCAATTGAAAAAGAACGAGGAAAACTATACGACACATGACTTAGAATTAGGATCGATAATTTTTGCCCTTAAGATTTGGAGACACTATCTGTATGGAAGTAAGTTTACCGTTTATACAGATCATAAAAGCTTAAGGTATATATTTGGGCAAAAAGAATTGAACATGAGGCAAAGAAGATGGATGGAAATTCTAAGTGACTACGACTGTGATATCCAATATCACGAAGGAAAAGCAAATGTAGTCGCAGATGCTCTAAGTCGTAAGTATCATGAAAAGCAAAAGTGAGTTCGTGCTCTTAGATTAAATCTATAGTTAGATTTAATAGAACAACTGAAGAAGGTTCAAGTAACAGCAATTGAGGATGATGCTGAAGGAATGAAAGGAAGAATAAAGGAGTTAGAGCAAGGAGCTGATGGAATTTGGAGATTCCACAAAAGAAGGATTTGGGTACCTAAGCAAGGAAATTTAAGAAACAAGATTTTAGAGGAAGCCCATAAATCTAGATATACCATGCACCCTGGAAATAATAAGATGTACCAAGATTTAAGGAATAACTTCTGGTGGATAGGAATGAAAAAGGACATAGCTAGATATGTATCTAAGTGTCTAACTTGTTCACAAGTTAAGGCAGAACACCAGAAACCTTCAGGGTTACTCCAACAATTAGAAATGCCTGTTTGGAAATGGGAACTAATAACCATGGATTTTGTTACTAAGTTGCCCAAAACCAGAAAAGGTAACGACGCAATTTGGGTAATTGTGGATCGATTAACCAAATCAGCTCATTTCCTGCCCATGAAGGAAACTTTTAGTATGGAAAGATTAGCCAAGTTATACGTAGACGAGGTAGTATCCTTACATAGAGTCCCACTCTCTATTGTATCGGATAGAGATAGTCGTTTCACTTCACATTTCTGGATGAGTTTCCAAGAAGCAATGGGGACACGATTAAATTTAAGTACTGCATACCATCCCCAAATAGACGGACAAAGTGAAAGGACGATACAAACCCTGGAAGACATGCTTAGAGCATGTGTTATAGATTTTGGTGGAAACTGGGATGACCACCTACCTTTAATTGAATTCTTCTATAACAATAGTTATCATGCAAACATCGAAGCTGCCCCATTTGAAGCACTGTATGGACGAAAGTGTAGGACTCCGGTTTGTTGGGCAGAAATAGGAGAAAGTCAATTATCAGGTCCCGAGATAGTGCAAGAAACCACCGACAAGATCACTCAAATCAAGGAAAGACTGAAAACGGCCCGAGATCGCCAGAAGAGTTATGCCGACAATCGACGCAAGCCATTAGAATTTCAAGTCGGAGACAACGTACTCTTAAAAGTTTCTCCTTGGAAAGGAATAGTTCGATTTGGTAAGAAATGAAAGCTAAGTCCAAGGTACATAGGACCATTCCTAGTAATCCAACGCATAGGACCAGTTGCCTATCGCTTACAACTACCAGAAGAACTAGCCGGAGTACATGACGTATTTCATGTATCTAACCTCAAGAAATGTCTATCTGACGAATCCCTGGTAGTACCTCTTCAGGATATAGAGGTAAATGAAAAGCTAAAATTTGTTGAGAAACCACTCCAAATAGAAGACAGAAAGGTCAAGTTTCTCAAGCACAAAAGACTAGTACTGGTCAAGGTCAAGTGGGAGTAAAAAAAAGGACCTGAGTACACTTGGGAGGTGGAATCGGAAATGAAGCGAAAGTATCCTCACTTATTTCAGTAAATCTCGAGGACGAGATTTTAAATAAGGTGGGGAGGATGTAAGGACCTGCAAAAATGTCCATAAACGACCCGTAAGTGCAAACCCGGACCCTGAAATGTGACAACCGGTGATTTACGGCTCTTAATTACGTGATTAACGAGTGATTAACGCGATAATAAATAGTGTTTACAGCGCAAATTAACTTAATTATGCATTTGGAATGCCTAGGAACGTTTATCGGACTTTACAGTGCGCGTATGGTGATTGACGGGGAATCGGCTGAATACTACGCGACAACGAACTGATGCCGTACAAAATACTGACAAACTCCGACAAGTATGGATGTTACACGAATATTTTATGTGTACGAAATAAATTTTGTGAATTTATTGGGCTTCCGTGCGACACAAATGCAAACGTGGACTAAAAACGCGATAGCAGGAAACGCATCGGCAACAAAACGGAAGCAAAGGAGACGCCTGTCACCTTCGGAACTTACATTTTACGCTATATTTAGCTCCGTAATAAAATTTTAGTAATTACAGTCAAAACCGGATCGAAAAACGGATTAAAGACAGCAACGATGTAATTTTTCGCGATTATTACCGTAATCGGCAAACGAACGCGTCACTCGACAAACGCCACTATTATACGCCTTTAATTTTAAAATTTTATTCTATCGACACTTATGGAGTTTGGTTTGCGATAACGGGTCTCGTAGGAATTACGGGCCGCTTAAACACGGGGATTGAGCTTGTGGGCCTTGGGCCCAAGCCCAAAACCCACAAACTAAACCTACAACTAAATCTTGATCAAATCTTCAAATTTATTATTTAAACACGATGTCTGTCCTATATGATGCATATAGATCTTTTGCTTATCATCTCAAAATCCTTACAAGATCTTACCAAAAATCTCTTGATCAGATTTTTAGTGTCCTATTTACTCTTTCTCCTTCTATATATGGGGCATCAAGAACACAAATGGGGAACCAGAGCTTCCATCAAACATATAAAACCCATCTCAAATCTGAACTTCATCTTCTCTAAAAATACATACACAAAAAGTACCCTATGCCTTACCCCCTCTCTCTCTCTCTCGATAACATACGCAAACAAACATAAAGAACAAAACCTACATCCCTCTCTCAATCTTTCTGCAAGCACAAACACACAACCCTAGCCCCAAGATATTTCATCTTTACACACCAACAGTGCACTCCTCTCTCCCTCGTCTGAATATTTCCAGCACCGGCGACCAGAGCCGAGTTCGGCCGGTGCTCCGACACCCCTAACTCCCTACATCCCCATCTTGTACCACCCTAGCCCCTGTTATCTTCGAATAAGCGGCCGACCACCACCAATCGGTGGTGGCGTACAGCGATTAGACGGAGAGAGAGAGAGAGCAGATGGAGAGAGAGAGAGAGAGACCGAGAGAGAGAGAGAGAGAGAGAGAGAGAGAGACCGAGAGAGATAGAGAACCGGCGGTCGGAGTCTCGGACCGCCGGTCGGTTCTGTTATCCGGTGGTCGAATCAATTATCTGACGGTCCTTGTTTCTGACCGACGGTTTTCCGAAGATTATGATGCTCAGCGATGAAGATGATGATTTTGGTTCGGGTCACAGCCCTGGGTTCAGCAGGTTCAGTCTCGACCTCATATTTTATTTTCGGGTTTGGTTTAACAAGTTTCGGTTCAGTCAAACGGGTCAACAGCTCAGTCTCGACCTCAGATTTTATTTATGTTGACTTTTTCACATGTTTCTTTCTCAGGTTGCATTTCTAAGGCAAGACACAGTTGGAATAGGAGAACCATTGGAGACTCGAGTACTTAGTGGGCGTTCAATTTCTAAAAGACTTAGCTTATTTGCTTCCGCTGTGCAATGACGATACCAGTCCAGTCACGCCAGCTCTGATAATTTCGGGGTGTGACCGATTGGTATTAGAGCTATAGGTTACAGCGAATTAGGTTTCTGTTGTGATACCTAGGCTCTAACCTCACTTTTCTCTGGGACTTAGACTATTAAGACGTTGAATACATACAGAACGCCTAGTACTTGAATATGGTCTCCAACCGTTTCCGAAAAGCAAACAGTCAAAATTTTGTTTTCAAACATACGCTATTGTGTTTTATACACGGTACACAAAACAATTACATACAGTACACAACACTCTGAGAGTTTAGGAAACATGACCTTCGAAACAGGGAATTCAGCCGGGTGGCTGGATCTGGTCGAGAGACCAGGGAGTCAGTCTGAGAGACTAGGAGATTCAGTCTGAGAGGCTGGGAAGGTAGTCTGAGAGACTAGGAGATTCAGTCTGAGAGGCTGGGAGGATAGTCTAGTGGGACTAGGAGATTCAGTCTGAGAGGCTGGGAGGATAGTCTAGTGGGACTAGGAAGTTCAGTCTGAGAGGCTGGGAGGATAGACTAGTGGGACTAGGGGAAATTACTTGATTGCTTATTGGTGACTAACATGTTTATTTGATTATATGATTGATTATTTGTGCATGTGTGTTTTTATTAAAGGTCATCACGTAGGAATCGCGAATATTAACTCGTGCACATATTATTATCCATATTGTCTATGATATTTTGACTTCCCGAGCAGGCAGCCTACGTATAACGAAACGCTAGTGCACGAGAATACATGGAACTCAATTTCTACGTCAACGGATGTCGGGGTACATCACCTTCTACGCGGCACACAACGCTAGTGCACAGGTATACGTGAAACTTAAGCTATACATCAACGAAGGTTGAAGTACGACACATACGACTATCGAGGCGAGGCCTTTGAGAAGGAACGATGACGCAAATTTAACGACGACGCTAGATCCCTGTCAGCAGGAGAACTAACGATCAGGAAACGACAACTTGTCACGCGATCCTGCAACGACACGAATCACGCCAGGGAGAAGACGATTGTCTCCGCATTCCCCCTACCTAACTAACGACGAATACGCTATGTTCGACATTCCATGGTAATGTCACCTAACAATTGGTCGTCACACGAAACCCCAGGTAAAGTCCTCAAATTTCTTTTATTGAAATTTCGAATTTCACATTTACTGAGTAGATTTTCGTATCTCTACTCCTCTTAATGGTCATTGTATCACGACCATTTCTCTACAAGTTACATACATGGTTTTCGTTGCGACCATGCCGAAAGTTGTCTTGTTGGTACATGTATTTATTGTCGCCTAGCGCCGAAACCAAGTTCAATTGTTTGAACTTGTCCATTACACATATTCACTTCAGAGCATCATATGATGTATTGGGAGCATCATATTCAAATTCGTTTGAACAAGTGTTTCATTTGTTCCTAGTCGAAGTAAATTTGTTTGGCATTCGACTCCATTAAATTGTTTGTTGATTTCGACACCTTGTGGTGGTATTATCACTTATTTGAACCTTGCACTAAACTCATTTACATATCTTATGCACGGATTTAGTTATTTATTTATTGATTCATATTAAATCCGCTTTGATTTATCACATTACAACAGTATTAATACAATTGTGTGTTAAGACAATGGTACACAAATTCATTTCATATTCCGGTGTACCTCATAACGGTTCTTTCAACATCGATCGAATGCTTTGCGACATTCATTGCTTCTTCACCTTCGATCGAAAACATTGTTTCATTGATGTTCCATTTTCAATTGAAACATCTATGATGTCATTTGAAACAAACTTTCAGATTCACTTTATTACGCTTTCATTTGATTTCAAACACGGTGAATTTGTTTGATCACCGCTATTATTGAATTATTTGAATCACTACGACACCTTGTGGTGTCAGTACAAACTTATAGCTTGGGCTAATCATGATTGAGCGTTTCATGCAAAACACAGGTGATACTTGTTCGATCACCCCTATTATTGAATTGTTTCATTCATTGCGACACCTTGTGGCGTCGGTGTAACTTGAAGCTTGTGCTGATCACGGTCGAGCGTTTCATGCAAACTATTGTATTTGAGATTGTTGATTCTAAGTTCATCCAGTGGATGTTAATGCTTCTAGAACTCATTTACATGTTATAAACGTTCATATGGAATTCGATTGGTCGAAGTTCCTGTTCATTGTTGGACCCCTGTTGACTTAGTCACACTAGTGACTGTTTCTATACGACTTGTTTCCTTTGACATCAATTTGCTGAAACACATTTATTGTAAACCATTGGGTTCTTATTGTCGAGGAATGTCATTAAATGCACATGACTAAAATAAATCTTGTTTCGATTACGCGGTCATTCACTTTGTTATTATTCGGACTTACCTGCGAATAACACAATTCTGAGGGGATAACATAGTCTAAATTTCGAGGACGAAATTTCTGTAACAGGGGGAGAATGTGACAACCGGTGATTTACGGCTCTTAATTACGTGATTAACGAGTGATTAACGCGATAATAAATAGTGTTTACAGCGCAAATTAACTTTATTAGGCATTTGGAATGCCTAGGAACGTTTATCGGACTTTACAGTGCGCGTATGGTGATTGACGGGGAATCGGCTGAATACTACGCGACAACGAACTGATGCCGTACAAAATACTGACAAACGCCGACAAGTATGGATGTTACACGAATATTTTATGTGTACGAAATAAATTTTGTGAATTTATTGGGCTTCCGTGCGACACAAATGCAAACGTGGACTAAAAACGCGATAGCAGGAAACGCATCGGCAACAAAACGGAAGCAAAGGAGACGCCTGTCACCTTCGGAACTTACATTTTACGCTATATTTAGCTCCGTAATAAAATTTTAGTAATTACAGTCAAAACCGGATCGAAAAACGGACTAAAGACGGCAACGATGTAATTTTTCGTGATTATTACCGTAATCGGCAAACGAACGCGTCACTCGACAAACGCCACTATTATACGCCTTTAATTTTAAAATTTTATTCTATCGACACTTATGGAGTTTGGTTTGCGATAACGAGTCTCGTAGGAATTACGGGCCGCTTAAACACGGGGATTGAGCTTGTGGGCCTTGGGCCCAAGCCCAAAACCCACAAACTAAACCTACAACTAAATCTTGATCAAATCTTCAAATTTATTATTAAAACACGATGTCTGTCCTATATGATGCAAATAGATCTTTTGCTTAGATCTTCATCTCAAAATCCTTACAAGATCTTACCAAAAATCTCTTGATCAGACTCTTAGTGTCCTATTTACTCTTTCTCCTTCTATATATGGGGCATCAAGAACACAAATGGGGAACCAGAGCTTCCATCAAACACATAAAACCCATCTCAAATCTGAACTTCATCTTCTCTAAAAATACTCACGCAAAAAGTACCCTCTGCCTTACCCTCTCTCTCTCTCGATAACATACGCAAACATAAAGAACAAAACCTACATCCCTCTCTCAATCTTTCTGCAAGCACAAACACACAACCCTAGCCCCAAGATATTTCATCTTCACACACCAACAGTGCACTCCTCTCTCCCTTGTCTGAATATTTCCGGCACCGGCGACCAGAGCCGAGTTCGGCCGGTGCTCCGGCACCCCTAACTCCCTACATCCCCATCTTGTACCACCCTAGCCCCTGTTATCTTCGGATAAGCGGCCGACCACCACCAATCGGTGGTGGCGTACACCGATTAGACGGAGAGAGAGAGAGAGAGAGAGAGAGAGAGACCGAGAGAGAGAGAGAGACCGAGAGAGAGAGAGAGAGAGACCGAGAGAGATAGAGAACCGGCGGTCGGAGTCTCGGACCGCCGGTCGGTTCTGTTATCCGGTGGTCGAATCAATTATCCGACGGTCCTTGTTTCTGACCGACGGTTTTCCGAAGATTATGATGCTCAGCGATGAAGATGATGATTTTGGTTCGGGTCACAGCCCTGGGTTCAGCAGGTTCAGTCTCGACCTCAGATTTTATTTTCGGGTTTGGTTTAACAAGTTTCGGTTCAGTCAAACGGGTCAACAGCTCAGTCAAACGGCTCGGTTCGGTTTGACTCGGTCAAATCGAGTCAACTCAGTCGACAGTTCAGTTCGGGTCAGCCGATTCGGTTCGTGGTTCGGGTTGACTCGGTCAAACCGAGTCAACTCAGTTCAACTCGGTCAACTCAGTTCACGGCTCGACGCAAGGATTGGTAAAGATTTTTCGGCACTATTATTTTGTTATTTTTAATGGTTTACGTGAAATACGAGCTCAAACCGAACAAATTAACGAATTTTTAGTTACTATTTACTTGGAGTTATCTAGTATTTCGTTTACATAAAGTGATTATTATTGAATGTTGATGAATCCTGAAAAATAACGACAACTTGTGTTGTCGGGGCGTCCAAAAACAGAGGAAACTCTGCCCGTTTTTGGAGAAAATCCGTAAATACGAAGCGTTTTTATTATAAAGCAAAGCGTCGGAATTCAAATAATCATTTAGTAAAGCAAATACAAAATGTCGACGACACTTTACAACATACGAAAAAGACAAATCTTTTATAAAAACAAGTATAGTTTATATGCTTATTTCAAACATCCAAAAAGCGGATATTTTTCATGAGCGACTACGAGGTTTGGTTTAAACATCAAGAATACGGAAACTTTTTATAGAATAAACATGATTATTCTATCTAATTCAAATACCTTACGACTCGAATTTGTTTTATAAAATAAATATAGTTTATATTTATTTCCGAACAACACGACTTCTTTTATAAAAATAAATATAGTTTATATATTTATTTCGAAGATCAAACGACACGACGATGGTGTTAATAAAATAAATATATTTTATATATTTATTCGAAATATTAAACGACACGAATTCGCTTTATGAAAATAAATATTGTTTATATATTTATTTCCAATATCGTACAAAACGAATCCTTTTATGAATAAATATAGCTATGTATTTATTTCCGACACAAACAAGTCGAATTCTTTTATAAAATAAATATAACTTTTCATATTTATTTTATACGCCTAAACGGCACACGATAAATCATATAATATCGCATACGAGTTTGATACATGATATTTTCGTGCAAATGTTTGTTACATACACGACGACTTCTCAAGGCGACTAATGAGATTCTACCGATATATTTATATATTTTTATATAAATATTTATTTATTTTTAAATCTCTCGAGGACAAAGTCCTTTCAAGACTTATTAGTTTTTACCAACAATAAGCGAAACTAAACAAAGTTCAACTTAGTCACTTTCATTAAGTAACAACTTACCGTTGAATCGTCCGATTTACGATTCGGTAGAGCTCGATGACACGTAGTTTAGATACTGCGTTATTTAGAAACTTATTAGATATTCCGTGTTAGGAATATTGTAGAATGCACGCTAGCGAGTCAAGTCTTGGAAACGACATCACAAAGTCGTATTTAGCTAGCTTTGCACAGGAATATTCAGGTGAGTTCATAACCCCCACTTTTTACCGTTTTACATTTTTATAAATGTTTTCGGGGGCGGAAAGACATGCACGTTTTGCAAAAACATACAAAGTTTTGAACTAACGCAAAACTCGTATTTCTAAATCATATTACGAAGGGATTTCGAGGAACACAAATGATTTACGAAAGGTTTATACTAAACATACCGGTTTTTACAAAACAAATGCTTATTTTCGAAATGTGAATGATTTTCGGTCAGGGTGACCAGGGATTTGGTCGGGGAGACCAGGGATTCGGTCAGGGTGACCAGGGATTGGGTCGGGGAGACCAGGGATTTTCATACATGCAGACATATTACAAAAGGATTACAGACATTTTTATACATGGTATGGTTAGCTTAAGGAGGGTTAGGACGTACAGATCATGTGAGTGGGTAGGCGCAACTTGAGGCCATTAATCCTCATTGTAGGACCGAGGGACAGTAGCGGTAGATCTATCTGGGTGTAGCGAGCCCAGCCCCAGGCCCAGCAGAACGGACCTCGGGGTGACTTTGTGCCCAACGCAAAATCCGCTAGGTTTGAGTCTTCCTACTTGCACTTCACACATATCAATGGCCTTGCAAACCATTGGTGATCTCTTTATTTCCTTATTTGCTACATACCAGGGACATATATACTTACAAAAATACTTGTTCATACAAATTAAATACCATGTTTTATACAAATTCAAAGCATAGGATTATGCGGGTATGGAGTCAAAGTCAGGGTGGGCATTGACGGTTATACGAACATTACAAATACAAGACTTTACAAATACATGGTTTTTATGAACATAATGTGTTACAAACACAACGTTTCCATATAACTTGGCAAGAAAATGATGTTTAAATTCGTTTTCTCAAATACTGTCTCACAAACCGGTTATTCAAAAATATTTATTTCAAATCTTTTACAAACAAACTATGAACTCGCTCAACTTTATGTTGACTTTTTCGCATGTTTCTTTCTCAGGTTGCATTTCTAAGGCAAGGCACGATTGGAATAGGAGAAACATTGGAGACTCGAGTACTTAGTGGGCGCTCAATTTCTAAAAGACTTAGCTTATTTGCTTCCGCTGTGCAATGACGATACCAGTCCAGTCACGCCAGCTCTGATAATTTCGGGGTGTGACATGGAACCCTAATGTTCATGAAAAACCAAGAAATTAAGAAATTTGGTTTTCACGCGGGCCGCGTAAGCCATAAGGTAAGGCTACACGGGCCGCGACAAGCCTAAAATTCTCCGGATAAGCGTTCAAGCCACGTGTCGCACACGTGGCGGACCTACCTGTGACACGCTAGCCCTATACGTAGACTAGGGGGCACTCGCGGGCCGCGTAAGATCTTGTTAAGGTTTACGCGGACCGCGTAAAACCTAAAACGTTGCTATAAATTGCCTGTGCATGGGACTTGCTTCTGTGTTCGAAAATTTAGTTTAAAACGTCCATATTCTGCTTAAAACGAGTGTTAAGGCATCAAGACGCTGCTACGATTACGGGGTATTAACTCGATCACTGCTACGATACAATGTCCGATCGATTGAAACCGATCCAATGGATGTTTAAGTGCTGCCCGTATTTGGGCTATACTTTGTCATTCGTCGTGAGGGTTTTGATTTCGTGAGTTTATCGTAAATGTTGTATTAAGTTACTGACCTAGTTTCGTGTGCATTGTTATTTAACTAGGTTACAAGGCTAAATCAGTAGGCACGGTTCTGTCCAACTAAACCTGCAAAGTGAGTCATTCTCTTTTTATCAAATTGCTTTACAAAACCCTAAATGTTTTCCAGTTATATATTGCAGTGATCAAGTCTTTGCTAATCTTTAATTACTGGCAGTATGTGGGGGTTTTGTGCACATTATTACTAACGATTTATCACTTTAGGTGGGCGAGCCTAATTAGTGATATGTCCACAGTCATAGATTCGGTCGAGTGACAGCTGAACCAGATAATTATATGATAGGGGCAAATATAAAAACCCTTAATGCTGTAAATTTATAACAATGTGTCTTTTGTGCAAATTGAATGACTCGCCAGTATTTCCCCGCTGATAAAATCTTTTTAAACATGTTTCAGGTGACTTACTATGAATCAAGGAAAAGTGCTAAGTAGCACTAAAAAGCTTGAAGAGGTGGCTCAATAAAATAAATAAACATGTTTTGTAAAACAGGGAATTTCCTCGTGAAATTCCTTTATTGTAAATTATGGGATTTGTCCCAAAGTTGTGAAATAAAATAATTGGGCATTTTCAAGTTTAAACGATCCTGTTAATATTTCCGCTGCCAAACTAAATACAAATACCACGGGTTTTCTGTCTCGTGGCTTCTGGACCGGGTCACACCGGGCCGAGGGTCGTGACATTAAAGTACACAAAGAATCCAATCAAAGTCTTCAATTTAGCACTTTAAACATCCACAAGAATCTTACTATAAAAATAGATAGATCCAATAAGGATTTGGTTTGGTCTCATCAACTTGTACATACACATTAAATTACACAAAGAATCCAATCAAGGACTTCAATTTAGCACTTTAAACATCCCACAAGAATCTAACTATGAAGATAGATATATCCTATAAGGATTTGGTTTGGTCTCATTGAATCACAAAATCCTAATTCCTAATGGTGATTCGGATAACGCCACGAAGGGTAATACAATAAGCCCACTTATATATAGGAAGTACCAGTGGCGTATACACCATGTTCTTATTGTATTACTCTCGTTTCGTTATCTAAATCACCAACAATACTCTTACACATAAACAATAACCATCGGCGCGTTCATACGTAAAGCACTTCTTAGAAATCTCACTATGAAGATAGAAAGATTTAAAATAACACTTTAAATATCCTACAAGAATCTAACTATGAAGATAGATAGATCCTAAAAGGATTTTGGTGTGGTCACATAAGGATAATACACAAAAACCACTTAGTAAACACATATGCCATACATTTGAGAAAAATTCGGTTTACACATATGAATCACCCAAAACATTTGAAAAACGTAAAAGAAGGGAGCTATGTACTTAAGGTTTGCGTATAGGTCTTGTTCAATTGAATAGCAAAGCTCAATGTTCAAGTGTTGATGTGGTTCCTAGTGTATCGGATAACTATGTGTTAGTGTATCGAAACTTGAAACAGGAGATCGGATAGAATGAGGTTTATAAACCAAATAAGAGTTGGGTCTTGTATAACATGGTTCATAATTGTGAATGCTCTATGTTTATCGCTTTCGTCAATCATGTGTTTAAGTGTCAAATGTATCAAGTCGTAGTTGATAGGTTAAGACAAGACAGGGTTCGAAATGTAACACACATAGGTGCGCATAGTAGGTTTGCGCGGATGGCCAATCTGCATGGATTGAGCGCATCCACACAATGTCTCATCCACACATGTTGATCCGTATTTATGGTGCGTGTCCGTGATTACTAGGTTAGTGCGGATGGGTGTCTCCTATAAACAGAGTTAGTGTTTTGTCACTTTGGTGGACTAAAGAGGGGAAACTCTGTCCATTTGGTTTCATGGTTTTGTACTATCAAATCATCAATAGAAACCTTATTAATTAGCTTGTTCTTGTTCAAGTCACCTTCGTACTCGGATTCCTCACGAGATACGAAGTAATCGTAACCAGTTGTACATTTAAGCAGATCGTAACCGGTCCTAACAAGTTCCTACAAGTGGTATCAGAGTAGGAGACATGTTGCAAGGACTGAAGATACAAGATACAAGCAGATTCAAGCAAATTAGATCCAAATCAGAGCAAAAATAATCTGATTTCATCATTTTCTACTCATTCTTCTTCTACACATCTTTTCCAAATTTTAAACGCAAAATTAACGTTGAATTCATGGATAAAATTGACTGATTTTTGGATATGTTGTGCGAAATCACGTTTTAATCAATCCTTAAAAGAATCAGATCGAAATTCAAACAATTTCACTAAAAATCCTTGGAAAAACCATGGAAAAAGTAACAAGGATCTGTGCATTCATTTGAAGTTGTCTAACTGCATTCGCGCGGATCTGAGTTTGTTCATTCGCGTGGATTAAGGATCCTCAGTTCGCACGGATCTTGTGACATTTGTGTCTTTTGAACATTGTACAACTCCGAACGATTCAATTATTAATGAAACATTATGTTTTTGATCCCAAGATTTGTTTATTTATGTTTTACATTCGCACTTTGTGATTCTTGTTCGATTTCAAACTCTTAAACATTTTCTGGAAAGTTGTATTATGTTATTCATGTTGGATATGAGCACACTTAAACAATTTTATTCTATTTATGCTATGTATAAAACTTATATACTCACCAACATTTTTGTTGATCCTATTTTAATACATGTTGCAGGATGATAGTCAAGATGATGAAGAAACCAAGATAGGATGGACTTAGATACTCATTTTAATAATAAACAATGTTTTGAATTATGTTTGAAACAATTTGTTATGTTCGAATCATGTATGACATTTTAGCATTTATGAAATTTGATTAAATTATATTGTCACTATTAGTGTTATGATGCTTTGAGCGATTTGTTCGTCTCATCCTGATGTTTCCGCCATCGGTTGGGGTGTGACAGATTGGTATCATAGCCATAACTATAGGGAATTAGGAAAAGTAGGAATGCTTTTACCTAGTCTATAGTTTAGGAGCTTTATCCTATGTGTTTTTTTTAAAACTACTTGCATTCTCTCTTATTTGCTTCTTATCTATTCTCTTTGGTCTTTTAATATACATGCCTTTCCTTAGGCTAACACAATACACACTTGGAATCTTTGAAGACACTCTTATTCCACAATCAAAACGACTCACCAAAATAGAGGTGATTCCCACATTTGGTGATGACTTTCATTCAGCTATACTTTGCATTTTGCACGAAATTTGCCCTCAAGTTAGGAGTGATATCCAAATCTTGAAGGAAATTTCCATATCATATTCTAGTGGACCCTTATCTTTTGATAAGTACCAACCACATTAGGGTACGACGTTATTAAGTTAGAGGTGAAACTCATATCTTGATAACTAGTCCCACTCTTCGATTTTCAATCTCACCCAAGTTTCGATTTTCCCAATTGATTAAGGACGTGTAGTAACTGGAAGGACAAATATCGTTAGTCGCTTCTCGATGAGAGTATTTGTCTATTAGGCCAAAGCACGTTTCATTAATTCAAAAAGGACTTCGGTTTACTTTGGAATAGTCTTATGTTACGTTATGTGACAATCCAATTTTTATGTTAAATCTCTTTTATGCTATCTCAATTTAATGTGTTTTACATTTGTACGATATATCATTTCAATCTTGGAGGCGCAATATGATTCAAACTTTCCCTTTTCAATATTCGAAATTTATTTCACAACAATCTAATACATGCATGCTAATACGTTATACTTGATTCCTGTTTCCGGGTGATTCTTATGGGATAAACTTGTCATTGACTTCCTACGAAGCCTCACCTTAACATGTATAGCACTATACGTAGTGCTATAGGAGTAGCGCACCACCCGTATTCTAGAGGTCATGTTAAGTCATTCAAATGCGGTACACGATGGGTTGACCTATTTATTCACATGCCGGTAATGTGTTAATCTTGTTAATTAAGCATGTCATGTGAATTGTTCTAAATTTTTATGCAAGTACTCGTATTCCCAAAAAAAAAATGGAAGCCTTATCATCAAGATAGGAGTGGTTCCCTTACCTTGACGATTAGCTTCGCTCACTTTACAACTTCACCAATGAGCTAGGGGTGATTTCCTTACCTCGGTGATCGTTACCAACTTTTTTTTCTTCTTTCTCAAAGAAACTTTATCATGCCAACCATACGGTCAAGTTTTTATCTTTTATCATTTTTGTCAACAACTTATACTTACGCATCTTCAACACACTTCACACTTCAAAATTTTAGCCAAACATTTTAGCAAGAATGCCATATTTTCAGAAGTCTTCCTCTTAGATTTCGATGACGAAATCTCCTAAAGTAGGGGAGACTGTAACTCTCCGCATTTTTTGTACTTTCTTATTCTAGCAAGTCTTGTTGTACTTACCATTTTTAGACATTTGTACTCTTGTTGTATTCTATTTTCGATTCTATTGTAATTTGAGACGATTGATCATAATGAAAACAAGACTATTTTTATCATATTTATGTTAGACTTATGTGCAACTTTGTAATCAAAATTCATATTTGTAAGATATATTATTCTAGATTTTCGATTCTTTATTACACATTGATGTTTGATACTCGTTAAGCTAATTAAAACTCGCGAAATAATCAAATTGGAAAACAAAATATGCTAAACCAGCGCCTTCGTACGAAGGTAGTGGCTTCGTACGAAGCCATGGGCAGGTGCTAAATCTTAGGAAACCCTAATGTTCCCTCAAATCTATAAATAGAGGCCTTAGGACCTCATTCCATTTCGCCATTTCCTCTTGCAAGCTCTCCAGAATTGCTGTTGTGACCAGAATTGTTTGTTAAAACTCTCCCTCTTTCTCTTCCATTGCATTCTTCATTTTTATTACATTTCTATTTCATTTCTTGCATTTTAACCACACACACTTAAAACTCTTCTTAAAAACCTTTGATCCTAATTACCTTGAGGATGGTTCCCACTCGTTTTGCCTAGGCAAACTGTTGTGGAGCATCATGTATACAAGATTAGATCAAAACAAATAAAGTTTTACAACTTAATCATATTTTTCTTTTCGAATATTTCAAGATCTTGATGGAATTGGGAATCCATCAAACTCTAACTCCTCTCATAGTTAAGGGCCTGCATTAGGGTTAATTTCTATCAAGAAATGATCTGTTTAACAAGATCAAATATATGTGTTCACCAAGAACAGCGGCTTCGTACGAAGGCACTATGTCCCTTCGTACGAACCCACCCTGTTTATATATTTCTGTTTGTTTTTCAGTTCTGTTTTTGTCACACCCCGACCACGTAAAACAACGAAACGTGGCAGAAACGTCGGGGAGTGTTGTAACAGAATTAATTGTTTCACAACCATGGAAATTAAAGTTTCGTTTTATTCATCAAACAAGCGAGTTACATTGTCTTTAAACAAGAAATAAAGAGTACATAACATAAATTAACTAGTTCTTGTCTCGTTTTAAGTCACTAAGGCACAGGTCCGCCTAAGTATGTCTCGATAAGTCCTATGCATCAACTCCTGAAAACACATGTGAAAATAGGTACGTCAGCATAAAAATGCCTGTGAGATACATAGGTTTTGTGAAAATAGGTTTCATGACTTGTAAGTTTAGAAAGAGTTGTTTAATAAAGTTTAGTCATGAACCTTGTAAATTGATTTGTTTTGTAAATCATTTGAAAAACAATAAGTTCAGATGATATGTATAAATAAGAGAATAATGTATGGTTAAATGAATAACCATGTAAAATGAGTTTGTATAAGATAAGTTGTTTGTAAAACAATGTCTTGTGAAAAGTATGTTATTTGTATAAAATGTTATATGTCTCAAATTGAAATGATTCAAATAACGCTACGATATGTAATACCATACAAACACTTATATATAGGAAGTACCAGCGGCGTATCCACCATGCTTGTATCATATTACACACGCCTCGTTACTTAAATCATTTACTCAAACCAAACCATCAAGATGTAATGTTTAACAATTGTAGAAATGTTTAGGTATAGTCAAATGTCTATTGTCAAATGGTTCACATGGTTCAATAGATACAAATGGTTCACATAATGTAATATAAAACAATGTACTAAGTATGCACACAATGGACATACATAGCATGAAATGTAATGTAAAACAATGTACTAAGTATGCACACAATGGACATACATAGCATGAAATGTAATGTAAAACAATGTACTAAGTATGCACACACTGGGCGTACATAGCATGAAATGTAATGTAAAACAATGTACTAAGTATGCACACAATGGACATACATAGCATGAAATGTAATGTAAAACAATGTACTAAGTATGCACACAAAGGGCGTACATAGCATGAAATGTAATGTAAAACAATGTACTAAGTATGCACACAATGGACATACATAGCATGAAATGTAGTGTAAAACAATGTACTAAGTATGCACACAATGGGCATACATAGCATAAAATGTAATGTAAAACAATGTACTAAGTATGCACACAATGGGCATACATAGCATAAAACACAATGAAATCATGTACTATAAATGTACTAATGAACATAGCAAGTATATGATGTGAAAGCAGGAAAGCATGAAAGTAACAAGTAGGCACATGTGTTTCACCCCAAAACAGTTTGGAAAACAGTAAAAGAGGGGTCTATGTACTCACTTGAGATTGCTCAGTAGTCCTTGAGTGACAACCAAACAATGCTAGAGATCACAGATATCAAACGGCACCTAATATAGGTAACTATGTTAATATACCGGACCTAAATCGGAGGATTTGATAGAATGAGGGTTCGTAAACCAAACGAGTATGAGAACTCATGTAGTATGGTTTAACAAAGCCCACATACTAAAATGAAACCTAACCTAAGTGCTTACGACCCGTTTAGGTAGCTTATGCTACTTTAACGCGTCGTTCGCGTAAAACGCGTTTGGAACGCCTAACTAGCCCTTTGATAAGTAAAATATGCCTTAAAATGTCTAATATTGTTGCCAAATCAGTTTAGATACCAAAAGTTATGTTACATATGCTTAAAATGAATTTTGGCGTAAAAAGGGGTATTTTGGTAATTTACCTAAGGCATATAAAATACCTATCATACAACTAACTAAACGATGTGACCATAAGGTATAACCTCGGAAGGTTATTCCCTATATAACTATGGTCACCTAATATGTTTGGTTGGATCCTAATGATCGACCAAACGGGTCGGGTTCGAAAGTATAAGCGATTGTTTAGATCGCTTACCTTACGACCCTATATAAGCACTAAACTAAAAGTGACGAGCTAAGCATGTTAAAACATGCTTAACTAAGTTTAGAAAACAGGTTTGGTATCAAAACAAACGGTTTTGATACCTAAGAGTAGTTTGGTTACAAAATACGCAAGAATGCGCATTTTGGCCGAAACTACGACTCGTCACTGAGCCTAGATAACGTGGTAATCAGTAGGTATAGTCTCTAGGGACTATAACCATCGTGATTACGCTCACGTTATGAAGTTCAAACGAACTTCGCATTGACCATAAACTGGTCAATGCAGAAAGTCAAACAAAGTTTGACTTTAACGCTAAAATGAATAAAAGAACGAAGGAACATTTACACAGGGTCCCCGCAAGCAATCTCGATCCAAATAGCTCAGGTATGAAGCAAAGGCTTCAACTTAGAGCACTTAGATCTGATTTTGTGAGGAAGAAGTGAAACATAAGGTGGGTATTTATAGGAAATGGACCACCGTTAGGATCGTTCTTCGAATAACGTGATCGAATCTCATCCGTACATGTGTTGGAATGTTATAGAAACTCATTTTGCCCCCACCATCAGAGATTAACATGTGGCATTGGCCTTTGGAGTGTTTAAAAGCCGTTAATCAGCAGCCAAAATGATTTTCTGCCTCTGACCCCTGCTTGCGCACCGTAAGACTTAGAACCTTGCGGTGCGCAAGGACCTTGCAGGTCTGATACTTTCAAAAATGGCAGAACAGGCCCCTAAAGCTCCAAACTTGCTATTTGATGCACTTTTGACACGTTTAAGCCCCGTTAATCCCATTTCAAAGCTCTAAAATGAAGTTAAAGTATAGGGAACTTAAAATGTGCTCAAAAATATCTCGGGTGTCGGTTCGTTTGGCCGTACGATCGCGATGTTCGCTTAATTACGACGGAATGCGCATAAGCGCGAAAAACGATCCAAATTGCGTGACAAATGGATTTTTCTTATGCCAAACACTAACATAAAATATTTTAGTGCTTACATAAATTTTTGGATGTCCGGATGTATTCAGAACGTAAGTTATGAACGAAAATGCAAACTTGTGCACTTTTTGACGCTTTTAGTCCCTGAATGACCCAAAAGTTTATTTTAGCACATCGAACCCCTCAAAGCCTATTTCTAAGCTATGTAAAGGATATTTATGGTATGTTTAACTTATGGCCATGATCCGGAATGTCTGTTACAGTTCAAATTGGCATACTTTCGCAGTTTGTCAACTTTAGTCCCTGTAAGCGATTTAACTCGGTTTTGCCATACCAAAGCCTTCAAAACTTATTTCTAAGTTATGTAAAGGTTATTTAAGGTATGTTAAGCCTATTTCACTATTCCGGAGTGTTTGTTGCATTAAACTGGTTATATTTACGCATCAGTGCGCGTATAACCTTCCAGAAAGTGATTTAAAGCTTGAAATCGAACAAAATTTGATATGTGCAAATGATACACATATTTTTACAAATCCCAAGTATGAAACACAATATCTCATTGATTTGGTATTTGTTTGATGGTCATGGAGGCACAGTTGTCACAGTTTTTATGCATGTTTATCAGAGATTAAACGTTTTATCTACCAACCTAACAAATTAAACGAATACTTCAACGTTTTCAGATCAAACTTAAATTGTTTAAAACCAACACAGAGCCTTCATACGAAGGGGGTGCCTTCGTATGAAGCCACACTGTTAGACAAACCAAACTGTGTTATTTCCTGTTTAACCTCTGATTTCACTTTTGATCATTTTATTCACTGTTTACGCTCGTTTACCTTACTGTCTGTGACAACTGGTGATTTACGACTCTTAATTACTTAATTAACGGGCGATTAATGCGATAATAAATAGTGATTAAGACGAAAATTGACTTAATTAGGCCTTTGGAGTGCCTAGGAACGTCTGTACGACTTTACAGTGCGCGAATGGTGGTTTACGGAAAAATCGGAGGAATATTACGCGACAAGGAACTGATACCGAACAGAATACTGACAACGCCGACAAATATTAAATTTTACGGTATATTCTAGCTTCGTAATTAAATTTTAGCAACTACAGTCGAAACCGGATTAGAAAACGCATTAAAGCGACGACAACACGGTTTTACGCGATTCTCACTGTAATTGACGAACGGACACAACAACCGGATACTCGCATACATTTTACGGGATTTCGGCTATATAAAAATATGTCATTAAATTTTACGGAGCACGAGTGTGTTAACGGGTCTCGTAGGAATTACGGGCCGCTTAAACACGAGGATTGAGCTTGTGGGCCCTGGGCCCAAGCCCAAAACCTGCACATAATATATTAGGATCTATACAAGATTTGAAAATCCTTTCAAAATCTTATCAAATCTTATTAAATCTTACAAGACCTGCAAATCTCTACAAAATATTTGTTTGTCTCAAAAGTTGAGACACCCACCATCTATAAGATCTAGTATCTGATCATTCACCTCCCCATCTTCACACACACACACACACACACACAAAGCTCAGACATCTTCATCCCCTTCAAATAAAAACCCTAAACACCCTCCTTTCTTTCTATACTCACACCACCACAGAACTTCCCCTTCCCCTCTCTGCTCTCTCGACACCCACCAGTCCGGAGTAAAACCCGACCGATTGCTGGCACCCTTCACCCGACGTGACACGCACACCGGTACACGACAACACCCCACCCCCTCTTTCCTTTGAGCTGTGTAACAACCACCACCACCGCCTGGTGGTGGATCGACGACGGAGCAGGAGAGAGAGAGAGGGGGACAGAGAGAGAGAGAGAGAGAGACTGACGAGATTGAGAGAGAGAACCTGTTGGGTGGCAGCTCGAGCGGCGGTGGACCTGAATCCTCCGACAAGCTGATGTTAAAGATGTTGGTGATACGTTTTTGTTTCCGATGAGTTCTGTTTTACGGTTCAGCAGGTATGTTTCGGGTCTCGGTTTGGAAATGGTTCAGATGTTGAAGTTGGTTTGAGTTACGTCTGGTGCATCTCGGGTCTTGTTCGGGCTTCGGTCTAGTGATGGTTCAGTTCAGATCGGGTTTTTTGGTTCGTATGCAGTTTCCGATGTGGTTCGATCTCTTGTTCGGGTTAGCTTCTGGTCGGAATCGGGTTTTTGCTTGGTTCACGTCGAGTTACAGGTTCGAGTCTCGGTCTCGGTTCTGTCAACTCGGGTCAGACCCGGTCAACTCAGTGAGTCAACTCAGTGTTCGGGCTAACTCAGTTTGGTTCGCTCTGGTTCAACTCGACTCAGCCGGTCAAACGTGGTCAAACAGTCAAACTGGTCAAACCCGAGTCAACTCTGGTCAACACCAGTCAACAGGCGGTCAACAGAAGTAACGCAAGTTTGGTAAAGACTTAGTGGCGTGAATTATTTTGTTATTTTTATGAATCTATTTATTTTCGTGAAACCGAACGGATTAGTACTTTGATTCCATATTAGTCACTTTTACAAAAGCTATTTATGTTGGTTATTGAAGATTGTTGAATTTTGATAAAATAACGACAACTTGTGTTGTCGGGGGGCGTCCAAAAACAGAGGAAACTCTGCCCGTTTTTCGAGAAAAAAACGTAAAAACAAACGCCTTTTATTATAAAACGAACCATTGTATTCAAGTGATATTTTTGTATAAAAACGAATACAAATATAAAATTATTTTCGACGACACTTTACACCTTACGAAAACAACGATACATAAATTATTTACGACAATAAATATAGTTATTATATTTACATAAAAGTAAATATGTCTTGTATATTTATTTTTTTAAACACAAACAACCCGATGATACTTTTGTAAAATAAATATATCTTTTATATTTATTTCAAACGCCTAAACGGCACACTATATATCATATATATCGCTTACGAGTTTATTACATGTTACCTTCGTATAAATGTGTATCACATACGCGACGACTTCTCAAGGCGACTAATGGGATTCTGCTGAAATATTTATATATTTCTTTTATATAAATATTTATATATATTTTTTTATCTCACGAAAACTAAGTACTTTCTAGACTTAGTAAACGAAACTTAACAAGTATAACTTAATTGTTTTTATTAAGTTAACAACATATCAACGGATCGTTCGGTCAACGATTCGGTAGAGCTTGGTGACACGTAGTTTAGTTACTACGTTTATTTAGAAACTTATTAGATATTCCGTGTTAGGAATATTGTAGAATGCACGCTAGCAAGTAAAGTCTTGGAGACGACATCAAGACATCACAAATTCGTAATTAGCTAGCTTTGCACAAGGCAATTCAGGCGAGTTCATAACCCGCACTTTTTACTGTTTTACATTTTTGTAAATGTTTTCGGGGTGGAAAGACATGCACGTTTTGCAAAAACATACAAAGTTTTGAACAAACGCAAAACTCGTATTTCTAAATCATATTACGAAGGGATTTCGAGGAACACAAATGATTTATAAAAGGTTTATACTAAACATACCGGTTTTTACAAAACAAATGCTTATTTTCGAAATGTGAATGATTTTCGGTCAGGGTGACCAGGGATTCGGTCAGGGTGACCAGGGATTTTCATGCATACAGACATATTACAAAAGGATTACAGACATTTTTATACATGGTATGGTTAGCGTAAGGAGGGTTACTACTTAGATCATGTGAGTGGGTAGGCGCAACTTGAGGCCATTAATCCTCATTGTAGGACCGAGGGGCACAATGCGGTAGATCTATCTGGGTGTAGCGAGCCCAGCCCCAGGCCCAGCAGAACGGACCTCGGGGTGACTATGTACCCGACGCACAAATCCGCTAGGTTTGAGTCTTCCTACTTGCACTTCACACATATCAATGGCCTTGCAAACCATTGGTGATCTCTTTATTTCCTTATTTGCTACATACCAGGGACATATATACTTACAAAAATACTTGTTCATACAAATTAAATACCATGTTTTATACAAATTCAAAGCATAGGATTATGCGGGTATGGAGTCAAAGTCAGGGTGGGCATTGACGGTTATACGAACATTACAAATACAAGACTTTACAAATACATGGTTTTTATGAACATACTGTGTTACAAACACAACGTTTCCATATAACTTGGCAAGAAAAAGATCTTTAAATTCGTTTTCTCAATACTATTTCAAAAACCGGTTACTCCAAAGATTTATTTCAAATCTTTCACAACTCAAAAGATTTATTTCAAATCTTTTACAAACAAACTATGAACTCGCTCAACTTTATGTTGACTTTTCGCATGTTTCTTTCTCAGGTTGCTTTTCAAAGTCAAGGTACGGTTGGAATAGGAGGACCATCGAGAATTCGAGTACTTAGCAGGCGTTCAGTTTCTAGAAGTCTTTGCTATATTTGCTTCCGCTGTGCAATGAAGATACCAGTCCAGTCACGCCAATGCTCTGATATTTCGGGGTGTGACACTGTCTAAACCTTCAAATCTATTCCTTTTACATTTTAAAAAGTCGGTTCGTACCAAACACAAGTCCCTTCGTACCAAGGTAGTCCCTTTGTATGAAGGCACTGTTTTGTGTTTTAACATGTTTTATTTTACGTACCTTATTAATCCGATCCAACACTCTATTACATCAGTAACCTTATGTCCTTGATCAATCATTTCAGCCTAATCTCAAAATTTCATCAATTCCGCTCACGGTTTAGCACTAACCTACGCAAAAACTGTGAGTATACTCGATCCCATTTCTACTTTTAAAAACTTTGTGTGCAACATGTATTCTATACAAAAACACGCAACACTTGAAACTTATTTTAATCACACTCTATCCACATTTAAACATGAAAACACTTTGATGCTTGTTAATCTCATATGCTATGTAAACATTTTGTGTCTATATGCTCATTAACTTCGATCAAGCCTACCTTAACAATTATAGCGCTATAAGATTAACGCATCGCCCACGAGTCTTGGGGTATTGTTAAGTAAAACATGTTAACCTCCCTTGAGTCTTGGGGAAAGGCAAATTTGCGTTGGAAACTTTGGATTGAACATATAGCTTACACCGTTTCAGCATATTAGTAACTTGTATTATGTTATTCATGTTTCATATGAGCACATTTAAACACTTTTATTCTATTTATGCTATGTATAAAACTTGTATACTCGCCAACATTTTTGTTGATCATATTTTAATACATGTTGCAAGATGATAGTCAAGATGATGAAGAAACCAAGATAGGATGGACTTAGATACTCATTTTAATAATAAACAATGTTTTGAATTATGTTTGAAACAATTTGTTATGTTCTAATCATGTATGACATTTTAGCATTTATGAAATTTGATTAAATTATATTGTCACTATTAGTGTTACGATGCTTTGAGCGATTTATTCGTCCCATCCCGATGTTTCCGCCATCGGTTGGGGTGTGACATAGCCCCTCGCATTTTTCGGCACGGGGCCGTGTCAGCAATAATGTGGCCCATGTTCTACTAACGGACAACATCCTCTGACACATGCAGACGGCACGGGGTTGTGCTGCCCAGGCACGGGGCCGTGCCGGCGAGCTCTCACTGTCTACAAAGTCAGCCTTTGGGGAGAATGTTCGGAACCATTCCAAAAGGGCAGGATCCTGGAGATTCTTCACACATACCCCAAAAGGTATGTTCTTAAAAAGGTCTCATTTGACCTTCTTGTCCTTTCCTCCTTTCCCCTTCTTCTTTCTTCTATGAACTCCATTGAAATTTGAAGCTTCAAGCTTAAAAAGCTTCAATAGGAGGGTCATACACTTGATTCTTAGCTCAAAGTTTTGCGAATCTACTTTAGTAAAACATTATTTTAAGTTATTTACGTTCAGAAACTTAAAAATCAATCAAATCTAACTTAAAATAAAATTTCTTGAGCTAAGAATTTGGAACAGTTAGAGCAGCTCGGGGCCATGCTGAACATTCTGATATTCCATATCTTTTTAACAAATAGTTATTCTCTCTCAAGATGTCAAGCTAGCAAAGTGGAATGTCATCAACAAGCTCCGGAACCAACCGAAGAGGGAGGAGACTCTCACTCGAGGCAACTCTTGTGAGATACATGAGTGCCTTAAGAGAAAGTCTCGACGAGATGACCTTAGTGGAAGAAGTTCTAATAGACCGTGTGAACTATCTCTCCATGGGGCTAGAAGATTGTTTCAGGGAAATCAACATTTTGCACCAAAGGTTGAACATCTTGGCCTTGCCTCCGATGGAGCCAATCTTCTCGCAAGAAGATTAGAACCTCGCTAATGAGGTCATACAACCTATGGGATGGGAATATGAGATTCCGGAACCTCCCCTATCAATGTTGCCTTCGAGGTTCTGATAAATCCCGCTCCCTCTCAAGAGGAGGTAGAAGAGGAACCCTACATCTTCCTTCCACGGGAGATTGAAGAGATGCTGAATGACCTCTAATGGAGTATTTCCCACAAAAGCTCAAGTCCTCCATCATCTAACTTTCGTAGATCTAGGAATGTAGCTTTAGGGTTGTTTAGAAATGATCTCGGAGAGGCATTCACAAGATCTATCTATCTATCTATCTACCTACCTACCTACCTACCTACCTACCTACCTACCTACCTACCTACCTACCTACCTACCTACCTACCTACCTACCTATCTATCTATCTATCTATCTTAGTTTTATGTAGGTTTGTAATTTTTATTTTCTTGTAATTGTTTTTATTTTTAATGAAATGGAGGATTGGATGATGGTTATTTAAATCAATGTGTTAAAGAAGGTGGAAATACCAGATGGATGGTGAAAAATGGAACCCATGCACGTAAATCAGAGGCCTCCCGACTCATAAACTGCAACACAGTGGTTGCAGCACGGGGCCGTACTCACCGAATACGCCCTCGTGCCCAACTTACTGTTGTCCAAAAAATTTCTGCCCAGAAGGTGGCACGGGCCGTGCTCACCCAGCATGCCCCCGTGGCCACCCCACTGTAAGTCTTCTGTTTAAGGTTGTTACTGGCACTTTGGATACGGGGCCGTGTCCCCATAGCACGCCTCATTGCTGCAAGTGCTAGTAACAATTTTTTTTGCTATTTTCACACTTTTTACATATTTCACTGAAATAAATCCTATTTGGAACACATTGAGGGCAATGTGTAATTTGAGTGTGTGTGTGTGTGGGGGGGGGGGGGGGGGATAATAAAAACCTTGAATCGTTTGTCCTAAATCAAGCCTTACACAAAACTCACCTTGGAATCCCTAATCACCCCAAACTTTTTCAAAAAAAAAAATTTATTTTCTTTTACTTATCTTGGTTTAGTTGGGTAAAATAAGTTCTAAAAATTATGTTTTTACAAATTTACAACTGATAGTCTCATGACAAAAAGAACCAATTTAGAAAATTACGAAAACGAGCATGTCAAATCTTTGTAAAATTTGATAATATATGCATTTTTACACTATAACCCATTTTCCCACAAAAGTGAGTTTTGAGCCATTACCGAGCATACAATATATACATCTATACTAATTGCTCAATTTTCATTTCTTGTGTGAATAGCCCGTTTGGTTCTCACGAATCTAGAACTTGACAAGGCGATATGTTCCAAGTCCTTACCGACAAAAATCCAAGTAAGTAAATGATGGAGGCATTAGAATCAACCCATTTTTCAAAATCAAAAACCTTTATTTTTCTTTGCTTTATCCAAAAACATCCCCCTAGTTAAATCCTTTGAACCTTAAAAACCTTTTCATTTCCAAACCCACAAAAACAAACCTTTTCATTTTTTTCATCTTTCATTTTTGTAAACCTATCGGTATTGAAATTACGATTATGGCTTAGTCTCAACTTTGGCAACCAAAAAAAAAAAACCCGAGAAAAATCAGAAAAATATGCCAAAGTATTTTTTACTAAGCCACAAGCAAAGGAAAAACCGATATTTTACGCTTTTCGCCCTTTTCAATAAAACATACCAAACCCAAACCACCACCTACCCTTCAAAAGCCCTCTTGATATTTATAAGGATTTAACGTCAAAAGGAGGAGGTTTGATCGATTGTCAAGCTTATAGTAGGAGTAAGTTCCACAAAACGAGCATTTTCACTTAATACATTATCGGTCGAGTGTTAAGTGACCACTTGTGAGGAAGTGTAAATTTGTATATAACTAAATGGAATTTTATAAAGGCATGTTACGCCCAAAGTAAATAATTTTTCATAACTTGTGTTTTAAATAAATTATGACGAATAAAATTGTAAATAAAACAAAAACAAAATAAATTTAGAACTTGGATTCCCGACACTCTAAAGATGAGACCAAAACCTTCTCTGCTACTTATTCCATTTGGGTTTGTAAGCTACGTAATAGAGTTTTGCTTGAGGACAAGCAAAGATTCAAGTGTGGGGGTATTTGATGTGTTTAAAATACAACATATAAATTATATCAAATACGACATAAAATGAACCCTTTTTTAGTACTAATGTTGGAAAAAGCTTGTTTTATGTTCCTTTTAATTTTACAGGGTCAAAAGAGCTTAAATGTGCAAAAGGAGCAAAAAGACAACAAAAACCAACATAAATACAAAGAAGGAGGAATTGACGCAACTCGCCAAGCCCCAATTCACATCCAAACCACAACAATAGCAAGATCAGAAGACTTAACACGGGGTCGTGTCCACCAGACACGGGTCGTGTCCGAAGGTGGATACTGTGCAGAAGAAAAGACAACAGCAAAGGACAAAACTAGCAGCCAACACGGGACTGTGTTAAGCCAACACATGCGTGGTCAACTCAAAGATTTTCCGAATCTGTGATATTACAGCAAGTACATTGGCCACGAGCCATGCCGTTGACACACGGGGCCGTGTTAGTACAAGACCTGACAAGCAGTTAATGAGGAAGAGAGAGAGAGAGAGAGATGACCGTGAGGCCATGCCAGGTGGGCACGGGCCATGGTGAAGCCTCTGATTTCAGCTATAAATAGATGTGCTTGGTTCCACTCCAAACCATCCCTTGGAAAACCACTTCTCTCTCACTTGCCACCACTCCACCACCACTGCAACACTATCATCCACCACCATCATCCATTTTCCATCTTTTGAAGTGTGTGTAGTAGTCTCGGGGTCCAAGGTTAATAGTAAGAGTCTTTGTCAAACAAAGGCCATGCTTGGCTAAACTCTTACATCACTTGGTGAAGACATATCTTTTATGTATTTTATTTTATGATTTCCAATCTTTGACAACTTTTTAATTGGGTATGTATTAATGATTTTAGTAACTAGTTTTTTTTATATTGAAGGCAAATTTATCTAGTCATTCTTCATATGTCGTTGATTCACAAATTCGTGTTTTTATGGTCTATATAAAGCGTGTTAATTGCCTGGAAGGGGATTAGAAGGGTGGTTGGGTAAATTTTATATCTCGTTCAGTGTATAGATCCTGCGAGAACCTGGTTCAAGCTTAGTAACACCTCACGAGTCGGAGCGGACATTACCCACCACGGGTGAGGTGCAGCACGCTTGAATCCCTTATCTATAAACTACTATTAAAACTTTAAACCAACCCCGCGAGGACTGTATCCCTGCTGACTCAGACCAACGGGTTGAGGGCGATCGCTGCCTGGAAGGGGGCCCACCACTTTTTGCATTAATAACTTACTTAATTATCTTTCAATAATCTGACTTAGTGGGATTGTATCCTTGCTGACTCAAACCACTAGGTTGAGGGTAACGTCGCATTCACAAGAGGGGCCTACTACTATAACTAAGATAATCTCTTAAAATGCCCAAAGTGCAGAAATCATCAAAAGGATACATGAAAGATAAGTCGGAACCAAGTGATTCTTTCTTGTCTATCTGTTTTTACTTTTATTTTATTTTCTGTTTTTAGTTTATCTTTTTATAGTTTTAAAAAATCTTTTCTCAAAGTTTGATTTGATTAGACGTTGACAATAAGTCGGTACTAAAAGCTCTTGTGTCCTTGGACGACCTCGGTATCTTGGCATCACTATACTACGTCCACGATGGGTGCACTTGCTCTAGCGTGTGTGTAGAGTGATAGTAGAATATCGTGTTTTATAAATATAAAACTTGAATCGGCGAGTCAAAAGAGCTAAAAAGATACCTAAAAATATACTCACACCGTCTCATGTCACTTAGACAGTGTTTTCTCAATGTAACAGTACTTATTTCATTAGTGTTTTAGTGTAGCCTAGATCAGATGATAGTATTTGCTCAGATGTTTGCAAACATCTGAGGAATCTTTTCTGTTAGGAATGTTAGATGTCGCTATCAGGGTGACGTCAGCACATCACAAACAGAGCTTTAGTACTTGTATAAACATATCACACATGTTAGTGACATATTCATCATTTCACACACATTCTCTTTTATACGTATAGTTCTAGTGAGTGATCGGCTGAGGAGGAGATCGTAAAATCATTACTGTAAAAGTTTTGACTATTTTGAATTATTAGAAATCAGTTTATGATAATGTCTCTCTATTTGTGCATTGTATTGTGATAATCAATATTATCTAACTCAGATCCTAACACTTTCATTCTTCAGATGTTGGAGCGACTGTCCGGTCAGCAGTTTTATTGTTTTCTTAATGGTTTTCGAGTTATTTCCATATCCCTGTCGCAATAGAGGATTAGAAGAAAACCACACTTACATGCCCATACGGTACTTTTGCGTATCGTCATATGTCGTTTGGGTTATGTGATACTCCAGCTACATTCCAACGTTGTATGGTAGCTATTTTCCATGATATGATCAAGGACTCTATGGATGTATTCATGGATGACTTTTCTGTTTTTGGGAGTTCGTTCGATCATTGTCTGCGAATTCTATATTGTATGTTAGCTAAGTGTGAAGAGACTAATTTGAAGCTGAACTGGGAAAATGCCACTTTATGGTGAAGGAGGGCATAGTGTTGGCACATAAGATTTCACATGCGGGGATTGAGGTTAATAAGGAAAAGATAGATAGAAACCATCTCCAAACTCCCACCGCCTACTTCTGTGAAATCCATTCGTAATTTTCTGGGCCACGCAGGATTCTACCGATTTTTTATTCATGATTTCTCAAAGATGTCTTGTTTGAGTTTAATGAGGGATGCCTGAAGGCATTTAATTTTTTGAAGGAGAAGTTAGTGAGTGCCCCGATTCTTATAGCACCTGATTGGAGCCTTCCATCTGAGTTGATGTTTGACGCGAGCGATTTCGCGGTTGTGGCAGTTCTAGGACAGTGTGGAGAGAAACACTTCCATCCTATTTACTAAGCTAGTAGGACTCTGAATGACGCACAGGAGCATTACACCACGACTGAGAAAGAGCTCCCGGCGGTCGTTTTCGCTCTAGACAAATTATGTTCTTACCTCGTTCTATCTAAGGTTGTTGTCTATATCGATCACGTAGCACTGGGGCACTTGTTTGCTAAGAAAGATGCAAAACCATGTTTGATTTGGTGGATTATGTTGTTGCAGGAGTTCGATTTACAAATTTAGGATAAGAAGGGAGCAGAGAATCTTGCAGCGGATCACTTTTCTAGGTTAGAGGAACTCGAGAGCGACGAGGATAGTGTAGTTGAGGAGATAGGTGATAGTTTTACGCATGAGAGTTTTATGTATGTGAGACCTGAGGATGAAGGTTTGCTATGGTTTTCTGATTTGGTGAACTATATAGCGTGTGGGATTATTCTAAAGAAGATGCCTCCCAATCTGAAAAGGAAGCTTATAGCATATGCTAAATATTATATTTGGGAGGATTCGTATCTTTTTAGGATAGGAGTTGATTAGGTGTTGAGGAGATGTGTTAGTGGTGATGAGGCAAGGAAGATTTTGAGGGAGTGTCAGGGGCTGACTGGTGGCCATTATGGATTGTAGTATACCGCGAGGAAGTTGTTAGACGAGGGTTTTTATTGGCCGACTCTTTTTTAAGGAGGCGTATGAGTTGGTGAAGAGTTGTGATGCTTGTTAGAGGACATGTAATATCTCATCTCGGAATGAGATACCCCAAAACCCCATCCAAGTGGGTGAGATATTCTATATATGGGGTATTGATTTCGTGGGTCTGTTCCCGATGTCTCGTGGGAATCGATACATCCTCGTTGCTATACCTATGTCTCTAAATGGGTGAAGGCCCAAGCCTTGCCTAAAAATAATGCGAGGGTTTTAGTGAGATTTTTGAGGAGGTTGTTTTCACTCTTTAGTGCTCCAAAGGCGTTGATTAGTGATAGAGGTACCCACTTCTGTAATGCTCAGATGGAGAAGGTGTTGAAAAAGTATGGGGTCACCCATAGGCTTTCAATTGCCTATCATCCACAAACTAGTGGGCAAGTGGAGAATGCCAATTGAGGGATTAAGAGGATTCTAGAGAAGACGGTTGGGAATAACCGGTTAGATTGGTCGGATAAGTTAGATGATGTTGGGTGAACGTTTAGAATAGCTTTTAAGACATCTATAAGTACTACACTGTAGGTGCATATTATGTCCGTCACTGTACGAATAGACTAGATTCGAACACGACTCAAGTGCGAACGTGAGAGGTGTATATGTGTCACTTCGTACGAAGTTGTTAAGGTAATTTAGTTCACTTCGCACGAGGGTAAAGAGTCTATAAATAGTGTCGTGTGTTCAGAGTTTTGTAAGTTTTGGAGTTCCCGGAGGGGAAACGCTGGTGAAATTTCTCCAGCATTTCGCCAGCTTGACAAGGTGTATACTCTTTCGGTATGAATGAATGAAACATTGGACTTCCGCTTCTACTCCTTTCTTAATAACATTCTACCGAATTAGTGATATTATACCCAAACTTCCGTCTAGCACCGCTGGATCCTGAACTCTCATACACCCTTTAGGATGCTTTATGGGAAAGCATGTCATATACCGGTAGAGTTAGAGCACTGTGCTTATTGGGCGTTGAAGACGGTGAATATGGATTTAAAGAATGCGGGGAAGCATAGATTTCTTCAGTTACATGAGTTAGATGAGTTGATAGATGAGGCGTATATGAGGAATGTAGGTTACAAGGAAAAGAAGAAGAGATTTCATGATGCTAAGTTGAAAGGTAGTAAAGACTTTAAATCGGGTGATAAGGTGTTATTGTTTAATTCTAGGTTCAGGTTATTCCTGGGAAGGTTGAAGACTAGGTGGTCGGGTCCTTATGAGGTTATTCATGTTTTTCCCTATGGTGCGGTTGTGTGGGAAGGTGAGAGTCTTAAGGTAAACGGTATTAGGTTGAAGCATTATATTGAGGGACCGATTATGGAAAGAGTTGTGGAGGACTTTGACCTCCCATTGATTGCTAGATGATTGTGTAGGAACTTATTTGTAGAGTTTGGACATTTTAGGTTTTATTTTGTGTATATTGTCAGTATTATATTTGTGTTTTGGCTTGCGTTTTGGTTTGCGTTTTGTGTCTGTTTTGTGGGGATTCGCAGGTAATTTGGTGGGGATTTTTAAGAACATAAGTTTGGGAGCTTAATTGTGGAGTTTCGGGCGATTTTGGGAGAGTTTGGATGAAAAATGGTGAAAATTTAGAGGATGAACAAAATTTTAATCCCTTAAAAACCTACTAGAAAAATGTCCCATCCGCTCCACGCGGAGGGACAGGTTATACCTCTCGCGTCGCACGGGAAGTTCAAAGTCAACGAAAATCAAATTTCGTTCTTCCGCGCCACGCGGAAGATCTATGTGAGTCCCCCGTGACATGCAGAGGAGTATCAGGTTAGTTCGTTTGTTTTTTTGTCCGGTTTCTTCAGTTTTTCACACCCAGAATTGTTATGGTACATGTTTCCTTGTATATTTTGAATCTAAGTTAGTTAGTACTGAGTCAATTTTTATTTTGAGTCGATATTATGTTGGGGTTTGTTTTTTTTTTGTGCAGGTTAGTTTGACTTGTTCATACTCAATCTCCATTAGGTGAGGATTTTGGAACTGTGATCTATTTGTAAAGGCAGCCCAAGCATACCAGTTTGTCAGAGACGATCGTGAATGAAATGTTATGTGACACCTGTGTCACTTCAACCATCAAACAAAATCCAAACCAATGAAATATTGTATTTCGTACTTGGGATTTGTAAAAATATGTGTATCATTTGCACATATCAATTCTTGTTCGATTTCAAACTCTAAATCGCTTTCTGGAAGGTTATACGCGCACTGATGCGTAAATATAACCAGTTTAATGCAACGAACAATCCGGAATAGTGAAATAGGCTTAACATACCTTAAATAACCTTTACATAACTTAGAAATAAGTTTCGAAGGCTTTGGTATGGCAAAATCAAGTTAAATCGCTTACAGGGACTAAATTTGACAAATTGCGAAAGTATGCCAATTTGAACTGTAACAGACATTCCGGAACATGACCATAAGTTAAACATACCATAAATATCCTTTACATAGCTTAGAAATAGGCTTTGAGGGGTTCGGTGTGCTAAAATAAACTTTTGGGTCATTCAGGGACTAAAAGCGTCAAAAAGTGCATAAGTTTGCACTTTCGCGCATAACTTACGTTCTGACTACATCCGGACATCCAAAAATTTATGTAAGCACTAAAATATTTTATTTTAGTGTTTGGCTTGAGAAAAATCCATTCGTCGCGCAATTTGGATCGTTTTTCGCGCTTATGCGCATTCCGTCGTAATTAAGCGAACATCGCGATCGTACGGCCAAACGAACCGACATCTGAGATATTTTTGAGCATGTTTCATGTCCACAATGTTTAGGCATCATTTTAGGGCCTTAAAGTTGGCTTTACGGGCCTTAGAAGTGTCGGAAATGGCCTTAAACACCAACAGGGACTGAAACTGTCAATATGCAAACTTGTTTCTGATCTGACAAGGCCATGCGGCCCGCGTAAGATATGTGTGTATCCTTACGCGGCCCGCGTCAGTGTTCCAGACCAGATTCAATGTTTAACAGCCTGTTTCCAGCTGTTTAGCACTCCCAATTCCATTTCCACATGTCAATTCCTTATGGTGGGTGGCCAATTAACCTACCACAACTTTCCAACAAGTGTACGGCTTAGATCGTGCCCCCTTTTCCAAGAAACGATCCTAACGGTGAACCGAAAACTACAAATACCCACCTCCACCCTTCACTTTTCCTCACAAGAATCTGATCTAATGTGCTCTAAGTTGAAACCTTTGTTTCATACCTGAGCTATTTTGATCTAGATTAGCATTCGGGGACCCTTTGTAAGTGTTCCTTCGTTCTTTTATTGTTTTTCGAGTCCGAAAGTCAAACTTTGTTTGACTTTCTGCGTTGACCAGTTTATGGTCAATGCGAAGTTCGTTTGAACTTCGCAACGTGATTGTAATCACGATGGTTATAGTCCCTTGTGACTATGCCTACTGATTACCACGTTGTCTAGGGTCGTAAGGGTAAGCGATCTGATAAATCGCTTATACCTTCGAACCCGACCCATTTGGTCGATCATTAGGATCCGACCAAATACATTAGGTGACCATAGTAGGTAGGGAATAACCTTCCGAGGTTATACCTTATGGTCACGACGTTTAAGTAGTTGTATGATAGGTAGTTTATATGCCTTATGTAAATTACCAAAATACCCCTTTGATGCCAAAATTCATTTTAAACATATGTAACATAAGTTTTGACTTCTAAACTGATTTGGCGACAATATTAGGCATGTTAAGGCATATTCTACTTGTCATAGGACTAGTTAGGCGGTCCGAACGCGTTTCACGCGAACGGCGCGTTAAAGTAGCATAAGCTACCTAAACGGGTCGAAATGGGTCGTAAGCACTTATGCTAGGTTTCATTTAGTATGTAGGCTTTGTTAAACCATATTACACGAGTCTCCATACTCGTTTGGTTTATGAACCCTCATTCTATCCGATCCTCCAATTTAGGTCCGGTTTATTAACATAGTTACCTATATTAGGTGCCGTTTGATATCCGTGATCTCTAGCATTGTTTGGTTGTTACTCAAGGACTACTAAGCAATCTCAAGTGAGTACATAGACCCCTCTTTTACTGTTTTCCAAATGTTTTGGGGCGGAACACATGTGCCTACTTGTTACTTTCATGCTTTCCATGTTTTCACATCATATACCTGCTATGTTCGTTAGTACATTATAGTACATGATTTCATTACATTTCATGCTATGTATGCCCATTGTGTGCGTACTTAGTACATCGTTTTACATTACATGCTATGTATGCCCATTGGGTGCGTACTTAGTACATCGTTCTACATTACATTTCATGCTATGTATGCCCATTGTGTGCGTACTTAGTACATCGTCCTACATTTCATTTCATGCTATGTATGTCCATTGTGTGCATACTTAGTACATTGTTTTACATTACACTTATGCTATGTATGTTCTTTGTTGCATACTTAGTACATTGTTATACATTACACTTTATGCTATATATGTTCTTTGTTGCATACTTAGTACATTTGTTATTCATCACATGCTTACATTTTGGATACACATTACATGATTTACATTAAACATGAACATTTTACTTTGGTAGTTTGGTTTGATTAAGTGATTAAGTAACGAGGCGTGTGTAATATGATACAAGTATGGTGGATACGCCGCTGGTACTTCCTATATATAAGTGCTTGTATGGTATTACATATCGTTACGTTATTTGAATCATTTCAATTTGAGACATATAACATTTTATACAAATAACATACTTTTCACAAGACATTGATTTACAAACAACTCATCTTATACAAACTCATTTTACATGGTTATTCATTTAACCATACATTATTCTCTTATTTATACATATCATCTGATCTTATCGTTTTTCAAATGATTTACAAAACAAAGCAAATTACAAGGTTCATGACTAAACATTTTCTCAAACATAAGTCATGAATTCTGTTTTCACAAAACCTATGTATCTCACAGGCATTTTTATGCTGGCGTACCTATTTTCACATGTGTTTTCAGGAGATGATGCATAGGACTTATCAAGACATACTTAGGCGGACCTGTGCCTTAGTGACTTAAACCGAGACAAGAACTAGTTAATTTTTGTTATGTACTCTTTATTTCTTGTTTAAAGACAATGTAACTCTCTTATTTGATTAATAAAACGAAACTATAATTTCCATGGTTGTGAAACAATTAATTCTGTTACAACACTCCCCGACGTTTCCGCCACGTTGACCACTTAGATCGCTCCTCAGTCTATAAGACTGCTCTATCCTCCACCTTGACCACTTAGATCGCTCCTCAGTCGTCATGACTGAGCCTACTCTTCCTAGCCTTGCTAGCCCACTACCTCGGTCACCTAGACCGAGCCTCGATCCTCCAGATCGAACCTATAACAAACCAACGTGCTCAACTACTTCGATCACCTCGATCCTCCAGACCGATCCTCAGCCCTCCAAGCTAAGCCTATAAATAATAAAATGTGCTCAACTACTTCGATCACCTCGATCCTCCAGACCGATCCTCAGCCCTCCAAGCTGAGCCTATAAATAATAAAATGTGCTCAACATTCGTTTGTAAAAAGTTTTGGATCTGGACTTAAGTGGTATGCAGAAAAATGTTTTCGTGAGAGCCCTAGTGATCATAGTCTAGACTCGAGAAAGAATCCTAGTTCGCTATGATCAGAGCTCTGATACCAAGCTGTCACACCCTGGCTTTGCGGAAGCGTGGTTAATTTTGGTGTGACTTCTTAATACCATAGCTTAATCATACCAAAGCTATATGAGTTAAAAACATGCAAGATCATCCATTAAGTTTTGAAAATCAAACACAATACCATTGTTTTAACATACCCTGACTACCATAATCTTGTTCAACAAACATTACAAACTGAAACACAACATAAACATGGTTTAAGGACTGTGTCTTGTCCAGGAAAGAGACACATCCCCTAAACCCCGGATGACCTCGGAAACTAGTGCAGCGGAAAACATGCCATACCGTGCCAGATCTCGTTAATTTCCTGAAATACATGTAAGTTGAAAAATCAACAATAATGTTGAGCGAGTTCATGTGCAAGTGAGTAAGTAAAACACTTGTAAGTATAAAAGTTTCCTGGTATGTAGCAGTGTAAGAGGACTTGTGATCACCAATGGTTTGCAAGGCCATTAGCATGTTGTGAAATGCAAGTAGGAAGACACAACCCTAGCCGATTTTTGCGTTGGGCAACCAAGTCACTCCAGGTCCGTTCTGTTGGTCCTCAGAGAGGTCCGTTCTGTTGGGCCTAGAGCTGGGCTCGCTACACCCAGATAGATCTACCGCTTAAGTCCCTCGGTGTTCTAACTACCCATTCACATGATCTAAACCTCCTTACGTTAATCATACCATGTATAAAGTACTTGTAAACAAAGTAACATGTATTTCACCCCCGTAGTTAAGAAAACTGAAAACAGTTAGAGAAAAGGGGGACATGAACTCACAGTCGGTGCGTCTCTACCAAGTATCCCTGAATCAGAAAGCTGCGCGACGACCTACAAGTGCTAATTCTATTAGACGGACGGCCGTGCCTTAGCTTTATAGTTTATGTTTTTGGGAAATAGTTAGACAACTATTTCGTGTTTTTGTTCTGTATATACTTGGTAGTAAATCTTCTTCCCAAGGATGGGGGATACAATACATGTGCGTAAGTTACGTTTTGACAGTCGTGTGGTAATGTAATTACCGATGTAACTTATATGTTTGTAGTGAAAGCGTTCGCAAAGTTTTGGGATCATTAACGCTTGTAAATATTATTTTCACCCTAAAATAATATTTATGTAATTTCACAAAATAATCATAAACAGTGTTGTGACAAAACATATTTATCACGTTAACTTAGTGAAAATCCCACCTCCGAATATTTAGTAAAATGTAGTCTTGGCGAAATTTATGTTTCGAAAATATGTAAAAAATAGTTCTAACACTTGTTGTGTAAATAATTCTAAGTGTTAGGTTTTTAGGAAAATTTCGCCAGAGTTTCCTCTGTAACTGGAGGTGGCCACGCTTTCAAGCGTATCATTTTCTTTTAACAAATCAATTCAACAACTTCTTTAATCAATCAAACAATTTCCGACACATCAAACTAGTCAATAAGTATGTAATTCGCATAATCGCATGAACTTGTAGCTTTTCCGTATCTATAATGTAAATCCCATTATATTTTGTAGATCTTTATATAAAGTAACTTCAATCTTGTAAAAACCTCGTGTTTAGAGAAATCCGTCTTTACAACTTCTAGTGATAAGTGACAAATCTAGTTCTTTGTCGGATCTTTTCATTTCACAAGTGTTTACACACTTGTGGTTTATAAAATCATGTTTGTTAGTGTAAGATCCATCCTTTAGAAAACATGATTTCTTTAATGTGTGGTTCTTTAAAAATACCACTTGCAGATACGTAGATCCGCTAGTTTTAAACACTATTGTACAAGTTAAATCACTTTTACACAAGTAAAATATTTTTACACAAGTTCATGTCTCTTGTGTGGTAGAGTTTCACCTTTTAACCCTTGTGTTAACCCAAAATAAGCTTATGTGAAGATCCATGATCTTATAAAGTCGGGTTAAACGATGCTCCGAGCTACCACATCATAGATCGGGTCTCAAAAATCACAAATTCCAAATACTACAACTTTTACACATGTTACAAGCTATTAACCACCATCTTTATAGTTTTTACTAGACTTTTATACCTCAAAAAGTATGTTAACGATATTTAACCGACACGAACCCTTTTAACCACTTTAGATAAGTTCAAAATCAAGTTTTAAGTGTTATACCTCTAGCTCAAGGCTAGGGAAGAATCTTGACGGAAAGTGGGTGGATAAAAGCTAACGGAAGTGGTCCTTCGCGTTCCGAGTGCACCAAAGCTCCTAATACGCGACCCGTGAAGCTTGTATCTACTTGGAATGGAATGATCAAGGACCGAAAATATGATGGTGGTGAGAGTGGGGTTCGGCCGAGAGTGGGTAAGGGAGAGAGAGAGAGCTTGGTCTTGTGTTGTGTTAAGGTGAATGATCTTAGGTTTAGTGTTTAACTTATAGGCAAATTATGGAGGTATTAACCAATGGTAAATGTGTCATGAAGATATCCAACACACTAGATTAGGAGATCTTGTAAGTACAAGATATGTCCCCCTAGGGGACGGTTTTGGTTAGAGGGGGGGGGGGGGGGTCCTTTGTTCGATTATAACTAGTTTAGTTAGGATGGAGTTTAGGTTAAATAGGTTAGTTTAGTATTAAACTCCGTTAGTAATATATAGCGTGTTATGACGGGTGTTAGGGTAATCAGGGACCCTAACTGGCTCAGAAAATTATAGATAGTGAAAATAATAATATTTTCATGTTCCGGGTAAAGTCCGGTTGTTCGGTTGGATAGTAATCCGTTAAAGCGTTACAAAAGCTTTAAAGTGTCGTTATTGTTATTTTTAGTGACACATCTTGTTTCCAACACTTTAGAAAGTGTCTAGTAGTATTTCCCCATATTTTGGCACTTTACTAGTCAGCTAGAAGCTGGATTATTTATTAAAGTGCTGTGTTCTGTACTTAAAGTACGTTTTTGGCACATCCAATCAGTGTATCTTATTCCTAGAGACGCAGTTCCACAACCCTTATAACCCTACACTCACTACCAGTGTAGTCAGATATTTGAGGCTCTTAACAGGCCTTAGAGGCAGTGTCTGCCTGATGCTGGTTATATCAGCATGTTCACTGTGTATCCGTTTAGTGCTACTGTGCTTTTTTTTTGTGCATCATGTTTGTCACTAAGGTTCAGTATGTAAATAATGTAGTGACAGCAAACAAGTATGATGCAAGTAAGTTCATGTATCAGTATTCAAGTAGCAGTTCATCAGCTAGTTCAACCAAGCACAGTAATCAAGTAGTAATTATTCATTAATTAAGTTGTACGGATACCTGGTTTAGTGCGGGTTGTCACATTCTCCCCCCGTTAAATAAATTTCGTCCCGAAATTTAAGTTCTGCTTGTAGATGCAGAGTTCTTAGGAAATAAGTGGGGGTATTTCTCTTTCATCCGGTCCTCACGTTCCCAGGTGAATTCAGGACCATGTCTGGCATTCCAACGAACTTTGACGAGTTTGACACTGCTCCGGCGGGTCTTGTTAACTTTCCAATCCGTGACCTCAACAGGTTCTTCAACGAAGTGGAGCGTGTCGTCAATATGAATCTCGTCGGTGGGAATGGCAACGTCAATTTGAGTCGGACTTTTCTTTAGATTGGATACATGAAATGTATCGTGAACACCATTTAGTTCAGCGGGTAGGTCCAACTTGTATGCTACTGTCCCAATTCTTTCCAGAATTCTGAAGGGACCAATGTAGCGCGGATTTAACTTCCCACGCTTTCCAAAGCGTGCCACCCCCTTCCAGGGTGAAACTTTCAATAACACCATTTCTCCAACTTGGAAATCCACATGTTTCCGGTTTGGATCCGCGTAGTCCTTTTGTCTGTGGCGAGCTGCTTCGATGCGTTTAAGTATTTGCGCGATCTTGTCTGTCGTCTCTTGGACGATCTCGGGGCCAGCAAGCTGCCTATCACCTGCGTCAGACCAACATAGGGGTGATCGGCACTTGCGTCCGTATAGGGCTTCAAATGGCGCGACACCAATACTGGTGTGGTAGCTGTTGTTGTATGAGAATTCAACCAAAGGTAAGTGTTTATCCCAGCTACCGCCCAAATCCATTACACATGCCCTCAGCATGTCTTCCAAAATTCGTGTTCAGCCTTCGTCTTTGAATAAATCAAAATGTCGTCGATGAATACAATCACGAACTTGTCCAAGTATGGCTTGCAAACCCTATTCATAAGATCCATGAATACCGCAGGTGCGTTTGTCAAACCAAATGGCATAACGAGGAACTCGTAGTGTCCATATCGAGTTCTGAAGGCTGTCTTCGGGATACTTTCCTCTTGTATCCTTAACTGATGGTATCCCGATCGAAGATCGATCTTTGAGTAAAAGCTTGAGCCTTGCAGTTGATCAAACAGATCGTCGATTCTTGGCAGAGGGTACCTATTCTTGATCGTTAGCTTGTTCAATTCTCGGTAGTCGATACACATGCGGAAGCTACCGTCCTTTTTCTTGACAAACAGGACCGGAGCTCCTCAAGGCGAGAAGCTTGGTCGGATAAAACCCTTGTCTAACAACTCTTGAAGTTGTGTTGACAATTCCTGCATCTCAGACGGAGCAAGTCTATACGGTGCCTTAGCCACAGGCGCGGCGCCTGGAACTAAGTCGATGTGAAACTCTACTTGCCTCTGAGGTGGCAGTCCGGGTAAGTCTTCCGGGAAGACTTCTGGATACTCCCTTACGACAGGGATGTCTTCGATTCTTGACTCAGCAGCCTTTTTATCCACAATGTGTGCCAGGAAGGCAACACATCCTCTCTGTAAACACTTCCTTGCTTTCAAGCAGCTGATAATCCTTAGTGGTGTGTCACGCTTCTCTCCGTGAACCACAATTGTCTCACCATCATCGGTTGGGATACGAACAACTTTCTCGTGGCATACTATCTCAGCCTTGTTTCCGGACAACCAATCCATTCCTACCACCACGTCGAAGCTTCCCAATTGGACTGGTAGTAGATCCAAAGTAAACTCACGTTCTCCCAATTCTATCACACAGCCTCTGATTACCTCGTTGGCTTCAACTAACTTTCCATTAGCTAATTCGATCGAGTAGGGAATATCTAACTTATTAGCGGCTAACCCAAGCATATTCTTAAATTCTAACGATACGAAGCTATAATCGGCACCAGTATCAAATAAAACGGATGCATAGCGTTGATTGATAGGGAACGTACCGGTAACAACATTGGGATCCTGGCGCGCTTCCCTAGCTTCGAGTTGGAACACCCTTCCACGGGCTTGGTTCAATGTTGGGCAATTCTTCTTAAAATGCCCGATTTCCCCGCAGTTATAGCATCCGAGTCTCTGCCCGTTTCCACCTCCAATTCCAGCTGGGTTGTTGTTCTGGTTGGCATTTCCAGCCTGATTTGCATTGTTGCCTCGGTTTCCGTTTCCTCCGTAGTTTCCTTGTGGGCGGTTTCCATTTCCACCGCGGTTATCATTCCTATTTCCATATCCTCCCTGGCCTCCACGGCCAGCACCAACCCAACAAGAATCCTTCAGGTGACCACGTTTCCCACATACCTCACATGCTTTTAGCCCGCATTGACCAGAATGGTGACGCTGGCAGGCATTACACTTGGGCTGGGTGCCCATGTATCCTCTTCCTTTCCTTCCACTACCAGCTGTAACCTGAGCTGGTGCATTTGGTTCCCCTTTCTTACCAATACTGCCAATACCCTGTTTAAAGTTCGAGAACTTTCTTTTGTTGCCTCCTGATGACTCCACGTGAGTCTCTGCCTTCTTCGTCTTGATCTCATCAAACTTGTTCAAACGAATCGCCTCCTCGGTGAGAGCCACGCTCAAGTCGATGGCTTCAGTGATAGTCGCTGGTTTGGAGGAGGTTACCATGCTTATGATTTGGGGAGCCAAACCCCAAATGAAGCGCTCGATTCGCTTGTATTCTGGAGTAACCATGTAAGGAACCACTTGAGATAAATCGTGGAATCTTTGGACGTATTCTGCAACCTTGGGTCCATCCATCTTTAAATGCCAAAATTCAGTCTCCAACTTCTGAATTTCCGCGCGAGAACAGTACTTTCTGCGCATGAGTTCTTTCAATTCGGTCCAAGTCAGCGCGTAGGCGGCAGCCTCGCCTAGGGTTTGTACTTGTAGGTTCCACCAGGATAGGGCTCCATCTAGAAATAGCCCTGAAATGTATGTGAGTTGCTGATCCTCTGCGCATTTGCTCATGCGTAAAACAGAATCGGTTTTCTCAGCCCAGCGGGTGAAGGCAACTGCACCTCCTGTGCCATCGAAGTTGACCGGTTTGCAGTCTAAAAACTGCTTGTAGGTGCATCCTGCACGTATGTTAAAACATGTGATTGGCATTAGCATCATTGCTAAAATCTCCAACTAGTTCATGGTAGGTCCAAGTGGCTTGGTATTACCGTGAGGTGGATTATTGTTGCCCTGGTTAACACTTCCGCTCGCTCCTGGCTGAGATGCTGCGTATTGTGCTATGGTAGCTGCAATGACTTGCTGTAGTTCTGCCTCATTAGTAGGCATTGGCGTTGGGCGTTTCGGCGGCATCTTCTAAAAGATGGTTTACGTTGGTCAGGCCATAGTAAAAATCCCATGTTATAGTACGTACGTCCTACTATAATAGTAATAGTAATAACACATAATATCTCATGTCATCAATACATCACATTTATCAATCATCCACATCTCATACCATAACAATGCAAATAAGTAATCAAGCGAAACAGATATGATGAGAATACTGCGATTGTCATACATCAAGACCACAGAGTAAGTGTATCAGTACATCATAGTGTCATACAATCATCCATCAACTAGGGGCTACATCACCCCTGTCCAAAAATCACAACAAATCAGTGTCAAATACAACATCAAGTACATGTCAACAAAAGTCAAAGTCATAAAGTGGTCTCCAAAATGCTGTGCAATCTAACAATCGCCGTCTTCTCATCCTCGTCTTACCTAATCAGTAACTGGTGAGCTCTATGCAGATGGTGGTGGAGGAGGGGGAAAGTGGGTGTAAAACAAGCGGCGCAACTGGAGCCAGTCCTCCTCCTGGGCTCGCTGAGTACGGATAATAGAGGCAACCTGCTGCTCTAATGTAAAGAGGCGAGCAGCAATATCAGGAGGTAATGGTCGAAACGGCTGTAGAGTGGAGGGTGCCTGACCATGGCACTGACATGGTAACAACCGAGCTCTCTCGAGCTCCTGGATACGCTGTGTGTGGGACTCGTGCTGTGCGACGAAGGACATCAAGACGTCCTCGATAGTGTACCCCCTGTGAAAAGCATGGTAGGGGTCAGTAGGTGGCACGCCGGAGCCAGGTGCCCAAAGAAATGGCTCGCTAGTGGGGTCGAAAGGTGCCACGCGAAATGGAGCAACAGCGGGTGGAACGGATGACGTCTGAGGCATGAAAGGGATAGGCATCGGTACATGCCCATCAGGGTGAGCTGAAGAACCCTCTCCAGGCCCTGCTGGAGGTACAAACATAGGAACCTGAAATGAAAAGTCAATATGTGGTGCAACAGGAATCTGTGGAGGAAAAGGTGGAACATCCTCATCAGCCGGTATCCAACCGTGCTGTGCGGACTCATCCGGTGGATCCATACGTGCCGCGAACAGTGCATGCTCGGGCTCTAGTGGAACGGGATCAAGTAAGGGAGCAACAACAGGGTGAACGGGTGCAAGGTGCTCTATAGGATGGTCAGCAGGTATATCACCAACGGGTAAAGGAACAACGGGATCAACAGCAACATGATCGCCCTCAATCAGAGGAACATCTACTGGGAGATCATCAACAACAGGCTCAAAAGGGATATCAGCATGTACTGGGTCATGCTCAGGTATAGGGTCTAGAGCGGCTGCCTGCTCAGGAGCAACGGCAGGCTCGAAGTCATCAAAAGCCATCTCAAACTCAAAATCTGGGTCAATAGGATCAAATAGGTCAACAGGGTCTGCTGGATCCTCCATAAACTGGTCCATCGGAACAAACTCTATGTCACGATCAGGGTCGAATCCCGGGGGAAACATAGGGTCGGAATCCCCCTCATCATCATGGTCAAAAGCGAAACTGGGGATAGGGGCAACAGAAGATGCCTGATCAGGATCTGATCCATGAGAGAAGTGCTGCGCACTCTGGACATGTGTGGGTACAGAGGCCACAGACTCAAAGGAGTCCGCGACTGGGGAGTGAGCAGGTGACTCCGCGGCAGGAGCATCTGCGATCAACAAGGGATCGGCAGCAGGAAGGGCCTCGCCCTGAGCATCCTCCTCGAAAGGCTCCTCATCAAACATATCGACATCATCATCCTCGTCGTCGATGGGCAAGTCGTAAGCTGGGTACGCAGCAAGCGGTATAGGAGCAGGGATCAATGCAAGTGGTAGATCCCCGGCGATAGGACCATCTGCGAGCTCGCCAGCACCGTCAGGTAGTGCAAAGGGCTGGAAATCGTCCTCATCTGTGCTAGTGAAGTCGGACGTGTAAACCTCGTGCTCCGATGACTCAATATCGTCTGAAACGATAGGCCTCGGGCCTGTGGTGCCTGAACCACCAGTGTCTGCAGAATCCATGTGTCTGTAACATATACACAAACATGCACAAGCAGTCAATCATAAATCATGTAATCACATAAGTCACCAAGTAAGGTATCACGTAATTCTCCTAGTCGTACTAGTCAATTTCATCCAGTCTATAAGACTGCTCTATCCTCCACCTTGACCACTTAGATCGCTCCTCAGTCGTCATGACTGAGCCTACTCTTCCTAGCCTTGCTAGCCCACTACCTCGGTCACCTAGACCGAGCCTCGATCCTCCAGATCGAACCTATAACAAACCAACGTGCTCAACTACTTCGATCACCTCGATCCTCCAGACCGATCCTCAGCCCTCCAAGCTGAGCCTATAAATAATAAAATGTGCTCAACTACTTCGATCACCTCGATCCTCCAGACCGATCCTCAGCCCTCCAAGCTGAGCCTATAAATAATAAAATGTGCTCAACATTCGTTTGTAAAAAGTTTTGGATCTGGACTTAAGTGGTATGCAGAAAAATGTTTTCGTGAGAGCCCTAGTGATCATAGTCTAGACTCGAGAAAGAATCCTAGTTCGCTATGATCAGAGCTCTGATACCAAGCTGTCACACCCTGGCTTTGCGGAAGCGTGGTTAATTTTGGTGTGACTTCTTAATACCATAGCTTAATCATACCAAAGCTATATGAGTTAAAAACATGCAAGATCATCCATTAAGTTTTGAAAATCAAACACAATACCATTGTTTTAACATACCCTGACTACCATAATCTTGTTCAACAAACATTACAAACTGAAACACAACATAAACATGGTTTAAGGACTGTGTCTTGTCCAGGAAAGAGACACATCCCCTAAACCCCGGATGACCTCGGAAACTAGTGCAGCGGAAAACATGCCATACCGTGCCAGATCTCGTTAATTTCCTGAAATACATGTAAGTTGAAAAATCAACAATAATGTTGAGCGAGTTCATGTGCAAGTGAGTAAGTAAAACACTTGTAAGTATAAAAGTTTCCTGGTATGTAGCAGTGTAAGAGGACTTGTGATCACCAATGGTTTGCAAGGCCATTAGCATGTTGTGAAATGCAAGTAGGAAGACACAACCCTAGCCGATTTTTGCGTTGGGCAACCAAGTCACTCCAGGTCCGTTCTGTTGGTCCTCAGAGAGGTCCGTTCTGTTGGGCCTAGAGCTGGGCTCGCTACACCCAGATAGATCTACCGCTTAAGTCCCTCGGTGTTCTAACTACCCATTCACATGATCTAAACCTCCTTACGTTAATCATACCATGTATAAAGTACTTGTAAACAAAGTAACATGTATTTCACCCCCGTAGTTAAGAAAACTGAAAACAGTTAGAGAAAAGGGGGACATGAACTCACAGTCGGTGCGTCTCTACCAAGTATCCCTGAATCAGAAAGCTGCGCGACGACCTACAAGTGCTAATTCTATTAGACGGACGGCCGTGCCTTAGCTTTATAGTTTATGTTTTTGGGAAATAGTTAGACAACTATTTCGTGTTTTTGTTCTGTATATACTTGGTAGTAAATCTTCTTCCCAAGGATGGGGGATACAATACATGTGCGTAAGTTACGTTTTGACAGTCGTGTGGTAATGTAATTACCGATGTAACTTATATGTTTGTAGTGAAAGCGTTCGCAAAGTTTTGGGATCATTAACGCTTGTAAATATTATTTTCACCCTAAAATAATATTTATGTAATTTCACAAAATAATCATAAACAGTGTTGTGACAAAACATATTTATCACGTTAACTTAGTGAAAATCCCACCTCCGAATATTTAGTAAAATGTAGTCTTGGCGAAATTTATGTTTCGAAAATATGTCAAAAATAGTTCTAACACTTGTTGTGTAAATAATTCTAAGTGTTAGGTTTTTAGGAAAATTTCGCCAGAGTTTCCTCTGTAACTGGAGGTGGCCACGCTTTCAAGCGTATCATTTTCTTTTAACAAATCAATTCAACAACTTCTTTAATCAATCAAACAATTTCCGACACATCAAACTAGTCAATAAGTATGTAATTCGCATAATCGCATGAACTTGTAGCTTTTCCGTATCTATAATGTAAATCCCATTATATTTTGTAGATCTTTATATAAAGTAACTTCAATCTTGTAAAAACCTCGTGTTTAGAGAAATCCGTCTTTACAACTTCTAGTGATAAGTGACAAATCTAGTTCTTTGTCGGATCTTTTCATTTCACAAGTGTTTACACACTTGTGGTTTATAAAATCATGTTTGTTAGTGTAAGATCCATCCTTTAGAAAACATGATTTCTTTAATGTGTGGTTCTTTAAAAATACCACTTGCAGATACGTAGATCCGCTAGTTTTAAACACTATTGTACAAGTTAAATCACTTTTACACAAGTAAAATATTTTTACACAAGTTCATGTCTCTTGTGTGGTAGAGTTTCACCTTTTAACCCTTGTGTTAACCCAAAATAAGCTTATGTGATGATCCATGATCTTATAAAGTCGGGTTAAACGATGCTCCGAGCTACCACATCATAGATCGGGTCTCAAAAATCACAAATTCCAAATACTACAACTTTTACACATGTTACAAGCTATTAACCACCATCTTTATAGTTTTTACTAGACTTTTATACCTCAAAAAGTATGTTAACGATATTTAACCGACACGAACCCTTTTAACCACTTTAGATAAGTTCAAAATCAAGTTTTAAGTGTTATACCTCTAGCTCAAGGCTAGGGAAGAATCTTGACGGAAAGTGGGTGGATAAAAGCTAACGGAAGTGGTCCTTCGCGTTCCGAGTGCACCAAAGCTCCTAATACGCGACCCGTGAAGCTTGTATCTACTTGGAATGGAATGATCAAGGACCGAAAATATGATGGTGGTGAGAGTGGGGTTCGGCCGAGAGTGGGTAAGGGAGAGAGAGAGAGCTTGGTCTTGTGTTGTGTTAAGGTGAATGATCTTAGGTTTAGTGTTTAACTTATAGGCAAATTATGGAGGTATTAACCAATGGTAAATGTGTCATGAAGATATCCAACACACTAGATTAGGAGATCTTGTAAGTACAAGATATGTCCCCCTAGGGGACGGTTTTGGTTAGAGGGGGGGGGGGGGTCCTTTGTTCGATTATAACTAGTTTAGTTAGGATGGAGTTTAGGTTAAATAGGTTAGTTTAGTATTAAACTCCGTTAGTAATATATAGCGTGTTATGACGGGTGTTAGGGTAATCAGGGACCCTAACTGGCTCAGAAAATTATAGATAGTGAAAATAATAATATTTTCATGTTCCGGGTAAAGTCCGGTTGTTCGGTTGGATAGTAATCCGTTAAAGCGTTACAAAAGCTTTAAAGTGTCGTTATTGTTATTTTTAGTGACACATCTTGTTTCCAACACTTTAGAAAGTGTCTAGTAGTATTTTCCCCATATTTTGGCACTTTACTAGTCAGCTAGAAGCTGGATTATTTATTAAAGTGCTGTGTTCTGTACTTAAAGTACGTTTTTGGCACATCCAATCAGTGTATCTTATTCCTAGAGACGCAGTTCCACAACCCTTATAACCCTACACTCACTACCAGTGTAGTCAGATATTTGAGGCTCTTAACAGGCCTTAGAGGCAGTGTCTGCCTGATGCTGGTTATATCAGCATGTTCACTGTGTATCTGTTTAGTGCTACTGTGCTTTTTTTTTTGTGCATCATGTTTGTCACTAAGGTTCAGTATGTAAATAATGTAGTGACAGCAAACAAGTATGATGCAAGTAAGTTCATGTATCAGTATTCAAGTAGCAGTTCATCAGCTAGTTCAACCAAGCACAATAATCAAGTAGTAATTATTCATTAATTAAGTTGTACGGATACCTGGTTTAGTGCGGGTTGTCACATGACATGTTATACGATCATGATTGGTGGAATGAAGGCACTCATAGCTGGCACTGATTTTAATCCTAACCAGTTATGTCTTTTCCAATTTTTTGTACTTATTTTTGCATTTTATTTTAGGATTTTCTTTCTTCTTTAATTTTAGTTAGTTTTCCATCCACATTGAGGACAATGTGTGATTTAAGTGAGGTGATGGGATACTACAACTTTTTATTAGGTAGATTTGAGTTGAAAAAATAAAAAAAACAAAAAATAAAAAAAAATAATCCAAAAAATAGAAAAATGTTCTGATTTTTTTGGAATTAAATGGAAATGATAGAAAAATTGGGATTTTTGGTATGCCCAACCGACTTAGAGGGTTCCCTAGATTGCTTTCAATAATGTCTTATTAAAAATCATGAGGTCTTGTGGGTTCTCATCATGGTTATACGTGTTGATATCTTATAATGAATTAACCGAAAATTTTTGAAACCATTTATCCTAGTTATGATTCCATTGCAAAAAAATTTGGGACGAAAAAAGTTTAAGTGTGGGGATAGTTGATCTGTTGCAAAACACATGCTTTTATCGTGTAGATTTTGTATATTTTTAGAGTCATTTAATTGAGTTTTACTTTATATTTGATTAGTTTGTGTAAATGTAGATCCCGGGAGGAAAAGGAACTGAAAAGGAGCTGAAACGATCAAGAAATGAACAACCGAGGGCCAATGATGATGTGCAGGTACTAAATGTCACACCCGCTTGTAGCGGAAGCGCGAGGTGTGATCTGATCTGTTCTCATTGCATAACAATATTTGTGAACATACTAAATGAATAAAAACATGCTCCAATGCCATTTCCACAATTGTTTCAAAAGAACACAACATAAGTTTAAGTGTATCGATTATAAACCATTAACTGAATGTAAAGTGTCATTGTTTAATACATTAAAATGCAAGTTCTAAATTGTTAAGGCTTTGACCACTATATCACCGCAAAGATGCGGTATATAACGGACAAACCCTTCAAATGGTGGCATGGAGTCTTGATACTTGTTTTCTTGCCTGAAATCCCCGACATGGTCCACTAATTATCTGAAATACATGTTAAGTTGAAAACATCAATAAAAGTTGGCGAGTTCATGCAGTTTAGTTGTATAAGATGTATCTGTAAAATGTGAGTTGTACAAAATGTATATGTAAAATGTGAGTTGTATAAAATGTATCTGTAAGATGTGAGTTGTATAAAATGTATATGTAAAATGTGAGTTGTATAAGGTGAAAACCGGTATGTAAAGATGTAGTATGTAAAGAGTCAATGAAATCGTTGATCATTAATGTTTAGTAAGGACATTAATATGTGTGACGAATTAGGAAGCAATCCAAACCTAGACGATTTAGTGTCGACTACCATCGACTGGGACACAAACGCACTCTTCTGTATGGGTCCACGACCAAGAGTGGGGCTCGCCAAAACCCATTAGATCTAACCCTCTGTACCTAGGTCCAAACTGGATTAATGGTGCTTAGATGTATAACCCTATTCGCACATGATCTAAGGTGTTTCATTCCCTGACCTTAACATACCATTGAACATGTATTTTCCCCGATAGCTGTAAAGTTGTAAAACATTTAAATGAATAGGGGACATGAACTCACAGAATTGCGTTCGTGAATAGTAAGTAACTGTGATCTCACATGCGGTCGTCCTGAATAGTGTCACGACCTACAAACGTTCTATATTTGTTAGACACTTCGGCCTTTGTAATGACTTGAGTAAAAGTCTTTTATCTTGAATATGTGTTAAGACTTGTATGTCTTTGTTATTCGTTGAACTGTGTTTTAGATGTATTAAGTGATAACTGTTTAGTATATATATATTTCGCCAAATATATATATTCTTGTATCTCGTGAGTTGTATCGTAGTTGTATAAATGTGTTTTCACTAAGTGTTAGGTGATGTGAATGTGTATATCATTGTACGTATAGGAATACGTATGTCCGCGTTGTTCATTATATCTGATCTTGTATTCTTAGAATATATATACTTATATATTCTAAGATATATTTCATAAAAATATGAAATCTTTACTTCGTAAAAAGGTATAGAAAATATCTTAAAAATAATATATTTTTAAGATTAGTTCTAAAAATATAATTTTAGTCTTTTACTAAAACAATATATTTTAGATAGTAAGAAATATATATGTATGTTTATATATTTAAAAAACAATACCTTTTTAATATAAACCATAAGTAATATATTTTGTATATTGTAGAAAATATATAGTTACTTATTCGATTTAGAAAACGTAGTTTTACCAAGTCTTTGATATATGGTATATTACCGTCCGTAATACTTATATAGTCCGTATATTTGTCCGTAAGGCCGATTTGTCCATAAGTTGTGTCCGAAGACTCGGATCGTCCGTAACTTGTTTTTAAGGTGTATTTATGTGTATTCTTGTAAGATTTTAGTTGTAATGAGTCTTGTGTTTATTTGTACCATTGTATTCAAGTTCCTAGTTTTCATACCTATAACTAATACAACCAAATAACACATAAGTTGTTAAGATAACTAAATATATATTTTCTCAAAAATATATATTTATATCTAGTTTTACTTTTATAAAAACTATTCTTAAAAATCTTTTTATTCTAATAAAGATTTTGTAAAAAATGATAGTTTTTATAACATATGATTTTTAAGAAAAATGGTCATGTTTCCTTTGAAATATATACTTTTGCCATGTTTAATAAAACATATCTTTTTCTTTTTAAAAATCACCAATAATCTTCTCATAATATTTTTAACAAAAACATATGAGATTTATATCATAATCTTAACAAGATGAAATCATAAACATGTAGGGTTTTGGTATGATCATTACATATGTTTACAAGTTCAAAAACCATGCTTTACTTCTAGTTTTATCACACTTTTTATAAAAACCCATCTTGTATGTTTCTTTTTATAATCTTGTAAAAGTATTATTTTTAGCGAAAAACATTATATACTTTAACAAAACCAAAGATTATGATCATCCATTTAAACATTTATGTTTAACAAAAACCCTTCAACATTTTCATGTACACTTGTTAGATCATGTTTTTAAACATCATCTAACAAGTTATTCATTTGATATTCATCAATACTAGATCATATATGAAAGAAATAAGCTTCAAATCACAACATAAACAAACTTATATATCATGATTTTTATTTTGCGTCTTTGTATTTTCATATTATTTTGTATGATTGTTTAGTTATTACATGTTCTTTTATCAATCATAAACATAAATACGTATGAAAAATGGATTTTAGAAAGCTCATTTCTAGCACTTGTGGCTAGGGATGATCTAGATGATGATCAAAGAAAAGAAAAATGTTGATCTTGGTGTTTGAAAGCTTTTGAATGGAAGGAAATCACTTCTTCAACTTGTAGTGTCTTTAGATCCTCCTATGTTCCATCAAGCTCCATCTTAATCATCGAAGAAAGGCTAAAATGTGAAAGTTTTTGGTGGGTGTTCTTGGCTAGATGATGAATATTGAGAGAGTTTCTTAAGTGTGTGTAAAGTAAGGTGAAATGAAGAAGTAAAGTGCTTAGTGAATTCTTGTTCATAAGTGTTATAATTTCACCAACTTGCATCAACTTGCACCAACTTGCAAACAAATAGGTAAATATCTAGGATATTTTAGGAAACAAGTTGATGGGTGGGTCCCACAATAGGGGTGCGGCCGAGAGGTAGGGGGCACATGTTATAAACTTGTTTCATTTGTTCTGAAGTGTTAGAAAATCTTAGGAGAAATGTTAGGAAGCCGTATATGTTCAAGTGTTTAAGTAATTCAAGGTGTTGAGTGACCATTACTAGATCAAAATGATCCAAATAATGTTAGATGGTCACTAAAAAAAAGATTTGATATCGTTCGGATATTCGTTTGGCATTGTTTCCGTTAGTCGTTATTCGAACGCTAAGCTTGTGTAAGTTGTGTGAATTGATGTGATTCTTGGTTTAGATGATACCCCAAGGTATTCGACTATGAACTCTAGGTTAAACGACACTTTTGTACATTGTATATAACTTACAATGCTGATTTCTGCAGAATTTCTGCGGAAAAGTGTTGAAATTGGACTTTTAGTGCTTTTCGGGCAGTTTTTAGTGTTATCGGACTTCGGGAAGGTATTAAACCAAACCCTTGCATTCCAAGTTAGGGTTTAATGTATATTAGATGTTGGACTTTCTACAGAGTCCTAAAGATGTCATTAAGATGGTTTCTGCGGATCCTGCGTTTTCATCAGCACACTAGTTTACTAAGTGCTATTCTAGTTGTTTCGATGCATTGTTTAAACTGTTTCAAATGTAATCAATAAAAATGAATCATATGCATCATAAGTAAGTATTCCATGAGTATTCTAAGTGTATGTCATGAAATATGCAGTTCGGATGTTCAAAACACATAAAAGTGTAGCTAAAAATGAGTAATTTAAGTGTAAGAAAGTTACCGAAAAGTGGCAGTTGTCACCTTCTCCCACTGTTATTGAGAATTTCGTCCCGAAATTCAAGCTGAGTCATCCTTTGTAGGAATGTTCTCGAATAGGTGAGGATATTTGACTTTTATTTGATCTTCACGTCCCCAAGTATACCCGGGTTCGTGTCGAGAGTTCCAATGGACTTTTACTAACTTGTAACGACTTCTCCGTGTTTTCTGGATCTTCCAATCCATGACCTCAACGGGTTCTTCAATGTATTGGAGTCTGTCGTCGATGTGAACTTCATCCGCCATGATGTTAACCATTTCTTGCGTTGGACTCTTCTTAAGATTCGACACATGAAATGTGTCGGGTATGCTACTAAGTTCTTCTGGTAACTTTAGCTTGTAGGCAACGTTGCGAATCTTCTCTAGGATTTCAAATGGTCCTACATATCGAGGGTTAAGCTTTCCATGCTTACCGAACCTCGCTACGCCCTTCCAAGGCGAGACTTTCAACTAGACTTTGTCTCCGACCTCAAAAGATAATGGCTTCTGTCTCTTGTCTGCATAGCTCTTTTGTCGATCGCGAGCCGCCAAGATACGGTCTTTGATCTGAAAGATTTCATCCGTAGTCTCTTGGACTAACTCCAGACCAATTAGTTGTTTATCACTCGCTTCCGCCCAACATAGCGGAGAGCGACACTTTCGACCATAAAGAGCTTCGAACGGTGCAACTTGTATGCTTATATGGTAGTTGTTGTTGTAGGAAAACTCAACCAAAGGTAAATGAGTATCCCGGTTGCCTCCCAAATCCATAACACACGCACGAAGCATATATTCGAGTGTTTGGATTGTCCGTTCGCTCTGGCTATCAGTTTGTGGATGAAAGGTCGTGCTTAGATTTAAATGAGATCCAAAGGCCTGTTGGAATGACTTCCAAATTCTTGAAATAAAGTGACCGTCTCGGTCTGAGATGATTGAAATATGCACTCCATGACAAGCCACTATTTCTTTGAGATAGAGTTCCGCTAGTTTCTTTGTGCTATCCTTCTCCCGAATCGGCAAGAAGTGTGCAGACTTTGTCAATCTATCGACGATTACCCATATCATGTTGTGGCCTCTTGAGGTCCTGGGTAACTTCGTAGTGAAGTCCATCGATATTTGTTCCCATTTCCAAATGGGAATCCCGGGTTGTTGCAGCAAACCCGAGGGTTTTTGATATTCTGCCTTGACCTTCGTGTAGGTCAAGCATTTTCCGACATGGGTAGCGATATCCTTTTTGAGGTTAGGCCACCAACAGTACTCCTTTAAGTCTTGGTACATCTTATCTGATCCAGTATAGATCGAGTACTTTGACCTATGAGCTTCCTAAAAAATAAGCACTAGAAGGCCTCCAAAGAGTGGAACCCAAATTCTACATACAAAGTACAAAGTTCCATCCTCTTTCGGCACTAACTGTTTTTCCATGCCTCAAAGTGATTCTGCTTTAAGATGTTCTTCCTTAAGCGCTTCTTGTTGTGCATCATGAATTCGTGTGGTAAGATTCGTGTGAATTGTCATCTCTAGTGCTCGAACTCTCAAAGTTCTAACTCGTTCCTTGCGGATCAAGGCGTTCGCTACAACATTCACGTTGCCCGGATGGTACTTTATTTCACAATCATAGTCGTTCAACAATTCAATCCAACATTGCTGATGCATATTTAGTTCTTTTTGATTGAATATGTGCTGAATACTTTTATGATTTGTGAAAATTATACACTGAGTACCATATAAGTAGTATCGCCATACTTTCAAAGCGAATACCACCGCGCCTAACTCAAGGTCGTGAGTGGTATAGTTCTTTTCGTGAACTTTTAGTTAACGCGATGCGTACGCGATAAATTTTCCCCGTTGCATACGTACGCAACCCAACCCTTAATGCGAAGCATTAAAGTATATTACAAAGTCATCGGTACCATCGGGTAGTGATAAGATTGGTGCATCGTACAACTTATCCTTGAGAAGTTGAAATGATACTTCTTGTTTTTCGATTTGGAGCGAATTTATTGTCTTTTTGTGTGAGGGAGGTTAGCGGTTGAGCAATTGTTTTTTGAAAAATTCTCAATAACTCTTCGATAACACCCCGCTAATCCCAAGAATTGTCGGACTTCAGTTGGAGTCTTGGGTACTTCTCAGTTCTTAATTGCTTCGATCTTCGAGGTGTCTACTTGAATGCCTTTCTCGTTCACTATATGCCCGAGAAATTGTACTTCACGAATCCAAAACTCGTATTTGGAAAATTTTGCATATAGTGTCTCCTTCTTGAGTAGTTCTAAAATGGTTCTCAAATGTTGTTTGTGCTCGTCTGCCGATCGTGAGTATATCAAAATGTCATCAATGAATACTATGATGAATTTGCCAAGGTACGACTTGCACACGCAGTTCATTAAATCCATGAAGACCGCAGGTGTGTTCGTTAAACTAAAAGGTATAACAAGAAACTCTTAATGACCATAACGATTCTGAAAAGCCGGTTTTGGTACGCCTTCCTCTTGAATTCATAACTGGTGATACCCCAATCATAAGTCTATCTTGGAGTAGAAGCTTGAACCTTGCAGTTGATCGAATAAGTCATCAATCCTCGGTAGTGGATACCGATTCTTGATGGTGAGTTTATTCAATTCTCTGTAGTCGATGCATATTCTGAGTGTTCTGTCCTTCTTCTTTACAAACAAAGCTGGAGCTCCCCAAGGCAAGAAGCTTGGTCTAATGAATCCTCTATCCAACAACTCTTGAAGTTGTGTGGACAACCCTTGCATTTCAAAAGGTGTTAATCGATATGGAGATTTGGCTATGGGTGAGGTTCCCGGTACTAAGTCGATATGAAACTTGACTTGTCGATATAGTTGTAGTCCTAGCAAGTCTTCAGGAAAGACTTCAATAAACTCTTTTACCACTGGAATATTTGTCAGCTCGCCCAACGGCCTTCTTGTCGACAACATGTGCCAGAAAGGCAACACAACCCTTCCATAAGCACTTCTGTGCCTTCATGCAATTGATGATCCGCAATGGTGTGTCGTGCTTCTCTCCATGAATAACAAGTGTCTCTTTGTTCAGTAGTGGTAGGCGAATGACCTTCTCATGACAAAAGACTTCAGCTTGGTTATCGGATAACCAATCCATTCCAACCGCTACGTCGAAACTACCCAACTCAACGAGTAAGAGATCGATATTGAATTTTTGCTCTCCAAGTTCCAAGGAATATTCTCTAACAACTTTCCCTGACTCGACTGGTTTACCGTATGTCGATTCTATAGAATGAGGGGACGTCTAGCTTACTTGGCTCTAGGCCAAGTATATTTTGAATTCTGTGTGGCGAGGACTTCACTATATAATTTTGGGAACCCTATGTTTAAATGTAGGATAACCCAATCCATATGTTCAGATGTAGGATAACCCAATCCATATGTTTAGATGTAGGATAACCCAATCCATGTGTTTAGATGTAGGATAACCCAATCCATATGTTTAGATGTAGGATAGCCCAATCCCTATGTTTTAGATGTAGGATAGCCCAATACCTATGTTTAGATGTAGGATAGCCCAGTCCCTATTTGTAGCTAGGACAATCCCGTCACTAGCCATGAAACTCATGCATGTGAAATGTAGAGATGAAGCTAAAATTGGCACCCGTATCAAATAACATGGATGTGAAATGTTGGTTGATTGGAAACGTGTCGGGTAACTACTGTTTAAGTGATCGAGGTAGGGTGGGATGATTCGGTCATGCCCCGGATCTTCGGGCTAAATCCTAAATGTAACGATCAATGCGTTTGAATTCGGGTGTTACACAGTATGGGAACAACCCTTGAGAGATCGTGAAAGCCTCGAGTGTAACCAACAATATTGGATCTAATCATGATTGAGTTCTAGAATTTTGTTTCCAACCTTGGAATTTAAATTAGCGAGCAATACTCTTCTCGTATAAGATCCTTGAGTTCTTCCCCCGACAACCTCTTCACTGTATCACTTCCTAGCATTTGTACTTGGAGATTCCCCTAAGTTAAGGCTGCGTTTAGCAGGAGACTCTTTGTGTATCTAATTGTCTACTCAGGAATACGTTTCCTAGTATGACTTACTAACTTCATTATCTTTATTTGGCGGACAGAACCTACTGCACCTCTCGTATTAACGAGGTCTTGTGGCTTACAGTCCGGAAAGGCCTTAGACTTAAAACCTTGTGATGTCGCATCTTCCGGTGTGGCATTGCCACTCATTCCCGATCCATCGGGATTTGAACCACTTGAACTACCAGTACCACCAGTACCGTCACTAGTGTCATCTCAATTAACCTCATGTTGTGTAATTTCTGCACCCTCGTGTTGTTCCATAAGAACTTTAGTTCAGCTTTATCAGTAACCTTTCGACCGTAGACTTTCTTTTAGCGCCATGTTACTTTTGATAGTTAGTATCAAGGAGTTTAGACTTATATTTGGGTAAATATAGTCAATCATGTGCCCACGAATGAAGAATGAAATCAGTCATGGAAACCTCAAGATCGTATTGTTCATACATGTTCGAATAGATGAAAATGTGGATAACCGCAACTAAATGCGTAGTGCCTCTTGCGTGTATTGGTCATATGTCTAAGTGGAAAACGAAATAATTTGTTGAGGAGGGGAAACCAACCAGTGGCCTCCGTCCCTATAGTATGCATTCCATACTACATAGGCTTTGATCATCCGAAGTAGAGAAATTCCTTTGTCGTACTTGTCCATGTGACGAATATGGTAATAGTGCTTGAGCTTCACGAGCTCCAACAAGATCATTAAGATCTTCATAGATGTTGAATAGAATGCAATGAAGGAGTTGTAGCATGGCTCATGCCATACTATCCCTTTGGATAAGACAAATGTCAAAATGGCAGAATTATTGTATTCATTTCCAATAAATATGATAAGGTGTCATAGACACCAAAGAACCAACTCATGTACAAGAATTCTAGAATGTTGAGGAAAGATCCTCCATGAGTGGTTAACAAGTTTTGTTTGTTTAGATGACTAGTCTCGAACAGCTCGTGTTATAGATCGAATGTTAGGTGCGAACAATACGTATCGTCTTCTTGTATTGTATTGTAGGGTGTTATAGTAACCATCTCGGTTAGTGTTCTACTGGATAGAAACTTGAACAACTTAAGAATTTTGAATGGATAGTGATCACTAGCTTTGCCCGCAGAGTCCACCAGGATTTCCATGCACTACAAGTTGTTATTACGTGGGCCCCCGTAATAATAAATTGTCTTGCGGTCGTCCTGAATAGTGTCACGACCTACAAACGTTCTATATTTGTTAGACACTTCGGCCTATGTAATGACTTGAGTACAAGTCTTTTATCTTGAATATGTGTTAAGACTTGTATATCTTTGTTATTCGTTGAACTGTGTTTTAGATGTATTAACTGATAACTGTTTAGTATATATATTTCGCCAAATATATACATTCTTGTATCTCGTGAGTTGTATCGTAGTTGTATAAATGGGTTTTCAGTAAGTGTTAGGTGATGTGAATGTGTATATCGTTGTACGTATAGGAATACGTATGTCCGCGTTGTTCATTATATGTGATCTTGTATTCTTAGAATATATACTTATATATTCTAAGATATATTTCATAAAAAATATTAAATCTTTACTTGGTAAAAAGGTATAGAAAATATCTTAAAAATAATCTATTTTTAAGATTAGTTCTAAAAATATAATTTTAGTCTTTTACTAAAACAATATATTTTAGATGATAAGAAATATATTTGTATGTTTATATATTTCAAAAACATAAATTTTTAATATAAACCATAAGTAATATATTTTGTATATTGTAGAAAATATATAATTACTTATTCGGTTTAGAAAACGTAGTTTTACCAAGTCTTTGATATATGGTATATTACAGTCCGTAATACTTATATAGTCCGTATATTTGTCCGTAAGTCCGATTTGTCCATAAGTTGTGTCCAAAGACTCGGATCGTCCGTAACTTGTTTTTAAGGTGTATTTATGTGTAGTCTTGCAAGACTTTAGTTGTAATGTGTCTTGTGTTTATTTATACCATTGTATTCAAGTTCCTAGTTTTCATACATATAACTAATACAACCAAATAACACATAGCACATAAGTTGTTAAGATAACTAAATATATATTTTCTCAAAAATGTATATTTATATCTAGTTTTGCTTTTATAAAAACTATTCTTTAAAATCTTTTTATTCTAGTAAAGATTTTGTCAAAAAATGATAGTTTTTATAACATATGATTTTTAAGAAAAATGACCATATTTCCTTTGAAATATATATACTTTTGCGATGTTTAATAAAACATATCTTTTTCTTTTTAAAAATCAACAATAATCTTCTCATAACATTTTTAACAAAAACATATGAGATTTATATCATAATCTTAACAAGATGAAATCATAAACATGTAGGGCTTTGGTATGATCATTACATATGTTTACTAGTTCAAAAACCATGCTTTACTTCTAGTTTTATCACACTTTTTATAAAAACCCATCTTGTATGTTTCTTTTTACAATCTTGTAAAAGTATTATTTTTAGTGAAAAACCTTATATACTTTAACAAAACCAAAGATTATGATCATCCATTTAAACATTTATGTTTAACAAAAACCCTTCAACATTTTCATGGACACTTGTTAGATCATGTTTTTAAACATCGTCTAACAAGTTATTCATATGATATTCATCAATACTAGATCATATATGAAAGAAATAAGTTTCAAATCACAACATAAACAAACTTATGTATCATGATTTTTATTTTGCTTCTTTGTATTTTCATATTATTTTGTATGATAGTTTAGTTATTACATGTTTTTATATCAATCATAAACATAAATAAGTATGAAAAAGGGATTTTAGAAAGCTCACTTCTAGCACTTGTGGCTAGGGATAATCTAGATGATGATAAAAGAAAAGAAAAATGATGATCTTGGTGTTTGAAAGATTTTGAATGGAAGGAAATCACTTCTTCAACTTATAATGTCTTTAGATCCTCCTATGTTCCATCAAGCTCCATCTTGATCATCAAAGAAAGGCTAAAATGTGAAAGTTTTTGGTGGGTGTTCTTGGCTAGATGATGAATATTGAGAGAGTTTCTTAAGTGTGTGTAAAGTAAGGTGAAATGAAGAAGTAAAGTGCTTAGTGAATTCTTGCTCATAAGTGTTATAATTTCACCAACTTGCATCAACTTGCAAACAAATAGGTAAATATCTAGGATATTTTAGGAAACAAGTTGATGGGTGGGTCCCATAAGAGGGGTGCAGCCGAGAGGTGTGTGTGTGTGTGTGTGGGGGGGGGGGGTCTCATTTGTAAACTTGTTTCATTTGTTCTCAAGTGTTAGAAAATCTTAGGAGAAATGTTAGGAAGCCTTATATGTTCAAGTGTTTAAGTAATTTAAGGTGTTAAGTGACCATTACTAGATCAAAATGATCCAAATAATGTTAGATGGTCACTATAAAAAAGATTTGATATCGTTCGGATATTCGTTTGGCGTTGTTTCCGTTAGTCATTATTCGAACGCTAAGTGTAAGTTGTGTAAATTGATGTGATTCTTGGTTTAGATGGTACCCCAAGGTATTCTAATATGAATTCTAGGTTAAACGACACTTTTGTACATTGTGTATAACTTACAATGCTGATTTCCACAGAATTTCTGCAGAAAAGTGTTGAAATTGTGATTTTTAGTGCTTTTCGGGCAGTTTTAGTGTTATCGGACTCCGGGAAGGTATTAAACCAAACCCTTGCATTCCTAGTTAGGGTTTAATGTATATTAGATGTTGGAATTTCTCCTGAGTCCTAAAGATGTCATTAAGATGGTTTCTGCGGATCCTGCGTTTTCGTCAGCACACTAGTTTACTAAGTGCTATTCTAGTTGTTTCGATGCATTGTTTAAACTGTTTCCAATGTAATCAATAAAAATGAATCATATGCATCATAAGTAAGTATTCCATGAGTATTCTAAGTGTATGTCATGAAATATGCAGTTCGGATGGTCAAAACACATAAAAGTGTAACTAAAAATGAGTAATTTAAGTGTAAGAAAGTTACCGAAAAGTGGCAGTTGTCACACTAAAGTGAAAAATTAAGGAAAAGTAACCTCCCACGCCATGTGCGAGGAAGGCAACAGACCATCATGACGCGCGAGGGAGGTTGACCAAAATTGAGTTAATTACCAGATTTTCACCACGTAGATTCTAAAACAGCAACCCTTCGCACCATGCGGAGGGCGCAGAGGACACTTCCGCGATGCGCAGGAGAGGTAAAAATTGTGACAAAGTTGGTTTTTTATATGTTTTGGGTTATTTAAGGATAAACACAACCCTAATTCACATACAGAACTAAATTTACGAACATAGAGCTGCAGAAGGAGAGAAGAAAGGCTGATTTAAAGCTGTGGGGAGCTAAAACCTTGAAGATTCAAGTTGCAAAGTGGTTAGATTCAATAAATTTTATAGCCTTTTGATTTTTGAGTTGATGAACATGACGTTGACTACTTCTAAACTGAGTTTTGATCTTTCAAACATGACTAGAGGCTAAGTTTTCATAGCTACTTACTTAGGTTTGATGTACTAATTGCATGTTTTGACTTTTGTTTGGTTGACTTTTATTCAACTTCTTGTGTTTTGATTTAAAATAGTTTTGATTGTTGCTGAATTAGATCATGCATGGTATTGTTTGTTGATTATTATTGGTTGGTTGTCATTATTGAAGTGTTTGTAAAGAAGAAATTCACCATATACACGTTAAAATCACTAGTTAACTCGTTAATCTAGCCAATTATCGTTTTAACCCTATCATTAGAGATAATATAGGTTAACTAATCAACGAAAATCAGTAGACATAGGTGTGTATCCAATTCTTATTGAATAGAAATGTAATTTAGGATTGCTAGGGTTTGTCTTGTCACACCCCGAAATTATCAGAGCTGGCGTGACTGGACTGGTATCTTCATTGCACATCGGAAGCAAAAGAGCTAAGTCTTTTAGAAATTGAACGCCCACTAAGTACTCGACTCTTCATGGTTCTCCTATTCCAACCGTTCCATTGTTTCTGTAAAGTATCCTGAGAAAGAAACATGCGAAGAAGTCAACATAAAGTTGAGCGAGTTCATAGTTTGTTTGTAAAAGATTTAAAATAAATCTTTTTGAATAACCGGTTTTTGAAGTATTGTTGAGAAAACGAATTTAAAATCATTTTCTTGTCATGTTATACAGAAACTTTGTATGAAAACATGGTATGTATCTTGTATAAATCAAGTATTTCTTGTGTACACCACGTACTCATGTATAAATCAAGTATTCTTGTATGTATCATGTTTTCTTGTATAAATCAAGTATTTCTGCATGTATCTTGTTAAAACAAGTATTTCTGTATGTATCTTGTATAAAACAAGTATTTCTGTATGTATCTTGTTGTTAATGGGTTGCAAGGCCATTAACATGTGACACGACATAGGAAGTCACCAAACCTTAGGCATTTTTCTAGTTGGCATATTCTGAGACACAAAAGCACTACTCGGTACTCGTCCTCACCAAGAGTGTGGCTGCCCGGCACCCGTTAGATCTAACCTTTTGTTTTGCGGTCTAGGTATATTGTTGATTAATGGCGCTTATGGTACCCTATTCGTGACACGATTTCTCGTATCATGTATCATTTCTCATATTATTTCTCATATCAATTTTTGTATCATTTCTCGTATCAATTTTTTTTTGGGTAAAGGGGTTACCCCGGTGATTCTATATATTCACAACCAAATCAAAACAAGTAGTGTAGAGAGTATACACTAGTTCAAACATGGGACATGCCCCATGAAAGTAACCAAAGCCAACCAACAGAAGTAAAATACAATAGAAAAACACAACTAGACTACAATCTAGAAACTGAAAATCGAACCAATCGCCTACTCAATCGCCAACACCATTAGTATCTGCATCAGGTATCCCCCATTCTCCTAAGAGTCTTCGAACTCTTTCATTCCGCTTCAACTTGACTCCCATAAGCTTATACCGAACAGTCTCGATTATCACATCATAGAGTTTCTCCGGAGGTCGCAGTTGGTTCTTGAAAATCCTCGCATTACATTCCTGCCATATGAAATAAGCAGAAGCTGCCACTACAATTTTACTAACATAATCAGCCGCCAGCTTCGAGTGGCATTTAAGCAACAGCCAACCGACGATATTCTCCCACTTCGAATCAATGGTACCCATGCCAGCTCGTATCAATTTTTGTATCATTTCTCGTATCAATTTTTGTATCATTTCTCGTATCATTTCTCAAAACGCATCATACTTGGTTCTCGTCCTCACCAAGTGTGTTTCTTGTTATCATACCATTTGTATACATTGTAACATTTGTATCTTGTATTTTCCCATAGTTTAGAAAACTAGAAGTCGTGTGTATGCATATTTCGAAAAAAAATACGCTTATTTGAAAAACCGGTATAAAACATAAGATTTCGTAAACCATTTGTGTCAGTTAAAACTTGCTTGTAAAATGGTTTAGAAATATGTAATTCTTGCTTTGCAAAAAGTGCATGTCTTTCCACCCCGAAAACTTTTATAAAAATGTAAAACCATAAAAGGTGGGGTTATGAACTCACCTGAATTGTCTTGTGCAAAGCGAGCTATATACGACTTTGTAATGTCGTTTCCAAGACGTGACTCGCTAGCGTGCATTCTACAATATTCCTAACATGGAATATCTAATAAGTTTATAAATAAACGCAGTAACTAAACTACGTGTCATCGAGCTCTACCGAATCGTTTATCGAACGATTCGACGGTAAGTTGTTAACTTAATAAAAATTGATTAAGTTATACTTGTTAAGTTTTGTCTTTTGTCGGTGATGACTAATGAGTCTTGAAAAGACTTAATTCTCGAGAGATTTTAAAAATAAATAAATATTTATATAAAAATATATAAATATATCGTTGTAATTGCGTTAGCCGTCTCGAGTAGTCGTAGGTGTATGTGACGAGTGTTTTATGAAAAGAATAAACTCATAATGTGCCGTTTAGGCGTCTTGTAATAAATATAAAAATTATATTTATTTTATAAGAGAATTCGTGTGTTTGAAATAAATATACATCTATATTTATTTTGTAAAAACGAATTCATATTGTACGATGTTTGAAATAAATAGATAAGTTATATCTATTTTGTAAAAGAATCGTCGTTTTTGTTTGGCGTTCGAAATAAATATATAAACTATATTTATTTTATAGAACGACTACGAGTTGTTTGGCGCTTGAATTAAATATATAAAATATATTTATTTTATAAAAGAATTGTCGTTTTTGTCACACCCCCAAAATCCACATGCGGAGTACCACCGCTTGGAGGCGTGACTGACCAGGATCCAGCCACCAATTATACTGAGCATTGGTCATTTGTAACGATGTTCACCAACCATAACAGTTAGTAAACATTATAGTTCGAAGTTTTCAAAAGTCTAAGTTCAAATAACAGTTTAAGTAAACAGCGGAAGCATAAACCAAACAGTTTCAAGACAAAGTTCATAGTTCAAAATTATTTAGGACCCCAACACATGGGCTAGACGACCACTACACATTCCCAAGCTGCAAGCTCCTGAGTCACTGGGTACCTGCAAAGCATGCAGTAGGGTATCAACAAAAATGTTGGCGAGTCCACGAGTTGTCCAGTTTTTAATTACCAAAAACTTGTTTCACCAGTTAATTTATCCGTTTATACATGCGATGGGGAGCTACCCCATAAGTAAGCGACTAAACTGTTTTTCCAATACCGAATACTTACTTAACCGTACGTTTCCGTAGTGCCCCGTTGTCAATGTTCTATCATCATTGACGGTTTGCCAAAGTTCATTAGTTCACTCCCGTTCCCAGTAACAAGGGTCGGTGTGAGGCTGGTTACACCTAAATAGCGCTATTAACTAATAACCCGTTCGCCAGGCCCCGATGACTAATCGGTATTAAATGGCAGGGACTTAAGTGATAGAGTTTCGTTTAGTATTGCTTGTTGCATTCCGTATAAAAAATAATTAACCAAGAGTTCCCAGTAACAAGGGAAGTAAGTAAGTTTGTTCCCAGTAACAAGGGAAGAAAAGTAAGTTTGTATCCCTTACGCGGGGATAGCGTTGATTAAGTTTCCATTTCCTAAAACCACCGGGAACGCATGCTTTAATAGTTGTGAACTCACCTTGGGTTGCTCGGCAGTTTAGTTTACTTGGTTAAGTATGCTGGTCACCACGTCCTAAATGGTTACCAGTATAGGTCAGGCTCGGACACAAGTAGTCACGTATATCTACACATAGCTAACACATTGCATGCATAACATATAATTATCCAGCAAGTTATCGAGCCTATTATAAGTGTTATTGGGCCTATCCAATCATACTAACAGTTAACAGCATCACAGAATCCAAATAAACGATATGCACAGTCCACACACTTTTGGCCCAATAACGGAGACAAGCAGCCCAATCGAGACAAGGTGGTCTCGACTCGAGAACGTGCGGTCTCGAGTCGCAACCATGAGATCTCGAGTAATGCCGGTTTGAGTCGCAATGATGGAGGTATCGAGTCCAGTCTCGAGTCGAGATCATGAGATCTCGAGTCGAGACCTTGCTGATTTCAAGTCCCTGATGTCTGCTTTGTCTGGTCTCGAGTTGTCACGTATGGTTTCGAGTCACAATCACGCGGTCTCGAGTTGTAGTTTGATGGTCTCGAGTCGAGACCGAAGGCTTCGACTCCAACATTACTGTTTCTAGAATGCCAGCTAAGACGTGTACTAACCAATGGGGTTTCATGTGCATGATTTTTATGTACTATCCAATTAAAATGCATAAACATGTTTTCTTGCCTAAATTCTAACCAAAACAGATCAAACAACAAGTTTTTCAAATATTTTCCATGACATTCAAGTTGTTCTTCATATGTTCATACCACATTTAACACACATATATATATAATGTTCTTCATGAGATCATTCATAAAATATTGTGATCAAAGGTCAAAGCAAATCTTGCATCATCTATCAATTACACATTTGTCCTCAAATATCTAACATGATTCGGATAACAAGATCATCCTAGGCTATTAGTCATTTATTCTTCAAGACATTATCATACAATTGCTCACACACATTATTCATCATATTGCAACTCACAAAACATACAAGAATCATACAACAAGACCTCTAAACTAACCATGCATCTTATTCATCAAGCACACATAAACTTCAAACACACATTTAAAATACTAACCGGTTCCAAAGCGTGGAGGCGTGTGGGAATTCACCGAGATCCGAGAGCTCCTTCCTTGGCCGACGGTTGTTTCGAGGAGAAAGGGAAGAGTGTTGGTGGAGCTTTAGGGTTTTAGTGATTTGAAGGAATGTAGGAGAGTGTGTAAATGATGGGAATGTCAAAAATGAGAGAAGGTGGGCTTGGGCATGGGTTTTATACTCGGTCTAAGGCCGGTACACCCTAATGGGTTCGGGTGGGCTTTTTAGAGGTGCACGGCCCAACCGGCCTAGTCGTTCACTCGAGACCGAGTGGTCTCGAGTCGGGTTTCATGGTCTCGGTTCACTATATATATATACATGTATATATACTACATATACACACTCACATAGAACGAGAAGATAACACAACTTTCATTTAATATCATATATACACACAATGAAATTACAAGATATTTGCTCGGGAAAACCTAGAGTGTCACATTATCCCCAAGTTTTAAGAACTTTCGTCCTGAAAGTTAAGGCAGCCACTGACAAGCTAGTGTAAGTGAGAACGTTTCAACGGGGTGTCACATCATCCCCCCGTTAGTTTGGAATTTCGTCCCGAAATTCGGTTGTAGCTTCAGTGCTGGGAGTTTCATTTGGGAACAACTGGGGATACTTGCGCTTCATCTGGTCTTCCCGCTCCCAGGTAAACTCTGGGCCACGGTGTGAGTTCCAACGAACTCGTACGAGGGGTATCTGGCTACGTTTGAGGGTTTTTATCTCACGATCCGTGATCTCAATCGGTTCCTCAGTAAAGTGTAGCTGTTCGTCAATAGTAAGTTCCTTGAAAGGAATGATGAGTGTTTCATCCGACAGACACTTCTTCAGATTAGACACGTGGAAGGCGTTGTGCACAGCACTCAGTTCTTCAGGCAGATTCAATCTGTAAGCGACCTTACCGATCTTTTCGGTAATTTCGAATGGTCCGACATATCGCGGATTGAGCTTACCTCGTTTTCCAAAACGAACCACACCCTTCCAGGGTGAGACTTTAAGTAGAGCCCGGTCACCAACCTGGAACTCTAGAGGTTTCCTATCCTTATCAGCATAGCTCTTCTGACGGTCACGAGCTGCCGCCATGCGTTGCCTAATCTGGGCAATCTTTTCTGTAGTGTCTACTATATGTTCTGGGCCTGTGATCTGGCTGTCACCAACCTCGGCCCAGCAGAGAGGCGATCGACATTTACGACCGTACAATGCCTCAAAGGGTGCCACCTGAATGCTGGTGTGGTAGCTGTTGTTGTAGGAGAATTCCACTAACGGTAGGTGCTTCTCCCAATTTTTGCCAAAATCGATCACACATGCCCTAAGCATGTCTTCGAGGGTTTGGATGGTACGTTCAGATTGCCCATCTGTTTGTGGATGATAAGCGGTGCTCATGTCTAAACGTGAGCCAAAAGATTTGTGCATGGCTTGCCACAACTCAGAAGTAAAACGTGCGTCTCGATCGGAAATAATAGAGGTTGGCACCCCGTGTTTCGAAACCACTTCCTTTAAGTATACCTCTGCTAGGGTAGAGAACTTGTCTGTTTCTTTAATAGCCAAAAAGTGTGCAGACTTAGTTAATCGGTCTACCACTACCCAAATGGTGTCATTTCCGCGTTGAGACCTAGGCAGGCCAGTAACAAAATCCATGGAAATTTGCTCCCATTTCCATTGCGGGATTTCTGGTTGTTGAAGTAGGCCCGATGGTTTCTGATACTCCGCCTTGACTCTCGCACAAGTCAAACATTTCCTGACATAGGTTGCTATGTGGGCTTTCATGCCGGGCCACCAATATGTAGTCTTTAAGTCGTGGTACATCTTATCCGAACCCGGATGTACTGAGTAACGGGACTTATGGGCTTCATCCATTACAAGCTCGCGCAAATCCCCATAAAGTGGGACCCATATACGCCCGTTTACGTAGTAGGCACCATCTTCTCTTTGTTCTAGCCGTTCCCTTGATCCTCGCAGGGACTCAGTCCTGACGTTCTCGGCTTTCAGTGCTTCGACTTGAGCGTCTCGTATTTGCTTAGGGAGGTTCGAGTGGATGGTGAGCTGTAAGGCACGAACACGCTTAGGCTTGGTTTCCTTCCTGCTGAGGGCATCAGCTACCACATTAGCCTTGCCCGGATGGTATTTAATTGCGCACTCGTAGTCGTTTAGAAGCTCGACCCATCGGCGTTGCCGCATATTCAACTCTTTTTGTCCCATTATGTGTTGGAGACTCTTGTGATCAGTGTAAATCGTGCACTTGGTACCGTATAAATAATGTCTCCAAATCTTGAGCGCAAAAACCACAGCTCCAAATTCTAAGTCGTGTGTCGTGTAGTTCCTTTCGTGGATCTTGAGTTGTCGCGAAGCGTAAGCGATAACCTTCTCGCGTTGCATCAACACGCAACCAAGCCCTTGAATAGAAGCGTCGCAGTAAACAACAAAGTCGTCGGTACCTTCAGGTAAGGAGAGAATAGGAGCACTACAAAGGTTCTTCTTTAGTTCCTGAAAGGCAGATTCCTGAGCATCACTCCATTTGTAAGCAACACCCTTCTGAGTGAGGGTCGTAAGTGGTTGAGCGATCTTAGAAAATCACTTGATAAATCTTCGATAGTATCCTGCCAATCCTAAGAATTGGCGAACCTCGGTCGGAGTTTTAGGTATGGGCCAATTCTTAATGGACTCGATCTTAGCGGGGTCGACATGAATCCCGTCCTGATTGACTATGTGCCCAAGGAAATGGACTTCTCTAAGCCAGAAATCACATTTCGAGAATTTGGCGTACAGTTGCTCATTGCGAAGGAGTTCGAGAATAAGACGCAGGTGTTGTTCATGCTCCTCTTGACTCTTCGAGTAGATTAAGATGCCGTCAATAAACACAATTACGAACT